>OV049870.1:7170000-8527500 GCA_920104075.1 Melanargia galathea
TGTAAAAATAAAATATTTTGATCGACTTGGTGTTGACGCCTTGGCGGTGACTTGGTGATTCCTTATTTTCACAGACCAATAACATGCCAATAACATAACTTATTTTTGTGTAAAATGTCATCTGTCAATGTCATCAAGACGTGTTGTGTTTATTATGTGCACAGAACATAACTATGTTTACGTCACTGTCAAAACGGACGCCATGATATTACGTTTTTATTTGCAAAATAATTTCGCGTCGCGTAAAAAGGGCTTTTCCATGAGAAATAAAGAAAAAATAATTACTATTTCTTGACTCCGAACATTATAAAATACTGTACAAATACCTGATCCAGGCTCCATATAAATTTGAAACAACCCCTTTAATAACAACTTGGTGGTGTAAATTTTTTCTTTTTCATTCAGCTTGAACACTGCACATTTTGTATTCAAAAAATAACGAAATTGGTTGTCGCGCGCTCAGATCCTGTGGTTGTCGTCATCATTATGATGAACCACCTAGCCGGCCCAACACAGGACACGGGTCTCCTCTCAGAATGTGAAGTCTTTAGGCTATAGTCAACCACGTTGACCAAATGCGGATCAGGGGACTTCACATGTCTTGAGCATCATTATAATAAACTCAGGCATGCCTCACGCTGTTTCTGTCATCATTAAAGCTAGTGAAGTTTAATTGCTTATGAAACGCACATAACTCCGAAAGATTGGAGTTGCATGCCGAGAACCAAAATCGGTTTCTCCATAATACCTAAATGCTATTTGGTACCGTACATCTTGCATGTAGGTTATAAATTTTACCGATAGCTGTACATAATATGCAAGTTTTACTTTTAAAAATAGCCAAGAAAACTATGACTATTTTATGAAGATACCTAACATCATTTACCTACCGTCCGATTTCAATCGAGGGTTAGTGCTAATAAATAAGCCTATTAGCTAAAACTAGATACGATGAGTATCTACAGTTAGTAAATTTTTTGCGATAGTTCAACTACGGGGTAGCACGTAGGGGTCACGACTAATGGAGCTTAGACAACCGAGGAACGCTCTTATCATATCGACTGTTTAGAGCTTGTTTTAAATTTTTTTTTGTCAATAAAATAATAAACAACTGACAAATGATATTATACACATCAACAACACTACTGCCAGAACTTGGGGACAACAATTATCCCCATCTAATTTGCATAACCAAAGAAATTTAAAAATTTAAAAAAGGTGTCAACCTGGAAATATATTCCTAATTCTATTAATTGGTTTAATATTCATTAATATTACTTCGGCATATTTGGGTCATTTACATACGCATATGTTTGGCATACATTGTAGTAGCTGACGCATACCTAATCGCGTAGAATTCATCCAGAAATCAAAAATGGGAATTGAGCGATTCTGTTTTTTTCAAACAAAATATATACAATAAACACGTTCCTGTTTCCCGGTGTAGATATTTTCAATTTATGTCAACACAAGTGTTCTAACTATACATAGGTACATCCTGGTTTAGAAATCTTGACACTATAGCCATAATAGGTTATGCAGTTACCTTATCAAGATCAGAAACGTTTTATCTACCTACGCCCTACGGGTTTCCTCCTTTTTATTCTACGGTCCTAAAAGCGTTACAGAATATTGTATAAAGTGTCAGGTTTTGTAGTGGTCCCTTTTATGGCCCACCCAACCTTAATACCACTTATTTAGAAAGCTTCTTGTTTTCAAAAATTTGGTCCAAATAAACAAATTATTCTATTCCCCTCCAACAACCACGTACGCCATCAATTTACCCTGTCTACAGGTCTCTTATCCGGGTCTTGTTGTTGTTGAAAAAGCGTCCCTTCAGCGGTCCTTAACATTATGGTGGCTTCATTCTCCAAATCATCGATAAAACAATACTTAAAAAACCTAAAGAAGTGACAAAAGTTTTTGTTCATTTGGAAGTGTTAATGCTTTAATGCCTCAGTCAGCAAAGTGTTGTTATTCTGACTACTTTATTCAAGGCAGGTGCCCAATATGGCACTATAAGCAGCTGATGATCATCAGCCTTAACCCAGTTTTTTTTTTTCCACTATATTTAAGCGACAGTGAAGCTGAAAAATGATTTTTCCGGAAACGGTATTCCGAACCAATGGTTTGATGATTCAAAAGTACCTACCTACCTACTTGTGAAAGTTTTTTTCTTTGAATAAAGAACTTTTCTATTTTATTTTATTCTAACTAAAGGTATCCTTAGATTTCACTTGCCCTTACCGAAGTATAATATTATTACTTAGAAGACATCTGAAGTTTTTAAAACAGATTGTCCTTGTGGTCTCCTAACGATAGTTTAGGGTTATATAAACATTCACGAAAATAAGTCCCTTTATTATCCCTGGTGAGAAGTAGCACAATACTTGTGAAATAATAAAAACATTAAACCATATCTCATCTCCCCACTTTTTGGCAAAAGATCAGATATTTACCTAGTCTTAACAGTATAAGCATATCTTAATTTTACCAGTTCACTTCGGGACAATGTCCATAACCTGTTTATCAACCTAACGAAATCACAAAAATTACCTACTTTCAGCTTAGACATTGGACCGCTGGTTTAACCAGCTGCTTACAGAATGTGGAATACATAATATTATACCTAACGTATGTACACAGCGCAAAGCACCCGAGATGCTGTCAAAGCGCGCAAATTAGGATTGATTTTTAATTGATTAGAAAAACCGCGCTGGAGCGGTCTTCTCAAGTAGGTACTTATTTGTTAAAAATGACAATAGTGTGTACCTACATTGTGGTAATAATGATTCCTTTACAGGTCAATTCTAAATAACAGTAATCTACATGAACATTGTGGTAATAATGATTCCTTTACAGGTCAATTTTAAATAACAGTAATCTAGATGATTATTAATTGTTATATAAATGCATAAGAATATCTTACATAATTATTATACATTACAATCCTAGAAATCATTAATTACATTGTATCCTACAATATTATTGCAATAAATTATATAATCGAGCATCATAAGCCAGTTCACGTAGTAGTTATTTCTACTGTAAGATAAACTGGCTCAAGTAGATAATTATTATTAATAATTTTTTTTAACTACATTATTATTAATAAAAAATATAATTAATAATTAATAAAAAATAATTAATTTAAAAATAAAATCATATAATTGCTTAATGTTACATTAAAGAATGTTACATTATCTGGTGAATAATCACAATGATTGCAATACATTTTGATTAAGGATTGTGATATTTCAGAAGCTCTCAAAGTCTACATGTGTTATGCTGATCTCGAGGACAAAGCATTAAGTATAATTGATGATTAAACGAACTTACCTGTAAGTGAAGTTCTATCATAATTATACGAAGGCTTTGTCCGAAGAGATCAGCAACCCACCCTCCCACATTTTTTCCCCCAAAAAATAATCCCTTCAATATCTCCTGAAATATCAAATCAGGAATGAAAGATCGAGGCTCTGAACTAAATGAGCAACGGAACACAATACCGACGTATATATAGACCGGAGGTGTGTGTACCCTCACCTAATAAATATAAAAAACTTTTATTTTTTAGTTTAGGGCTTTCAACTTTCAGTGCGCGATGGCAACACCGTATGTGTGACTACATGTGTTATGCTGATCTCTTCGGACAAAGCCTTCGTATAATTATGATAGAACTTCACTTACAGGTAAGTTCGTTTAATCATCAATAGTTCGATGCAGATTACATATTTTTTCACAACTCCCTTAATATGGGTATCAAATGAAAGTGCTTGACTGTTAGAATAGCACTATTGCAAATCCAAGATGGCCGCCGACACAAAATGGCGAATGTTGGGGGTTATTTAAATTTTGAATTTATACTTGTATTGAAGAGCGTAAGTATGTTTTATGTGAACTGCATATGTGATAAGTCATGCACTATTAGAACTCCATTCTTTGTGAGTACCTATGCTACAAATATGTTTTTAATTGAATCAAAACTACAGCGTACATTAGTTCAAAAGCCCTCTTCCAAGTCTCGTAGCAAAAACTGTCTTTTTAGTTGGAAGAAGCGGAGTATACCTAGTACGTAAATTAAAAGATACTTACAGTATTTAAATATAAAGAGATATCACTAAAAATAATGTTAAAATAATAATAATACCTACCACCACCTTACTCTTTAACGTCCTTCTTCTGCACGCGGGTCTCCTATAGGAGAGAGGGATTTAGAGCTTAGACCCACCACGCTGTTCCATGTGGGCAGGCTCGCTTTAACAATGATTGTCACATGTGTGTTACATATTATAGTAACCGGGCCGATGCAAGGGCGTCGCCAGCCAATGGCCAAGGGGGGGGCAAGTTGATGATATTATAGTATGGGAAAAGTACAAAGTATTGTTGGTACAGTCCAAAGCTTTTGAAGCTGGTTACGAGCTCTTAATTTATTTTCGAATTAGAATTTTTCATTGATCTCGTTTCCATTTGCGCCAGGTTTAATTTAGATACATAATGCAAAATATAACATATCTATATTTTTTCAAATCTCTAAGGGGGGCAGCTGCCCCCCCCCTGCCCCTACCTGGCGACGCCCATGGGCCGATGGCCGATGGCGGAAACACTGCTACTACAAATCCAGGCTGGCACTGAGAATTTCTTGAGAGAAAGACTTGCTTAACTAACAAATTTGGATTTAACCCGGGAATCGAACCCAGGAGCCAGGTCCTCATGATCCAGTGGAACATGCTAACCACTAGACAACGAGGCAGTTACCTACACTAGCGGCACGCTATGATGGCCGGTTTGACACATTACAATAGTGATGTGGAATGTCAATTTATTCTCGAACAAAAAACAATTAAGTTTTGTTTTTGTACCTGATTAATATTACATTTAGACAGTGAAACATTAGCTCCGCGTAAAAAGTGTTTTGAAAATTCAATAAACGCAATTTAACTGTTCTTGGTGTGATAAATACATACTACTTTGTGCAACTCATGAGTGGAAACGTTTGTAAAACAGAATATTCCCCGGAAGTGTGAAATTTTCCGTGTTTTAGTGTCACCCATTACGACTTCAAAACTAACACAAAGACTAAGTGGAAGTGATCACAAAGTGGGAATCAACACATGATTAGTGGTCTACACTAATTATAAAGTGGAAAAATAAAGGAAAAGTTCTTAAAAGTTGATTGCAAAAGTGTTAATTATTCCCAAAAAACAATTATTCATAATCAGTGAAAGTATAAATTTTTTGAGGGTATGCACGAAATAAAAGCATTGACGCACATCAACGGTCAACGCAGTCAGACAAAACGGACACATAACATATTAAAATTTCGTCGTTGGTAGTAACAGTTAAATTGGCTCAGCGGTCGAACGCTCGGATCATTGGCACCTACAATCGGCACAACCCAGGTTCGATCCCCGGCCCGGGATGAGAAAAGTTTTTCTAAATTGATAGACTGAATGAGAATATTGTAAAAAAAAGAAAAAAGAAAAAAAAAATAATAATAATAAAGAAAAAAAAAAAAAAATTAAAAAAAAAAAAAAAAAATATATATATATAAAAAAAAAAAAAACCTTAGAAATACTTATTCTCACCAGTCATGGACGACATAAAGCGCATGCTCAAAGATATTCAAAGCGATATTAATGAAACGAAAGACAGTGTTAAAAATAGTGAAACAATCCTACTGAAGAAAATAGATGAAAAGTTCGATCAAGTACAACTAAAGTTACAAGCACTAGAATTAACAGTCCAAACACAGGAAAGCCGACTAGACTTTCTGGAAAAACAAATAAGAACCAGAAATATTATCATTTTTGGCGTTGAAGAAAAAGAGCGTAGCTACCAAGACCTTTTAAGAATAATACTGGAAATTTTAAACTCGAACATGAAAGTAAATTGCACAAAGTTGGAAATTGAATATATAAGAAGAAAGGGTAAAAAAAGTAGTAAAACTAGACCAATTATAATAACACTAACTACACTAGGTAAAAAAATTGAAATTCTACAAAACAAAAAGAATCTAGAGAAGACTAACTACTATGTTAAAGAAGACTATCCACCTAAAGTTTTAGAGAAAAGGAAGGAATTACAACAAAAAGTAAAAGTAGAAAGGGAAAAAGGTAACACAGCATTTATCAAATATGATAAACTTATCATTCTCCCGAAAAAAGAAAATCGCGAACAAGAAAAACCACGCAACAAACGAAACTTATCTGTCACACCTCCAGACAATCATAACAATCATACTAAGAAGACCAGTGAAGTTAATCCAACACATTCACAAAAAAAGAATACCCTATCATCATATTGGACTCCTAAGCAAACATCGAAGCCTACGCGTGATGAATCTTTCTTCTCTCCAGAACCAAGCGCAAGTTTCCATATAATAGACCAGGAAGAATAGCCATTACAACAAAGGAACCCTCTCCCTCCTCCAACACGGCTGGTCACCGAGGAGGAGTATGACCAAAACCCTCCAGATATACACAAAGAAATAAATAAAAACTCCCCCGAATCAAATACAAACTCGTCAAAACTATCTTTGAAAATATGCACCTACAACGTAAGGTCGCTTGCATCTGTAGAACGATATATAGAATTACAACAGGCATTACGAAAAATTCAGTTCGACATCTTAGGCCTAGCTGAAGTCAGAAGAGAAGGCTGTAATATAGAAGAACATTTTGACTACATATTCTACTATAAGGGAGAAAAGGCAGGACACCATGGGGTAGGTTTCTTAGTTAAGAAAAAATATAAAGATAACATTATTAGTTTTTCCGGTTTATCGGACAGAGTAGCAATGCTGCAGCTAAATTTTGGTAAAACACCTATCTCAATCATACAAGCATATGCTCCAACAGAAAATTCAAACGAAGAAGATATTGTTGATTTTTACGACACCTTAAATAAAGCGCATGAGGCAGCAGATAAAAATATTATCGTTTTAGGCGATTTTAACGCCAAAATTGGGCAACCTAAACATACCGAAAAGATAATAATGGGTAACTATGGCTACGGCTCAAGAAACAAAAGAGGAGAACTACTCATATCTTATGCCTTCGAACATAAACTATCCATAGTCAACACTTATTTTAATAAGAAAGAAAACCGCAGATGGACCTGGGTATCACCCGATGGGAAAATAAAAAACGAAATAGATTTCATATTGACCAATCTAATAAAGCACGTAAATAATATTGAAGTACTATCTAACGTTGAATTTCCGTCAGACCACAGGTTGGTAAGAGCAACATTTGAAATAAAAAATACAAAAAAATGCAGAAAAACCTTCAAGGAGTCTCTTGCTATCCCGAACAGCGAATCTTCCGTCGAAACTTATCTCAGAAATTTAACAGCACTAATAGAAGAAATAGAAAACAATATTAATTCAGAACAAAATATAAACGTACAGTCTTACTATGACTCCTTAGAAAAAGCAATTAAAGCAAGTCTAGAACCCAAAACAAAACAACATAAAAATAGAAAAGATATTTTAAAAGAAGAAACAAAGACGCTTATAAAAAGACGAACAGACCTTTTACTTATCGAACATAAGGACAAAAATACAAGAAAAGAATTGAGTGACCTATTTAAAAGTACAAACAGAGCAATAAGAAAAGACTATGAGGCTTATAGGAGAAACGTCATTGAAAAAAACTTGGTAAACTACAGAAGTTATAAAAGAGCCCAAAAGGAATTAAAAACACACAACAACTGGATCCAGGCTTTGAACTCAGGTTCGAAAGAAGTGAAAACCAGGACTGACTTAATGAATTGTGCTACGAAGTTTTATAAAGAGCTATACTCGAAATTACCAGGCGACAAAAGTAACACGAGTCATGAATTCGAAGAGGAAGAAGAAACTGGCGAAATAACGCCAATAAATGAAATTGAAACGTTGGACCACATTAAAACTCTTAAAAATGAAAAAAGTGCAGGACCGGATAACATACGAAATGAACTTATAAAAATTGCAGTACGCCAGCTTACTTCTCCCTTAACATTACTGTTCAATATGATAATAAACACAGGACAAGTACCTACACAATGGACCACTTCTGAAATCATTCTCCTTTATAAAAAAGGTAACCCACTTGATATATCAAACTACCGACCGATAAGTCTTCTGTCAAGCATTTATAAACTATTCACATCCATCCTTTCAAGCAGGATCGGGCCACAAATTGACAGCTTTCAGCCGGTAGAACAAGCCGGTTTCCGCTCAGGATTTAGCACAATAGACCATATTCATGTTATGGAACAGGTCATTGAAAAGTACCGAGAATTTCATAAACCACTTTACATAGCCTTTATAGATTATACGAAGGCATTTGACAGCATATCTCATAATTCTATCTGGAAGGCGCTAAATAAATGTAAAGTAAACAAAAAATATATAAACATATTGAAAAACATATACATGAAAAGCAAAAGCAAAGTGAAACTAGAATTCCGCGGAAAAGAAATAAACATATCAAGAGGGGTCAGACAAGGAGATCCAATATCTCCAAAACTTTTTATTGCTGTCCTAGAAAATATAATCTGCAATCTGGACTGGACAAACGAAGGCATCAACATATCCGGCAAATATCTTAGTCACCTAAGGTTTGCCGATGACATTGCACTCTTCGCAGACCACAGTAGGAAGCTAGAAAGAATGATAAGTGGCCTAGATAGAGAAAGTAGGAAAGTAGGGTTAGAAATGAATATTAGCAAAACCAAGATTATGACAAACAGTTCACAAAATAAAATACTTTTGAACAACGTTGCATTAGAATACGTATGCTCATATCTGTATCTCGGAAAACAAGTCTCTTTTAGCTTGACGAGTGCAGAAGAGGAAGTAGACAGAAGAATAAACATCAGTTGGAACAAGTACTGGGCACATAAGGAAATAATGAAAGGGGCTTACCCACTACACCTTAAAAAAACTGTCTTAGATACATGCATCCTACCATGCCTTACCTACGCCAGCCAAACATGGATCTATACAAAGAATATAAAAAGGAAAATAGTAACTTGTCAGAGGGCGATGGAAAGAAGCATACTTAATCTACGAAGAATACACAAAGTGAGAAGCGAAGACATAAGAAAAAAGACAAAGCTAACAGACGCCTTGAACCATGCCCTGAAGCTTAAGTGGAAATGGGCTGGACATGTATCGAGACTGACAGACGAAAGATGGACAAGGAAAATTAACACTTGGCCAGGCCCGGCACGCAAAAGAAAAATAGGTAGACCGAAGACGCGCTGGTCCAATGACATTGTACGAATAGCGGGGAAAAATTGGCTTGATAGTGCCAAAGACAGACAGAATTGGCACCACCTGGAGGAGGCCTATACCCAAGAGGGGTCCTTCCTTATCTAACAAAGAAAAACAAGAATAAATAAAATATACTAACATTTACTAACATACTAAAGTTACACAACTCAATTTCACACTCACAAAAACTCGCATCCACATACACACAAGCACACACTCAGATATGAACACACACACACACACACACACACACACACACACACACACACACACACACACACACACACACACAGACACACACACATAGACACACACACACATACAGTTCATACGCTCACGTATACTAATTAAAAAATACTAACAAATTTATTGCTAATAATATAATGGTTGTTAAAAAAATTGTAAATAACTTAGTTTAAGATAAGGAATAATAAAGGCTTTTTTATTTATTTTATTTATTTTGTACCTGATTAAATAGGTTTAATAAAACAAAAATGTATATGTTTATTTAATTTATTTGAACGAACTGAATATTTGAACGAAAATGAATATACATACTTTATATGCACACAAGAAACATATGAATACAAAAGATACCAAAAAAGGTGCCACAAAAGGCCATAATTAATCAGATTCGTCCATACTACTATTTTCACTGTCGTCACTGCTATCATCACATACATTAATAATTATATGTTCGTTTTCTATAATATTATCTATTTTCACATCTCTTTCATAATCTTCCCTTATTAATTTAACAGTTCTATTCACAACCTTTTCCCAGTCTCCTTTAGTCACATGTTCACAAGCTTCTTCTAATAATTTTAGCATTTTTTTTGTGGTAAATGGGGGTTCTGTATTGTGTCTTGCAGCATATCCCTTAATTTGAGCCCACACCAACTCAATCGCATTATACTCACAATGGTAAGGCGGTAACCGTATAACTCTGTGCCCATGTTCTAATGCTATTTCGTCAATGACGTATCGGATCTTGGTTGGTTTGTTTTCTTTTAAAAGACGTACTAATTCCGCTTTTAACATATTCATGTTTGCATCTACGCCATTTTTACGAAGCCATGCGACGATATCAGCTTTCTTTTGGGATTGGGCAGGTGGCTTGTCAATTTGCATCGAGTGGTATGGGGCGTTGTCCATAATTATAATAGATGGTTCAGGGAGGCTACACAACATTGAGGTAAACCATTCAGTAAACTTTTCTCCATTCATGTCTTCATGATAGTCTCCAGTGGTTTTTGACGCAAAAGCCATGAGAGAACCTTCGACAAACCCGTTGATGGTTCCGGCGTGACAAATTATAAGTCGCGATCCTTTTCCTACAGGAACTTTGGAAGTAGATGCTGCTGTGTCATCGTTCCAAGAACGGCCTACAGTATGGTTAGCATTAAGCCATGTTTCATCCAAGAACACAACATTTTGCCAATTTTTGATTTCTTTCACTTGCCGTAAAAAAGTATACCTTGCCATCGCTATATCAAATCTTTCCATCAATATTTTGCGTTTGTTACATTTTTTGTATCGAAATCCAATGGTCTTCAAAATCTTCGTTAAAGAACTTTCCCCACCGAAGAATAATCCAGCTTCCTTCAGTGAATGCACCAACTTTTTTCTTGTTGGATACTCCTTCTGTAAATAGTAGCCGTAAACATGTCTTCGGATAGCATCGGCATCAAAGCTATCGATGCCTACGACTGGTTTTGCTCGTTTTCTCTTTTTTGGTGTGTGAAGTTTATTTTCTTCTGTGCCAGTCTCGCCATATTTTTTTTTAGTTATCCGTCTAACAGTTCGTTGTCCAATATTAAGCGCATCAGCTACGCGTTCAACCACTGACGTTATAGGTAAAATTGGCCCTCCATTTTGAGCTTCACGATCGAAATAGTTACGAAGGCGTATTACGAACTCACGTGTCTGACTATTTAGAACAGTTCTCTGCGTACGTTCGGTCATATCGACGAAATCCACAACAAAGGGCTTGAACAGAGTCCAAATTAACGAGCAAGGGTCAACAGTAATGCAGTATCAATATTTGAAATCCAAAGCCAGGTCAAAACTATATCACAATCGCATTGCACTGACAGTTTATACTTTTCGAAGCAACGTCAATTCGAAACTGCTTTGTTTTGCATTGAGCATTGACGCGAGTTTGCCGGAGGTAGTAGTTGTGCTAGCCAGCGATCCTATGTGACGATCGTATTAGATTCCATTTTTAAAAATTTATTGATATTTTTTTGCGATTTCAGAGGTTTGTCCACATAGTGAAAATTGTTCATATTCACAAGTACATTCACCCCTTAAATGGTGCAAACTGATTTTTCTACACTTGTATACATTTAAGAAATCAATTTAATAAATAAATTTTGAGTCCTAAACCTAAAACTACATTCGATAAAATTTATGAATCTCTGCACATCACTATCGTCAATAAAGTAATACAATTATTTCCTTCAAAGTCGTTATCAATTAATACGGAACTTCATGAGCGGACAAACGTCAAACCGGCCATCATAGCGTGCCGCTAGAGTAGTACCTACCTGGTTCATGGTTATTATATCGATGAGAACTTTTCACAAATGAGACGAGACATTTTAGATATTTCAGTTTCTTTAAGTCCGTTCGTTTGAATACAGAATCTTGACGTCATTATACGTTTTTAAAATGTAAGAGCTTCATTATACAAAGCTTTTTCTTTCAGCTCAATGCCATTTGTGTTTTCAACTGCAGTATTTTAGTTAGAGTAAGTAGATTTTATCATATTCAAAGAATATGTAGTTTTTTTATTTAAATACTCAATAGGAGTTAAGACCTTAGGTACAATGAAAATACTTGATATGTTACGCAATAAACTTCTATTTACCTTGCTAAGTAAGCTTGGTATCTCACAATAAGTTGTCTACAATTTTAAGAAATATTGAACACAATGAAAAACTAAATTATTTTGTATCCACCAAAAGCGACAAATTCGTAGGACAGCACGACACTAATTCACCACAAAACAAACTGAACAAAAGTATTAATTTACTATTTATATATACCTACTCGTATGTTACAAGAAACGGTGTAAACGCAGCCCGTTTTATCCGGCAAATCCGAACAAATCCGGACCCACGCTGCATTTACCAAAGCACTGCAAATCCGACTCCCCGCAGTCGCGCCATTTTGTCCGTCTCAAAACACCATTTTGCACTCCGCGATACGGACAAGCCTTTGACTAAAAAAAAAATATTAATCTATCTTCGCTGCAGGCTGTTTTCATTAGTGCGCGTGCCTTTACGCACGTTTTGAAAGAGTCGTGTTTGTGTCTGTGTGTGAGTGTGTGAGTGTGAAAGGGAAATTGTTTGGGATCGATTTTATGCAGTAGCTCTCTCATTTCTTTTTTACAAGCGACAGTGCTTCGGTCTTTATCATTCAGCGGTTCTGCTATTGACCGCGATATTACCTGAGTTAAGAGATGGTGAAGTGTACGAGTAAGATGGAAGCGCGCTAACTTGGTAGACGTTCTACTCATACCTCTTGTCTAGGACAGGTAAAATTAGAGAACTTTAACCATATACGACCTCTTTCAGATATAATAAATAATTCAAGGGGAATTAGCCGAAAGAAGGCCACCTAGCTGAATAAGAACGTCTTGATTGAACATTGGGATTTTCTGTCAAGAAATTCTCAGTAGTAACCCGAGGTTGGGAAACTGGTGGTGTAGCAACCTCGTGCCTTGTTGAACGGCTGTACTCGGAAAACATCACCATCTTACAATATGGCTTAGCCTTATAAATGACTAGCGGTCCGCTCCGGCTTCGCCCGTGGTACATAATATATAGCCTATAGCACTCAGGGATCACGTACATATCCAACGGAAAAAGAATTTTTGAAATCGGTCCAGTAGTTCCTGAGATTAGCGCGTTCAAACAAACAAACTCTTCCGCTTTATTATATTAGTATAGATTTGAACCATTGGCTTTCAGAGTCAGTCAATCTATGTCCATGGTTTTTTGTCATTAAAAATCTTTTACACTATAAGACAAGCGCACACACTTATGCTCTATAATATCTCCTGCGTAACTTCTGTTAAGATTGGCGGCCGTGGCTGAAAATAGATCAGAAGAATATAAATAAGTAATTCTTTATCTAGAGGTGTCTAGACGGATAGACATAATCTAAGATTAATAAGATACTAAAAGCAATCATTAAGCACTTTCACATCCAATATCTTTGGTAATTATTTTTTAAATGAGGACCGCAATTGATTAAGCTTAAATAACCAATTGAATATGACGCAAAACACGGGTCGCACGTGTGAAATTAATTTTGCGCGCAATAATTTGCATAATGATCGTGTGTAAGCATGTTTTAATTGGATTTCTAATGCGTCGATTTGTATCTGTCAACGATTGTTTAAACCTACCAAATGGTTTAGATAATCTCGACTGATAGACAAGGAGACAGAAGAAACGATAATGTAATAGGTATTATCGGTAGGTAGTAAGTAACCTTTTCTTTATGACTTACGTATGAAGCTGTATTGTTTAAATTATTGTGTAAATTGTTTAAATTAAACCATAACAAGTATAAATTAAAAATTTGAAAAACCCCCGACGTTCGCCATTTTGTGTCGGCGGCCATTTGGATTTGCAATAATGCTATTCTACTAGTCGAGCCCTTTCATTTGATACCCATATTAAGGGAGTTGTGAAAAATATGTAATCCGCCATTTTGTAGCGGCGGCCATCTTGGAATAATTTTCATCAAACATAGTTAACAACACTCTCGACTAATTCACCTTTCAAGCAAAAAAAACCGCATTCAAATCTGTCCACCCGTTTGAGCGCCACTGGGGAAAAGACAGACACACACACACACATACACACACACACATACACACACACACATACACACACACACACAGACACGTCAAACTTATAACACCCCGTCGTTTTTGCGTCGGGAGTTAAATAGCCAATGACTGTTTATGGAATGCAAGCTTCTTTCAGTGTTGTGTCTCAAGAGCGGTTAGGGATAACATAATAATAAATAATAATATTACGTTGTCCTTAATATCAGTAGTTTCGGTTATTTTTACGTAGTAACCTTATTATATTTTTGAGATAAAAAGTAGCCTAAACTTCGATTAAAAGGTAGGTAACTTACCTGTTAAAATATCATCAAAATCGGTTCATCTTTTCTCTCTTTATCTCGTTCGAACAGACATACTGGCAGAGAAGTTGTTGAATTGAAGTTGAAGAACGTTCAAATCGTCTGTTTGGGTTATGCTTCTTCTTCTTCTTCTTCACACTGGGCAGGTATCCACACATAAACCATGAAGGTCTTTTATGCGTGGTGCGCCTCTCCCGTCGAAGTCATTACTCCAGGCATCCAAAGTCACTCCAGAAGCCTATAGCAGGCCGCCCAGAGTGCTTAGTCTAAGATCGGAGCACTCGAAAACGAACTCGAAAACTATTGATCGATTTCAGAGTAAAATAGACCTAAAATGGCTTGTATTAAGGTTTGAGTTCGCCAATACATTCAGCATTCGAACACAACGAGCGCCCCAAGCAGAAATGTTGTAAAATACATATTCGAACTATGGAATTACGACTTTAAAATACGAGTATTTGAGTTCATTTTGCTCTGAATTCACTTGTGATTCGATCAATAGTTTTCGAGTTCGTTTTCGAGTGCTCCGATCTTAAACTAAGCACACAGGTTGCCGATGACTTCTCGGAGTGAGGCTGGTGATCCCGAGGGTCTTGCGTTGTGTCTACGCCCGTGCACTCCAGGAGTAGGTAGGTACGTTTGTTGGTGTTTCATTTGTGTCCATGCAGGACCTGCTAGAGGACTGTCGGTGACACCTAAAACGAAAAGGTGTTTGTTTAATGGGCTATCTATCATGCAAATAATAAATAATCATAATTGTGAGCTTGATATGAGGCAGTTATTTTAATATCACAGACATATACTTCAATATAATTTTATTTATTTGTAAGAGTATCGAGTGGTATCGATAAGTAGGTGTTCTTTTTGAATTTTAATTTTTAATCCCCGACGCAAAAACGACGGGGTGTTATAAGTTTGACGTGTCTGTGTGTGTGTGTGTGTGTGTGTCTGTTCCCCTGTAGCGCTCAAACGGGTGAACCGATTTGAACGCGGTTTTTTTTGTCTGAAAGGTGAATTCGTTGAGAGTGTTGATAGCTATTTTTGATGAAAATCGATCCAAGATGGCCGCCGCTACAAAATGGCAGATTATATTTTTTTTCACAACTCCATTAATATGGGTATCAAATAAAAGGGCTTGACTAGTAGAATGTCACTATGCGAATCCAAGATGTCGGGGGATTTTTAAATTTTTAATTTATACTTGTTATTGATAAAATTATTAGTTACTAGATGATGCCCACGGCTTCGCCCGTGTGTATTTAGGTTTGTAAAAATCTCGTGGGAACTTTGATTTTCCAGAACAAAAAGTAGCCTATCTGTAGTAAGTAGTAACCCGTCCACAAAACGGAAAAATTTCGTGGGATCCTTAAGATTTCGGAATGCAATTCCTTACAGCATCAGGGTTGAGGAGTTGGACATGTACCTATTCGAGGTCATTCAACAATAAAGTCTTTAATTGGTATCCCCAATATCAATTTAAATAACCGACCACCCTAAATCCCATTAGTTTTGGGGATCAGATCCCCTACAGCATCAGGATTGAGGAGTTGGAATCCAATTTTTTTGTAGGACAGTGTCGCAATGTTTCTCTATCGATTAAAAAAAAAATTACGCAAATCGGTTCAGAAATCTCGGAGATATCGGTGTACATAGGTAGAAAAACACAACTCCTCCTTTTTTGAAAGTCGGTTAAAAAAGTAGCCTATGTTACTCCCTGGTTAATTCTCTACTTGTATGTGAAAGTCCCGTCAAAATCGGTTCAGCCGTTCCAAAGATTAGCCCGTTCAAACAGACAGACAGACAGACAGACAGACAAAAATTTTAAAAACGTGTGATTCGGTTATAGTATCGTTCAAATAACCATATGAGCTTAATATGAGGTAGTTATTTCGATATTACAGACAGACACTTCAATTTTATTTATTAGTAAGTATAGATTCATCTTACTATTTACGTTACACGTACGTACCTACTCTTAAGATGTGGATAGGTACTCTATTAAATGCCAACTAGTCTTGCGCTTTTGAATCTAAGTAATTAAAATAAGCGCTTTTGCACTCAGCAAGAATGAAATAAAAAAAAACAAACAAGTAATGCCGAGACGAGAGGCACATTAAATATCGCGTAGATAACTCCAAGTGGTTTATCGAGGGCTAAAGTGCCTCAGATATGAATATTTTTAACGCAGATAGATTATTTACAGCTTGAAGCGTGTCACGACGCTGGTACCGCGCCGCCTGTGTGGGCTGGCCAATTTAAAATTTAATCATACGTTACAAACATACGTATTTTTTTACCGACTTCTAAAATGGATGTTCTGTGTTTGACCCGTATGTATGTATTATAATATAAATAAATAAATAAATAAATACTCACACATACACACACGGTCGTCTGTTCCTAAAGTAGGCAACTTAATGCCTGTGTTATAGGTAACAGCCGACTGATAGACATATTTACATATAAATACATATATATCTTAATAAAGGTATACATACATACATATTATAAATACACCCAGACTCAGGGCGGGAATCGAACCCGCGACCCCGGAGCGGATGGCAGGGTCACTGCCAACCGCGCCAACTGGCCAGTCAATTATTTATGTATGTATGTTCGTGATTATTTCCAATGAACCGATTTTAATGATTTTTCACTAATCGTAATCTTCATACTTTCAGGAAAGTTTAAGTATACCACTCCTAGTTATTACTCTTATATGTAAATTCTGGATTGCTCGCTGCTCCTCCGAGATTGCTGGACCGAAGACAGTTTTTTTAGCAGTCTATGTATGTATGTATGTTTGTGGCCGATTTTTGTATGAGATTCTGTATGTACCACCGTAGCGCCTAAACTACTGGTCCGATTTTGATGAATGAGGTGTTTCATCATCATCATCATGATCAACCCATTACCGGCTCACTACAGAGCACGGGTCTCCTCTCAGAGTGAGAAGGGTTTTGGCCATAGTCTACCACGCTGGCCAAGCGGATTGGCAGACTTCACAGACCTTTGAGAACGTTATGGAGAACTCTCAGGCGTGCAGGTTTCCTCACGATGTTTTCCTTCACCGTTAAAGCAAGTGATATTTAAATACTTAAAACGCACATAACTCCGAAAAGTTGCGTGCCCGGGATCGAACCTACGACCTCCGATTAGAAGTCGGTCGTCCTAACCACTAAGCTATCACAGCTTATTGATTCGTTATTAGGTGTTTGTTGTTTCGTTATTATGGTCCGGGTGACATACGCTACATTTTATTTACGAAAAAATCGAGAAGTGACCTTCGCGCGGCTTTCTAGATTTAATAATTAGTTTCGGATAGACATAACAGATGGCGCCACTAGCTGTTTGCCTCACGCTTTATGCACACTAAG
Source organism: Melanargia galathea (assembly GCA_920104075.1). Taxonomy (NCBI): domain Eukaryota; kingdom Metazoa; phylum Arthropoda; class Insecta; order Lepidoptera; family Nymphalidae; genus Melanargia; species Melanargia galathea. The sequence continues at coordinate 7,187,806 of OV049870.1, forward strand.
TGCCTGTTTCACCACCTTCTGATATGTATTAGATAGCTATCTACAACTTTTGTCTTTCTCACTTGACATAAAGTAAGAAAGTGACAAAACTTACGTTTAGGCTATCAAACACTTATATCAGAAGGTGGTGAAACAGGTCATAAATAATTATTAAATTATTAAGCGTAGTCGGGTTTCAGTTTACGAACTCTTTCTTGTTTATTCATCTACAAGTCTGCCGTTGACTGCGATCTCACGTGGTGAGTGATGATGTGTTCTGAGATGGAATTGGCCGACACTGGAAGAAGCAGGTACGGCTGTTTTTAAAACCCATACCCCTTATCGGTATCGACATCGTATCGGAACGCTAAATCGCTTGGCGGCACGTTTTTGCCAGCAGGGCTAACTGACCACGACTGTAACCTCCCACTAGACCAGAAAAGAGCAATTTTCCAAAGCCCTAACAATGATCGAACTCCCGACCTCCTAATTTTCCAAAGTCCTAACATTAATCTATTTCGGAACCTTCTATTCACAAGACTACAACGATCACCGGTCATTGAACTCCGATTTTTTTAACATTATCAAAACTAGTCAGGAGAAAACGTTTTTTTTTTTAATTCAAACGAACTTTATCAAAGCTCTTTTAAATTGTTTTAGAGATTAACCTACTATAGTTCGGCCGTTCAGAGAATGCGTTCCTGACACGTCGCGATGTTCTGACGACGTAGCTTTGTAATGGCGTTGCAGTTACGATAAAAATATTTTTGCTGGTTGTTTACCGTTTTAACAATTGATAAGCATTAAAACAACATTATTATATCAATAATCAATGAATGTTATAATTTTGTGCCAAACTGAGTGTCAAATAACTTGGTAAACAATATTTTTCTAAATCTATACTGCGCTATTACAAGGTTATGTCAGCGCTTTATATTTGTATAATAGTGCTGTGCTAAAAATAACAGGCAAGTATCGTAATCTGTTCTTATACAGTTATACTTATAATATAAAATAATACGCTTTGTTTTTCGTTTTAAGAATTTGAAAATAATGGACTATAAGAAATATAATACTACTATATAACTATAATATCATAAAACTGTAACAGATCCAATTCTGTACATTGAAGATATTTTGAAAATTTTTATTGGAGGGCACTCTATAATCGATACTGAAGCCAAAACTGCAATTTTTTTCATTTTTGTCTGTCTGTCTGTCTGTCTGTCTTTCTGTCTGTCTGTCTGTCTGTCTGTCTGTCTGTATCTTGGCCGCGCATCACGCCGAAACTACTGAATGGATTCGAATGAAACTTGGTACGATTTGAGATTATACTCCGAGGTAGGACATAGGATACTTTTTATCTCGAAATTCAGCACGGTTCCCTTGGGAGAAGGGATGAAAGTTAAAACGTGTATTTAGCTGTAATTCATAAACGCGTTGTTCGATTTCACTCATTCTTTTTTTTTGTTAGAAAGGTAGTACTTTATGTATTGTCCCGTAAATATTTCAAGGTCATAGGTTTTTTAGTTTAGAAATGACAGACATTACAATCCTCAGTATTGGGTTCAAATAACTTGGGATCCGGATCTTTGAACGTACGGCTTATTTTAAACTGGTGTGCGTTTAAATTTATGTTTGTTGGTCTGTCTATTTGTTCCAGCTAATCTCCGAAATGGCTGGATCGATTTTAATGGAACTTTTAATGTTATAAGGAGTAACTTAGGCTACATTTAGTTTAGGTGCATAAAAGAATTATGGGATCCCATCCGATCTTATAATATAAAACCTATAAACACGTGAACGAAGTCGCGGGGGTCAGCTAGTATAAAAATAAAGCTATGACCAAACCGAACGCGCGAAAGAAAGTAACGTTTTTATATTTAGGTTGAAAATGGTAACCCCAAATCGCGTTGGGCCGCCATTTTGTGACGCTAAAACAGTCCGAATACAAACATTTTGACCGAGATATGAGGATTGATTCTGTTATTGATAATAATATAATTATACATGTAGGCGAAGATGATGAAGACACCACCTCCTCAAGCGAATCGGAGTCTGATTAATATTCTGTACGCACATTCAATTCAATGTACTTACTTTATTGCATAGAAATACAGATTGTAACTTTGTAACAAAGAATAAATAAAACAATTTTATTATATGAATATTACCTTTTTTTGGTTTCTACTTAAATAACTAAAATATAAATTTTAAATGATTCCGCCAATTTAAAACGAAAATAATCTTAAAATAATGCGCCGCCGGTTCATTTTGGAGAAACGGTAACGAACTCAGTGTTATGTTGTGCCCATCACTAGTCGTGACTAACTGATAGGTGTCAGGAACGCATTCTCTGAACGGCCGAACTTTACTAGCGTAAATCGCGAACAACGGCTAGTTAGATACTAAAGTTTATTTAGATTGTGGAACTAGAACATGCACTGGTGACAGGTAATAAAAGTTGGGAAATGAGTTTGTTACGATATTGTCGATGCAGAACGTGATTACAATTCAAAATTTTACGACCAACTTTGTGATAAACAAGCAAATACTTACGAGTACTTATTTGAAAAACTTTCACTATTTAAATGGCACCTAGGTATTGATAACTCTGAGAGAATATATTTCTATTATTTTTAATACTGTGGCCGATTCTGTTGTACACAATCTCTAAATCTAAACTTAAATGACAGGTCTAAATATATTCCTGTCTCTTTCACAATCCTCCCTGCTGAAGGGGATAGCACCATTTTTAAACCTGTCAATTTAGTTTAGGTTTAGAGATTGTGTACAACAGAATTAGCCACAATATCTTACTTAATTGTTACAATTAAAAACTTTGCTGATGCCCATCGCAACTTCGTCTTCTACGACTACGACTGAAATATCTTCCAGGTTTAAGCTAGTGATAGCTTGTCAAGTTTCGTCAAAGAGAAACAGGGCTAGATAGCACAAAAGGTGGGAAGATGATCTATAAAACTCACGGCCAGAGTCATATTGGCAATTAAAAATCTGAAGTTACCAACGTGAATTTACGAGCTTTTTTAACTCCCGACGCAAAAACGACGGGGTGTTATAAGTTTGACGTGTGTGTGTGTGTGTGTGTGTGTGTGTGTGTGTCTGTCTGTTCCCCTGTGGCGCTCAAACGGGTGGACCGATTTGAATGCGGTTTTTTTTGTTTGAAAGGTGGATTAGTCGAGAGTGTTGTTAGCTATGTTTGATGAAAATCGATCCAAGATGGCCGTCGCTACAAAATGGCGGATTACATATTTTTTCACAACTCCCTTAATATGGGTATCAAATGAAAGGGCTTGACTAGTAGAATAGCACTATGCAAATCCAAAATGGCCACCGACACAAAATGGCGAATGTCGGGGGTTTCTGAAATTTTAATTTATAAGTTTGTTATTAGGTAAACTATCGAATTATTTCCAAGTCTTCGTTTCTGGTGCGAGGTCGTCATTCAAGACCCCTCTAGGTGAATGGACGATTTAAAAATTCACAAGATCGTGTTCTTTGCCGATTCTTGTAATAAATCCTATCAATTGAAACGATATTATTCTACGTTTATGACGAATTTATTCTACGCTTGCCTTAGTTATCTCAGTAAATAAATCTCTCAGTAACGCAATATTTAATAAGTAGTTACATAAAAATAGGTTAAATAACGGTTTTATTAATAACAGTAGTTTGTATCCACGTATCTATCCAACTTAGATCTTTACGGCTCAATCTTACATAGGAAATATTCGCTTATCAGTTTTTGTATAACAACTATTACAACCACATTTTCTAGTCGGTTATTACCGCTCATTATCCTCAAATAAACCGTGGGGCGAGCGCATAAGTTAATTCGATCAAGCTAAAGATTACTAACCGCTTGCTTCCATGCCACATATCTGATTTGTTGGATTTACTTAAGAGGCGGGACTGCTTAATAAATCACTTAGCGCGTTCGATGAAATGGTAGATTTTTTTGACAGATACTTAACAAAAGACCAAACTTAACGTACCGATACAAAATAAATAACATGCATTTCTATTTTCTACGTAAAATAATTATAGGAAATCTTAGTTAAATATCTGAAGAAGATATAAATACTATGGAGAATTTCAACCATGCAACGAGAGCTATTGGGTATTGTTTTCGTGTTTTTTAAGTTACGGTTTGTAAAACTAATTTTGTATTCAATATTATATACCTAATGCTCTAATTTTGATCAATAGGAATATTATGAAGATGTACCTACTTATTTTACACCTGAATTTCACGCGGATGCAGAATACTAGGGGAAATGCAGACTTATTTTCATGTATTATCTCTTATTTTAGTTTTAAGTTTTCGTAGTAATTATCACCATTACCACACTTTCATCTACTTCATATTTTAAATTTGAATAAATGATTTTTTGAATTTTGATTTTTCTACTATTTGGTACAGTAGATAATACAATAGATTATTTAGAAAGGGCTGATGGAAGAATAAGCAGTCTTAGAACATTTAACTGTCAAGAGCTGAAGATAAGTAGTCTGTTTAATATTGTACGAAGGACACGAGGATGTTAACTAAAGTCAGAACAAATATTTGTCACACGCGCCTGGCGCTGTCTCAATTAGACGGTATTTACCTATATGCTGCGGGTTAAGAGATAAGGATAAAAGTTTTGTATTTACTGAGATATAATCTCAATCTCGTGTTCTAAGATCAGATTAAAAATTTAAATCTGCTTTATCTCCAACAACTGATATTATACGCTGACTGAAAAGCTACTTATATGAAAAAACTATTGTGTAAATAGTACTTCAAGAATTAGAAATGAATTATGAAGCATAATTGAGATCGTCGACAGAAATCATGAAATTTTCGTCAAAAATAGGATCAATAAGTTTGGAAATAATAGGCATTCAATAAGTAACTTACTAATTTACTTATATTCTGCATTAAAAAAGCTGTTTCGAAATCACAACTGAGATTCCAATGTCATAATTTCTAGACATAAGTAACAGTGCATTTCTGTTTACAATGTAAGAATTAATTTGCTTTCATAAAGTTTGATATAATTGCAAAATATATTGATTATCTAGTTAACATTACGTAGGTATCTACTTACATTATATACTTGCGACAAAATTAAAGATGTTGAAATCCAGTATCTCCTATAAAATCAAATATGTTAGTTTAGTTATGGTTCATTAATTGTAAAACATAATACCTATACTCTTTTATGCATACTCAATCTATTTTTATAAGCATACTAATAGTATTGACTATTTTCTTGATAAAAACAGTTACTTATTCCTTTGGTCCAAGTAAAAGCCGCTCTTCAGTTTATCTTTGCTAAAGGTATTCTGCATCGTTTCCATTTACTCATTTACTTACCAGTTTTCATTTAGATAGTAGGAATATATTATGATGATTCTAACCGATTAAATATAATTATGGCGGCAATATTTTATTGGGTCAAACAAATTAACGTAAGTATCTCTATATCTCTATATCGAAACAAAAATAAGGCAAAAATCTATATTGAAATAAATAAGCTTGTATTATATAATCAAAGAGGTTAATGACACTAACTATTTATGGGCTATCAACTATTTAGTTTAGGATACAATAGAATTAGCACCAAAGTGTAGTCTTTTTTAAACTGCCTCATTGGTCTAGTGGTTAGCATATTTGACTGCAGATCACGAGGTCCCGGGTTCGATTCCCGGGTCGCGCAAATCGTAGCTAACAGGCAGTGGTGTAGTTTTAATCGTAATTTTTCACAATTTCTGGAATCACCAGTTTTAGTCAACCTCGTTTGGATTACAATTATTTTAGAGAGCAAATTTAGGTTGCAAATATTGCAAAACGTACCTGCTCGTAAGTGAATTTTGTTATAGTATTATTTAGAGATTGATCGATGTTCAGTCACAACAAAATCATTGCTATGCTCAATTGTGATGATTGGCACAATTTCTGGTGTTTTTGTTGCAACAATGCAATTTTAAAGCAATAGCGAAAGATTTTCGGCCAATATACGATAAGACTGCCTATAGGCAAAAGCTTTTTAAGAAATAAAAGAGTTCAAAATAACCACCTTAGTACCAATAAATATAAAAAATATTATTCTAAGCTGGTTTTTTAGGGTTCCGTACCCGAAGGGTAAAAAACGGAGCCCTATTAATGTCACTCGGCTGTCTGTCCGTCTGTCCGCCGGTCACAGGTCTCTAGCTCGCAGACGAAATGAGTTACAAACCTGAAATTTTGGTATTTAGTGTAAAACGTTAACCCAAAATAAAATATTGAATTAGAAATTGAATTAAATTATTTTTCAGGGCTCCCATACATGAAAAAGGAGCCGGAAAAAAAAATTTTTCTTTACCCTAGCTTGTGGGGTATCATTGTTTAGAGCTCATTAAGTAGAGTACAAATATATATTTTTTTAATTTTTATCTCAAAAAATAAGGGAATGGGAGGCCATCAAAGTTGTCAGTTTTAGACCATTTTTGTGACGGGGGCTATCTCAAAAACTAAACTAGTTGGGAATATGATATTTCAGTATATTATGTACTATATGCTCTATTTAAACAACAAATACTGAAAACAACGATTTATTAAATAGTTTATAAGCTGTGACCAAAATAAGCGAACATTTTTTTGGGTTTTTCTTTCACGGTTTGTTGCGATGTCTAGCTCGGAAATTAAATATTTCTTAGACCCAAAATATTATATTGTTCATAATTATGTACGGAACCCTGAAAGAGCGAGGCCCGACTCGCACTTGGCTGATTTTTTTAATCTTTTTGTTTTATATAAATTGGGGGTAAACGAGCAAGCGGGTCACCTGATGTTGAGTGATTACCGCAGCCCATGAACATTTTCAGCACCAGAAAGAGTTACCTACCTCTATTAGTTACTATGCGTTGCCGGCTTTTGAGGAATTTGTTGATCCACCCCTTGATACTTAATGTAACTTATTTATTTTTTAACTTCCGACGCAAAAACCATGGGGTGTTATAAGTTTGACGTGTCTATGTGTGTGTGCGTGTGTATGTCTGTCTGTCTGTTCCCCTGTTGCGCTCAAACGGGTGAGCTGATTTGAATGCGGTTTTTCTTTTAAAGGTGATTTAGTCGAGAGTGTTATTAGCTGTGTTTGATGAAAATCGGTCCAAGATGGCCGCCGCTACAAAATGGCGGATTACATATTTTATCACAACGCCCTCAATATGAGTATCAAATGAAAGGGCTTGACTAGTAGAATAGCACTATGCAAATTCAAGATGGCCGCAACCACAAAATGGCGAATGTCGGGGGTTTTTAAATTTTTAATTTATACTTGTTTATTTAATGTCACATAGACAAATGTCACACGGCCATTGCGAACGCACAGTGCGCACAGTCGATAGGGTTACAGAAGACGGATGGAGCCGGAGCGATTTATATCAATTCGCCGAGCTCGCTTGACGGTATCCTTTCCTGTTTGATCAAAAAACCATTAGGCGGATTGTACGGATTGAATTATCATTTGCTCTTCGATATTTTATTTATATTCTTCAGCACTTTTGAGGTAGTTATCTACATTTTATCTGCTAAGAGGCGTACATAATATGTTGGGGAGACCGGGGCCACAATTAACAAAAATTGATTTAATAATAAATAAATTTGGATATAACGTCTTATTGCACACACTTTGCATGCTTCTACTGCCTACTTTATCGTAAAATCCAATCTTTGAAATTATGAGTTCTGACACAAAAAATTTAAAAATAACAATCTAGACGCGCGGCAGCGCGTCAAGGGCAAGTTCAGGGCGTCACGCATGCAGTGTGTTAATAATTTTACTATAACTCATTAACACAGAGACATTAGTCGGAAAATTTTACCGAAGCATTAGTGGAAAAAGTGCCAGATGCGAGCAAATAATTTAGGTCAGGTGTTTCTAAATGTACAAGTATTTTTATTTACGTAAAAGTCAATTGACAGTGGAAGTCGATTTTACTAAGTTACATTATCTTATATATCAACTTCTGGCCACGCAAGCTAAATATTTAGTTTTTCAACTCCTTATATAATTATTAGGAATCGAACTAACAATAAAAAACATAACCGTAAAGTTTAGTTGTTAATATGCTTTGGAATTGACTACAAGCCAACTCTGTCGACATGTCGTAGAAATAAGTGTATCGTTGCTTCTTGTATTAAATTCAAATAGATTTGTTGATACATACCCATTGGCTGTTACCGCTGACGGAGCAACCAATAAATTCAAGTGCAATTGATGCATGAATGCGCCTGTCGAGCGCGCCGTGTATGATACTCACGGGGCGTACTTATTTGTACTCGAATTGCTCATTGTCACACTTGTAACGGCGATGAAAGTACAGCTGCTATTTAGAACAATCTAAAATTAACTCTATTAGTAATGCAACATGATTGAGTTTGCTGCAAACTTAAAGTATGAAGTGTATGGTAACATAGTGTGCATCGTCAGAACAACTTGACGAATAAATAAACACTGATGTTCAAATATTGTTATTACATACAAAACAATATCGCTATTCACACCACAACTGTAGCCAAAAGAAACAAAGCTAAGTTACACAAGATATTTCCAATGTTACCAATATTACGTCGTTATTTCATTTTACTAACCTTGGTTTTGTCAACTAGCTTTTAAAATTAAAATTTGGTTTACAAAATTTTTGTTTCTTTAAAAATTTGTGCTGATATTCACTTAGAGGCTTATCTATATTAATATCAGGGGCTACTTATTATGTCAATTAAGTAGAATATTGAAGTCCAAACTATGAAAAAACACACTAAAAAAGATATCGAGATACCTACACGATTAAACGCGTGACGTTAACAAATATAAATTAAAAATTTAAAAACCCCCCGACATTCACAATTTTGTGGTGGCGGCCATCTTAGATTTGCATTCAAGCCCTTTTATTTGATAACCATATTTGTTGGAGTTGTGAAAAAATATGTAATCCGCCATTTTGTAGCAGCGGCCATCTTGGATCGATTTTCATCAAACATAGCTAACAACACTCTTGACTCACCTTTCAAACAAAAAAAACCGCATTCAAATCGGTTCACCCGTTTGAGCGCTAAAACAAACAGACACACACACACCCACACACACCACACACACAGACACGTCAAACTTATAACACCCCGTCGTTTTTGCGTCGGGGGTTAAAAACCATAACTTCCAAGTTAAGGTGGACTTTGAGGTACGTGCGACCACGACACGCGATTTTGGGAGGCGACACTTGCACACCAGTTTATATACTTAGATTAGATCTGCATGGAGAGTATTTGAGCTACGCTACAACGACGCGCGACACCTTGTCGCATATTAAGATCGCGGTTAAGGCGTCTACAGTGCGTACTTTTAATTCGTTGACTTCTAAAGTTCTAATGTTGACTACACCTGAGCCAATGGTCGTACGTCGCAAAAGCGTACTTCGAAGTCTACCTTAACATGGAAGTGATAGTTTTCTACGCGACTTAGCGGCAAACTGTAACTACTTACCCAGACCTGAGTCAATCTCGAAAATATATCCCCAAATCTTTTTAAGGTTCCGTACCCAAAACGTGACCCTATTACTAAGACTTCGCTGTCCGTCCGTCTGTCCGTCCGTCTGTCCGTCTGTCTGTTCGTCCGTCCGTCCATCCGTCCGTCTGTCACCATGCTATATGTCATGAACCGTGATAGTTTGACTATTGAAATTTTCACAGATGATGTATTTCTGTTGCCGCTATAACAACAAATATTAAAAAACAGGATAAAATAATTATTTAAGGGGGCTCCCATGCAACGAACGTGATTTATTTGCCGTTTTTATTTAATGGTACGGAGTGCGCGAGTCCGACTCGCACTTGGCCGGTTTTTTTACGCTGCTGTCACACGACTTAATGGAGCTTCTTTTAATACACCCTTTCGTACATTATGAGCATGAATAGCATATGAGTGCAGACGCCACCCACACGCAGCAGTCGGCAGTCGGAGGCGATTTGTCAGTTGTCGTCGGCCGGAGCGCGTGGCTGACTAATTGAGGTTATAAATCGACACGCGCTAAATGTAATGAACGCCCCGATGCAAGTGATAAAGAGCGTGTTTTTCATTGTGACCAACTTTGTATGCTTTTGTCAAAAGGGTAGCGCTTTTCCGCTTTTAAACGTTCGAAAATCATCACATAACTATTACGTTTCAAAAAATTATGTTCAGTAGTATCTAAGTATTATGTTTTGGTATCTACATTTGATCATTACTTAATTTCAACAAACAAAAATAATTTCCAAACACTGCTTCCACATTGATTATGATATTGCAGTATGACTACTTAAAGGGCCTGTTTCACCACCTTCTGATAAGTGTCGAATAGCTTATTCACAACTTTTGTCTTTGTCACTCGACATAAAGTAAGAAAGTGTCAAAACTTACGTTTAGACTCTCCGACACTTACCAGAAGGAGGTGAAACAGGCCCTAAGCCTTAATAGGTACTTATAGATGAATCAAAATCTCTTGTTTTTCAAATTAAGTAGGTACCATAATTTCACGGATGACTCTTAAAAATGATGCTTAATACCCCAGGTCTACAGTCAAAGTGTAACCAACTGATCACAACTGACAGTGATTGATGTACCGGCGCACAAAGGCATGCGAAATTTCTATTTGTCGTTCATTAATAAGGCTATATTGCAGCGTGCATCGTTGGGTAACGTTATATTGCGTCAAAGATTATGAATGCAGACCTGGCAGACGGGAAATATAAGTGACAATTTTAATGTTATGCTTTATGTCTACTGTTTTAAACTTAATGTTATAACAAGTATAAAATTCGTAAACTAAAACCCGACTACGCAAACGCAAGCAACGCAAGCAGCTAGTGGCGCTATCTGTTATGTCTATCCGAAACTAAATAATAATAAATTTTTGCCGCTCGCACGTCGCTTCTCGATTTTTTTCCTATATAAAATGTAGCCTATGTCACCCGGACCATAACAAAGAATTAATTGACACCTCATTCATCAAAATTGTACAGCCAAAAATCATGCATCTAAATGTTATTCAGGAAAACTAAATTCAACTCACTTTTCGTCGGAGAGACCAAGTTTGTTTAGAAAAAACTAAATTTAATGAAATCAGAGAAATATTTCCGTGTCATACGCGTAACCAATGAGTTTGGTAATCTACTTTCCACATAGCGGTACTTACTTACTTTCGAAGATGATTTTGAGAACCAAAAACCTAATTCCAAATGAAAAGACCCAAGTTACCTACTGAAAATAAGTAGATATTTAAAAAGTCATCAATCTATACTTGCGCAAAGGTGCCGTATTTCTTTCTTAATTGGCAGCGTTGTATAAAAAGGATGCCAAAAGAAATTACACCAAGTCACGCTTTATTGAATAAGTACTTACGATTTTTTATATCAATAATTGAGGTAAGTCAGCTAATGTTACTTTAATATTTATCAATTATGTCAAATGTAATGCATGAGTTTTTAATAAGGCAATTAATCGATTAATACACTTGCACAGTAGGTATATATTTTTTTATTTTTTTTAATCCATCGTATATAGATGTTCTCATTGTGATGTCATCATTTTTGTTAAAGGTGAACTAGAAAGCACCTACTTTATTTTCTAGTGTTTTAATAATTCAGAATTATATAGAACCTAAATAGATTTTTTATACTTAGCATTGTGCCAACGTATCAATAAGCAAACTGATGACATGTTGTCAAGTGATTTACTATTTATCTATACTCTGATTTTTAATTCCGTAGAATTCTGACATTTCGTAATGTTACCAGAGATGTAACAGTTCCCACAAAAAAGATAAAAAATTCGTAACTTATGTAAATAAAAATCAACTGCCGCATAATCTACATAATCATAATCTACGACAAATGCCTGACAGATAATTCATGGTGATAATGTCATACAACTTCCATTTTCGAATATTTTTTTTCAATATGCTTCTTTTCTTTTCTATTGCTGTCAGTGTGCACTTTCTAGTTTCCACTCTTAGCGATTTCTATTTTAGGACGAAACGACTAATATATTATTACGCGGCTTAGGGCTTTTTATGTTGACAGGGAATTAAAGTAGTTTGGGGTAAAATCGTACTTCGTAGATGTTAACTCTGTTTTCCATACAAATAACTCATCTGTAAATGACAATGACAGCTGTCAGAATTCCACCGAATTAAAAATCAGAGTATAAAGTTTATATTTATTTATGCAAAATTAAAAATTCATTAGTTTCACCTGTGGCTCTATTTCAGATTAATAATATTTTATAGGTAGTTTAATTAAACTACCGTCCGTGGCGTGGTAGGTAAGTATAGCAAAATATGACTTTATATGTAACACATAACTTCATAATCTTTGACGCTGGCACGCTAGGAATAATCCAATTAACGGCGATTTCCTAAGGCCTGTGTGATCGTCTCGCTAGAACCGATAACAGTGCCAATATCGCTCGTAACACCTAGTTCCTATGTGTGTAAACGCGTTTATACGATGCTTTCATGTATATAATCGGTTTAGATCCAATTTGAAGGAATATTCGACGTCTTTCGAATGAACACCTCGTAAAGTGACTTTACATTTCTATTTAGTAATCTTTAGTAGACTTTGGCAGCATTATCGTGATTTGTAAATTGTAATATTGCACTACTGAATCCTTATTTATATTTGACTGTTATTTTTCAGGATTCCGCAGCTGTGAAAGAATTAATAAAATTAATCTAGGTTAGAAACGAAAAATTTTGAAAGTACAGATATTCTATAACTATAACATCTTAAATGACCCGTTTTATATTTATTAAAGAAGATATAATTAAGTTTTTATTATTGAAAATTAAGTTTAACCTACTAGTAATAATTAATTAATCATGCAAATGGGATGAGCATAACTAACCCGTAGATGGTATTGCAAGTGTATTAAATATATCTAACGTTATCAAAATATGAATTTCATCTCGAAACACATAACTGGTGTAATAAGTAAGCATATAAGATAGAGCACTTTAAGAATACCTAAGGGCTACGAAGTTTTTATATGAGACGAAAAGACGCATAAATTTGGAGACATGCAAAGTGGCTTCACGTGTTAACAGTACGTGACCATATTAGGGAGTGTATCTTATACACATCTACAAAACTTATAACCAACGTGTGATAGATACTCTAAAGCATAGTTTGGTAGTGGCAAAAGAAAATTGTACCTATACTCTGATTTTTAATTCCGTGGAATTCTGACAGCTATCATTGTCATTTACAGAAGAGTTATTTGTATGGAAAACAGGGTTAACATCTGCGAAGTACGATTTTACCCCAAACTACTTTAGTTCCCTGTCAACATAAAAAAGCCCTAAGAGTAAGCCTAATATTAGTCGTTTCTCCCTAAAATAGAAATCGCTAAGAGTGGAAACTAGAAAGTGCACACTAACTGTCTAACAGCAATAGAAAACAAAAGGAGCACATTATCACCATGAAGTGTCTGTCAGGCATTTGTCAAAGTTTTGAATTTTTTATCTTTTTTGTGGGAATTGTTTTATCTCTGGTAACATTACGAAACGTCAGAATTCCACGGAATTAAAAATCAGAGTATACCTACTCAGTTATGAAGATTCTCGGATTTTCAATCTGCTACTCATTTTCATACCTTTCAGCCTTTTGGTTCAGATTGGATACATACAAGTATCAGTATCTCGAAGCGCGTTAACAATATTTCAATTTCATTACCTACCGCTAAGTTTTTTACTGAAACTAAGTATTTTTTTTTATTTGTAGACTTTTTTATAAGGAACTCAAATAATTAATACCTCTCTTTAAACGTCGGATCAACTCGAAACTAAGTTCATGTTCCGCTTTTTATGTCAAACAGTAAAACTGTTGCTTTGTTAGGAGCGATAAATTTAAATAACTATCTCCAAAATCATTCGCATGAAGATTACTATTTAAGGAGCGTTGAAAAAGCATTACAATTTCTGAATAAATATAATTAGGATGACAACCGCTCTATCTTGATCGGATGTTTAAGCTCTTAATTATGCTCCCCGAACTGTTAGTCTTTAAAGATTAGTTAAACTTTTAGACAAGAGAAATCTGAAATTAGTTACGCTTCTTAGTAATGATTATGTATGCAATCATCAGCATAGATAAATAATCTTCCTTATGAAAAAATCTCGTATGTATCTTCTTATAGTATAATTTATGAATCTACGTCGTAGGCGTCTGAGTTTATAACAAGTATAAATTTAAAATTTAAAAAACCCCCGACATTCGCCATTTTGTGCTGGCGGCCATCTTGGATTTGCATAGTGATATTCTACATACTAGTCAAGCCCTTTCATTTGATACCCATATTGAGGGCGTTGTGATAAAATATGTAGTCCGCCATTTTGTAGCGGCGGCCATCTTGGTCCGATTTTCATTAAACATAGCTAACAACACTCTCGACTAATTCACCTTTCAAACAAAAGAAACCGCATTCAAATCGGTCCACCCGTTTGAGCGCCACAGGGGAACAGACAGACACACACACACACACACACACACACACACACACACACACACACACACACAGACACGTCAAACTTATAACACCCCGTCGTTTTTTCGTCGGGGGTTAAAAACACCTAAATCACAAACGCAGCTGGTAGCTGAAAAAATTCATACCTAAGTATGTTATGTTTATTCAATCTACTAAGCCTAAGTTGCAAATATCAGTTACCATAGTATTTTTTCAAATTAACCAAATTGGGAATTAAATCCACGGGAACTAAGAACATGCCTTATTATGAGATAAGCATTTTGAGTATTTGGGAGGTCATTATTTTTATTTTTTACTTACGAGTTACGAGTAAATAGGTACGGTAAATACATCCACATATTCTTGACGAGATCATAATCAAACTTTGAAGAATGAGTGTGACTTACAACTTCCAGCTTAACCAAGATACACTTGTGGCTTCTCTGTGAAGATCCTTACTGCAGCGGCCTAACAAATCTACTGTATAAACCAGGCTTATAATGCGGATGGCTTCTTATCTTTATCCGAATACCAAATAAACATTAACTGCATTGTAGTTAGACATTTTTGTCTTCTATACATGAATACTTATCATCTAATGGGGCTTTCACACGTTCAAGTCTACCATCCCAATTGGCAGAAATTTCATACTACTTAAGTAGGTACATGGAACGACCTCAGTTCAGCGAGTACCAGCCACTCCACTCGTACACAATTTGTGATACCTATTTGTAATTTTTCAGTTTTAGCAAAAGCAGCTTCTCACACTTCATGCAAGTGAATTGATTGACTGAACTGAAATAAATAATTAGATTGCAGGTTATTATACAATGAACACAAAATTACTTTGTAATAATCCGCTATTTGCAATCAGCCGTTGTGAAGTCGACATCTCCTGAAGATGCTCCGGTGTTGGAGCGAAACGATCGTCGAGTTAAATTTGTGGTGAATTTGTGTGGTGTTGTGCCTACAAATTTGTCACTGTTAGCGGATTATAGCAAAGTAATTTTGTGTTCATTGTATAAGTAATATCATGGAATCCCGCAAAGTAACGCCTGCTTCTATTCAATAGATTGCAGGTGACAGCGGATGACGATAATTTGGCGAAGTGGAAGTGATTGTCACTCTTTGTTCGATGCTAGCAGAAAAAAGAAATGTAAGATAAACTTTTTCAGCGTTTCAGTTTGCATGACGCAATGCTGGTTTAAGTGAAACCGAAAACCATTTTTGTCTTCGCGCAATCCAATTTACTTGGTTCTTAACCAACACTCAGGACGCTGGATTTGTACGTGTGAAGGGCCCGTAATACGCCTCTCTAGTCACACGCTTATAATGTAAATGAGTTCTTATCTCACTGGAGAGTCGCTCATCAAAGAAAATATTTACCAAATACAGAATTACGGGCACCTCTGCTGACAGCCGGTGTGAT
This sequence comes from Melanargia galathea, assembly GCA_920104075.1. NCBI lineage: Eukaryota > Metazoa > Arthropoda > Insecta > Lepidoptera > Nymphalidae > Melanargia > Melanargia galathea. The sequence goes on from OV049870.1 coordinate 7,203,760, forward strand.
AACGCACAGATTATACCTAATTAACTAATACTATTATTAAAGTAAGGAAACTTTAATTGGAGATTAAACAATGTTACGTTTTTGTGAATGAAGCTACCTCAGTTTGTGGTTAATTTATAGTATATCTTTAGGAGGTGTTTCTGTTTCACAGAAGCAATTTTTCGGTGACCTCCCTGGTGCAGTGGTGAGCGCTGTAGTCTTATAAGTGGGAGGTCCCGTGTTCGATTCCCAGCAGGGGCAATTTTGGATTTTATGATTTCTAAATTGTCTCTGGTCTGGTCTGATGGGAGGCTTTAGCCGTGGCTGGTTAAGTGGTTACCACCCTTCCGGCAAAGCCGTGCCGCCAAGCGATTTGGCGTTCCGGTACGATGCCGTGTAGAAACCGATCAGGGGTATGTATGTAAGAGCAGGAGACCGAAGGTTTATCAAAACTCACTGTTGATGTAACTCATAAAATATTTATTATAAATAAACACTCTAATTTAAGACTCGAATTAACACTCGGATTAACACTTGAATTAACAATCGAATTAACTCGATTTAATACTCGAATTAACAATTGAATTAAACCTCGAATGAATACTCTAATTTAACACTCAAATTAATACTCGATTCAATACTAGATTCAACACTCGAATCAATACTCGAATTAACACTTGAATTAAACCTCCAATTAACACTCTAATTTAACACTCGAATTAATACTCAAATTAAACCTCGAATTAACATTTTGAATTTAACACTCGAATTAACACTTTAATTAATACTCGAATTAACTAAATTTTAAACAATCAAATATCAAATAATTTCAAATAATTAACCAATAAAACGTGTTCTCACTTTGAATGTCCATAAACGAATGCTCCTCCACTGTGCGGCCCCGCTTTTAAATACCTGCGTGGTGGTGGGGTGTCAACATTTCGACAAAAATAATGTTGCATCGTTGCGGGTATTTTTAAAAATCAAATATGAATCAACGATTTTAATATTTGCGCCGATATGTATACCTCTTCCAAGTTAGCCCGCTTCCGTCTTAGACTGGTCATTACTTACCATCAGGTGAGATTGCAGTCAAGGGCTAACTCGTAGTCGAATAAAAAAAATGCAGTACTTAATGCTGCGACGCGCCGTGGTGCCGCAGCGCACATGGTACGCATGGTACGCACAGCATACCACAAATGTTGTGTATAGAACACCGCGGCGGTGCGACAGAAGTAACGCAACGACGCCACAGAAGCAACGCAGCGACTCCGCAACACATTGCAATTCCTCAGCCGACCATGTGGCGTAGGTACCACAAATATTTATGCACCATGTGGCATACCACAAATTTTATATGTAGGACGCCGCAGCGGAGCCACAGAAGCAAAACGCAGAGACACCGCAATGCGCAGTGTGTGTGGCATCGTATCCAGAATGACCAGTAGCTATATTAATAGCAGTAATTTACCGGCAGGCTTATTCTATATATAAGATTTTAAAAAATCAATTTGCATTGATATTAACATAAAGCTCAACAAAAAATGTATTAATTTTATAAACACTTAACCAAAGATATTCAACCTCATTTTAGTGAATAAAGTGATCATGAAGCAGGTAAGCGCCACTTGGCTTATTTTTTTCAAGTGTCTCATAATATCACTTTCAAGTAATAGAGTTTTTTTTAAAGAATTTAACAGATTTTTTCTAAATTTAATTACAATAGCTTAGGAAGCTATTATTGGAGGAACGTTTTGAAGAGAGAATTTTAAATTAGGTATTAGGTCAAAATTAGTCTTTTGGACTATTGTTCCTTCTCTGTACAGCTTTTATGCTTAGCCTAGCCTAGAGGTACTTATTTCTTTCGGATGACAATGTGGTCTTTTTTACAAGTTATTTAATTTTCTGAAGATAAATATTTTGGCTTTTCAATAGAACAAAGGTTATCCTTTTTTAGGGTTCCGTACCCGAAGGGTAAAAAACGGAGCCCTATTAATGTCACTCGGCTGTCTGTCTGTCTGTCTGTCTGTCTGTCTGTCCGTCTGTCCGCCGGTCACAGGTCTCTAGCTCGCAGACGAAATGAGTTACAAACCTGAAATTTTGGTATTTAGTGTAAAACGTTAACCCAAAATCAAATATTGAATTAGAAATTGAATTAAATTATTTTTCAGGGGGGCTCCCATACATGAAAAAGGAGCCGGAAAAAAAATTTTTTTCTTTACCCTAGCTTGTGGGGTATCATTGTTTAGAGCTCATTAAGTAGAGTACAAATATATATTTTTTTAATTTTTATCTCAAAAAATAAGGGAATGGGAGGCCATCAAAGTTGTCAGTTTTAGACCATTTTTGTGACGGGGGCTATCTCAAAAACTAAACTAGTTGGGAATATGATATTTCAGTATATTATGTACTATATGCTCTATTTAAACAACAAATACTGAAAACAACGATTTATTAAATAGTTTATAAGCTGTGACCAAAATAAACGAACATTTTTTTGGGTTTTTCTTTCACGGTTTGTTGCGATGTCTAGCTCGGAAATTAAATATTTCTTAGACCCAAAATATTATATTGTTCATAATTATGTACGGAACCCTGAAAGAGCGAGGCCCGACTCGCACTTGGCTGATTTTCTTTAGTTACTCTATCCTTTACGTAAATCTCTATGAACAACCAATCAAGTTAATGATGACGCTTACTTACTGAATTAGTATCAGAAATCAGCAGGTGGTAAGGCTTTGAGACTTAAAATATATCACAGGTTTTGCGACTTCCCACCCGGTGTCACATTAATAGCAAACATAAAGGTTACGCCTAATTCATTGGAGCTTTATTCCTTTAAGTTTTATTCAAACTTTTATACTTATAATTACCGCTGTTTAACAGTTTTGTAAATCCATTATAATAGTGTTTTTTTTTTATCTTTATAGGAATGACTTAACATTTTATTATTTTCTTTGAATATTCAGACAAATGTGGTATAATCTTTATATCAGTTTATAATCTGTATTCGTCTAATAAATTTATTATCATTAGTAATAAAATTTTGACGCTCTTATTTATGAGAATTTCAAATAAAATTTCTTCTAATTTAAACCTCTCAAATTTTACATAGACAATGTACATATTAAAAATTTTACTATCCTGCTACAGATACCTATACATACATGCATTTATTTTTTATTATATTTTAAATTCATTATATGCATCGCCATATCATAGAAAAAATCACAAACAAAAAATAATTTATAAAAATAATTATTTAATGTACCTACGTAAATATTATAAGGTATAAGGTAAAAAATGTACTTTTAGAAATGACATAGTTACATGATACCGTCTAGCTCTAACATATTTTGAGCGTGGGCATTTATCAAATTAAACAAATTATTCCAAAAGATCACATACCAAAATCTGAGCTCACGTAGGTACATACTTTTAACAAAGCGAAACAATTCCCGGGAACAAACTAACGAAGCCAGTTAGCATAACAATATTCTGACTCGGGTCGTGTTGTTGCCACACGAATATGTACACCGGATTGTTCTTATACGACACTGACTGTATCTGCAATAATATCCGACTGTAGAGGACTGTGCTAGAGTAGAGTTTAGAGGTAACTATAACATTTGGTCGATAGCCAAATCAGCCAAATTATAATCGTATCGTATGACTACTATACTATACTATACTATATACTATACTATTTGATCGATGAAAAGTTGTATTGCTTTCACAATAAAATACTCACAGTGAAATACTTATCTAACCGTCTATATTAGTCAGGTAACTTACTAAGTACTATTTACTTCAATTCAATGACTTATAATATGTATTTGTATATAGTGTTAGACCGTCTGAGCCGGATTAAGAAATTCCGCACTGAGTTACGGTCAATTCTTCATAACCCCTGCGTAATCGTGATTATATTCATTGTTGGCATTCGAAACTCAAATTTTCAAAACTGCAACACAGTTTTAGTTCTAAAGTGCATGACGCATAGTAGTATAGGTACATAATATAAATGCTTCATCAATCAAGAAGATTCAAGTTGGAAGCACAAATTCGGGTCGGGTTGTTCCCGATTCCCTGTAGGTACTCCAGGTAATACTGAGATTAATATTAATATTATTTAACTTGTATTTTTACGTTTAATTTCCCCAGCACTGAAGCAGCCATCTTGGAGCGTGAGATGTGCAGAGCTCTGACAAAAGCGCGACAAGATTGTACGCCGCTCATCCAACAAAGGTTTTAATATCAGCACACGGCCCGCGGCTAGGAGGGCTATTTACATGAACGCTAGTTGTTTAACATCGCGTGCAACACAAAAAAAACTTGCCAAAACATTATGTTTATTGCTCTTCTAACATTTCGAATAAACGATATCGTAACTAATATAGTTTTTTCTCTGTTTACTTAATATAAGAAAAATACGAGTAATATTATAGATAGTGGCCCTGAAAGTGGTTAAGCAAAGATCTACTGAAACTGAAGGCTAATGATACTGACTATTACCGCGTAAAAAAGCGTCATCCACAGCGTAGAAGTACGTCTAGTAGTATTACTTAAAGCGTTGTACTTGTATGATAAATATCTGGAACATTTTTTGTTCCATCGGTGATTCATCAATCATGATTAATGGAATTGACTGATTTAGAATATATCGTCTAATGGAGCCCTTATCAAATAGAATCAATGTAGATTAATTTCCAAAACTTTAAAAAAACTCTTTTTATTAACTTTTTTTCATGACTCATGTTATAAGTTAACTTGATACTAAAGTATGAATGTTCCAAACACTTACTTGTGTAGTATACCTATGTAGGTGACCATAGGAAGCCATAGAATGTGTATCTAATGGAACACTTATGACTTACCTTTCTTACAACGTTAAAATATGCGCAAATATTAAAGAAAGCACAAACATTCCGCCTCATCACACTAATTTAAATTTTACATTTTATGTCATTTACCGAATGAGCGGAGGCCCAATATTGACAAAAGACTCGGCCGGTAATGCAGAAAATATGCAAAATAAGATGCATGCGTGAACAACCGGCTACCAATTCGATCTTTGTGTGGTCTACAACGAAATTTACTTTAAACATTGTGAAATAAACGTGAAACGGAGAGAGTTCGAGTCAAGTATGATAGTTTGTATATTTGTAGATAGTCATACTCAGTCATACATACATATTTGGTGCATTTCTTTCAGCTGCTGCGGCTTCTTACAAAAAAGGCTGAAAAAAGTATGTGGTGTATCTCACGCTGCACTGCGGAGCTACGCTTTGTTACCATCACTACGTTGTGGCGCCGCAACGCGCTGTATGGCATCGATACCAGTATAGTCTGTTCGTTTACTTACGGTCAACGTTCGTTTATTTACCACGTTCGTTTACTTACCACGCTGGCCAAGTGCGGATTGGCAGACTATTTGGAGATTCTATTTTATTCTTAGAATAGAAAAAAAAAAATACAAAGTGTAAAAAATAATAACAAGTGTAAATTGAAAATTTAAAAAACCCCCGACATTCGCCATTTTGTAGCGGCGGCCATCTTGGACCGATTTTCATCAAACATAGCTAAAAACACTCTCGACTAATTCACCTTTCAAACAAAAAAAACCGCATTCAAATCTGTCCATCCGTTTGAGCGCCACAGGGGAACAGACACACACACACACACACACACACACACACACACACACACACACACACACACACACACACACACACACACACACACAGACACGTCAAACTTATAACACCCCGTCGTTTTTGCGTCGGGGGTTAAAAACGAAAGCAGAATAATAAGAACACCTGCGCCTGTGTGACACTATGATACCGAACGGACTTTATATTGTACAGATCCTACGATGATGACTTTTTCAGTGATATAGGGGGCAATTTCAACAAAGCCGTTTTTTCTTGAATTTCGGTGGACTTTTTTATTATTAAGTTTTTTCAACTTTGAACTATGGTTTATTGTTCTTCTTGTTATTGTTTATGCTCTTATTGAATGCCATCAAAATATGTCTTATAAACTCGTGAGAATACGTGTTTAAAATTTTAATGCCACCGAAATGATAAAACTAGCCACCGAAATGATATAAGTAGCCACCGAAATGATAGAACTGTCCACCGAAATTAAAATTCACTGAAAATATATTAAATATACTACTGGGCAGCCTCAACCATACACTTTAACTAAATAGATTCACTCTTAGCAAGTGTGAAAGGTTGTATACTATCATGAGTGACAATTTGTTACGTATGTTCTACTTAATTTTAGATATTCCTCTGGATTTCACACAAAAAAATGCACCTACCTACAATAAAAGGAATAGAATAAAACTAAATGAAAAGACATATATTTTAATTAACGATTTTAATCTTAGCTTAGCAATAATTATTGCTAAGCTAAGATTAAAATCGTACTGATTATAATGAGTCATTATTAACTAAATTATTATCAAAATCGGTTCATTAGTCTTTGAGATAATTGCGGCCATACATACATACATACATACATACGTACGGGTCAAATACATAAACTCTTTTTTTGAAGTGGTTTAGTTAAAAAATTACCTGCTGGCCTGAATTTTCATCGAAACAAATAATAATCTACCAAAATAATAAAACAGTCCACCGAAATGAGACAATTAAACACCGAAATGATAAAGCAATCCAACGAAATGAGATAATTATGATTTAAAAAAACCGAAATGAGAATTTCTATCATTTCGGTGAGTTTTTTGTCATTTCGGTTGACAATTTAGCCCACCGAATCCACCGGAATGATAACACCGAAATTAGAAATACGGACAAAAATTAGCATTACAAGAAAACTATTTATTACAAGATGATATGAATATTACACAAATAAACGTATTGCCATTACGCACTCTTGAATAGTATTTTATATGTATTAACTAATTGCAAGACAAGTTACACCTGTACACGGAAATGATAAGAAGTTTGTCACATGCCACCGAATTGAACTACTTACTTTTTTTGCGGGAACACGCAGGCAAGCGGTGCATTTCCTTCCACGATAAGCACATAGACCACACTGTTATGTACATTTTAAGCGCACGAGGGGGAAGCTAGAGTGTTCCTATGCAAAACTACAATGGATTAAAAAAAAAACACCGAGATGAGAGGACTTTCTGGGACACAAGCATTTTTACTTACCAGTTATTAAACTAAGTAGATATTATCATAAAATTATTTTATAACTATACTGTCACTATTCACAATTTAAATAAAAGTAGCCATATACCTAAATAAGCAATACTTTTTGATTTATGAGGGAAATTACATTGAAAAAGGTTGTGAGGACAGCTACCGAAATGATAAATTTGGGGCTTTAAAAATTTTTTATTTCCTAAACTGCAGTCCTAATCAATAAATATTTATTGTCTCGCATAGGTATCTACCTATTCTACCTAGAAAAAAATATTAGATCTTTATACTAACGTTGGACAGTACCGATTTCACCCATGCCGTGCGAATTTTGCTGTTGGGAAATCCACCCACGTATGCAATTTGGTAAGATGCAATTTTTTTTGTCACTACGGCCACTTTGTATTTTGGTTTCATAAAAAAAAAACTTGACCTATAATTACCATCGCAATGCTTAAATGAATTGATTAATAACTCAATCCAAATCCATCCAGACGTCGGTAGGTATATTTCGAGGGTATAAATAAATCCACTTACCCAGATACACACTAAAAACAAAACCGTGACGTTTGTGTCACGCAGTCGGGTAAGACGCCTTGTTTATGCAGTGTGTAAATGCCCAAGTAATGATCCTTTAGTTTAAGGCCGCTCTCTTCACGCGCTTTTCCATACAAACGTATTACGCCTATTATTCTAATATTTGTAATTTCTAATGTTTGACATCAACTGATTGTAGACATCATCCAAAACGATTGGGCTTAGATGTTCCCTAAAAAGAGATTCTTTATAAAAATGAGTATAAACTCTTTATATCTATGTACGACGTACGACGACCTCCTTGGCGCAGTGGTGAGCGCTGTGGTGTTATAAGTGGGAGGTCCCGGGTTCGAATCCCGACAGGGGTAATTTGGGATTTTATAATTTCTAAATTGTCTCTGGTCTGGTCTGGTGGGAGGCTTAAGCCGTGGCTGTTTACCACCCTACCGGCCATAAAAGCCATGCCCCCAAGAGATTTAGCGTTCCGGCACGATGCTATGTATAAACCGATCAGGGGTATACATACATACCTCTTCCAAGTTAGCCCGCTTCCATCTTAGACAGCATCATCACTTACTATCAGGTGAGATTGCAGTCAAGGGTTAACTTGTAGGTAGTTGAATAAAAAAGAAAACGATACGTTAGCAAACTATTCACTTTCGTTCTTAGCACATCTTTTGTTTCAGGGCCCCGAGATGTACGGCAATTCGTCCGCTGATGCTAATTTTAAAATTAACTTCGTGAAATACAATAAACGTGCCCGGAGTCGGACCACCGGGGTGGCGGGCTTAACGCCGTATGCGTGCTTTATTCGCAACGGATATTTATTGTTTGAGATTATACTCCATATAAACACTCTCATTTCTGCGGCTTCAAATGGTATTTTGTACCACTTGATTCTTTCCGTTCTATTCGACGGAAAGTTAATAGTTTATCTGTATGTCTTTGTGTGCAGTTAGTTAGTTAGTTGTTTAGTATAAAGTAGTGTTAGATTTCCTACTTTATCTAATTGTTATAATTTATTTCGGTAAGTATCCCTTTCTCATTGGATATGGGCGTCCACCAGTCTCTGCCATTTAAGTCTAAGCCTAACTTAGTCTAACATTTGCCAAAGCAAAGCTATCCATTGTTGTCCAGTTATTTGTATGAGATCATCAGACTTTGATGTTCCTGCTCATCCGAATAAGCCAGGACGTAGGTATTATAATAATTTTTGGAAGCTTTAGCGGTAACATAATTAAACCGTTATCCTTTTCAATTGTAATACTTAGTTTTTAAAGCCTCATTCAACTTTATTTTCTTTCCTATAATTTATTTCTGTGTGTGTGTGTAGCCGGCATTACTTAAAGATTCTTCTTTGCATTGCTATTTAGTAGCTAGTACTTAAGTAGTAATGAAACGATTACTTTCAGAATTTTTATAAATAACTAGCTTCTGCCCGCGGCTTCGCCCGCGTGAATTTAGATTTTTCACAAATTTCACTTTTAGCTTTATAATGACGATACTTCCATACAACATTTCAACCCCTTTTTAACCCTTTACAGCCCTTTTTTCGCATCAAAAAGAAGCATATGTCCTTTCTCAGGCTCTAGAGTATCTGTGTACCTTTCATTCAAATAGGTTCAGTAGTTTTGGAGTAAAAGCGTGACAGACAGACAGACAGACAGACAGAGTTACTTTCGCATTTATAATATTATATAAGTAAGGAGTAAGGAAGTAAGGATAGTAAGGATAAGGAAGTAAGGATATAAGTAAGGAAGTAAGGATAAGGATAAGGATTAACAGCCTAAAAAATAAATTTCAAGCTTTTAGCTTTAAAAAGACGATACGGATACAGGCCATACGGACAGATACGGCAAGTCTACGATTTTATTATATGTATAGAAGAAGAAAATAATCTTTAAAGTATCTACATTCTAACAAAAAAAGAATGAATAAAATCGGACCACGCGTTATTGAATTACAGCTAAATACACGTTTTGACTTTCATCCCCTCTCCCTTGGGAACCGTGCTAGATTTCGGGATAAAAAGTATCCTATATGTTACTCCTTAGTATGAACTTAAATCGTACCAAGTTTCGTTTCAATCCATTCAGTAGTTTTCGCGTGATGCGCGCACAAACATACAGACAAACAGACAAACAGATAAACAGACAAACAGACAAACAGACAAACAGACAAACAGACAAACAGACAAAAATTTCAAAAATAGCTTTTTTACGTTCTATTACTTATCCCTAACATCCCCCAGTTATTATTTTGCAAAAATCTTTAATGTACAGATACGGCAAGTCTACGATTTTATTATATGTATAGAAGAAGAAAATAATCTTTAAAGTATTTCTACTTTCTAACAAAAAAAGAATGAATAAAATCGGACCACGCGTTATTGAATTATAGCTAAATACACGTTTTGATTTTCATCCCCTCTCCCTTGGAAACCGTGCTAGATTTCGGGATAAAAAGTATCCTATATGTTACTCCTTAGTATGAACTTAAATCGTACCAAGTTTCGTTTCAATCCATTCAGTAGTTTTCGCGTGATGCGCGCACAAACATACAGACAAACAGACAAACAGATAAACAGACAAACAGATAAACAGACAAACAGACAAAAATTTCAAAAATAGCTTTTTTACGTTCTATTACTTATCCCTAACATCCCCCAGTTATTATTTTGCTAAAATCTTTAATGTACAGATACGGCAAGTCTACGATTTTATTATATGTATAGAAGATAGAAGAAGAAGAAAATAATCTTTAAAGTATTTCTACTTTCTAACAAAAAAAGGATGAATAAAATCGGACCACGCGTTATTGAATTACAGCTAAATACACGTTTTGACTTTCATCCCCTCTCCCTTGGGAACCGTGCTAGATTTCGGGATAAAAAGTATCCTATATGTTACTCCTTAGTATGAACTTAAATCGTACCAAGTTTCATTTCAATCCATTCAGTAGTTTTTGCGTGATGCGCGCACAAACATACAGACAAACAGACAAACAGATAAACAGACAAACAGATAAACAGACAAACAGACAAACAGACAAAAATTTCAAAAAATAGCTTTTTTACGTTCTATTACTTATCCCTAACATCCCCCAGTTATTATTTTGCAAAAATCTTTAATGTACAGATACGGCAAGTCTACGATTTTATTATAGAAAAGAAGAAGAAGAAAATAATCTTTAAAGTATTTCTACTTTCTAACAAAAAAAGATTGAATAAAATCGGACCACGCGTTATTGAATTACAGCTAAATAAACATTTTGACTTTCATCCCCTCTCCCTTGGGAACCGTGCTAGATTTCGGGATAAAAAGTATCCTATATGTTACTCCTTAGTATGAACTTAAATCGTACCAAGTTTCGTTTCAATCCATTCAGTAGTTTTCGCGTGATGCGCGCACAAACATACAGACAAACAGACAAACAGATAAACAGACAAACAGATAAACAGACAAATAGACAAACAGACAAACAGACAAACAGACAAACAGACAAAAATTTCAAAAATAGCTTTTTTACGTTCTATTACTTATCCCTAACATCCCCCAGTTATTATTTTGCAAAAATCTTTAATGTACAGATACGGCAAGTCTACGATTTTATTATATGTATAGATAGAAGAAGAAGAAAATAATCTTTAAAGTATTTCTACTTTCTAACAAAAAAAGAATGAATAAAATCGGACCACGCGTTATTGAATTACAGCTAAATACTCGTTTTGACTTTCATCCCCTCTCCCTTGGGAACCGTGCTAGATTTCGGGATAAAAAGTATCCTATATGTTACTCCTTAGTATGAACTTAAATCGTACCAAGTTTCGTTTCAATCCATTCAGTAGTTTTCGCGTGATGCGCGCACAAACATACAGACAAACAGACAAACAGATAAACAGACAAACAGATAAACAGACAAACAGACAAACAGACAAACAGACAAAAATTTCAAAAATAGCTTTTTTACGTTCTATTACTTATCCCTAACATCCCCCAGTTATTATTTTGCAAAAATCTTTAATGTACAGATACGGCAAGTCTACGATTTTATTATATGTATAGAAGATAGATTAATTACTTTGACATTAAGATGTTTTGATTAGTAGCAATGAGTCTCTTAAAAAGCTTACTAATTTAGAAAGACTTCACGTATATTTAAATCCAAACAAAAACATTTCATGTGAATAATAAGGCCAACTTCCTATCAAAAAGTTTCGGCCATTAAAAGTACTGATATCAAAAATTATGACCAAGTCCTTTGCTAGGCTCGATAAATGAAACCATACAGTTTTAGAAGGTATATCTTCTTCGATCACCCTCAAGCTGTCATACCATTCCTAATGATCCTGTTAAAATATTTTTAAATTATTTATGTCTTAGTAATAACACTATAATATGAAGCTCATTTGGGACTGAGAATAGTTTTATTGTTTTCAACTTGACAACATTTTTGCACTCCTTTGAATTTGTTTAATTTTAAAAATGTTGCCAAGTTGAAAACAATAAAACTATTCTCAGTCCCAAATGAGCTTCATATTATAGTGTTATTACTAAGACATAAATAATTTAAAAATATTTTAACAGGATCATTAGGAATGGTATGACAGCTTGAGGGTGATCGAAGAAGATATACCTTCTAAAACTGTATGGTTTCATTTATCGAGCCTAGCAAAGGACTTGGTCATAATTTTTGATATCAGTACTTTTAATGGCCGAAACTTTTTGATAGGAAGTTGGCCTTATTATTCACATGAAATGTTTTTGTTTGGATCTCACTCCTTTTTTCTAAGTATTTCAAAGTTAATGCAATAAGTATAATGAAGTCTTTTTTCTCTCTTACGCTTCAGTATAATTAGGAATAGAACCCTATCACATTTTACGGTCTGATTAGATGTGGTTTAATCTTCAATACATAGTATAAAACAAAGTCGCTTTCTCTGTTCTAATTGGGTGAATTTTTATTTTGTTCGTCTGTCTGTCAAAATCACAGATAACAGAAACTCCACTCCAGAGTATTTCCACTCAGTGGTCAGTTTCAGAACTTAGAACCATACGGCTTAACTAAGAGAAGATTTTGAGTATTTGACTCTCATTAAGTTTAATGAATAGTATTAGATATTAGTGATACCTAGTAGCCGGAATCAACAGGACACCAAAGTCTCCTCCAAACCTCCAAAGTCGGCCACCCATCCATTTCCTGACTTGGGTCAAGGTTGCTTATCAAAATTATTAAGAAAATCGCGCTTCTGGTTTTATTGGCAAAGACGAATCTCAAACTACTGGAAGGAACGGGCTTAGGCACACAGATAGCTATTAATGTGGCGTACGACATCCGCAAAGAAAGGATTTTTGAAAATTCAACCCCTTAGGGGGTAATATAGGGGTTTAAAATTTGTGTAGTCCACGCCGACGAAGTCGCGTCCGCGACTTCGATAAAAAAATATACCTCTTGGCGTTTTATTATTTACCTACACTTTACTTTTTATTAGAACTCAAGACCAGTAAGATTGACCCTTGCTAGAAAACTTAAAAAGTCACATCTCCCTAAATAGTGCACCGATTTCGATGAAACAAGAACCATATATAGCTTCGAATAAAGTAAAATACATTTATTAAAACAAAATGAAAATTTGTTCAGTATTTTTTGTGTGATGTGGGAACAGACAGATTTTTATATATCTTTGAATTGGTCAGTGTCTGATGCAACTTTTGGACATTTTTCGATTTTTTCCTTCATATACACACTAAAACTCATCTTCTTACCAAATTTCAACATTCCACATACACGGGAAGTGCGTCATAATTTTGATCAGTCAGTGAGTAGGTCTTGTTTTATGTGATTTTCAAACCTCTGTATCTCAGAAACGGTTCAACTTGAAAATTTGAAACTTTCAATTTATCATCACATCCACGAGTTTAACTTATATTTCAAATTTCGTAGGATTACTATCCCGCGAACCAGAGTTATGAGGGGGGTCAAAACAGCTCGAAATGGATCGTGTAAATAACACACTCATGCGACAAGGCCGGAGGAACTTGGCCTGGCGCACTTCGTGCGCCTAGATTAGTCAACTTTATCTTCTCTCTTTAATTCAGTAATCAAATTACATTTAAAAGAACAAAAAAATTTCAAGTCCAAGAAACATTAATCAGAAAAGAAAATATACCTACTTACCTACTGATTAAACTACCTTCTTACCTACTGTTTACTTACGTACGTACTTATGGATATTTTAAATTTTATGTGCATCTCGAAATTGCAGTGAACAGAAACATAATTTAATTTTAATTGACTTTAACTACAATATCACAGGTAGCTAATAGCTATGATTGACGTTTCTTTAAAGATCTGGACAGATTTAAGGCGAGACGTCAGCGGCCCGCGACATTGAGCAGATCGCCATATCGAACTCGTGTGTGATTTGAAATCTAAGAGAAATTATACCTAGGAACAAGTAGCTATGGAAACGAGATATTTTAGACGAAATCAAACATCTCTTTGACTCACTCACTTGTACCGATTTTAAGCATAAGAAAGAAAGAGAAGTCTACTACTATCAGTTGTCCTACTTTAAACAAAAAATAACCAGTTTGATGTAGTTCAACTGTTATACTTATATATACTTAGGCCGAGGCCGCATGGTAAGGCGCAACATCGCGACTCGCGCCTCAAAGACGGCGGCGATGAACAATGGGATCGGGAACATTCACTTAACTTGTGTCAGTTTGTGTTGCGAATAGTAGAAAATGTACCCTACGTGGGCTACGTGTACTTAAGGATTTGTTCAACCCCTATAACATATTTCTCTTTGAGATTTCGTTTCTTATATTATTTAAAAGAAAGTAGGTTTATGAAATACATCAAGATGTTAGATTTAAAGTTGGATATCTAAACAGACTATCTAGCTTGAACAAGGTACATAGGTAAATACCTTCACATTTTCAATAGACACTAAAAAGGAACTTGGGCATTAAAATGGAACTATGTACATACAGTAATATTAATGAGTATTAATTTTTTAATATCTCTTTTCCATCACTATGGTTTTCCCAATGAAAGTTCTATCAAATTCGGTCCAGCATTTCGGAGACAGACAAACACAAATTTTAATGCAACACATGCATCCGGATGTTCAAAGGTACAAGTGCAAGCCAGGTTCCAAGTAATATGGAATACTGAGGGTTGTGATGGCTGTAATTTCTGAACTACAAAACCGATGACCTTGAAAAATTTACGGAACAATTTTTAAAGTATTTCCTTTTAACAAAAAAATAATGAATGTAATTGCACCACGCGTTAATGAATTACAGCTAAGTATACATTTTCCAATCTATTCAGCAGTTTTTGCGTGATGCGCACACAAACATACAGACAAACAGATAAACAGACAAAAATTTCAAAAATAGCTTTTTTACGTCCCATTACTTAGGTACCCCCCAGTTATTATTTTGCAAATTTCTTTAACGTACAGACACGGCAAGTCTACGATTTTATTATATGTATAGACAAGCGGAAACCCGCGACTTCGTTCGCGTGGTTCGGATGGTTTTTGAAAATCCAGTGGGAATCATTTTGTTTTTCCTAAGCTCCTTTGAGCTCATACCTTGCTAAAAACTGTTAAAATTTCACTGGCGGATGTTTAGGTAGATCAAAATGTAAACATCCGCCAGAGAAAGTCCCATCAAAATCGATCCAGCCTTTTCAGAGATAAGCCGGTAATCTTTCTAACAAAAAAAGAATGAATGATATCGGACCATGCGTTAATGAATTACAGCTAAGTAAACATTTTAACTTTCATCCCCTCTCTCAAGGAAACCATGCTGAATTTCGAGATAAAAAGTATCCTATATGTTACTCCTTAGTATGAACTTAAATCGTGCCAAGTTTCACTTCAATCCATTTAGTAGTTTTTGCGTGATGCGCGCACAAACATACAGACAAACAGATAAACAGACAGACAAACAGACAAAAATTTGAAAAATAGCTTTTTTATGTTCCATTACTTATCCCTAACATCCCCCAGTTATTATTTTGCAAAAATCTTTAATGTATAAATACGGCAATTCTACGATTTTATTATAATTTTATATGTATAGAATATAGATAACGAATGATTTAAACAAATAAAATATGGCGCACGTCGCTTAAGTTATGTGGCCAGTCCCATAAGTTCATAGGAGTTTGTTTTAACGGAATCGCTGTCGCATCAGCGCGTGTTGTCTTACCAGTGCGGTTTTGACCTAAGCAAGTATAAACTAGGGATGACAATTTAAGTAGGTATCGATAATAATTATGGAAATTGACTGGCCCGTTGGCGCGGTTGGCAGTGACCCTGCCTTCCGCTCCGGGGTCGCGGGTTCGATTCCCGCTCCGAGTCTGGGTGTATTTATGTATACCTTTATTAAAAATATATATGTATTTATGTATATGTAAATATGTCTATCAGTCGGCTGTTACCTATAACACAGGCATTAAGTTGCCTACTTTAGGAACAGACGACCGTGTGTGTATGTGTGAGTATTTATTATTATTATTATTATAGAAATAGAAATCACTTTTATTGTAATTTTGTAGGTACAAGAGAGTATTATGAATATGGTAACAGTCGGGTAAATAGTAAAAATTACATTATGGCGTACAATAAGTATATGAACAATATTGACTATGATTTTACTTTTTCATAACTCTTTAAATAATTATTATTTACATATCATACATACAACGTTAGTTTTACTTTGCGCAAAAACCGAAACACGTGTCAAATATTTTTACATTAAAAATATTTATACAAAATTTCAAAAAAATATAATGAAAAGTAACGAAGTTATAAGCTTGTTATGTTGCGTCGTTGTCCTCGAAAAAAATGGTCACCGCAAGCCGTCGCCGCAGCGACTTGCGATCGACGCGAGTTGCATGACCGCCGCTGTGTGCCGACCGTCAGCTGATGCGCGGTAAATCATTATATATATAAAGCTACTTGAAGTTACGTATTGATCACCTCTCCTGAACAATTTTGTATGGGACTTTTTCACCATACTTTCCGTGTGTGTAGAATTCAAAAAATTTAGGTCTACAAAATTATAGAGAGAGCTGGACGTGGAAAACTGACTAGAGTACCCTAAGGGATCTCGAAAACTATCAGTCGGAGAGGTACTATCCCCAAACAAAAAATGTTCAACACCTTGGGCAATTGGGTGAACCGGTGAAAAAAATATGGGCACCAAACAAAAAAAAATTTCGTCTCCATACAAAAATTTCTTAATTTTCAAGAGGCTCTCCAGAACAATTTTGTATGGAACTTTTTTCCCCTCACTATTTATGTGCGTAGAACTTATGGGTCTTCCTTCAGGAAAATTATGAAACGTCATGAACGTGGAAAATTTACCAGAGTACCCCAACGGCTCTCAAAAACTATCAATCATAGAGGCATGGTTCTGAAACTGAAAATGTTCAAGACCTTGGGCCCTTTGGTGAGCCAGTAAAAAAAAGATAGGTACCAAACAAAAAAAAATTTCGTGTCCATACAAATTTTTTTTTAAATTTTCAAAAGGCTCTCCAGAACATTTTTGTATTGAACTTTTTCCTCTTACTATTTATATACGTAGAACTTATGGGTCTTCCTTCAGGAAAATTATGAAACTTCATGAATGTGGAAAATTTATCAGGGTACCTCATGGGTCCTCTAAAACTACCAGTCATACAGGCATGGTCCCAAACAAATGTTATTAAGGACCTTGGGCCATTGGGTGAACCGGTAAAAAAAAGATGGCCGCCAAACAAAAAAATTTTTTCTCCATACAAATTTTTTGGGTTCTTTTCAAGAGGCTCTCCTGGACATTTTTGTATGAAACTTTTTCCCCCCACTACACGTATACATAAAACTTAAAGGTTTTTTTCACAAAAAATACAAAACGTAGTGAATGTGGAAAAATTACCAGGGTACCTCATGGGTCCTCTAAAACTACCAGTTATACAGGAATGGTCTCAAACAAATGTTGTTAAAGACCTTGGGCAATTTGGTGAACCGGCAAAAAAAAGATGGCCGCCCAACAAAAATTTTTTTTTGAATTTTCAAAAGGCTCTCCTGAACATTTTTGTATGGAACTTTTTTCTTATCACTATTTATATGCGTAGAACTTATGGGTCTTCCTTCAGGAAAAATATGAAACGTCATGAATGTGGAAAATTTACCAGAGTACCCCAAAGGCTCTCAAAAACTATCAGTCATAGAGACATGGTCCTGAAACTGAAAATGTTCAAAACCTTGGGCCCTTTGGTGAGCCAGTAAAAAAAAGATAGGCACCGAACAAAAAAAATTTTCGCGTCCATACAATTTTTTTTTTTAATTTTCAAGAGGCTCTCCAGAACATTTTTGTATAGAACTTTTTTTACCTCACTAAACGCATGCATAGAGCTCATAAATGTCCTTTCAGGAAAAATACGAAACGTTATGAATGTGGAATATTTACCAGAGTACCTCATGGGTCCTCCAAAACTACCAGTCATACAGACATGGTCCCAAACAAATGTTATTAAGGACCTTGGGCCATTGGGTGAACCGGTAAAAAAAAGATGGCCGCCGAACAAAAAAAAATTTTCTCCATACAAATTTTTTGGGTTCTTTTCAAGAGGCTCTCCAGAACAATTTTGTATGGAACTTTTTTCCTTTCACTATTTATGTGCGTAGAACTTATGGGTCTTCCTTCAGGAAAATTATTAAACGTCATGAATGTGGAAATTTTACCAGAGTACCCCATGGGTCCTCCAAAACTACCAATCATACAGACATGGTCCCAAACAAATGTTATTAAAGACCTTGGGCCATTGGATGAACCGGTAAAAAAAAGATGGCCGCCGAACAAAAAAAAATTTCTCCATATAAATTTTTTGGGTTCTTTTCAAGAGGCTCTCCAGAACAATTTTTTATGGAACTTTTTCCCTTCACTATTTATGTGCGTAGAACTTATGGGTCTTCCTTCAGGAAAATTATGAAACGTCATGAATGTGGAAAATTTACCAGAGTACCTCATGGGTCCTCCAAAACTACCAGTCATACAGACATGGTCCCAAACAAATGTTATTAAAAACCTTGGGCCATTGGGTGAACCGGTTAAAAAAAGATAGCTACTGAACAAACAAAATTCGAGTCCATACAAAATTTCTTTTTAATTTTCAAGTGGCTCTCCAGAACATTTTTGTATAGATCCTTTTTTTTCCACTAAACGCATGCATAGAACTGATTAGTGTCCTTTCAGAAAAGATACGAAACGTGATACCAATATTTCTTTCTATCTTTCAAGAGACTCTCCAGAATATTCTGGTATTTGGTATGGCCTCCCATTTCTTTATTTTACGAATATTGAAGAGACTACAAGGCACGCGAGCTGCTTGCAGCTCGCGCACCGAGCGCAACACTAGTTGTGTCTAAGCTTGTAGGATTTCAAAATATTTTTGGACAAAAATATAACACGGTATATAAATGGTTGGATTAGATTTTGTTACTGATTCTGAACAAACTACTTTCAGGTTTTGCGTAAAGTAAAACTATCGTTGTATATTACAGGTAACTTTATGATTTAATTTAGATACAAATTGTTGAAGGATTGGTTTAGTCAAGATTCATCAAAAAAGCCATGCCAAGCCAGGTGAAGCCATGAGTACCTACTTGAATAGGAGTACATACCTAGGCCAGATTAAGATGACTTCATATAAGAATGCTAACAGATAAAAAGATTAGCTTGACTTCTCCAAGCTTGTTTTATTATCTAACTAGCTTTTGCCCGCGGCTTCGCCCGGGTGAATTTCGGTTTTGAACAAATCCAGAGGGAATCGTGGATTTCCGGTTCCCATTCCCGCTCCCTTTTCCAACCTTATAAAGGTTGGAAAAGGGAGCGGGGAACTACTTTCAACCTATGGGAACCTACTTTCAAGAAAGTTTGCTATAGTAATCTACCTATAGCTGTAGATATAGATATCGGGTTTTTCAAAGTCCCGCGGGAACTGTTGATTTTTCCTGATGACTTGTTGATGATGATGATGATTTATTGTTATTGTGATGTGATTGTAAATGTGAATTATTTCAAAAGATGGTGCTCTAGAGTTTGTTTCGCCATTTCTTCTCTAAGACAAAAGCCCCTTGGAAATGGTGGTAGATTCAATAACAAAGTAATAAGAGATTGAAATATAATACTTTAAAAGAGTGTTTTCTTCTTTTATTTTACTTCATTTGAATTAAGTTTAAATTACTATGCAAGTTATCTCGTCAAAACGCATTAGTTCCACTATTTATATACAATTATATAGATACATAAATACTACACGTTGCTCACACCCGCGACTTCGTCCGCGTGGATTTAGGTTTTTTTTTAATTTTGTGAAATAAGATATATAATTAAGAACTATTTGCTTTTCCGGGATAAAAGTTGCTTATGTAAATTTCCGGGACGCAAGCTACCTCTGTACCATATTTCGTATAAGCGGATGGACCATTAAGAATCTCGTGGGAACTCTTTAATTTTCCGGGATAAAAAGTAGCTTATGTCCTTGCCCGGGATGTAAGCTACCTCTGCACAAAACTTCATCAATATCGGTTACACTGTTGGGCCGTGAAAGGCTAGCAGACAGACAGATAGGCAGACACACTTTCGCATTTATACACGCATTTATACACTGTGATTTTTAATTCCGTGGAATTCTGACAGCTGTCATTGTCATTTGCAGATGAGTTATTTGTATGGAGAACAGGGTAGACGTCTACGAAGTACGATTTTACCTCAAACTACTTTAATTCCCTGTCATCTTTAAAAGCTATATGCCGCGTAATATTAGTCGTTTCGCCCTAAAATAGAAAACACCAAGAGTGGAAACTAGAAAGTGCACACTAACAGCAATAGAAAAAAAAGAAGCACATTGAAAAAAAATATTGAAAAATGGAAGTTGAATGACATTATCACCATGAAGTGTTTGTCAGGCATTTATCATATCTACATGCGGCAGTTGATTTTTATTTACGTAAGTTTTGAATTTTTTATCTTTTTTGTGGGAATTGTTTTATCTCTGGTAACATTACGTCAGAATTCCACGGAAATAAAATTCTAAGTACGGAAGGAACTCACGGAAGTATAGTATGGGTAGTTAATATTTTACTAAAGTGGTTTGAGACCATGCAATTATTGCCATATGTCGGATACTACACGACTATCGATATCGATATGAGATGACAATGCGCTTCACTAGTGGCATGAAATCTCGTATGAAAAATTAAATTTTATCAAAATAAAGAAATATAATTCTAATACGGTCATTATAAATTTATCAAAATGGTTTAATATTGCATTCGTTATGACTACAGCAAAATAATAATAAACTAAACGTGATAACTTATCAGAATTCAATATAATACTTACCTATGCAAAGATATACGCATATTTTTCTCACGTAATACACTGAGTGGACTTTTGTAGCCAATGGCTACACAAATCATGATTACTAAAATATTAAATAGTCAAAATATTTCACACAACAAAGCACTTAGAAGTTAAAAGATCACAAATTATCGCAAGCTGAACTGTTACTACGGTGGTGAACAAAACAAACAAAATTCACAACAATCTGTCTTTCAAGATGACACTGAAATTATATTGCGATCTTTTTTTTGACAGTGCATATTGACATAAGCAAAAACGAAAGATATAATAAGTATTTATTCATTTTAAATAAGCGTTCTCTAGGAAGAAGAGGGTATAATTTCTCTTAGAATTATACCCCACCCCCTCTTCTTTTTGAAATACGAACTGTTTAAAGTGAGACATGTCACAGTTGAAAGTGCAATCGCACTTTTTTCTTCATACTATTTGTAACATAATGGAACTCCTTGTGTTGCAGATTGTAGGAGCCGCGTTAGACACATTGATCGCGCGTCCTTTGCTGCCCCTGACCTCTATTAAAACTAGTGCCATGGACTAGTGGCGAAATTTGAAAGCAATTTAGCTATCGCTATTTTGGCGTCGATTGCTAAAAAAATTGAGGGTTAAGATACTCGGAACTATTATGAAAATTATGATAATTGTATTGAAATGTCTTTGTTTCCGGTACGCTCATGGGGAGCTTCAAAACGGCTCAAAAAATTGTCATTTGGTATGGCACAGTCTATCCAGCATACGTGTGCTAGTATACCTACAGGATATTTAGTGGTGGCTGCCGTTACGCGTTGCGTATGTCCAAGCCTTTACTATCATGAGTTGCCAATCACACCCAATGAATGGACCTTAACGAATTTATTTTCAATTCGAGATTATGATTTACGCATCAATGGATTCTATTCAATGGTGCGGGATCAGTGACATTTAGTACTAATTAAATTTTATAAATCAGCAATACTTAGGCCTAGGCCGCACTGCGAAATTTATTCGCGCGAATTTTTTCGCAAAATTCTGTGACATATGGGAATGTATGAAGCTGCACGCACATGCGATTTTAAATTCGCGAGAAAAATATATTAAAATGCGGAATATAAACCGCGCGAATAAAATTCGCGGTAATAATTTTCGCAGTGCGGCCCCGCTCTTAGGCTATAAGTAAAGATTGATTCATCTGAAGCCGGATCACGAGGTCGATGACAGCTAAATTCAGAATCGTATCTAATTAATATTATATTACGTCATGTTACGTTTATTAAAAAGCTAACTAGCTTTTACCCTATGGCTTTACTTAGACCCTAACTTCGGTTGCTCAAAGATTTCGTCGCACGATAAAAATAAGTACTGCGATCGTGCGATGACTTGTGGGCTTCAATTAGGACACTCTTAGGGGATTTATAATAATACTAGCTTATGCCAGCGGCTTCGCCCGCGTGAATTTCGGTTTTTCACAAATCCTGAGGGAATCGTGGATTTGTGGTTCCCGTTCCCGCTCCCTTTTCCAACCTTTATACTTACTTTCAAGGTAGTTTGCTATAGTGAGGTGTAAGTGGCCCAAATTTCACCTATGTGGCCAAAGTCAACCTCACCTGCACGCGGTGCACCCTGTCAATAAGCTTACGTTAGCTTACGCTTACGTTGCCAGTTAGCTTACGCAGCTTACGGTGCCTTTACTGGTCGTTGTGCCTGATACCACACAACGTAATCTGGATGGTATCACCGCTTTGTGGTAGGATTCTGCCCCGAATCCGCCTGGCTAGCGACCACACTTCAGCCGTAATCTGCCGCAAAGCATCCGTGTGTTCCGGCAGCGAGCTGAAGAGCCAGTTCCCTTCCTCAAAAGCCGGCAACGCATTAATGGTTCCTCAGGTGCTGCTAATGTTGATGGGCGGCGCTAACCACTTAACATCAGGTGACCCGCTTGCTCAGTTGCCCGCTATTCCCATAAAAAAAAGTGATCTACTTATAGCAGTAGCTATAGATTTGAGTTTTTTCAAAATCCCGCGGGAACTTATGTGTTAAGTCAGGGCATTATCTATCTCCATTCAAAATTTCAGCCAAATCTATTCAGTAGTTGCGACGTTATAGAATAACAAACATCCAAACATCCAACACATAATAACATCAACTTTCACATTTATAATATTACTATATTTTATTTATATAGGACGACGTATAAGAAGATATCCGACATTAAAAACTGCCATTGATGCCTGTCCTGCCCAATTTCGCTTCAATCGATTAGTCGCAATACCTACTTGATTCTTGCTTTGTCGTTCCAGCGATCCCTAGTAACAAAAAGTTTTACACGGAACCCATGTACCTACCTAACTTTTCAATTTAAAATTAATTGTTCAAAAATCTATTATTAACCCCCGACGTAAAAACGACGGGGTGTTATAAGTTTGACGTGTCTGTGTGTGTGTGTGTGTGTGTGTGTGTGTGTGTGTGTGTGTGTCTGTCTGTTCCCCTGTGGCGCTCAAGCGGGTGGACCGATTTGAATGCGGTTTTTTTTGTTTGAAAGGTGAATTAGTCGAGAGTGTTGTTAGCTATGTTTGATGAAAATCGGTCCAAGATGGCCGCCGCTACAAAATGGCGGATTACATATATTTTCACAACTCCCTTAATATGGGTATCAAATGAAAGGGCTTGACTAGTAGAATAGCATTATTGCAAATCCAAGATGGCCGCCGCCACAAAATGGCGATTGTCGGGGGTTTTTTTAATTTTTAATTTATACTTGTTTAGTATAGAACACTCGCGTAATTATACTAAATAAAATTCCATACTAAATGAAAAGTTACACTAGAGCCTCTGTGCTGTGAAGGTGAATTCATGATAATCAAAAACTAGTGTTGCGCTCGGTGCACGAGCTGCAAGCAACTCGCGGGCCTTGTAGTCTCTTCAATATTCATAAAATAAAGAAATGAGAGGCCATACCAAATACCAGAATATTCTGGAGAGTCTCTTGAAAGATAGAAAGAAATATTCAAAAGTTTCATACAAAAATGTCTAAGAGAGCCTCTTAAAAAGAACCCAAAAAAATTGTATGGAGAGAAATTTTTTTTGTTCGGCGGCGATCTTTTTTTTACCAGTTCACCCAATGGCCCAAGGACTTTAACAACATTTGTTTCGGACCATGCCTGTATGACTGGTAGTTTTGGAGGACCCATGAGGTACTCTGGTTTTTCCACAATCATGATGTTTCAGAATTTTTATGAAGGAAGACCCATAAGTTCGACGTATATAAATAGTTAAGGGAAAAGTTTCCATACAAAATTGTTCTGGAGAGCCTCTTGAAAAGAACCCAAAAAATTTGTATGGAGAGAATTTTTTTTTGTTCGGCGGCTATCTTTTTTTTACCGGTTCACCTAATGGCCCAAAGTCTTTAATAACATTTGTTTGGGACCATGTCTGTATGACTGGTAGTTTTGGAGGACCCATGAGGTACTCTGGTAAATTTTCCACATTCATGACATTTCATAATTTTCTTAAGGAAGACCCATAAGTTCTACGCACATAAATAGTGAAGGGAAAAAAGTTCCATACAAAATTGTTCTGGAGAGCCTCTTGAAAAGAACCCAAAAAATTTGTATGGAGAAAATTTTTTTTTGTTCGGCGGCCATCTTTTTTTTACCGGTTCACCCAATGGCCCAAGGTCTTTAATAACATTTGTTTGGGACCATGTCTGTATGACTGATAGTTTTGGAGGATCCATGAGGTACTCTGGCAAATTTTCCACATTCATGACATTTCATAATTTTCTGAAGGAAGACCCATAAGTTCTACGCACATAAGTAGTGAAGGGAAAAAAGTTCCATACAAAATTGTTCTGGAGAGCCTCTTGAAAATTAGGATTTTTTTTGTATGGAGACGAAATTTTTTTTGTATGGTGGCCATATTTTTTTTACCGGTTCACCTAATGGCCCAAGGTTTTGAACATTTTTTGTTTCGAGACGTCACCACTCCGAAAGATAGTTTTCGAGATCCCTTAGGGCACTCTAGTCAGTTTTCCACGTCCAGCTCTCTCTATAATTTTGTAGACCTTAAATTTTTGAATTTTACACACATGAAAAATATGGTGAAAAAGTCCCATACAAAATTGTTCAGGAGAGGTGATCAGTACGTAACTTCAAGTAGCTTTATATATATAACTAGTAGGGCGCGTGGGTGCGCGGCCCGCAAGCGGACCGCGAGGTTTCGCTTTCGGGTATTTTGGTTTGAGCAGCCTCCATCTATCTCTCCCCTATTCCTAATCCTCGATCATTATCACTCTCCATATTTTTTCTTCGAATCATTCTGCTCATCAAGTAGAACTTAAGGTCTTAATCATCTTTTGGCAAAAACCACTCTTCCATCTTTTATACTTGGTGAGATAGACACCGATGTTTGTATGGCCACCATTTGGACTTTTTTTCAGCTCACTGCCAATTGGATGATGTTTCGAGTATTTTTTGTTTGAGCACCTCCTACCTATCTTCAATACCCTGCCCGGGCTCCTCAACCAACTTCCAAACCCTCAATCATCATGTCTTCCCATATTGTTCTTTGAGAGTTCTCAAAAAAACCGCATTAAAGCCTTGCATAGTTCACAACTTGTAGTCTCTTCAATATTCGCCATACATTTTCTATGGAAAAATAAATTCCGCCATTTTGATTTTTTTTTTCAATTCATCAAGTAGACCTTTGGATCCTCATCATCTTTTGCGAAGAAACCACTCTTCCATCTTTTATACCCTCCGAGATGGAGACCGACGAAATTTGTATGGCGGCCATCTTTTTTTCGCCATTTTGAATTTTTTTTCAGCTGACTGCCAATTGGATGACGTTTCAAGTGACATTTGCTCGAGCACCCCCCACCTATCTTCAATACCTTAAGTGTGCCCGTCGCTCGTCTCTGAAATCCTCAATCATCAGCTCTCTCCATATTTTTCCTCTTAATGAATTTTTGTCCTCTATACGACACCATGAGTGAAAAAAAAAATTTTCATACAAAATTTTACAGGAGAGGTGATCAATCAGTCAGTGAATCAGCACGAGCAGCTATATATATATTAAAGCAGCTATATATATATTAATATGTATTCTTTGTTTGATTGGCCGCCAATTAAGTTATTATAAGTTTTCTTGTTCGATTTAAATTCAACTTATAACTACTATAAAGTAATAAGTACTCCCAAGTAACCATTAAGCTAAATTGTGCATATATTTATATTCACTTCAACCCTCAGACTTAAAAAAAATGATGGATGGTTATCGCACTCGAATAATATGAAGCCGGCTTGGAAAAACTCGATTAAACAAAAAAAATCCGATCATTGATTATAACGATTGCCAAATACGTTCGTTTCAACCAATGGACGTCCACTGCTGGACATAGGTCTCTTGCCTGCCAAATATTGCCAAATACGTGTCCCAAATATGGCTGGCATCATTTTATTGGAATAAAAAATATTGAAAACGTCTCATCTATCTTTTCCGTTTAGTCTATTCTTTAATCACCAGTTTTCAAGATATCTACCACAAAACAAACACTGAGCGTAATACTCCGCTCGAAGGTAGTTATTATCTTTAACTCGTTTCCAGAAGTCTGACATACCTATTATAGGAGTACTAGTTTTTGCCCCGCGGCTAGCCTGTCTTAGATCAGTCCCCATACCGCGACCACCTAGTTGTACAAGATAACTTCTTTAATGGACCTCTCATTTACTTTGATACTTGAATTTAACATTTTAATGACAATCATAGTACAGACTATAAGGTTTCTATAAACTACAAGTATAAATTAACAAGTGTAAATTGAAAATTTAAAAAACCCCCGACATTCGCCATTTTGTGGCGGCGGCCATCTTGGATTTGCAATAGTGCTATTCTACTAGTCAAGCCCTTTCATTTGATACCCATATTAAGGGAGTTGTGAAAAAATATGTAATCCGCCATTCTGTAGCGGCGGCCATCTTGAACCGATTTTCATCAAATATAGCTAACAACACTCTCGACTAAATTACCTTTCAAACAAAAAAAACCGCATTCAAATCGGTCCACCCGTTTGAGCGCCACAGGAGAACAGACAGACACACACACACACACACACACACACACACACACACACACACACACACACACACACACACACACACAGACAGACACGTCAAACTTATAACACCCCGTCGTTTTTGCGTCGGGGGTTAAAAATTTAAAAACCACGAAATTCGCCATTTCGTGGCGGCGGCCATCTTGGACCGATTTTCATTAAACATAGCTAAGAACACTCCCGACTTATTCACCTTTCAAACAAAAAAACCGCATTCAAATCGGTTCATCCGTTTGAGCGCTACGGTGGAACAGACAGACACACACGCGCATCAGCAGTTTCTTTCACTCTGAATTGTAAATATAGAAAAGTTTAATCTAATAAACATCGTGTCTATAACTCAGCACCTTTGCGCATCTTTCAATTATCGAACTCATACTTTGATATACCGACCACGATATCGATATCTATAAATAAAACTTGTGACAGATGAAAGCGTAGAAGAAGATTACTTCTAGCACAAAAATCGTGCGCTCACGAAGTCTTATTTATTATTCCCGAGAAAAAGTTTTTTTTTTCTTCAAATTATAGGTAAAGATTGTTTTGTAAACAGACCGTTTATTATTTAGGGTAAATCAATAAATAGGTATATAAACAATATGAACAACAAGCTTTTTGTGCTATAATCCGGTAGATAAAGAATTTAACCTTGCATTATGCAGCATGCTCTATTACTGTCTGCACACATGTTTCTAGACATACAGGAAAAGCAAGCCAACTTAAGGTGTTACGTTTTCCATACTAACTTCATGTTACCATTCAAGAGCGAATGGATTATATATTTACACTGAAATTACATCGCACAGCTTAATATAATTTTTAATTTGCGCGAAATTATATTTACATAAAGAAAACGTTACATAGATAGCTTAATTATTATAATAGCCATCTATTAAACGCTGTTTTGCCTAGCTGACCGAGATGGCTTTACTTCACCTTTAGCTGTTTATGTAATGTTTTCTTTATGTAAATAAAATTTTCCGCAAATTAAACATTAAATTAAGGCTGTGCGATGTAATTTCAGTGTAAATATATAATCCATTCGTTCTTAAATGGTAATAATAAATTAGTATGGAAAACGTACCATCTTAACAAGTAGCCCCACCAAGACCTCTACAACATTGAACACAGTCTACGCATGTTTAACTCATACAATGGTGCATCCTCGGGAGACATTGACACTGTCACTCTACCACTCCACTATCCCTTTAACGTCCCACAGGTGGGCACAGGCCTCCTCCTTCATAGGAGAGAGGGATTTACAGCTTGGATCCAATACGCTGCTCTAATTGTGGGTTTTACATAATCCTAAATAGGGATAATTACCGGGACCGACTGCATAATGTACCCACTTTCCGAGGTATGGGGGTGAAACACCGCCAACTACCAACTCCGGGCTGGCACTGACATGACAGATAAACACAACTTGCAAATTTGACTTTGAACTTGAAAAGTTATGAACAAACACCAAGTGTGACTTTAGTTTAACGGCCTGTTTCACCATCTTCTGATAATTGTCGGATAGCCTAAACATAAGTTTTGTCACTTTCTTACTTTATGTCAATTGACAAAGACCAAAGTTGTAGATAGCTATCCGATACTTATCAGAAGGTGGTGACACAAGCCCTAAGTGTCTTTAAAAAACGGAAAAGACTTAGAGAAACTTAGTATCTTAGATCTTAATATCTTAGATGTCATCTTAGTAACTTAGAAGAAACTTAGTATTATTAAAAAAGATTAGAAAATATTGGATTTTTACAACCTATCTGACGAATTATTTGTATGACTGTCCTACGGCTATACAATGCCCAGTATAAAACAGTGGAGTCAGTACACAATTTATTAACATTTGAAGTTTTGATCAACAATGTCGCGGGCATCTTAATAGCACTAAGATAAATCGCGTTGTATGGAATTACGGTATAAATCAACCTCCGATGATTAATACCATCCGAGACGATGAGACTAGCAATATAACGGTTGACTATAATTAAATCCCGGCTTCCGTAGTGGATCTAGTGATGGGGTATTACGCGTGCAGGAAATTGAGACCTGAACGTGGATGCAACTATCTAGGAGACTTAGTTAACTGTACGTTCATTTTATTCTGTGTAAAAAAGACGTTCTCAAGGAATTCTTCAGTATTTATAGAAGAGAGAGAGCGTGACATACTTAGGCTACCCATGATTAAAGCATCGAATTGAACACCAATAATCGAATACTCCTCAAGTTATAATCACTACATAGTATAAAACAAAGTCGCTTTCTCTGTCCCTATGTCCCTATGTATGCTTAAATCTATAAAACTACGCAACGGATTTTGATGCGGTTTTTTTTAATAGGTAGAGTGATTCAAGAGGAAGGTTTATAAGTAGAAAAACTGGACCCGGTAGGTGGCGCTAATAGCGGGCAGGACGACGTCTGCCGGGTCCGCTAGTAGCGTATAAAGCGAATAAATTAAATCCATGCTTTTTTATCATTTATATAATCTTCAATTGTATAATATGCTTTTTTCATGAGGAAAGGATCGTGAGGATCGTGAGGAAAGGATCGTGTCCCTATTGCATCAATCGATCCGTGGTCTTCCACGCGGACTCTCACGGGTCCTGGGGTATCCGCTCAGGGTGTTGGCCCTTTCCGGAGATGTCAACGCCGCCTGCAACTACAGGCGGGGCGCTGGGTTGGAAATTCCGTGATGTCATGTCCGGTTAAAACTGCCGCAGAGCGATCGAGCCCGCGTGAGATCGCGAGCGATCAGCATGCTGCGGCAGAGTGGGTACGTCCATGTGGGGCTTGCGCCCGCCGCTCAGCGAGGTCGAGCTCACCGGGAGAGTTCCGGTGAGCGCCCATCAGCCAACGGCGAGGAAGATGTCATGTCCCGGGAGATGAGGTCACGTGGCAGGCCTCTGACGTCCGGTGGCCTCCGATGGTATTGCATCAATTTAGAAATGACTGCCATATATGTACTTTACACAGTCATGGGCGGGGACACATAGCGCGAAGAACTGATACACGTTGGGGTCCCAAAGGGCTTAAATTGTGACTCTGTTGAAAGCCCTCTAGATGCGATCAAGCGTGTGTGTACTTGCTGGTAACTGCTACATAGGTAACTTTTGAAGTCGGGTAAAAAAGACTCTCTATAGAATTGCAACATGAACTGCAAACATAATTTAATTTATGTTCAAAATGAAGACATTAAGAAAGAATTGTATCCTACAATGTAACTTAGATATTATTGCTATGCAATAAGAACGTATTAGAGTATTAATACGTCGTATTTACACATGCAATTAGCTTGGATTATATACCTATAGGTACAGGGTGTACAATTTTGAGTCATTAAATTTTATTTATAGGCTAACGATGGGACTCGACTGCCCACGACTGCAAGTTTGTTATACTTTGTAGCGATTGCATAACTACAAGAAACACGTTATTAGATTTTTTTCGTAATCATAACCAGATTTGGGTTCAAATACCTTTAATTCTGTAATTTGTAAATAAAAAAAAATGATGTGTATATTCTTTATCTTATTTTGCTTCACGTGATAGTGTTTAAGATGAAAATTCACTAACCGGAAAAGAGTAACTAATGGCAGAATTACACCAGTTAGCGCGTAACCGATTTAAGAGTTAGTCTATAATTCGCTAAGAGATAGTATAAGTACCTCCTCTTAGATAATTCGGAATTCTCAAGACACTGTACATGGAAGTACGATGAACTTTCCGGAGACATTCATTTATCTACGTTGGGCAAAATCCTCTAGTCATCCAAAAATTACTGAGTAAACGGCATTAAAAAAACATTCATAAAATAAAATAGAGCATGTGTTTAAAATTTCTTTCAGTTATCTCAAGTTCCGATGAAACGATTGTAAAATAATTGGCCATAATAGCATAGCAAGAGAAATTTTCCGATATAAAACGTAGGAAATCTATCGCGGTGAGGCGCGAGGCCTCCCGCACTATCATAAATGTGTCACGGGACGCTACAAACGAGAATTTACGATGAATTCGTGCAAATGAGCGACGCCTCTGGAGATATTTTAATGTTTTCGCACTAACAGATAGGATAAACCAACAATAATATACCTGTAGTTCACAATAAAGCAGGCGGCCCTTACGCCTCATACGTTGTCTGAACTCCATCCTTATCGCGAACATCAAGGAGAAGCAGCGATTTGTCTACTATTGGCCTTAATATTCTGCATATTCGATGTATACGGTCGGCCCCCGCACTTCATACGTCCGCACTCCTACCTTGTTGTGAACTTTTAGGTCAAACAGAGGGAGCTGTTTGGCTACTATTGGCCTAAATAGTGTGCATATTCGATGTTCATATACGGTCTAATGTGTGTGCGCGGTTTCATTGGCGCCCGTTGGTCCAATGTTGATTGATTAGTGGACACAAATGAATACAGACACAGTTGTATCATCAAAAATCATCGTTAATGGAGCCAACGCCATATTTGTTGGACCAGTTGGTGATTATTAGTGTACGCAACGTACCTAATGTCAATAGAACTATACAATATTCGACGTAAATTCCACAGTCAAAAGTCTGGATCTAATTTCAGAGTTCTACTAAGTATTATATTATTAAAGGATTGATAATGGACTTAACCAACTGACGCCGACGCGGTTAACTAATCTCGTATGAGTATAAATACAGGCCTTTTCACATATGATATTATAAACGCAGAACACAGGGTCTTCAAACTCAAGACCGTTGACTGTGGAATTAAATTTCTACTTAGAGTCAGTTGCACCATAACTGGTTAAAGTTAATTAATTACAGTTAAAGTTTGACCATTGAAAAGAGCAAAATAGATTAAAAATTCTGCTACTATGGTCTGAACACTGAAGACAACGAAACATTATGGGATACCCTATACTCTTTTTTTGGTGATCAAACTTCAACGGTAACCGTAATGCAACCCTTAGTAAAAGTTAAGATTAAAATTTTAATTTAATAATAATAGTTTAGAAAAAAAAAGTTAAGATAAAAAACATCTAAGTAATAATAATCGCTCCCAACTAATAACCGCTCTATTCAAGCAAATCTCTTGGAATGTTTTGATTCCTTCGGATGGTTGTCGCGATAACCTGATAATTCATGATGGCTGCCTGACGGCTATTTGGACAGTATTTGATTTGTGTTCTTTATGTGCACTGCCATCGGAGCCACCTAGTATTTCTAAGCTTTAGGTCTGTAAATTGGTACGATCTATATCTTCCAATCACGTAACCTGGATGATGCTGCTCTCATATCTTGTAGGTGTTTATTTTAAGTTCGATTTGAACTAGGTATTGAACATGTACACAAGCAAAGATATCTTGTGAATATAGAAAGTACCTATTGCGACAATTTATTAATAGTTAGGTACCTGACCACTTTTTAAAGTTAATTTTTAAGTTATACTTATTTTACTTTGACCAGTTTTTTGTTCGGCATCTACCTACCTGTATCTCTGATTCTAATAATTCTAATTTTCTTTATTCTGCCTTGGAACTAAACTTGTTAAAGCTTGGTCTCAATGAATATTTTATGCAATTTTGTAATAATATCTACTTACATAACGTAGATATTTATACATTTTTATACCTAAAAATTACTTGAAATATTAAATTGTATATATCTCACGATTTTCTGTAGTTTGTACCAGGGGACATTAATTACAATTCAACGGAATGAATAACGTCTTTCCAATAGGCGTAACATGTAAATTTCAATATAATCATGCTCGGGCAACACATCAGCTGCCAAACGGTAGTTAGTTGGATGTTTTATGTATCAGTAACCTTAGCCTCCCTCCGATTATTGCTCGCCAGCATGCGATGAACTAATTCAATAAATTCAGTTTCGACGCCGCCTATATTTCCTACTCGTGGAGAAAATTAATAATGTATTTTAACCCGAAATACTTAGGGCTATTTATTGCCCTACTAAATTTTATGGCGCGCGTTACGCACGCGCGTGTGTTTATTTCTCGTAGTATTTTAAACTGCTATTGCCGAAGGTCATGTTATGGCCGATCATGCCTAATGGACTAAAGCTACACTCGCAAACCGCAATGCACCGAATAAATATGGCCACGGCCAGTACCTACTTTCGACGTCATACAAGTTTTTTGAGTTACCGGTGCGTTCGAAAGTTCTGTGAAACGTGTTGAGTTCAGCGTTCCATAATTGTTCTATTTTTAACCCCCGACGCAAAAACGACGGAGTGTTATAAGTTTGACGTGTCTGTGTGTGTGTGTGTGTTTGTCTGTTCCCCTGTGGCGCTCAAACGGGTGGACCGATTTGAATGCAGTTTTTTTTGTTTGAAAGGTGATTTAGTCAAGAGTGTTGTTAGCTATGTTAGATGAAAATCGGTCCAAGATAGCCACCGCTGCAAAATGGCGGATTACATATTTTTTCACAACTCCCTTAATATGGGTATCAAATGAAAGGCCTTGACTAGTAGAATAGCACTATTTCAAATCCAAGATGGCCGCCGCTACAAAATGTCGAATGTCGGGGGTTTTTAAAATTTCAATTTACACAAAGCTGTGATAGCCTAGTGGTTAGGACGACCGACTTCTAATCGGAGGTCGTGGGTTCGATCCCGGGCACGCACCTCTAACTTTTCGGAGTTATGTGCGTTTTAAGTATTTAAATATCACTTGCTTTAACGGTGAAGGAAAACATCGTGAGGAAACCTGCACGCCTGAGAGTTCTCCATAACGTTCTCAAAGGTGTGTGAAGTCTGCCAATCCGCTTGGCCAGCGTGGTAGACTATGGCCAAAACCCTTCTCACTCTGAGAGGAGACCCGTGCTCTGTAGTGAGCCGGTAATGGGTTGATCATGATCATGATGATGATTTACACTTGTTTCTTTCGAGTAGGTACGGAAAAATAAAAGTAATAATTATAGAGACAATACACAAAACATAGAACACAAGCACTTTTCAAAGCTTATATTTTTTATTTACTAATAAATTTTATTATTTGAGTAGTTTTAAGTTAAAATAGAGATTATGACGTGATATTAAAATATTAAAACAGAGACATTGTGTAGAAAAAGAAGTTACTTTCTCAGAAAGCTTTGCAAAGTTGATTTTGATTATATACTTAATTGCATTTACATCTGAATTAAGCAGTGTCTTTGATTTGTTAAAAGCTTTTCTATTGCGTGTTAGTATGGTAAGTGAGACTGCTTTGATCCCCACAAGTCAGTTCCTTCCCAAATGAAGCGAAATGTATTCCTTATAAAGATAAAGGTGAAGATAGTATGACGTGACGTGGGTTTCAAGAAAGCATCTATCATCGGATATTATTATCATTCTGTTAAAGGAAATCGCAAACAGCCGTACGACCAGCAAGATACACTTTTTAGTACTTAAAATTATATTCTCACAAATGGATTATTCAGTATTGAAAATGCAAGTGAAGTGAGCAGCATCGGGTCCGCCATAAAATACTTAAATAATGATCACGTCACCCTGTACAAGTTTGTACAAAATTCTATTGCCATCTTATTGAGCACATATTTTCAGTCAATTTGTGTTTACACCTTCAATAATTGCAAGTAAAAAAAAGTTTATCAAGTTATAAAATATCGTATAAAATGTTTATAATAATGCGTAGATCATTTAAAGTGGCCATCAGAGCCTCGCGTAATTACAAGGCAAGACTTAAACCAACATTGAAAAATCAATTTTTCTCCTACGACGTGGTAATTGCGGGTCGGACGCAAATTGTGAAATGCACCTGGCTCCAAGCTATTTACATTATACCACTAGTGTTGTAAGGCTGTATAAATGTGAGGTTGTGAGAGGTGCCTCTTTCTTTGAGACATGTTTCACTCAATGAGTGAGATGAGCTGTGCCTCGTTTGTGTGAATGGATATTATGTTTAATTAATGATACGTCATACGATACATGTCTAGAACAATCCAATAAAGGAGAAACCCGATTTTAGTCCCGACACGTTTACATTACTTATATAACATTATAAAAATGAAAAATATACTAAGAAGTTATCTATTTTGGTAGATTTGAATTTTAGCTGCAAAGACAATGACTAACGGAGAAAATAAGTTGATTTTATTATTTTCATACTGAACTGACTTTGGCGATTTTCATTGGATGTCAAAAGATTTCGCTAACTTCGAAATTACTGATTTGGCCATTGGATACAGCCGTGAAAATTGGCCTCATGAAATCCCGTTATATGCTCTAATTGATGACCAATTTTCAGTTATGTAATGTTAAGCCTGAGTTTGTATGGAAATTGGTTTTCTCCTTTTTCTTTTTTGACCCAGCCTGGGACTCGATCCCAGGACCTCATTATTCGCAACTGAACTAGGCTACTGGACTAATGTGACTCGTAAATATTGCTTTGCTTATTTGTACTTAGATAGATATGAGTTAGCTCATGTGCGTTGTGAATGCATTATATGTCAGTGTGTGAAATGAAACAAACCAAAAAGAATAAACAGATACAATTCATACGAGTAAACGTTTACCATACTCATAGCATATCAACCACGCTCTACTAGACAATACCCTCTATTTAGCATTATATTATTCTGTGTGACTCAAAATTAAAAAAAAAATCTTACAGCAACTGCCCAGCACAACACTACACACGAGTGGTGAAATAAAACAACGACATCCCCTGTATCGCACATTGCGCTTGATCTTTTTGTTGGCCTGATATCTTATTTAAAATGTCGGGAGGAATCCTCGGGGTTTCTCATTTGCTGATGTTCGAATGCAGTGCTGTTCAGGATAATTGCTTTCGGTGCATACGTTATAATCTTAAATTGTAAGAACTTCATTTATGGTGCCCAACGTGGCCAGATTTATTAAATTGTCAAGTATTTCCTTTTTCAAAGATTTAGCCAAGAAGAAATGCTGTAAGATACATAAAACACTAACAAAATACTAGTTAAAGGACATGGCCGGAATTTGTATGGAGCTGTGTCCTCGGACATTTGCTCGATTAATCGAAAAAAAAACTTACTTAAATAAACATAGCTGGAGGTTAATTATTCATATGTGAAAATTCTTTTTAAAATAAACTAAAACATATCGCGGTAATTACATTTCTCCATCACATGCGTGGAAAAAACACAAAAAATAAGAATGTTAACTGTTATTTGTTTTTCGGGACGGCTCAGTGACTGAATTGGGATGAAAGAGGGGTTAATAGGGATGAGAATGAGGTGAATAGGAACAAATTATGGGTGAATAGGAACAGCTTTCACTAATTAAGTTATAATATTATTTAAGGAGACTGTACTATGTATTAGAAAATTATGTGGTTTATTTCAACTACTTAAATAAAGTGTGTGAGGTTATAGAAAGAAAAAATAGCCTAGCTGAATGACTAATTTGTCTTAACTACAACGTTTCAGGCGCAGACTCCAGTGTCTACATAGAGTATATAACCTTCTTGGATATGACCTTAGCAAAGTTAGAAAAACAAATAACAGTTAACATTCTTATTTTTTGTGTTTTTTCCACGCATGTGATGGAGAAATGTAATTTCCGCGATATATTTTAGTTTATTTTAAAAGCAATTTTCACATATGAATAATTAACCTCCATTAATGTTTATTTAAGTAAGTTTTTTTTCGACTAATCAGGCAAATTCCGGCCATGTCTTTTTCTGTTACTAAAATCAATTATTCTTAACAGCTAAGTCACACTTTAAATCGAATGTGCAAATAGACCATAGTCTGCTTTAAATCAGAAAAAAAAAAGATTTCAAAGTAAACGGATAAAATATTGTCAAATATTATTTTCTTTACGGAAATGTGCGGAAATTTTGACATAAGAATCTGTCAGGAAAGAATTCAGCTTAAAAAAAATTGAGCTTTAGCATAAACACGTGTATAGTTAGGTTTCTAATAACACCGAAACCTTACGTTCGGGAACTATTATCAAAAAAAAAAATCGGATTTTGGAAATTAAAAAAAATCTTATTTCAGAAATCTTAACCTCAAAATACATACACAATTTTAATATCAATCCCTCATTTCATATATCACGTGATATGCACACAAAGGAAACAAAATGATCATAAGGTGAGAGTTCATAATCTTTTGTCGTGCACAGTAGCTGGATCCTTTGTGATAGAACAAGAACCCGCGAACAATGGTGACTGATTGATTAATTAACTCAATTTCACACCCGTCTTCATTACTGTGTCTTAAGATGTGGAGGAATCTAGTTCGATTGGATTCTAATATAAGAATTGGTTATAATTAGGCACCAAATTTTCAACCTACATGTAAACTACTTTTCTTACAATAAAAAAAAATTATAATCTATTTCCCACGAAAAAAATTAGGAAGGAAGTAAATGAATCAATGATTCACAGGTATGAGATAGAGAACTAAGGTTTACTTCGCAAGCACTTTAAAACTTATTGAAAACCAGTAAAAACTTTGGAACCAGTATCTCGTCGCTCTGGTAAAAGAAGACATCTACAACCAACTCAGCTGGGTATAAAGGTACATTCTTCTACGGATTTCCTCCTTTCTGCCCTTCGATTATCTAAAAATAACCACTACAATGTGACGATCGTATGCACATCTGATTGGCCAACACTCTCTTGCTGTTGGCTTAAATGCATTGTTGCAGTAAGGATACCATAAATTCAGCCAATCAAGACAACTCAGATTATAGCAATGATTGATGCAGCTCTTAAAAAATCGACGCACAGCTTCCTTTAGCGGTATTAAAAAACTTCAGGATGAGGTTAGTTGCAAGCTGCATAATCTTTTCTGTTGCTAGAAATACAAGCTGGAAATATATTCTTCTGGCACTGCAAATATACATCAGTCAGGTGATTTCTTATTCTTAGGAGACCTGTCAGCTGGTATCTTTATGTAGAAAGTGAGGTAGAGGACTTGAAAGTTTTATAAAAGTTTTGTAATTTATTGCTATAAAAACAGATTGAACATTCGAGATATTCCTTCATTTAAACACAGATAAGTACCGCATTCACCACTAAAGAAGCTAATTCAATGATCGTTTGCCGCGACTTTACAAGCACATTTCACTCCGGGTTGAAAGAACAGTACAGGAGTAATGGCACATTAATAACTCCAACTTAACATAATCTAGCCTTTACGTTTCACCGACGAATGAAAAATAAAAACACTTATACAAAACTGTTTAGTGGAGAATGAGGCTACGTACTGTTGGTGATAAAATATATCACTATGCACTTGGTATTTTACGTATACCATAGTGCATGCGAGATAGTATTGAATAGAACAAACTTTATTTTTCAACAGAATTACCTACACTGTACATCTTTTGAATGTCAATCAATTTTACAAGTAATGTGTAAGTGAGGTGATGGTGATATTTATAAACCACAAGTACAAATTATAAATGAAATAAAAACCCTCCAAAAATTCACCATTTTGTGGTAGCGGCCATCTTGGATTTCAAATTATAGTATTCTACTCAAGCTTTTTCATTTAACACCCATATTGAAGGAGTTGTGAAAAAATATGCAATCCGCCATTTTGTGGCGGCAGCCATCTTGGACCGATTTTCATCGAACATAAGGTAGCTAAGAGCAATTCCGACTGATTCGCCTTTCAAAAAAAAAAAACAAAATCAAAATCGGTTCATCCGTTCGGGAGCTACGATGCCACAGACAGACACAGACACACACACACACACACACACACACACACACACACACACACATACCCCGTCGTTTTTGCGTCCGGGGTTAAAAACATTGTAAAACTAGGTTGTATAATATAGTTCACAGTAAAACAAACACATCGCCACGCCGCGCCGTCTGAAAGTATCCTTCCAGATGAATAAAAATACACACAATTGCATAATAAAACATCCGCGCGACAGATAAATCGATACATACATTTGGAGCGTATCCTTAGACGACAGCAGCTATTTTAATTCGTTCTATCAAACGGTACGTTCGCACGTTATAAATAAAATGAGCTGTCGGGACTATTCCGCCCCGCAATATCTCAGAGTCGGGGAGCGTATTGCAAGCCTTTGATGATTCCTCTTATGAATATTGTTAGCTAAGATGTGTGACAGGTACGAGGATGTCGAACGAGCGGTATGGAGCGGCGCCATTTGTAAAAGTGACGCCCTGAACGTATTTACCAATGTGTTTACAGTCTATTTGGGTTGCGGTAGAGTTATTTCTCCTATTAATATCACAGTAGGTTATGCTGTTTGAATTCTTTGTGCTATACTGTAACATCAGAATGAAGATATTGGTTTTTACAACTCCAAACCTTTTCTTCAATACCGTTTTTTTTAATAAACATTCTTTCTATTAAAACTATATATTATTTTTGAGTTAAAACGAACTTAGATAATTCTACAATGATACATTAATTATATTTACTCTACATTAATTCCAACGAATTCATAATAATTGATACATGAATTGATTATAATTTGATTTAAATGACTGATAAGTGTAACTATTTAAGTGATAGGTACATGGATATTAAATCAACTAGACCTAGGTTTTTACTTACATAGCTGTAAACTTCAATCGAAATATTTTACACTTTTTAATCTTGGTATCAAAGTGATGAAACTGTTATAATTTGCCTATGTAAGTTAACAGTCCGAAAATAATAATTTATACATACTCTATATCACGGGAACGAATCTCAACACACTCAACACACAACAATTAATTATAATATAATCAGTACAAAATCATAACACAATGCAAATGTATTGGATCATAGGCCTTTGATGATCCTTGTTATAAATATTGTTTTGTTACGGATATGACAGTTATTAATACAGATCTTAAGGCTGCCCTACTTACGCGATTCGCCATACAAACGTATTACGCCTATTATTCTAATATTTCTCGCAATAGATCTAAAGTTAAGCCAGATATCAATTTATATCTCCATTATCTATGCCATAAGATAAAAAAATTAGTAAAATTATAATTATTTTGAAAGTTATGACGATTGAAAAATCACTATTTTTGGGCAAATTTTGAGGCAACTTCGTGCGTAAATAAACTATATAAGAAAGTAGAAAATTTAAAAACGACCAAAGTCTTGTCATAGGTTACTTCATAATAATTACAAATGTATTTAGTTTATGTAATAAATTGCCAAGTATTTGCTAAAATAGGCGTAATTCCAAACCTAGATTTGCATATTTTTACTTTGCCATTTTTCACTAAAAAATCATGATATCTCAAGCAAAATTTATTATAGGGGAAAGGTGAGGTAAGTGCGGTGGGAAGGGAAAGTTAGACACGAAGAAGCGGCCGATTTCGCACGATCTATCATCTATGACATAATTAGTCAACTACGAAACGTAAACAACAAATATGTCACACGTTACGTATAATTAGCATTTTTGTCGTTTATTTTGCCTTCTTATTTTGTTAATTGTAATTTACTGCTCTTTTATTCTATTGTAGACTCGTCAGCTAGAGATTATCGATACGGATACAAATCTAGACTTTTTCCAAGCCGGGCCCCCAAAAATCCTCGACGAACACGAAGAAAAAGGAACAAACAGCAGCTAATGATGCGTAAGTATCTACATATCTACTTGGTACAAGCTGACTAAAAATGAACATGAGTAAGACGAAAATCATGTCAAACACTCATGTCCCGCTTCACCCGATAATCGTTGAGAACTCGGTGCTCGAAATTGTAGACGAGTATATATACCTAGG
This sequence comes from Melanargia galathea, assembly GCA_920104075.1. NCBI lineage: Eukaryota > Metazoa > Arthropoda > Insecta > Lepidoptera > Nymphalidae > Melanargia > Melanargia galathea. The sequence goes on from OV049870.1 coordinate 7,244,684, forward strand.
ACACACAGTCCAGCTAGGTAGGTCCATTTTCGAGAAAGAGGTCAACCGCCGAATCCAACTCGGATGGGCAGCGTTCGGGAAGCTTCGCGATGTCTTCTCGTCCAAAATTCCTCAATGCCTGAAGACGAAAGTCTTCGAACAGTGCGTGTTGCCAATGATGACATACGGATCCGAGACATGGTCGTTAACTATGGGCCTCATAAGAAAGCTCAGAGTCGCTCAGAGAGCGATGGAGAGAGCTATGCTCGGAGTTTCTCTACGCGATCAAATCAGAAACGAGGAGATCCGTAGAAAACCAAAGTCACCGACATAGCTCAACGGGTTGCGAAACTGAAGTGGCAATGGGCGAGGCACATAGTTCGGAGAACCGATGGACGTTGGGGTCCCAAGGTGCTGGAGTGGCGACCGGGAAGCGCAGTGTTGATAGACCCCCCACTAGGTGGAACGACGACATCAAACCAGTCGCAGAAAGCCGCTGGATACAAGCGGCACAAGACCGTGGCATGTGGAAGTCCCTTCAAGAGACCTATGCCCAGCAGTGGACGTCAATCGGTTGATAACGACGACGATGACGACAAGCTGACTCCCCCTGCTTCATAAAAATGCTAGAAATAAAAATGTTATAAACAGTAATACTAAATATAAGTTTTACGCCCAGTCAGTGTTCCGAAACGAACGAACTAAGGTCGAGTCCAGACTAAGTAACACCTTTCAAACTATATAACATGCAATATAACCACTACCGCTACTACAGCCTTTTTAACGTCCCACTGCTGGGCACAGGCCTCCTGTTTCATAGGAGAGAGGGATTTAGAGCTTAGACCCACCACGCAGCTCCAATGCGGGTTGGCGGGCTTTTGTCACATGATAGTGAAAATAACCGGGAACAACTGCCATGCTCTCCGAGACACCGGGGCAGTTGGCGGTGTGAAACACCGAATACCAACTTCGGGCTGGCACTGAGAATTTCTTGACAGAAAAACCCAATACGTAACAACTATTTGCCCGACCCGGTAATCGAACCCGTAACCTCGTCACAGTCGAATACACTAACCACTATATCAACGAGGCAATATAACAATAGACTATTATAGCAAATTAGGTTTCAATACTAAGGGATAAAATATTATAATAAACATAAAGTATAATAGGAAAAAATTATTGCCATTTTACAAACTGGTTTTTTTATAGGTAATTTTTAATTGCACATCTAAAATACTAAACGTGCAATAAATATACTGACTTGCATACTAAATGATACCGTATTACTACTAATTTGTACAACTAATATACTGATTTGCACACTAAATTATTTCTTAGTTATGGTCCAAGAACGAGCAAAGCGAGCTCGGGAGTTGCGGCACCCCAACTCAGATAGGTTAGGTTAGAAGGGAAAACGAACAGGGGGATGGCGGGGTTCATAAGACCCCGCCATCACCTTCGTTGTTATTTTTTTGTTTTCATACTGCCCAGAAAAAGGAACCCTGCGAAGCGAGGCTTCGTCAACTGCATTTTGTAACATCTATTTAACGATTTACTATTATATTGTATAACTGTCCACTATAATATTATCTCCTGCGTAGTGCCCTGCGTATGCGCACACACTTGTGCACTAGAATATCTCCTGCGTAGTTGACCCTGCTTCTGTTGATATTGGCCGCTTTGGCCGAAATTCGGAGCGCTATGGTCGTAAAGTAGGTGGTCCCGAGTTCAATTTCCGGCAGGGGCAATTTGGGATTTTATAATTTCTAAATTGTCTCTGGTCTGGTCTGATGGGAGGCTTCAGTGGTTGGCTACCACCTTACCGGCAAAAGCCGTGCCGTCAAGCAATTTAACGTTCCGGTACGATGCTGTGTAGAAACCGATCAGGGGTATGCATACCTCTTTCAAGTTAGCCCGCTTCCATCTTAGACTGCATCATCACTTAACATCAAGTGAGATTGTATTGTATTGTATTTATAGAGGGGACGCCGCCAGGCGGGTGGGTGATCAGTCCTATGTAAGGACCATTTCACCCAATTCCCCGTGTTTGGACACAGGTTACTGGTGTCCTGGCAGTCTACCCCCCTCAAACCTTCCCATGACTTTCGTAAACCTAAAAATGTATACCCTATAGAGAGGTGTCTTCTTTTTAGGGTTCCATACCCAAAGGGTAAAAACGGAACCATATTAATGTCACTCGGCTGTCTGTCCGTCTGTCTGTCCATCCGCCGGTCACAGGTCTGTAGCTCATAGACTAAATGAGTTGAGTAGAAAAACCTAAAATTTTGGTATTTGGTGTAGAACGTTAACCCAAAACTAAATATTGAATTAGCAATTGAATTAAATTATTTTTCAGGGGGGCATGGAATATTTTTCAGGGGGGGCTTTCCCAAACATGAGAAAGGAGCCGAAAAAAAATTTTTTTTTTTAACCTAGCTTGTGGGGGAACCATTATTTAGAACTTATTAAAGTAGAGCACGAACATATATATTTTTAATTTTTTGCTTAAAAAATAAGGAAATGGGGGGCATCAAAGTTGTAAGTTTTAGACCATTTTTGTGATGGGGGCTATCTCAAAAACTAAACCAGTTAGGAATATGAAACTTAGGTATATTATGTACCATATACTGTATTTAGACAACAAATACTAAAAACAATGATTTATAAAGTAATTTGTAAGCTGTGATCAAAACAAACGAACACTTTTTGGGTTTTTCTTTCACGGTTTGTTGCGATGTCTAGCTTGGAAATGAAATATTTCTTACGCCCAAAATATTATGTTGTTCATAATTATGTACGGAACCCTAAAAGAGCGAGGCCCGACTCGCACTTGGCCAGTTTTTTGATAATATCGTTACCTTGCAGTTCCCTTCTTACCAATAAGTACATAGGGCACTCAGCTATGAAGTGAAAGCTGGTTTCTTTTTCTTCACACTCTGGACAGGATGGGTCTTCTATGAGTCTCATTATTGCAAGATATCTATTAAGCAGATAGTGTCCAGTTGTTATACCTGCTACCTAGGTAGTGTAGTAGAGTAGGCTAGGTTTGGGTCCGCAGAATTACATACATTTTATGTGTCATACTAAGTATAGGTGAATGGTTTTATAATGTTCTAATCCAACCTAACTTCCAATCTATACAAGATTAGTTTGTATGCGTACTACTCTTGTATAATTTGGACGATCTTGATTAAAAATTAATTTACAATCTATATGCGACCAGTTTCACACCCTTGCGGTTTGGCTTTGTTTAGAATGGAAATACACGTAACCGTGCACAAACTCCAAGAAATCACTCTATAGCAGCTGTACTGACTTCGGCCCAAAAGTTTTTGCAAAAGGTCAATGTTACGTAGGCGTAGCAGAGTGAAGTCTTTGGACAGAATAGGTATATTAGACTTCAGCAATAGGTCTGGCAATATCAGAGAACATATTAGTGACATATGTATACATTTATGGTTATAACTGCGTACGTAAGAATGATAACTCGATGTGTATATCAAAACCTTCCTGAAAGTATGTAAATTATTATAGTGAAACAATCATCAAAATCGGTTCATTAGTTGCGGAGATAATCGCGAACATACTTACATATATACATACATACATACTTACATACATACGGGTCGAATACAGAATCTCCTTTTTTTGAAGTCGGTTAAAAATTAGTGTGCGATTCAGTATTTTAGGCGCTACTTTCGAATATTAATAGTGGGCACATTTAGTGTGCAATTCAGTATTTTAGGTGCTACTTTCGGAATATTTTGTGTGCGAAAGAGAATCAATAGATATACGATTAAATACCACCCTTTTTTAATTGATGATTTTTTATCACCTATAATCTCTAAACACATTGTTTACTTTTTAGATGTTCTTGGAGCCTTATGAATTGCGCTCAGGGCAGAAAATATCTAAACGAGCGAAGAACCATGATGATAACGAGTAAATGATATTTCAAAAACCAATGAAAATACTGTTATATAATTAGTGTGTGCTTATGATTATGATAATCAAAATATATTGGGACAGGGTAGTCAAAGCGAACTAACATGTATTTTATAATATTATTATCTTACAAAGTGTACGAAACATTATCTCCACCGTAATGTAATAGACAAATTTGTACAGAAAAAATTATTTTGTTTTGCAAAAATTGCATTGTCGATTCGGTCTAACATGCTCGCGCGCAGATTTGCTAAAAGCAGTAATGAAGTGAGGGGCACCCTCCTCAGGGCTTACTGTCAATGTTTATATACCTGTCAGTTGTGGTACTGGTACAAGAGGGTGTCCTTCAGCACCATAAGGGTGCAGTATAATAACGCATACCGCATCATTATGAAATTTCCCAGATACTGCAGCGCATCGAGTATGTTTGCCGAGTCGGGGGTGCCTGATTTCTTTGCTGTTATCAGAGCACGTATAGCTTCCTTCTGGGAAAGATTGCGTAACTCTAGTAACAGCATCCTCCAAGTAGTGAGCCAGGACTTGCGCGGTCCAATGATTGCTCATTGGATCTTGGATCAAGATGCATCGAGATCCAAATAGGAAATAACTCTGCACACCTTCAGTGTGCAGCGTTAATTTAATATATGTAAATATATATATATATATATATATATATATATATATATATATATATATATATATATATATATATATATATATATATATATATATATATAGTATTCTATATCACCTATTCTATTGTATTTGGTTTTAATTTATTTAATTAATTTTTGATATGTTTTTTGTATTTCTATATTCATACCTACTTGGGTTTTTACCTGAATAAAGAAAATTATTATTATTATTATTATTAGTATATAAACACATTACATGTTTCAAAGAACATTGAGCAAAATTCATGTTACGTCATTTCGCTTTGACTCTGCGCTAATATGTCTTGATATTTGATCCCTTACGTGCATAGCATACATATTATTATAAGTACTTTTATTTTATAATACGACTGTGTACGAACTGTCTAGTTGTGTCCTAATATCTTTTTTCTCTTTTGTGTCATTTTGCTCATCATTCAGACCGACTACTAAAAAGTTAGTTTTAATTTTAGTACTTTTGATGTTTAAATAAATGACTTTAAATAACTTTCTTATTTTATTTCCAATATTTGGTATCCTTAGCGACCATGCAAGAGACACGGTGTGGCGCCGGCACCACTGAATTTTTCATATATTATGTAAGTATAAAAGTTGGTAAGTATCTACGAAGATGATGAATACATCAATGTAATAAGGTGGATTCACGTTATTCATAATATAATGTAGATTCAGCCGTATTTTACATAGAATATAATATATTCACATTTAAAAATGTGTGAAATATTATACCTAGATACACATAGTTCTGTTATTTTACATTTCATAATATTGTCTTGTATGATTTTGTTTTATATCTGCACATTCTAAGTAGGTTTTCGAATATATAAACAAAGTTTTGACAGCGAAAAAATATTATGTTACTTAGTCTGGACCCACCCTTTTGTCAATTATTTTTATCGATTTGTAAAATAATTATTATCACATTATCCTACTAACTATAATATTATAAATGTGAAAGTGTGGATGTTTGGATGTTTGTCACTCAATCACGCCGCAACTACAAAACCGATTTGGTTGAAATTTTGAATGGAGATAGCTTATGCCCTGACTTAAAACATAGGCTTTTTAACTTTTATCCCGGAAAAATTCACAGTTCGCACGGGATTTTGAAAAAAAAAACAGAAATCTATAGCAACAGCTATAGGTTACTATAGCAAACTTCCTTGAAAGTAGGTATAAAGGTTGGAAAAGGAAGCGGGAACGGGAATCGGAAATCCACGATTCCCTCGGGATTTGTGAGAAACCGAAATTCACGCGGGCGAAGCTGCGAGCAGAAGCTAGTTTTAAATAATTTTGGGGGATAAGTAATCAATTACATTTGTAGTATCTCTGGATTTTCAATTATTTTCTTTATTTTTTAGGGTTCCATTCCTCAAAAGGAAAAACGAACCGTAAATGAAAAGGAAATAGGCATGATTGTGCATTGTACTGTCCAATGTCCATATGTCATTCTTTCTCGCTTTTGTTTTACGTGTAGCTATGGTAGCTGCATACTCTTCTTTACTGAGGACGTCTCGCTCTCTAAATGCAGGACGAGACAGCAATATTTTAGGCTCCACCCACCAACGACTTCTCGCTTGCATGGAGCGCGTTCTTAAAGCAGTTGTATGTAAAGTTATTCTTAGTACAAAAGTGGTGTTAGAAACTTTGTAATTTGAAATGATTTGTAGACTATTTTGATAGCGATTTCAATACCTGCAATAAATTTCTGTTGAATTACATGAATAATATATTTTATGTCTCGCATATTATAGAGATTAGTTTTTGGCTTATTCAAAAGGATCAGTCAAGTATGCTTACCATAGAAATATATTATCAAGAATAGAATGGCGAAGAGAAAAACGCACGGAAAATAGTAATGATTGCCATTCTACTCTCTATATGTCTGACATGCTTACATTAATTAATATCATGTCCAAATACAATAATTGTTGATTTTAATGAACTTCAAAAATTAATAGCCAGCATAATAATTTTATGTCTGAAGATTTTACAAAAGTTCAAAGATAAGTAAACTTATTTTATTTCTGACAAAGGTCCAGGCCGAGGCAATATATTATTACGTGTCATTCAAATGAGAAAAATAATTTTCTAATAATAAATGTTTGAGCCTTACAACAGACAGAATAAAAATTTAATCAAAATTACATACAAGCGATAAAACTTCTTAAGTCTGTCAACTTTAAAGATCACATCTGCTTAAAAGAATATTAAAACTTCGTGGAAAACGGAGTAGATAAAGAGCATCTTCAAAGAAAACTGGTTACACCAGCCGCTTGATGTTACCGAATTAATAACTTGATAAACTAGGTACTTATTGGAGTTGCCGCTTGTCTACTTGCATGTTAAGCTTTGATTTGACGAATTCCATCTCTTTTTCTCTAATCCATGCGAGACAAAGACAGCTCTATACATTTATTTATTCAATCAGTGAATTTAAAATACTGGTATGTACCTATGCAACAGGTGCATGTTGAGTACATATGCAGTGGCTATCTATTCTTTTAATAATATAATTGTATTCACTGTTAAATTATTGTTACTTCCTATCAAATTCAAGATTATAACATGAACATAAAATGCGTAAGTGTTTCTTAAAGAAAAACCGACCATCTGTCACCATTTATAAAACTAATAAAACTGTTAACTGCCTAGGTTATTCTGTGTTCGATGTCTGCTGTAATATTCAAAATTTTGTCAACTAACTTGAGTAGCCGTATTTCCCTTCATCATCACTCTAATAACCGCGTAAGTGCGGTAGCGGGATAAAAAAACGCTTGTAAAAAAACGGTGAAATAAATCTTGCGGGTAAATTGTCTGCTAACAAGATGTGGCTCGGCGTTTATGTGGTTTTGTGAGATAATGGTAACCGCAAGATGACGGTCACAAACGAGCCACGCCGCAGCGCATACGCAGATGAAATAATCTCGTGAGCCGGTATTAGGTTCAATGGGTTTCCGTGTGTAATGCGTTCTGATAAGTGGCAAATTGCTCTGGAGTGTTTGGAAATTTTTCCTTTATATACGGATGATTAGTATTTAATTTCCCGAGCAAAATTGAAATGAATTAAAATTAAATTACTAACGGTAGAATTGAATTGGTTATAACTTGATATGAGAGGGATTGCACTACCCATGTCTTAACACAAGTTTTACTGCATTCATACTAGGTATATTTGAGGAACTTTGTACAGCCAATTACAAAAAATTAAGTATGTGATATTTAGTGTATAATAACATTAAGCGTTCCTTCTATTCACTATTATCGACTGTACTACAGCAATATTTCTATTAAATAAAATTTTAAATCGAGAATATTAAAATATAGTGAATCTATAATTAAATTAATGAATGATATTATCGCAACTATTAAATATCAAATGTCTGAAATCAAATCTGGCATATCCAAAACTGAGGAAAAATTATTAACTACTAGATGATGCCCACGGCTTCGCCCGTGTGGATTTAGGTTTTTAAAAATCCCGTGGGAACTTTTGATTTTCCAGAACAAAAAGTAGCTTATCTGTAGAAAACCTTCCCCAAAACGGAAAAATCCCGTGGAATCCCCACGATTTCGGAATACAATTCCTTACAGCATCAGAGTTGAGGAGTTGGATATGTACCTACTCGAGTTCATTCAACGATAAAGTCTTTAATTGGTACCCCCAATATCAATTTAAATAACCGAAAGTTTCTAAAACCCATTAGTTTTGGGGAGTAGGTCCCCTACAGCATCAGGATTGAGGAGTTGGGATCCAAATTTTTTATAGAACAGGGTTGCAATGTTTCTCTATCGATTAAAAAAAAAATTATGCAAATCGGTTCAGAAATCTCGGAGATATCGGTGTACATAGGTAGAAAAACACAACTCCTCCTTTTTTGAAAGTCGGTTAAAAAAGTAGCCTATGTTACTCCCTGGTTAATTCTCTACTTGTATGTGAAGGTACCGTCAAAATCGGTTCAGCCGTTCCGAAGATTAGCCCGTTCAAACAGACAGACAGACAGACAGACAGACAGACAGACAGACAGACAGACAGACAAAAATTTTAAAAACGTGTGATTCGGTTATGGTAGCGTTCAAATAACCATATGAGCTTAATATGAGGTAGTTATTTCGATATTACAGACAGACACTTCAATTTTATTTATTAGTATAGATAACTACAGAGCACGAAAAAATGGTAGATAATTAATAGAAAAAGACGTATAGGTCGGTAGGTAATATACCGGAAAATACTGCTTACTAAATTTGATCTCAATGATACCATCAACGGAAGTAGACCAATCGAAACATAAACGGAATAATTTAAGAAATGAAGTCGAATGTTAAGATAATATACAAGTTCTCGTAAATAGATTATCAGAACTGATAATTTTTTAAACGGTTTACGGACGATAATTTTACGTCATAACGTCGAAAACATTGTCTCTCTACCACTTGTTCTGCGCTCCCGCTTGCACGCTCTGCTAGGTGAAACGTGACAATGGGTCATGAATTTCCATGCGTGTGGCCGGCGTTCATCGATTTATAAGACGTTATCACGTCAAAAATTGTATAATTAAAGGTAAAGGTAAAGAAGTAGATTAATTTGAACCAAAGACGGTGTTTAAAGGTGTGTAAATACTTCACGAAAGCGGTTGAAGTGAAAAATTTATAAGCAATAAGATACATTACGAACAAAAAAGTCTCAGTAATATTGCTGGTTATGTAAATACCGGAAAATGCTCGTATCCGCTAAATCTGATCCAAATGATACAATCAGCTAAGAAGTAGAGCAATCAAAACAAAACACGGTGTTTAAAGCCACAGTGTTCCTACTTTATGACGTGTTGAACTCTAAAGCTCCCCCGTTGAATTTGCATTTCCACCTCGTTCAATGCGGCTCTTATTCCCACTGTATAATTACGCAAATTGCATAATTGTTGCTTGTCAGCCTGTAATATTTTGTGCCGTTTCTGATAATATGAAGGTACGTGGCGCTCCCTTAGAGTTTGAACGCTTGTTGACCAATGTAATTGGTTTTGATTTATGATGTCAAATGGTTTTTATCACTTACGGTTTACGATTGACTGACTACCTCATTGATTTTTTTATCCAATTATAATAACCTACTAACTACTTTAGATGAGAAATGGTAGTATCTCACTGGAAGCTAAATAATTTTGTGATAATAGAATTGAATATATAGAAAATGATTGTTTAGACGATATTTGAAAAGAGAGAGCAATTTAGAGTGCCAAATCTTAGAGAAGGGAGAGAAGGTTTTACAGCTGAATAAGCCTTAAAGGTAACGTTGAATGGATTTGTCGTATCAATGGATATAAGAAGAATTGAAAGATAATGGTTTTCTAGTAGACAAATATTATAGTTAAAATTATTATTGGGTACATCTAAAACTTAATCTCTACAACAATACGCATTTAATACAATATTAATAACAAATAACTTGTCTAACATCGCCCTCCTAATCCGACATGCCGCCGGTGTAGCGAAATCATCTGTCACAATTAATAACCTCATCCAACATGTAACATGCATGACAATCTAATAGCAGAGATCTAGCCGCGACCCGCTTTCCGCTTTCTCCTGCACGAACTTCTCGTTTGACCTAGGCCACGAAACAAGAGGTGCTGCATTACGTATAGAAATAGCTTCGCATATACAATGATGCATACAATTGACGACCTCCCTGGCGCAGTGGTGAGCACTGTGGTATTATAAGTGGGAGGCCTCGGGCTCGATTCCCGGCAGGGGCAAATAATTTCTAAATTGTCTTTGGTCTGGTCCGGTGGGAGGGTTTAGCCGTGGCTGGTTACCACCCTACCGGCAAAACCGTGCCGCCAAGCGATTTAGCGTTCCGGTACGATGTCATGTAGAAACCAATCAGGGGTATGCATACCTCTTCCAAGTTAGCCCGCTTCCATCTTAGACTGCATCATCACTTACCATCAGGTGAGATTGCAGTCAAGGGCTAACATGTAGTTGAGTAAAAAAAACTTTGCACATTAAAGTTTCGAAGAGAAATAGCGAAAGTAAGTATAGACGCGATAATAACATTTGGGGCAATATGTTAAATGCTAAATGTCGCCACAGAACACGACCTTGTACCGTTTGCATTCAGCGACTGACAGCGACTCAATTGAGATTATTAGTCCTTTATATCTCCACCTTCTGGTGGGGTCTTTTAACGCTGCGGGATCACCATTTAAGCACCTTAGGATCCCAATTTAACTGACAATAATATCAACGAATTACCAAAAGACATTGAGCAAACCGATCTGTAGAAAATACAGAATACGTAGATGTAGTTCAATCAAGTTTGTGAAGCTAAAGTGACCGAGCACACAATTTGAACAACAGATAGACAAAATAAAACCTATGTGTATATTGTTGAGTTTATGGTATCGCTTACTGAATGGCCCATTCTGGAGGTCGTGAGTCGAACTTAATTGGACCCCGGCCGGGTGACACGGAGAGGAGATGCATCGGCCCGTTGTATGGAACGCATAAATTTTGACTCGGGAATTGAGGCCCCGGGCACTTTTGTATCGCCCAGATACGAATATATGGGATTAATCCAGTCCACATGTTCAAAATAATTATCTTGTTTGTTTTTACGCTGGCTTTTATATGATGTATGTATGTATGTATGTGTATTGTATATACTTTATTGCACACCACATAAGAGAAGAATACAAAGGACATTATTGTTATGATCCTTTTCAAATGTTGAGAGCATTGCTGATATTGTTACAAACATATTATTTTGTTTTTAGTTTTCTGTGTTCGTATGTATGTTGTATTTCGACTACTTCAATGTTTTGTATGACTTGAAAAATTACAGATACGAAGACAATGATTATTATTATTATTTACCTATGGTAAGAGTACCTACTATTGAGTATTTCTGATGGTATTGGAAATATTGTGTGGATGTTGACATACGATACATCTTTTCATCATACAAAATTGTAAATTCGGTCCAAGATGGCTGCCACCACAAAATGGCGGATTACATATTTTTTCACAACTTCCTCAATATGGATATCAAATGAAAGAGCTTGACTAGTAGAATAGCGCTATGCAAATCTAAGATGGCCGCCACCACAAAATGGCAAATGTCGGGGTTTTTTAATTTTTTGATTTATACTTGTATAAGAAGTATTCGTAACTGAGATAAATGCATTAGTAGATCCGCTCAAATGGTGTAGTTTCGTATATTACGCTCCTAATAAGAACCATGTTTCCAAACATTGTGCAATGTTAAATGCGTGAATAAAAATCTTCATTCGTTGTCACATCTAGCAGTGGAGGAGTACGAATGAGTTGTTGACACATTTGAAGATAATATGCGCAAGTCCCGCTGCTGCGAGTGTGGCCCAAGTATTAGGAGATGGCGGATAAAATTCTTCCTCATATAATCCTTTAATCCTTCTGGTGTATAGGGCTACAGTTTAATTGAGATAATTTTTGAGGTAGCTGCACGGTGCGAGAGGAGTTAAGAACTTAACTTCCGTTACTACGTACTAGCCTTCCGGTCACCCAACCGTCAATAATTCCCCCGTCAGGAATCGTCTCATTCAAACTTTAGACCGATACTTTGAATATTTTGTAAATAAACTTTAGTATCAAGATAACAAAAAGCTGCCTATTTTGATATTCAAGCTCAATGTTACCGTAATTTAAGTAACCGTAATTTAAACTCCAAGATACGATCATCTTCAGAAGACTAGGGACTTTTTGTTTCAAAACTTTTTATCTTGTCGATAAGATAGGATCATAGCAACAAAAGGTCAGCATAAGGGCCAGCGTGTTTGTGGCGCAGCGTCTTTCTATGACAAAACATGAATCGCGATGCGGTCCTAGTGTAATCTAACACTGAATCTCACAGAACAAGAGAAACTGTTAAAACATTGCGGAGGGTGACATTTAGTTCTACGTTAGATCTACGTTACATCTACGTTAGTGTTGCACAGTTAACATAAGTTTCTTAGAATAATAATTGATTTCAACAGTCCCATATGAATGTGAAACTCATGCTTAAAATACCAAAATCGCTCCGCTTGTATCTTGAGCCTGACTCTCATGAATACAAAGCGGGACGCGGGCGCCACATAACGAATGCGCATTTACATTTCATCTGCTACAAATGACGCAAACAGGTTGGAGTGACACAATGTATGCAATCGTGACGCGATCGAGTACTCTTCAACCCACGTACTATGACAACCAGAGTCTACTATGACAACCAGAGTCTACTATGACACCAGAGAGGTACATAGTTAAAGTGTTTCTACTTAGGCATACATCTATAGAGCGTACTCTGACTCTACTCAGACTTAAGAAAGACTTAAATCATGACGCGATCGAGGTGTATCTTCAACCCACGTACTATGACAACCAGAGTCTACTATGATGCCAGAGTGCTACCTAGTTAAAGTGTTTCTACTTAGACATACATCTATAGAGCGTACTCTGACTCTACTCAGACTTAAGAAAGACTTAAATCATGACGCGATCGAGGTGTATCTTCAACCCACGTACTATGACAACCAGAGTCTACTATGACACCAGAGAGGTACCTAGTTAAAGTGTTTATACTTTGGCTATACATCTATAGAGCGTACTCTGACTCTACTCAGATTTAAAAAAGACTTTAAACGGGACTTAAATTATGTTCCTGACGTCTGTCTCGTTTTAACTCTGACTTGAGTCTGAGTAGAGTCAGAATACGCTCTTTAAGTCTCAGCTTAAGTAGAAACACTCTACCTCTCTGGCGCAGTGGTGAGCGCTGCGCTCGGATACGTGGCAGACCTACTCGGGTTCTGTTCCCGGCGGGAGTCGATTTGTCAATTTATAATTTCTCAATTGGCGTAAGTTTGCTCTGATGGAAGATTTTGATTGTGGCTAGTTACCACCCTATAGGTAGACCTAAGACTTCCACTGTTGGAATAGGTCACTTGCAAGAAGCACCACAGAGTACAATCTGTATCCAGCAGTTGTAACTAGTTTGAGGTCATCCTTCCACCTAGTAGGGGGTCTTCTAAAGCTACGTTTGCCGATGCGGGGTCACCATTCTAGCACCTTGAGACCTTAACCTCTACCAGTTCTCAGAACTATGTGTTATATACAGTACAATTAAAAAAATACGTTTTTTTAAAAAACTTAAAAAAAAACGTTTGAATTTGTATTTTATCAATTAATAAATTATTATAAAAGTCCTTGGTTGATTATTATTAATTCTCTATGATAATACTAAACTAGATCATTAAATAGATATCAATACAAAGTATTGGCGGGATTTCTCCACGCAACGGTTATCAAGGTTAGAGAATTAATGAGTCTAGACTCGCCTAAGTCTCTAACCCTTCAGCACAAATCTTTATAATAGATACGAGGTTAACTAACTCATCGATAAGATATCGTGAAATCAATAAATTGGCACGATAAGCTTCTAAGTTTAGATATTGAATGTCAGTGGAAGAAATGGTAAACATTTTAGCATCCCAGGTATCAGGAGAGTCGATCTTTGTACATGTATACCTACATATTACAGACTATGTATACAATGTTGACACGAATCGCAAATAGGTTTATAAGTAAGTAGTCAAAATTATTTTGCTATAATCCGCAAAACAGTCAAATTTGTATGGTACAACAAGCAGCATGTGTGAGCTCCGGTGTCGGAGAGAAACGATCGTAGTTTATTTTGGTGGTGCATTTGTGTTTTTTTTTTAATAGGAATAGCGGGCAACTGAGCAAGCGGGTCACCTGATGTTAAGTGATTACCGCCACCCATGAACATTAGCAGCACCTGAGGAACCACTAATGCGTTGCCGGCTTTTGAGGAAGGGGACTGGCTCTTCAGCTCGCTGCTGGAACACACGGATGCTTTGCGGCAGATTACGGCTGAAGTGTGGTCGCTAGCCAGGCGGATTCGGGGTAGGATCCTACCACAAAGCGGTGATACCATCCAGATTACGTTGTGTGGTATCAGGCACAACGACCCGTAAAGGAGACTGACAGCGTCAGGGAGTAGAGGATCAAGCCGGTTCTGGATCATGGGTCCACTTCTTTCCCACGGGTCAATTTATATATAAAAAACACAAAATCCCGTTTGCCGTGATGCTTGGCCGATTCAGCATCAATTTGAATAAAAAAGTGCGCTCGCGGGGGCTACCTGCCGGTATGCGGCCCATGACAAAAGCGCATCCGCGCCAGGTACCAGACCCTTCGGCAACTATGACTCTTGCTTTGCTATGGTTTCCATTATTATCCGACTTCATATAAAAGTGTATTACGAGCTATGAGTTTATCTTGTTATTTCATGATAATTATAATGAATGAAAAAATAGAATTTTATATTTATTTATTTATAGATTTAAATATGATTAATAGCTAATGTATGTTATACAAGCAATGCGAAACATTTCAATTTCAACTAACCTAATCTTTATAGTTCTTATTAGTCACTATTTAATTAATTACAAAGAAAATATACTCGAACTTAACTGTTGAGGAATTGAACCCAAGACACACTCTATTATAAGACCGCCTATTGACGGTGGTCAGTTTGTCAATAAATTCATTTCACAAGTATAAATTGAAATTTAAAAACCCCTGACATTCGTCATCTTGGATTTGCATACTGCTATTCTACTAGTCAAGCCCTTTCATTTGATACCCATACTCTTGAAACGCGGCTGAAAAACATGTCCTCCCTCTCTTGCGGCTGTTGGACCGGCTCGACAAGACTATGTTATCCTAGTTTAGACCTTATAGTTAAAATTATTAAGAGAGTTGTGAAAAATATGTAATCTGTCATTTTGTAGCGGTGGTCATCTTGGATCGATTTTCATCAAACATAGCTAACAATACTTTTAATTAATTCACCTTTCAAACAAAAAAAAACCGCATTCAAATCGGTTCACCCGTTTGAGCGCTACGGGGGAACAGACACACACACACACACATTATTTGTCCGACCTGGGAATCGAATCTGGGACCTCGCGATCTGCAGTCGAATATGTTAATCACAAGACCAACGAGGCAATTACATCATAACTTACTTGTACGTTTCAAAGAATTTACCCTAATAATAGAATAATTTATAGCTCTATGCACGAATCTACCTGTTCGATTTTTTTGTCCATTAGATTTATGCATTTTACGATCTCACCAACCCCTTGACACGCACAAACTTGTCTGATTTTTTATTACTCTTTTATATTTTTTCATCCCATTATCTTCGGGGAGGTATGTAGACAGGAAAAAATATTGCACGCAGGTGCAAAACAGGTGTTCAAGCATGTTGCTGCACGTCTAAGAGCATGTGTATAAGAACGATACATTTCAATTTTTCTAACACAAGTTTACTCAGTGCGACATCGTTAGGATCTCAGTCTAAAATAAGTCTTAAATATTACTTAGCTGTCAGTAGTAGAGTAGTAGAGTCAGTGTGTTGTGAACCTACATATTTATTATGGCGGTAAGTGTGTAATTGCACCAATTATTTAAATAATGATAGCTTATAATATTTTTTAGTGACAAAACCCAGGGACATACCTAAATTGCTCTAAAAGCCAACAGTTCAAATAATCATTTATAAGGTTTGACCATATTGTGACATGGTGATAATAAACCCTCGTATTTTTAGTTTTAAGTTTTCGTGAGTAATTATCACCATTATATCATGTTCTTAAATTGACGTTCAAAAAGTGTACAGTGTACCAATTTTGAGTAAAGTTTATTTGTCTTGACTTTGTAACTAACATCTTGATTCGTTAGTAATGGGACTTTTATAAATTGTAACAAGTACTTTATAAATTGAAGTTAATTTAATTAGTTTATGTAATTTTATTTGTTGAAATATCATCTTTTTATTTCAGGACTCGCAGAATGATGAATTCACCTATAAACATTACTACTATCCACTCAATGTGTCAGACGATCAAGATGCGAGTGATTGTGCGTCAAATAATAAAAAGACTGCTTCAAAAAAGAACAAAATGATGGAGCAAAACAATATAGATGTATTTTTTGAACAACCAAAAAAAAAGAAGAGAACTACTATTTCTTCAACGGTAGCGCAAGCGACTGAAGGAGGTCTATCGTATATCTCATCCAATGATGGTGATGGTGTCAGTGCAACTCATCTCATCAAAATAGATGTCTATGACATGAAGAATCTGAAAGGGGTTTCACCTCTTGAGTACTGGAAACATGCAGATTTACGATTAAAGTACTACGCGAATTCAGACGCTGATAAATTTTATCACGCCACTCGAGATATTATTTACAACATAACAAAGCAGATCGCAGGAAGAAATGATTGTAAAAAATATTTTATCGACAGAGATGTCAAACAATAAAAATACCTATAAATTATTCCATCGTAAAAAATATAACTATTTAAAAGATAACATCGCTGCCTGCTGCAAATAAATAACAAAATTAGTAACCCAGGTCACTTAACGTAAATATATTTCAAAATAATATGTACTCTCCCTACTATTTTGCCTGTGAACACAGCCGAAACAAATTATAAAAGAGTCCTGTTCTAACACACTCAAGTCATATTCCATCTCGCCATCTACAACAATGCTGTGTCAACTGTGTGCCTTTAACGACTCTGTTGACGATGAAGAATTGCTGGCAAATTGTGAAGAAGCAGAATTGAACGCTAAGTTAGTTAACATATGTATGGAAGTCGAACGAGATCAAGTTTATTCGTGAGTATTTTTTATCCATCATTTTTTTCTCCATGAACAGTGTTTATTTTAATCTATTATACCCCAAACGGTTGACCGAAGATAAGGTGCATGATTATATTTTTTTATTGATGTAACGGCCACCATCCCATACACCCTCGTCCCTGACTAGTTCAAACTTGTTTAAACACAACGCTGATGGGGAGGGGCTATTTACGTATAAATACTCGGTTTTATTGTTAACTACACTCATTCAGAGGGAAGTTGTGATAGAAAAATATTAATCATGGAAGCTTTTTCCAATGATGAAATAAGTGTATTTACTAAATCATTTGTGTTAAATAAGATGCACCGATACATACGGTTGTGGTACATTTCTGAAAGACTACCTAGATGGATGTTAGATGACCCAGAGATTAAACCGTTTTATACACCATGTAGTGGTCATCGTATCTCCATTTGTCCTCTTTCGGATGAAATTGACGGTGTATTTCCTATGAAAGCATATTGTAATATGTGTGCTACAAATGGTAAATATTTAAATAAAGATTAGTGTAACGTTTGTATTATAGAAAATATGTTTCATAATTCTATTTTTATTTTTCAGTTCAAAGCAAACTGGAGCCGGAGTGAAAAGAGAGGCTACTGCAGTCACACAGTCTACGAGTAAACGACCATGTTGTCAAGAACCTTCTACATCTACGGGGTTATTAACGACATCAAAATCAGTGCAGGAAGAATCGTCCTCATCTGTAAGTTCTACAAAATATCATAGTGTTGAGTGTCCTTACTGTAAAATAAATATTAGTCGAAAGTACTATACCAACCACCTTAAAAGCAAGAAACATATGAATAATGTACTTCTTAATAGTTCGGTACAAAACTTAACCAACGTGCAATTAATAGAAAATGCTTTTGGTCGACGGATAGCAACATACAGGATTTCCAATAATAATTTAGAATTTGAGACGCCTGAATCTTTTTTTAATTCCATTAAAAATATTGTTCATGACTTGCTTCATACGCTTTTAAAAGAGCATACTTTGATTAAAGTTAACTTCATTTTAAACGGTGACTTTATTCAAGAATCAAAAAATTTAGAAAATTCATTTGACTTTCAAACGTGTAACTATACATTCTGTTTAGGTGATGAAATTAATACCATTTATTCGGATTTATTAGCTGAAACTTCGAGTAAAGTTTGTAATTTTGAAAAGAAAGATAGTGGTTGGAGTCTTAAAAAAATTAATTATGTGGATTTAAATATAAATAAATTAAACCCGTTAAAAGGGAACTCTTATATAGATTTACCAATAGATATCAAACATAAACTTGCTATTATTAATGTAAAAAATAATGACAATAGATGCTTTCAATGGGCTATACTTTCCGCTTTGTATCCAGTCAAAGTGAATGCAAACAGAGTGACTTCATATATAACGAAACAAAACTCTTTAGATTTTACAAATATTTCATTTCCAGTACAATTAAAAGATATCAGTAAATTTGAGACATTAAATAATATTAGTATAAATGTTTTTGGACTTGAACATGACACAAAAAGCAATTCTACGAAGATTATTGGTCCTCTCTATTTCACAAAATCTCGAAAACATAAACACATAAATTTATTATACATAAATAATGGTTCTAATGGTCATTATTGTTATATAAAAAATCTTTCCAGGCTAGTTGGTCAACAATTAAACAAACATCACCACGCCACATTTATTTGCGATGGTTGCTTACTATATTTTCAATCGGAGAGTAAATTAAAATCACATCAAAAGTTTGATTGTAATCACATTAAAACTGATATGCCCGATATCACGAAAGCTAAATTAACATTTAATAAATATGAGAGAAAGCTCAAATTGCCTTTTGTTGTTTACGCAGATTTTGAAGCATTTCTAAATCCTATACAAGGATGTGATAATGATCCAACTACCTCATACACAACAAATTTTCAAAAACATGAAGTATATAGCTTTGGATACTATATCAAATGTACATTTAATGATAGTCTATCAATATATAAAACATATACAGGTACTGATTGTGCCAAAGTGTTTATGGAGACCTTAAATGATGATATAAAACGAATTTATGATGATCATTTAATTGAAGTTAATCCACTGCCTCTAACGATAAATGACAACGAAAAATTATCTGCAATATCTACATGTCATATATGTGAAAAAGAACTAAAATCGGATCGCGAAATAGCATATAATAAATACACTGGAGTTTTTGTAGGTGTCTGCCACAAAAGTTGTAGTAAAAAGTTAGAAACTCCTCAATTTATACCGATAATTTTACATAACCTTAGTAACTACGATGCTCATTTCATTGTGCATGCATTGAATTTCTCAGAAGGTGCAATAAATGTCATACCCCAAAATAAAGAACGATATATTTCGTTTTCAAAAAAGACACAAATCACGAACAAACAAATTGAATTGAGGTTTATTGATTCTTTTAAATTTTTATCTAGTAGTCTAGAATCGTTAACAAATAATTTAAATGATGAAGATTTCATCGAATTGCGAAGAAATTTTCAAAGTGAAAAAGATATTTATTATTTAAAACGTAAAGGTGTATACCCATACGAATATATGACATCATTTGACTCCTTAAATTTAACATCACTTCCAACACAGAATCAATTTTTCAGTACACTTACAAACAGTACTATTTCAAATGAAGATTATAAACATGCTAGAGATGTTTGGAACCATTTTAAATGTCTTTATATGAGTGATTACTCTGATTTATACTTGAAAACGGATGTATTACTTTTAACAGATATATTTGAAAATTTTAGAAACGTTTGTATTAAAACTTATGATTTAGATCCTGCTCATTATTATACAGCACCAGGTCTTAGTTGGGATGCAATGTTAAAGTACACACAAATAACATTAGATTTATTAACAGATTTTGAAAAAATTGCATTCGTAAAATCAGGTATACGCGGTGGTGTTTCACAGTGCAGTAACCGCTATGCACAAGCCAATAATAAGTACATGGCAAATTTTAATGAGAAAATTCAATCATCTTATCTCGCATACTTAGACGCTAATAATTTATATGGTTGGGCTATGTCTCAATACCTTCCTACAGGTGGATTTGAATGGGTAAATTGTGAGACTAATTTCAACATATCGATTGATTCTGATGTGGGTTATATTCTAGAAGTAGACTTAGAATATCCCGAAGCTTTACATGACTTACATACCGATTTTCCTCTTTGTCCAGAGAATATACTTGTTGGAGGGAGTAAAACTTTAAAATTAGTTCCAAATCTATTCGATAAAACTAAGTATGTAATTCATTATAGAAATCTTATACAGTGCCTAGAAATGGGTTTAAAACTAAAAAAAATTCATCGGATTTTAAAATTCAATCAAAGTCCTTGGCTACAAAAATATATTGATTTAAACACACAGTTACGTACATCTGCCCAATCTGATTTTGAAAAGGATTTCTATAAGTTAATGAATAATTCAATATTTGGGAAAACAATGGAGAACATTGAAAAACGTGTAGATGTCAAACTATGTACACATTGGGAAGATAAGGGAAAATCTGTTGGTGCTCAAAAACTTATTGCGAGACCTGAGTTTCATAGTGTCTCAATATTTTCAGAAAATTTGGTTGCTATACAATTGAGAAAAACTAAATTACTTTATAATAAACCTATTTACTTAGGATTTTGTATTTTAGATATTTCTAAAACTCTTATGTATGATTTCCATTACAAATATATGAAAAAGAAATATGGCTCAAGTTGTAAAATGCTTTATACAGACACAGATAGTTTCATATATCACATTTTTACTGATAACTTTTATGATGACATTAAACCTGACTTAAATAAATACTTTGATACTTCGGATTACCCCTCTAATAATAGTTATGATATTCCTCGGACAAATAAAAAAAAAATTGGTTATTTTAAGGATGAAAATAATGGTACTATTATGACTGAATTTGTTGGTTTGAGATCAAAAGTGTATGCTTTTAATACACAAAATAAATTCATTGTTAAAGCAAAAGGCGTAAACAATTCGGTTACCAAAAATTTTAAAATTAAGAATTATAAAACAGTTTTATTTGAACAAAAAAATGAGTTATGTGAAATGTATAGATTCAGATCGATAAAGCATATAATATTTACTCAAAAAAATAATAAAATATCATTATCACATTCAGATACTAAACGGTTTTTAATTAATAACTCTACCAACACTTTAGCTTGGGGTCATTACAAAATAAAGTCGATTACTAATGATTTGCGGTAAGACTCGATGTTATTTTTTAAGTAAGTGCTACAATGTATAGATGTATCTTTAAGTTATAAATTGTATAGAAAATTAAGATATAATTATGAATAAATGTATACTTAAATCAATGTCTTATTACTTTATTCCCCATTTCTATATCTAATTCAACTGAAACTACACGTATTTTTGAACATGTATCATTTTCTCCATCCATTTACTGCTATAGTTGCAGGACCGAGTGGATGTGGTAAATCACATTTTGTGACAAATTTCTTAAAACACTGTAATGATATATGTAATACACGATTTGATCAAATTTTGTGGTGTTACGATGAAATGCAGCCTCTATACAATCTAGAAAATGTAACTTACATTCAAGGAATTCCTGAAATGAGTATGTTTGATGGAAAACATCCTCGATTAGTCATAATTGATGATCTTATGAGGGAGTCAGATGGTCGTGTTGTTGATATTTTTACTAAAGGTAGTCACCACAGAAATTTAAGTGTATTTTATATCACACAAAATCTTTTTCATCAAGGGAAAGGGCAACGAGATATTTCTCTAAATACAAGTTACATAATTTACTTTAAAAATCCCAGAGACCGAACACAAATTCGCCATTTAGCACGTCAAGTATTTCCTGAGAATTCAAAGTTTGTTGAAGAGGCTTATAAAGATGCCACTACAGAACCTCATGGTTATTTAATGATTGATTTAAAGCAAAATACAAATGATTCATGTCGTTTTAAAACTAAGATTGATAATACTTCTAATGATTGTGTAGTATACATCCCTAAAAAGGGGTTTAAATATGGTTTGCATGACTCAATTCTTGTCAGTAGCAAATAATGGTTGAAGGAAGTACTACGCAAGACACGAAAAAGTTGAGGTGTGCATTACAAACATTTAAACCAAAATATCGTAAAATTTTACTTCGCTCTCTTAAGAAAGAAGAAATTAATCGTGTTTGTGAGTATATCAAAGAAATATTTAAAGAAAATACCCCCAATAAAGAGACAAGAGAATCGTCTGTAAAATTGAATTGCTTCTTTTCTACAAAGTTAATATAAATATGTATTCAGAATCACTGTAAAACAATGTCTGCACGAGTAAAAACACACAAAAATTTACTAAAGGCTTTACACACACTTCAACCAAAATTCCGAACAGCCTTATTGAAAGTGTGTAAGGACGAGGAAATCAATTGTATTTGCGAGTGTATTTTCAATATACTAAATGGTAAACTACCTTTAAAGGATTGTGAGAAGACTAAGTTAAAAAAACACAAAACTATTCTCAGAAAATTAATAAAGAAAGGGGGAAATAAATCACGAAAACGTATTATCATTCAAAAAGGAGGAGCATTTCTGCCTATTATTTTGGGAGCTGTTTTAAATGGGTTGTTTAATTTAATATAAAAATGGAACACGCAAAAAAAATGGTTCTTATTGAACCAGAGGTCATTGAAAGACTAAAATCAAGAAATATTGCATCTGACGATTCTTTGTCAAGATTAGATAAAGAAATGCAAAAAATACTGAAAAGTAAACTAGATGATCGTGAAAAATGGACGTTATACACGCAAATTTTACAAAGATATCTCCATATTACCGAAGGAGAGAGAAAACCAATTAAATTACCAGTCACTGTAGAGGACGATCGAAACTATGACAATAACAGTATATTTAAAAAGGAAATGAAAGACAATGATTCAGCAGTTAATGCGGAATCAGATGATGATAAGCACGTACTTGGGCTACCGATTGAAATTTTATATACCCCTACTTATATAAACAAACTTATACCAAAAACGTATAGAAAAAAAGGTGAAATATTGTTAAATACTCTGTTAAACAATAAAGAAAAAATTAGTTGGAAAAAGGATGGATTGATAGTCGTAGATAATGAAGCTGTAGATGGTAGTAATATAGTGGATCTAGTAAATTATACCTTGAGACCATTAAAACGCCCCAAGCCTAATGGATGGGAAAAATTTATCCAAACTATAAAAGATATAGGGGTTCCCTTAATATGTATTGGTAACCCTCAAGCTTCTGAAAATATTAGTAATATATCACCAAAATCCAGAAGACATAGTTCTCCAATTGATGATAAAAGTCCAAAAACTTTAACATCATACAAACTAAGGAAAAAACAGGACGTTTGGGAAAGATGGAATCCATATTAGACATCAAAGATATATATTACGATGTGTCCAATCCTGCTGGTTATGGAAGCGCAGAGAAATTATCAAGAGCATTAAAAGGTAAAATGAATAGAAAGCAAGTGAAAGAATGGTTGCAAGCTCAGGAAACTTATACATTACATAAGCCTGTGCATCGAAAATTCCCTCGGAATAAATATATATTGTCTAATCTTAATGAACTTTGGCAAGCAGATTTAAGTGATATGCGTACTTATTCTCAATATAATGAAGGTTTTAATTATATTCTTTGTGTTATTGATGTTTTTAGTAAATACGCTTTCGCTAGAGCCCTAAAAAAGAAAAATTCTGAAAGTATAAAACAAGCATTTGAAAGCATATTTACTGAAGCTAATGCAACTCCCACCCACTTACAATCAGATAAAGGTACCGAATTCGTATCAAAAGATGTTAGACAATACTTTAAAAGTAAAAATGTAAATTATTACACAACCAACAACCCAGATATTAAAGCAAGTGTAGTTGAAAGATTTCAGAGGACATTAAAAACTAAAATGTGGCGTTATTTTACACATAAAAATACCTATACTTATATTAATATTTTACAAGATTTACTCTATTCTTATAATCATAGCTTCCATTCAAGCATAAAAATGTGTCCGTTTGAAGTTAATTTTAATAACATTATGATAGTTTGGAATAATTTATATGGAAATATAAATAATAAAATCAGTGCTATACCACAGTCTAAGTTTTCGATTGGAGATCATGTAAGAATAACAAAATATAAGCACATTTTTCAAAAAGGATATGAGACAAATTGGAGTGATGAAATATTTATTATAACTGGTATAAAAAATAACATGTCCAGAGTAGTATATACTATTAAAGATCTTCAAAGTGAACCTATTGTTGGTACTTTTTATGAGAATGAATTACAAAAAGTTACATATAGCCCCACCACTCAATATAAAATTGATAAAATACTACGGTCTCGCTACTCAGGTAACAGAAAAGAAGTACTTGTCAAGTGGAAAGGTTATCCTGATAAGTTTAACAGTTGGATTTTAGAATCCAGTCTTAATCAGATAGGATGATGGAAGACAATTTTTATTTAACTTTACTTAGTAATAGTTCAATGGAATACTTCCCGGAAAACACGACGACCATGTTCTCAACAAAATTACCAAAATCACTTATTTTGGAAGGAGAATGGCACGTTGGAGTTGTTGAATTTCAATATCCTTGCACTATGTATACGGTTCGAGAGTATGAAAATGTTATTTATACATCAAAGTGGATTACAATACCCGATGAAGATATAAGTTCATTAGTGCACTATAGAAACCGTATTCCTGTCATGAATTATGATAGCATTGATCATATTGTAGCTGAATTAAATAAAAATACCGATGCTGGAATAATGTTTAATTATGATGAAATAAAGAAGCAAGTATCGGTATTATGTACGAATACCTTCATTGATGTACTTAAGTTGTCAACAAAGTTATGTTTACAACTCGGTTTTGAACCAAATACAAACCTAATTCAAAATAAAACTGGAACATATCCTTATAATTTAAAATTAGGATTGCCATCTCAGTTGTTCATTTATTGTGATATAATAGAGCCACAAATTGTTGGAGATGTTATGGCCCCTCTTCTCAGAATCGCACCACTAGATCCAACAGTCTATGTATACGGGGCTAATAAAATGCATATTTTTTCACCGCCTCATTATGTACCTGTCATGCGTAGAGAGTTCGATGTGATAGAAATAGATATAAGAACGAGTACAGGTCGAAAAGTACCATTCCAGTTTGGGACCACATGTATTAAAGTACATTTTAAGAGAATCAAGTGAAAAAGTGTATTTAAAATGTCGTGTCCGTACTTACATTATTATTCTCATCAAGCTGGTACTGGTATTGGTGCAATTTATAAAGGTGCACCTTATCAGCGAGGTCATGGTATTGGTAGTTTTTTGGGTGGACTATTCAGATCTGTTCTTCCACTTTTGAAAAGTGGTGCAAAAGTTGTGGGTAAAGAAGCTTTGAATGCTGGTGTGGGTCTATTATCTGATATGTTAAATGTGCAACCTATGGATGAATCTATGAGATCACGTTTAAAAACAGCAACTTCGAATCTAAAACAAAAAGCTGACAAAAAAATTGATTCAATAATGAGAGGATCAGGATATAAAATTAGGCGACAAAAAAGGAAACGTATCACTCCTAAGAATACTCTCAAACGGAACGGTACTAAGAAAATTAAACAGAGTAATATTCAAGATATTTTTCATAAAAGTTAAAATTAAATAATGTCATTTTTACATCATAACTCCTGTGAATGCGTAAAATCTGAGTTGGATTTGTTTGCTTTACCATCAACTCAAACTAGTATTGAGGGAGGACAATGGATTCATTACAACCCCATTTCATCGTTGACTGATGATGGTCCCATTGAGTTTTTAGTACCTGGAAATGGAGATGATTACATTGATTTATCTCATACCCTACTTCACATAAAAGCTAAAGTTCAGAATGCTGATGCAACTAGCATTTCGGCGACGACTAATGTTGCTCCAGTTAACAATTGGCTACACTCACTTTTTAGTCAGGTTGACATATATTTAAATCAAAAGCTCGTATCACCTCCAAACAACACTTATGGGTATCGAGCTTACATCGAGACTTTGCTTAATTATGGTGCAGCTGCTAAGAAATCTCATCTTACTTGTGGCCTTTGGTATAAAGATACAGCCTCGAAAATGGATTCATGTGATGCTTCAAATCAAGGATACACAAAAAGAGAAGAATTAGCAAAGGAAAGTCAAACTATTGAAATGATTGGTCACATACATGCTGATATTTTTAATCAAGATAAGTTTTTAATCAACGGTGTCGAAATGCGTCTAAAACTAGTACGTTCTAAAGATACTTTTAATCTTATGTGTTCAACAGCAGATAGTAAATTCAAAGTGCATATATCTAGTGCTAGCCTTGTAATGCGCAAAGTTCGGATCAATCCCAGTGTATTAATTGCACATGAGAAAGTATTAGCTACTACAACTGCAAAATATCCTGTCACTCGTGCTGAAGTTAAAGTCTTAACGATTCCATCAGGGATTCAGGGAAAAATGCTTGATAATGTATTTTTAGGACAAATTCCCAAAAGATGTATAGTTGGTTTCGTAGGAAATTCGGCCTTTAATGGATCTTTAAATACAAACCCTTTTAATTTTGGTAATCACGGACTTAACCTGTTCGGTTTGTATGTTGATGGCCAATCTATACCATCAAAAACATTAACACCCTCTTTTGATAATAATATGTTCACGAGTGCATATCATACTTTATTCTCTGGAACAGGAATTCATTTCTTGAATGATGGAAATGACGTCTCTAAGGAGGAGTATAATAATGGATATTGTCTGCTTGCTTTTGATTTAACTCCTGATTTATCTGCTAATTCAAACTCCCACTGGAATCTCATAAAACGGGGTAGTGTAAGATTTGAAGTTCGATTTGAAAGAGCTCTAACAACAACTGTTAATTGTATTGTATACGCAGAGTTTGACAATGTAATTGAAATTAATAAAAATCGAGATGTTAGTTTAGACTACAATAGTTAAAAATGAATATAAATGCGGGTATTTAATTTTTGAGTCATTTGTTAACCACTCATTCAATCAAGAAGATTATCTTATTTACTTTTAAATTTATTTCTATTTAAGTTTTCAATGGATACTACTGAGATTGGGAAATATTTAAACATAATCGATCCAAATATTCACTTCAATGTTTTTGCAGCAAATAAGATACCGATCTATTTAACACCACCGGCTTATTTAATTTCTAATTTAGATCCTGATACAAAACCTGGATCTCACTGGGTAGCAATATACGTGGATACTAATGGTGTTGGTGAATATTTTGACTCGTTTGGTCGAAAACCAATGGATTATCATGAAATGTTTTTGAAAAACAATTGTAAGAAGTGGAGTCATAATAATAAAGTACTTCAGAACTATTTCAGCCCATTTTGCGGAATGTATTGTTTAGTTTATATATATTTTAAATATAACAACATCTCAATGTCACAATTTCTTAATATATTTTCTGATAATACTTTGTATAATGATCAACTTGTACAATATATGTTTATGACTTTATTTATAAGGTAATGAAATAAAAAAAATATTGTTTTGAATAACTATAGTTTTATTTACATACCATTTTTTTAAAATAAATCTTAAAGTAACGATAACTTAAGTGTACACTGTGATGAGAACGGGCTGTAGAGACTTGGACTTGGACTGGAATAATGATTTTCATCTTGTGAGAACGAATGGAGTGAATCTTGCTCAGAGTCTTCATAGTCTGTTGCTGGTATTCGTATTCCAAATAGAGCATCTTCCCTCTCAATGAATTCAACCGGGCTGTAGAGACTTGGACTTGGACTGGAATAATGATTTTCATCTTGTATGTCTTCACACAACTCGATCTCGATATCCTCAAAATTGAGCGTATTTTCCTCTTCCACTTCTTCACATAGTGAAACCATTTCTTCATCATAAATGGTCTCGTTCAGTTCACACAATTGAGACGACATTGTATGGTTTTGACGTAGTGAAATAGAATATGAAGTTCGTCTCTCAGGGCAAAACACTTTTATACTTTGTTCCGTCGATGAAGAGTGGGGGACTCGGTTTAGGAATTTATTAAAAACACATGTGTATACGCCCATCATTAGGAATCCGTCTAAACATCTTTTAAATAGTTATATTTTTTACGATGGAATAATTTATAGGTATTTTTATTGTTTGACATCTCTGTCGATAAAATATTTTTTACAATCATTTCTTCCTGCAATCTGCTTTGTTATGTTGTAAATAATATCTCGAGTGGCGTGATAAAATTTATCAGCGTCTGAATTCGCGTAGTACTTTAATCGTAAATCTGCATGTTTCCAGTACTCAAGAGGTGAAACCCCTTTCAGATTCTTCATGTCATAGACATCTATTTTGATGAGATGAGTTGCACTGACACCATCACCATCATTGGATGAGATATACGATAGACCTCCTTCAGTCGCTTGCGCTACCGTTGAAGAAATAGTAGTTCTCTTCTTTTTTTTTGGTTGTTCAAAAAATACATCTATATTGTTTTGCTCCATCATTTTGTTCTTTTTTGAAGCAGTCTTTTTATTATTTGACGCACAATCACTCGCATCTTGATCGTCTGACACATTGAGTGGATAGTAGTAATGTTTATAGGTGAATTCATCATTCTGCGAGTCCTGAAATAAAAAGATGATATTTCAACAAATAAAATTACATAAACTAATTAAATTAACTTCAATTTATAAAGTACTTGTTACAATTTATAAAAGTCCCATTACTAACGAATCAAGATGTTAGTTACAAAGTCAAGACAAATAAACTTTATTCAAAATTGGTACACTGTACACTTTTTGAACGTCAATTTAAGAACATGATATAATGGTGATAATTACTCACGAAAACTTAAAACTAAAAATACGAGGGTTTATTATCACCATGTCACAATATGGTCAAACCTTATAAATGATTATTTGAACTGTTGGCTTTTAGAGCAATTTAGGTATGTCCCTGGGTTTTGTCACTAAAAAATATTATAAGCTATCATTATTTAAATAATTGGTGCAATTACACACTTACCGCCATAATAAATATGTAGGTTCACAACACACTGACTCTACTACTCTACTACTGACAGCTAAGTAATATTTAAGACTTATTTTAGACTGAGATCCTAACGATGTCGCACTGAGTAAACTTGTGTTAGAAAAATTGAAATGTATCGTTCTTATACACATGCTCTTAGACGTGCAGCAACATGCTTGAACACCTGTTTTGCACCTGCGTGCAATATTTTTTCCTGTCTACATACCTCCCCGAAGATAATGGGATGAAAAAATATAAAAGAGTAATAAAAAATCAGACAAGTTTGTGCGTGTCAAGGGGTTGGTGAGATCGTAAAATGCATAAATCTAATGGACAAAAAAATCGAACAGGTAGATTCGTGCATAGAGCTATAAATTATTCTATTATTAGGGTAAATTCTTTGAAACGTACAAGTAAGTTATGATGTAATTGCCTCGTTGGTCTTGTGATTAACATATTCGACTGCAGATCGCGAGGTCCCAGATTCGATTCCCAGGTCGGACAAATAATGTGTGTGTGTGTGTGTCTGTTCCCCCGTAGCGCTCAAACGGGTGAACCGATTTGAATGCGGTTTTTTTTTGTTTGAAAGGTGAATTAATTAAAAGTATTGTTAGCTATGTTTGATGAAAATCGATCCAAGATGACCACCGCTACAAAATGACAGATTACATATTTTTCACAACTCTCTTAATAATTTTAACTATAAGGTCTAAACTAGGATAACATAGTCTTGTCGAGCCGGTCCGACAGCCGCAAGAGAGGGAGGACATGTTTTTCAGCCGCGTTTCAAGAGTATGGGTATCAAATGAAAGGGCTTGACTAGTAGAATAGCAGTATGCAAATCCAAGATGACGAATGTCAGGGGTTTTTAAATTTCAATTTATACTTGTGAAATGAATTTATTGACAAACTGACCACCGTCAATAGGCGGTCTTATAATAGAGTGTGTCTTGGGTTCAATTCCTCAACAGTTAAGTTCGAGTATATTTTCTTTGTAATTAATTAAATAGTGACTAATAAGAACTATAAAGATTAGGTTAGTTGAAATTGAAATGTTTCGCATTGCTTGTATAACATACATTAGCTATTAATCATATTTAAATCTATAAATAAATAAATATAAAATTCTATTTTTTCATTCATTATAATTATCATGAAATAACAAGATAAACTCATAGCTCGTAATACACTTTTATATGAAGTCGGATAATAATGGAAACCATAGCAAAGCAAGAGTCATAGTTGCCGAAGGGTCTGGTACCTGGCGCGGATGCGCTTTTGTCATGGGCCGCATACCGGCAGGTAGCCCCCGCGAGCGCACTTTTTTATTCAAATTGATGCTGAATCGGCCAAGCATCACGGCAAACGGGATTTTGTGTTTTTTATATATAAATTGACCCGTGGGAAAGAAGTGGACCCATGATCCAGAACCGGCTTGATCCTCTACTTCAGGGCCTCGTTAGCATATTGGCAGGGTGCACCGCGCGCAGGTGAGGTTGACTTTGGCCACATAGGTGGAATTTGGGCCACTTACACCCCTTTGGGCCACTTACACCCCACTTGTGTGATGTTACATGGTGGTGGTGCTTGGGGTCCGCTTGGTTGTTTGTTTTTTTCCTGCATTATTTAACAGCAGGAGGGCTGACAGGGCATAGCACATGCTGCTTGTTGTACCATATTTCGACTGTTTTGCGGATTATAGCAAAATAATTTTGACTTTTCATCAAATATTATGGATTTCCGTAAAGTAACGCCTGCTTCTATTCAATACTTATAGGTTTCTTTAAAATATGATTAACTTAGTATTATTATGCTACTACTCTTCTCTAATTCTGACGGCCCCAATGGTCTAGCTCTAGTCTAGAGACTCTAGTGGCCAGCTTGTTTGGCCTAGATCTCGGGTTGGGCAAAAATAATAAGTTATTGGGGTTGTCTGTCGAGAAATTTTCATTAGCAGCCTGGAGTTGGGAAGTTGGTGGACTTACACTTCCGTGCTTAGGAGAGTACGTTAAGCTATCGATACTACGCCTGACCTTTCTCCGGTCGTGTCAGATTATGAATAGATTGATATAACTATTTATATACATACGCATTGACGTAATAATATTATATATAGGTACTAGTTAATACTATATACTATACACTACTATACGCACCGTGCAGCTACCTCAAAAATCATCTCAATTAAACTGTAGCCCTATTATATTACACCAGAAGGATTAAATATGTCAGACTACAAGAGTGAGGGAATAGAGAGTGTCATATTTGCGCACATGATTGTGCACTATAATATCTCCTGCATAGTTCGATTGGCCGACGTTTTCGGAGATTGGTCCGGAGAATTATTTTCATTATAGCCTACTTACTATTGCAGACTTTTCGAATGAACTTTAAAAAAGTATGCTTAATTGCTTACTGTTAGGAAAGACCTTCCTCTCTCAAACTAGAACGGCGGCTGTACGTCCAAACGTACCGTACGTACATTTTTACGTACGTATTAAAATACGTACTTACCGTACGTCTCTAACGCGTACGTGAATACACCTCAGAGTCCGTATTGTGCATTCCTTCGTACAGCGTTCCTTGGTCTGCATTAAGCAGGATAAAATTGTATTAAAATAATAAATTATAATAAATCATCCAGAAAGTCTTAATTTGTCGACGATGTGAAATATTGGCTGTGTTTTACACCGACACATTTTAAGTTAAATAAACCTAACTTTCCAAGTATCGGTATCGACGTATAAAAAAAACGAATAAAATAAAAACGAACACATGCATAAAGTTATCCATGTCCGAAACGAAGTTAGTATAGAGATTCACCCAAAGATTAGAGCAGCTATCACGAGAAGCTATTTTACACTAACAATATTCAATAGTCAATATTTACTAAGTTAGCAGTTTCCTAATCTGGTAAAAGATACATGTCAGTGTCATCAACAGGCAAATTGAAATATGTCGTAAAGGTCAAGATATTTCCAAATCAGTGAAGTACATTGTGAAGTCTACATCCCCTGAAGATGTTCCGGTGTCGGAGTGAAACGATCATCGAGTTTGATTTGTGGTGGATTTGTGTGGTGTTGTACTCATATTTTATCGCTTTTTGTGGATTATAAAAAAAAAAATATTTTTAATTGTATATCATGGAATTTTGCAAAGTAATGCCTGCTTCTATTCAATATTCAACAAATCGATGGTAAATTCCAAAGGCATCCTTGACGAATTCATCTATAAGTTTGGTTTTACGGCAATAAAATGAAATAATCATTACATATCGATCACTCTATCGATCGATCCAGTTTTATAAGGGCTTTACTTTTTGAGTAGATTTCTTTGAGGATATTTATATATTTTATAGGTATGTTCTGATCTCTAAGAGCAACCCATAGAGCCTCGTAAAAAATTGAATCGAAAGCCTTAGTGTAGTCTACAAACGCTACATACAGAGTTTTACCATACTCTACATATTTTTCAATGACTTGTCTTAGTGTGAAAATATGATCTAAAGTAGAGTAGTTGCTTCGAAAGCCCGCTTGTTCTCGTGGTTGCTGGAAGTCAAATTCTTTTTTCAGTCTGTAGAGTATGACTTTAGTAAACAATTTGTAAGTTACTTGTAGTAGACTAATCGGCCGATAATTATTTATATCTTGGGGGTTACCCTTTTTATATAGTAATGTTATAACAGAAGTCTCCCACTGTTCAGGTATTCTCTCTTGAAACATGATACTATTAAATAGCTGAGTTAAGATGGGAGTTATAGGCTCTATCATCGTTTTGATGGTGTCATTTGTTATACCATCTTCACCTGGGCTTTTCATTGATTTCAAAGAGCTGATAGCGTACCGGATTTCACTTTCTAGAAAAGTAGGGATTTCTACTACATTTTTATCTATAAATGTAGAGTCTATTTTGTATAACTTCGGCAGGCTATAAAGGTTTTGATAGAACTCAGTAGCTATCTTTAAAATAGTATTTCTATTTGTGGAAGTTGTGCCTATTTTTGTTTTGAATGCAGGTATCCACTCTTTGGTATTATTTAAACGTTTGTTTCCTCGCTTTACAGATCTTCGTTTATCTAACTCTTCTTCAAATATTTTTAATTTATAATTTTGCTTATTTAGTTTTAAACGTTTCCTAATTTTCTTATATAGGTATTTTAGCCGTTTCTTTTCCAAATCTGTTTTCATTAGTTTGTCTCTGAGATCTGTTCTTTCTGAGATTAGTTTTCTTATGTCCTCTGTTATTATAAACTTAGCTCTATCACCATTTGTTACTTTTGGTAGTTCATTTACACTTTCTTGAATTGTGCAAATCAGGTTCGTATATGTTTTTTGAATATCATTAGAGTTTTCAACTGTTTTCGATAACTTTTTAAAAGTGTTTTTTAAGTGTTCGCATTCGATAGGTAGGTATCCAAACTGTTTTTTCCTAAATGTTTTTCTTGATTTGAGTATCCTCGCACAAGTGGAAAATGTTGCTCTGACCATTCTGTGATCAGTTGGGTGTGAGGTACCAATAACTTCTACATTCTGTATTGAAGAAATGTCACTCTTTTTTGTGATAAAGAAATCTATTTCGTTGAATGTTTGTCCGTCTGGTGATCGCCATGTCCACTTTTGTTTAGGTTTTTTATTAAAATGGGTATTCATTATGTACAATTGGTTTTCAAAACAAAAATGGATCAGCTTTGATCCTCTTTTATTTCGGATTCCGTATCCCCAGGGACCCATTACTGTGCTATCTTCAGGAGTGGCACGACCAATTTTTGCATTGAAATCGCCTATTATAAATGTTTTTGATAGAGTATTCTCCAGAGCTAATGTTATGTCGTTGTAAAAGCACTCTAGTTCCTCTTCAGATGACTTCTCTGTGGGCGAGTAAACTTGTATTATGGTAAGAGAGGTACATTCAATATATATGTCTAATCTAGCAACTCTATCTGAGATGTTATTAAAATCAATAATACTATTTTTTAACTTCTGTTTAACCATGAATCCTACTCCATTTCTTCCACTTTTCTTTCCTGTGTAAAGTAAAATGTATTCGTCATGCTCTATGATATGAGTTCCTTCTTTTTTAACTTCTGAGATACCTAATATGTCCCACTTAATGTTTTTTAGAGCGTGTTCTAGTTCTTCCTGACGTCCTATACCCACAAGAGATCTTACGTTGAGCGTGTTAATATATAAGCGTTGGATAGAGGGTGTCGGTCTACTACTCCCTCGGGGACCAACCGGCTTGGGAGAGATACTATTTGATACATGTTCTTCGTTTTCTGGTAGGAGAGAGGCCTCTGGTTGCTAAGTACATGGTGATGGTGTTGTGGGGCTCGGTAGAGCATTTTTAGATATCAAATAAGAGTCAATTGTAGTCTTATTCTTTTTGTGAATGTTGAAGTTATGCTGATTTAATGGTATAATTTCGGGAGAAGAGTGCGGTTTTCTTTTGCTGTATCTTATTTTTGGGCTTGTTTGTTTAGTTTTATAATGGGTTTTTCCCGGACTTTTACTTGGTAAGGATATAATTTTGTCATACTTCATAACAACATTTTCCCCTTGTTCTCTTCTAGCCAAAAATTCTTCTTGTAATTCCTTTCTTTTTTGCAGAACTTTAGGTGAAAAGTCCTCTTTTATGTAGATGGACATGTCTCTCAAATATTTCTTGTTCCTTAAAATTTGTAGTTTTAAACCCATTGTAGATAGAGTCAATACAACAGGCCTGATATTTCCATTTCTTTTTCCCAATCTTCTCACCAACTCTATGTCTCTTTTTTCACAGGGTATTTTCATCGTATTATTTATAATATCTAATATATTTTCTTGTAATCCATTGTAGTGTCTTTCTTTCTCTTCGAGCCCAAAAAATATAATATTTCTTTTTTTCAACTGTTGTTCCAATCTATCTAAATATATTTGCTGGTTCTGAAATTTTTCTTCTAAAGCATTAGTCTTTAATTCAAGGTTTTCAAATTTTTGGTTTATATTTTCGTTAAGTTTTTGTAAATTATCTTGTATTTTACTCATTTCTTGTTTTTGGCATTGCATATCTTTTTGGATCTCTTTTAGCATTCTCATCATTTCTTCCATTTTGTATCTTTTATGATAATACTTCGTACTTATTTTAAATAAATATCTAATGAATTGCTTCCATCTAGCGGCGAGTAGTACAGGTGCTGGTTCTGAGCAATGTTCTCACACCTCAGAGTAATCTCACACCTAGTCTAGAAAGCCAAAGATACTTATGTCATATGCCAATAGATGGCGTTGTTAAAAATATGTAGTCTGTCAATATTAATAGCTTCTCTATCGAACAATATTGAGCCGGTGGCTATTAGTCTCTCAACTCGTCAATAGATGGCGCTTGGCGTTTATTATTAAATAATATTGAGCGATGACTTCATTTAATAATTAGTAATTATCAAGTCTTTTATATAAATTTATAAACTCACTAATTGGTATGCTCGCTAATTGGTATGTATGTAAATAATAGAGTAGTTTATTCACTTATTCACTATTATAAACTCGTCGTGTTATGGTATTTATCTTGTCAGTTTTTAGGTTATATTTAATTAGTCACATAAACAATATAATAATAAAATAGTTACTCAATTTCTCTTGTCAATAGTGTTCTCAATTATATGCATAGCGATATCCAAATATTCCGTCTGATAACTGTTTCTTTACACTTTTCACTCGTTTTGGAAATCACAGTCACTGTCCGTTATGAATTATTATATTTGTATTTTTGTTATTATCTTGAGGTTTTATGTATAGATAACACTTTTTAAGTTAAATTAGCAGTCGCTCTTCAAAATTTAGTCATCCCCAGCACTGAACAATCACATTAATTATTTTAAATTGCAATAAACACGTAGATCCACTGTAATCACGAGCACTTCAGCGCCCTCTCTCCATTTTTCTCTTCGATTTTTGTTGCTCTGTCCCGTCTGTTCTTATGAAGCGTTTACATATCGTTGGCGGTAAGCCCCCAAATAAGGTGGTTATGTAAATGAGCTCTCAACTGTCCTCGGCGCATTCGTATTAAAAAGCCCCCGGTTCTTTTAACTGAGTGGGTGCAGCGGGGCTGAATAAAAGAAATGAACTTTGCTGTCTACCTAAATGTAACTGTAACATTTTTGTAGACTACAAAATGAGACTTGAAATATTATTTTGCTTTTTTTAACTTTTTACTCACGACGAAAAGAGGACAGTAAATGGTAAATGCGCTTAGCGTTATATGTTTTGTGTGTTTGTGCGTTTGTCTGTTACCATAATATTAAAATTACTGGTCCCCAACTCTTAATCAGTATGCGTAAGTACCCATCCATTTTGACAATGTTGATACACTCCGAATATCGAAACACTATAACGTTAGGGTAAAGCGGAGTTAAACCCGTTTTAGG
This sequence comes from Melanargia galathea, assembly GCA_920104075.1. Classification (NCBI taxonomy): domain Eukaryota; kingdom Metazoa; phylum Arthropoda; class Insecta; order Lepidoptera; family Nymphalidae; genus Melanargia; species Melanargia galathea. The sequence goes on from OV049870.1 coordinate 7,281,557, forward strand.
GCCTGTTTCATAATCACCAGATAAACTTTATCTAGCGATTTTTGATTTTATGACATTTTTTGTATAGGGAATCTGTCAAAATGTCTTTATTCATTAGATAAAGTTTATCTGGCGGTTGTGAAACAGGCTCTAGAATCACAAATACAGTACCTATTACCGATTTTTATTTCGCTAATTTTCCGCTTGAGGTGGTAGCTGGCTAGATGTAGTAGATGTTTGGTGATGGTTTGACGTTATGTACCTATTAATAGTGTTTCGAATTTCGACAATCAAAATGTATCGTACCGAGAGTCGAGACGTGCAAAGTGGTAATAAGAACACTTTTCAGTGCTCCTGAACTATGAGGATCGAAGATACGAGTAATATTATACCGATTATGAATACCTAAATATTATTGTGTCTAAATTACTTTTATTCGTGGATTTAAAAATAAATTACCTACTTGATAAATAATTTACGTTGATTGGATTTGTAATGATTACATTAATTTAAAACTACAGCAAAATAGCATAACATGGTTTATACCTCTGACCACTAAATTCGCTGAACTGCAGCAGTCCACTGGCTAAAGCCAAGCACGAAATCCGTAGTTGGGATTCGAGGGGGCGTGCAACTAGTCCAAGAGACAGCGTAATTTAAACGGACCTCAATTATGCAACATCAAATAAATGTAGACGGTAGACCCATATGAATACTTTTATGAGGATATCGTCTCCGGTCATTTACTAAGGTGATCGGACAGCTCTTGTGAACACACAGTTACAGTTTATTAATTTATTTATTTTACAGTTTTAATAGTGTTAGGTTGATATTTCACAATAAGACCTAATATTATTGTCAAAACTTGGAATAAGTACCTATGGCCTTATGTCATTTTTTATTCTCTATTGATCTGTAGGAGATGACAATTTGACGCAGAAGCTTTTTCGCTCTTTTGAAGTGTTACGTTTGTATTATTTGTGAAAAGTGAGATAAAACTTTGTATAGGTATAAATAAAGTTTTAATCTTTCGATAATTTAAAATCTTTCGAAAATAAAATAAAGTCGAGAACGATGGCATCCCTATGTGGTTGACGTTCAGTCGGCTCGAACAAAGCGCTTTCGGTCGACGTTTCTGATACGAACCGCTAGGGTGTGGAACGCCCTTCCGGCTTCCGTGTTTCCCGCCTCGTTCGACTTAAGTACCTTCAAGGCAAGAGTGAATAGGCATTTTCTAGGCAAGCGCGTTCCAACTTAGACCTCATCATTGCTGTTCAGGCATGATTGTCGCCAAGCGTAGGCCTATTTCGCAATAAAAAAAAAAAAAAATAATTACGACTGCTTAACAAACTGGTAATGGAATATAAAAACCTGCTTTAATGTAGTCAATGGAGAGGTCAATTTATTGGCACTCTTTTACCAATGAAAATAAGAACAATATCCAAGTTACTGCTCGTAAGTAGATACTGTCGCGATATAATCGCGGCTCTATGTGGTTAATTTGAAAGCACCCCAATCTTGCGACCGTCTCTCAGACTACACGTACCTGATTACAATGCCAGTCCTCCAGACCTATGACAGGCTAATCACGACGCGTCAAGGGACTTATTACATTCCGCCTCCGTTCAAGCATTTCGAGATATGTTAATTCTTAATTGTTGGTTACGAACGAGTGCAATAACGCAACATAAACTCAATATTAACCGCGCTGGTGACCGCCGGAATAATAGGTATGGGTAGGATTTAATGAAATATTTTGATAACCTCGCTTGGTGGATGAATTAGGTAACAATAACTAGTTGCAAATGATTTGAACTTTTTAGATATTACTCTAAAACTGTTCTAAATATTGCCGCAACGCACGCGGAGTTAACACTAATAAAGCATCGTTAGCTCGTAAAATATTTGCGAAAATAACCTTCTACCTCCTGCCACGTACAACTTTCCTTCGGACTATAATGTATTTATTTCTTTACTGAGGTAAATTACGGATAATTTCACTGAGCTGAATTGCATAAAGACTAACTTACGATTTTACGATTTTATAATGGCGGCCGCGGGGTGTTTGCCATGCGAACGGCTTGGGGGTTTTTAATACTGATCGCACATTGCACATCATCTGCATGCGCCGCTCACCCCACAATGGCCGGAAATGTAGCCATAGACACAAGAGGTTTCCCTGTATAGTGCAAGTACTACTAAAACTCTATTCTGGAAACCTGCAAACCTTTTCGGTACCCCTAGTATGATTATTATACTATCTCTACCATATTTATACCAGAGATACCACAAAGGTTTGCAGGCTTACGCAAGAGCCGAAAGCAACGCCTTTTTCCGTACTTAAAAGATGTCAGAAGCACAAGCCATACAGCTACAAACATTTAGCTTTACGATTGTAGCCTGGCTAGAATCAGATGACAGTATGCCCTACGTGCGTGTGGGCCGTACCGCTTATATGGCTGATGTCCCTCGTATTTTTAGTACATACAGAAAATTTCATGCTTCTTACAAATGCGGCGCGGACAGCGGGTGCAGATTGTCTTTGAATGTGCGATCAGTATTATAATTTATAAACCATTATTGAGTGTCAGTTGCTCTTTCCGATAATGTTATTACTTTGTATACATATACTCAATATGTTCATTATACTTTTTGTTCAATGAAATGACTTTATGAGGTATGTTTTAAAAGAAGTGGTAGTGTGTATTTTCATGATCTTATTGGTACCTAATCACAGGTTGGACATTGTTTCTACAGAATATTTTCTGTTCATAAAGACATTTTTATTTATTTTTGTATTTTTTAATTTAGTTTTTTTTCTTTTTAAATTTAAAAAAGAGCAACCGCAGATTTTTTGCTGATTCTTCTCGGTAGGATCGGCATTCCGAACCAGTGGTAGATTCAATAATTGACGAATCAAAAGTACTTGTAAAAGTTTATTTGAAAAAACTTTTCTATTATATTCTGTACCATTCAAAAATACTATAAGAACATTTTATGTGCTTCTGATACATCTTTAACGAGTTGAATATTTACTATTACTGCAAAAAGCAAAGACAAAATGGCAGTTTGCTTCTGGATTAGAGTTTTAACAAGACATGCTTAATAGCTATACGTAGAACTAGTACCGTGACGTGAGTAGTGTTAATAAGATACTCCTTTATGCATTCGAGTAAGGAAGATAGGGTATGCACTACTAATTTTCGTCAAAGAGCTTGTTTCGTCTTTACCTCGAGCTTAGAAATCCTAGGAGGTAGCCGTCCATAATCCAGTCTTAGCTACAAAGGCACGGGCGCTGCAAGATTGAGAGCTAATCTCTGTTAATTATACTTACCTACCTACTCCAAGTTTGATATTGTAGTGGACGGTTTGTTGCTATGAGAAAATGTTACTCGTATAATCTTGGTAGTTTCTATGAGAACAATGTGTGTAAATAACCTGTGGGGGTTATTCTGTTACTTAGTTACCAACTGAAAATAGTTGGCATTGCTAACTAATTCGTTAGCAACAATTTTCAGTTGGTAACTAAGTTACAGAATAACCCTGCAGGTTCTTCATAATCACCTACTTTAGTAATGAAGCTTACTCGTTTATTCATGGTAACTAGGTACATAGGTAGTGGTGTCTATATTTTTATGTTTCTATGAAATAAACAAATTATAATAATAATAGGTTTTTGAAGCTCAAAGATTGCCAGGTCTAGTTTGCGGGATTAAGGTTGATAGTTAACGTTAACTTTCAGTTTTTATAAAGTGTTAAGTACCTCTTCAATATTGTCCATCAGCTCTCGGTTTAAGTAAAACTTTTATTTTTCACACCTTTATATTTGCGCAGGGAAGTGAATATAAATGGAAATGGTAGTAACCGAACAGCGTTATTTAAAAATTTAAACGAACCTAGTCGTATTTAAATAAAAAATGTATATAAATCTATAATTCTAACTAAAAATCCCGCTTTTCAAGAACAACCTAATACCTACTAGAATAAGACACGCTAATATTATTGTGACTAAAACTTACGTTGTACAAATTATATCATTGACATAATGAACCCATTACCTCTTAGCTTTTTATTTTGAAATCGTCAATTAATGTCGCATCGTATTAAATACTTATCTCGTGTAGCAGCCGATGAATCCTCGCAAAACAAGATTCGTTGATAATGCTATTGAATCGGTAAATATTTATGAGGACTGGACAAGTTTTTGTTAAGACATCCAGATTCGATGAAAAAGTTGCCTAAAGCTTGTACCTTGGACTTCGGGTACGACATTCTCACATGTTGTCAGTTTAGGAAAAAGCAGCGCACGATTTTTGGCAAAATGATGGAAATCCCTCGTCAACTTTACGTTAACTTTTTCTGCAGCCGCAAATTCAAATAGGCTGATCTTAAAAACTTATTTATACTTAAATATTTTCTGCAAAAGAATATTTGGTACTACCTAACAAAAATGCATTAAAAATGTTATTTAAAAAGTTTTGAAACAAACTGAAAAGACCGTGCGCATCGACTACTAGCGCCATCTATGTGAAAGCTTCAATACTTTGTAATTTATCGTAGTGGCGCTAGATGTCGCCATGTTGTATAAACTTAAAAATAAAGAAGTCCATTAAAAGTTCGATTTTTATGATTAATTAATTTATTTATTAATAATACCTACATTTAAAGCTTATTAAATGTGAACAAAATGTTATTAGGTAGGTACATCAGCAATGGAACTAATTAATGAAAATGTTACATAACTGAATTGAAAAATTGAACCTTTAAAAGTTGTGTTTTTATCAAATATGTTTAATTAACAAATATTATTATTACATAATTACAGAGTACCTAGCACGCTTTCATTGTTGAAAATGAAAATATGGTTTTACATCTCTTTCTCTCTGTTCTTAAAATTCCTATAAATTGGTGTATTTTATTATATTTTTTTGTTCTGAATGAAGTCTTACTGATAAAATGCGTTATTTCTAACAGGAATTCTATTTTTAATAGTTAGGTATATTGGGAAATAATTCAAAACGACGTGAACAAAAGGGTCACCATAAATAATACACCGGAATAGACCACGTATCTACGTAGCCTAAGTACCTACCTACCTACCTACCTACCTACCTAACAGTTAATAAATTGAGTAATTAACCGTTCTTTTAGAATACTAATGTAACTTATGTTCCGTTTCCTCGTCTCTAAAAAAAGGACACTCAAATTTAAAAGGGTAGGTATACTCGACGACCTTTTTGAAAGTAACTACGCGTATTGATGTGGCATCATTACGCTAATTAATTATTATTTAAAAATAACTACAGTGTTATTTTTATTTTAGGAATTTTATCTCAGTCTAACCTTAAATATTTTTAAGTGTTCCTTTATCGACAATGACAGGTATGCAAACCAGTATTTCTACACAATATTTCTACTAAGTAGGTACCTAACTACCAGGTTTGTTTTTTTTCTCAGAAAACCGAATCAGGCGAGTGTCGCGCGTTGATTTCTTCATTTCTTTACATGCTCGTTTGACTTCATCTAGGTACCTACTTAAGTGTACAGGCAGACATTAAGTTTTTTTATACGAGTACCTACTTTTTTGAATTAACGAAGTTTGAAGTCGAAAATTCTTTACTACCAATCTTTGGATCTAAAGGTTTCCGCTTGGTGCGCTGGTTGTACCTAGATGTATAGACTAATTCGAGCCTTAAAACTAGACCTTTATTGACTATTATTACTGACTAATACTCTGACGTTATGGTGATTCGATATTCGAAATCTATCAGCGCTGTCGAGATGTGCAAACTCGTACTAACTCCAGTATGGTTATTCCGAACTTGCACACCTCGAAAACTTTACTAAATACTAACTGTCGAAAAACTGTAATATGTAATGCAAAATGAACCCAAAGTCTCTTCTTTTAAAGTCGTAATTGAGTAGGTAGGTAGGTACTTCGAATATTTATTTTAGGGTGATTATCGATTTTCGTTTTAATTTCGCAGTTTTGAAAAAAAAAAAATTTTTTCTTTTTATTATTATTTTTTGTATATACACTTATAGATTACAGTATGAGAAAAAATTACATGTACAAGGCCTCTTCGTAACTCTAGCAGTTTTCCGGAAAATTAATGGAGTGTAATGAACCAGTGGAAAGAAATGAAAATCACTTGGAGTGTAATGACCTATCGTCGGATAAAAATGAATTCAGAAGCTTTTTAGTAGCCCATCTTTGATTATTATATGAAATAATGAATAATTATATGAAAAAAACGAATAAAATTGAAATAAAATCTAAACCTTGAGTTTAGATTAACAGTAAACAAGCATAATCATTTTAAATAAATTAAAAAAATGAATTAAAATTTTTAGATTTGACGAGGGTGGTCTTGCAGAAATTTTACGTCTCAATCTTTGTTAAACCGAGTTAAGTAGTCGCCTTATCAGAGGAGATAGGTTTGACAATAATTTGATTGGTTTCTGTAATTTCAGGTGAAATATTTCCAGTTTAATTCTCTTTTTGAGGAACTTCAGGGGTATCGTTGACCAATACTTATCTCTTTAACTTTATTTTGCCCCCTCTTTTTTTTCTTATATTTCAAAGAGTTTTTTTCTGTTCATGTTGTGCTCAAGCGGACATTTCAATGATGCTGCGAATCTTTTTCTGTTCTTTTCTTAAAAGGTAATTTTTTCGCCATTTTTCTTTCTTAATTTTAATAATTCCTGAATTGTTTTTTTAATTTCTCTTAATTTTGGCGTTTTCTGGCTCTATCTTTAGCTAACTTTTCTTCTTTTGTAAGTTTTTTCTTTGTTTTACTCATGTCCACTTGTTTTTTTGGAACGGAATGGATATAAATGAACTGGAAACAAATGACCAAATCGATTTTAAATTTAAAATACTCGAGATACGTGAATGCATAAAATCTCCGAAATAGAACTCTGAATAGAAACAAAACATAGATCCTAGTACTAAATCTAGAAAAAATTAAAAAAATTAAGTCACGTTGAAAATTGATGGAACGTAATGAACTCTACCGCGTGACAAAATACTTCTGACTACTCGCGAATGCAATTTTTTTGTGTTAATTGAAAGATCACCATACTATAACAGAACAGCAGCGGTACTAACTGAGACGCCGGATACGCAGGAGGGTAAATCGTTGCTGTACACGTTTGAACACGTCGTAAAGTAGCGATTCCATTACCAGAGAACGTAATGACCGTTTGCGATTGACAAAATTAAAAGTTGGATTATTTCAGGGTTAGAATGGCTTTATAAATTACAAAGGGTAAACAGTCTAATCTTATATCATTGTTTAATTTGAAAAACAAATTAACTAATTCGTTTGATGCACACGAATTGAGTAAAAAAATATGTAATTCAATAGATGGGCATTTGCACACGGAGATAAATGACTTTTTCACAGGATTTTCCTAATTTTCTTTTTACCCTGAGCATTCAGCCCTTTTGTAATAGGATGCCTTCTTGCATCGTTTGTGTCTTAACAAGATAATCAAAACCATTTTTTCCATAATAGATAAAACATAGCGATTTTAGCCTTTGCAAGGTGTTTCGAACGAAAATCGATAACCACCCTTTACAACATTTCCACTTGTTGACGAATGGCTGAATGTATTGGCGAATATAAACCTTAAAATAAGACAGTTTAGGTCCATAGTCATTGTGTTTCGATATTCGAATTGTAGTTAAGTTTTCGAGGTAGGTATGCAAGCTCGGAATAACCATACTGAGATTTGAAATACGCGACTCAGTGTGTCTAATTTCCAAATAAGATACCTACTTGTTCAAAAGTTATGCTTTCGTTTCGACGTTGTTGTTTCAAAATCTATTCTTTCATCTTTTTCGAAGGAACACTCGCGAGACATTATTGAGACAGACATCTTACGAATACATTTCAAAACTTCTTCGCTTTTTGATAAAGTCGGAAGGTATGAGACTTTTGACTTAAGCCAATTAGATGAAATGCGAAGTTTTCCAGGTATATAGGTATGTCTTTGATTTAAACTTAGTTATTTTCAATTTTCTTTCAAGTATTTATACCTTTTTAATTTTAAAAATAATACCACCCTAATGATGAAGGACTTATTTCATGAATTAGCGACATAAGTAGGTACTTAATATCTACTTAATAGTTATTATAATGTTTACATTACTAAGTTTTCTTAGAGTAGGCACCTTAAAGACAAGAGTAAATAGGGATTTTCTAGGCAAGCGCGTTACAGCTTCCAGTCGTCCAGTCCAGTAAGCCTTCAAATATTTATATTTTATTTATTTCATAAAACAATTTAAAAAAAAGTAAAAAAGAAAATAATAATATGATCCAGTCACGCGTGATTCACGTGATTTGTCAGAATTATTAGCAAGGGAAAGGTGTGCCGTTTCTTGTAGAAATAATAATTTGGATCTACGCTACTAAACATGCACATGACATTCTCTAAGTCTATGATTTTTTAAGTACATTTTTTACGTTTTGTTTACTTACTGTTTTTTTTTTTCGAAATATGTGTGTCCTCGGTTATACTATACAATATATTATAGTTCGTTCGGTAACTTAGTGTCGGTACAGGCGCAGGTGCTCTTAGTATTCTGCTTTTATTTTTATTAATTTTTTTCTGTTTGTAATTTTTTTTCTATTCTAACAGAATCTTCGAATAGTCTGCCAATCCGCACTTGGCCAGCGTGGTAGACTATGGTTAAAATCCTTCTCATTTTGAGAGAAGACCCGTGTTCAAGAGAATATTATATTTTATGTTTATTGTTATATTGTAATAAAATACGAATATAAAAAAATATAAAAAGGAAAGAGAATTTTTATGAAAAAATATGAGTAGGTATAAAACGCCAAAACCACTTCTGCCTGTACACCCCTCGCGGCATACTTTGAAGTCACGGCGGTGTCTTTGGCAAAACACCGCGCAGCGGAGGCGGCTAGACACAAAAGGCGACCGTAAGAAAACGAACAGACTATACATACATGTATTTTACGTTAAAACAGTAGCAAAAGCTGTACCATAAGTACTGTAGATGGCCATAAAGCGCACTACACACAGTGTAGTGATGTAAATCACGACGCGGGTGCAGGCTTAATGCAAGATACTGCGGTGCGGAGGCCTGAAATTTGTGCACTGGCCGGCCGAGTCGATGGTGCTTTATTTATCGGTAGCTCCACATATGGACAATGTCGGCTGACCGGTATTGTCATAAATTTCTCTATTAGTATCATCTTTCGTTTAGTTTATAGCACAAATAGGTAGGTCTGGTGGGAGGCTTTGGCCGTGGCTATTACCTATATACTATCAAAGTGTAGAAAATTGTCTTTACTATACGACCAGAGATGTGCTAAGTTTCTTAACAACGTGAATATTCATAGCTCGGCACATAGTAGCTTTTACCTCGCATCTCTAGTCGGAAAGGCAGTCTGAACGTTACAGTACAATTTAATAGGATTCCGCGTAGACATTGATTAAGGGCGAATGATTTTATGAAATCTGCCATAGGTACCCCTTCCAGATTAGCCCGCTTCCATCTCAGACTATAACGTCCTACATGAGATCAATTTAATCAGTCAAAGCCTAATTTGTACAGGATAATTTCTGAAATAAAATAAAAAACAAAAAAGAAAATCATATTTAGTCATCAAAACATTCGTATCTACGCACTGAAATAAAATGAAATAATGATAAATAGAAAAGTGAACACAAATTCGAATTTAACTCCTGTGTTCCGCCAAATAATTCGTAGAGTCCTACCGCGGGTCATAGTTTTGTGTCACATAAACTTTTATTGGTACACCAACACACATTTCAAACCGAACTAGATAATGGCTAAAATTATTATGCTTTGGTTTGCGCGTCCTCCCCATAAAATTGTTATTTATTAACAAAGCGACCAATGCAATGACGCATTTGACCTACGCTAGGTACTAACTATTACTGGGTAAAGAAGCAATATTCACTTCCTAAGTAGTCCCCTCCCTCGTTATTCGTCGCCCGAAACTTCATACAAGCGAACTGCTATTGACAAAGACAACGATATACTTAAATCGAGCGGGAAAAGGACAACGCTATATACCTAACTACTAGGCGTGAACCTCTGTACAAACGTTAGTACACTGCGAGCCGTGTTCACGGCCAAGAAAAGCAAGCAGCATTGCGGTAATACATGCAGACCGCGAGACCATGATATTGTGGACATCGAAAAGCAGGTGCTGGAATTGCAGCGCTGTCTACTTATTGGCTAATCAACAGCTAACTTAACTACTTAGACATGACTCATGACCTTATACATGCCATTTATTAAAAGACAAGCGGACACCCGCGACTTCGTTCGCGTGGATATTGGTTTTTAAAAATCCCGTGAGAATCATTTTGTTTTTCCTAAGCTCCTTTGAGCTCATACCTTGTTAAAAACTGTTAAAAGTTCACTGGCGGATGTTTAGGTAGATAAAAATGTAAACATCCGCCAGTGAAAGTTCCATCAAAATTGGTCCAGCCTTTCAGAGATAAGCCAGTAATCTTTAAAGTATTTCCTTTCTAACAAAAAAAGAATGAATGAAATCGGACCACCCGTTAACGAATTACAGCTAAGTACACATTTTGACTTTCATCCCCTCTCTCAATGGAACCGTGCTGAATTTTGGGATAAAAAGTATCCTATATGTTACTCCATAGTATGAACTTTAATCATGCCGAGTTTCATTTTACTCCATTCAGTAGTTTTTACGTGATGCGCGCACAAACATACAGACAAACAGACAAACAGATAAACAGACAAAAATTTCTAAAATAGCTTTTTTACGTTCTATTACTTATCCCTAACATCCCCCAGTTATTATTTTGCAAAAATCTTCAATGTACAGATACGGCAATTCTACGATTTTACTATATGTATAGAAGATAGATATAGATATAGATTTATTTTAGTTTATAGGGATAATTATTTTATTTATTCTCTGAAAATAATTAAGTAGGACATGAATAATTGAATCATATCGCGATACCTATTTAAAACGTAGACAAATTTTTTTCGCACACTTCTAATAAATTCATGATCATGAATTTATTGACTTCTAATAAATTCATGATCATGAATTTATGTGTGCGTTATGTAACGTGTGCGTTTATACGTGTACACGTGTCACGATGGGCTGCGGGGAAACTCAAAATTTGGCAGAAAATATTACACGCGCATTCATACAAAAAAACGTCGAACGGTCATTCTATTTACTCTATGCCTAAAAACATCCTCACGGATCGAACAGTTTTGCATATTGCATGTCTAGACTATAGAGTATAGACCATAGAGTTTAATTCGTGAACTGATCAAATGCAACATTCGTTGTTGCGGTGAAGGGTGTTTGCGAACGTAGCGCGTTGTTTGGCGCGTCATACATTACTAATTGCAGCTGTAAATCGTCGCCGGGACGCAAAACATTGATCAACGTTGCCTAAACTATACAGTCGAACTTGATTCTCGTACCTACGCACTACTTACCTACTGATATTATTTGTAAACTTTTGTGACGATAAATTAGAATTGCTTCAAATTTTGATTATGGAAAAAAATCATGCAATGCTTTATTTTCTTGAGCTTAAACTTAAATACCTATACCCGTATTACTAATTCCCTGGAATTCTGACGTTTCGTAATGTTACCAGAGATAAAACAATTCCCACAAAAAAGATAAAAAATTCAAAACTTATGCAAATACCAATCAACTGCCGCATGTAGATATGACAAATGCCTGACAGACACTTCATGGTGATAATGTCATTCGACATCCATTTTTGAATAAATTTTTTAAATGTGCTTCTTTTGTTTTCTGTTGCTGTCAGTGTGCACTTTCTGGTTTCCACTCTTGGTGTTTTCTATTTTAAGGCGAAACGAGTAATATTATTACGCGGCATATGGCTTTTTATGATGACAGGGAATTAAAGTAGTTTGGGGTAAAATCGTACTGTTCTCCATACAAATAACTCATCTGTAAATGACAATGACAGCTGTCAGAATTCCGGGGAATTAGTAATACGGGTATAAACTACCTAAACTAATCTAAACACCTAACTTAAAATATATACCTAAATTGGCTTGTTTTAAGGTTGCAGTTCGTCCATACTACAGCCAGCGCGCCTCAAGCGTAATTTTTCAAAATGATAATCGGAACTACTTTAAAATAATAGATTTGACGTCCATTTTACTCTGATATTACAGTTTTTCGATATTCGAAATCTTGAGACTTTGTCGAGAAGTGCAAACTCGGCGTAACCCTACTCGCAGCGATCGAAAAAGCCAGGGCCGCATGTTGTCGCGATATGGGTATACTCCGGAACGCCCCGGCGAGTACGTTCCGGAGTGGACGTCGTTTGTCACAACAGATCGTTTGTCGCGTCCGTCGCGTCGGCTACATAACTAATTGCGACTATAAATCGTGAGAGTGAAGCGGACGTCTGTCAACAATGGCCGAAGTATGGCCGAAGTGGATTTTGTTTTTGAATGGTTGGATTCTATTTTTGGATGCGTTTACAGGTCGACCACATTTACGACAGCAATTTAAGTGCTTACCTCATGATGTACGATAATAATTTATAATAAAGCGATGTATCTGTCTGTGCAGATTTAGTTTTTCGGTGGGTTCGAAAATATCATCATCGGCTATTGTTAGTTCTGTACGCGTCATGGTGACGTCCGTGGTTATGAGCGAGGAAGAGGAGGAGGTATGTATAATTTCTCTTAGGAGCGAGATAGCACGAGTCTCCTGTTGTTGTTTTTTTTTTAATTTTGATTATAAGGCCTGTATTTCATTGGTGTACACAAATATTTTTTTTTTCAGTAGATAACTCCTTTCTGCGCTGACCAAATATTGTCGATGTATCTTTTAATAAAAATAGTTAGCTAGATTACTCCTTTCTGCACTGACAAATTATATATACAATATGTAGCTTATAAAAATGATTTTACTGTGCAATGTGTTTTTTCTGATTTTAAAAAATCGGCCTGTCACAAAGGACGATTAAGCAAGCGTTAAAACTTAAAATATGTTAATTTTAACCACACTGAAACTTTACCGATTTTCAATTGAAAAACTGTCATGTCATCAGTCAAACTTGTTTGAATGTTTTACTATATTTTGATAGATAACACCATATTTGCCTACATTATTCATTACATTATTAGACGGTCCAGTGTGTATCATTAAAGTACAGTGGTTGAATCTCACGTAGAAGCTAATCCGGGATTACCCGTGAACTGTACCAAACAATGCCGCGTCCAGCCACTGTGTCTGCATTCGTGCCTTTGAAGCCTATGACAGGATCAGAGAGCATTACCATGCTATTAGTGTTAGGGTACTTAGAAGTTAGATTACTACGCGGCGATCTAAGTTCCCCCTAACTTATCTGCCTCGTGGTTAGCATATTCGACTGCAGATCACGAGGTCCCGGGTTCGATTCCCAATCGGCAAACAATTGTTTTTTTTTTTTTTTTTTTTTTGTTTTTGTTGATACACATATCATCATTATCACATTAATTAATAGGTTAGCTACACAATATTTTATGCTATCGGAGGCCGCTGGCTTCTGCGATTTGATACATTGGCCAGCGGCCCCACATTGCATATGAAAATACAAGAGATGATATTATTAAAAATAAATACTTAATAAGTAATATTAATTTTTTTTTGTTTTTGGTGGTGCTCCGTCGTCGGGTGGCGGATGACCCATTTTTATACTATAAAACATACATTCTCATAATAAAATACATTATATAGAACAAAACAAACAATTGTTAGGTATTGGGTTTTTCAGTCAAAAAATTCTCAGTGCGAGCCCGGAGTTGGTAGTTTGCGGTGTTTCACCCCCGTGCCTTGGAGAGCACGTTGAGCAGTCAGTCCCGGTTATTATTACTATCATGTGACAATAGTAGTTAAAGCCCGCCAACCCGCATTGAGGCAGCGTGGCGGGTCTAAGCTCTAAGTCCCTTTCTCCTATGAGAGAGGCGGTATGTGCCCAGCACTGAGACGTTAAAATGGCTGTAGAGGTGGTGGTGGTGGTGAGTTCCGTGTTTCAGGGCTAAAAAATGTAACAGTAGTCGTCACACATCTCGCTCTCTTTTCTTCATCATCATCATCATGATCAACCCATTACCGGCTCACTACAGAGCACGGGTCTCCTCTCAGAGTGAGAAGGGTTTTGGCCATAGTCTACCACGCTGGCCAAGCGGATTGGCAGACTTCACACACCTTTAAGAGAACGTTATGGAGAACCACAGTTACAGGTGCGTGCCCAGGATCGAACCCACGACCTCCGATTAGAAGTCGGTCGTCCTAACCACTAGGCTATTACAGCTTTTTTTTTTATTCGATTTTCTTCTCTGTTCTTATTCTCTTTATTCTCTTTTCTTATTCGATTTTTAAAATTCATCTACAAGTTAGCCCTTGACTGCGATCTCTCCTGATGATAAGTGACGATACTACATTAAGCTACGACGACGACAATGTAAAAAGCTAGCCACTTTGAAAGTAGAGCGATAAATTACGATTAGTTCTTTAGTTCTATCGACTTTAAAAATTAAAGACGTATCATCAGCAAATAGTACAATATCGCAAGCATGATACGCTACTAGATGTCACTAACAGGCGCTTAGACTGAAAAAAACAACAACTTTGGTTAACAAACAAAATCGTGAGCAATACATTTGTATCTATTTTGTCGCTAGTTCTCCTATTTTCGATTATTGTAGTTATTTAAAAAAATATTCGGAAATTTCAAGACTTAAAAAAAACCTAGCCACTGGTCGACCAAACCTCATATCTAATCTACAGTGGCTGCATCATGGCATGGCATGTAGAGCTAATCCGGGATTACGAGCGAATCGCGTCTGTACTCTTAGTACGAGTTTATATATTTCGACAACGTTATTAGATCTCGAATATCGAAAAATTAATATAATGTCACAGTAAAATTGCGAAATTTGGTATTATTTCACAAACCACTTGAAGCGCTAGCTGTAGAAGTATGCTCAAACTTTCACGTTTTGTTTCAATATTCGAAATCGACCAACTTTGTCGCAATGTGTAAACTCGTACTAATCCTATCATGTCATCATGTCATGATCAACCCATTACCGGCTCACTACAGAGCACGGGTCTCCTCTCAGAGTGAGAAGGGTTTTGGCCATAGTCTACCACGCTGGCCAAGCGGATTGGCAGACTTCACACACCTTTGAGAACGATATGGAGAACTCTCAGGCTTGCAGGTTTCCTCACGATGTTTTCCTTCACCGTCAAAGCAAGTGATATTTAAATACTTAAAACGCACATAACTCCGAAAAGTTAGCGGTGCGTGCCCGGGATCGAACCCACGACCTCCGATAAGAAGTCGGTCGTCCTAACCACTAGGCTATCACAGCTTCTAACTAATCCTATACCTACTGTACTGCATTTGTGCCAGTGAAACCTACCGATGGGATCAAAGGGCATGTCAGGCACTAATTGGATTAAAGGGCTTAAGAAAGGCTCTCTTTACCGAAAAGTCATTGCATGTACTAATAGGTAGAATCTATCTGTACATCTATTTTTTACTTCTATTCTTACGGCCGAAATAAATTACCAGTCGAATTCAAAATTGAAGGTTAAAAATTTAATCCAAATATAAAAGTAAAGTAAATACCAATTTTTGGTAAAATAGATTGCTATTTGAATACGTAGGTTGATTTCTATCTGGATTAAATTTTCAATCTACAATCTGCAGACTTTGGATAAGAGAGGTGTTCAATTTCGGTCGTTAGTAAAATTTATTTAATAACAATTTTTTTAAACATAAAACTTATTGGGTTCCTCATGCTCATAAGCGTTTGATGGCTGGACTTGGGCTGGATTGGGTCTGATTTCAGATTAGTATCTGCTTTAACAATCCTGCTATGTATCGATTTTTGAAATCCTGCTATCTATATATTTTTAATAAACGATACAATGATAAAAAAATCTATAATCGAGATAATAAGTAACTAAGTATTTAATCTCTGTATTAAATTTCGTTAACATCGGTTCATCTATAAAAATAAATAACTAAATAACTTATCTGAAATTTCGGAAACGCTTAAGATGAAGCGATGTTAATCTTACCACCACCATCACCATTACAGCCTTTTTACATCCCACTGCTGGGCACAGGCCTCCTCTCTCACAGAATAGAGGTATTTAGAATAGAATAGAATAGAAAAGTTTTTTATTCAAATAAACTTTTACAAGTACTTTTGAATCGTCAATTGAATCTACCACTGGTTCGGAATGCCGTTCCAACCGAGAAGAACCAGTAAAAAACACGGCGGTTGCTCTTTTTAAAAAATTACAATATAACGATTTATGTAAGTAGGTACATGATTGAAATGCCGTCTCGCGCATTGCTGCAACGAGTTAAATCCATGCTTTTTTATCGTTTATATAATCTTCAATTGTATAATAAGCTTTTTTATGAGCATACTTTTAACAGAGTTCTTAAACTTGTGTAAAGGCAAGTCTAAGATTGCTTGTGGAATTTTGTTATAGAACATTACGCCCATTCCCACAAACGACTTTCGGACCTTTACAAGTGCTTACGAATTGACAAATGAATCTACCACTGGTTCGGAATGGTGCTTACAATTCTACACATGTGAAGAAGGGCAGACAAAAGTAGCCCCATATCCGACGGTGGCACCCGTTCACGAGCATGACGCTAGAGCTTAGTTAATCCCACAGAGGAGTGCAAAAGAAGACAGATGACGACAGTGGTGATTTAAACTAGAATTACAATATTAATCGTATCAATCATTCATCAATCAATTGTTATCTAAACTCACGTAATTATATTGTACTAAATGTTAGTAGGGCCAGTCTAATTAGCTATTAAACTGCAGTTGCATGACACAGACGTAATCCGAGATCAACGGCGAACCGTGCTAAGCATTCTCTAATCCTCCGCAATGTCTACGTCATTAGGATGTCAGAAACCTGTGACCGGATCAAAGAGCATGTCTTGAGGCTCTATTGTACAAGTGACCTTTAATCTTCTATAAATTAACTAAGACAAGTTACTATGAATTATGATTTTGTGGGGCCTTAGTTAGCCTCATCTGAAGCCCCCCTATTAACTCTGCTAATATTCCTTCAATCAAATAATTCAACGAAAATATCACCCAATAGCGATAGCCTAGCTAGGCTATGACTTTCGGCCAAACTTTCGTGGGGACCAAATTCGATCTTCGGCACCGACTTCTTCTTTTACGAACTTTTCCAAATTACCTGCGTTTTAAGCAATAAAATATCACTTGCTTTAATGGTGAAGAAAAACATCGTGAGAAAATCTGCATGCCTGAGAATTCTCCATAATGCGTGTGAAATTTGCCAATGGTGGACTACGGCCTAAACCCTTCTCATTTTAAGAGGAGAATCGTCTCCTGTAGTGGGTTGGTAGTGGCTTGATAATGATGATGACGAAGATTACGCAGTAAGTAGATTTCAAAAGACAAACCTGTTTTGAAATGTATTTAAATTTAATACTAACAAAGTAACCAAGGTAATTACTAATTAACATAAGGAAACAGTTTACTTTCACGTTTATAATATTAGAATAGATTGGTTTTAATACAATAAAATGCTGCATTGAAAACTGTTAAATTACCTGCATTGAAACACTGAATCAGTAGGTATCTATAGAAATAAACCAAAATAATGTATTCAACTACTAAAATAATTAATCATTAAAACGTATCGTTCCTTAATAAATTAATGTCTTTCAAAGCTTAATAGCAGAATGACATAAATAAGATGTTTAATTCATGAAACATCGTAATTCACAAGTCAGTCAGGTAATAAAGCAATCTGAGATCACGTGTTGACATCTCAAGCGATATGGACCCGACAAACTGGCATCGGGCATAGATCCGACGCAAGTCGCTTTATAAGTAGTCATTATATGCAAATTGGAGAGCCTTGATGATGTATTGATTTATGCTTCACAGACACCTGTTGTACTGATCCCAGATAACCCGGGGATTACGGTGCGTGTACATCCATATTTCCTAACTAATCTTCTTATAATCTAAATAATATTATTAAAGGAAAAGGTGACTGACTGATCTATCAACGCAGCGCTTAAATCACTGAATGGATTGACTGAAATTTGCAGATAGCTATAATGACTCAGGCATCCGCTAAGAAAGGATTTTTGAAAATTCAACACCTAAGGGTTGTTAAATAGGAGTTGAAAATTTGTATGGGATATATGAATCCACGCGAATGGGAGTCACGGGCATCAACTCGTAATATTATAAATGCGAAAGCGAGTTTGTTTGTTTGTTACTATTCTACGCCTACCTCGCAGAACCGATTTTGACAAAATTTGGCGTAGGTAGATGTAGACTAGACCTTGGAAAAGGACGTAAAGTGCTTTTTAATCCTGAAAAATTACAAAGTTCCCAAGGGATTCTTAAAAACCTAAATCCACGCGGCCGAAATCGCGGGCACAGCTAGTCTTTTCACAATGTATTAGGATTTCGTAAAGGCCTTTCTGGGGTTTAATAAGAACTAGTTTTACTAATTAATGTACCAAGTTTCAGTTCGGAAGAAGAGGTGTTTTGAAAAGAAAGAGCGTTTAGTAGAAGAAGGTGGTCAGTTATTGAATATTAATGAATAATGACCATTGTGATAGGAAAGAAAGGTAGTTAGTAAAAATTGTAAAAGGGATAAGGTTCTATCAAGACCCAGCCGAATAATTATTTCCTTAACGACGCAAAAACGACGGGGTGTTATAAGTTTGACGTGTCTGTGTGTGTGTGTCTGTCTGTTCCCCTGTAGCGCTCAAAAGGGTGAACCGATTTGAATGCGGTTTTTTTTGTTTAAAAGGTACCTAAATTAGTCGAGAGTGTTGTTAGCTATGTTTGATGAAAATCGATCCAAGATGGCCGCCGCTACAAAATGGCGGATTACATATTATTTCACAACTCCCTTAATATGGGTATCAAATGAAAGAGCTTGAGTGCTAACAGAATAGCACTATGCAAATCCAAGATGGCCGCCGCCACAAAATGTTGAATGTCGGGGGTTTTTTTTAATTTTTAATTTATACCTACTTGTACTTTAGTAAACCGTATGATTTCCATATTGTTTCTCGTATTACTATTCACTGTAGAGACCATGTGTCACAAAGCGGCTGAAAGTTTGAATGTTGCCGTCAGCGCGACACGCCACCAGTTTAGGTACATCGCATCCAACTTGCACAGTATGGTTATTCCGAGCTCTTGTATACCTCGAAAACGGTACTGGAATTCGATTATCGAAAAACTATAATGTCAGAGAAAAACGGACCCAAAGCTTCTTATTTTAAAGTCGTAATTCAGTACTTTGAATATTTATTTTACAACAGTTCTGCTTGAGGCGCATTTTAAAGTCATAATGACTTTAAAATAAGATTATTTAGGTTCATTTTGCATTACGTATTTGTTTTTCGATACATAGTATTTGGTAAAGTTTGAAGGTGCGCAAACTGTAAAGGTAGGCATAACCATACAGTTCACATCGCATCTAACTTGCACAGTTCAGCGAATGTTTGCACGAAACTGTTACACGATACGCTCTTACATTCCTTTCATATTTGCCTTTCGTGTTCAAAAGTATCCGAAAGCACCAACTTGGGGGAATACAACAAAGCGGCTTGGGGATTAGCATAAAACTTACCTACTAACCTGATCATGTATTCCTGGTACCCCACTGACATTATAAAAGTTTAAAGTCCTGTTTTGTGGAACTTTAAAATTTATGGGATTTCAATCTAGATAGATCTATTCTTTGGCATAGAGTCATTTGGGGCAACTGTGCGCACTGTGTTTTAAATAATAAAGTTAACGAAATTAAAATATATTTTTTAGATAGAACATTTATTTGGCTATAAACGAGAATAGAAAACTAAACAAATCAAAAGTATATCTTTCTGCAATAAACAATTAAAGAGAGAAATGTGGAAATGCGGGTAACCGTGCGCAGTCATACGGGGTAAGTAAACGCATATGGGGTAAGCGATAACGAGTGAAGCACACAAACAATTATTATAAAACCTAGCTTTTGTTTTCATCCATTTTCTTCTAATGGACAACAAACTCTTCCTCTGGTTCATTATTGAATGTTTGCTTAAAGCAACCCACTTGACTTTGCAATCGTCCGTTGTGAAGTCGACATCTCCTGAAGATGCTTCAGTGTCGGAGCGAAACGATCGTCGAGTTAAATTTGTGGTGAATTTGTGTGGTGTTGTGCCTACAAAGTCACTGTTAGCGGATTATAACAAAGTAATTTTGTGTTCATTGTATATTATGGAATTCCGCAAAGTACTTAACGCCTGCTTCTATTCAACAATGAGTAAACATTTCAAATAATTGAGTTCTCATACTTAAGTATATTAGTACTACAATAGAATTCGTATGTTTACTAAAACCATAATCAAATTAAGCGATTCCGCTGAATTTGTCAAACTCTTATCGGCGTTCAATAGGAGTGCGGGCAAAGTTCGCGATTGCGATCTGTCGAACATTGGGGCTTGGGGGTAAATTTTGATTTAAAGCGGCAATGGGGACGATGAATTGCCCGGAAATATAAATTGAATTCTTATCTTGATTTTGATTAGAGAAATCCGGTTCCCACTCGTATTGTTCCCTTGTACATTTGCAATCATATTTCGTGTATTTTGTTACGATTTATTTTGGACAATTATAATAAATCTCTCGAACTCCGATTATTTTTTTACCACAAAAATGAAAATGTAAGTACTTTACTGAAAAAATATGAAGCGCGCTTTTTATATATTCAGTACTAGATGATGCCTGCGACTTCCGTGTGGCTTTAGATTTTAAAACCCTTTAATTTTCCGGGTTAAAAAGTAGCCTATGTCTTTCTCCAAGGTCTATTTTGGAGCTGAACCGATTTTGACGAAAGGTACAGGAAACATTTCGTCAAAATCGGTTCAGCTGCTTTGGCGCGAAAGCGTAATTAACAATCAAATCTGGTTTTAAGATAAAACACTTGGCCAGGGTTCCGTAGTCACAATTCTCGAAAAACAGATATAACTCCTTAACCTGTGAACCCTACTTAGCCATGATAGTTTTCCTTTAAAATTGATTATTTATGTATATACTACTGCTGTGAATTTTTTTAAGTTCCTGTATACTGCCATTTGGCTGATAGAGGGGGGGGGGACACTTGAGTAATAAAAATTAGCACTTTACAACATCATATTTTACAAACGGATCTAGAAATTGAAAAATGATGCTCCCACACCCATAGTATTTTTAAAAGACCTATTCAACGATACCCCACACTATGGGGTAGACGAAAAAAAAAAGCATTCCCACTTTACATGTAGGGGAGCTACCCTAAAAAAAAAATATTTATCAAAATTTTATTTTGTTAAATATTTTTTACTTTGTCGGCGTGATTAATATTTATACCCATGCCAAATAACACATTTCTAGCACAAATAGTTTCTGAGATTAACCGAGGACGGACAGACAGACAGACAGACAGACGGACAGACATGGCGAAACTATAAGGGTTCCTTGTTTACTACGGAACCCTAAAAATGTGTTGACTCAATTGAAAACAAAGATGTCAAGATACAAAGGTATCTATTTAAAAAATTAAAATTTTAAACAGCATCTTTTAAAACTGGTCAAAAAAAAAAAATCCTATTTTTATGACGCGGGCACACGAGTAGATAATATCTACTCGTGTGACGCGGGGTTCTAAAAATAAGTATCAAAAATATAAAGAGGCATGCACATTGCACATGTAACGCTCGCTAATACTCCTTCGGAAGACGGCTACATGCCTCCGCGAGTGGAAGAGTCAATATTATATAGAGCGAATATAAAAAGCAATTCGCATGCCAGACGCGGCTCGGGGCTTTCATCCTTGCCCCATTCAAACTTTTATGCAGATTATGTAATGTTCTTTACGACATGATATGGTTAAGTTCACTTAGGAGCGAATTTATTTCCGCAATATTTCAGAAGTACATGATATATTTTTTTATTTTAGAACTAGCTGATGTCAGCAACGCTGTATTTAGGTTTTATAAAAAATAAAAAATAAACTTTGGGACTCTGAATTCTCGGGATATAACGAAGCCTTTGACCTTCTACGGAATACAAGCTATCATTCATGAAGTTCGATTACTAAACTGGCCTAGTCTAATTGTTCCTAATATCGACAATTTTTATTTATTACACACGAAACCAAGTTTTCTAGATATAAAGTAGCCTTAGTTACTCCTTATAAGTACTTGCTTTTGAAAACATCGTCAAAATCGATTCAGCTTTTCCGAAAATTAAGGACCTATCACCACCTTCTAATAAGTGTTGGATCTAGAGTAGTCTAAATATATGTTTTGTCTTTTTGTCACGCACACACGCACACACGCACGTGTACACGCACACACGCACACACGCACACACGCACACATGCACACACGCACACACGCACACACACACACAGACACGTCAAACTTATAACACCCCGTCGTTTTTGCGTCGGGGGTAAAAAACCACTTAAAAACTAAGTCTCCTGCAACCAAGAGTTCGCCATTTAGGGCACTAAAACAGCATTATCTGCCAAAAGCGTGATTGCAATGAAGACAGGTGCATGCACGGCAGTTAGGACATCTTGCCAAATTGGACAAGACCTCCTTGGAGGCCTTCCAACTTGGCTTGCTAGTCAGATGACCATATTAATAAACTATCTCATATAACTATATCATTTACTCAACTATCAATAGCCATTTGCTTAAGTGCTAAGCTTAGTACCCGTAGTAAAGGCATAACACGATGAAGTTAGCAAATTTAATGTTTAGTAGCCTGTTAATTGTTTGCCTGAGTCTAGGTATCTATACTAATATTATAAAGCTGAAGAGTTTGTTTGTTTGAACGCGCTAATCTCAGGAACTACTGGACCGATTTCAAAAATTCTTTCACCGTTGGATATGCACGCGATCCCTGAGTGCTATGGGCTACATATTATATGTACCACGGGCGAAGCCGGGGCGGACCGCTAGTAATCTATATCTTCATAACATTTGGAACATTATGTAATACTAGTGATAGCTCATAGATTCGCTTGCGTGGAATTAAAACTTCCCTATTGGCTGGCTATTGTATTCTTTGTCTAAATTATAAGAGGTACTTACTTCTGTGTGCCAAAGTCAGCTTTCTAGGTCCAAAGGCGCGTTGTTGAGTTAGTCAGTGAGTGAATTAGAACTTTTCTTTTTATAAATATAGATATTATATGTATTTGTTATACGATTCTGGGTTATCGTATATTTCCAATAGCACTTAAGTACAGTCAATTCAGTACAACCAAACATAAAGTTCACCAACTCTTATTGCGTGGCGGGTCTAACCTCTAAATATACCTTTCTTCTATATGAAAGTCGTATCCAGCAGTGAGACTTTACAGGGAATTTTTAAGGTAATGGTAGAATGGGATACTAGTGGAGTACAACGTTGAACTGATAGTTTCGTTAGTACGTCTATATGTATCATCGTCATTTTATTCAGAAATCATCGAAGCTGTAAAGAACCAGTCAGATTTGTTATAAAAAATAAGAAAAAAATCCCTAGACAAAAACTTCCCAGCGATATCTAAGTTGGGGTCGAACCACTACATAGCTGATGTTTTATAATGCGGAATGAAAGTTGCAGTATCTCTGATAATAAGTATGAAACAACTTTTGAGTTTAATCAACTTGCAACGATTTCAGTCGGCCTGAAAATAATTTTTCCCCGAAGCACCTGAAACGGATACAAGTATTTCGTCAAGCCATTTAGCCGCCGGGCGTTGGACAGACCAGTGAGAGAGCGTTTAATTAATGCCAGTTCACTCAACCGCACATTTATCCTGACAGCAATAAGATTCATTATCCGATGTGTTTTCAGCGATAAATACCTGCCGGGTGAAATGCGTAATGCGCTGAGCAAAACGGTATGTCAAATGTACCGTGACGACTGAAATTGCAATGTACGAGTGCATTAATTTGAGGCTCACCCTATGCGAAAGAAGTATTTATTTTATGGTAGTGGCTTGTGAAAGTCAATCTTATACAACTTACACAAAGAAACTAAAATAAAATAATAGTAAAGTTAAGTATATAATTATCATTTTATTTTAATAGCTGAAATGATTGAAAGAACAGTTCCAACCACAGATATTCCCTTATCTGTGGTTCCAACTGTTCTTTCAATCATTTAAATCAAGTTGATTCAATCATTTTCATGTAAACCAAAGATTCCAAGTCTTTTGTTTACTTACTAGGAGTAGCCCAAATTAGAAAACAGACAGGTATACGTATCTACTGCTGAGTTTCAGAATTTACTAGTATTCACTTCTACTTATTACCAAATTAAGAATTTGGTAATAAGTAAAAGTGAGTAAAAATGGTAGATAATTAATCCGCAGACGACAAAAATATCAGCCACTTCAAGAATTTTTTTTTTTGTTTATTGTATGATAGGCTTGACGACATACATGCCTGTAGAACAATGATGAGGTAAGTTGGAACGCGCTTGCCTAGAAAATGCCTATTCACTCTTGCCTTTAAGGTACCTACTCAAATTGAACGAGTCGGGAAACACGGACGCCGGAAGGGCGTTCCACACCCTAGCGGATCGTATGAGAAACGTTGACCGAAAGCGCTTCGTGCGAGCAGACTGAATTCTATGATATTTTGTTTGATGTGGTTGACCACATCAAACAAAATATCATAGAATCATCTATGATTTCCAATTCTGTAGTAAATTACTGCTTTAAAGGATATAGTTAAGTATTATAAAATATTTAAGGTTAATATAGTTTAGGGGTTGGAAGAGTTTATTACTAAAATCAAGGATTATGTATAAGTGTGTGTAATAGGTATTTAGACTCTTCTTAAAACATAGAAGGTGTAAAACACCCATTATCTACCCTAAACTTGTTTCCTTTGACTCTATTCGTATGTGGTTTGATATCAAGATTAATACGATTTGATGACTGTCATCTGCACAGTAGCAGTCCAAAGGGACCCTACGACCGATGTAAAGTGCCGTTAAAACAATTTAAAACAGTAATAACATTTCATATCCCAGTTAAAGAGTGTCGTTAACCGTTAGTTTATGTTTGTATTTTCCTCGGCCGCATGAATTTCAATATTATTATCGCAAATATCGTCTAACGTCAGATCTATGGTAATACGAATTCCGCCCAGCGATGCGCATCGGCTGGGTCACTTGCAGACTTTGTAATGCAATAATCTAAAGTATATGAGCTAACGCAGATGACCGATCTTTTCTGAGACCGACTTTTATCCGACAATAGTTGACGTCGCGGCGGGTTTATTTAACGTCGTGTTATTAATCCCCGACGCAAAAGCGACGGGGTGTTATAAGTTTGACGTGTCTGTGTGTGTGTGTGTGTGTATGTGTGTGTGTGTGTGTGTGTATGTGTGTGTGTGTGTGTATGTGTGTGTGTGTGTCCGTCTGTTCCCCTGTGGCGCTCAAACGGGTGGACTAATTTGAATGTGTTTTTTTTTTGTTTGAAAGGTGAATTAGTCGAGAGTGTTGTTTGATGAAAATCGATCCAAGATGGCCGCAGCTACAAAATGGCGGATTACATATTTTTTCACAACTCCCTTAATATGGGTATCAAATGAAAGGGCTTGACTAGTAGAATAGCACTATTGCAAATCCAAAATGGCCGCCGCCACAAAATGGCGAATGTCGGGGGTTTTTTAAATTTTTAATTTATACTCGTTTATCCTTCTTTCTGTCAGAAATCAGCGACAGTTGCTCGTACTTTATATCTACTATAGATTTTTGTGTTATAATTTTTTATAGGACGATCGTAAACAACGTGCCCATTTTTGCCGACTTTAAACGGACTAAAGCTACCATTTATCGAACGTCTGCGATACCTCTAAATTCTAAACTCTATTTAAACTGTTGACCCGTACCTACGTTCAGAAACTTGCCGCATATCACAGAATATGATATTATAGACGATCATAACCTCAACCGTACCATGTCAATATCAGCTCAGAATGGTAAAGAGACTGATTAAAAAGACATAAGGCAACAATATTCTACCGTCTATGAGTAGATATACATATTTAAGTATAAACGCGGTTAAGGTAGACTTTGAGGTTTGAGCGATCGACTATTGTTATATTCTATTTTACCTAAGTATCGCGTGTCGCGGCCTATCAACTGAAATAAATCTAGAAATAATCGTAAAGCATTTAATACTTTTTGAAATAATGCTCCCCATACATCCTATGTGTCACGAACGCGCGCACGAACGTTTTTCAATTAAATATCTATTTCTTTCGATAGGGTTAGACTTGACTATAAGGGGTGTAAGCGATCCGCTATCGAAAACGAAGACAAGTACAGTAGTTATGATTACTGATAAGGTACCACAAAAAAAGTGAAAACAAATTACAATATTTCCTGTATTTTTAAGAGAATATTATTTTTGGTAATGAGCGTTAAGATGTTCCTGTTATGCGTGCCACTGTACAGTAAAATCGCACAAATACAAGAAAACGTTCGTAAACTAAAACCCGACTGCGCTTGTTAATTTAATTTAATATAAAATATTAATTTAGTGCGAAAGCGCGGGGTAAGTAGTCACCATCTGTTATGTCTATCCGAAACTAATTTCATAATCTAGAAAGCCACGCGAAGGTCACTTAGCTCGGTTTTTTTCGTAAATAAAATGTAGACTATGTCGCCCGGACCATACAATAACGTATCAATTATTGACACCTCATTCATCAAAATCGGTGATACACACAGAATCTCAAACTAAAATCGGCCACAAACATACAATACATATACATACATACACAGACTGCTCAAATCATAATCCTTCCTTTTGGCTTTGTCGTAGTCGGGTAAAAACTGAAGGTGTGTAGCGCGCATTACACTAGGTACTTATAAATGTTAATCTACGAATGCGATCACGATTCGCACGTTCCGCTCTCAATCACTCCATCGTATTTGGCTAAGATAATGTAGGACGGCCGTTGTCAATCAATTTGCTCCGGGACGGGTATAAATTAATCATCCCCCATGGTGTGACCGGAGCTTGGGTGTTTATGCAAAATCACGCTCCCAACTGACGTCCGTCCGAATAACGGTCAACTAATGTATACGCACACTTTATCGACGCGTCCCTTTAACGTATTACTGGGATAAGTTCAATGTTTATTTTTTGCCTTTCAATTTCGATAATATTGTACGGTCAATATTGAAAAAAAAAAAAATTGGTTGTCTTTAAAGTCGATTTACGTGATACCGTCATAAAAAACATTGCCTCTCTATTACTTGTTCCGCGCTCTCGCTTGCACGCTCGGTTATGCCTCTCTATCGCTTTTTCTGCGCTCTCGCTTGCACGCTCGACTAGACGGTACGTGACAATGAGTCATGCTTTTTCGTGCGTGCGGCCGGCGTTCATCGATTTATAAGACGTTATCACTTCAAAAATCCGACTACGTAAAAAGGGAATGAAAAAAAAAAGAAAAACAAAACCTAGCATATGACCATCGCTTGGTTTAGACTTTAGAAAAATCAATAGACACCTACCTCATTGCGATTGAAGTCGATTCAGCCGTTGGAGATGCTTTGAGAGTAAGTACATATAAAGCATCTCACATAGATGCATAATTACATACCCGTATACGTGTGAAAAACAACTTTGTTTTTGCTTTTGCGCAGTCAGGTAAAAAAATGGTACTTAAGCACCTACGTCATAAACGTCCAAAACCTTGGAACCCACTAGGTGGAAAGACGACATCAAACTATTCACAGCGAGCCTCTGGATATAAACGATACAAGACCGCGATGTGTGAAAGCCCCTAACAGAAAGTGCAGCAGTGGATATCTATCTGTTGACGACGAAGCTCACCCATGTAAAACCAAGGAAAGTCAGCTAGTAAATATAAAAAAACCGCATTCAAATCGGTTCTTCCGTTTAAGAGTTACCGTGGGACAGACAGACACACATAGCGGTCAAACTTATAACACCCCTCTTTTTGCGTCGGGGGTTAAAAACTCATATAATATGAGCATAAATAATGTCGTTATTCAAGAAAAGATCTGTAAGGTCTTCCGAAAATGAAACCGTATTAGGAACTCAAACAAAATGGTTGTATTAGCGATAAAACACGCACTCATATACATTCATTCCTATTTGTTTTACATACAATATATTTGTATGTATGTTAAATCGGTACGATGTAATGAAAGGGCTCCTATTTCCTAACACATTTCATGGAAAGGATGGAGATAATAATATCATAAATGCTCCTTTGTGTACTGTGTAACGCTTTTGACATACCTACTTACTTTTTATGATTATTCTTCAATATTATCTGCACATTTTAAAAATTTTGTGAGCAGATCTTACATAGATCTGCAACTACAATCCTAAGTATACTGACTGCCTCGTTGGTCTAGTGTCTCTTTTAATAGGCTTCTTTCTTGCGAATTTGGGTTCGAATGTCAAAATATTATTCGGTTTTGCGTCAGTAGGTATATTCTCAGTAGCATCCCGAAGTTGGGTAGTTAGCAGTGCTATCTCTCTACGGCCGTGTCGGATGGCCGTGCCATTGGACTATGATAGTGAGGGAATAGAGCACCTGTGTTTACGCACTCCTGCATTGGCCAACGTGGCTGAAATTCGGTCGGGAGGACATTAAATTAATTAGTTAGTCTCTCTAAGCTGTTGATTTATATTAAAAAGAAAAACAATTCTCCTCGTGTCAATTCCATACACCAATAAACAATAAACCAGTTAGGCATGAACACAAACAATCGAAAATTCATTTACCTCCCCCTACCCATTGAGACATCTCAGGAGAAATAAAATAGCCTCATTTGCGACTTCAATGCGATCCGTTTAATTCGTTATACGGAACCCTCCGATGATTACATCAAGGCGTTCGAGATTAAAAGAAAATTAAAGCATAGCGTCTGATGTCTCAACCCCATGGAGACATTTACCAAATTATATTGCGCACTCAAAATTGATCTTATTTACTGAGTACGAAAATTTAAAATTGACTGAGCTGTGGAATGTACTGAAGTGCATCGGATCACCGCAGATAATATTGAATAGTCTAGCCCCTTAGGAATCATCAATGTTTGGGGCGTTTCCTGGTAACAGATGCTGTTCGAGTCTTAATTTCATTTTAACTAAATCTGTGTCTTTATGGGCTGAGTTGAGATTATGAAATTTCGAAATCAAGTCGCAAGATCGTTATGTTGACGAAGGCAATTGAGCTGGAATAAAAAAAAACCTAAACAGTTTAAGAATTTTATCTTTGCATTTCATCTTTTACAAATATTGTCATCATCAAAGTAACATACTAGTATATTTTGATGATGGATATCATCACACTAATCACACTATCACACTAATATTATAAAGGCGAAAGTTTGTGTGTGTGTGTGTGTGTGTGTGTATTTATGTTTGTTACTCTTTAACGCCGCAACTACTGAACCGATTTGGCTGAAATTTTAAAATTTTTATTCTTAAAAAATCCACAGTTCCCAAGGGATTTTAGTAAAACCGAAATCTAATAATATAGCTACAACTATAGGTAGATTACTAGAGCAAACTTCCTTGAAAGTAGGTATAAAGGTTGGAAATGGGAGCGAGAACCGGAAATCCACGATTCCCTCGGGATTTGTGAAAAACCGAAATTCACGCGGGTGAAGCCGCGGGCAGAAGCTGGTAGTTTAATATCTTTGAGGGTCAAGAAAGAATGTAGAAGCAATTGTTGTAGTAGTGAATATAGTGCGCAGTGAATAAATGATAAAGTAAAATCGATTTTTATTACTGCGATGATACGCTACAAAAATTTGAGTTCAGAAAATAGATTGTTTTCAGACTCAATATTAAGCCAGGCCTTTCTTAAAGCACTCTGGAAATTTTCAGAGGAATCCCAACATTAGCCACCGGGACAGTTTGATTGGCATATCCCTTTTCACCGCGATATCTGACAAGATCCTTATAAAAGGGTCGTGAGTGTGCAGGTTTCACTATTGGCATAAACCCACTAAACTATGATTGATAGTGTGCCGACTAAAAGCAACAATCCCGTCGAGAGAGAGTAGACATAAGTAATGTTCCTCTTTGCCAATTTAAATGATCTCTGGGTTAATCAAAATCCAAGTACGCGTTCTTTAAATAAATAATAAACAAGATTTAAGCAGGCAGGTCACCTATTATGAAGTGCTTACCGTCTCGAATAAACTTCTGTAGCACCGCAAGAATTTCTAATGCGTTGCGAATTTTTTTCAGTGTTGAATGAGTGTGGATTGTTGAAAGTGAGTGAATTAGTGACATGTTGGTCTATTTTAACTGACTTGGAAAAAGGGGGAGGTTAACAATTCGGTGTGTATTTTTTATGTCTACCTATACGTTGCGCTGTAGTCATTGACACTTTATGAGTTGAATTGCAGAATCCGAACACAAACAGTATCAAACTATGTCATCGACATTATGTCTTCTTTTAGGCACATTGCTTGATAGTTTTCCGAGAACCTTATCCGAGATATTTTCATCACACGTAGCGTGTTATGAGACTTATGAGCGATTTGTGAGGATATTAAAATTTTCTTAACACCCCTTTGATGACAACGTAAAGCTGTCGCGATTTAGGATACAATAATTGATGATTAAACGAACTTACCTGTAAGTGAAGTTCTATCATAATTATACGAAGGCTTTGTCCGAAGAGATCAGCATAACACATGTAGTCACACATACGGTGTTGCCATTGCGCACTGAAAGTTGAAAGCCCTAAACTAAAAAATAAAAGTTTTTTATATTTATTAGGTGAGGGTACACACACCTCCGGTCTATATATACGTCGGTATTGTGTTCCGTTGCTCATTTAGTTCAGAGCCTCGATCTTTCATTCCTGATTTGATATTTCAGGAGATATTGAAGGGATTATTTTTTGGGGGAAAAAATGTGGGAGGGTGGGTTGCTGATCTCTTCGGACAAAGCCTTCGTATAATTATGATAGAACTTCACTTACAGGTAAGTTCGTTTAATCATCAATTATACTTAATGCTTTGTCCTCGAGATCAGCATAACACATGTAGACTTTGAGAGCTTCTGAAATATCACAATCCTTAATCAAAATGTATTGCAATCATTGTGATTATTCACCAGATAATGTAACATTCTTTAATGTAACATTAAGCAATTATATGATTTTATTTTTAAATTAATTATTTTTTATTAATTATTAATTATATTTTTTATTAATAATAATGTAGTTAAAAAATTTATTAATAATAATTATCTACTTGAGCCAGTATCTTACAGTAGAAATAACTACTACGTGAACTGGCTTATGATGCTCGATTATATAATTGATTGCAATAATATTGTAGGATACAATGTAATTAATGATTTCTAGGATTGTAATGTATAATAATTATGTAAGATATTCTTATGCATTTATATAACAATTAATAATCATCTAGATTACTGTTATTTAAAATTGACCTGTAAAGGAATCATTATTACCACAATGTTCATCTAGATTACTGTTATTTAGAATTGACCTGTAAAGGAATCATTATTACCACAATGTAGGTACACACTATTGTCAATTTTAACAAATAAGTACCTACTTGAGAAGACCGCTCCAGCGCGGTTTTTCTAATCAATTAAAAATCAATCCTAATTTGCGCGCTTTGACAGCATCTCGGGTGCTTTGCGCTGTGTAAATACGTTAGGTATAATATTATGTATTACGCATTCTGTAAGCAGCTGGTTAAACCAGCGGTCCAATGTCTAAGCTGAAAGTAGGTAATTTTTGTGATTTCGTTAGGTTGATAAACAGGTTATGGACATTGTCCCGAAGTGAACTGGTAAAATTAAGATATGCTTATACTGTTAAGACTAGGTAAATATCTGATCTTTTGCCAAAAAGTGGGGAGATGAGATATGGTTTAATGTTTTTATTATTTCACAAGTATTGTGCTACTTCTCACCAGGGATAATAAAGGGACTTATTTTCGTGAATGTTTATATACCCTAAACTATCGTTAGGAGACCACAAGGACAATCTGTTTTAAAAACTTCAGATGTCTTCTAAGTAATAATATTATACTTCGGTAAGGGCAAGCGAAATCTAAGGATACCTTTAGTTAGAATAAAATACAATAGAAAAGTTCTTTATTCAAAGAAAAATAACTTTCACAAGTAGGTAGGTAGGTACTTTTGAATCATCAAACCATTGGTTCGGAATACCGTTTCCGGAAAAATCATTTTTCAGCTTCACTGTCGCTTAAATATAGTGGAAAAAAAAAACCGGGTTAAGGCTGATCATCAGCTGCTTATAGTGCCATATTGGGCACCTGCCTTGAATAAAGTAGTCAGAATAACAACACTTTGCTGACTGAGGCATTAAAGCATTAACACTTCCAAATGAACAAAAACTTTTGTCACTTCTTTAGGTTTTTTAAGTATTGTTTTATCGATGATTTGGAGAATGAAGTCACCATAATGTTAAGGACCGCTGAAGGGACGCTCTTCCAACAACAACAAGACCAGGATAAGAGACCTGTAGACAGGGTAAATTGACGGCGTACGTGGTTGTTGGAGGGGAATAGAATAATTTGCTTATTTGGACCAAATTTTTGAAAACAAGAAGCTTTCTAAATAAGCGGTATTAAGGTTGGGTGGGCCATAAAAGGGACCACTACAAAACCTGACACTTTATACAATATTCTGTAACGCTTTTAGGACCGTAGACAAAGAGTATAATAATATATAGGGAAAACCGTAGAGTAAAAAGGAGGAAACCCGTAGGTAGATAAAACGTTTCTGATCTTGATAAGGTAACTGCATAACCTATTATGGCTATAGTGTTAAGATTTCTAAACCAGGATGTACCTATGTATAGTTAGAACACTTGTGTTGACATAAATTGAAAATATCTACACCGGGAAACAGGAACGTATTTATTGTATATATTTTGTTTGAAAAAAACAGAATCGCTCAATTCCCATTTTTGATTTGTGGATGAATTCTACGCGATTAGGTATGCGTCAGCTACTACAATGTATGCCAAACATAATTATGCGTATGTAAATGACCCACATGTGCCGAAGTAATATTAATGAATATTAAACCAATTAATAGAATTAGGAATATATTTCCAGGTTGACACCTTTTTTAAATTTCTTTGGTTGTGCAAATTAGGTGGGGATAATTGTTGTCCCCAAGTTCTGGCAGTAGTGTTGTTGATGTGTATAATATCATTTGTCAGTTGTTTATTATTTTATTGACAAAAAAAATTTAAAACAAGCTCTAAACAGTCGATATGATAAGAGCGTTCCTTGGTTGTCTAAGCTCCATTAGTCGTGACCCCTACGTGCTACCCCGTAGTTGAACTATCGCAAAAAATTTACTAACTGTAGATACTCATCGTATCTAGTTTTAGCTAATAGGCTTATTTATTAGCAAGTTTTATTAGCAAACCCTCGATTGAAATCGGACGGTAGGTAAATGATGTTAGGTATCTTCATAAAATAGTCATAGTTTTCTTGGCTATTTTTAAAAGTAAAACTTGCATATTATGTACAGCTATCGGTAAAGTTTATAACCTACATGCAAGATGTACGGTACCAAATAGCATTTAGGTATTATGGAGAAACCGGTTTTGGTTCTCGGCATGCAACTCCAATCTTTCGGAGTTATGTGCGTTTCATAAGCAATTAAACTTCACTAGCTTTAATGATGACAGAAACAGCGTGAGGCATGCCTGAGTTTATTATAATGATGCTCAAGACATGTGAAGTCCCCTGATCCGCATTTGGTCAATGTGGTTGACTATAGCCTAAAGACTTCACATTCTGAGAGGAGACCCGTGTCCTGTGTTGGGCCGGCTAGGTGGCTCATCATGATGATGACGACAACCACAGGATCTGAGCGCGCGACAACCAATTTCGTTATTTTTTGAATACAAAATGTGCAGTGTTCAAGCTGAACGAAAAAGAAAAAATTTACACCACCAAGTTGTTATTAAATTTAAATCTTAGATATTTTTTATTATTATGAGTTTTAATTATAAATTAAGGATCTTTTAAATTTATTGTTTCCCTGAAAATGTTCACTGAAACAAGCTTAGTTGTTGAAATGTTGTTTATATAATTTTCTTAAGAATTTAAGTTTCAAATTAAGAATTTAAGAATGTTTTTACTGTTTGGCTTCGGTATCAAGAATATGCTTGATATAAAGCGCTCGTTGCACGGATCGTGTTCTGTATAACACGTGATGACAAGGGTATTTTATAGCCAACATAATATAATAGGACCCGAAGTGGGTACTTACATTAGGGACCAAGATTTATAAAAAATGCCAGTCTCCCAGCGTTGTTGCTTACCCTGCCCTCTAGCGACGACTGTGGTGGCTGCAGATCAGCGTGGGCGCAGAGTAATCTCGCGCTCCACCCGGGCAAAGAGGCCAGGCCTCGGAACCCGTACCAGGACTGCACCAAAAAGACTCGTGCGATGCTGTCCACTGCCAAACTTACTCGCAGGCGGAGTTCTCGACGTAGTTTTCTCGTCCTTGAATCCTCGTCTTAAACGTGGAGAATAAAGTTCCGACGAACTATTGAATCGGAATGTTGATTTTAATAATTGGTTAATAGAATCCCACAGAGATTTGATAGTTATCTGTGTGTCGCTGTCTTCTTTAGCAATTATTAGTGTAATTATCAATAGTACTTCCTAGACAGGAAATAGCCTAGCCCAGTTGCTTTTGGCTCATTTTGTCGCTTTCCAAAATAGTGGTCCTATTTTCATATATATTTCCGATTTGGGTGCGGCCGCTGGCGCATCTACTAGCGTGTGGCGTGCAATTACTAGGAAATAGGTATTTTACCGTAACTCCTTGCATAGTTCATCTGGTACGCCCTTTGTTGTAAACAAATAGCAAGGCCTTGAATTTCCCTTTCGTATAGTTTTCTACTGATGGGTCATTCCCAAATCTCCATAAGAACTCAGAGTCCAGCTCGATAATCGGAGGTACGTCATCAGTTGGAACCAGGGCCTCTGTTACCACGGTTGTGACCTGTGGTCGTGATGAGCTAATAAACACATTTGGTTCTGATTGAGTGCTTCTTTGAAAGGATTGTTTATTTATTTATTTTTCTTTAGTAACGGTTAAATCGTTGTCTGACGTTGTCATTACAGCGACAATAAAAATATCAATGCCGGTGTGCCGGCATATTAACTTATTGTATGGTCTCACGTATACTAATAAGGTAACAATCCTTGTCGGGTATTCCATGTATACAGTGAAGTGACAATCCCACAGACTACCCGCATCACTAGTATAGCTTCACGTCTACTAATAAAGTAACAGTCCTTGTAATTGCTCGCAGTATTAGTCTTACACGTGAAGATTTAATGCGATATGGCCTCTTCTGGCTTCGCGTATACTTTAAAGTGATAACACTTGTCGGGCGGTATATCGCGTTTACGGTGAAGTGACAGTCCCACAGACTGCCCGCATCACTCGTATGGGTTCACGTCATATACTAATAAAGTAACAGTCCCATAAACTGCTCGCAGTATTAGCCCAGCCCGTGAAAAAACGCGCTTACCTATAGCTTGTGTTTTGAAGTGTTAACCCCAAAAGTTAACCGCATCAAAGCTAGGTAAGTAATTTCATCTGTATACATATTATTGAAAAACACTTGACTAACCTCTGAAACTCGATGTTGATCGAAGATTTTTCTCTCCAATTTTCTTAAGTTGTCATGATTACTTCCGTTCTCCGTGACACTAAACACTTTTAAATTTATAATTTAATAATTTACGATATTATTTGAAATTACTTTAAAATACGTGCGCTCCGGCAGAGCACTGAAATGTGAATGAGCAACGGAACACAATACCGACGTATATATAGACCGGAGGTGTGTGTACCCTCACCTAATAAATATAAAAAACTTTTATTTTTTAGTTTAGGGCTTTCAACTTTCAGTGCGCAATGGCAACACCGTATGTGTGACTACATGTGTTATGCTGATCTCGAGGACAAAGCATTAAGTATAATGGAATTTTGTCGAGATTTTAGCGATGAAAATAGAAAATAGAGATAGAATTTAGAAAATATATTTTATGAAAAGATTTTAAGTAATAAAAATAAATAATAAGAAATTATCACATTATTATTAATATTATAAAGGCGAAAGTTTGTGTGTGTGTGTGTGTGTGTGTCTGTGTATGTGTATGTTTGTTCCTCTTCTTCGCCGCAACTACTGAACCGATTTGGCTGAAATTGATTATGAATTAATGAATGTAGATAGATTATGCCGTGACTTAACACATAGGCTTTTTATCCCGGAAAAGTATTCCTGTGGGACTAAAATAGATATAAACTTCCAAAAACGCCATAGAAGGCGCTGACTGTTCTAAGGTAAATCACGCTCACATAACTCATTATTGATATACAGACAGACAGCTTCCGAGCTAGACCCGTGAAAGAAACTATCTATATACCTATACAATACTATATGTAATACTATCTACATATATAATACTATCTATATACCTATATAGTACTATCTATATGCCGCTCTCTAACTATATTATACCTATATAACAATTAATAAGCGGGTAAATATATAATCCTGTAGTTGAATAACAGTCGAGTAGTAAAATCATATAAATTCACAGTGAAAATATAAATAAAGAACTATTTGTTCATTACTCGAGAATGACAGGAACACGAGTATCTGCTGAGTATAGATGTCACGAGTCATGCAATCGTCCGAAGAACCTCAAGTAGCAAGCCGGACCTGTCCGCGATGATAGCTCGTAAGTGTCTCACTATAGCATCACACTAAAGACCGGTTGTCCCTTGAATTTTTGTCCTGTCGCTCAGGGATGTGTAAGAGCAACAAAGTAGCCACAAAATGCGGGAACAATCAATGCGACACATCTCTCTCGCAGCTTTTTCGACGCAGGCTCAGGCAGCTTTTTATCGACGAAAAAGCCACGAGAAAGTGTTGATGCTATCGTTGTTTTCAGTCAGCAGAAGTTAGAGAACTTTAAAATCGATCACTGGGTGACTTCAACTCGAGTAGGAAGTGAGCATAGGTCTCATACTCGAGTTACCAACCCCGTAAGAACTAATAGCGGCGGTACGTATTTTTGGTTGCATTGTCGTTTTAAATTAGTTTTAAACAGTATGGTTATTCCGAGCTTGCGCACCTCGAAAGCGTTACTAGAATTTGAATATCGAAAAACTATAATGTAACTGCTAACCATAAGGAGTACAAAATTTATGGTGGACTACAAAACTGATTGCTTTTGTTACCAAGTGTGAGGAGACACTTATGATGCGACCTCCATACGACATTTTATCACGCGACATCCCCATGCTTCAGTTACAAATAAATTACTCGGACGTGTCCCTAGTTTGATCTTCCGCTAAGTATCGGCCCACGCGTCGCCACTTGCAAATATTGAACGCCCACTTCGATACTTAGCTTTATCACATTCGACACGTAAAGCCTCGTTCTCAATGCGTGACGAGTGTACGCCGATCAGTAGGGTTATGCCGAGCTTGCACACCTCGAAAACGCTACTAGAATTCGAATATCGACAAATTATAATACCGTTCAGTAGGTATTTCGAATAAGTATTTATTTTGCAAAATTTCCGCTTGGGGTGCTGGCTGTAGATGAATGGCTGGTCGTATAGACGAACTCAAACCTTAAAATTAGCCAGTTTAGGTCCATTTTACTCTGAAGTCATTGTGTTTCGATCAGTAGTATTTAGTAAAGTTTTCTAGCTGGGTAAAGTGAGACTAAGCATACTGGGCATAACCCCATAATAGTTGACGTCGTGCGTGGAGATTTAGCGAGATAAAACCGCTCTGTGTTTTTCTCACGTGCAACTTTTTCTTTTATCTTTGTTTTGTTTTAAACAAAGTTAAAAGAAAAAGCATGAAGAAAAAAAACGTGTCGTGGGACAAGTTCAGCAATTCAAGTACTCCCGACCGAATTGCGACCACGGCAGTCAATCTTTACAGAAGCGGAGATTACGGAGATGTGGGAGATACTATAGTGCGCAATTATGTGCTTTCTATGAATAGAGTAACGAGTAAAATGTAACGAAACCTCGAACATTGACTTGGGAATCATTATTCGAATTTTCGTCACATTTAAAAAATAGAACTGTAAATGTGCGTCCGCCTTTACTTCGAATATTATTTTCTCGCTACTGTTGTGATCTAGTATGTCCGAGTGATGGTAGCTAATTTCTATTTACAGACATTACTATGCGAAAATTTATTACCAGTCATTTCATTGCTTGCAGAAATGTAATAACTGCGGGTCTATTTGTGTTGGTGTTCTAAAAGCCCTTACTGTGGAGAACTTGAAATACGCTTATTTGTTTTGTTAGTAACGAAACGATCGTTGAGAAGTGTTTACGTCGAGCACGCCCCATACTGCCCATACGAACAAAGTTCACTTTGAAACTATTTTTATGGAAATCTGACAGACACGGATATAGATTTTTAGAGCATGCTTAAAATATTTTGATCGTGACAAAACGTGGCTCGGTGAAATTTATCTTATGAGATAAACGCTGAGCACGAAGCTAAGTATGACGTGTTTTATAATTGCTTAAATTTCGTTCCACTTCTTCTTCTTCATAATGCAAATCTTTACCGTAAGGGGGCGTTGTGCGCGCGTTTTGCGTAACTCGCCTGGTAGACAAACTCACTCCAGAATCTACCCAGGGCGGCAAGGTATCCAGGGAGTGTTTGTGAAGAGCCATGTAAGTTTTTTGTTGGTCGGATACACCCCTGTATTTAAGGAATTTAATCCACTATGATCAATTAAATTACAGATACCTATCACTGAAAATATTATTCTTTACTTTCATTCATTCACCGAAGCATAGTAAATACGTTGATTTAATCAGTTGCAAATGCAACGACTAGGTTGTGATACTGACGTGAAACCAAAGTATGTACAAAATAACTGTTTAGGGATTTTCTAAAAGAATATTTAAATTTTAATATGAAATGAGTGGGACAAAGTCGTGGTAGTAAAGATAGTATAATTTTGGACACGATGCTAGCGTATAAACGTAAGTTGCAACATCGTGTTCATTATTCTACTTCCGAATGTGGGTGAAATGTGCATTAGTAGTAATTTGTACTTTTATCTTGATACATTGTACGCAGAGAGCCAATGATCAAAAGACTTGTGTTGTCCGAACATTGTGTTACAAAACTTTATGACAGGTTTATTTTCGCAGTTTGTTGCGAACTCCTTTACAATATTTTAGCATTTAATATCCACTGTGTAGGTAATAAGTTCTGATAGACGAAGAACTGATAGACTTTGGGATTCCAAGTTGCTAGAATCGAAGGAGATCTCTAACAACAATGTGCAGTAAGTAAAGAAGGAGATTTTGCACCACAAATTGCAGTTCCGGCAGGTCCCCAATAGATGGACCGATAGCATCAAACAAGTCGCAGGAGCCGCTAGATACAAGCGTCGCAAAATCGCGACGTATATACGTTTCTGCAAAAGTCCAACAGTAGACGTCTCTCGATTATAATAAAGTCGACAACGATTATAATAAAGAGCTAGGATATTATAAATACTTTAAAAATATGAAATAAATAAAGCAAAGGGTATAAATGTTATTATTTTAATTGTGACTGGCTCTTTGTATAATTTCCTTTATCTTGTTTTGTAAATATTTCGTCTCGGCACAAACCTTTTCGATAAGGTCCGCTATCTTAATGATGTCTATATAACTCGGGTGGATATTATAATGTAATAATGTCTTTATCGCGTACACTCCTTTTTACGGTGTTATAGCCAACTTAAAGTTTTATGGAGTCTTTTGTTAAGGGCCATTCAATGTTTATCAGATGTGGAAATGCTAGATATGGTTGTGATAACATTTACTACGGTGTATGGTAATTTTTTAATAGTTTTTTTTAAACATAATTGGCGTGGTGCGTTAAGTTTTCATTATTGTCATAAAGTTTTAGGTGTGGTTTTGTGCCTTTATTTTGATAACAAAATACTCTTTGTACCTACGTAGCTAAGCTATTATTATAGTTCTCATATCTTACCAAGATTATAAGTACATATGTATGTACGACTTAAGCAAAAATTTTAATTTAAATGTGGCGTCTTTCTAATACTTACGGATTTTCAATTTGCTTATTTTCATTGGATTAGGGACTCCAATCAATCATAAAAATCATGAAAATGCGTCTTACGCTTTACATTTTTAATACCGAAAAGCTCTCAAATTATACATAGCATTATGTAGCATACTAACGTAGGTAGGTATTCTACGTTAGTATGCTACATTCTGTCATCCTCATTAATAATAATTCACACCAATAAAATGAAATCAACAGACAGGTTTAAAAAAATATAACAAAAATATATTTATTATACTTTGAGAAACACCACTTAAAAATTTCTTCAAAAACATCAGTAGTAGGTAGTAGGTAAGTACCTGTTATAAGAAGTTGCAAAAAACCCATAAAAATTTTCGTTAAGAACCAATAAAAAATATGAATCAGCTTTGAACGTATCACACAATGCACACTTTATGTAACCTCAAAGAGTCATAAATCTTGATAACACGAGGCAGGTACATGGTATGTCTCACCTTAGAATTCGTAACCTTTTCTCATTGAGTCATCAAACCTACTTGTGGTTACCTAGAAAACTATTTAGGAGAAAATTTGCTTTCAGTTGAGCAAGTGTAATTGAATACCTACTCTTTTAATTCAGCCGCTGTTATTTCCTAGTACTAAATAGTTAAACACTAGGTACCTTAATATGATCACGAACGTGACCCACGTGGATTTTTGATGATGCCCGGTTACTCGGAAAATAATTTAATTGCGCATTTTATTTAACAAGCGTGAGAAAACTATTAATTTCAGTCGGGTGTGGTTATTTATTGGTAATATATGTGGTTGAGTTTGGTTGTGTTTGGTTCGGGTGTGGTTATATATGTATGTGGTTATTATTAGGTAATTTTAAATCTTTAGCAATGATTATAGAAATAACTACATAGTTAAAACAAAGCCCCCGTCGCGTATGTCTGTCTGTTCGCGATAAACTCAAAAACTACGGAATAGACGAATACTAAAGAACGGATTTTCACGCGGTTTTCATTAATAGACAGAGTGATTTATGAGGAAAAGTTTTGTGTAAATTGGTTGAAATTGATGACGATAAATGTTGAAAATGATGGAAAAAGTCAAGCCGCCTCAGGGAGCTTTCATCGAAAACGCTGCATACTCCCTTTGAGATACCTATTATATAACAAAACAATGTATGGTGGGTTACCGTAGCGGGTAATTACTATACCCTTGCGAAATCGGGGCGGGTCGCTAGTAAAGGAATAAATAATAAAGTTCGATGTAATAGCTTATGCTAACGACATTGTTTGCGTAGTTAAGAGGAAATGTGGTCGAAGAGACTTTTGAAAATTAGGTATTTGAAAAAACTATCGTTGTCGCGTTCGACCGTCCCGCGCCTCAAATTCGTGCAATAAGGACAACTGCAAATCCGACTCAATAGCCGTAAGTAAAAACTCATAATTCGAGGTTTGGCTCTCTAGTGTTTCCTCCTCCAATATCAGACCAATTTAAAAGATATTTCGTAAACTAAATACAAAGGATATTATATACTGTGATCCTATGTTTTGCTTGTTTCATTATTAATTGTCAAATTTGTACATTAGGCCTCTGTTGAAAGCGATCTAAAATAGGCAATTTTGAGCATTTTGTAACGGTTCTAGTGCTTATAAAAATAATGTATCTTCAAAAAGGAAAACATAGGGCCATAGAAGCCGTTGATATTTATTTTATTGGAAAACATCATTGCTTTAGGATCATAAACCAGGGAGAAAACATGCGAGAGCGTTTGTATGGAGAAAAGAGCAACCACATTTCCTCTTAAGGTTATCCTACAGAAACCTTTTTTTTAGGTTAATCTACGAGTATTTCTCCCTACGGTACTTTTATTACTCACAATAGTAGGTAGTAGTAGTAGTAGGTAGGTATATATATACAAACAAACACGTCAATTCGTAACACAGTTCTGGGTTAAAGAACTGAACGTGAACCGAACACGACGATCTCCCTGGCGCAATAGAGAGCTGTGGTCTTAAAAGCGGAAAGTCCGTGATTCGATTCCCAGCAGGACTTAAATTTGGGACTTAATAATTTTCTCAATGTTTCCAAATGCGTATTTTTCTTACTGAGGAAATCGTTTAAACATAAATCAGACTTCTCTATTCTTACAGGGATTACCTTGAGAGACCTTTAAATGGAAATCTGAAATCCGTTAAATACACATTCTTATCCGAAATCTCGGTAATAAATCGCGCAGTGAATCATTTAATCCTTTGCTTACGCATTTGCAAGTTCTACTATGAATAGTCGCGGCGTCGTTTGGGTACCTGTGGAGTATCTACAGATACAGAGATATCGAAATACCGCGACCGCAAAAATGTGTATATCACGCCTCGTTAGTCACGGCTTCTACTGATTCAATAACCGCGGTTCTGTTCCGATCTGAACCTGTTAGTGATATATTATTATTGATATAGGGAGTTAACAAGAGTTGCCAGTATCACACTCACGAAACGTCTTCAAAAAAACAGGTTTTGAATTTTTCCTCGATAAAGTTTACCTATTCTACTTAATCGCTGATTCGTCCTGTGTTTTGCAAAAATGCATAAAATATTTCACTACTTGACTAAATGTGTGGACTAGTAAATTTTATAATTTAGTGGCATTTTATTTTATTGAGGCCTTATCTAACTTACGAATAATCCATTCAAGAACTCAAATCTCCAGGTCCAAAAACAATAAAATTTGACTAGGCATTTCTTGCTCTATTCGTATGTCTGATGGCTTATATGGCAGGACAATCAAATTTTGTGCTAAAGAGAGTCGTTTTAGTAGGCATTCGTTCTACTTTGGGTTTCAATTTTTATAATCATTATTTTTTACGTTTTAATAATACATTAAAAAAAAAAACAACATCTTGGACTATAAAAAAGGTTTTACGTTTATTTTATTATTCTGACAGGTAATTAAATAAGGGCAAAGTGGCACACACTGAAAGTGGAACGGCGGGCCCATGCCAGTGGCCATTGTGTTCGATTAAGTTTTTTTTGCGACACAGTGCGGTGCTAATTTATATTGCATCTCCGCGAATTTCGGCGAATAGATTCTTTCGTTTGTACAAGCCATTTGAAGTGTGCTGGGAACAATAAAATTTCCAGTAACATTATAGTGTCCGTTTGATTTTGGAACAGATATTTTCTTTATCGCATTTTTATTGTAATGGGTTTTTGGAGTGCTCTCCGCGAACGATTTTTATTTAGAAAGAT
Organism: Melanargia galathea; assembly: GCA_920104075.1. Taxonomy (NCBI): domain Eukaryota; kingdom Metazoa; phylum Arthropoda; class Insecta; order Lepidoptera; family Nymphalidae; genus Melanargia; species Melanargia galathea. The sequence continues at coordinate 7,325,028 of OV049870.1, forward strand.
AGTATAATGTATGTAATTCTTACAACAAAATATGACCTCGAGAGTTCAGAGCGTCAAATTAAATTTTTACTCTTATGTTTTTAGAATAAGTAAATACCTAATTATATTAGACAACATTATTACACATTCGAAATAACTAAGAAACTTTTACGTTCTAAATACAAGAGCTGCCATCTAGTTGACTCACGCGGTACTACGAGTAAAAGCTCTGTGTCGTGATTCGTGGTCATTTTGTGCTTAGAGTTTCATTTATTTTTATACTAATTTAATTTTAAACTTCGAAAAAACGTTTAGTATTTTTATTCTTATATTTTCTAATGTACTTACTATGAAAGTCTGTCCAAAGTAAGTTTTCCGTTTAAGTGCCGTTAGCAAAGAAGTTGTAATGAGGTAATTTCTATATTATCTAAGTTAGCTCTTAGTTCTAAATGAAACTTGACTTTACAATTTCCATTTACAAGTAGGTGTGCTATGTTTTACTCTCTTTGTATAGTCTAAAACTCATAGAAAGTGCGAAGTTAACATTAAATTTGTTGAACTACTGAAATGGACCTGAAGAATGATCCACCAAGGGAACCATTGTGTAATGAAGAGTAGTGCCCTCAAGACGGCTGTTGGTGTAAACTTGAACCATTAAGATAATATTACAGAGTTTGTTTATAACGTAATATATCTAAGTAAAAACTTAAATGGTAAAATGTGAGCCAAGTTGTGTTTGTAAACTCATGGCCGTAATGTAATAATTACATTGAAACTAGCTGATGCCAGAGACTTCGTCCGCGTAGATTTTGACCGTTGGATTTTCCGGGATAAAAAGTAGTCTATGTTCTTCTCCTAGATCTAGTCTATCTCTGTACCAAATTTCGTTACAATCGGTTAAGCGGTTTAGGCGTGAAAATGTAACAAGCAAACATTTTCGCATTTATAATATTAGTTAGGATGTAATCTGATATAGAATAACTACCTACTGATATGATGGGATCACTGGCATCCTACTTGGATAATCCATGGTTTGTAACACGGTGCGCCGCCAAAATATATCACTTATGTCACAAAACACTTGTCACTTGCAACGCCATATGGCACGCACACAATCCCAAAAACAGACTACGTTTTGGCGCCGCAACGCACATTGCTCTTACGTCACCTCTTTTACTGGTCCTTTTTTTATAAATTTAACCATTTCATGAGATTGCATATATTGCTGCATTTTCTTGGTTACATTTCAGTATCTAGACTCAGCAGTTTGAAATATTTGATTTAACTCTACTATGTAATTTTAAGACGGTAATGTACGCATACTTACGTACACGTACGCGTACTTGTTAGTAAGTAACCGTAAGAAGTAAGATTTTGAAACACATTGCCATATAAACATGAACCTTAAGTGCATCACGACCTTAACTTAGATTTTGTCTCGTGTTTACTTTACTCGTTAACTTAATATTATTTAAATACCTCTTAAATTCATTTGTTACTTAAATAACGCATTATTTTGTGACAAAATAAAATTATGTATCTCTTTGACAATGAACATTAATATTTACTTACTGTTTAATTAAATTGGCCACTAATTTTATTGGCCAATAGGAAAGTTGTAAGATCCTTTCCAAACTGATTTTAACAGTTGAAACGACTTCTAAACTAAATAATTATTAGATTTCAGTTATCATACCATAACAAACATCGTAAATTTTGTACGACTATCTAGTATGGGGACGCCGACTAATAAATCAATTGTGTTATCTTTTCCGATTGAAAATAATTAGAAGTTGCTTAATTATTCTGGTCTATTACGTTTTGATTACGTTAGTTACGTTACGAGTAAATTGAAGGTTGACGTCCACTTGCCAGCATAGTTTAAAATATTAAGTAATTTAAGTAAAATCATTAGGTACACATTGTTTTCGATCATAATTAACTACTTACCTACTGCTGTTTTACTGTTAGAACTATAATATTGTTAATCTAACTGTTATAGGCAGCCTGCGAATATTTTGGTTCATTCACAACAAAAATGTTAAAAATAGTTGCAATTTAGAAAAAAATAATAAAGACAAAAACATTTTACGCGATTAGATACCTCAACAGTAACCTCACTTGATTAGATTAGAACTATCCATTTCACTGAAATTCATTGATTCTTAATTGTATTTTTATCCAATTAACTATTAAAGTTGTACAATTCCGACATATGTACATGAATCATAAAGAGTATTAGCTAACAGTCGCCTGTTGGTGGAGAAATCCGCATGAAAATGTCCTAAGAAAAAAGATTTTAATCCAATATAAAGACAAGCGTGGATTGAGACTTTGTTTTATACTATTCAGATAATTATGGGTGAGATCTATAGAGTGTACTCTGATTCTACTTACGTTCAAGATAGAGTTAAAACGAGACAGATATATCAGGGACATATTTATGTCCTGTTCTAACTCTCGGACAATGAGTAGAGTCAGAATACGTTCTATACATCTCAGTACTAAGACGTATTCAAAAAAGTATGAAGTATTCAGAGAAGTAATATATTATGGCGCGTGCTGCGATGACAAATGAGCGTTCACCTTTACGCTGCAGAGATAAGCGTTCAAGTTCAAAGTGGGCCGGTACGTGTGAATCATTCTAATGTATACTAACGATATTGATTAAGCGATCTTGTTCTCTAATGGACTTGGAAATAAAATGATCGATTCGTCGGTTTAACTGAATCGTCGGGAGTTATTGGAAATGAGTAATTCGTATTTCGTTATAATATTATGTTCAATAATGCAATATGGTCTGTAAGCGGACTCTTTCGAATTGAATAAAGTGAGTAGGTACTTCTTGTCTATACATTGTATAAGCAAGTATAAATTAAAAATTTTAAAAACCCCCGACACTTGCCATTTTGTGGCGGCCGCCATCTTGGATTTGCAATAGTGCTGTTCTACTAGTCAAGCCCTTTTGGAGTTGTGAAAAAATATGTAATCCGCCATTTTGTAGCGGCGGCCATCTTGGACCGATTTTCATCAAACATAGCTAACAACACTCTCGACTAATTCACCTTTCAAACAAAAAATCAGCCAAGTGCGAGTCGGGCCTCGCTCTTTCAGGGTTCCGTACATAATTATGAACAATATAATATTTTGGGTCTAAGAAATATTTAACTTCCGAGTTAGACATCGCAAGAAACCGTGAAAGAAAAACGCAAAATAAGTTCGTTTGTTTTGGTCACAGCTTATAAACTATTTTATGAATCGTTGTTTTCAGTATTTGTTGTACAAATAGAGCATATAGTACATAATATACCGAAATATCATATTCCTAACTAGTTTAGTTTTTTAGATAGCCCCCGTCACAAAAATGGTCTAAAATTGACAATTTTGATGACCTCCTATTTCCTTACTTTTTAAGCAAAAAATTAAAAAAATATATATTCGTACTCTACTCAATGAGCTCTAAACAATGATACCTCACAAGCTAGGGTAAGAAAAAAATTTTTTTCCGGCTCCTTTCTCATGTATGGGAGCCCCCCTGAAAAATAATTTAATTCAATTTTTAATTCAATATTTGATTTTGGGTCAACGTTTTACACCAAATACCAAAGTTTCAGGTTTGTAACTCATTTCGTCTGCGAGCTAGAGACCTGTGACCGGCGGACAGACGGACAGACAGACAGACAGACAGACAGACAGACAGACAGACAGACAGACAGACAGCCGAGTGACATTAATAGGGCTCCGTTTTTACCCTTTGGGTACGGAACCCTAAAAAACCGCATTCAAATCGGTCCACCCCGTTTGAGCGCCACAGGGGAACAGACACACATACACACAGACACGTCAAACTTATAACACCCCGTCGTTTTTGCGTCGGGGGTTAAAAAGTACTAATCAACGTTCTTTTGGTGTACCTACGTTTGCTTATCTATACTCAAATTTTCGAAAAATAAGTAGTATTTTTGATGATCTGGATTTGTAGGTGACTTCGAAAGTCAAATAAGGAACTATCTAATAAAAGTGAACGCAGGATTCCTAAAGTTTTGTCACTTTTTTACTTTATATCAAGTGACATAGACAAATGTTATGAATAAGCTATGCGACACTTATCGGAAGGTGATGAAACAGGCCCTTATTCTTTCTTATGAAAGAGCTAATAAGTTTTTAAACTGTTTTTATAAATAAGCCAAGGTCAAATACTTATTTATTTTTCTTGTTCATAAAATATAATATCAGCTCGAGTGCCTTATATCGGATGACGCAAGAGTACGCCTCTGATAGCGGAGTGGTGAATATGAGAATGATCGAGTGGACACAAGGGGGACACAAGGGGCCGAGTGGACTTAGTGTTTACTTAATTAGAGCTTAGCTTCTTGTTGCGTGCTCGAAGCGCGCGGAAACGCTAAAGGTGCGTCCAAACTTGTAACATTTCACCGAACCGAACTTTGTAACATTACCGCGAACTTGTTACGCTCAATAAGGACGGCGCGGCGCGGCGGACCGCGCTTCAGATGGGTTACTGCGTAACAGTTCGGCTTAACAATTGTTCGCGTAACAAACCGACCACACTACCGCAACTGTTACGCGGTGTTGACACGGCTACACAGTTCGGTTCGGTGAAATGTTACAAGTTTGGACGCACCTTTAGGGGCTGCTAAGGGGTTAGGCCGCTATCCCACTGGCGTTTTGCGAGCGTTGGCGTTTCTCCAACGTCGGCGCAGCGACAACGTCGCGTTGACGCGACGTCAACGTTGAGAGTTTCCAATAGTAAGGGAGCCCAAGAGGGGATTTTTGGATTTACTCGAGCGCGTCAGATTAAGATAAGAGAGGCGAGGCATATTGCATCCTGCTGAGTATCCTCTACCATATATAAGCCCTTTGAATAGAGCCGCACGCAAAATAAAAAAATGATGGACAGAAATACTCAGAAACATCAGATTAAGATATGGTGGGTTAATTACGAGCTAAGAAAAGTAGGTATATTTAGAAAATCAAACTAAGTATATGAACGTAACGTACGAGAATGGGAGCGTTACAAAGTTGCAAAAAAAACGTTATCTTGTCGAATCTCGCGGGTGCTTGAATTTTTTTCCATTTTGAAGGAAATGATGCAAAAATAACAAAAAATATATAATCAACCGATTTTCACAAGTCGAAGTTATAAAAATCGTCTATTGAAGATGAGAGCGTGCAGCTAGAAGCTTTCCCCACCACTGAAATGCAAAACCTTATATAACCTTTTATTCTTCCTGTCAACTAATCTATAAAATCTACTAGGTCCCGATGACGCTTGAGTATATCCACATTTAGCATCCTCGGCTCCCCTACTATAATGGCAAACGTTCACGCTTCGACTTCGCAACTTCAACGCGACGTTAACGTCGCGACAACGCTGCGCAGACGTTGGAGAAACGCCAACGTTCGCAAAACGCCAGTGGGAGCAAACAAAAGAGAGGAAAATAACGTAAGATACTGTTATAATAACGTCAATTCGGAGGTTTTCCTGTGAATTAAATTAAGATTATCTGCGACTTTTTCTAATTGGAATTGTGAATACGAACACTTATTAAAACGACTTACAATCATTTAACTCGCTGGTTTTAAACTAAGTATCCAATTAGATACATAGTTAAGTTTTATTTAAATACATATAATAATTGATAACATTGTTATTAATCATACCTTGCTAAAAACTGTTAAAAGTTCACTGGCGAATGTTTAGGTAGATCAAAATGTAAACATCCGCCAGTGAAAGTCCCATCAAAATCGATCCAGCCTTTCAGGGATTACCCGGGTAATCTTTAAAGTCTCTCCTTTCTAAAAAAAAAAGAATGAATGAAATCGGTCCACGCGTTAATGAATTACAGCTAAGTACACATTTTGACTTTCATCCCTTCTCCCAAGGGAACCGTGCTGAATTTCGGGATAAAAAGTATCCTATATGTTACTACTTAATTGAAAAACAAAATAATTCACCAATCAAAATTACCTGCTTATTACCTTTTTTTATTGAGTTATAAAATTAAATCAGCAGATATAATCTGTTCATGTGAGTTGACTGAGATAAACTAGCAAATATGATTTGAATTAATATACGAGTACCTACTAACCATACCATGGTTAAATTATGGACGCAAGGCAAGGTAGGTTGATGACGAAGTCATAGTTAATATTATGAATGATAGTCTTTTTATTACATCGAATAAATACGAACGCAGAAATAAATTGGTTTTGATACGAGTATTTAGGTCTGCACTTTATTATTCTGTTAACGATGTTTTAATGACTTAATATTGAGACAAATTGATGATATTGGTCTTCAGATAGCAAAAAGATAATAAAATCTTTAGATAAATCTTTGAGTAACATCAAATAAGCTGACGTATGGAGGCTAACGATGTAATTAACCTTTAGATATTGTAATGTTGGGTTAAAATTTGAGGTATTTTGAAACAGATACGTGGTGCATCTTCTTAAAAGCTTTCCAGTGCTAGAATGGGATGGATGAAGTCGTTTTTTACATTATTACAGATATATTCAGGCCACTGAGTGTACTAGGTAGGATATGTCTACGATTGTACCTACTAAGGGTAAGCTACACATTCATTCCAAGATCTTATATTATTAAACGGCTGATTCTGGGGTCACAGGATAAACAGAAAACTCTCCGATGTCCAAGTATGTCAGTATGCCTGCGCTTAAAAATTTTTGCTATCTATTTATGGCGTATGAAATTATTTCAAGGGGCATTAGACACTAGTATGTTGTATAATTATACACTACAAGTAGTATCTGATCAGCATCAAACATTTTTACTTTTAGTATTTTGTCAGTATTTATCGAAATAATTTATCTTTTTTTAAAATTACGATACCTTGTTTGTCAGGCACCATTAAAAGAAACGCAACCACTTCACGCAGGCAGACTGAGATTTTGTACTGAGTGTATGAACAATTACAGTCACGCTAGATCTAGACAGACTTTTTCATCATGCTTTAGATATATTTTGCGTACTTTTTTTTTATAAGAATAGCGGGCAACTGAGCAAGCGGGTCACCTGATATTAAGTGATTACCGCCGCCCATGAACATTAGCAGCACCTGAGGAAGCACTAATGCGTTGCCGGCTTTTGAGGAAGGGGACTGGCTCTTCAGCTCGCTGCCGGAACACACGGATGCTTTGCGGCAGATTACGGCTGAAGTGTGGTTGCTAGCCAGGCGGATTCAGGGTAGGATCCTACCACAAAGCGGTAATACCATCCAGATTACGTTGTGTGGTATCAGGCACAACGACCCGTAAAGGGGACTGAGAGCGTCAGGGCCTCGTTGGCATATTGGCAGGGTGCACCGCGCGCAGGTGTGGTTGACTTTGGCCCTATAGGTGGAATTTGGCCGTCACTTCACCCCGTCAACCCACTTACGCTTACGTCATACCACATCGTATGGAACCGTGAAAGATTTGTTTTTAAATTAAACAATTGAAAAAACCATGCCTATTATGAGACCAGAGAGGGTGTAGTATTATTTTTACGACTGCAGAAGCATATTTAATTTTATTCACGATTCGACCGTGCAATCCAAGCCACTGAGTTTTAATAACTCAGGACGTGTGAGGAAAAAAGAATTTAAAATATAACAAAGAAATAAACTGGTAAAGGCATTCGTAAAAGTTTATTTTTTTCGGTTTATTTTTTTAACCCCCGACGCAAAACGACGGGGTGTTATAAGTTTGACGTGTCTGTGTGTGTGTGTGTGTGTGTGTGTGTCTGTCTGTTCCCCTGTGGCGCTCAAACGGGTGGACCGATTTGAATGCGGTTTTTTTTGTTTGAAAGGTGATTTAGTCGAGAGTGTTTTTAGCTATAATTGATGAAAATCGGTCCAAGATGGCCGCCGCTACAAAATGGCGGATTACATATTTTTTCACAACTCCCTTAATATGGGTATCAAATGAAAGGGCTTGACTAGTACAATAGCACTATTGCAAATCCAAGATGGCCGCCTCCACAAAATGGCGAATGTCGGGGGTTTTTTAAATTTTCAATTTACACTTGTTAGTGTTTAAACCTGTAACTTTTTATTCCCGAGACATGTTAATTATAGAGTAGTCTGAACTGGTCACTGGTCAACCATTGATGCGTGTGTGTTTTTAAATACTAAAGCAAATGTCCATCAAACAGGGTCGCCACTCGCTCGCCAAACAGCCCTCGCTCACGAATGCACTAATCGCGTTAATTAATGCGCAATCCCACTTCGAACTCGCTACGTTTTCGCCCACTCGCGATTTAATACACGGTGTTCTGTTTAGGGCATCAAATTATGTTTAGACTCGATTGACGATCCAAAAATACCTACTTGTAAAAACATATTACTTAGGTATACCTAGATTATAAGCTGTGATAGCCTAGTGGTTAGGACGACCGACTTCTAATCGGAGGTCGTGGGTTCGATCCCGGGCACGCACCTCTAACTTTTCGGAGTTATGTGCGTTTTAAGTATTTAAATATCACTTGCTTTAACGGTGAAGGAAAACATCGTGAGGAAACCGGCATGCCTGAGAGTTCTCCATAACGTTCTCAAAGGTGTGTGAAGTCTGCCAATCCGCTTGGCCAGCGTGGTAGACTATGGCCAAAACCCTTCTCACTCTGAGAGAGGAGACCCGTGCTCTGTAGTGAGCCGGTAATGGGTTGATCATGATGATGATGATGATGATACCTAGATTAGCGGACCCAGCATACGTACCCCGGTGACATACCGACATCAGCGCCACCTACATGGTCCAATTGTATTCTCAACTGGACACAAAAAATGTTTACGTCTGCGCAGGGAGTGGTTGATTTCATACTGGATAAATATAAATCAAATATTCATTGGTAGCTTGTATCCGACACAAGACACAAAAGTGTCTACCGCAGCGCCTTAAATCGCTAAACAGTATACCTACTTAGTAAAACTTTGCACATCTTTTTTTTTTTATAGGAATAGCGGGCAACCGGGCAAGCGGGTCACCTGATGTTAAGTGATTACCGCCGCCCATGAACATTAGCAGCACCTGAGGAACCACTAATGCGTTGCCGGCTTTTGAGGAAGGAGACTGGCTCTTCAGCTCGCTGCCGGAACACACGGATGCTTTGCGGCAGATTACGGCTGAAGTGTGGTCGCTAGGCAGGCGGATTCGGGGTAGAATCCTACCACAAAGCGGTGATACCATCCAGATTAAGTTGTGTGGTATCAGGCACAACGACCCGTAGAGGGGACTGAGAGCGTCAGGGCCTCGTTAGCATATTGGCAGGGTGCACCGCGCGCAGGTGAGGTTGACTTTGGCCACATAGGTGGAATTTGGGCCACTTACACCCCAAAATCTCGGCAACAGATTATGTATCAAAACTTCAGCAACATTAATGCATTTGATTAAAATGATCTTTCTTCTGCATAACCCTTCATAAAGTTGGAGAGGCTTTAAATGCTTCAGACCTCTCTGGTATAGTCATGCGTCGTTAAATTTCTATTGAGAGGTTTTGGTTTTGCTCCAAGTAAGGCAAGGTATTAAGTGTAATGAGTTAGCCCGTTGACTCAGCTCTTAACACGGCCCGGGATCCATTCGCCATTACCTCGCTTAATCTGTGTAACTCACTCGTTTTATTGGTACGTCTATTACATTACTTAGAAGGGTTTCTCATTATGTTTTATAACGCGATAAAGTAAATACAAGAAGCTATCTGCATACTTGATACATACACATGTGTATCTGTTAATAAATATAAATCTTTGAGTATACTATAATCGAAGCTGTAAATAAAGTTACTATGTCCTTCTGATGTCTGTCAGATAAACTCTCCTAAGCTATTTGGGCCTAGGATATCACAAAAAAGCTTAGTAGAGAATGCAATGAAGCTTCTGATTTTCGATACAGTTTAGAGTTCTGACTTCTAAGTTCAGAATTAAGCCCGAAAAATCAAGATCCTAGATGCAGTCGCTTCTAGACATAACCACATTTTGTTGCGCAGAATGTACTTAGTAGATACCTAATAGATCTTTGCATAGTGAATACGAAATTAAGAACATTAGACCTCCTCAACACTTCATACAAGCAAACCTACCACGGACAAAGACAAGGATAACTCTATACTCTATACTACTAGGTGTACTTCTACATCAGGTAAAAAACATTTTGACCTTGAATCTGTGCAGTGGGTGATTTTGGTTATCAAAGCGAGGCACGATGGATCTGTGCTGCCATGCTATTAATTCGTCCAATATCCAACAGAAGGTGCTGCACAGAAACAGTACAATATCCAGTACAGTACCCAAGCACTGAAGCCTCTCCACCGTCATCCAGGGATCTTTTTATCTAACGCCATCCGTGGTCGGATCGATGCCATAGGCAACTTTCGCTTCCCGCGCTGTAAGAAAGTACAGAACCCAAGCACAGACACAATCCAGGGATCTTTTTAGCTGACGCCATCCGTAATATTATGAGAAACTTTTTTTTATATTTATTCAACTACAAGTTAGCTTTTGACTGCAATCTCACCTGATGGTAAGTTCAGTCTAAGATGGAAGCGGGCTAACTTGGAAGAGGTATGTATACCCCTGATCGGTTTCTACACGGCATCGTGCCGGAACGCTAAATCGCTTGGCAGCATGGCTTTGCCGGTAGGGCAACTCTTCTAAGAAATCCTACTTCTGAAGTAAGTTACATATAAATGGCAAATGGGTCTCGAGCCGTGTCAAGCACGTATCCCGCTTCCCTCTCAGTCACCGGGCCAACTTATCTCGCTCTGAATAAATATAAACACGGCTAACGAAGTGCCGAAGGAAAGTTAAAAGCGTGCCGGGAAGGAGTTTGGCCACTACTACGTGTTGTTATTTCACAAGAAACTCGACTGTGGTAAATGGTAAAATTTAAATGGTAAGGTGTTATAAGTTTGACGTGTCTCTGTGTGTGTGTGTGTGTGTCTGTCTGTTCCCCCATAGCTCTCAAACGGGTGAACTGATTTAAATGCAGTTTTTTTTGTTTGAAAGGTGAACTTGTCGAGAGTGTGTGATAGCTAACAGCTATGTTTGATGAAAATCGGTCCAAGATGGCGGCCACCACAAAATGGTGAAAAACATATTTTTCACAACCGCCTCAATATGGATATCAAATGAAAGGGCTTGACTAGTAGAATAGCGCTATGCAAATCCAAGATGGCCGTCGCTACAAAATGGCAAATGTCGAGAGTTGTTAAAAATTTTAATTTATACTTGTTTTAATTTGTAAATTTTTTCGTAGAATTTTTAAAGTAAACCATAAGATCATTATGTGATTGTTGCTTTAAGCTGTGTGAATGTTTAATTTGTTGTAGAACAAATTTATACACATTACCAAGTAGTTACTAGTACCTACTACCAATTAATGCAGGAATTATGAAGTGTTTAGTAAAGCAAAATGTAAATATTGCTACCGGCTGATGTATTCATATTATTATTTTGAGAGTAAATATTGTGTAGCGTAAACCGTACTGTTAAAAATATTTGTATTGTCACAGAAAAGCGCGATTTAACTACTTTTCATTGGATTTACTTTTCACCATTGTAGATACCTACAATGCGACTTGTGAGAAAACTGTTGTTTTTTTTTACAAAAAATTACCATATTTTATTGATACTTACGTTTCAACATTATTTTCACCCAAAAACATATTATTTTAAGGTAACAGGCCATCACCATCTTTTTTTCATCTGTATTCAGACTGCTAGAAATCGGACATAATTATTGTATTCTGCCTTGTGAAATACTTAATTTGGCTGATATATTTATATCTAAGTTTCTATTCAGTGAATAAGCTAACAAGTTATTTCATTCTTGTACACATAGTTTCCTATGAAAATAGCATCAACAGAAACCGATAGTAAGGCTCATGAATTTATTAATGTTAACGAACCTCTCGGCGTCCCATTAAATCATATCTGACCGAGCGACTAAAAATGTGTCCTGATTCGGAGAGAGTGTATTTTTATACTGTGAAATTCTTTTACTTTTCTACCATCCGATGAATATAAAACTCTCTTCTTATCGCTCTCTATTTATTTTTGAAGACAGTTTTTATTAGAATAGATATTACGTACCTACTATATCTGTATATATAAAAATTAATCCCTATTTTCCTTGGTGACGGCATCACGCCTGAACGGCTGAATCGATTTTAACGAAATTTGGGATAGAGGTAGACTAGACCTTGGAGAAGGATATAAGCTGCTTTTATCACGAAAAATTATAGAGTTCCGGGGATTCTTAAAAACGCGGAAGTCGCGGGCATAAGCTAGCTTATTTTTACGTACGTGTATGTGTGTTTGTCACCTAACTTCTCCTAAATGGCTGGACCGACTTCGATGAAATTTTGTGTGTATTAGTCAATGGGTTCCTGGATGGTTTGACCGGTAACCTACGGGGTTTCAGTAGGTGGCGCTGATGTCGGTATGTCACTGGGCAGGACGACGCGTCCTCCTGCGCAGTGACATACTACCACAGAGTACCTACAGAGGGGAAGCTTCTACAAGCGGCCCGCTGTAGGTACACTCACACATATGCGCACAGTTTGTCACCAACTGTACCGGTTAGTGGAACGAGCGCGCGTCCGTGAACCGTTGGTGAGTGTGTTTGTGTGAGTATACCTACAGCGGGCCGCTTGTGGAAGCTTCCTCTCTGTAGATTTACTACTCGTGTGATACTACACTAGCGGACCCGGCAGACGTCACGACGTCTGCCGGGTCCGCTTTATATGTCGCATATTGTCGCTTATCTAAATTATATATAAATCTCAATGATGATTGCCTCAATGGTGTCTTTAAGTGATACGAATGATGATATAATATAACATTGTTATAATAGGTATAACGATAACATTGTTTATAATAAATAGATTTTATCTCCGAAAAAATAGAGCTCGCAAGTTTTACAAAATACCTAACTACATATATTTTGTTAATACTCTTCTCTTCATAGTCTAAATTAGTCTGACATCGTGAGCGGTCTCATCTTGTCATTTTTATTAATGGCGTTATTAATTTTTCGGTGTTAGGAACAAAGACGGAATGTGGTCTTATTAAAATTCTTTTGAAGCGACTAATTAGCTGGTTGTTGACGAATTTATTAGGAATAAAAGAATGGTTCTATTGTTGTGGTACCTACTAGGTAGTTAATATAAAAAATATATTTTAGATACTGTTATTTTCATGTCTATTTAGGGATCTGAATTTAATAGAAAAACTTGTATTATACTTAATATTTTTTTTTCACACAGATCAAATTACAACTTAACTGGAACCTGGATTTGGCATGTTTCCTATATTATTTTTCAGTTTTTCTATTCTCTTACGTATTTGTGAATGAAATGAAAACCATGAGGCATAACATTTTCTTAAATTCCGACATAGACAAACCTGAAATCGAAATCATGTTCATTTGCAAGACGAGTAATCATAATAAATTGTTACTAAAAATTTTGGCCGGACGGCCAAGTTTTTTATCTATGAAAATTCTCGATGGAGGTAGCTACTCGAGTGCGTGTTAAACATTTCAAATACGCTCAGGTGGGAAATCGTTCCACTAAAATTTGTAGGATTATGTGGTCATTTCATTATACTGTAACTACTTACTAAGTTGCATACAAAAAATCAGCTGGTTATTAGTAATATTCTACAGCGTCCTCCACTCCGAATATTTCCAAATAATGAGGTTATGAAAATCGTTAAAAAATATTAATCACTAAAAAATTTGTTCCTCGGCTGCCTGAGTATATCTTCCAAGTTGACTGAACCAAATAATAATAACTAATACTGACTGAACCATCTCCTGATGTATTCATAGCGATGATGTAGTCCTTTAATCGAATGCAGCTTGTGTATTCCATTTAATGAAACCAATATGACTTCGCACGCTGATTGTGGCAAGGAATCTCAGGTCAAATCATTTGACTTTCATTCCATTACTTTCATCACGTAAAAGTCAACAGTTTATCATACTTTAGCTCATATTATATGACCGAGATTGCAGATTGGTTTTTATAGTTTTACTTTTTTTAAGGTTATTTCAATGAGTCTAAATATCATATTTTTAGGACAGTTACGGAAAAAAATAATTTCTTCGTAACTCAGTAAATCGACGATCGAAAATTTTAAGTAAATTATTCACTTTACTAATAGTTGATAATAACATGGTTCTCTTTAATTTAATGACGTTACAAGATAACAGCTGTTTGAGCTGCGTTCGTACTTTGAAAACATAAATTCACAGTTGTTAAAAATATTCTTTCATTTCGACTTGGTTGTGAAAAAGATCTAGCTCACATGTTCATACGTCCTTATTTTCATATTTCAAAATCCGTCGTAACAATTTCTATTGTTGTCCATCCTTGGCCTGTTTCATAACTAAAAACATACGAATATTTCATGATTCTATTTATTTATATTGGAATTAGGTGATGATGTAAGTGTGTGGACTGTTCGTAGTGTATGATCTCATTGGAGAATTTTTGTTTTAAAACTTTTTGTCTTGTCGCTTTACTTCACAATATATTTACCACGACGATATGAGAGAGACAATAATATCTTGTGTGTGATTTTTTATGTAATCGAAACTCGTGAGCGGTTATAATGTACCTACGAAAGTATTAGTATTACCTGCATTGTTATTATTTAATAATGTAGGTAAGTAACAAGTAAGCATGGAACTCAAATTTAATTGAGTCAAAACTTTTGCTATATCAACTAATCATAACTTACCTTGACTCTTGTGAGGGAAGGGAGAAAATCCTTATATTTATACTAGCTTTTGCCCGCAGCTTCGCCCGCATGAATTTCGATTTTTCACAAATCCTGAGGGAATCGTGGATATCTGGTGTCCGTTCTCGCTCCCTTTTCCAACCTTTATACCTACTTTCAAGAAAAATTGCTATAATAATCTAGCTATAGCTGCAGCTGTAGATTTCGGTTTTTTCAAAATCCCGCGGGAACTGTGGATTTTTCCATAATAAAAAGTAGCCTATGTGTTAAGTCAGGACATAGTCTATCTCTATTCAAAATTTCAGCCAAATTGGTTCAGTAGTTGCGACGTTGTAGAGTAACAAACCTCCAAACATCCAAACATCCACACATTCACATTTATAATAAGTTATAGTCTTCGATAATTATCGCTTAGAAAAAGAAATCATTGTAAATTGTGTACGAGAAAATAATAGGGTTAGCAATTGGGTAAGGTTAGAAATAGGGTATAGACAGGGTTGCGGCATCGTGCCGGAACGCTAAACCGCTTAGCGGCATGGCTTTGTGGGTAGGATGGTAACTAGTCACGGCTAAAGCTTCCCACCAGACCAGACCAGATATAAATTCAGGAATTATAAAATCCAAAATTGCCTCTGCAGGAATCGAACCCGGGACTTCCCATTTATGAGTCCAAAGCGCGCTCCACCGCGCGTTTTTTTGTCGAGTGACAGTCGCTAGTGTCAATTGACGCTTATGCAATTGAGTTGCTGCTCCCACCGTGTTTGTTAAAAGCTGCGATAGTTGTCACGATTTGTTTGATGTCTTAGTTTATTTCATAATGGTCATAAATATCAGCTTGTGTACTTGCCTACTGAGTGCCGAGTTAAACGATTCGTTTAGCCTTGGCACAATTATTCGAAGAATAGTGATGCTACTTGTAGGAAAGTGATTGTTGTTAGCAACTCATTTAAAACTACATTTTCTGTCTAGCTACTCTACTTCGCTATTAGTAGAAATAACGATGCTTGGTGTTGTTGACTTACGATCGGTGATTTTTTTTGAAATCTATCTTATTCAGACGTTTGCGTTTGTGCATTTTACAGTAAAGATATTTTTTAATACGATACGTTTAGAGTAGTAGACACCGATAGAACTACTATGCATAGTATATTTGCATGATTCGTATTTAAAGTACTCAATGAGGCATCAGGCAAGTAGGATTTGAGAGCTGCTGCAGCATAGAAGAAGAATTTGGTAGAAGAAGAATTTCTTGGTTACGAAATCTGCGGGAATGGTACGGTAAAAGTACTAGATCGCTCTTCCGTGCGGCGGTGTCCAGATTGCAAATAGCCTTAATGATTACCAACCTTCGGAAGGAGACGGCACCATAAGAAGAAGAAGCAGCATAGAAGTGTCGGCACCAGCTGCAGAAGAAGATTTGCATGATTCGCATTGATATGACTAGATGTTGGCAAGTAAGATTTGAGAGCATGAAAGAGTCGGGACATAGGTACATAGGTGTAAACAATACTTCTAATTTGTAGCAATTATATCTTGCATTTTTATTTTCTTTAAGTAATGTATGGAGAGAAGAAAACTTTTTTTTACCGCCCCGCTTTAAATCAATTAACTTGATCATACAAATGTATGATGGTACATCGACCCGAACGTCGTAAAATTAATCACATAATAACCTCAGTAAACTATAAATTTAATAGTCTCATTTATATGTAATAAAATCAACTATAAAATCAATGTAGTCTCACGCACGGTTTTTGAATCAATAGAGGCCAAGGCGGATGCAATTGAGCGCATTCTGTCCGTACCATGGAGAATCGGTCGAATTGATGCAACAAAAGATTGGTTACAGTTTAAAATACCAAGCTTTGTTGTTGCTTAACATTTTGATGGCGGTTCTTTATGGCTATTTATGTCTTATAGTATTATGTACTTACCTATAAAGTGAACTCGATTTTATGTACCAGAGATATTTTTTTTTCATTGACCAAAGATGTATTTTGTTCGTACTCTATCGGTATTATTTTACGTGTTAAATCTTTTTAAGGCCTCAATATTTTTTCAACGTTAATTGTTTCAGCTCTAGAAAAATAGTGCATAATTATGTACATGCTATTCTGATTACATTACAGTATATAGGAACCAACATATAGGTACAAGACTTAGACAAATAACAAAATTAGGGTTTCATCCTCAGAGGTTGCCGAATTTGTTGGTCGGGCGCTATCATTTTAATTAGCGCCTTGATCTTTGTCACCTTGATGTTGCTGTGGCATCTGTCTTGTTCTTTAATAGATGATTTTGTGTGTGGTGGTACGGAACCAATTATTTGCAATTCCGACTCACAGTTGGCTGGTTTTATTACAAAAGAAAATGTATTAGAACTGACCAGATCTAGAGAAAAGTCTATTTTTCCTTAGTTGTCATAAAAGGTAAATAAATTGCAACAATGTTCTCGGATAAACGCATAAGTGACGCTCTTTCCCCGGCGCTTGAGACGTTCTTTTTAAATTTTCACTTAGATCACGATTTCATTGTTAGTTCGCGGTAAGAACGTAATATACGCCGTGGAAAATGCTTACGCGTTTCAGCGACAGTGGACTTGTTTATATTTTAAGACAACTAAGGAACAAGTATAAATTGAAAATTTAAAAAACCCCCGACATGCGCCATTTTGTGGTGGCGGCCATCTTGAATTTGCATAGTGCTATTCTACTAGTCAAGCCCTTTCATTTGATACCCCTATTGAGGGTGTTGTGATAAAATATTATGTAATCTGCCATTTTGTAGCGACGGCCATCTTGGACCCATTTTCATCAAAGATAGCTAACAACACTCTCGAATAATTCACCTTTCAAACAAAAAAAACCGCATTCAAATCGGTTCACCCGTTTGAGCACTACAGGGGAACAGACACACACACACACACACACAGACACGTCAAACATATAACACCCCGTCGTTTTTGCGTCGGCGGTTAAAAACAGACTTTACATATAAATTACCTGCAGCATAATCTAGACGGCCATGTTCTTACGTCTTATCTGTGTTCTGTCACCCTTGTAATAGCTGTGAGAAGGAGTACTCAGCGCATGTCTAAGGGTTTATTTAAAGCCCATTCAGGCTCGTCAAAGGCATCGCGTGCTTTAACCGCGGCCTCTCGGTCAAACAAACCGCAGCGTTAGGCGCTCGAGCGCCTCGCAGTAGTTCCACCGTGAATTTAGCGCGTCGCGGATAATCCTGTTTCTATCATAGAAGTTTAAGAAGTAAAGTGGTAGTGTACAAGGCACTAACTTTATTACGTATCTAGTAATAGTAGTAGTAGTAAGGAATCACAAAGTGACGAGCCCTATTTATTACCCGACTACGGCAAAGCCAAAAGGAAGGGTTATAATTTTAGCAGTCTATGTATGTATGTATGTATGTATGTGGGCGATTTTTGTATGAGATTCTGTGTGCACCACCGTAGCGCCTAAACTATTGGACCGATTTTGATGAATGAGGTGTTTATTGATTCGTTGTAATGGTCCGGGTGACAGCCTACATTTTTATTTACGAAAAAAATCGAGAAGTGACCTTCACGCGGCTTTCTAGATTTAGAATAAGTTTCGGTAATCACATAACAGATGGCGCCACTAGCTGCTTGCCCCGCGCTTTTGCACACTAAATTTTTATTAAATTATTAAGCGTATTCGGGTTTTAGTTTACGAACTTTATACTTGTTATTGGAAGTGAAGTTAAAAAATTTCTTCGTGATGCAGTTTAAAATGCCATCAGAATTAGCACCATTGTATAGCAACGTAGTTTATTTAAAATTATAAAGTAATATAGAATTTGAGCTTATCGTATATATAAATCATCATCATATAAACCAACTGACGTTCACTGCTTGACACTTGTCTCTTGCAATGATCGGCAAAGTACACAATTTTGAGCCATTTTTGTCAGGGACTGCCAGCTTTTTTTTCAGATGTCCATCCACCTAGATGCCACCACAACATTTGCCAGAAAATTGTATAAAGTTTGTAGTAAAGCAAAAAAGTAAAGTTAGGTAATAAAATTATGTATATATAAATACGTTACGTATAATACGTTATATGTAATATATGTGCGTTATACGTCATATGTAAATACTTTAATCTCATTATAAATATTATTTTTTATTTTTTTATTTTAAATATAATGGGATTATAGAGCTTCCTGTTGCAGATCTTTTATTGTCACACTATTTAATAGGTACAGGAAAACTGTTGAGATCAAAAACTAACCACAAATGAGGTTTTGGAATCGAGTCAGAAGAAGGCTGAGGCCCTCTTTACAACTGATTATAGCAAATTGCATAAATAACGGATGCTTACTGATGCTCTTTGCGAATGCCATGATTAAACTTATGAACATCAGACCGTTAATCTAGCCGGGCTCTACCCTCAGTAAAGAGTTATTTATATTTAATTTTTGACTAATCTCATCTATAATATAATAAAACTGTAACAGATCCAATTCTGTACATTGAAGATATTTTGAAAATTTTTAGTGGAGGGCACTCTATAATCGATACTGAAGCTAAAACTGCAATTTTTTTCATTTTTGTCTGTCTGTCTGTCTGTCTTTCTGTCTGTCTGTCTGTCTGTCTGTCTGTCTGTCTGTCTGTCTGTATCTTGGCCGCGCATCACGCCGAAACTACTGAATGGATTCAAATGAAACTTGGTACGATTTGAGTTTATACTCCGAGGTAGGACATAGGATACATTTTATCCCGAAATTCAGCACGGTTCCCTTGGGGGAGGGGATGAAAGTTAAAACGTGTATTTAGCTGTAATTCATTAACGCGTTGTTCGATTTCACTTATTCTTTTTTTATTAGAAAGGTAGTACTTTATGTATTGTCCCGTAAATATTTCAAGGTCATAGGTTTTTTAGTTTAGAAATGACAGACATTACAATCCTCAGTATTGGGTTCAAATAACTTGGGACCCGGATTTTTGAATGTACGGCTTATTTTAAACTGGTGTGCGTTTAAATTTATGTTTGTCGGTCTGTCTATTTATTCCAGCTAATCTTCGAAACGGCTGGATCGATTTTAATGGCACTTTCAATGTTATAAGAAGTAACTTAGGCTACATTTAGTTTAGGTACATAAAAGAATTATGGGATCCGATCCGATCCTATATAAAAACCTACATATATCTACGCGAACGAAGTTGCGGGGTTCAGCTAGTAATATAATAAAACTGTAACAGATCCAATTCTGTACATTGAAGATATTTTGAAATTTTTTATCGAAGGGCACTCTATAATCGATTCTGAAGCCAAAACTGCAATTTTTTTTATTTTTGTCTGTCTGTCTGTCTGTCTGTCTGTCTGTCTGTCTGTATCTTGGCCGCGCATCACGCCGAAACTACTGAATGGATTCGAATGAAACTTGGTACGATTTGAGTTTATACTCCGAGGTAGGATATAGGATACTTTTTATCCAGAAATTCAGCACGGTTCCCTTGGGAGAGGGGAAGAAAGTTAAAACGTGTATTTAGCTCTAATTCAATAACGGGTACTTCGATTTAACTCATTCTTTTTTTGTTAGAAAGGTAGTACTTTAAGTATTGTCCCGTAAATATTTCAAGGTCATAGGTTTTTTAGTTCAGAAATGACAGACATTTATTAGGTTCAAATAACTTGGGACCCGGATCTTTGAACGTACGGCTTATTTTAAACTGGTATGCATTTAGAGTTATGTTTGTCGATCTGTCTATTTGTTCCAGCTAATTTCCGAAACGGCTGGATCGATTTTGATGGAACTTTCAATGGTAGATAGGTGATGTTATATGGAGTAATTTAGGCTACATTTAGTTTAGGTGGTACAAAAAAGGATTATGGGATCCAATCCGATCCTAAATAAAAGCATATATAACCACGCGGACGAAGTCGCGGGGGTCAGCTAGTAAATAATATATACTTAATAATAACTTGAATATTGTACTCAACCTTTCTATGTTATATATATTAGATATTTAATAATTATTAATTTTACTGTAAAACAAGCTTAAAGAAAACAAGAAACTCTACTCGTTTTACTTTTCAAAATCCGTCTCTCAAATTGACAGATAAGAGGTCTAGATTGAAAGGAGGTTCCGATTCTAGCATTTGATAGAAACCGACTGCAAACTAGGAACAAGTACTTAAGCCACAAAATATCAGTTTTGATGCAGTCTATGACAGTAATTTACGTGACTGCATTCATTTATATTAAAAAAAAGAAAATATGGCTAATATAACTGGTAGTAACTTATTTTTAAATTAAAAAAAAATAATGATTTTACGTACGATTTACCTATATCGATAGAACTAACAAGTACCTAGTTCATAAAATTTTTATGCAAAGATTAGTTTATCTAAATAATATCTCAGTTCAGCTGCTAAAAATCACTTCCGAATATTATACTCTGTGATTATACACCTACAATAATGAATATAATCTATCTATACATATAATAAAATCGTAGAATAATAACTGGCGGATGTTAGGGATAAGTAATAGAACGTAAAAAAGTCATTTTTGAATTTTTTGTCTGTTTGTTTACCTGTTTATCTGTTTGTCTATTTGTCTGTTTGTCTATTTGTCTGTATGTTTGTGGCCACATAAGCGACGTGCGCCATATTTTATTTGTATAAATCATTCGTTATCTATACATATAATAAAATCGTAGACTTGCCGTGTCTGTACGTTAAAGATATTTGCAAAATAATAACTGGGGGGTACCTAAGTAATGGAACGTAAAAAAGCTATATCTGAAATTTTTGTCTGTTTGCCTGTATGTTTGTGCGCGCATCACGCAAAAACTACTATATGAATTGAAATGAAACTTGGCATGATTTAAGTTCATACTAAGGAGTAACAATTAGGATACTTTTTATCCCGAAATTCAGCACGGTTCCCTTGGGAGAAGGGATGAAAGTCAAAATGTGTACTTAGCTGTAATTCATTAACGCGTGGTCCGATTTCATTCATTCTTTTTTTGTTAGAAAGGAAATACTTTAAAGATTACCCGGGTAATCCCTGAAAGGCTGGACCGATTTTGATGGGACTTTCACTGGTGGATGTTTACATTTTGATCTACCTAAACATCCGCCAGTGAACTTTTAACAGTTTTTAGCAAGGTATAAGCTCAAAGGAGCTTAGAAAAAACAAAATGATTCCCACAGGATTTTTAAAAACCAATACCCACGCGAAAGAAGTCGTGGGTGTCCGGTTGTACTTAATAAGTGAAAAACTTCAAGAGTTTTACTTCAGTAAAACAGCCTGTCCTTCTCCAAACGCACGTTAACTACTTACACGCGAACTGTGCACTCAGTCCTTCCAACATACACCTCAAAGTCTACCTAGACTCTAAACTGTCATGCATGCCACTGGGTTCGTAATTTTTCGCATCACTGGCGCCCAGGATGAAAAAGTTCGTTCCCTCCAACCACAGATCTAAACGACGGTTTTATTTTTTATGACGTCATTATCTCGAGGAAGCCGGGTGAGGCTTGCGGTCTGCTCTGTTATACATATAAACTGTTGATACAGTTGATAGGTAAACTGTTATAGTACGCCGCAGACTAGAAAAACTGTACTGCAAACTGACAATCTATTGGAATATTCCGTTAGCCATTATTATGGCTTAGATACCGTATACTTATTTCTTGACAAAGTATCTCTGCCATCCATTTAAACAAAACAAGAAATATCTGCTAATGCTTTAAGTTATATACTTAAAGCATTAGCAGATATTTCTTGTAGGTAAATAAGTATGTATTTTATTTTAATTCTCAAATCAGCAGTTAGATTTGGAAAGAACATAATATCTTCTAATTCTAAAGTTGGTACAGTGAAATACCAGAAACGCACTGGAAAATCACACTAATATTATAAAGGCGAAAGTTTGTGTGTTTCTTTGCTACTCTTTAACGTCGCAACTACTGAACCGATTTAGCTGAAATTTTGGATGCAGATAGATTACGCCCTGCCTTAACACATAGGCTAGGCTTTTTATCCTGGAAAAAATCCACAATTCCCACGAGATTTTGAAAAAAAAAACCGAAATCTATAGCTACAGCTATAGTTAGATTACTATAGCAAACTTCCTTGAAAGTAGGTATAAAGGTTGGAAAAGGGAGCGGGAACCAGAAATCCACGATTCCCTCGGGATTTGTTAAAAACTAAATTCACGCAGGCGAAGCCGCGGGCAGCAGCTAGTATACAATAATTCCATTAACCTGTTTTTAACCCCCGACGCAAAAACGACGGGGTGTTATAAGTTTGACGTGTCTCTGTGTGTGAGTGTGTGTGTGTGTGTCTGTCTATTCCCCTGTGGCGCTCAAGCGGGTGGACCGATTTGAATGCAGTTTTTTTTGTTTGAAAGGTGTATTTGTCGAAAGTGTTGTTAGCTATGTTTGATGAAAATCGGTCCAAGATGGCCGCTACCACAAAATCACGAATGTCGGGGGTTTTTAAAATTTTTAATTTATACTTATATATTAGTGGGATAAAATCAATCATATAAACTGCAATAAAATTTATCAGTGCATGTGGGCTTTCAAATATCATAATGCGTAGGTATGTATTGCATTATATTCTGTTTACCTACCTACATAGAAATATACTCTGCGGGTCAAACAAACCCCAGCGTTTCGTGAACAATTTATTAACTCCATTTACACGCATGTCGGACAATTTACACGTATAAAAACAAACGCCGGCCGACTCGGTCCAAATTGATTAAAAAGAATACTACAACACCCCTTATAAAAGGTGTTCCGATGGTCAAACAAAAATCGTCATGTACCTTTGTTTTCGTTTTAACTTGTGACTTCGCTGTGGTCCCTTGATTTACAGTGACGGCACTGGAAACATAACACTGCGTTTAACATCCACAGGCCGCAGTCCGGAACACCGTCCCTTGGCATTCTTACCAAGATCCGTGTTGCGTTAAATCGAAATATGATATTGGGGATGTAGGCAGATCAAAATGTTTGGAACAACACCTACCAACCAATTTATGGCAAGAAAGTAACGTGCTAAACTCATGATGCTACTCTAAGTTACCACGGTGTACTTACGTCTTATACCCTACTATATTAGGGTGTAAATAATATTATAATGTAAGTATATTCAAAAGCACTTGTAAAAGTTTATCTGAATAAAAAATATGTCTTAGACTTGCCTTTACACAAGTTTAAGAACTCTATTAAAAGTATGCTCAGAAAAAAAAGCTTATTATACAATTGAAGATTATATAAACGATAAAAAAGCTTGGATTTAACTCGTTCAAGCAATGCGCGAGACGGCATTTCAATCATGTACATTAATAATAATAATTGTTATAATGTTATTTTTACAAAAAGAGCAACCGCCGAGTTTCTTGCAGGTTCTTCTCGGCTGGTACTGCATTCCGAACCTGTGGTAGATTCAATTGACGATTCAAAAGTACCTACTTGTAAAAGTTTATTTGAATAAAAACTTTTCTATTCTATTCTATTCTATATATTATTATTATCCTCAATATTACTACAATAATAATATAGTACCTAATTCTTTAAACGGAGCTTACGGCTGTAAAATTTAGATGAAAGACCTATTCAGTGATATCAACGATAAGCCACTCAATATGGTACATTTTTTACGTCTCTACCCACCACAAACATTACAGCCTTTTTACGTCCCACTACTGGGCACAGGCCTCCTCTCCTCTCATAGGCGAGAGGGATTTAGTGCTTAGACTCGCCACGCTGCTCCAATGCGGGTTGGCGAGCTCTCTATCACCGTAAACGTCTATACCGCCATTTTGTATTTTACAGCCGCCATTTTTAATTTATAAAAACAAAACCTATTAGGTACCTACCATTGTATGGTTTAGACGAATCGATAGAAACCTCATTGATTAAAATCCATCCATCCGTTGGGATACTTCGAAGGTATAAGTAATCCCACGTACATCACACCCAGATACGTGTGAAAATTCAATGTCGAGCAGTCGGGTGAAAAGACTACATAAGACTTAATTCAACCTAAGCATATTACGTTACAATCTCCGATGGTCGAAACAAAGTCGAGTTTTGGCGAAATATTCCTAAAAATTACCAGTCCATCGATTCCAATCGATAAAGTATTAAAAAAGATCGTCTTAATCTTGTCAAAATAACACCAAAATGACGTCTTAGTACCCCCCATCCAGGCGTAAAACGTTCACACTCCCCGATATACCTTTGGCACGTTCTTAGAAAACTAATTCGATAGTCCACACTCATAATGTGAATCTCAACGGGGGGTTATGTCACCCGATCCCAGTGGCTACCGTTTACGCCGTCAACTCCCATAAGACCATGTGAAGGGTATCCGATGTCATACACGATACAGTGAACATCGTTTTGCGTGTGACATTATTAAGCCGGTTTCGTTTGATTTTTGGCGTCTCTGTTCCAAGTTATAAAATGTGTTGGACAACATGTCTCTGTTTTTAACTCTAAGTTACAAAATGTGTTGGATATCATGGATGTAAAATAAAAAAATAATAAAAGATTTTGTAATTGTGGTCTATGAAAGGTACTGGAATATTTGTAATTTTTTTTGTATGTTTTATGTTTTTTCCATGTCTCGAAATGAACAAGTACGAAAAATGAGTGGCAAATTTAATGTCTAATTTAGTGCAATTTACTGATTTTTTTTTGTTAAAATGTCAAAAGAACATAAAATACTTTACAATTAGGTAGGAAACTTATGTATCGGACAAGCTCTTTTCAATCGTCAAATTATAAATAAACCTGTCCTATATATGAAATATCTATAATATAATAAAACTGTAACAGATCCAATTCTGTACATTGAAGATATTTTGAAATTTTTTATCGGAGGGCACTCTATAATCGATACTGAAGCCAAAACTGCAATTTTTTTCATTTTTGTCTGTCTGTCTGTCTGTCTGTCTGTCTGTCTGTCTGTCTGTCTGTATCTTGGCCGCGCATCACGCCGAAACTACTGAATGGATTCGAATGAAACTTGGTACGATTTGAGTTTATACTCCGAGGTAGGTTATAGGATACTTTTTATCCCGAAATTCAGCACGGTTCCCTTGGGAGAGGGGATGAAAGTTAAAACGTGTATTTAGCTGTAATTCATTAACGCGTTATTCGATTTCACTCATTCTTTTTTTGTTAGAAAGGTAGTACTTTAAGTATTGTCCCGTAAATATTTCAAGGTCATAGGTTTTTTAGTTTAGAAATGACAGGCATTTATTGGGTTCCGATAACTTGGGACCCGGATCTTTGTACGTACGGCTTATTTTAAACTGGCGTGCGTTTAAATTTATGTTTGTCGTTCTGTCTATTTGTTCCAGCTAATCTCCGAAATGGCTGGATCGATTTTAATGGAACTTTCAATGTTATAAGGAGTAACAGGCTACATTTAGTTTAGGTACAAAAAAGGATTATGGGATCCAATCCGATCCTATATAAAACCTATATCCAGGCGGACGAAGTCGCGGGGGTCGGCTAGTTTAAAAATATAATTATATAAATATAATTATATTTTTAAATATTTCAATTTATAAAAATGCAGCAAGTAAAGTTATTGGGATATTTCATCTTCGTAAACCGATTACACAGTGTAATTGTTTTAAATTCCTCATTTCAAAAAAATTTCGACATATAGCGCTAAATTTCAAAACTACTTCACGTAACCGTCCAGAGACACTGATCAAAATTTATAGCGTATTGGGCGAAAAAGAGAAAACAGTAAATGGATTTTTGAAGCTTACCAGAGAATATCCTCTATATATTAAAACAGAATGGGCCTAAGATGATTTTTATTGCTTTGCTTGAAGAAAGTGAATTAGATTCCTATAAGCCAGTATTATATCGAACCAACAAGAATGTAATTATTAATGTACGCAATTGTCCGATTAGAATGCATTATGTGTAATATAGTTTGTCACAATAATACATATTATTTTGCTGGATTATGTATTAGAGAGAGTTTGTATCATAAATTGTATTAGCTATTCGTACGTACCTATTTATATTACATCAACTCTGTCTGACTAATTTTATTATTAACATTTATTTCATTATTTTCCGTGTTTGTTCAAAAAGAATTAACACCAAAGAAAATTGAATTTCATCCATTTTTAAACCCCGACGAAAAAACGACGGGGTGTTATAAGTTTGACGTGTCTGTGTATGTGTGTGTGTGTGTGTGTGTGTGTGTGTCTGTCTGTTCCCCTGTGGCGCTCAAACGGGTGGACCGAATTGAATGCGGTTTTTTTTGTTTGAAAGGTGAATTAGTCGAGAGTGTTGTTAGCTATGTTTGAAGAAAATCGGTCCAAGATGGCCGCCGCTACAAAATGGCGGATTACATATTTTTTCACAACTCCCTTAATATGGGTATCAAATGAAAGGGCTTGACTAGTAGAACAGCACTATTGCAAATCCAAGATGGCCGCTGCCGCAAAATAGCGAATGTCAGGGGTTTTTTAAATTTTTAATTTATCAGTTAATTAAAACCATCTTTTGTTCAATCTAAAGATGTACCAAAAAGATTAACTCAGCCTTTTGTTAGGTTGTCTTATGTCTAATCTGTCTATTTAAATTAGAATCCTACATCTCTCAATTAGAATCACAAAAGCTGCGGTTGGTACATAATATTGGTTTGAATACTGCTTGATATTATATCATCATGCCAAATAATAAAAAAATTATCCTTCCTTTCGAATAAGTATTACATATCTCTACGTAAAGGTCAATAAAAAAAACACTTAAAATAATATTCATTTTTTTCCACAAACTGAGAGACTTGAAGACTTACAGCGACTAGTCGTATGAAATGCTTAATACTATTATTATCAATAAATAATATTCGTAATAGAAGTCCATCGCTATTTGCCTTTTATTTATTTTTATTTATGAAAGTCCTTCGACGATTTCTTATTGTTTATGACATATGACAAAGTTCTCTTAATAGAGCTGATATTTGGGCTCAAATATAAAAGGGGTCTTTGATATTCCATTCCGGATGTTGCATTTGTCATAATTCTATGGTGCGTGTGCGTTACATCGGTGCGACTCCCAACTGACATAGAAAATATATTTTGATTCAAACTTAAAATTTGGTATGTTTGACTTGATTTGAAATTATGTTGTGTAGGGTTTAATAGTTAGACATAGATACAAAAAGAAAGAGGAATACTACAGTATGAAAATTAATCAATTAAAAACTTCAATTATCGCTAATCCCATCACCTCATTAGAGATGATGTGAAATTCTTACTTTACATAAGTAAGAATTTATTGAAAAACTAAAATCTCCAAATTATGACGAAGTTTTCAACTCCTGACGCAAGAACGACGGGGTGTTATGAGTTTGGTGTGTATCTGTCTCTGGCATCGTAGTTTTCAAACGCTACCACAAAATGGCGAATTTCAGGGTTTTTTTTAAGTTTTAATTTATACTTGTAATATTTTCCAAATAGATTTCAATGTTTGTTTGATTTTTAGCAAAAATATTATTTCCATAAAAAATGCACAAATAAAACTTAATACTATGAAATTGTAGAGGTGGTATTGTCGTTGAAATGCACACGTCTAGTCTCCCCCTATATCTAGACAATTTGTTCCAGCCGAGCATGACGAAAGAACGTACGACGTCATGTCCAAGCCACGCGTACGCCTTTGCTTTTGATTATCATCAACAACAATAAAACTAAAACAATATAGCGCAATAATAAACTCTATTTCAACGACACAGATGTCATACAAGATGCAATATTGCGAAATATTTGAGACAAAGATTGTAGAGTGCTTAAAGAGTACGTAAAATATGAGGCAGACACAGATTTATGGCAGTAAGAAATGCCTTTATGAGAGAGATTGAAGCTTGTAGCTATCGATTTCTAATAAGCAGCCAACAGAAGTTAACATCACAGGACAATCTTATAAGATTAATTATTGCATTTTGCCAATTCTGTTACCATTTTAAGGCCCACTTGCACTAAATTGCTCAGTCACATTAGTTAAATTGTAAACACGGTTGTTTTTTGAAAAGTTTATTCCACGATTGACTACAAAAGGATAGTTACAGAACAAACTTAAATATATTTAAAGGGTTGGTGCAAGTGGACCTAAAACTCGCATGCAACTGCGCGGTAAAATTTAAACTTTAGTTATTTTACATTATAATTTAACATTAAACTACCATGTTATAAACATAACATAACTAGTTAACATAATAAGTTTTAAGCTGTTTTTTTTTTCAATTATATAATTTTCGCCTTCATCTTTTAAAATTCCACATTTTTTTATTAGGCGAATACGTACTGAGAAAACTTACAAAAATCTTTAAACGGAATCGTACAAACAAAAAGCAGTCTTGACTTTCATCACATTTCCTGTGTATGCGCATAGCAGTCATGTCTCGTCGAGATGTTAATGGTAATCGCAATTAAATGTAATTGGGTATGCGTTCTTTGTTTCGACAATAATTACACCGATCATAAAATGTACTTGAGAAAAGAGGTTGGGTTCGAAACAATCGCAATCATACTATAATTAATTTCTATTACGAATGTATCTGTCCGGCTGTGATTTTTTTTCTAAGCTCCTTTCTTCATGTGACGAAAAGAAGAGTAAGTACTTCTAAGAACTTAATAATATTATGATGTCTTTATTTACTAAATCACAACATCCTTAATTTGTGGGATTTTTCAATAGAAATCTTAATCGTATCCTAAGGAATTTGTAAAAATCGAAGCTTTGAAAATGGTATATTAATAACGGTAAAATAACATTATAATAACGTTAAAATTAAATAAATATACGTTATAATAACGTTAATTCACGAAAAAGATGTTTTTTTGTAAGGAATTACAGAACAGACTTCTTTGTGTCACCCATCGATTATTTTCAATTAGGTACCTACGTTGTTAGAAGAAAATGCATCGCTAACAATACTCAATTAACTAATCCTCAAAGATGACTCGAAAAGGGGACCAATTAAAGGCCCGCCCGTTTGATTTCGCTTATTTATTTTCAGCAAAGCGACCTCTGATGTCCGGGACAGGGGTCGGACCCACAAGACGGGAGACACCGAGCGTGGAGAAATTCGATTAGGGTGCAACAGGGGAAGCTGACAGAGCAACTTTGGTCTCTCCACCAACAAAAGGACAATTCCGAAACCCAATTCGATCCCTATAATTGAACGTTTAGAGTTCAAAATAAGATTCTGACTGGTCTTTTGGTGCACGGTGAGTTCAGTCAGTGTGTCATTCCATTTCATACGCGACACTCGCAAATAGATTGGTGACGAGTGTTGAGCATGAGTGCGTATTCCATTTCACGAAATATGAAATTGCTATACATTAGGGTGAAGTTAGGGCTTTTTTGTTTTTATTATTATTGGGCAGTGTGGCAAATGCTTGCAATGCAATAAGTGAAAAGCTATTTCTTTGAAAGCATAACAGTGTCTGGAGCAAAGATTTAACTAATGAATTAATTTGCTAAATTGTTTTACCAAATAAGTTATATGGGGCTGTATGATGTTTTTGTCTATGTTTTAAGTGATAGATGAGTGTTAGAATGCTATTTAAATACTCGTAGTATCTAACGACTCTTCTATATTGCATTCTATATCTATACTACTTAATATAATAAAGCGGAAGAGTTTGTTTGTTTGAACGCGCTAATCTCCGGAACTACTGGATCAATTTCAAAAATTATTTCACCGTTGGATATGTACGTGATCCCTGAGTGCTATAGGCTATATACCTATTATGTACCACGGGCGAAGCCGGGGCGGACCGCTAGTCTTCTATAAATACAGCTTGCAGTTTTAAAATACTCTAATTTAATTAAAGTAGGTACGGCGAAAGTTATGCTATAATACTGATTGGAATATTTGAGGGAAATTTATATTGGAGGGAAAATGGATAATAGAGTCTAATTTACTGAGTTAACTAGGTACCTACTTTCTCATTTACTTTTCTCACATTGACGTGAATTTTGCATGTTAATTGACACACAACAGCGGGTCGACCACGCAGAACGGTGCTGCTCTGGTAATAAGACAGCTCTCTAGTCTTATTAGACTTTAGCACATTCTCTGCTCTGGATTTTGACAAAATGTCGTGAGATGGCGACGGAGATTGTGGACTGTGAGTCACGATTGGTAAGTAAATTTAACCAAATGAAGAAGTGAAGTTTTTAGAAAACCTATTTAAAGACTAGACATGTAGTTGGTTAGTAAACCAAAGCAAATGTTTTTTCACGAGTGTGAAAAAATGGTCTGATTTGATTAAACTGGAATAGAACTCAATATCGGTTTTGTTTGTGAAGTTTGCTAAAAGTTAAGTTCTTTTGATTTACAGGTTTTAGCTCTAATTCTAATTATTCATTAAACTTATGAGGTGGATATTAGACAATAGGCAAACTGTCGGTTTTAATACAGTTATTGCTATGTCTGACTCACTACCTATCGTCTGTGATAATTACAGTTTACGTGATCAATATCTAGATAATTCTATACTCTATCAGTCATTAATATCGTCTAATGAACCCATAGATTGGGTTCATTACTAGACGATATGCTTTACAATTTATTGATGACAAAACTCACTCTTCATAAACATTTTGTCAATCTACCTACTATGCGAGAATTGAATAAATAGGACAACGGAATAAATAATAAACAAAATAGTATACTAACTAGTAGTAGCTACCCTTTTTAATCATCTGTACTAATAATAAAATTTTGTTATATTTATTCAAATGTATTGCCATACTATCAGAATAGTGAATCAAAAAGGCGTATCCCGTAGTTACAAATAACAGATTAGTGATTTATCAGCGTAATACATCAGTAGTTTCCTGCTTCGAATACGAAAAATGAATTCGTTTGCTACGGAATAGAATTGGAATGAAATGAAAGGCCCCCTAAAAAGCAAAACAGAAGAGGGTGTGCGCATGGTGCAAGGCAAAGACATTTAAAATTGTGACAGATAGGGTAATGTAACTAAAATGTTAATCGAGAAAGCAGCAGCCACTTAGCTACGTTTTGTTCTAGAATCAATCATTAACTGAATCCAATAGTCGTGTCTATACTTACTAGGCTCTGGTTCTCTGCGAATTCGTTTAGTGACCTTGAATTGTCACTTCTCTAGGGCTGCCTTATGCCTACCTATCACGGATGTATATTATTATTATTATTAAATTATAAAAAATAGCAAAAGATATGTCATTATGTCTGAAACTCACTAGGATCGATATTTTTTCATTTATTTATTATTATTTATCTTTAATCAAGTGGAATACGTTCAGTGAGCTATGAAATGAAGCTTTTAAATTGATCGATTTCTTACACAACTGTCGCTTCGCATTTTCGCCTACTTATTGACTTTTACGTAACGTCACAGATCGCAAAGCATGTACTTATGATGAATATTTACTGAGATTATCATAGCAAATAATGGCCAAAATGTATAGCCGAACAAGCTATTGCCCGCGACTTCATCCGCTTGGATTCCTATATATATACGTATCTCATGCAAATTTTCAACCCCTATTTAAACCCCTTAGGGGTTGCATTTTCAAAAATCCTTAGCGGATGATTACGTCATAATAGCTATTTGCACACCAAATAACCCATTCCACTGATTGCTGTTGTATGTTGATAGATCAGTCAGTCAGTCACCTTTTCCTTTTATAGGCATATTTAGATTTAAATTATTATTATTTTAAAACCAAAATAAACTAATTAAAAATTTTCTGATATCCGCTCTATGCTTTAGATAGATCTTTGATGTATGGCGGAAAAATAGAGATGGGTGGCTCTTATCTAGATGTAGAAACGAAGGATTGTGGATTGTAATGAGGGGAAGGGTGGTCGTGAAAAGGATACCGTTCGGCCCGGCTCACTTGAAAATAATTGAAGTTAAATTTGTTCTTTTAAAATGAGTACGAACCCACCTAGTGATTTTTTATGATAATAAGAAAGGTAGAAAAGAATGTCGAATAAATGAAAAAACTTTATTTGCACGCCAAACGTAACAAAGTATGTTTAAAGTAGATACTTAGAAATAAAATAAAAACACACTAGACAGTGAGTTGTCCCAGTTAGTTACTGATGACCTTCCTGGTGCAGTGATGAGCACTTTGGTCAAAGTGGGAGGTCCCGGGTTTGACTCCCGGCAGGGGCAATTTGGGAATTTATTATATCTAAATTATCTCTGTTACGGATTGTTGAAAAAATATCTCCATTTAAGATGAAGAGATTTATAGATGAAAACATTTATAGATGAAGAGATTTATAGATGAAGACATTTATAGATGAAGAGATTGATTACGATGATAATAATATCATCGTAATCAATCTCTTCATCTATACTAATATAAAAGCTTGTCCTGATTGACTGACTGATCATCAATGCACAGCCTAAACCACTGAAGCCAGAAACTTGAAATTTTTACACTAGCTAGACTTTACACACTACCTAGTACGACATAGACGCACACTAAGAAAGAATTACTGCAAATTCCACCCCTAAGGGGGTTAAATAGGGGATGAATGTTTGTATGAGATTTTTATATGTATCCACGCGGACAAAATAGCGAGCATGAGCTAGTTAGTGATATTTCTACGCATCCGCATATTTTTTTCCTAGAACTCCATTGCTTTGTCCACTATAAAGCAATCTAGTTCTAGAAAAAAAATATGCAGAGCCCATTTTACAGCGTTTAAAATACCTAGAGCTATCACATATAGATACCTATACCTGAACATACACGTAACTGCAGTACTACAGAGTTTAACAGCTGGGCACGATACAATTGTTCGGGCAGTTCCGAAAATTGGATCGTGCATTTAAAATCGTAACTCTCCTATATTTAGGATTTTCGCACATGGAGACAATTGAAATTATGTAGTTAACCGTGTTCCTGCAATTGGGCAACCATAATTACCCCACAAAACGTGTTAAAATGTACTGCGTCCATTACGTACCTATGTCAACATGAGTAAGAATTTTGGCAGGACCGTCCCATTTACAGGTAACTTTACGTGCTCAGCTGGAATAATATTATAAAGATGTTTATTTTAGTGTGAAGAACTGAGTTGTGATAAGTCCATTAGCAGGCAAAAGTCCGTAGAGATTTTACTTCTTGCGATAAAAAACAGTATATTTTTGCTTTTCGTAAGTTATATTATCAGAATTTTACCTAGCTTAATGGTTAGCTCTGCATATAAATAACCTTATTTACAACCGTATATTTATAAATGCTAAGTAAATTAATTAAAAAGAGTACTTTTTAATAACTATTATTATCAAAAATTCATCAGTTATTATAAAAGTCAAAATTATTTTTTGTGTCTCGCATTTTCTCCTGAAAGTGTGGTCATTTCATTAATTACGAACTGTTTCAATTGTCCGGTGCATGTTCAATTACGAATTAATAGGGACCAATACTGATTAGGGAGAGCACGAGGACTTGACTAATCGCCTCTTGACGCACGTTACAGCAATCGAATTTGCCATAGAACTTTTGATTAGGTCTACTAGTTATACTTAACTACCTTAAAAATAACTGTCAGTTTTACTCACTAGTTACGGACATCATAACGGAAACTTTTATATGAGACTTAAAAGAGGTGTTTGTTGGTTTTGTATCTATTACAATTTTCTCCCAAAATAATGTACAGATTTTGATGTGGATTTTTGTATTAAATAGACCACCTTAATGCACGTATTTTAAAAAACCACATCTTTCTAAAAGCTTAAATTTTAATTTTAACATCATAAGTAGCTCCTTACTATCTATGTGTAAATTAGGTTTGGTGCCATGACCATTGGCCATTAAAGGGTTAAAATCGTGATATTTAATTTGAGTGTGAGAAAACTTAAGTTTATTATAATTAGGAAGAAATTATAGATAGTAGTATAATAAAGTGTTGGGAGAATCTAAACTTTCTTATTAATTTCACTGATGATACAAAAGATGATTCCGTAATTTATTTTCCCACGAATGACAAGTTAAATGCGGCTCAGTGTTGTTATATTCGCGGTGGAAAGTCTGACAGAGTCACGTCTGGCTTAGTTTGCATCTCGGGACCGCTGCCCGGCTGCGCGTCTGTCGCGTCACCCGATATGGGAATGCGAAACAAGGTCATTAACTTGACTAGGGAATGTTGGACTAAATTGGCAAAAGTAGGCCATGAATGTTTTTTTTTCATTTGAGCATTTTAGGGTTATCAAAAGCCTACTATAAGTACTAATTTTTAACCTCCGACGCAAAAACGACGGGGTGTTATAAGTTTGACGTGTCTGTGTGTGTGTCTGTTCCCCAGTAGCGCTCAAACGGGTGGACCGATTTGAATGCGAATTTTTTGTTTGAAAGGTAAATTAGTCGAGAGTGTTGTTAGCTATGTTTGATGAAAATCCATCCAAGATGGCCGCCGCTACAAAATGGCGGATTACATATTTTTTCACAACTCCCTTAATATGGATATCAAATGGAAGGGCTTGACTAGTAGAATAGCACTATTGCAAATCCAAGATGGCCGCCGCCAAAAAATAGCGAAAGTCGGGGTTTTTTTTAATTCTTCATTTACACTTGTATTTGACATCTATATTGTAAGGATCATCTCTTAGATGAAGCATCATGTTTTAGCGCAAGTAGCTAAAAGGTAAAAAAAAATCTGCTTCTAAATTGGTCTAATATAAAAAAATAAAGATTTTTCCTAAGTAACTAGATGAGTGTATTGTTAGTTTGTTTAGATAACCAATCCAATACCTACTTTACTTACTTTTCAGTAAGTATATACAACTTCAGGTGGGTTTTAAAAATGTAAAAATATTGTACAAAAATAGAGCATACATAAACTTTACATTTACATTGTATGTACGCTCTATCTTTTTTTTAAATGTCGTTTTATTCAGTTTTATTGTAATGATTTTTAACCCCCGACGCAAAAACGACGGGGTGTTATAAGTTTGACGTATCTCTGTGTGTGTATGTGTGTGTGTGTCTGTCTGTTCCCCTGTAGCGCTCAAACGGGTGAACCGATTGGAACGCAGTTTTTTTTGTTTGAAAGATGAATTAGTCGAGAGTGTTTTTAGCTATGTTTGATAAGAATCGATCCAAGATGGCCGCCCCTACAAAATGGCAGATTATTTTTTTTTTTCACAACTCCGTTAATATGGTTATCAAATGAAAGGGCTTGACTAGTAGAATATCACTATGTAAATTCAAGATGGCCGCGTACAAAAAATTGCGAATATCGGGGGTTTTTTAAATTTTTAATTTATACTTTTACATCTTGTCCGCTTAGTTGAATATGGCCACTATTGTGATTCGGGTTATATTCAATCCAAAGTAGGTACCTAGGTGCATAATAGGCGTCGAAATTTTTCACGTGCAAGCGTGGGAATGAACCACAAGTGTGTCAAAAAGAGCATTCTGAGTTGCGCAACAAAAGGTCACTATCAGATAATTCACGAATTCCACATTATTCCATACAAATCATAAGTGAAAGTTTACATCTTTTTAAGAAATTTTACAATTGCGTAAACACGTGCGTTGTACAACGTTCAATGTATGTCGATTGAAATGTGTGGAATAGTTCTCACGTCTTTGTGTGGGAAATTATGACTACAATTATTCCAAACAGCTGTTCGTAGAGATTGTAAAAATTGGCATTCGAAATAAATAAATAATTCGCCTCAATTAGGGTAATGATATTTTTACATAAATAGGTACCTAATGATAAAATTAACTCTTCTAACAAAAATAAATTTATTTAATACAATAAATACTTAAAAATAAAAATTAAAAATTACAAATCAAATAAAACATCCAAATCACTGTAACGAGGCAAGGTGCCCAGAACGCTGGCTGCGTTACCTCGTTGAATGGCCAGACTAATATGCTGACCGAGGTAACAAAAATTAATTTAATTTGTGCGTTCAACTTTTATATAATCATAAATACTATAATGCAATACATTATCCAGCTTTAGCATTGTAAGGGTTACTAGCTCTAGTATATATTTTAATCTAAAATTAATCACATAATAATTACAGACCAAACAGGCCAATACGGGATAAAATTGTTGTCCACACACACAAGGATTTTTGGATATCCACCTGGAATTTATATCTACAAGGTTCAATACGGGCATGCCTCTTTGTTCATAAGGGTGGTTGTTATCCTACTAATATTATAAATGTGAAAGTGTGGATGTTTGGATGTTTGGATGTTTAGATGTTTGTATGTTTGGATGTTTGTTACTCAATCACGCTGCAACTACTGAACCGATTTGGCTGAAATTTTGAATGAAGATAGCTTATGCCCTGACTTAAAACATAGGCTACTTTTTATCCCGGAAAAGTATTCCTGTGGGACTAAAATAGATATAATCTTCCAAAAACGCCATAGAGGGCGCTGACTGTTCTTAGGTAAATCACGTTCACATAACACATTATTGAAATAGTTTGCTGTGTTGCATGTATTGGCAACACATAGGCTACTTTTTATCCTGGAAAAAATGCACAGTTCCCATGGAATTTTGAAAAACCCGAAGTCTATATCTACAGCTATAGGTAGATTATTATAGCGAACTTCCTTGATAGAAAGTATAAAGGTTGGAAAAGGGAGCGGGAACGGAAACCGGGAATCAACGATTCCCTCGAGATTTGTTCAAAACCGAAATTCACGCGAGCGAAGCTGCGGGCAGAAGCTATCACACATAATAACAATACCAATCCTACTAATCCTACTATAATATTATAAATGTGAAAGTGTGGATGTTTGGATGTTTAGATGTTTGGATGTTTGGATGTTTGTTACTCAATCACGCCGCAACTACTGAACCGATTTGGCTGAAATTTTGAATGGAGATAGCTTATGCCCTGACTGAAAACATAGGCTACTTTTAATCCCGGAAAAGTATTCCTGTGGGACTAAAATAGATATAATCTTCCAAAAACGCCATAGAGGGCGCTGACTGTTTTAAGGTAAATCACATTCACATAACACATTATTGTAATAGTTTGCTATGTTGCATGCATTGGCAACACATTGGCTACTTTTATCCTGGAAAAAATGCACAGTTCCCATGGGATTTTGAAAAACCCGAAGTCTATATCTACAGCTATAGGTAGATTATTATAGCGAACTTCCTTGATAGAAAGTATAAAGGTTGGAAAAGGGAGCGGGAACGGGAACCGGGAATCAACGATTCCCTCGGGATTTGTTCAAAACCGAAATTCACGCAAGCGAAGCTGCGGGCAGAAGCTATCACACATAATCACAATACTAATATATAGACTTCAAAAAACGCGATAGATGGCGTTGACTGTTCTTAGGTAATTCACGCTCACATAGCACATTATTACAATAGTTGCATGCATCTGTATGCGTATGCACTTTTTATCCTGGAAAAATCCACAGTTCCCACGGGATTTTGATAAAAACGAAATATATATCTACAGCTATAGGTAGATTACTATAGCAAACTTCCTTGAAAGTAGGTATAAAGTTTGGAAAAGGGAGCGGGAACGGGAGCCGGAAATCCACGATTCCCTTGGGATTTGTGAAAAACCGAAATTCATGCGGGCGAAGCCGCGGGCAGAATCTAGTAAGTTATAATTATAACACAGTGAGCAGGTGCCTGCTACAGCTTCAAGCATATGATAAGCGGACAAGTGACAAAAACTGACCCCACCTGCCTTGTAAATCTGACACATGATATCGTTACATATGGCTCTAGCATTGTTGGACAGGTTGTTTCTGAGGCCTGCGCGGGTGAGGTAAAAACACTAAACAAACAATGTTCTGCTTCTGTCGCCTAAGCTCAATGTGAAACTTGTAAAAAAATGGATTGTCTGTAAAGTCGGTTCACGGACAATAATTTTACGTGATAACGTCATAAGAAAACATTGCCTCTCGATTGCTTGTTCCGCGCTCTCGCTTGCATGCTCGGCTAACATTGCCTCTCTATCGCTTGTTACGCGCCCTTTCTTGCACGCTCGGCTAACATTGCCTCTTTATCGCTTGTTCGGCGCTCTCGATTGCACGCTCGGCTAAGACTCTTGTGACGTCGTCAGCCTACTTAGCGTGGGGTCTGTCTAACCAGAATCAAGATTGCTTGGCGGCACGACTTTACCAGTAGGGTGGTAACTTGCCAGGGCACCGGACGGAAAGGGTAATTTCATCATCATCATGATCAACCCATTACCGGCTCACTACAGAGCACGGGTCTCCTCTCAGAATGAGAAGGGTTTTGGCCATAGTCTACCACGCTGGCCAAGCGGATTGGCAGACTGTAGGTAATTTAGAAGGTAGGAAGGTAAGGGTAATTTAGAAATCATAAATTCCTAAACTCTCCTATATTGCTTTGCTGATAATTAATTAATCGAACCTGCGACTTTGCGTCTTTAAACAGTGCACACCTCTGCTGCGCCAGGGAGGTTTGTTAAGTCATAAAACATAAACTAAAATACGATTCCATAACAAAAAATAGTAATAAAATATTAGTCTTAGTTAAAGAAGATAAATTACTCCCAGACTTAGACCTAATAAACTTGTTCAAATTTATTAAAAGGGTAATTCCGAATACCATATTTGATAGACGCCCGAAGCGACAATCCCATAATGGTTCTACTCATACATAAATTCCGTAGACCATAAGCGTCATGGATATACGTAAAACCCAAGATATACAATCCCGTGCGAATATAATTGTTCGTAAAAAATAAATGTCTATAGAATTGAAGTTGTGGTAACAGTAAGGTAAATACTTATATTAAGTGTTATTGTAAAACTATTACAAGTGACTAGAAAACATGAATCTTCATCAAGAAGTACCTAGCGGATTCTATACCTTTGATTTTTAAATAAATATGAATAGTTGTGTTATAATTCATATTTACAACTTATTAGTGGAACAATAATATGATGATAGGTAACTACTTCTATACTATGTAAAGTATAGAAGTACCTATAGTATAAAGCGAAAAATCATTTTTACCAGGCTAAATAATAATAATCATGTTCAGTGTAATTAGTATTTCTTAATAAAATAAAATAAGCTGTGATAGCCTAGTGGTTAGGACGACCGACTTCTAATCGGAGGTCGTGGGTTCGATCCCGGGGCACGCACCTCTAACTTTTCGGAGTTATGTGCGTTTTAAGTATTTAAATATCACTTGCTTTAACGGTGAAGGAAAACATCGTGAGGAAACCTGCATGCCTGAGAGTTCTCCATAACGTTCTCAAAGGTGTGTGAAGTCTGCCAATCCGCTTGGCCAGCATGGTAGACTATGGCCAAAACCCTTCTCACTCTGAGAGAAGACCCGTGCTCTGTAGTGAGCCGGTAATGGGTTGATCATGATGATGATGAATAAAATAATGTACAAAATGTAACCATGTAACATAAGCAATTACCCTGTACTCCGTCACAGCGATGCGGACGCTTTCAGGATCAACATTTCTAAGGAACTGTGTATCTTTGTTTTTCGATATTAATGGCCGTGACCGAGCCAAAACAAACTGTAGCCCTACTGATAATTAATGATCGTCCTCATCAATTTTACGGTCGTCCGTTCAAAAAATATAGTTTAAATCAGGACGATATTTCGTGCCCTTAATACACCTGCTTGGACCCTATTTTTTTCGGCCCTTTGATTTTTAATTACTATAACTGTAGTTATTAATGGACCCTGGCCAGACTCGACTAAGCATATTAACGTTTTATAAGTCAAGTCCGAATTTAACAAAACAAAGAAATTAGCTATCTGTATTTAACCGACTTTAAAACAAGCTATAATTTAAGAAAAATTAAACCGATTTCAATATAAGTAAGTACCGAAATCTATACCTACATATAATAAAATCGTAGACTTGCCGTATCTGTACATTAAAGATTTTTGCAAAATAATAACTGAGGGATGTTAGGGATTTAAGTAATAGAACGGAAAAAAGCTATTTTTGAAATTTTTGTCTATTTGTCTGTTTATCTGTTTGTCTGTATGTATGTGCACGCATCACGCAAAAACTACTGAATGGATTGAAATGAAACTTGGCATGATTTAAGTTTATGTCATGTATGATACTTTTTATTCCGAAATTTAGCACGGTTCCCTTGGGAGAAGGGATGAAAGTTAAAATGTGTAGGTACTCAGCTGTAATTCATTAACGCTAATCTCTGAAAAGCTGTATCGATTTTGATGGGACTTTCACTGGCGGATGTTTACATTTTGATCTACCTAAACATCCGCCAGTGAACTTTTAACAATTTTTATTTATTTATTTATTTATTTATTAAGGACCGCCAACAGAGCAACATATCAAAAATCATGCCAAAACAAAAATTACAGGTACCAAGCAGATATGCCACCCCAACTAAAGGCAGCCACAGCATGAAAACAGAGACAAGCCGTAATACAACATATGCAAGGTATGAGCTCAAAGGAGCTTAGGAAAAACAAAATGGTTCCCACGGGATTTTTAAAATCAATATCCACGCGAACGAAGTCGCGGGTGTCCGCTTGTAGAGAATA
The DNA here is from genome assembly GCA_920104075.1 of Melanargia galathea. Classification (NCBI taxonomy): domain Eukaryota; kingdom Metazoa; phylum Arthropoda; class Insecta; order Lepidoptera; family Nymphalidae; genus Melanargia; species Melanargia galathea. The sequence goes on from OV049870.1 coordinate 7,366,341, forward strand.
ACTGAAAAGGGAAAAGTATCTCCTTAAATCAACATATTTTGTCTTGAAAACTTCTGAAGTAATTTTGATGAAACTATTTGCACTGTTTCCTAAGTTGAAGTAAATGTAAGCCAATAAACAAATTGACACAATTCGATTAATAATTTTGCAGAAATGCATGGACAACCTTAGAGGGTAAGAATACTTGATTGAGCGTTAGGTAGATAGGTAATCTACCTAACGCTCAATCAAGTATTCTTCATCATGATCAACCCATTACCGGCTCACTACAGAGCACGGGTCTCTTCTCAGAGTGAGAAGGGTTTTGGCCATAGTCTACCACGCTGGCCAAGCGGATTGGCAGACCTCATACACCTTTGAGAACGTTATGGAGAATTCTCAGGCGTGCAGGTTTCCTCACGATGTTTTCCTTCACCGTTAAAGCAAGTGATATTTAAATACTTAAAACGCAAATAACTCCGAAAAGTTAGAGGTGCGTGCCCGGGATCGAACCCACGACCTCCGATTAGAAGTCGGTCGTCCTAACCACTTGGCTATCACAGCTTTTCAATCAAGTATTATTATGTTTAAATTATTAAAATGTTTTTGAGCATACAAAATTAACTTCCCTACAAAGTCGTTAATGTTATCTAAACAAAGTTGGACTTCTTAACAATTGTTTGAAATTCTCCAGATTTTCAATATAATGGTTTCCAATAATTTACCGGATATTGAGCCACGATCAGGGAGTTTCCAAACTGAAAACATTCTTAACTCAATTAAAATTCTTCTAAGATTTCATAAGAAGCTGTCGTCTAAGGCTCGCATCACACTAAACGCTGTAGTACACTTTTAGTATCTCACGTTTCTATGAAACCTTCTGGGTACATTGTCTTTTGGGGGTTTGCCAATTTTATTGCCATAAGATGGAATTTGATAACCATAAAATAGAATTCTATTCTATTCTAGTTTTCTATTAAATGTAGGAACTGATAATTTTTTCATGGTAACATCCGCTTGGGGACAGGGTTCTGTTTATTATCCTTTGCAAAATAACTAAAATAGTCACTACAGACTGAGTCTACATCTATAGATAGACAAGATAGACAGCTAATTGTTGAGGGTCGTACTCCTATCCATTAAACACATAATGACACAATTTTTTTTGGGATAATAATGACGTGTACCCAGTGGCTTCCACACAAAATTTTCACTCTAAGGTATTTTTCTAATTTTTACTCTAAGAACTGATATTAGATCTCAGTGGTAAAACTGGCACCGACGCGGTACAGAATACTTAATAATATGATTACTGATTACACAGTAAAGTGAAGACCTGCCGACTGCTCTCGAGGCAAGAAAGATAACGAGAAATCCGAATTCGCACCTCCAAAGTACCCATCTACTTACCTACTTGTGTCATCATTGCTTAACCGGCGCAATTAGCTGTTATTTGCAGTCGCAAATAGGGCACTGAACAAAAACTACAAGATTCCACATACTATAGCATTTTATTTACAGAAAAACTAATAGATGTCTGTGATTATTGCATGCTACTCAGTGGTAGATTGAAGCGCTATTAATTGTTATATTTTAAGATCCTGTTGTTATTACTCAATCTGGGCAAATAAATAAATTTGAATTTGAATTTTATTATAACTGTTGGCTTTTGGTGTGGCAACGTCTTAACTCTTTTTCTAGTCATGTGGGGAGGCGTGTCGAAATTGATGATTTAAACAAAGCTTTTAGCGGCAATGACGCGGCGTTCCCGTAATCGATTTACCTTCAACGATATTTTGGGATGAGCATGATTGTTTTTGTTAACTATCTAATTAAATAGTTGAAACATTAGAGATTTGTTTAATCACGCAATTGTTTTCTTAAGTGGTAGCTTAATGAGTTTTTGGAAAAAAGAATATAAAATCAAATAGAATTTCTTTGGTTAAACTTATTTGACTCTGTTTTATAAATCTCAGTTGAAGTTATAAATTGAATATTGTCGAAGTACCGACAGAGATTAGAGTCCCGACGTGCTTTAATGTAGTATTGAAATACCTCGCAATAGGCGGACGGACGATCTCAAGCGAGTGGCTGCCAGCCGCTGGATACAAGCGGCACAAGATCATGAATTCAACTACAAGTTGTGTAAGTCGAATTAAGTTGAAGTAGGTACCTTTCAAAGAAACAGAAGTAGCCGAAACATTAAACTATTATTAGATAGTTAGGTACTCAATAAGGAAACGCGACATATTATAGCCAAACAAATATTATTAGATGCATAATAGAGAAACTCGATATATGGCCAAGCTGTTTGGGACACACTAACCACTAAATCTATACAACAAACAAATTGATGACGATTCAGCGGGGACGCGGTAACGTAATATAATATTAATAGCGGAGAATCAATGGATCCCTCGGGAGGTGCCGCCTCTTTTATTATGACACTGTAATATGTATGAGGGCTATTTTACTACTGACCCCACCCACTTGCTTATTTACGAGATGTTGGTTATTTATGATTAATTTGCCTTGCCCAAAATAGTTAATATGTGATCTCTCTCATCTCTAGATTGATCCAACTTGGAATTGAATCTTGTACCGGGACTACACAATTCGATTCCATTTTGAACAGTCTATATTGACTTTTAGAAGCGAGACATAATTAATACGTATGATTTCCATTCGGATATAAATTAGCTAAATTAGCGCTCTACCTACTTGATTTTTGAAAGGCTTCCGCCGTGACTTAGTAATAAGCATCCCGTAGGAAACAAAGGACAGAAATCTAATAAACTATCAAATCTTAGGTTGCAAAATTCAGAACTATTTACGTGTATTTGCGCCAGCTTGTGACTTTTAAAAGTCAAGACTCAACCTACTCAAGTAGGTAAGTAGATAGATCAGATACGATAACTTTCTCTTAACATTATAGTTAGCTGGGATATTAAAGAGTGCTAAAATTAAAACTGTATTCTTTGTTCCGTATTCAAATTAGTTTAAAAGAAGTTTTTTTTAATATCCAATTAACTTTAAAACATTGGCGCCCGTGATGAAAGCCTGAATTTTCTTCAAATAAGACATTCCTCAAAATATAACCGTAACATAGATGTACGAAACGACATCTGTACACAAAAGTATCTGTAAAGTGAAATGTCTCGACACTGTATATTTTGTGAGTCAAGTTATAGTGAAGCGCCTGCAGCGTTTTGTGCAAATCGATTAAAGAATCGATTACACTAGACGCTAGTCAATCAATGTTCGAGACTTGTTGGTTTTTTAATTAAAACCATTAAGCATGTTAAAGTAAAAAGTTGCCGCTTTAATGTTATCAATTTATTTCACAACAATTATTACGGTCAAGGATTATTATTAATTGTTTTAATCTTAAAATAGTAACCAATTCGTTTTCAAATTGGATTTTTCCGTAACAGTAATTTTTATTAAAATTATCTTTATTAATTCGCTTAAAGTTTATAATTAACCCTTTTAACGCTTTGGTGTGATATATCATCCATGTCATGTTTTGAACATTAGTCTAACTGCAATGATACCTGTTTTTACGTTACATCTTCAACTACATCTTAACACAAGAATAAATTCTATAAAAAGATAATAAAAAAAAGAAGAATGGGAACGCCGATTATATCAAAATAATCCACAATAATATTGTAAATGCGAAAGTAACTCTGTCTGTCACACACACTTTCACGAAATTTGGTACAAAAATAGATTAGACCTTGAAGAAGGGCATATTTTATTTATTTTTTATCGCGATGAATTCGCTGGCATCAGTTGGTTCGATATAATATATCGATACCATGTTATTCGATCGTATCGATAGTTGGATGAACGTGGTCATCACTAGTGAACCTAACGGTACGAACGGTAAGTGCTACACCAAACAACATCAATAGACTCTCAATGGAGCATGGAGTGCGCCACCTAGTGCGACCTGTGTTTGTCTTACGAAACATATTAGGGCCATCAGAAGTAAACTTTCAAAAATGTATCTAACATTTACTTCAGACCGCAACTTTTTTTCACCGTTCTCGTGACATTAATCTACTACATCTTTATGTGTTACATTCGCACCTATACTTACTAATAGATATTATACAAATAGTTTATAAAGTCTGTCTGTTATCTCGCCACGGACTCATTGCTGAATTAAACCGATTGATCGTGAAAAAAGCACAGAGATAATAATTATTAATATTCTAGATAGATATGGATGTAGGTACCTACTTAAGCTATATTTACTGAGGGATTTCCTTAACACCTGTGCTCATTAGTATTACAATACTTTTCACTAAAACTGGACTAAAACCACTATTATTATAAACTAAAAGAAAATATTGAAAAAATTGTCTAAATTCATTAAAGGCTTCGGATTTTTTATATTCTACGGAATTCTTCCTAATCCTTCTTTTCCTTCGAATTAGCAATTCACAGTAAAAAAAATTAGATATTTTGCCACATAATAATGTTAACACAGGTAGGAACATAAAATATTCACCTACCATATTTGCCGTGCAAAAATACAGTGCGAATGGCGCACGGACTTCATTTATATGTAAAGGGAGTCCCATCTGGCACGCAGTAATATTGCACTCGAATGCACAGGATGACACGAATATTACAACCTGCGGAATATTATAGTATGGAGAACGTACATAGGGACGCTGAAGAACGGAGCATGTTAGACTTTGTTAGACTTGGATGTATTGAAAGAATGGTATGCTTGGATCGGTCGAAGAATGAAAATTAATTGCCACTGGACACAAGCGTCACAAGACCGTGTGGTGTGAAAATCACTTCAACAGATCGATATCCAGCTGTGGACGTTTATCGGTAAAACGACGACGATGATGTATGATGTGCTAGATATCGCTGGAGGCGAGGGCATCAGGGCCGTTCTGAGTCGCGCCCTGGTCCTTCCCTGTGACAATCCCCGGCGATGGGGAATTGGGGTCGCGGGCGGCCGGAGTGGGGTTTCCGACTGCTATGCGATCCTGGCATAGCAAGAAGATGGCAGCTTTTTCGTGGCTGCCACACCTGGCTTTTAGGAGCAAGGGATTTCCCCCAGGATGTGCTCAAGAGACAAATGCTCTGGAGACATCGAAGAGTCGAGGAGGTTTTTAGCCCGTAGTTCACTGCGCAACACCTGCAGTGGAGTCGGGCATGCCAGTCGGTATCCATAAGGATTTTCCTCCTCCAAAAAAAAAGGAGGGCTCAAAGGGGATTGCGTTAGGAAGGCACCGGCGCATGTTCCCTAGAGTTCCCGGAGCCTCTTAGTATATGCAGTGGCTGGCCACTGGCAGGGTTTTAGTGGGTACAAATCCCTCATAACTCGACCTCTTCCCAGGAGGTCAAGTATCTTAAGATTTATCCCCCATCAACAAAAAAAAAACAAAGATATCGCTGGTTTAAAGAGTCGACATGATGTTATGAAGTCAACAATTGCCTTTAGTTGTTATTAGATATAAAACCTTATGTTTTTTTTTTTTAACTATTTAATTAGTAAAACTAAATATGAGTATATTCCTTCACGTTTATTTATTAAAGTTTATTTAGCATAGTTTGTTTCATATTATTTTTAACAAATAATAAATCAACATTTTTAGCTATACAAAAGCTGGGTATAGCTAAAAGTATGACTTTTACGTTTTCAATGAATACCTAATAATATTGCAAAACGTAAAATATTCTAACCAAATAATATATCGGAACTGGATGCAGGAAAAATATCTTGCATTTAAATGATTTGCAAAGCGCTTCGAATAAGCTGAATAGAGAGTGGATCGCTGCAAATAAGTACAGATTTCTTGATACTTATATTATGGGGAGGAAATCTTCCGTAAAATTTAGTTTACTGAATATTTTTACTTTTACAGTGCAAGCCCGATCAAAATAAATCTATATTCATACTGAAAGTGATATTAAGTGTTATATGAGTGTTCCTAATTCGAACATCATCCATTAGACTGTCGCATTTATTTCCTAGTTCTATAATAGTAGGGAAGCCTAAGAGGGGATTTTGGGATTTACTCGAGTGCGGCAGATTAACATAAGATATCTTGCATCCTGCTGAGTAATCTCTACCATATATATCTAAGCTCTTTACATAGCCGCGCGTAAAAAAACCCTTTGTCAGAAATACTACATCAGATTAGGGTATGGTGGGTTAATTACGAATTAAAAAAGTATATTTAGAAAATCTGACTATTTGAACGTAACGTACGGGAGTGGAAGCATTATAAAGCTGCAAAAAAAACTGACGTACTCGAGTAAATCCAAAAATCCCCTCTTGGGTTCCCCTACTACTATGCATTCTTTGGAAATGTGACAGTTAAACATTGACTTTCGTGTATATCGGTGCGGTAGTGGTATTTCTGAATTCCGTAAACAGTAGAATAAAACAAAAATATAACAATTTCATGACACTAGAACCGAAGAGCAATGAAATTTAATTTCCTGTTTATACGTATATATATATATAGGAAATTAAATCTCATAAGTACATATGTCCTTTAACGTGATCAACACAAATAATCTCTTTAATCCCTGGTAATAATTTTAGAAATTTGAATAAAATTTGATTTATATTCAGCCGTCTTATTTGAGTAGTACAAACTTTGGTTAACTCCAACGAAACTTGAGAACGTAGCTTAAATAAACATATTTAAAACTTTCCCCACTTGACCGTCCCAAAAGGATAAATTTCGTGAAGAAAATTAAAAAAGTTTCTTCAAATAACCTCCTTGATAAAAATGTTATGGGATACAAGCAACTACTTGCATCTATTTGCAGATTTACAGTTATACCAAACAAAAAATATTTGTCGAGGGGTGGATGTACAAAAAAAAATTATTCCACACCTTAAAATATTTTACGGTATTCCATTACTTGATTATTCAAATTTAAATGCTCTAGAAGCATTAAAATATTATGCTTGCCATAAGTGACACAACACCCGAAAAAGGTTTCACCTCAGCACAATAATATTTGCTTTTTCTTGGTGGATTTCAAAAAATTAGAACATCTCTGTTAAGACCGACTGATTAAGTTTCTCTCCGAGACGCTTATGGCTCCTCTAATCCTACAATCTAAATGCCGATTTGGGTCATCTTTGCAATAGGCGTATTGGCGTATTTACTGGTGGATAGCCTAATAATAAAAACACATTCTGGTCACGTGGTCTATTACACTGGGATGACATTGAGTCGTGTCGGCAATACACGCATATGTTAGATAACGATGAAAAATGGCGGCTGAAGCCTGATTGATTGTATCAAATCTACAGAGGATATGTTGACATGGGGACTTACACACCCTTTCCCCATTGCTTAACAATGAAGTCCCAAAAGTTTTTTGTACCAGGGTGGATGTGAATGTAAAGGATCTAGGTTTCAGCTTTACTCGGAAACGCCGCTATTATAAGATCAACTCACTATATAGATAGCCTAGTGGTTAAATATCACTTGCTTTAACGGTGAAATAAAATATCGTGAGAGTTCTCTGTAACGTTCTCAAAGGCATGCAAAATCTACCGAATCTGCACATGGCCAGCGTGGTGGAGTATGGCCTAAACCCGTTTCATTCTGAGAGGAGACCCGTGCCCTGTAATGATAATGATGATATCTACTCGAACATTAGTGTATCTTCGCCCACTAATGTAAAGCTGCATATTGTATGTAACTAAATGGCAGTATGCTTAGCTTTATTTCTAAAAATTTTGAACGTAACTTTATAATCTTACTTACTAAAGAAAAGTCAATGACTAGATTTCTCAAATTGCTCTATGATAAATTGAATATCATCCCTAGAGGACGCTGTTAAAAGCTTCAGTCTTTAAAAGAAATTGACTTATTTACTTAGCAAACTTCAGTGAAAGAGTTTTATTATCTCAGGACCTTAAACATATAGATTGTGGTCCTCTATAACAGTAGAGTACATACATCTTCGTTGCAATAATTTTTTAACAAGCATGTGAAATTATTTTTACTAACGTAGTTTTTTTTTGTGTACTTATACCTAAAAGGATTCGCCTTTCACCTGCAAATAATTATGGCGAACATATTGTATACTAGCTTTTGCCCGCGGCTTCGCCCGCGTGAATTTCGGTTTTTCACAAATCCTGAGGGATAAGTAGATTTCTGGTCCACCCGCCCCCCGCCGCGCGGCGGCGTACCGCGGTACCGCGTACGGCGGGCGCAGGGGCGGAGGGCGCAGGGGCGCGCGGCGTGGCGCGGGGAGTTCCGTGCAGCGCGAGCGTCGCTTCGGCCGTCGCGCGCAGCGAAAATACCTATCAGGGCGTTTTTTAACATAGGTACTTACCGATTTCAACACAACTCCTTTTATGAAAGTCGGTTAAAAAGGTAGCCTATGTTACTCCTTGGTTAATCCTCTACTTGTCTGTGAAAGTCCCGTCAAAATCGGTTCAGCCGTTCCGAAGATTAGCCCGTTCAAACAGACAGACAGACAGACAAAAATTTTAAAAACGTGTGATTCGGTTATGGTATCGTTCAAATAACCATATGAGCTTAATACGTGGTAGTTATTTCGAAATTACAGACAGACACTTCAATTTTATTTATTAGTATAGATAATGGTAGGGATACATAGTTAATCAGTGTAGTCAAAATATAAAATATTTTGCGCATCCGTACGTCTAGCGCTCGAAGGTGACTCTACTACACTGTATGATTAGGTATATGCAAGGTATATGTATAAAACAAAAATTTCATCATGAACAATGTGAAATAAAATTCAAACAATTGACAGCCTCCAAGGCGGAAACATTTAATTTTGACATTACACCATAAACATAATATCAGCTCCTATGTTTAATGCCTCTACACACGCTTCGCGTTTCGATCGATAATAATCCTAACTTGCTGTTGGTACAATTTAGAATTCATGAGAACATGAACAGCTCTCAAAATGATATTTATGAAATTACCGTCCAAGACTCTTAAGGCCAGCATAGACTATGGAAAATGCTTGAGAAAATTGATAACGTTAGCCGAGGCGAGTAAAATCAAGTTTAACTTTGTTTTTCAGATCTATTTAATAAGTTTATATCGGGTGTAATGAGACAGCTATCGGAAATGAAGACCGGTAATAGTAATCGTGATTACTGACACGATACCACAAAATGCTATACATGACGCTAAAGGTCAACAAACGTTGAATAAATACCTAAAGTTGTCACCGCGGTGACCCCGAGTTGTGCACGCTATGCACTGCCGGTTTCAAAAGTGAATTCAATTTCTTTTCAAATGGATGTACAGCTTTCACGTCCACAACTTTTCATCAATATTTTAAAGTATACTGTAGTTAGTATACCTACTCTACGTAAAAATAGTCTCACAAGTTTGAACTAAATATCAAGAGATCTCAAGCATAGTGTGTGCCGGCGCTTACCAAATAATTTCAAAATATAGATAGCGAGGGAACAATAATATATCATTATATTATTAACTTATCTTCTCACCCTTGACAACAACAATGCCCGTTGAAATATTTGATATCATTATCCGTGGACGAAAACCTCATCGAAATTTTACTGCCTCTCGACATGCAATACTTTAATTCAATTCGTACAACAGGTGGGGTCGCTCGTAGTTTACTTCTAAACGGATTTAGTTTATTGGCTGTTTCATTGTGACATTTTAGTTTTATTTTCATATCCATCTTTAGCGCTATTTATTATTTTAAGTATTTTAATTCTTAGTGAAACTTCAAATTTTAATAGAAAATCTAATTTAAGATTTCAGTGATAGTCAGTCAGTATCTTGAAACAGTTTTGTTAAAATTATCATACTATCGTCTGTCTAGATAAGTTATTTTTTGCTTATCATTATAACGCTTGGGACTTTTCGAAAACACTATCTAGCGCATTTTTTAATCCTTTGTTTCGGAATTACTTGTCCCAAATTTAAGCAACCAAATTGAGGATTATTTTGGTGCCAGGACTACTTATGGTGCTAATTTTAAGCGACTAAGTTATGGAGGGTTAACCAAATTAAGTTATACGTAGATCAGTTAAACTTTTTACGTATGAAAGTATGAATAATATTGTGATATTTATATACCCACATTTAAATGATTAAGTGCCGTTTTGTTTCTTAAACTCGTGACCAGGATTTTATCTCTAATACCCACTGAGATGCACGTTGATAGCCGTAATTTAACAAATCCGTTATTCGCTTTATGGTAGAGTAATGAATTCATTAAAATAGTTTTGTTCGCAAAGTTCCTGTTTCCATTTTACATGACTTACTTTTTTTTTTCTTGTTCACTGCCAATAAATAAAACAATGTTTAGTCAAGTCTAACAAATAATATTATGTTATGAAAAAGAACAGATTTTCCGCAATTAATGTTTTGTTCGGAAATAAAAAAATCTAAATAAATAAAATGCTTTTAGCAGCATAATTCAAAAGGAGTTAGAAAGGTATCAAGGTGGACAAAAAGCGCGCGTGTTTTTCTAAAAATATAGCTAATTTTAGAAGCTTTATTCTCATTTCATGACATAGAAACTGAAATTTGATGGAATTTCATCGAGATTAATATTGAAACTTTTATACCGATTAATACCAAAATTTCACTACAATTTTGCATTGTTAAACCCTAGTGTAACGTTTTCAAGTTAATGTAAATTTAACTAAGGACATAATAATATTATTACATTACATTAACAGATTTACCTCAAAGCTCAAATTATGAGCTTTGAGGTAAATCTGTCATTTAATATGGATGGGGATGGTCTTGTTTTCAGCACAAAAAATTACACTTAAGCAGCAGTTAATCCCTTAAGTTTATTACGATGATGCAGAATTAGAGAAGTTTGATGGCGTCATGATCCTAATTAGTAAATCGATGATAAGTGTGAACTAGAAAGCTACTTTCAGGAAAAGACAGCGTATTAAAAATGAATACCACAGCAATGATAATGCACTCCCAAAAGGAGTGAATGCATTCAACGTCAAGTGAACGTTTATGAAAAATTTAATACACCCACTTTGAAGCTGCTCCTCAAAGAACCTCGTCAAATAAACCTTTTAGCGGACTGGTCCGTAGTCGGAGATATGACGAGATTTGCATAAGACGGCAGGACGGCCGGGGCTCGGGCAGAAGATCGCGTCTCGCATATAAATAACGTCTTATATATTTTGTAAATATTGGCTCTTGCCAGCACCATTTTGAGAGGTCTTTTTGACGACCTCTCTGGTGCAGTGGCGAGGGCTGAAGTCTTAACATGGTCCTGGGTTTGACTCCAGGTAGGGACAATTTAGGAATCTATAATTTCTAAATTGTCCCTGGTCTAATTACCATCCTACCGGGAAAAAACATGCCGCCAAGTGATTTAGTGTTCTTTAATATATACCTCCTCCTTTTTTTAAAGTTGGTTAAAAATCTGCTCGATTTCGAGTGTAAAATGCCTTATCATGGCTGTGTTATGCCATTGCTGTAGTTGCTGTACTTGCTCATTTACCATTGCTGTACTTACTTATTTAAACTTTACTTTACTTATTTAAATACTGGATTAATTTTGTGAAGCAAAATTATTTCTATTTTTAACCGACTTCAAAAAAGGAGGAGATTATCACTTAATCGGAATCTTTTTATGTATGTTCCCCGATTACTCAAAGACACAGATTAATGATTAGTATCTACGATACTCGAAGACACCTAGAACGATTTAGGAATTTATTTTTTTGATTGAAAGGGTTATACTTTCTCGTTACTCTTTACCATAAAATTTGAAGAGTTCTCTCGATCCTGGAGAAATCGAGAGAACTCTTAAAATTTTATGGTACGTTGAATTTGGTTTCATTTTTCCTTAAGCTTGTGTTTTCTTATTTTCTTCGTCCATTTTAGTACCTACAAGAAAATTTCATATTATACTAAAGAGCTTATTCTTATATACATACTTACCCCTTGGTATGTGTTGAATTTCCTTAATAAAAATCGACACCACTTAAAGCCACTTTGTATTCAAGACTTCAACGTTTTGCGAATCATTTAATATGATTCATATGCTCTGAGTAACTGGTTCTCGTGCCGCCATGAGTGACGGGAAGGCTTTTAAGATGTTATCTACTGTCAAGAAATTCTAAAAAAATGATGATTAACACCTAATAATTCATACAGGCGGCGCTTAAGTGAATCAGAATTAATTGATTCTTTTTTATAACTTTTTATTAACTAGCGGTTTATTGTGCAATGCTTGCAAATTCTCTGACAAATTGAGACGATTATATTATTGCAAGTGACCCATTAAATTGAAATTGAGCGGTGCAATTTCAGCTGTCAAAAATACCGATTGCGAGTCCCTTGATCAATCACTTCCTTCCCCCTTTATTTGATATCAACTTTCAGCTGGGATCGATAATAATATGATTTATCTGCTATTAATGAAATGAAATTTTGCTCAAATGACTGAAGTCGCTACGGAGTTTTATAGGAAGTGTAAGTTTTGTAGAGTTTTATAGGAAGTAGAAGGAATAATAAAAAAATCATCATTCTAATTAGATATTAAGTTTCTCTGTAAGTGAATTTTGTAAATAATTCTTTGAGAAATAAAATTCTTCAACCCGAATATTAATATTATGTAGATCGCTTAGTTATCGATAGCGATTGAAATAAAGTTAATCATTCGATATTTAAGACTGCTTAGGAACTACGACTGTTATTAATGTTTAACAAGCGGACACCCGCGACTTCATTCGCGTGGATATATATAGGTTTTTAAAAATCCCGTAGGAATCATTTTGTTTTTCCTAAGCTCCTTTGAGCTCATACCATGCTAAAAAACGTTAAAAGTTCACTGGCGGATGTTTAGGTAGATCAAAATATAAACATCCGCAAGTGAAAGTCCCATCAAAGTCGATCCAGCCTTTTAGAGATTAATCGGTAATCTTTAAAGTATCTATTTATTTTCTAACAAAAAAAGAATGAATGAAATCGGACCACGCGTTATTGAGTTACAGCTAAATACACGTTTTGAATTTCATCCCCTCTCCTTATGGAACCGTGCTGAATTTCGGGATAAAAAGTATCCTATATGTTACTCCGTAGTATGAAGTTTCATTTAAATCCATTCAGTAGTTTTTGCGTGATGCGCGCACAAACATACAGACAAACAGACAAAAATTTCAAAAATAGCTTTTTTACGTTTTATCCCTAACATCCCCCAGTTATTATTTTGAGAAAATCTTCAATGTACAGATACAGCAAGTCTACGATTTTATTATAATATCATCAAACATAGCTAACAACACTCTCGACTAATTCACATTACACTAATTTCAAACAAAGTAAACCGCATTCAAATCGGGTCACCCGTTTGAGCGCTACAGGGGAACAGACAGACACACACACACACACACACACACACACAGACACGTCAAACTTATAGCACCCCGTCGTTTTTGCGTCGGGGGTTAAAAACATTCACACTCGTTTATAGCTTATTAAATATAATCTCCACGTACATGACTCATTAAAAACAATTACTAAGGCGACACGCAGGATGAATGGCGCACGATAAAATCGTTACCAACAATCGCATAATAACGTGAGTAGGTACTTACTCGTACGTGGATCGTGATTGCCGCGCCCAACTTTCGCGCATTCATTCCCCGGCGATGTACATGATGTCACTTTACCGGGGTGACCACACGAAAGTCAGGAGCGTGCATTGCATATAGACGACAAAACACTGCTTACCTTAATGTTTAAAAAAAAACTAAATACTAAATGAAGCCCGCATCTTCGTCCGGATTAAGGTTCCATTTTCCGTTAATATAAGTTAATCCCGTTAATCTCTATTATTGGAAGTTTTTGGTTTCACTGTTGTTAAAGAATCCTGTGTAAAAAGTAGCCTCTCTCCAGTGGAGAATGACATAGAGTCTCCAGTAGGGCTATTCACTAAAATACCATTTCAAAGCTCACTCAAGTGAGATAGCAATTTGACAAGTGGAAACGAACTTCGAGATGATATCATTCGACGAATGAATCTCGATCGAAGTAAGGAATGGCGTTACAGAATATCAATAATGTCAAAATATCCCATAATTATCCGAACCAAGTACTTTATCTCACCGCCGCATTCGTCAATAGGGCGCCACTTAGCAAATTCATCTCGAATTCACTAGCTGTAATACGAAAATGGCTTTACAGAATAGCCCTACAGGTTCTCAACAACTCTGATCCGAGGATAATCCAACAAACCACGCCTTCGTATTAATGTGTAGTAGGACGTAACTCCTCTTAATTTGAGGGAGGTGAACTACAAACTTAATTAATTTAAAACATACAAGAGCAAACATGGAAGGAATGTCCGGGGAGTATTTACACTTGGCGACTCTACCTCTGTGACAATAGATTTAATGCTATTCAGATTTTAGTTCATACAAAATTAAGGTCAGCTTTGCACTGTCGAGTACAATGGAATAGGAGACTCTTGTGATGATACCAAGTATAATTTGTGTGCCATCCCTTAGTTTTCTTGACATTTTACAAACAAAGCATTTTTTACTATATTATAAAAAATGATAAAATTATCTCTCATTTTCTTTGCATCGTATTTCCTCATTTATGAGAGTCGCGACCCCTTCCGTCAATAACTTAACGGTGATGGAAACATCGTGGAGAAAACCTGCACGCCTGAGAGTTCTCCATAATGTTCTCAAAGGCGTGTGAAGTCTACCAATTCGCACATAGCCGGCGTGGTGGAATACGGCCTAAGCCCTTCTCATTCTGGAGGAGACCCGTAGTGGAATGGGTTGATAATGAAGAATTAACGATGATGTTTAGCGATTATTTGTCAAATGTTAGTAACTTTGACCAACGGACGGCTCAACATGCTTTACGAGATACGGAGTTGAGCAAACAATCTGAGACTTACAAAGTCACTAATTCGGACTTCTAGAGTCGGTCGCTCATCCAATTACCGACTTTTTTTTACGCTGAGATATGCGTTTACTCATCCCTACCGGAAACAAGGCGCCTGGAGTAGGTACGCCGCTTCCAGAAGGGGACGTGGGACTCGCCAGCCGAGAGACGGCCGGAATACCCACTAAAACCTAGCGATGTTCCTCCTCGTCGCCTGGTGATTGCGTCACGGGGATACTTGCGCAATCGACCGCGACCCAGCCGGCGCCGTCTGCCGAGGCAGACCCTAGCGGAGACCTATAGGTCTCTTGACTCCGTCCGTACCCAATTACTCAATTGACTCAACGTTGCTTAACAACCGACTGATACACATTGTCTCAACTTGGCCGCACTTTCTTAAGATACATATATGTAATTATTTGTTTAAACATGAAATAAATAATAACATATCTCATTATTATGTAACAGATATAAAATAAAATTTTAAAATATTCATACATCTATAATTCTGAGGTGGGTATTAAAAATTCTTTATGAAGTGACATTAAGCATAATTAAGTCTGCCTAGTTTTAATTAATTTCAATTCTTATTCGTATTTACACAATAAAATTTAATTCGAATAGCCGGCAATAATTCGGTCAAATGCAAATCGTTCGGTAATTCGGGCTTTATAAATTTAAACGTTATTGGACGTAATTAACAAAAACGGAATTGATTCTCGTAATTAACGACAAAAAGAGCTAACGATCATAATTTCGGCTGCAATTTGGGAGAGCCTTGTTTCTGAGCGGAAATATCAAATCATTCTAATTAAAAATAAAACAGACTAATGACGGCTTGTTGGCTATTTCGTGATTCGATGATTATGACATACCCCTCGCGCATTATGAGACCCTTAAAATATTATCAGAATTCCGTTGAACTAATAGGTAAAACATATTCCGGAATTAGCCTAATTATTGTTAATGAAACAACTATTTTTACCTTTACCTTTGTCTACTGTTTAATTAGACACTATTTTATTATTTACTATGCCTAACTAAAAAAATTGGCCCAATTCATAGTACCATTTACCAATTTAATTTAATATATTATAGTACCTACCATTAACTTATTTGCGAAGTAAGTATGTAAAGTTTGAAAAATTATAAAATAGAGTTACTTATATAAGTTTATGGAGTTTACATTCAAAATAAAATGATGCATAATAATATAATAAGCATAGTCTTTTAGAAATCAGCAAATGAAACAATTCACGCACTTTTCTTTAAATTCATGATCATGAATTTTCCGTTGCCAATGGATCGTCCATTTTTTTCAAGAAATTGTTTTCGGTCCACGCTATTACCTACTCATGAAAATAGATGCTACACAATAACATGACGCCACATCTCATTATAATATACCGAACTTAAATACCGGACTTAAAAATATTAACGTAATTTCTTTTTTTTTTACCCGACTGGGTATATGTGTTTCACCTGTGTGTATGTATGTCCATTCCTATGTCCGCTTGTAACTAATCAACGGCTCAACGGATTTTGATAAATGGTACGTCATTAGATTTGTCTCAATGACGCGAGTGTTATAGGGTACCTAAATTTAAAAAAAAATCAAAATGGCGGACTTTATGCGCTTTAATGTGCGAGCTGAAAAAAATTTTTTTCTTCAAGACCCTCGAGTGGGGTATCAAAATAAAGGGCTTTAAAAGGCAAGTACGAAAATGTATACAATCTATATGTTTTAAATCAATTTGGAGTGACAAATCATGAAAAACAAAATAAATAACAACTACACTGTAAGTGGTACGGTGGTAGTTTATTAATTTTTTAGTTCGTTTTTTAGCATGGCAGTCGGGTTTTTTTAATTTTTAAATTATAGCTTGTTACAGCTAGAGTTCTTGTCTCGTGTGTTCTGTAATTAGGGTTTAATTGGCCCAAGCTTGACACTTGCATTTTTCTTGTGGATGATTGGCCGATTTGTGGTCGTCCGTGGTGGGCACATTTTACACTCCGTTACATTGTAATGACAAGCGGACAGACAAAACAATCATACACAAAAACATCTACTCGTTGTTTGTAATTGACAACGGTTGCTTGATCACTTGCGGTTGAAGAGTTTGAGACAGATTGTTTTGCGGTTGAGTTGATGCTTTATCCGGAGCACGCTTTATTTCCGTTATAATATCATACCAATCTTAGCCCATCTATACATTTTTAATTTAAACAAATAAATAAAATTGAATTGTGTGTGATTCTGAAATTACGGCCTTTTATTAAACTCCTAATTAAGGTACTTTAGTTATATTAACCAAAACATCAATTTTTAACATTTTTGTCTGTATGTCTATTTGTTTAGGTAAGTTTTCAAAAGGGTTAAACTCGTATAGAAAGACTAAACTCATGAAGACAATTTTTTATTAGGGATTTAAAAAATATAAATCCACCCAAAATGTATTTTATAGGCTAGGCTCTTTCTGGTGAGGTCTTACATTCTTTAATAATGCAATAAAATTTTTATTTATACAAGGTACAGTTTTCCAAAATTTCAATAATATCGTTATCAAAATCATGAAATACCGAAAGCATTTAAATCAACTTCAATAACTTGCCAGATTCTTCTTAAAATAATTAAGTAGAAAAGCTTTATTAGTATAAAGTATTTCACAATAAAATCGTACCTATTAGTCCAAAGTAATAGGTACAATTAAAGAAATAAATCGAACAATTAAGATCAAGTTATTAAGGAAGCCCCCTACTTGTCTTTCCTATTATAGTCGAGACAAACGAGATACAACCATCAACTTGTACTTGGCTGATTAGCGCCAATTGTAACTTAATCGACTGACCAAAAAAGGAAACGAGAAACCTGCTCAGTGCTCATGTTCAATGATCTCTAATAAGTAGTGTTTGTTTGAAAACTGATCCTAAAGCTAATATCAATTAACTTACGTTAGCGCAAGTTCACACTAGCGACATATCGTTCGACATAATGTCGAGTGTTCATTGGCAAGTAATTTTGCAATTTCTTGCAAAAGTCTGACTGGACAAAGCTTGCATAAGACTTACTTGCGAGAGTAACACGATGTGTTAGTACACGATGACTGTAACTTGTTACTTGCTAGAGCTGACTTCTACAAGTTTTATTGCTGTAGGATACTTGGCACTTAAAGTGAAAAAGGGTGCAGTCATATCCATAATATGAAGTAAATTTGAAACCAAATGAACATTGAACGTGATGATGAAGTTGCTATAATGCTATTTTGGAAAACAGTGATTTGATAATTTAAAACTTATACCCTATATAGGCTTGAGAAGGGCGATGACAGACAGGTAAAAGTTGCTTGTCTTACTTTCCACTTTTATCCATTTTAGCAGACAGACAGATAAACAGATCATTAGGGCTATGTCGTATTGTCAATCATTAAGGTGAAACAAAAACATCCTGAAAGGAAATGTCACCAATGTGATCGTATCCATTTTAGCAGACAGACTCATTTAGACAGATCATTCTGGCTTTGTTTATTATATTTTGGTCAAGTATTAAGGTGAAACCAAAGCGTCCAGAAACAAAAAGTCGCCAATGTGACTTACAATGAAGCCAAATTCAACAATCCTACGTAATATTCGATGTGAAGTTCAAACACTGACAACGGAAGTTTGTACAGGGCCCGTCGGACAGGTTCAAATAATTAACATAAAGACAAAGCTGGAAACCACTGAACGATTTCTCTTAAGCATTCTTCGCTGTTCAACCACCCATCTGACTGTATCTGTCTCATCTAGCTGTAATCTCATAAATGACATCCGATAAGAGTGCGGTTATGGTGGTGAATAAAAAATGAATATTAATTTTCTTAAAAGTGGGATAAATAAAGGAGGGAGAAAAAGATTAGTCCATGCGCCACCACCACCACTGCAGCCTTTTAACTTCCCACTGCTGGGCACAGGCCTCCTCTCTTACTGGAGAGAGGGATTAGAGCTTATACCCACCAAGCTGCTAAAATGTGGGTTGGTGGGCTTTAACGATTATTGTCACATGATAGTGATAACATGTTAGCAGCCTAGCAGCCCTAAAGTACACCTTCGTTGAGTTGATTGAAAAGGAATCCGTTTGGAGAACTTGCTCTACATAAGGGCGTCTACCAAAATTTTCAGTCTAATCATCTCAATGGAAAAGAAAAAAGATTATTTGCATATGGATTGCCTCTTTGGTCTAGTGGTTAGCATATTCGACTACAGATCATGCGGTTCCGGGTTTGATTCCCGGGTCAGGCAAAATAATTGTTAGGTATTGAATTCTTCAGTCGAGAATTTCTCAGTGCTAGCCCAGAGTTGGTAGTTGGAGGTGTGTCACCCCCGCCCGTGCCTCGGAGAGCACGTTAAGCAGAGGTCCCGGTTATTATATAGGTATATCATTTTAAGATTAAGACAATAAATTCCTTTATAACGTTACTAGAATTATTCAACTACGTCAATGATCTATTGTGTAGCTTATTGGGATGCCAACTATGGTGTTCTGGCTTCGAGTCCCAGGTTGGGACAAAAATAAAAGTTATGTTTGGTTATGGGTGTTTCTCTCAAAAAGTTTTCAGTAACTGTTCGGAGTTGAGAACGCGGTGTTAGTTGTTACGCACTAGTGTCTCGGGGAGTACGTTAAGCCATCGGTTCTGCGTCTGATTTTTCTGAGGTCGGGTCGGATTGCTATCCCACCAAACTATGAGAGTGAGAGAATAGAGTGCACTTTGTTTGCTAAAACACGTGTACCCTATGAAAGCTCCTGAGTCGAAGGTTAGAATCCTTCGAGCTTAGCTGCCCAGGCCGAAATTCAGTTGGCACTTGGCAGGACATTATGTAGCTACTCGTACCTACTAAAATATTAGCAAACTGCTATTCTGGTACCTCCTTTAATTTGTATTGTCAATTCAGTTATACATATAATTATTGTTAGAACTGCGCATTACGCTACGATGGACAGACGATCTCAAGCGAGTCGCTGGTAGCCGCTGGAGTCAGGCGGCACAAGATCGTGTTCTGTGGCGATCCTTGCAAGAGACCTATGTCCAGCAGTGGACTTCTATTGGTTGAGCCGACGATGACGACGACGAGAACTACGCATGTACCTCATGGAGTTAACTCGCTACACGCTCCGCTCGTGAACCTGGTGTGACCCGGTATTATAAACACGGTATCGAAGTCATCTTAGGCGACAATATACGATCGGTGACATCAGACCAAATCTCTGTCGGAGATCGGTTTGAGTCCGGCCCAATGATTGTATTAGTTCCTATATTTATTGCCTCTCATAGGAAACCGGTTCTACGGACCGGAATAAAGATTCCATGGAATAAATCGTATCAAGAGTTGTGATGGTCTCTCTTGAAAGCAAACAAGCGAATATTTCATATAAACGTACCTTCTGTATAATGTATAGTAATTATGTAAGTGGGATAAATGTAATTTGCATTTCAATAATAGTTATTTGAATAGAACTGACAATGATAGACGACAAAGGGTCTTCTTTGCTGACCTCAAGCTATTTCTGACAAGCTTTGTCCGAGCATGTTTTCTTAAATATATTTTAACCACCTGACTATTTCGACCTAAAAAGCCGATGCTACATCTTTACAGTATTAGCCTTAGGGTATTCTACTATTCGGTAGCTCCTCGATCTGTCAGAGAATATCATATTTGTTTTGTCATGAAGTCTTTAGACAAATAGAGCTTTTTAAAAAGAGCAACCGCCGAGTTTCTTACTGGTTCTTCTCGGTTGGAACGGCATTCCGAACCAGTGATAGATTCATTTGACGATTCAAAAGTACTTGTAAAAGTTTATTTGAATAAAAAACTTTTCTATTCTATTCTAATAGCCGCTATCTACGGGTTGAGGTTTAATAAGTTACAATAATATGGTAAAATCATGGTTTCACGTGCTCTCCGTGGCACGGGAGTGCATCTAATAACACCAACTTCCAAATCCGGGCTGGCACTGAGAATTTCTTGACAGAAAACCTCAATGCCTCATAATTTTTCGCCCGACCCGGGAATCGAACCCAGGATCCGCAATCGACCACGCTAACGGCTAGACCATCGAGGCAGTCCTATATCTACTTATATTATTACGTCTTAAACATGTATAATTACCTAATATAACTTCTCTTTAAAGTTTCAAAGCCACACAGCGATCTTTATTGTCTGTTTGCTATACGTACCCTATTCGCCCAGCGTCCTGCACTCACCCTTGATCGCGCAGCCGGCGCCAAAGTCACGCCGTAAAGCAAACAAAAATGTTTACCCACAGATATATTGAATTAGTTTTTAGGTCGACCTTTCTCTTATTTGTGCTCCGATTAATCCATTATCATCACGACCTAACAGTTCATTTTGAACTTATCAGTGACTACACTTTAGTTTGACTTCATTTTATCATAACTTTGATTGTACGTTTCTTTTGAAGTGAGTTTATTGTCTTTGAGTACATCACGTCCTCCCATTTGCCTTCATAAATATTGCCTATAGCTTTCCGTAGAATACATTCGTGTCCCGATTTTACGTCGTAAACGATTCGGTTCGGCTTTTCTTGGAACAGCCTATAAAGGGCGCCGCTTTAATCTGGTGTCTAAAATCTCACCTACAGATAGATTTACGAGTCAACGGGTTATGCGCAAATTATACGACAAGTTTCTTTGAATCTGGTAGTTCTTGTGGCACCGTTTTTTAAACCGCTTTCAAAAATAGGAGACTCGTATGTTTTATAAGTTGTTGTATTTTCAACACTACTATACTGACAGTAAAAGACGTTTGTGATTGCTAGATTGACACTACCTCGATGACCTAGCGGTTTGTATGTTCTACTGCGGAACATAAGGTCCTAAGCTCGATTGCCGAGCCGGGTCAAAAATATTTAGGTACTGGATTTTTCCGTTAAGAAATTTTCAGTGCCAGCCCAAAGTTGGTAGTTGGCGGTGTTTCAAAACTGTCTCACCGTCAACACAGTCTCGAAGAGCACGCCTTTGCTAGAGCGGTTATTAGATAATCATAATATGAAAATAGTTTTTAAAACCCGCCAACATTGGAGCAGCTTAGCGGGTCTAATTTCTAAATCCCTTTCTCCTATTAGAGAGAAGGCCTGTGACCAGCATTGGGACGTTAAAGTGTTGTACTATACAAGTATAAATTAAAAAAAAAAAAAGTACCCGACATTCTAAGTAAGTTCAGACACAGTAAGCTGTTATAGCCTAGTGGTTAGGACGACCGACTTCTAATCGGAGGTCGTGAGTTCGATCCCGGGCACGCACCTCTAACTTTTCGGAGTTATGTGCGTTTTAAGTATTTAAATATCACTTGCTTTAAAGGTGAAGGAAAACATCGTGAGGAAACCTGCATGCCTGAGAGTTCTCCATAACGTTCTCAAAGGTGTGTGAAGTCTGCCAATCCGCTTGGCCAGCGTGGTAGACTATGGCCAAAACCCTTCTCACTCTGAGAGGAGACCCGTGCTCTGTAGTGAGCCGGTAATGGGTTGATCATGATGATGACCCGACATTCGCCATTTTGTAGTGGCGGCCATCTTGGATTTGCATAGTGCTATTCTACTAGTCAAGCCCTTTCATTTGATACCCATATTGAGGCCGTTGTGATAAAATATGTAATCCGCCATTTTATAGTGGCGGCCATCTTGGATCGATTTTCATCAAACATAGCTAACAATACTTTCGACTAATTCACCTTTCAAACAAAAAAAAACTGCATTCAAATCGGTCCACCATGACCATGACCAAGACAGACACACATATACACACACACATACACACACACACACACACACACAGACACGTCAAACTTATAGCACCCCGTCGTTTTTGCGTCGTGGGTTAAAAATGGTTTGCGTCGTTGTGCCGAAAAGTCATTTTCTTTAACTGATTGAAAAGGTAAACAAATCGCAAAAAGCTTCCCAGATAAACGGAAGCGAGACTCTTTGACCGATGCTTCAGATGTTCTAATCTTAGTTTTTCACTTGTATCACGGTTTCGTTTCTACTGTAATTTAATGAAGAAATGGTGGGCGTGCGGCAACAACGTCTATTAGCATTACCATTCTCTATGAACCTTCTTCATCGACCATGTTTCTACGTGGGGCAGAGATTGTCTATGTCTTGTAACCACCCACTTACAACTATCCCCTTGTCCCTTATATGGACCGATAGGTAAGGCTATATACCTACGTGCGTGAGTCAAACGTCGAGCACTCTCACGAAAAATGAATGAAAATGAAAAATTTTTTTGCTATGCTCTATGAACCTTCTTCATCGACCCTATTTTTGCACAGGGCAGAGATTGCCTGTCTTGTAAGTACAACTATCCCCTTGTCCCTTATATGGGCCGATGGGTAAGGCTAAATCAATACGTGCGTGAGTCACACGCATTCAAGGGAAACAGTGCTCTTTGTCTAGTTGACGCGTTACTTAGTCTGTATTTACAAAGCTTTTAGTACACCCCTGTGCTAAAGTTGGGAAATCAATATTTTCCTTACCTTTTGCAAAAGGAAATCGGTAGGGTTTTTACTTATTGGCGTAGAGAAGAAAATTTTGCAAAGTACATAAGTATACATCAGAAATAAACATTATTTCGAAATATTATATTATTCATTGTGTTCTGTAATTAAAATACTTTCATTCAAATCTGCTGCATACAAGTAGCTTTCAAAATATAAATAGACACAACTGTCTTTAAAATCTCGATAGAAAAGATGGACCAACAATCTAGGTACTGTAACTTGCAGATCGATTGCATAAATTACTGCATGATATTTTTGTCCAATGGTATGATGACCCTAGAAGCGATTGCGTAGAAGAGGATTTACGGAACACCGGAAAGAAAGTTTCGTGTAAGAAGGAACTAGAAACTAAAAGACAAAACTTGAGGGAAAATATAGTAGGCCAAGAGCCCATAGTTGACATAGAAGAAGAAGAAGAAGCAAAAGAAGGAAGAGATTTAAATTTAAGTCCATTATATAAAGAAGTATAAGGTATGAGAAATACCTAGAATTGTTTATCCGAACATCGACACTAATATTTTATATAGTTTTGACACCCACATACATGTTCGTGTTTTATTAATAAGTGGGAGTGAAAACAAATCTAATAAAAGTTGTAATGTATCCTCTACAACCTCTTAAGAGGTAATGAATATTAATGAAATTATTAACAGTGGTGCGATGAGAATATCGTTTTACCTATTTTATCGATTATAAATTAAGTGCCTATTAAATTATTTATTCATTGAAATACTATTTACTTTTTTATAAATGTAAAACAGGACGTTTTATTATTTTATTAGATAACGGAGCCCGTATGTTGTAACTGTTTTATCGATGCTCACTTTAAAGACTATAAAATATTAGCCATGAAAATAAAAATAAGTAGCTTTCGTTACAGTCTTACACCCCTTTGTTGTGCCATTATTGAAAATCTCTGAACGTCATTGAAATAAATAGTCGTAAAAAGTGTGACGAATTTATGTGAGAGTTATAATATCTAGTACCTATTGTAATAATTCTGATATAAATCGTTATTGATAAAAAATTATTATCATGAACGCCTGTCAAAAAAAACCTTTATTGAAATGAAGTACCCACATGTTTTAAATTTTAAATAATGCGCAAGTTAGAACGGCAAGTTAAATAGGCGTAATGGTAAATGTTTCTATAGAAAAATATTTGGTGATGGTAAATATTTTAGTGAAGATTTATTATTTTGTTATTATTATATTACTTGAGATATGAAATAGAATTTTTATATGGAATCTGTATTACCAATACCAAACATTAGGTGATTTGATGGTAAAAATATTTTCAGTGAAAAATTTACTTGTATCTTATAATATTATAATTATTATAGATGAACATTAGACTCAATCGACGATTCAAAAGTACTTGTAAAAGTTTATTTGAATAAAAAACTTTTCTATTCTAAAAAAAACTTTTCTATTCTATTCTATTCTATTATTCATGCAGTCTGTATAGTGAAATTTTTTTTTCTACAAAATCGTTGTACCAAAATATAATAGGCACTTAACTTTAGATTTCATTCATAAAAATTTACATGAAATTTCAAAATTCCATAATAGATATTATTCCATCCATCATGTTATCCCTAATTTTTTTATATTATTTTCCATTTTTGTGGACAAAACTCCCGCTGCAGAATGGCCTTCGACCATTTTCCCAAAATCTTTGGAGAATTCACAGCGCAAAATGCAGAGGAGTTACGGAAATTGTTTCTCTAATACACGCTTCCCTAAACAAGTAACGTTTCAGTGCGATATAATCACGATGTATACCAATTAAGAGTATGGGTTTTGAACAACTACCGTACCCCTGAGGCCCTGACCTAGTAAGCAACTTAGATAACTTTGCTTGAGCAACCTTTTAGGATGCTTACAACTTGTAACTGTGTAAGCCCCTTCCGTCTTAAATGACCTTTCGACTTACCCTTTCTGTTGAAATAAAATAACATAAAAGCCCTTATTTTCTACTACCAAATTATTACAGCAAATAAATCAACACTGCTTATTTCATCTTATGCTATATTGCTTATTTCACTGTGTGAAAATCTAATCTAAGCTAGCGAAAATATCGTGGGCAGACCGTTAATTTATCCGATTAAACTTCGACGTATTTGAATATAGGTAGCGTGATCTAGTGCAATGTCAAGTTCAAAATGAGCTTTGCCCTTGAATAGATAGCTAGACCCAGTAGTCACAACGTCGCGTCGTAAGCCATTAGGCAATAGCTATTCCTGTTTTGCTATCGACTCATCTAATTAATTAATACCGGTTTTTGCTTGATCACACCGTATTTCCATAGCCAGGTTTAGATTAACGAATACATCCATTTTGAGCTTTCGTGAAAATCGGGTTTCAAATGAAATTTTAATAGCACATTACGAAATATTTTTATTATTTTAGTTTATAAATATAGTGAAAAAATATAATAAAAAGATTCAAATTGAAGCCTTTCACAGAAAGCAAACTCTTACCTATAAAAAACCTTTCGTCTACTGACTCTTCTATTCTATTTTAATGTCAGTAAGTAGTTTTGGCCGGACATTTACCATTTAGCGGATTCATTGAGTTTGATTACTCCGGACTTCCTCTAAAACAATTAATTTACGTCTGTCTACAGAAGTCACTACTGGACAAAGACAATGAGCACTTATAGAATAAAACAGAGAACCTACGCGACGTGTTTTTTTTACACGTAAAAAAACTCTATTTGTTTCTCTTTTAAGACTCTTTATTCCTGAGCATTTTCTGTCAGATAATTTCTTATAGTATGTGAGCAGCCTATGTATGTATAAGGAGATGTGTCGGTTTACTACATATTCCCCCACTAATACCCACTGAAAACTGCAAATAATCTGACTATTTATCATTACCATTTAGATTAACGAGCTAAATTGAAAATTGAAGTACGAAAGCTCATTATTACCATTTGTTCGCCCACTTCTTGCGTAATTAAGCTGTGAGTTAAATGTCTCAATGCAACGGATACTGATAAACAGCTGTTTGAATTTGCATTTAAAGTTGATATGTGACTTTTTGTGAATTCCTTCGTTAACATAATGTTCTTCTTTTTCGCTAGGCGGAACAGTTCAGCAACAGCCTTAATGCCAATCCAATTCCTTATGTAATTTACGTGCTTTTTATTTAGAAAATATTCAACTTTTATTGCATCTATACTAATAAATAAAATTGAAGTGTCTGTCTGTAATTTCGAAATAACTACCTCATATTAAGCTCATACGGTTATTTGAACGGTACCATAACCGAATCACACTTTTTTAAAATTTTTGTCTGTCTGTCTGTCTGTCTGTCTGTCTGTCTGTTTGAACGGGCTAATCTTCGGAACGGCTGAACCGATTTTGACGGGACTTTCACATACAAGTAGAGAATTAACCAGGGAGTAACATAGGCTACTTTTTTAACCGACTTTCAAAAAAGGAGGAGTTGTGTTTTTCTATCTATGTACACCGATATCTCCGAGATTTCTGAACCGATTTTAGTAATTCTTTTTTGAATAGATAGAAAAACTTTGCGACCCTGTTTTATAAAAAATTTGGATTCCAACTCCTCAATCCTGATGCTGTAGAGGACCTGATCCCCAAAACTAATGGGATTTAGAAACTTTCGGTTATTTAAATTGATATTGCGGTACCAATTAAAGACTTTATCGTTGAATGAACTCGAGTAGGTACATATCCAACTCCTCAACCCTGATGCTGTAAGGAATTGCATTCCGAAATCGTGGGAATCCCACGGGATTTTTCCGTTTTGGGGACGGGTTACTTAACAAATAAGCTACTTTTTGTTCTGGAAAATCAAAAGTTCCCACGGGATTTTTAAAAACCTATATCCACACGGGCGAAGCCGTGGGCAACATCTAGTTTAAAATAATCCTTATTTTATGTACTAAAAAAATGACTTAAGAAACTAAGGACTCGCCCCGGCTTTGCATTATAGGGATTTACCAATTCAGTCTTCCACAAAATGTGAGTGTAAATTTTATATAAACCTTCCTCGAAGAATGGTATTAATAATAATTATTGAAGACCATACCTAGTGCAAAAAGCATTGAGAAGTTACCAAATAACAAGTACAGAGTTTATCTCTGTACTTGGTAATTGGTAACGCCGATTGAAACTTTATTTTATTCTATTTAGAAATGGATTATAATTATGCGAACTCACCGGATACATCTAAAAAGTTTCCTTTAAGTACAATCGAAAATTTGTGAAATAAGTATCCTTTATTATACAAAAATTATACGAGTAACTTGCTTGCAAAAGTCTATATAATAAGTTTCAAGTCATAATGAATATTAATTTCTAGAATCTATTACCAGTAGGTATTCAAAATTCTTTTGTGTCCTATTATTTTATTATATTCTGAACTATGGAAAAAACTACCTAGTCATGAACTGCCGCGACGATTTTCGGTTGCAATTCGTTCCGTGGGCGTATCTAATACGTACGCTCGTTGCCAATGCTCTTGCGCAATGCATGATGCTTCATTAACCGGGACTTAGTAGAGTGCCCACTGCCCACTATAGAGCACGGGTTTCCTCTCAGAATTAGTGATAAAGTAACATTATAGATTCTGATGATGCCCGCGATTTTGTAGTTCATTCGAGCATGGATTTATGATTTTTCAAAATCTCATTGGGAGCTCTTGATTTCCGGGAGAAAAAGTAGCCTATGTCGGTCCCTGGTAAGCAGCTATATGAAGATCGATTCAGCAGTTAGGCCGTGAAAATGTAAAGACAACAAAATACTTAAATATAACGCAGACCATAGGCACCTACTAATATTATAAAGGTGACAGTAATTCCTGCTGGATTCAGGTTCGGGCATTTGAAAGAGCTAGGTCAGGTTAATCCCGTCGCTTAAAAATCTACCTGGTAAATTGTGAAAATCACGCAATAAAAAACATGAAAACTAGAGGCGCTCTCACAAACTAGTCTTTTCATTAAGACTAGGTAAACATAATCAAAGCTCTAGACGAAATAAGTTCACAAGCAGTTCACAATTTATGTAGACATTTTCATAGCTCTTGACCTAATTTCATAGCCTCGTTCATCTAGCGATAACCATGTACACTCGAGTACAGATCACGATGTCCTGGGTTCGATTCCCGAGTCAATTTTTAAGTAATGGGTTTTTCTATCAAGATATTGCTCGCGCCATACCCGTAGTTGCTTGTTTCACCCCCATGCCTCGGAGAATACTTTAAACCACCGCGCCGGTCCCGGTTATTATCACTATCATTTGACAATAGTCATTTAAAGCCCGCCAACCTGCATTGGAGCAGCGTGGCAGGTCTATAAGTTCTAAATCTCTCTCTTAAAAGGGAGGAAACCTGTGCACAGCAGTGGACGTTAAAAGGAGTTAGAGGACGTTAAAAGCTTATTATACAATTGAAGATTATATAAACGATAAAAAATCATGGACTTAGCTCGTTCCAGCAATGCGCGAGACGGCATTTCAATCATGTACATAAACAATTGTTATATTGTTATTTTTAAAAAAGAGCAACCGCCGAGTTTCTTACAGGTTCTTCTCGGCTGGAACTGCATTCCGAACCTGTGGTAGATTCAAATTGACGATTCAAAAGTACTTGTAAAAGTTTATTTGAATAAAAAACTTTTCTATTCTATTCTATTCTAGAAGGTCTATAGTAGTGGTGGACCTAATTTGGCACACTCGAAAGAGATCCACTGACAAAAAGGCGGAAGTGACGGTATAATTATTATAGGATAAAATTTACAATGATAATGACGCCATTAGAACACATTTCGGAGGAAATCCACTCGTGCGCAACAATGGGGACGAATTCGTTTTACTTATTTTAAGGGATAATTGTCAGCAGCCCGGCACGTGCCTTGATTTTATACACATCGTGTTCGACAAATTTGCGAGGTTTTATTTTATTTATTTTGCCATTAAGTATAATTATATTTTTATTATAGGTACAGTACAGAACGCTGTGATAGCCTAGTGGTTAGGACGACCGACTTCTAATCGGAGGTCGTGGGTTCGATCCCGGGCACGCAACTCTAACTTTTCGGAGTTATGTGCGTTTTAAGTATTTAAATATCACTTGCTTTAACGGTGAAGGAAAACATCGTGAGGAAACCTGCATGCCTGAGAGTTCTCCATAACGTTCTCAAAGGTGTGTGAAGTCTGCCAATCCGCTTGGCCAGCGTGGTAGACTATGGTCAAAACCCTTCTCACTCTGAGAGTAGACCCGTTCTCTGTAGTGAGCCGGTAATGGGTTGATCATGATGATGATGATGATGATAGGTACAGAGTTGCTTTGCCAGGCCTTATTGGGAAATGGTATATTTACTTAGTATATTTAGAGTTCTTTTCAGGGTTCCGTACCCAAAAGGTAAAACGGGACCCTATTACTAAGACTCAGCTGTCTGTCTGTGTGTCTATCTGTTTGTCTGTCCGTCCTTCACCATGCTGTATCTCGTGAACTGTGATAGTTAGACAGTTGAAATTTTCACAGATGATGTATTTCTGTTGCCGCTATAACAACAAATACTAAAAAACAATCAAATAAATATTTAAGGGGGCTCCCATACAACAAACGTGATTTTTTTTGCTCGTTTTTGCTCGATATTGATAACGACAACAGGTAGACGCTTGAAATATTCACAGAATATTTACTTATATAATCACTTTAAAAATAAATACTTAATGAAATTAAAATAAAACAAATATTTAAGGGGGCTCACATACGTGTGTTATTTTATGGATAATGGTACGGAATCCGTCGTGCGCGAGTCCGACTCGCACTTGGCCGGTTTTTATTCAAAAAGTGTGCTTGTTTAAAATATATTAAGTATACAATTTTTGAACTGTGTTTATCGAGAAATAGCAAAAAAGTTTCTATTAACGTGGGCACATCTGTTACTCCGAAAATAATCATTTTAATCAAAGGCCAATAAAAGACAAACGCACCAAAGAGCCTCCCCTATTTTCAACTTGAAAGATCAAAAATGTAACATAAACAAATTGCGAGCAAATCTCTCATGTAAATTGTACTTTGTACGATTGCTTTAAAAATTAAAAGTTATAAGTATAATTATATGTAGTGCTCTTCGGGGCATCTCGCCATTTCATGGTGTACGCAGTTGTAAGAGACGCCTCTTAATTGAACAAGACGGAAGAGGAATCAAAGGGAATGATTCCCCTCAATTTCCAAGGGGCCGAGGGTAGGATAGGGTGGGACGCGATGCGTGGGCAAAATATTTTAGGGGAAGCAAATGTCTGAGTTGGGAAAAAAGATAAACATTTTCAAACCCGTTATAAAGTCAGTCGACCTTGTGTTTTTTGTAATCTGTCTCTTTAATCTGAAATGCGGGCTCTTTTTTAATATTTACCTTATTTTGTATTCCAATTTACGATTATTATCCACGATTTATCGCCATTGAATCTATAGATGACAATATTTGAATATTTTTTCACATTCTTTGCAGGTTAAGTTGTGATGTAAAATAAAAGCTCTAATAAATTGCCATAACAAATTTTATGGGAAATGATTATGTACTCTTAGGCCTCTTGTTAACACGCCGTGGAAACTCACGTTTTGTATGGATAACGCCGGACACGGCGATCCGTCCGGCGCGTTATCCATATAAAACGTGGGTTTCCACGGCGTGTTAACAAGAGGCCTTACCTTGCGTTAATCGACTCAAAACTTCTTTTCGAGATAGATTAGAGAGTTATTAACAAACAAGCTATTAAATAAACTAACAAAAAATTTTTATTAGCACGTCCAAATTGAGACTTTTCCTGTATCTACGTTCATGCATAAGGTCAAAGTCGTATACAAGGTTACAGTGGGTGAGATTCCATCGCAGTCCTGTTGCTAAGATTTGTGCCTAAAATTGCTTGATGTAATTTGCAGGCGAGGGAGTGGACACATCAATCTTATGGGGTGTAACGCCTTTGAAGTAAATCAAGTGCGTAACTACTATTACGATTTTGGGATACAGTATAGAGCTGTTTCTGGCGGTGCATTTAAGAGGAGTTTTACCTCTAGCGCGCCCCGTACAAACGAAGATTTGTAAATAAATCTTTGAGCCCGTGTAACTTTGAAACTACATAGTAATTTTAAGGAAATCTGTAAGCAACTGTCACAGATATTATGTTTTAAAGTGTGTATAGTGTTGCAATTCTTAAATTACTTAATTAGAAAAAATCAGCCAAGTGCGAGTCGGGCCTCGCTCTTTCAGGGTTCCGTACATAATTATGAACAATATAATATTTTGGGTCTAAGAAATATTTAATTTCCGAGCTAGACATCGCAACAAACCCTGAAAGAAAAACCCAAAAAAATGTTCGTTTATTTTGGTCACAGCTTATAAACTATTTAATAAATCGTTGTTTTCAGTATTTGTTGTTTAAATAGAGCATATCTATACATATAATAAAATCGTAGAATTGCCGTATCTGTACATTGAAGATTTTTGCAAAATAATAACTGGGGGATGTTAGGGATAAGTAATAGAACGTAAAAAAGCTATTTTTGAAATTTTTGTCTGTTTGTCTGTTTATCTGTTTGTCTGTTTGTCTGTTTATCTGTTTGTCTGTTTGTCTGTATGTTTGTGCGCGCATCACGTAAAAACTACTGAATGGATTGAAATGAAACTCGGCATGATTTAAGTTAATACTATGGAGTAACATATAGGATACTTTTTATCCCGAAATTCAGCACGGTTCCCTTGGGAGAGGGGATGAAAGGCAAAATGTGTACTTAGCTGTAATTCGTTAACGGGTGGTCCGATTTCATTCATTCTTTGTTTGTTAGAAAGTAGATACTTTAAAGACTACTGGCTAATCTCCGAAAGGCTGGACCGATTTTGATGGGACTTTCACTGGCGGATGTTTACATTTTGATGTACCTAAACATCCGCCAGTGAACTTTTAACAGTTTTTAGCAAGGTTTAAGCTCAAAGAAGCATAGGAAAAACAAAATTATTCCCACGGGATTATTAAAATCAATATCCACGCGAACGAAGTCGCGGGTATCCGCTCGTAGTACATAATATACTGGAATATCATATTCCCAACTAGTTTAGTTTTTGAGATAGCCCCCGTCACAAAAATGGTCTAAAACTGACAACTTTGATGGCCTCCCATTCCCTTATTTTTAGAGATAAAAATTAAAAAAATATATATTTGTACTCTACTTAATGAGCTCTAAACAATGATACCCCACAAGCAAGGGTAAAGAAAAAATTTTTTTTTCCGGCTCCTTTTTCATGTATGGGAGCCCCCCTGAAAAATAATTTAATTCAATTTCTAATTCAATATTTGATTTTGGGTTAACGTTTTACACTAAATACCAAAATTTCAGGTTTGTAACTCATTTCGTCTGCGAGCTAGAGACCTGTGACCGGCGGACAGACGGACAGACAGACAGACAGACAGACAGACAGACAGCCGAGTGACATTAATAGGGCTCCGTTTTTTACCCTTCGGGTACGGAACCCTAAAAACGTTTACACCATTTAGGTACTTGTAGATAAATTATTTCCTCACAGTTGCATTGTTAATTGTTTCTAAAAATTTTCAGTACAGTGCTGCAGTTTATAATTATATTGATATAGCTTCTAGCACTGGGACGAAATTTTATATTTCGAATCCCTACTGTACGAATTACAATGCGCCACTTTTTTACACTAAAGAACTTAAAGTCACGCGTAGTTATTTTTTTGAAAACTTTCTGGGAAATAAACTTGCTATCATTTGGTACACGAACCACGAGTACTAATCAGAAGGCCGTTTTGGTTTGCGTCTCATCAAACTGCATGTAATAATAAATAAACAGAGAAGATAAAATAATAACATAATGGAACAGTTTAAAGTGAACCAAAACCCAACACGGCGCTGTCGTGACTTGTTCACGGCTGTATAGCGTAACATCACGCATAAGACATGTCGCACGACAAAAAGATGTGTATTTACGTCTATTTTCAAACGAAGTAAGTGTATAATCAGGGCCTATGGATATATATCCTACTAATATAATAAATGTGAAAGTGTAGATGTTTGTTACTCTATAACGTCGCAACTACAGAATTGGCTGAAATTGAAGGAAGATAGATTATGATGCCCTGACTTAAAACATTGGCTACTTTTTATCCTGGAAAAATTCACAGTTCCCGCGGGATTTTAAAAAACCCGAAATCTATATCTACAGGTATAGGTAGATTACTATAGCAAACTTCCTTGAAAGTAGGTATAAAGGTTGGAAAAGGGAGCGGAAACGGAAACCAGATATTCACATTTCCCTCAGGATTTGTGAAAAAGCGAAATTCACGCGGGCGAAACCACGGGCAATAGCTAGTACATAATATTATCTCATAACGTTTTGTTTTACCGTTTCCTTGCACATTCCTGTCACAGCAAAAAAATTAGAATGAAAAACATTTTGGCATTTTATAATGACTAAACGAAGTAGGGACCCAAATATTAAAATTAATTTATTCTACTTATTATTTGCTGCCAAATCTTTATGCTCGTATAGGTGATGTCACTTTCGATATATTGCACCATACTGGTTTTCGAGTAGAGACGCTGATTTTGTCAGTGTTGGAAGAGTTCAAGCCTAAGACGTATTAGTTAGACTTTTTGTCCAGCTACATGTCGCTAGTGTATTCTTTCTCTCCTCTTCTAGTGTAGGCGTAAATTATTCTTTCAACTTGAACCCGTCTGCATCGGTGTAAACGTACATCGTAGAAACTAAATTCAATCTCTATTCATTTATTTTTAACTAGGATGAACTGCGACTTCGTTTACGAAGGAGACGGTTAGTTTTGGAAAGAAACTAATATAGTTTTTATTTTTTTCGACTGGAGTTAGGTTTTTAAAAATCCCATGTGAATATTTTTTTCTTTTTCCTTAGTAAAAAGTAGTCTAGTTATCTAAGTTCCTAAGTATTCTTTCATCCTACTTAGTCCTCCTATTATAGGAGGACTATAATAGTCCTTGCATCCTCAACTTCCGAGTGAACGTCTGGTAGGTTTCGAAGATCGAGATTTTTGTATATATGTAAATAGTTGTTTAATGAAAAGAAAAGATAAGTAGGTATAACGCTCTCGCACACACTATTAATTTTGGCGTAATGTTGCTCAGAACAAGCATAATATTGAAAGAAAAACAAGAAACCCGACTGCGTAAAAAGCGAACTAAAAGGAAAAAGAAAACCTAGCTTGTAACCATCGAAAGCTTTAGACGTATCGATGCGATAGACGCCTCATTGATTAAAATTTATACAACCATTGGAATGCTTTGAGGATATAAAAAATTTCACATACTTTACATATTAGGTACTTACACATAATCAGGTAAGCGTGAAACCATAACTCTTCATCTTTACTGCCGTAAAAATAACGAAAAAGTTCATAAATACGGTAAAATTAAAATTAATTCAATGCGAATATAACTATGTTCAAATGAGTATATTATTATGCTGTTTGTGTGACATAGATCAACACACAGACAGTCACATAGCTCCAAAACCCGTCATGTCGTTTTTCACTTCATGTATAAATGTAAATGTGATAGAAAATATATGTAAATTAAGTTTATTACATTACGCCTGATAGCAATTTACTGCAACATAAAATATATGAGAGCCGCATACGGAATGGTGTTTAGAGCCTATACGATAGAATAGACTCCGTTTATTAAATAACTTCCAAAAAGGAGGAGTTTCTCAATTCGGTGCGTATGTTTTTTTTATATGTATGTATGTACACCGATTTCTCTGAAATTTTTGGACTGCTTTGCGTGATTTTTTCTAAACGTCAGAGGAAGTTTGCGAGATGGTTCCACAGAAAATTTTCCAACTTCTCAGGTCTGATTTTAGATGAATTTGATTGGAAATTAATTTTGATACTTATAGTATCCAGAACGAAAATTCTCATTGTCAAGTTTTTATGCTTGTTATAATATATTATTATACTTTAATCTATAGCAAAGCTCAAGTGTGTCTGGAGCAAACTCATGGTGCACACCGCTCATAAAATGTAATAAATAGTGTTTGGATTTTCATTTCCATTAGGCGGAATTACTCCTCAATAAAACATTAACTTTTAATGTTCGCGTAATTCACCTACTTTCTCTTACCACGGAAACAGGTCCTTAATCTACTAAATTAAAATCAAAGCTGAATTATAAAATGTTACGGCTGGATTTGTCCGTACTGAGATCGAGTATTGCCTACTTTTTATGGATATTAATATTCTTTTGTACCTTTGCATTTTAAGAAGAAGTGGTTTCAAAAAATTGGTACTTTAATTGGCAGTAGACAGACGTTCAATATATATCGCAATATATATCGATAGTTGCGGCAATGTTGGATAACAATGAAACCCACACAATATTTTCTTCATTTCTCGTATCAAACTAACATCTGACACAGTATAACCAAATGCTGTAAAAGCAGCTCGAGCCCCGTAATCTGTGCCTCTAATTAAGGCAGTCACGGTTGTATAGGTTTGAATTAATCGCAAAATTACACGTATTTGTGCTATGTTTATCGTCAGAGCTGGTCGCTGGTCGTTATGAAAGCTGTTCCTATTGTTTCTTGGGTAGGTATTACAAAATCGAATCATGTTTGAGCAGTATTTATACTATGGTATTACTCGTGCCTATTTCAATTCCTGTTGCGGATATCATTACAAGTTAATTTCATGTATATGATACGGTTGATATAGGTAGGCAGCAAGTTGGGACAGCTGAGATACATTCACCCACTCGCCTTATATAAGATTCTTGTGTACGTGAGGAGTACGAAGATGGCGGTAACCAATGCGAGAGGCAGACTATGACGTGATATTATATGACTGCGAACCAATCACGGACACTGCGTCCGTCGCATCTCGCTTGATGAAAGATTTAAGAGAATTAATTGATGGTGTTCTAAAATTTTAAAACCATATTAAGTAATTTCAGCCACGCACCGTTTTAATAACTACACTAGCGGCACGCTATGATGGCCGGTTTGACACATTACAATAGTGATGTGGAATGTCAATTTATTCTCGAACAAAAAACAATTAAGTTTTGTTTTTGTACCTGATTAAATAGGTTTAATAAAACAAAAATGTATATGTTTATTTAATTTATTTGAACGAACTGAATATTTGAACGAAAATGAATATACATACTTTATATGCACACAAGAAACATATGAATACAAAAGATACCAAAAAAGGTGCCACAAAAGGCCATAATTAATCAGATTCGTCCATACTACTATTTTCACTGTCGTCACTGCTATCATCACATACATTAATAATTATATGTTCGTTTTCTATAATATTATCTATTTTCACATCTCTTTCATAATCTTCCCTTATTAATTTAACAGTTCTATTCACAACCTTTTCCCAGTCTCCTTTAGTCACATGTTCACAAGCTTCTTCTAATAATTTTAGCATTTTTTTTGTGGTAAATGGGGGTTCTGTATTGTGTCTTGCAGCATATCCCTTAATTTGAGCCCACACCAACTCAATCGCATTATACTCACAATGGTAAGGCGGTAACCGTATAACTCTGTGCCCATGTTCTAATGCTATTTCGTCAATGACGTATCGGATCTTGGTTGGTTTGTTTTCTTTTAAAAGACGTACTAATTCCGCTTTTAACATATTCATGTTTGCATCTACGCCATTTTTACGAAGCCATGCGACGATATCAGCTTTCTTTTGGGATTGGGCAGGTGGCTTGTCAATTTGCATCGAGTGGTATGGGGCGTTGTCCATAATTATAATAGATGGTTCAGGGAGGCTACACAACATTGAGGTAAACCATTCAGTAAACTTTTCTCCATTCATGTCTTCATGATAGTCTCCAGTGGTTTTTGACGCAAAAGCCATGAGAGAACCTTCGACAAACCCGTTGATGGTTCCGGCGTGACAAATTATAAGTCGCGATCCTTTTCCTACAGGAACTTTGGAAGTAGATGCTGCTGTGTCATCGTTCCAAGAACGGCCTACAGTATGGTTAGCATTAAGCCATGTTTCATCCAAGAACACAACATTTTGCCAATTTTTGATTTCTTTCACTTGCCGTAAAAAAGTATACCTTGCCATCGCTATATCAAATCTTTCCATCAATATTTTGCGTTTGTTACATTTTTTGTATCGAAATCCAATGGTCTTCAAAATCTTCGTTAAAGAACTTTCCCCACCGAAGAATAATCCAGCTTCCTTCAGTGAATGCACCAACTTTTTTCTTGTTGGATACTCCTTCTGTAAATAGTAGCCGTAAACATGTTTTCGGATAGCATCGGCATCAAAGCTATCGATGCCTACGACTGGTTTTGCTCGTTTTCTCTTTTTTGGTGTGTGAAGTTTATTTTCTTCTGTGCCAGTCTCGCCATATTTTTTTTTAGTTATCCGTCTAACAGTTCGTTGTCCAATATTAAGCGCATCAGCTACGCGTTCAACCACTGACGTTATAGGTAAAATTGGCCCTCCATTTTGAGCTTCACGATCGAAATAGTTACGAAGGCGTATTACGAACTCACGTGTCTGACTATTTAGAACAGTTCTCTGCGTACGTTCGGTCATATCGACGAAATCCACAACAAAGGGCTTGAACAGAGTCCAAATTAACGAGCAAGGGTCAACAGTAATGCAGTATCAATATTTGAAATCCAAAGCCAGGTCAAAACTATATCACAATCGCATTGCACTGACAGTTTATACTTTTCGAAGCAACGTCAATTCGAAACTGCTTTGTTTTGCATTGAGCATTGACGCGAGTTTGCCGGAGGTAGTAGTTGTGCTAGCCAGCGATCCTATGTGACGATCGTATTAGATTCCATTTTTAAAAATTTATTGATATTTTTTTGCGATTTCAGAGGTTTGTCCACATAGTGAAAATTGTTCATATTCACAAGTACATTCACCCCTTAAATGGTGCAAACTGATTTTTCTACACTTGTATACATTTAAGAAATCAATTTAATAAATAAATTTTGAGTCCTAAACCTAAAACTACATTCGATAAAATTTATGAATCTCTGCACATCACTATCGTCAATAAAGTAATACAATTATTTCCTTCAAAGTCGTTATCAATTAATACGGAACTTCATGAGCGGACAAACGTCAAACCGGCCATCATAGCGTGCCGCTAGAGTAAGTATGTTCTAATAACTAGAGGACCCGGCAGACAGCCGCGTCATCCTGCCGGTGACATACCGACATCAGCGCCACCTACCTATAAATTATTATATTTACCTACCACGCGAATAAAAATCACGCGTATAAACGCAGTGTGGGCTAGGCTTTATAATAATTATAGGCTAAATAGAATAGAATAGAAAAGTTTTTTATTCAAATAAACTTTTACAAGTACTTTTGAATCGTCAACTGAATCTACCACAAGTTCGGAATGGCAGTTCCAGCCGAGAAGAACCTGCAAGAAACTCGGCGAGAATAATAACGAATATTTCCAGAGTGCTTAGTCTAAGATCGGAGCACTCGAAACCGAACTCGAAAACTATTGATCGATTTCAGAGTAAAATAGACCTAAAATGGCTTGTATTAAGGTTTGAGTTCGCCAATACATTCAGCATTCGAACACAACGAGCGTCCCAAGCAGAAATGTTGTAAAATACATATTCGAACTATGGAATTACGACTTTAAAATACGAGTATTTGAGTTCATTTTGCTCTGAATTCACTTGTGATTCGATCAATAGTTTTCGACTTTGTTTTCGAGTGCTCCGATCTTAGACTAAGCACTCTGATATGACCAACGACCAACCTAATATTACGACTTACGAAGTTACGAGTATCTTTAAT
Organism: Melanargia galathea; assembly: GCA_920104075.1. Taxonomy (NCBI): domain Eukaryota; kingdom Metazoa; phylum Arthropoda; class Insecta; order Lepidoptera; family Nymphalidae; genus Melanargia; species Melanargia galathea. The sequence continues at coordinate 7,405,619 of OV049870.1, forward strand.
TATTTAAACTTAATATAGAGCTCTACAGAAATGATAAACGGTTATATAACATTTCTGTGACATATCTAATGCTGCGTTTTATAATAAAGTTTATACATAGTAATGATTAACTTTAATGACTTTACAGTCGAATAAGAGACGAAAGACAAACTCAGTTCTGTTTTCTTTCCATTTGAGATCTGAAGGAAACTGAAAATTGGACTTGCTCGATACCACTTCCCAAGTCAGATGTTGAAATAAGAACAATAGTGAGTGGTGCTAGTGGCACGTAGGTATATATGTATAAGTATATTGTAATCTTCATAAGCAAGAAGTTCTAGTTTCGATCTCAATTTTGGTCTCGATTGTCTCAATTTTGATCCATAGATATAATATGTGGTCAATTAACATTAAGTATAATTATATGAGTCTGCTTTAAATAAAGAGAATCTTAATATTATAAGATAATGAAACCAAGTTTTCGAACTGCGTGATCATTACATTACGCATAGAAAAATATGATCATTTTTTTCCACCAAAAACTACGCTTCACTCACTAAGAAATTGTCTAATATTTAACCAGACTACGCCAAAAGTTATGGTTATGATTTTAGCAGTCTAAGTATGTATGTATTTATGTATGAGGTACTGTGTGTACCACCGTAGCGCCTAAACTACTGGACCGATTTTGATGAATGAGGTGTCTATTGATTTGTTCTTATAGTCCGGGTGACATAGGCTACCTTTTAATTACGAAAAAATCGAGAAATGATCTTCGCGCGACTTTCAAGATTATTAAATTAGTTTCGAACAGACTTAACAGATGGTGGCACTAGCTGCTTGCCCTGCGCTTTCTGCACACTAAATTATTATTTTATATCAAACTAGCTGATGCTCGCGACTTCGCCCGCGTGGATTTTTAATATCACTTGGGGGTGGAATTCCCAAAAATCCTGAAACACGTAATTCTTTATTTTTAACCGACAGTACAAATACCGATTTTCATTGATATAACTTTAAAAATGACGGACTTTCATACAAACTTTCATCCCCCATTTAACCCACTTGGGGGTATTTTTTCCAAAGTTTTTTAATCTGGTAACTCTTTATTTTTAACCGAAAACCTAAATACCAATTTTCATGGATATAACTTGAAAAATGGCGAACTTTCATACAAACTTTCATCCCCTATTTAACCCGCTTAGGGGTGGAATTCGCAATAATCCTTTCTTAGTGTGCGCCTACGTTATAAAAGGTTAAGCTATTGTGAAAATTACAAGTTTCTAGCTTCAGTGGTTTTGGCTGTGCGTTGATTGTCAGTCAGTCAGGACAAGCTACTTTATATTATTATAGAATATATAGATTAAATTATTAAGCGTCGTCGGGTTTTAGTTTACGAACTTTATTACAGATAATCCTACTTAATATTATAAATGTGAAAGTGTGGATGTTTGGATGTTTGTTACTCAATCACGCAAAAACCAATGGATGGATTTGGCTGAAATATGGAATGGAGATAGATTATATCCTGGATTAACTTATAGGCTACTTTTTATCCCGCAAAATCAAAGAGTTGCCACGGGATTTTGAAAAACCGAAATCTATAGCTACAGCTGTAGGTACATTACTATAGCAAACTTCCTTGAAAGTAGGTATAAAGGTCGGAAAAGGGAGCGGGAACGGGAACCGGAAATCCATGATTCCCTCGGGATTTTTGAAAAACCTAAATTCACGTGGGCGAAGCCGCGGGCAAAAGCTAGTATGGCATAAAAAGCCGAGAAATAACTACAAAATCTACTGAAGTAAACGTGATGTAAGATGAATCACGTTTCAAAGTTTCTTTTTCCAGTTTTAGAGCAATCAACCCGTTAATCCAGATATAGGCTTTATCTACGTTGCGAAATTGGTGTGGCTCTGTTATCAGATCGTGTGCCGACTTGACCCCAATCCCTTTACACGATGTATTAATTTGCTCTATATTCTACTACAATGGACGGCGGGCATGTTCGCTATGTAACTTCTAGGTTTACTATAATTATAATGTTAACTATTTAGCCAAGATAAATCGTTTCATTGCTCTGAATTAAGTACAGTATCTACCTACCTACAACTACAGGATTTTAACGTCCCACTTCTGGGCACAGGCAGGCTCTCTTAAGAGAGAGGTATTTAGAGCTTAGTCCCGCCACACTTCTCCAATGCGGGTTGGCGGGCTTTAACGCCTATTATCACACGATCGTGATAATGACCGGGACCGACTGCTTAACGTGCTCTCCGAGGCACGGGGGTGAAATACCGCCAACTACCAACTCCAGGCTGGCACTGAGAATTTCTTGACAGAAAAACCCCACATACCTAACAATTATTTGCCCAACCCGGGTAATAAACCCGGGACCTCGTGATCTGCAGTTAAATATGCTAACCACTAGACCAACGAGGCAGTTGGCAGATATCATGAAATTCATAAAAGTGTACTAACTCAAAAAACAGTAAGCCTATCTAATATGCATCTAGGTATGCCGGAAATAAGTTAAGACGAAGAATGTTATTACTATAACAGCCTACAATGGACATAATATGAAACCAGAAAATGCTACGGTGGTCTCTTTTGACCAGTCAACAGTCAACACCTACTAAGGAAATAAAGGAAATAAGGCGCTTTGTGTAAAAGGCTTTTATTTCAAGCTTACACCACGGGACCGTAGTAAACGCATAACGAATGACGAACAATGCTTGTGCATAACCCTCTGTGACGAATCTGATGGTTGGTAACTTCAAACTTGGTAGTCAACACCAAGTAAGTAGGTACATAATATATAAACAAAAAAAATCAGTTCAACCTTGGTGTTCAACTTTTATTTATTAAAAGAGTTCCGTGATGGTAGCATTTTTGAATAATGTTTCACTTTTAAGAATTCCGAAAACCCTTATTGTGCATGATTAATCCAATTTGTTTGTTAGTCCACCTATGTGGAACTGCCATCCATGATTTTGATGCTATTGAAGCTGCTAAAATTGAAGTTTTGAACATTTATAGAAACTTGTACTAAAAAAACGTGTATGTACTTACAAAAATTTAAAAAAAAATCTAGGTCCCAAGTTCCCAACCCCAAATAGGTATGATAAGTGAATGTAAATATAAATTAGGTAACCACTCAAATGTGACATGGTTGATTCAGTATTTTAATATTATTACGATTCAGTATTTTATAATTTTCAAAAAAAAAAACTTACTAACTTAATATTGATTTTCCAAATTCTAATTATACCTACCTACAGCGCAACGTCATCTTGCAAGCTATTTGGTGATAATTCTAGTGTGTCCTAACTTTATAGCATTTGATTCACATTTGTACCTACTCTAGCGGCACGCTATGATGGCCGGTTTGACGTTTGTCCGCTCATGAAGTTCCGTATTAATTGATAACGACTTTGAAGGAAATAATTGTATTACTTTATTGACGATAGTGATGTGCAGAGATTCATAAATTTTATCGAATGTAGTTTTAGGTTTAGGACTCAAAATTTATTTATTAAATTGATTTCTTAAATGTATACAAGTGTAGAAAAATCAGTTTGCACCATTTAAGGGGTGAATGTACTTGTGAATATGAACAATTTTCACTATGTGGACAAACCTCTGAAATCGCAAAAAAATATCAATAAATTTTTAAAAATGGAATCTAATACGATCGTCACATAGGATCGCTGGCTAGCACAACTACTACCTCCGGCAAACTCGCGTCAATGCTCAATGCAAAACAAAGCAGTTTCGAATTGACGTTGCTTCGAAAAGTATAAACTGTCAGTGCAATGCGATTGTGATATAGTTTTGACCTGGCTTTGGATTTCAAATATTGATACTGCATTACTGTTGACCCTTGCTCGTTAATTTGGACTCTGTTCAAGCCCTTTGTTGTGGATTTCGTCGATATGACCGAACGTACGCAGAGAACTGTTCTAAATAGTCAGACACGTGAGTTCGTAATACGCCTTCGTAACTATTTCGATCGTGAAGCTCAAAATGGAGGGCCAATTTTACCTATAACGTCAGTGGTTGAACGCGTAGCTGATGCGCTTAATATTGGACAACGAACTGTTAGACGGATAACTAAAAAAATATGGCGAGACTGGCACAGAAGAAAATAAACTTCACACACCAAAAAAGAGAAAACGAGCAAAACCAGTCGTAGGCATCGATAGCTTTGATGCCGATGCTATCCGAAGACATGTTTACGGCTACTATTTACAGAAGGAGTATCCAACAAGAAAAAAGTTGGTGCATTCACTGAAGGAAGCTGGATTATTCTTCGGTGGGGAAAGTTCTTTAACGAAGATTTTGAAGACCATTGGATTTCGATACAAAAAATGTAACAAACGCAAAATATTGATGGAAAGATTTGATATAGCGATGGCAAGGTATACTTTTTTACGGCAAGTGAAAGAAATCAAAAATTGGCAAAATGTTGTGTTCTTGGATGAAACATGGCTTAATGCTAACCATACTGTAGGCCGTTCTTGGAACGATGACACAGCAGCATCTACTTCCAAAGTTCCTGTAGGAAAAGGATCGCGACTTATAATTTGTCACGCCGGAACCATCAACGGGTTTGTCGAAGGTTCTCTCATGGCTTTTGCGTCAAAAACCACTGGAGACTATCATGAAGACATGAATGGAGAAAAGTTTACTGAATGGTTTACCTCAATGTTGTGTAGCCTCCCTGAACCATCTATTATAATTATGGACAACGCCCCATACCACTCGATGCAAATTGACAAGCCACCTGCCCAATCCCAAAAGAAAGCTGATATCGTCGCATGGCTTCGTAAAAATGGCGTAGATGCAAACATGAATATGTTAAAAGCGGAATTAGTACGTCTTTTAAAAGAAAACAAACCAACCAAGATCCGATACGTCATTGACGAAATAGCATTAGAACATGGGCACAGAGTTATACGGTTACCGCCTTACCATTGTGAGTATAATGCGATTGAGTTGGTGTGGGCTCAAATTAAGGGATATGCTGTAAGACACAATACAGAACCCCCATTTACCACAAAAAAAATGCTAAAATTATTAGAAGAAGCTTGTGAACATGTGACTAAAGGAGACTGGGAAAAGGTTGTGAATAGAACTGTTAAATTAATAAGGGAAGATTATGAAAGAGATGTGAAAATAGATAATATTATAGAAAACGAACATATAATTATTAATGTATGTGATGATAGCAGTGACGACAGTGAAAATAGTAGTATGGACGAATCTGATTAATTATGGCCTTTTGTGGCACCTTTTTTGGTATCTTTTGTATTCATATGTTTCTTGTGTGCATATAAAGTATGTATATTCATTTTCGTTCAAATATTCAGTTCGTTCAAATAAATTAAATAAACATATACATTTTTGTTTTATTAAACCTATTTAATCAGGTACAAAAACAAAACTTAATTGTTTTTTGTTCGAGAATAAATTGACATTCCACATCACTATTGTAATGTGTCAAACCGGCCATCATAGCGTGCCGCTAGTGTAGCTGTCGGAGTCTGAATGAGGTAGTAAATTATTTCTAACATTCCCCTCTGCCTACGGAATCCTAAAATGGTGGCTCATCACAATGCGAATGTACGAACGACGTGTAAACTGTGAACGCGAACGCAAATATGTCCACCATTCGAAACGCTACCCCATAAATTACAGAGATAAATGGTTCTCCGACAATGGTAAAATAAACCAAAGCTTCTTATGAAGAGCACAAAATATATTTTTTTAATATCCATTCAGTTCATGCGCACAGACTATAAAAGAGATAGATAAAAAAGAGATAGCTTCATCGAAGCTGATAGTGCGTCATTTTATTACGTGAAAACCGTCTTTCTTCTTCGTATTCAGCGCATATTGATGACATTATTCGATTTCTGATTAGATATTGAAATATTTGTCTTCCTAAAAAATATAGGTATAAGATACACAATCTATAAGGTAAAGTCTCCTTATTCCGTGGTATTCTAAAATTGGCACCCAATTCCGAGGTATATAGAAAAACAGCGTTTTCAACCGATCCACAAGCTATTTTTTACTGCAACATATCTTAATCAATTGATAGTTTATCATTCCATAGATAAATGACGAAATTGTTAGTTTTATATGTATATGTTTTAAAATAACCGGCAAGTTTTACACTAGCAGCCGGCCCGAACGCATGTTTCATACATTTTGGACCTCGTGCACGAAATACCTACATTTTTTTAAATAGTGTTTATCCGTTAATTTTGAGCTTTATTTGTTTTTATTTAGATTTGAATATTTGAAGGACTATATTTTCAATCGAAAACAATCAACTTTTGTGAATATTTGTAAAGAAATTAAGGTGAAAATAGGTTTTGAAAATACCTCGGCGTTAGGTGCCAAATATTTTAGCCGGTTCCTAACGCCGTGGTATACCGCGGAATTGCGATTTCATAGACTTCATAACTTTTTCAATTTTTGGAGTCATTTTATGTTAAATACTTCTTGTTTCGGTTTTGAATATTTAAATAGGCAATAAGGTTACAGAGTCCTAATTACGAGGTACACTTTGGCGTCTCAATCACTAACTATACCGTGTCAAAGTTTACCTATTTAGGTAATTTATTGATAGATTGTATGGGAAAGCTAAAGAAAATTAATTTAAAAGAAAATTAAATTTATACATATTTCGATGCAATTTTGAGAGAGTATTGTACATATTTACGAAGATAATCTAATTAAGCTTTAAATTATTTGTTTATTATGGAAAAATCTTTTCTTTTTTAACACTCGGAATTAGGAAACGTGTTTTTTGTTACAAAACTCAATTCCGTGGTATTACCTCGGAATAAGGTTCTATGAGCCCCTAATTATGTGGTATGGATAGAAATACTACCTCGGAATAAGGTTCTATGAGCCTCTAATTACGTGGTATGTATAGAAATAAAATACAGGATGCTCACAATATTTCAGTATGGTTTCAGTTACACCAAGTATCATTCGCGTTCAGTCACGCAAACATTCATATTCTAAAACGTTTATCTTATTATTGCTCGTGCTGATTCATTCACTGACTCACTCATTGATCACCCCTCCTGTAAAACTTTGTATAAAAAAATTTTTTTCACTAATGATTCCATATAGAAGACAAAAATTCATTCGGAACAAAAATATGGAGAGAGCTGATGATTGAGGATTTCGGAGACGGGTGAAGAGCACGCTTAAGGTATTGAAGATAGGAGGGGGGTGCTTGAGCAAATGTCATTCAAAACGTCATCCAATTGGCAGTGAGCTGAAAAAAAATCAAAATGGCGAAAAAAAGATGGCCGCCATACAAATTTCGTCGGTGTCCACCTCGGAGGGTAAAAAAATGGAAGAGTGGTTTCCTAGCAACAGATGATCAGGATCCAAAGGTCTATTCGATGAATAGAAAAAAAACCAAAATGGTGGAATTTATTTTTCCATAGAAAATGTATGGCGAATATTGAAGAGACTACAAGTTGTAAACTATGCAAGGCTTTGATGTGGTTTTTTGGAGAAATCTCAAAAAAAATATGGGAAGATATGATGATTGAGGGTTCTGAAGATGGTTGAGGAGCCCGGGCAGGGTATTGTAGATAGGTGGGAGGTGCTCAAGCAAAAATTACTCGAAACCTCATCCAGTTGGCACTGAACTGAAAAAAACCCCAAAATGGCAGATTCAAAATGGCGGCTATACTAATTTCGTCGATGTCTCACTAAGTATAAAAGATGGAAGAGTATTTTCTGGGCAAAATATGATCAAGACCTAAAGATCTACTAAATGGATAGAAAATAAATCAAGATGTCAGAATTTATTTTTCCGTACAAATTGTTTTTTTCATTGATGGTTTCGTATAGAAGACAAAAAATCATGCGAAAGAAAAATATTGAGACAGCTGATGATTGAGGATTTAGGAAATGGATGAGGAGCACGGCCAGGGCACCTATTGAAGATTGGTGGGTGGTGCTCAAACAAATATCACTCGAAACATCATCCGATTGGCAGTGAGCTAAAAAAAACGATTGTACAAATGTAAAATTAGTTTTTTTTTTAAGAAATCTCATCCTTACAAATTATTCGGAGCAAAAATACGGAGAGTGATGATGATCGAAGGTTTGAAAGATGGGTGAGGGGCACAGCCAGGGGCACATTCTAGATAGGTAGGAGTATATATATATATATATGTATACAGTAGTACAATATTATACAGTAGTAATACAGAGTACAATATTATACTGCCAGCCCTCCGGTCACCCGTGGACTCCACGAGACGGGATGACAGGCCCTTAAAAAAGGACCTAACATCCTCGCCCTACGAACCCATGGTCTCCTCCCCAAAAGGCACAAATATGAAATTATTTTCTATATTTTCATATTTGTGCCTCTTGGCCCTTTCCGCCTTAGTGGCTGCCGCTCCGGCCGCCACGGAGGTCACCTGTATGTGAGACAGTGCCAGTGTATCCACACACGTGGCATCCCATCCAAGCTACCTCCTTTGCTTCCATGGAACAAGAGTCACACCGTCATACCTAAACCTGTCATGTTATCAAATCTAAGATTTTTGTCGAACAGCTGATTGCTAACCTAGTGAGTGGCCTTATGCCGACTTTGTACTTTGGGGAAACGATGATAGAAATTCGAGTATCGATACACATTGACTAACATGACTTGAGAGTGAAATGCAACTAAACTGGCTGGTTTTAAGGTTTGAGTCCGCCAATATATTCAGCCATTCGTCTACGCTCCAAGCAGAAATTTTTAAAATAAATATTCGAAGTACCCTACTACATTATGACTTTATAATCTTATTTGATTGTAAGAGCATTAGGGTTAATTTTGCTCTGATATTATAGTTTTTCGATATTCAAATCTAGTACCGTTTTCGAAGTGTGCAAGCTCGAACTAACCATACAGGTCGTTAACTTACATTCGTACGCACCGCCTTGAATTTATTGAGGCTCGCGGTACTGTCAAAGGAAGTAAAGGCCACGCGACTTCAAGACCACTATTTGACTCCTATTAAGTTTTGATCATCTTTTGCTAAAAAAACTACTCTTCCATCTTTTATACTTAGTGAGATAATCACCGACGAAATTTGTATGGCCGCCATCTTGTATCCACCATTTTGGGTTTTTCTTCAGCTCAGTGCCAATGGGATGAGGTTTTAAGTAATTTTTGTTTGAGCACCTCCCACCTATCTACAATACCCTGCCCGGGCTGCTCAACCGTCTTCCAAACCCTCAATCATCATGTCTTCCCATATTTTTTTTTGAGAGTTCTCCAAAGAACCGCATCAAAGGCCTGCATTGTTCACAACTTCTCTCTCTCAATATTCGCCATACATTTTCTATGGAAAAATAAATTCCGCCACTTTGTTTTTTTTTCTATTTATCGAATAAACCATCGGATCCTGATCATCTTTTGCCAAGAAACCACTCTTCTATCTTTTATACCTTCCGAGATGGAGACCGACGAAATTTGTATGGCGGCCATCTTATTTTCGCCATTTTGACTTTTTTTCAGCTCACTGCCAATTGGATGACGTTTCGAGTGACATTTGCTCAAGCACCCACCTATCTTCAATACCTTAAGCGTGCCCATCGCTCGTCTCTGAAATCCTCAATCATCAGCTCTCTCCATATTTTTGTTCTGAATGAATTTTTATCATCTATACGAAACCATTTGTGAAAAAAATAATTTTCATACAAAATTTTACAGGAGAGGTGATCAATCAGTCAGTCAGTCAGTGAGCGAATGAATCAGCACGAGCAGCTATATATATACATATATTAATAATATACATATATTAATATTTTACACACAAACATAATTAAACAATTACATACGTATCGAATTGATTTTGAAATCTATTAATAAATACAGTTCATTTTTGAACACCATGTAGAATTCATTCTACTCGTTTCCCTTTGAATTTTGTACCCTCGGAATTAGGAGCCATTTGCCACGGAATTAGGATTTTTACCTCGGAATTGGAGCATTCGGACTTTCTTCATATTTAATTTAATTTTACATTTAAATCAAGTTGTAATTGTTGTCCTTTTAGGATATTTCAAGAGTTAAATAAATAACGCTTCTGATAAAAATAGCCAGTTCTTCAGAAAGGTGTAGTAAATGCTTAATTTTTGACGTTCTTTCGAGTTTTTATGAAAATACCACGGAATAAGGGGACTTTACCTTAATACTTATAATAAAACTGTAACAGATCCAATTCTGTACATTGAAGATATTTTGAAAATTTTTATTGGAGGGCACTCTATAATCGATACTGAAGCCAAAACTGCAATTTTTTTCATTTTTGTCTGTCTGTCTGTCTGTATCTTGGCCGCGCATCACGCCGAAACTACTGAATGAATTCAAATGAAACTTGGTGCGATTTGAGTTTATACTCCGAGGTAGGACATAGGATACTTTTTATCCCGAAATTCAGCACGGTTCCCTTGGGATAGGGGATAAAATTTAAAACGTGTATTTAGCTGTAATTCATTAACGCGTTGTTCGATTTCACTCATTCTTTTTTGTTAGAAAGGTAGTACTTTATATATTGTCCCGTAAATATTTCAAGGTTATAGGTTTTTTAGTTCAGAAATGACAGACATTACAACCCTCAGTATTGGGTTCAAATAAGTTGGGACCTGGATCTTAGAACATACGGCTTATTTTAAACTGACGTGCATTTAAATTTATGTTTGTCGGTCTGTCTATTTGTCCCAACTAATCTTCAAAACGGCTGGATAGATTTTAATGGAACTTTCATTGACAGATAGGTGATGTTTTAAGTTAGTTTAGGTACATAAAAGAATTATGGGATCCGATCCGATCCTATATAAAACCTATAAACACGCGAACGAAGTCGCGGGGGTCAGCTAGTATTATATATAAATAGATAGAACATCTTTCTATCAATGTTGAATTAGAAATATATTTAATACCTATTAAAACACAGTGCGTATAGTGTAAACTGCAAGATGTGCGATTAAAATGGACTACTTAATCTATATAGTACCTACACCAATCTTATCGCCATAATTGTTGCAATATAATTTATGCGATAATTTCTATCTTTCTGATTGGCTAGCACTATTCACTAGTAATCGAAGGTAGGTACTTGTGGACAACTTGCTTCACTTTTATTGAATCGGTCGTTTGTGAGTGCTTCGTCTATGTTTTTTTCTTTTCTGTGCATTCCTTATGGAGAGCAAAATATATTTTTTAATACCCATTCAAGTCATACATACAGTGAATAGCATTGGATTTTAATACCGGCGGGCACCTCGATTGCCGCAAAAAATCTAGAGTGGCCACATTATAGGCGTTTTTACGGTCACATTTTCCACTATCAAGGTAGAATAAATTGTTGCGATTTTATACCTACCTGTACGAGATCATAATATAAACATTCCTTTTCTGCAACGTAATACTTAATAGTTTATGATGGATGATTTTGGTTTATTATAGGGACTTTTTTGCACGTCAGTCATTGTTTAAGAACAGCTTGCCCACGAAAACATTAGTTAAGTATGCTCTAAAAGTCAGTAGGTAGGTACTCGTACACCTCCATGATTAAAGTTAGTTAAATTAAGGTAAAAGTTGAAGAACCCATATTTGTTCAACCCAAAATGGTATGAACTCGGTGTGTAAACTAACTTTTATTTTTTCAATTTTTTATTTATTTTTAACGTTAACCGTAATCCTTCTTTAACCACCTGATGTGCAATTCATCCTTAGTGACGTCATTGTTGCATGTTAGCAAAGCTGTTCCAATATTTGTTAAGAACTTTGTTAAAATATACGAAGGTGCCTAGATCTACTAGATTGCTGAAAAGCATAGTCTACGATCTCAAATGACCGTAAGTAATGAGATAGCCATATAATGGTAAACATATTTGCGGAATGAGCAGTTTGCTTTAGCCTAAAACCGGATTAAACAAGTAGAAGGATTGTATTGGTATGCCTGTACGGTCTACCGGTATGCCAGGCTGCTAAATAGCAGCCAGTGACAAGGAAGTTGTTTACGTAAATATTTACTTACTACTTAGTACTTACTAACTTAGTTATAAACATTTATTAGGTAGGTATACCTACTTAAGTAGGTACCTAAATACACTAATCCAACTTTAGGTGGACAGACTACATATAACAAAAAAATCGCAAGATGACCCTGCACCCTGACCGTGGTCCGTGGTGTGTGGGAATCCCTTCAAGAGAACCATGTCCAGCTTTGGACGTCCATTGAGACGATGACTTACGTTTGACGAACGCCTGCACTGGAGAAACGCTAGGGGTTCTAAGGGTTAAAATTTGGAACACTCAGGGCCTGTTTCACGACCTTCTGAAGTTCTGATATTAAGTTCTGAATATTATTCACATATTTTGTCTTTGTCATTTGACATAAAGTAAGAAAGTGACAAAACTTACATTTAGGCTTAACACTCATCAGGAGGTGGTGAAACATGCCGTAAAAATTATAAAATCATCCTATCAAAATATACAGTTTGAATGAATATACGTATTAGATAAGTAGCTACTAAAAGAACATTCAAACCGGAAGGAATTGCGTAGACACCGCCCGTTAACCAAAGCAAACTAAAACCGAGATCACAAAGAGTGTTCTCGTAAAAACGGCGATGTAAAAATAAGTGTTTACTCTGCCGGGGAACATCATACCACTCTCGCTTTGAAGTGGCTTCCATTTGAACACAACCCTTCTACCCGCGTCTGTGTAGATAACGCTGATTGTAACTATTTTCTGGCCTCGGTTCCCCGTTGGTATGAAAAAAATGGTTCTCATTACAGCGTACCCTTTTTTGTAAATGTCATACCTGTTTGTTGTGTAACTAATTTATTTCTTTTCTTTCAGATTTTCGAGAAATAACTACCTAGAAACCATCAATTTAGTTACAATTCAAACTGAAATTATTTGTTATGATTATATTATTAAACACAGTCCAATATCGATTACGTTTGGAGGAGACTCGTATTTCAATTTTTTCGCATTTTGATTATAAAGATTTGTTACCCAGAACTAAAAATAATACGTCTATCGATAATACCTCGTAATACACGGCCGTGTGTCAAGCTAAGTAACAAAGTACTTACTTGGCTTTGATACAATAGGTACCTACAAATGTTCGGCACGTGTACTTCTTATGATTACCTTATCAATTCATTATAAGCTACGTAGCAAAGCAATTAGTGGAAGTTATAGGTGGATTTCTCGCACCCACCGAGTCTGATGATTTGATGAAACAACCTTAAGTATAATACTACCATAATATTGATGTTACATGTTTTAAACATACTTACGGATCATATTACCATTTTCTTAAAAACATATCAGTGTCGCCTTTGATTTCTCTTGCGTTGCTTGCAATACTAGGAAAATTAACTCTATAGACCACCAAATTAAACCTTGTTTCTTCTACTGAGGACAGTAAACAATAGTGTAATAACTTATCACGTTAGTTAACTAAATAAAAGACTCAACTACGCCGCTCTATAATCTAACCATCAATTTCACTTAAACAAACAGTGTGCCGTTCCCAAACTTTTAAACATTGCACAAGTTTAAACCGTAATGTCTTAATAACTGTAGTTTATCTCAATATGGTACCACGTTGTGGGAGTTTTAATTAAGTAAATTGCTTTATCTGTAGTCAGTAGAGACAATGGGAGCATTATGGGGGAGAATTTTATTAACACTGTAATACCACGATCTGTATCGGGTATACGGGTGGCCGGTTTAACAAATAGAATTGATTTGTTTGATTTTAATCTTGCGTTTTGTCTTTATTGGATTACTGGACGTGGACGAAGAAGATATTTTAATCGTTGACGCGTTGTGTGTATATACTGTTTTTATAAAGTAATATAATATATAAGTGTATGACGCATGTATCGGAGTCGCGAAACTTAAGCGGCAACGGGCAAAGTACATAGCTCGAAGAACCATTATACGTTGAGATCCCAAGGTATTCAAATGGCAACCTCGCACGGCAAGTGGAGCCTTGGTAGCACTAGGTGGACGGACGATCTCAAACGTATGCTGGCCGTCGCTGGATACAAACAGAACAAGATCGACTACTGTGGCGATCTTTGCAAGAAACCAATGTCCAGCAGCGGATGTTTATCTTGTTGACTATGATGATACTATATGCAGTCGTTAATTAGGTAAAAGGCCTATATAAAAGTAGGTTATAAATAAAAGTTAGTTATATATATTTTTTTCTCGCAACATAAATCATCAATAAGTATAAAATACTAGATTGACTTAATACAGCATAAGGTACACTAAAGAAGGTATTCAAATAAGGCATATTTAATATTTATTTAATTTAGTTATTTATTTATACATAATACACGTATAAGAATTAAGTTACATACAGTGCAACAAAAACCACAGTCAGTTTTACTGTACACTGTTCAATAGTTAGTAAGACTGTAGGAAACTTGACACAGTTAAGAATAGACTTGATATCTCTAGTTAAAAAGCTAGAACTGGTTGGATTGTAGGATCACATTTCTATATTCACTGAGTGAAAAGAATACAGTCTGGAAGATTATTAAAGACTGAAAAGATGATGGTCTTTAGTATATCCCACATACTGAAATGAAAGGCGTTTGTTTCACACCCCTCATGAATAAAATCAAAGGAATGTAAACACATGCGGGCTTGAACCTAGAACTAGTTTTTTCTCATGCTTTTATTTGAAGTAAAACACTTGATATTGATTCAAATTCTGTTGGATCTTGACCCGAAGGTAGAGCTATTTTGAAATGTTGAATGCCTGAGAAATAGGATAGCACTGATAGCGCAGTCCCAATTTTGTTAAAAGTTTAGTATCTAAAACCTAATTAGCTAAAATCTAATACACGTAAATACCTATTTGAACTGATTAAATGAGGAATCACGATTTATCAAGAACAATAAGAAAGGTACTTATGATGAAAATATTTGCATTTCAAAACTTTGAATTCACCGCTTACTTGCAGCAAATCAGCGTGGCGTAATAAGCCTCTAATCCTGTCATAGATAGGAGAGATTAAACATCTCTGTGGAACGAAATCTATGGCTTTCTTTATTTTAAGCCAACTTCAAAAGTGAAAAGTATACTTTTCAAAAGGTCTTTATCCTTTTGTGCATCCTGTTTGCACAAAAGGATAAAGACCTCAAATATTATTTTTTGTTTATATACGTATAAAAAAAAATAGGTTATGTTAAACTTAGTTGAAGTACCTAGTTTTTTTGAGTAGATCAATTTTTTAAACAATTTTCAAGCCACTAATATTCTAAACTAGCTTCTGCCCGCGGCTTCGCCCGCGTGAATTTAGATTTTTCACAAATTTCACTTTTAGCTTTAAAATGACGATACTTCTATACAACATTTCAACCCCTTTTTAACCCTTTACAGCCCTTTTTTCGCATCAAAAAGAAGCCTATGTCCTTTCTCAGGCTCTAGAGTATCTGTGTACCAAATTTCATTCAAATAGGTTCAGTAGTTTTGGCGTGAAAGCGTGACAGACAGACAGACAGACAGACAGAGTTACTTTCGCATTTATAATATTATATAAGTAAGGAGTAAGGAAGTAAGGATAGTAAGGATAAGGAAGTAAGGATATAAGTAAGGAAGTAAGGATAAGGATAAGGATTAACAGCCTAAAAAATAAATTTCAAGCTTTTAGCTTTAAAAAGACGATACGGATACAGGCAATACGGACAGATACGGCAAGTCTACGATTTTATTATATGTATAGATTACTTATCCCTAACATCCCCCAGTTATTATTTTGCAAAAATCTTTAATGTACAGATACGGCAAGTCTACGATTTTATTATATGTATAGATATAGAAGAAGAAAATCATTTTTAAAGTATCTACTTTCTAACAAAAAAAGAATGAATAAAATCGGACCACGCGTTATTGAATTACAGCTAAATACACGTTTTGACTTTCATCCCCTCTCCCTTGGGAACCGTGCTAGATTTCGGGATAAAAAGTATCCTATATGTTACTCCTTAGTATGAACTTAAATCGTACCAAGTTTCGTTTCAATCCATTCAGTAGTTTTTGCGTGATGTGCGCACAAACATACAGACAAACAGATAAACAGACAAACAGACAAACAGACAAACAGACAAAAATTTCAAAAATAGCTTTTTTACGTTCTATTACTTATCCCTAACATCCCCCAGTTATTATTTTGCAAAAATCTTTAATGTACAGATACGGCAAGTCTACGATTTTATTATATGTATAGATGTATAGAAGAAGAAAATAATTTTTAAAGTATCTACTTTCTAACAAAAAAAGAATGAATAAAATCGGACCACGCGTTATTGAATTACAGCTAAATACACGTTTTGACTTTCATCCCCTCTCCCTTGGGAACCGTGCTAGATTTCGGGATAAAAAGTATCCTATATGTTACTCCTTAGTATGAACTTAAATCGTACCAAGTTTCGTTTCAATCCATTCAGTAGTTTTCGCGTGATGCGCGCACAAACATACAGACAAACAGACAAACAGATAAACAGACAAACAGACAAACAGACAAACAGACAAACAGACAAACAGACAAACAGACAAACAGACAAAAATTTCAAAAATAGCTTTTTTACGTTCTATTACTTATCCCTAACATCCCCCAGTTATTATTTTGCAAAAATCTTTAATGTACAGATACGGCAAGTCTACGATTTTATTATATGTATAGATATAGAAGATATTCCTCTTACTGAAAAAAAAATTATAGGAAAATATCTATCACAAAAAAAGTCCTAGGGGATGTCAAGTACATTTCGGAATACCATCAGAAAATAACGCTAATTGGAATTAGATTTGTTCCAATTTGGGGGTAAACGGTGCTTTATACGATTTCCTAGTCCACCCCTGCGCTTGAGCTTTGGAAATCAATGAGGCGACGTGACTTTCATCCCTTTAATGATATTTTAAATCCCGGTTAAATATTTTCGATGCGATTGCATTTTTTGTTGGTTTCATTTGTCAGTATTTTATTTTTAGGGAATGACATAAAGAAAAGAACTTATTCTTTTGCAAACTACTCGTATCTGTACCGTAGTTCTCGTACGAATATAGAAGTAAGTAAATAGTCGAATTTTAATTATTTAATGTCAATAAAATCAACTATGAAGCTTTCATTTGCTTACTAATGATTTAAAATGATACAATAAAAAGTTGAGAACCATTAAAAACGTTATCAGTTTGTTTGCTAATGCACTTATGAAATAACATTTTAACTGTTATGGACCGTAAACTATAATCGCGCGTAATTTGTATATTTACTGTACCAATAGCCTTATTATATGCTATAAACGGTGCTTTGCAGAAATAGTCAGAGCAATCTTCGCGGTGTTTAAACTTAGGGCTGTCAGAATGACTATTAAAAATGAATAAACAAAGTTACCTCATAGAGTACGTTTAAAAATAGGCAAAAACTCTTTGTTACGATTTGTTATCACCATTTAAAAATAAATAAAAATTATCTTTATTCTATACTCTGATAAATAATTTAAGTATTTACAAATATGACTATAGAAAGATTACAACTGCAAAATAAAAAATAAAAAACATTAAAACATAAGCAGAGCTAACTAAGATTTTTTTATGAGATAAACGTACTAATTGGACCCGCCACTGAAGCAGCTTGGCGGGTCTAAGCTCTGAATCCCTCTCTCCTATGAGAGAAGTGGCCTGTGCCCAGCAGTGGGACGTTAAATGGTTGTAGTGGAAACGTACTAAACTGTTCTTCAGGAAGTCTTGAATGTAAACAGAAACCATGCCGTTCGTGTGCCAGCCCTGGTTGCAACGTGTAATTTTAACCAATAAAATAAAACCAAACTTTCTACTTACATTGTCGTTATCATTCTCATTGTTGTTGCGTTTGCTCTTATTCACTTAAATATTTATAAATATTAATGTAATGTGATTGTAGAGAAGAGCAAATTATAGATCAGGAAGAAAGTCTTTTCGTATTCTGGTTGTATGAACTTAGTTATTTTAATTATATTACTAGCTGCTGTCAGCGACTATACGTCCCCTTGGATTCTTATAAATTTCATCCCCAATTTAACCCACTTGGGGGTAGAATTTCAAAAATTCCAGAAACACGTAATTCTTTATTTTTAACCAAAAACCTAAATACTCATTTTCATAGATATACCTAACTTGAAAAATGACGGACTTTCATACAAATTTTTCATCCCCTATTTAACCCCCTTAGGGGGGGAATTCGCAATAATCCTTTCTTAGTGTGCGCCTACGTCATAAAAGGAAGCTACTGTGAAGATTTCAAGTTTCTAGCTTCGGTGGTTCAGGCTGTGCGTTGATGATCAGTCAGTCAAGACAAGCTTCTTTATATTATTATAGATAGATAATAATATAATGTACCTACTTAATATTGGCATTCAGAAAATACCTAAGTATTTCATCGTTTTTTAAATATTATTCATACAGAATGTCACGAAATCTAATTATAAACCAAGTTAATTATGTATCTAGAAAAGGTTACACAAGAATCTCGTAAGATGCGAGGCAAAACAACTTGATGTAGTGTGGCGAGTAGTCTTCACTTGGTCAAGGTCTCCCTGGAATGCTTTTTAGGCTGAGCGTACACACTCGACCGCTCTGTTGTTACGTTCCCTCGAATATGGTTGAGCGAAGCAATGGCTGGATCATGCGTCATGCTCGTGAACGGGTGCCACCGTCGGAAATGGGGCTACTTTTGTCTGCCCATCTTCACATGTGTAGAATTGTAAGCATATTATAAAAAAAAGCATATTATACAATTGAAGATTATATAAATGATAAAAAAGCATGGATTTAATTTGTTCCAGCAATGCACGAGACAGCATTTCAATCATGTACATAAATTGTTGTATTGTTATTTTAATAAAAGAGCAACCGCCGAGTTTCTTACTGGTTCTTCTCATCTCGGTTGGAACGGCATTCCGAACCAGTGGTAGATTCAATTGACGATTTAAAAGTACTTGTAAAAGTTTATTTGAATAAAAAACATTTCTATTCTATTCTATTCTGCAATTACATAACTGAGTAGACTAGACTAACAAAGTGTGCGGATTGAATAAAGTGCTCTTTCCTGGTTGTTAATTTAATTATGTTCTCTATTTTTAACCCCCGACGAAAAACGACGGGGTGTTATAAGTTTGACGTGTCTGTGTGTGTGTGTGTGTGTGTATCTGTCTGTTCCCCTGTGGCGCTCAAACGAGTGGACCGATTTGAATGCGGTTTTTTTTTGTTTGAAAGGTGAATTAGTCGAGAGTGTTGTTAGCTATGTTTGAAGAAAATCGGCCCAAAATGGCCGCCGCTACAAAATGGCGGATTACATATTTTTCACAACTCCCTTAATGTGGGTATCAAATGAAAGAGCTTGACTAGTAGAATAGCACTATTGCAAATCCAAGATGGCCGCTGCCACAAAATGGCGAATTTCGGGGTTTTTTTTAATTTTTAATTTATACTTGTTAGGCTGAGCGTACACACTCGACCGCTCTGCAATTACATAACTGAGTAGACTAGACTAACAAAGTGTGCGAATTGAATAAAGTGCTCTTTCCTGGTTATTAATTTAATTATGTTCTCTATTTTTATTATACAAGTTGCGAAGTCAAATAACAGTTTAATAATAAGCAGATTCTACTAAGGAAAATTGCTGGATGAAAAAAAAAACACCTTTATTTACAATGTTATGATATTAAATTGCCTCAGGTTTTCTGAAAAAAACTCTATCTATTGATATCGTTTGTTGTTATAGAGATGAATTAAGTTTAACTGCTGTTAAACCAGTGGTAAGATCATAGGAGCCACAAGCGGGCTTAAATGAAATAAATAATTGTTTTGTTTTTAACCCCCGTCGCAAAAATGACGGGGTGTTATAAGTTTGACGTGTCTGTGTGTGTGTGTGTGTCTATCTGTTCTCCCGTAGCGCTCGAACGGGTGAATCGATATGAATGCGGTTTTTTTTTGTTTTAAAGGTGAATTTGTCGGGAGTGTTCTTAACAGCTATGTTTGATGAAAATAGGTCCAAGATGGCCGCTACCACAAAATGGCAGATAACATATTTTTTGACAACCCCCCCAAAATGGGTATCAAATGAAAGAACTTGACTAGTAGAATAGCACTATGTAAATTCAAGATGGCCGCCACCACAAAATGGCAAATGGCGGGGATTTTAAATTTTTAATTTATACTTGTTAATTTAGGGATAAAATATGTCACGCGACATGAAGTAGCTCACAATTAATCAACGGTTTATTGTAATCGATAGTTTATAATCACGTTTATTGTTTCTCACAGCAATAAAATGCATGCTCGTTCACATTTCACGCGGCTGTCCATTGATTTTAATTGCTGACATTTATATAATTGCCTCATTGGAAGTGACTTTCTCGTTGAAAGCCTGTCGATTATTTCTAATGCGGCCATAGATTCGTCTAGCTGTGCTAGACGGGACGTAGTGATAAATGTCATAAAGTCAAGAAGAACAAGCTTTTTGGCTGTTGTTTCGACCTTTTCTCAAGACGTGATAACCGTGTTGAGAGTCGTATAGATGGCTCGATTATAATGTCCATGTTTGTATTTAATGTGGTTATTATTTAAGAAAAACTCAGAGTTATGTGCGATCTGGGATGTACACAAAAGATCCAATAGGTTCAAAATAAAACAATTAATGCATTTAAACAATTAAATATCACTTGCTTTAACGATGAAGGTAAACATCGTGAGGAATGCCTGGAGTTTTTTATAATGTTGTCAAAAGCGTGTGAATTCTACCAATACCATCGATGTACCAATACGCACTTCGCCAGCGTGATTGGACTACGACCTAAACCATTCTTTCTGAGAGTGCTCGTACCTGAGTAGGCCGGTAATGGGTTGATCATGATGATCTAAATCATGCATATCATTTTTAACCCCCGACGAAAAAACGACGGGGTGTTATAAGTTTGACGTGTCTCTGTGTGTGTGTGTGTGTGTGTGTGTGTGTGTGTGTGTGTGTGTGTTTGTGTGTGTCTGTCTGTTCCCCTGTGGCGCTCAAACGGGTGGACCGATTTGAATGCGATTTTTTGTTTGAAAGGTGAATTAGTCGAGAGTGTTGTTAGCTATGTTTGATGAAAATCGGTCTAAGATGGCCGCCGCTACAAAATGGCGGATTACATATTTTATCACAACGCCTTCAATATGGGTATCAAATGAAAGGGCTTGACTAGTAGAATAGCACTATGCAAATCCAAGATGGCCGCCGCCACAAAATGGCGAATGTCGGGGGTTTTTTAAATTTTTCATTTACACTTGTAGAAACGTCCAAATTATGTCTTGCTGATTGAGAGATATTGTTACTAAACCATGTAATTAAACTTTTTCTTCTTTCTCGATAGCCACTCTACTTTTACGAAACACTCCTTGTTGAAAGCATGTCGATTCTAATGTGCCTAGTAAAGATTATTGTGGCCGTGTATTGTATCTGACGTTAATATTAATTAACTGTGGTTTGATGTTTAATTAGCCGAAGTTTTATGTAAATGCGCGGGCGGGGCGCAGTCTTTATCACAAGTACGTAAACAGTCATTAGGACGTTTGTCACTCAAAGTTAAAAAACTAACTGGTTCTTTGAATGGTTTACCTTTTAACGTTTTTCATTAATTAAGTATTTATATTAAATGTCTCATGGTCATACCATACATTAATGATTGATTCCGAAGACAGATTTCGTAACTATGGCTAATAAAACTAACTGTTGTTGACGTAATCGTTATAATGACTGATACTATAACGTTCGAGGTCCATTAGACGATAGGTTTTGCATCAGTCAATTCCGTTAATCATGAGCGATAAATGACCGGTGGAACAAAAACTGTCTAGATATTTGAAAATTGTCAATTGACATGCAAACGTCAGTGGGTACCATAGGCTATTAATAAAATGTATGAAAATAATGCAGGAGAAGTTTTGCAATCCAGTGCGTTGTGGAGCAGCCCGCCTTTATTCCTGAAGAAAACAGAGAGATCCGCCAATCATAGAAACGACAGTGGGCAAAACTGGCAGCAAAACTTATTGTTGGATATTTTTGCAAGACATCTGACATTCGGCAACATTCATGTTGAAATTGGGCAGATCTGGTAAGTCCAGCGAATTGGACTCCTCTACCTACCTCTCGATCTCTTGCTGTACCTATATTTTCCCGGTAACTATAAGTTTTTGTAGTTTATCGCCGGGTTTACGGGCGATATGGCTGAAGAAATCAAAGAAGTCTTCGCAGGTCCGGCGTATGATACTCTCTCCATAGATGTTAAACAGAATAGGAGATACGATGCATCCTTGACGAACTCCTTTGCCAAACGAGAAAAGTGTTGATATCGTCTTGTCGGTTCTTACTACCCCCGGACTATCTGAGTATACGCCTTGAAGCACTCCGACCAGATGTTTTGGGACTCCCATTTTCTAGAGAACTGTCCATAGGAGCTTCCAGTTCACACAGTCAAAGGCCTTACTGTAGTCGACGAAACACATAATTACAGAGGCACATTAAATTCGTAAGGTTTTTCAACGTAGGCACATACTAAGAAAGAATTATTGTAAATTCCACTCCTATGGGGGTTAAATAGGGCATGTAAATTTGTATGAAAGTCGGTCATTTTTTAAGAGATATCCATGGAAATTGGTATTTGAGCTTTCGATAAAAATTTAAAATATGAATTTCAGGATTTTTGGAAATTCTATCCGCAAGTGGGTTAAATAGGGGATGAAAGTTTAAATAACAGTCCGTCATCAATTATGACAGATTAAATCTAAGCGCTTTGATTAAGATTTATGTTATGTTATGATAGAGAATTTTGCTCGCTTATATTGTGTTTTTCAACTTTATCAAAGAAAAACTATTTGTTCTTCGTGATTGTGATGCATACATTTTCTTTTTTTATATATTTTTAAATTGAAGACAGATTCAAGCTCCGATTTAAATTAACGTTATGTTATTATGGAAAATTGTAACTGCTTATAAAAGTAGTTAATAATTAAATGCAGGTAAAGAATTTTAACTGTTTACAAAAAGAAAAGAAATTTTGATTAAAAGGTTGATTTGTTGTTGAAGTAAAATGTAAGAATTAACGATTACTTACATTGTTTTCGTACCACGTTCCTGTATAAGAAGAATATACCGCCTTTTTTTAAACCTACAATATGGGTTTTATTTAATACTAGATGATGCCCACGGCTTCGCCCGTGTGGATTTAGGTTTTTAAAAACCCCGTGGGAAGTTTTGATTTCCCAGAACAAAATGTAGCCTATCTGTAGTAATCCGTCCCCAAAACGGAAAAATCCCGTGGGATCCCCACGATTTCAGAATGCAATTCCTAACAGCATCAGGGTTGAGGAGTTGGATATGTACCTACTCGAGTTCATTCAACGATAAAGTCTTTAATTGGTACCCCCAATATCAATTTAAATAACAGACAGTTTCTAAATCCCATTAGTGTTGGGGATCAGTTCCCCTACAGCATCAAGACTGAGGAGTTGGAATCCAAACTTTTTACAGGACAGCGTCGCAATGTTTCTCTATCGATTAAAAAAATTACGCAAATCGGTTCAGAAATATCGGAGATATCGGTGTACATAGGTAGAAAAACACAACTCCTCCTTTTTTGAAAGTCGGTTAAAAAAGTAGCCTATGTTACTCCCAACTTGTATGTGAAAGTCCCGTTAAAATCGGTTCAGCCGTTCCGAAGATTAGCCCGTTCAAACAGACAGACAGACAAAAAGTTTTAAAAACGTGTGATTCAGTTATGGTACAGTTCAAATAGTCATATGAGCTTAATATGAGGTAGTTATTTCGAAATTACAGACAGACACTTCAATTTTATTTATTAGTATAGATTATATTTTAAAAAATCGATCCCTGATAAAAACTTTAAGGCCCACGACCACGCCGCCGCGACGCCGCCGCCGCCGTAAAAAATTTCAGAACACGCCGCCGCCGTGGAATTGGCCATCGGCGCTCATATCTATCACACATACACACACGGTCATCTGTTCCTAAAGTAGGCAACTTAATGCCTGTGTTATAAGTAACAGCCGACTGATAGACATATTTACATATATATTTTAATAAAGGTATACGTATACATACATACATATGTATTATAAATACACCCAGACTCGGGGCGGGAATCGAACCCGCGACCCCGGAGCGGAAGGCAGGGTCACTGCCAACCGCGCCAACGGGCCAGTGGTGGTGGTGGCATACACTCTTGTTCATATAAAATATTCTAAAGTATTGATATTAATGATGATAATGGAATATATTCATTTTAGATATCAATTGAGTTTACTTTAGAGATTTGTGATCTAATGAATAGGTACCTTGAGTTTTGTTACAAATTGGTACAGATGCTGTAAAATAAATTCGTGTTCCTATTCTCCTAAGATTTCTATATAACAAAAGTTATATACCAACTACGCTAATTTTATTTAAAAGTTGTAATTAATTAAGCGATGCTTCGACGAAAATTTATTATTATGTTAGCATCTACACAAATTAGAAACGGTATGCCACTAATAGATACATAAAAGCAAGTCTCCGTTTAACAGGAATCGACTTTCTAATTTTGAACAATAACCCCAATTCTCCCGGTGGTCAGGGAACCATAAATTAGAGCTCACTCTAACAGAAACAGTCCACATGTCACCTCTTAAAAGCTCTTTCAAGAGTAAAATAAACAATATTTTGCTACTGTTTTATTGTATGTAGGTAGCGAATAACGCTGCAGTTGGTAATAATAGGATTTGAAATTTTGTAACCCTATTGTATTCTAAAAGAAAACAAATGGAGTGAACGCACGGGTCTTACAAAGGTTCGGCTTCATACTTGTCCAGCTTCCGTAGAATGGGATAATGACAAGGGACTTCTGTATGGCATTGTCATTACGCCCCATGGGCTTTTAAACTATATCGATTGCCCGCAGAGATTCGTATTTCAAAGAACAAAATGGGTACGGACAGTAAAATTTGTTTTATGTACACCGTGATTTAGTAAGCAATTGTCAAATGTTTCCAAATCATAATACCTGCTGGAACATTAAGCATATTGCAGCTACTTCTTTCTTACCCAGTTTTACTTAGATATAACCAGTAGATACCTCCACTTATAGTGGAGTGTACTTTCTTCCTAAGTAAATGCTTCTAATTTGCATTATTATTTGCCCTTAAACGATCTTGAATATTATCTTCATAGACGCAACTTCAGGTTTTAAAAACTATTTTAATCAGTTGACTTACTAGACTGTTACAAGATTGCTATTATATAATAACACTCCTGTCTCCTAGTAAGGATAATATGAGTCTACCATAACCTTGCCTGTTTCAAGTTAGTGCGGTCTATTTTAGTCAGCATCATAAATTACCATCAGATGAGTTAGTCAAGCCCAACCTGTCATCAGTCAAAAAAGTTATGCCTACGTATTTATAGTAAGTATAAATAAAGTTTTTAAATTAACTTACGAGTAAATCTTCAGTAACTACTTAACAACTTTATGAAATTATTGGTCGAACACAAAGATTTTATTTGCATATAAACATAGCAGATGCATATAAAATACAAGAAATGTACCTACCTAAATAAAATTTGTTGCTTCTACTTTTGTTAGGTACTTTATTCAGACCAAAGGATATATTAATAAGTACCACGTTCGTTGAAATTCCACATTCGTTGGAAGAATAGTCTATGTTTCTACGTTTGAAAAAAACATCAGGTAGGATATCGAATATCAATGCGAACTTTAGCTTTTGTGTGTGTGCGACTTAGTATCTATTACTGTGACAGAAAAAAAGCAAAACTATAAGTAAAACGCAATCGTATTTATTGTGCTTCAACAATGAATCCCTAACAATTCGTTTGTAACGTGAATACCGATCATTATCGGAGTTTTGGAAACGCTTATCTGTGTCACAGAGAAACCGATCATGTGTTGAGCTGCGATCAGATGTATACTCCTCTCAATTACCTTTCAAGTAATTGATTAGGTCTGTTAACAATAATACTCTAAGTATGGAAAATACGCTTCATTGAATTAATAAGCGTTAAAAATCTTTATCATTGTCATTTTATTATATTCATTATTAATTTAAGTATTAGGTGATGTCCGCGACTTCAAACGCGTATATTTAACTTTTTTAAATATCCCGTGGGAACTCTGTGATTTCCTGGGATAAAAAGTCACCTACATACCTACCTCCATCTCCGGAGTGCAAGCTCTCTCTGTACCTTTTACCAAGTTCAAATCAGCGGTAAGGCCATGTAATTCAATATATCTACTTATACACAGCATATAAATACCTACGATCACGTAGTTCACCCGTGTGTTGTCTGGTGTATTGAAACTATTTTTTTAAATATTTAATAACTTTTTTGAAACATCGATTTCGAATCAAACATTTATGTGTATAGGTATATAATATTGAAAGGTTATAATATTGTCTTTCATTTAAAACTATTTTGATTCATGTCCGCAACTTTTTGCAAAGCGGGTCGGATTTTGCCCATTATCTTCATTAATATTAATATCGAAATGTGCCAACTCGTACTAAGGATACAGTAGTCTCCCTCAATCTCTCCGGTTTATTATTTTTAACCCCCGACGCAAAAACGACGGGGTGTTATAGGTTTGACGTGTCTGTGTGTGTGTGTGTGTGTGTGTGTGTGTGTGTGTGTGTGTGTGTGTGTGTGTGTGTATGTGTGTGTGTGTGTGTGTGTGTGTCTGTCTGTTCCCCTGTAGCGCTCAAACGGCTGAACCGATTTGAATGCGGTTTCTACTGTTTGAAAGGTGAATTAGTCGAGAGTGTTGTTAGCTATGTTTGATGAAAATCGATCCAAGATGGCCGCCGCTACAAAATGGCGGATTACATATTTTTTCATAACTCCCTTAATATAGGTATCAAATGAAAGGGCTTGACTAGTAAAATAGCACTATGCAAATCCAAGATGACTGTCATCACAAAATGGCGAATATCGGGGGTTTTATTAATTTTTAATTTACACTTGTTGCGGGATGTAGCTTGTTACATACAAAGAAAATAAATAATCAAATTGGATGCCTACTTTTATAATAGTACATTCCACTACTATGACTGGCGGATTTTTTACTTTGTTGCTAATCCTAAAAACACATTCATGCGACGATTTTAACACTTCAAAAGCCCCATCGCTACGAAAAATTTAGATTCGATGTATAAACGCTCAAATCTTTTGGCCGTTTTGGCCGGCTATCTGCGGGGAATAGCAATTTGTGCGGGCAGCGTGCCATTGTTCACGATACACGTTAAAACTATTCAATATATTTCTATGGTATTTTTAATAAAACACTGTTCACGGGTTAGGAATATTAATTGGATGGTGGGCAATTGAGATAAATATAAAGTAAAATTTTAAACGCAAAATACGAATGTTCAATATTACTATAATTTACTAGCGGACCCGGCAGACGTCGTCCTGCCCGCTATTAGCGCCACCTATCGGGTCCAATTTTTCTACTTACAAACCTTCCTCTTGAATCACTCTATCTATTAAAAAAACCGCAACAAAATCCGTTGCGTAGTTTTAAAAATTTAAGCATACATAGGGACATAGGGACAGAGATAGCGACTTTGTTTTATACTATGTAGTGATGGTCCTATTAACAGCATGAACATGAACATGAATTACTAGATTCTGTATATATCTTATCAAAATAATAATGATATTTATTTTTATAACCACAATATTACCATGCTAATTTGTTTCAAATTATTGTGTTCATTTGAGATTTTGTTTGTTAGTTAACTCAATAAACAATTTTTGTGGTTATCTCAACGTTTTATTTCTAACAATAAACTAACTTTATGTTATAAAATACAGATGTTCTACAGCGTGTTATTTATTATACCACTTCTAGCAGAAAACAATAACCTAATGTCAAGCTATCAACTTTTTGCAAGTGAATAATAATTATTATTTATCTGATTCTTACATTCCCTTAATTTGTTAGATGTTGCAATCTAACAAATTTCAGTACTCTCACATCTACATAAATATTAAGCTAATAATCTAAAATGATACGGTGTCGGCGAGCTCATTGAGTACCGTGGGTGTGATCTATGAAGCGCCAACCCATAAATTACTAGCATTAGAGACATCTCGAGACCGCAGAAACACCAAATCTATTGACAAAAGACGAATATCGATAGCTCATTGTAGCGGTAGGTGTGTCGCTTGTCCATCGTGATAGATAACAGAAAGCGATTCGAATTATCTTCAAATTGTTGGATCCTAACGGGCTTTTTGTCGTATCGCGTGCAAGCTTCACGGTGGATCAAAACCATGAACCATTTTGGAGACTGTGCAGCTGTCGCCGTGTCTCCGACAACAGCCTTTGTCCCCGCGTAGATACGACTTCATATAAATGCAGTTTACACGGATCCTCGAAAAGAATGAGCTCTCGAAAAATTAAGGTCTCACGCAAAAAATTCTACGTCTATTGTAAACGGTTCTCGCACAATAAAGTTGGCCATATCTTTGGCGCATTAAAAAGTATTCATGCGGTATTTTTGGGTCTATCCGTGTCATTGTATCGCGGGGATCTTGACACTTTATGTGTGTCATTTTTCTTGGTCAAAATAAAGAAAAAAAAAAAATACTTTGAAATATTTCTTCTGATGTAACGTGCAAAGCTCAAACTTATAAAGATGGTTATTCTAGAAGGATTTGTTAAAATATGTTTCGAATATTAAAAAAATATGAAACCTTTTTCACACTGCACACAGATTTTAAGAAAGGGTTTTGTTAACTTTTTTTGTAGGTAATTTAGCTAGTTAGACCACATAAGTACGTTTACGTTAATGTAAGTACGTTTTTATTTTCCGTTGTAATAGACGTTGATGTAGGTACACTGGTATCTACTAGGAACACATATTTTAGTAGAAATAAATTAAAACTGAAACAACTCAGCCGTAAGAACTAATTTAGGAACCAATTGAATAAAAGGAACTAGGTACATATTTAGGGGAACCAATTGAATAAAAGTTACGTTACAGTTGTCAGTGCAGACGGATTGCGATCGTGGCTACCAAATTGTACCATTGTACCGTATCAGATGGTAGGTATTGTCTCAATCGAATGTCAATGAGCATTCGATGAGCTTAGTACGACGACCCCACTTGCTAAATGACAGGGAACTAAGTAGCACTGAGGAATGTAATTTATGGCAGCCTTTGTCAACGCGACCTTACTGTTTTTATTATTGTTTGAATTTATGTAACTCGATTGTATGTTACTCTGTGGCGTTCCTTGTAAGAGACCTTTGTCCAGTATAGTAGATGTCTATACTGGTTGATTTTGTTTGAGACAACAAAATCAACCAGTTGGTGGTAGTCATCGTCGTCGTTGACTGCTATTTATGTCCACTGCTGGATATACATAGTTCTCTTGTAGGGGATTCCACACGCCACAGTCTTACTCTGCTTGTATCCAGCGGCTCTCTGCGACTCGTCTGATGTCGTTAATCTACCTAGTGTGGGATTTGCCAACACTGCGCATTCGGATGCAAGGTCTCCATTCCAGCACCTTGGTACCCCAACATAATTCGGTTATATGGTTGAACTATATTGTCGGTTACACTGTTTTTTTTCAGGGTTGTCCTCATTTCTGAAAACTCATAACTATTTACATTGCTCGCTGAGTACCTACCTACCTAAGTCTCTAAGTCTGGGCTTTCTTATGAGTTGGTGGTTACTGTTAATTCTGTAAAAAACCACCCATGGTTAAGTGGAGAATTAACAGTAACCAATCGGAATAGTTGCATTCTCGACCTTGATACTAGGCTACAAGTTTTACAAGTAGATTTTACTTCATTAAGATCATAATAAATAATAATAATAAAAAGCATTTATTCAGCCAGATATAATATACATGTTACTTAAATTAACGTATTAAATGTGAAAATGTGAAAATTAACATATTAATATAAGTACATATATGACAATGTAGGAACCCGAAGATTTCCAAAGAACCGAAAAGAAATGATACTAACCGGTTCCTTGGAAAACCAGGTACCTACATACCTACTAACTTATAATTAGTAATATCGGCTGAATAGGGCGCTGCCTCAGCATGATGCTGTAGTTAAAATGGACCACAGCGCTGGTTTTCAGGCATGACCCCCCGGTGATGTCACGGACTGAGCAGGTCGCATTTATTTCATTAATATATATATAGCTGCTCGTGCTGATTCATTGACTGACTCACTGATTGATCACCCCTCCTGTAAAATTTTGTATGAAAAATTTTTTTTTCACTAATGGTATCGTATAGAGGACAAAAATTCATTCGGAACAAAAATATGGAGAGAGCTGATGATTGAGGATTTCAGAGACGAGCGAATGGCACGCTTAAGGTATTGAAGATAGGTGGGGGGTGCTCGAACAAATGTCACTCGAAACGTCATCCAATTAGCAGTGAGCTGAAAAAAAATTCAAAATGGCGAAAAAAAGATGGCCACCATACAAATTTCGTCGGTCTCCATCTCGGAGGGTATAAAAGATGGAAGAGTGGTTTCTTCGCAAAAGATGATGAGAATCCAAAGGTCTACTTGATGAATTGAAATAAAATTCAAAATGGCGGAATTTATTTTTCCATAGAAAATGTATGGCGAATATTGAAGAGACTACAAGTTGTAAACTATGCAAGGCTTTGATGCGGTTCTTTGGAGAACTCTCAAAGAAAAATATGGGAAGACATGATGATTGAGGGTTTGGAAGATGGTTGAGGAGCCCGGGCAGGGTATGGCAGATAGATGGGAGGTGCTCAAACAAAAATTACTCAAAACCTCATCCAATTGGCACTGAGCTGAAAAAAAAACAAAATGGCGGATTCAAGATGGCAGCTATACAAATTTCGTCGGTGTCTATCTCACCAAGTATAAAAGATGGAAGAGTGATTTCTTGGCAAAAGATGATCAAGAACTGAAGATCTACAATTTGATGAACAGAAAAAAATCAAGATGGCAAAATTTATTTTTTTCACACAAAATATATGGCGAATATTGAAGAGACTAAGTTGGGAAACTATACAAGACTTTGATACGGTTCCTTTTCAAAATTTGTTTTTATGGAAGAACTCTCCTTCTGGCAAATGATTCGGAGAAAAAAATTTGGAGTGATGATGATCGAGGGTTTGGAAGATGGATGAGGAGCACGGCCAGGGTTAAAGATGCTGAAACTGATAGAAGGTGGAGGCTGCTAAAACAAAAATAATACTGAAATCCCCGCGGTCCGCTTTAGCGGGCCGCGCAGCCAAGCGCCCTACTAGTTTTAATTAATATGCTTACATTTAAATGAATTACACATAACATGCTAACCTTCATATTATTCATATTACCTACTATTTTCATATTATGTACTTGTATACACTCACATATATATTTTTATAGGTACTAAAACTAAATCTTTACAGAATACAGAACAACATACCATGCGGAATACTAAGGCAAAGTAAACCAAAGTGCAAAGTGAAGCATCTACCACGTACATTTATCTACTTACTACACATTATCCTACGTTTACTTAACCGTGGTTGAGTACAAAACCGTCACACTCTTTTCTGTTGAGATCATGAGTTCATAATCATCTCCGAGTGACACATCATCACATAAGACCAGCATTATTCAGGCTCTTATCTGACCTCGATAAAAGTATAGGCTGCCTGTCTATGTACGAGTAACTAATTTGGTACAAAAACCGTTCACGTATGAATAATGAAGTCAATTCACTTTTATCTGTATATCGTCATATTATTATATCTCCCGAAAATGTAACAAAGACGTTAAAGAGAGCATCCAGAAACAAATATATCTATACTTAGGTACTTAAAAGCATAAAAACAAAGGCATTCTCTGTTAGCAATATATCTGTCAAACGTGTGCGTACTCCCAGCGGAATGTTGTCGAATTTCTTGATTTTAAGTATGCAGATATTTAGTGTGTTAGGACGTGTAAATGTGTGTGATAGTTTCAAATTTGTGCGTCCAACCGTTTTTGAAAAATTCGCCAAAAACACTTTCCGCCAGGAGAACGTTCTCCCAGCGGCATGTTTTTTTTCCAACGTGCGCACGAAAAAAAAAATTAGTGCAATAATTAGTGCGTAGCTAGGGGTAAATGTGTGTGTGTAAATGGAATTTGTGTGTCTCAAGACTCCGGAGATATTCAAGATTCCGCTGGGGGAACGTTTCGCTGTTTGCTAGATCTCGTAAACGGCTACGCGTGTAGATGTGATTTTTTGTACACACGTTGCTATGAATTTGTGTGTAATGTTTGTGAAAATAGAATTAGAAAAAAAATTGCCGTTCAGAAGTTATGTGTATTAAAGTGAAATCCGGTTATTAGGTCCTAGCACTTCGAATAGGAGTTCTAAAGTTTAATTTCCAACACTAATTTGTTCTTTATGACTGTTTACAATGCCTTGTTAAGTTTCATTGGTCTACAGTAGGTAATACTTAAGTTATGATCCAATATTACTATGACTTTGCCACTATTTTGTTCGACATTCGATTGGACGAGTTTTTTATGGATTGGCGAATGAAAATGTATTCCAATAATTAGTGTGTCGGTTCATTTATCTATGTGCAACGTTTTAACCTAATACGCTTAATAATTAAAGAGATATAATTAAAAAACCAGAAAGAAACGAAATGAAGACACAAACCGACCAAGTTTGAATGGTAACAAAAAAGCGGCCTTGTCATATATGGTGCTAACTTACCGAAAGTGACAGCATAATAACGTTATTGGTATTGTACAATCGCGTACACAATAATTAGTGAAAATTTTATTTATTTATTTTATTTATTAGGTTCACAAACAGTCACTTACAATATATTTTTAAATCTATACCAATTTCAAGACATGCATGCAAAACGTAGGGACCACATACAGCGTTTCCAAAATTTACCAGTCACCACATACGATTTATAAAAAATCAACAAAATATAAAAAAAATGTACAAAGAAATTTTTCAGAAGTTAAATTATTATCTTAAACTATGCAGCTACTTAAACTAATACTACGGGAGGTACAAATATAGTTGAACAAGTCATTTCATACCGACTGAAAATTTTAACAATAATAGTTTTCTCCTAACCCATGACAGCTCCAAACGTCAGCTGCTTCAATAGTGGTTGAGCTCACACTTCACAGCACGTAAAAGTGATTGGAAAAAAAAGAAAACTTATTGATACATTAATTTTTTTAATTGTCAAATGAACATTCTTACACATTAATACTGGGTACAGGGTATAAAGGGATCGCTCTCGAAAATTTAGCGCTATTATATTATACTACTTGAACGCAATCCAATACCAATAACCATTTGTCTTATACTTGTAGTATTAGTGGTTTAGTATTTAATATTTTTCAAACCCGTAATGTATATCGTGCAAAATGCATTGCAAGTTTTATAGGAAATGTTTTAATTTTTTTTGGGTTTCGCACCTAGGGTTGTGATTTTACAACATACAAAATGTCATCGTGATACGAAACAAGAAAAAGTTCGTAAACTAAAACCCGACTACGCTTAATAATTTAATGCGAAAGCGTGGGGCAAGCAGCTAGTAGCGCCATCTGTTATGTCTATCCGAAACTATAATTTCATTATCTAGAAAACCGCGCGAAGGTCACTTCTCGATTTTTTCCGTAAATAAAATGTAGCCTATGTCACCCGGACCATAACAACAAATCAATAGACACCTCATTCATCAAAATCGGTCCAGTAGTTTAGGCGCTACAGTGGTACACACAGAATCTCATACGAAAATCGGCCACATACATACATACTTACATACATACATAGACTGCTAAAATCATAACCCTTCCTCTTGGCTTTGCCATAGTCGGGTAAAAAAGCAGCCAAGTACGAGTCAGACTTGCGCACCGTGGGTAAAAGTATTTAACGTAAGTAATTATTTTAACACAAATCCCTTCTTAATGAACTGCAAAACAAATTTTGTTTGTAGAGATTTATTGTTTATTAATTTATTTAATTAATATAAATTACTTATTTTTAACCCCCCACGCAAAAACTATGGGGTGTTATAAGATTGACGTGTGTGTGTGTGTGTCTGTCTGTTCCCCTGTAGCGCTCAAACGGATGAACCGATTTGAACGCGGTTTTTTATTTGTTTGAAAGGTGAATTAGTCGAGAGTGTTGTTAGCTATGTTTGATGAAAATCGATCCAAGATGGCCGCCGCTACAAAATGGCAGATTATATAGTTTTCACAACTTCGTTAATATGGATATCAAATGAAAGGGCTTGACTAGTAAAATAGTAATATGCAAATCCAAGATGGCCACGACCACAAAATGGCGAATGTCGGGGGTTTTTACCCGACTGGGTTATGTGTTTCACCTGTGTGTATGTATGTCCATTCCTATGTCCGCGTGTAACTAATAAACGGCTCAACGGATTTTGATAAATGATACGTCATTAGATTTGTCTTCATGACGCGAGTGCTATAGGGTACCTAAATTAAAAAAAAAATTAAAATGGCGGACTTTATGCGCTTTAATGTGCGAGCTGAAAAAAAATTTTTTCCTCAAGACCCTCGAGTGGGGTATCAAAATTAAGCGATTTAAAAGGCAAATACAAAAATGTATACAATTATATATTTGAAAATAAGTTGGAGTGATAAATCACAGAAAATGACCGTTTCCTATGTCAGTTCGTAACTACTCAACGACTCAACCTATTTTGATAAATGATACGTCATTAGATTTGTCTTAACAGCGCAAATGTTACTGTGTACATAAAATTAATAAAAATTCAAAATGGCGGATTTTATGCACTTTAATGTGCGAGCTGAAAAAAATTTTTTTCCTCAAGACCCTCGAGTGGGGTATCAAAATAAAGGGCTTTAAAAGGCAAATACGAAAATATATACAATCTATGTGTTTGTAATCAGTTTGGAGTGACAAATCATAGAAAACAAAATAAATAACAACTACACTGTGAGTAAATTGGTGGTAATTTATTTAAGATCCCTTCCCACTCCCCTCTACCACATTCCACATAATCCCCCCTACACCTCCCCCCTTCCCATCAATTATTGTAACACTAATAATTTAACCTTAAATCGCCAAACACTAAAATAATACAATAATATTATGAAGGACCTTATTAAAGTTTCTAGTGTTCAACAGATGGCGCTAATAGTGGTCTTAAACGCGCTATTACCTACACGCGGAGTGACACAGGCCTGTCTCTTGTAAAAATATGCATCTAAAAATTTTTCATAGTTTTGCACTAAAAACCAAGAAATAAATTACGTAATTAAAAAAACTAAAAACCCGACTGCGTAAAACAAACTAGTTCTGGTAACTGAAAAGCAAAAAACAAGCTTTGTACTTTATAAACTAGAATTTGATAAGATCATAAACATAATTAATGTTAGAAAATGTATGGCAGGCGGGGGCATTACTTAGCCAACTACTCAGGACTATTAGTTCGCCCCCGCATGCCATACATTTTCTAACATTAATTATGTTTATGATCTTATCAAATTCTAGTTTATAAAGTACAAAGCTTGTTTTTTGCTTTTCAGTTACCAGAACTAGTTTGTTTTACGCAGTCGGGTTTTTAGTTTTTTTAATTACGTAATTTATTTAAATTTTTAATTTATACTTGTTTACTTTGTAATCTATGTAGCCTTAATATTTATTTCTACTTTAACTGTATGTACATATAATATTATTTTGAACGCTGTTGATTACTAATAAATAAATAAATATCAAAAAACTTAGAGCGTTGGCTTTATTTTTCGTCCCATTGGCCCCTTGTAACACAAATAACTATTGCTGTTTTTTTGTATGCGAAAAAAATGCTGATTGTTGCTGGATGCATATAAATCGAGTTCAGATGGAATAACTGAATAGTTACCTATACCTATGCTAATTCTTAAATCACAGATTTAGCACATAAGTATTATACACCTAAATATTATTATTATTAAGATATATATAGACTAATAAAAATATAAGTTAAGAACTGTGTTCGCGATTGTACAAAATCACTAAAAATATTAAAATGATATAGTATCAATTTCGGTAGGTTAGCACCATATATGACAAGGCCGCTTTTTTGTTACCATTCAAACTTGGTAGGTTTATATCTGCATTACGTTTCTTTGTGGTTTTTTAATTATATTTCTTTAATTATTAAGCGTATTAAGTTAAAATTTTGTAAATAGATAGTTGAACCGACACACTAATTATTGAAATAATTTTTCATTTGCCAACCCATAAAAAACTCGTCTTATCGAATGTCGAACAAAATAGTGGCTAAGTCATAGTAATATTGGATCATAACTTATGTATTACCTACTGTAGACCAATGAAACTTAAGATGGCATTGTAAACAGTCATAAAGAACAAATTAGTGTTGGAAATTAAACTTCAGAACTCCTATTCGAAGTGCTAGGACCTAATAACCGAATTTCACTTTAATACACATAATTTCTGAACGGCAATTTTTTTTCTAATTCTATTTTCACAAACATTACACACAAATTCATAGCAACATGTGTACAAAAAATCACATCTACACGCGTAGCCGTTTACGAGATCTAGCAAACAGCGAAACGTTCCCCCAGCGGAATCTTGAATATCTCTGGAGTCTTGAGACACACAAATTCCATTTACACATACACATTTACGCCTAGCTACGCACTAATTATTGCACTAATTTTTTTTTTCGTGCGCACGTTGGAAAAAAAACATGCCGCTGGGAGAACGTTCTCCTGGCGGAAAGTGTTTTTGGCGAATTTTTCAAAAACGGTTGGACGCACAAATTTGAAACTATCACACACATTTACACGTCCTAACACACTAAATATCTGCATACTTAAAATCAAGAAATTCGAAAACATTCCGCTGGGAGTACGCACACCTGTCAAACTCCTTGTTAATATACCGCTTTGACTCCGCGATGATCAAAAGGAGCTTTCTTGCTTAGAATCTCGGTGACAACGACTAAGGACTAACGCGGACGTGAGATTTATTAATATTATTAATCTTAACTAAAAAGAAAAGTAGATTAAACAAGGTAGATAGGTACTTGCATTTTTTTTTGATCAGATTTTTGTGGCAGATATCGCAGATGTGGAAAAAAAACGAAGCCAACGTCTTCCTAAAGGCATCTAGTGTGAGGATCGGACCTCGAATTGGGGTGATGTTGGGACACATGGGTTGGTTGTTCATACTTCTCTTGAGACCGTGGCATGGATCCATGTCCGGATGACGTAAGAAATGAGGAACCTCGTCTTCGCCGGCGAAGACGCTTTGCTGAGGTTGGAAAAGTGTAATGCCCAAGTAAGTCGCTGAGAGGAGGATTTTTTTTTATTTATCTACAAGTTATCCCTTGACTGCGATCTTGATCTTACCTGATGGTAAGTAACGATGCAGTCTAAGGTGGAAATGGGCAAACTTGGTCGAAGTATAGTAGTATAGTAAGTAAGTATTGATCGTTGTCTGGCTGTATAGACTTCGAGCGTATTCTACCTGGAGTACAACAATTAAGATTGTAGCAATGATAATACGACAACTTTCGTGCTAAGGGTGCTAAGGGAAGCAGATTATGCCACGAAGACAAAAACAGTGTGTGGTAGACCTACTTGTATGTTTGTCCAAAAATAATGGCTTCAGAGTTCTATATTTAAATTTAAATTCAGTACACAAGCTAAATATCTTTACCGCTTGCGAGAATGATTTCGCTTTTAAAATGTGTTGTCACGTTTGCTGGTGGGTTTAATTCTTTATCATGTGACCTATACATTAAACATAACGATCAATGGCACACATTTTCTTGGAAATATCGAGTATTTTTTTTTGTCGTTTCCATCATGTGGTTTCCATGAATGACTTCAATGTATTGAATAGATTGCTTGTACTTTAGCAGAGATAATATTTTTTCTGTAATATCTACAACTAGAAAGGTCGGATTGATTAATATTTTAGTGGTTGGTATAACATATTATAGCTGGCTATTGATTAGGTGCTATATAGCTATACCTACTTACAGGCGTGTAACTGAGAGCACCTCGTAATCGCCCACTGTTCGAAGCACCAAGCTGATGTGATCTTACGACAGAAAAAACATGCAAACATAATATTTTCTATTACCAGTGCGAAGCCGGAAAGAAGTCACTAGTAACCAGTATAAATTAAAATTTTAAAAACCCCCGACATTCGCCATTATTGAGGGTGTTGTGATAAAATATGTAATCCGCCATTTTGTGGCGGCGGCCATCTTGGACCCATTTTTATCAAACATAGCTGCTAACAACACTCTCGACTAATTCACCTTTCAAACGAAAAAACCCGCATTCAAATTGGTTCACCCGTTTGAGCGCTACAGGGGAACAGACAGAGAGACACACACACACACACACACAGACACGTCAAACTTATAACACCCCGTCGTTTTTGCATCGGGGGTTAAAAAATAAAACTGTGTCGTATTGAGAACTTCTTTACTAGTCAAAAAATATTGAATAGCCCCTCCATAGCTACATATCGGGTAATTATCGAAATAGAGTATCTATTTCTATAATAATCAATAGCATCAGCCAATTTGAATCTACTTTCGGTCCTCGGCCTTTCAGAGTACTCTATCACAAACACAAAAATTGCACAGCAATTTGACGTACCTATTTTATCAACCTAGTTATCCAATTTTTTGCACTTATTCCATTTCCGGAAAGGAAATAATGAACGCATTATTTTGCAATTTATAGATAACGCTTCATTTGATATCTGTCCCTGTTTGCGAATGCAAATTTATCGGCCGCGGCTGCAAAAGTAGGGCAGAAGTTTAAAATGAATTAACTAGACAAATCAATACAGTGCGGTGACATTTGCAATCATACGAATTGCAATTTTGCAAGATGATTGGCCTATTTCCCGATGAAACTGTAATTCGAATTTGCAGTTCCGTGAACAAAACTGGCTTTTTTAGAGACGGTCGAAGAATTAAACCCAATAACATTTTATACATTTTATTTCCGAGGTACGGATTACGGAATCCTCGGTGCATGAGTCCGACTTGTACTTGGCCGGTTTTTAACCGACTTCCAAAAAAGAGGAGGTTCTCAATTTGCCACGTATTTTTTTTGCATCAAATTATTACCTATTGTTGCTCAAAATGTCAAATTAATTTATTGCTGCAACTGTCTACATTGTATGTTTTATAAATTATGCAATGCAATTCTACGGTGGTCTTATAATAAGTGTCAGCCGTCAGGTCACCATGTAGGTGGGTAAATCTTCAACGGAGTGCGTGCTTCAGTTCACACGACTGAAGGTCTTAAGTACAGATTACAGTAATAAGCGAAGCGGGTCAAGAATTAATATACGAGCAACTAAGAAGCCATCTAAAATTTCTAACTCAGTATCCTTTTCAACTGCAGTAATCTATTCAAGCGTATACTTTTCAATAGACATTCAATTAAAATTTGAAGATATTAAATTTAAAATGGCAACCAATAAGTCTTATTTTACTATGTAATCTGAAACGAAGATCCTGCTCTTATAGAAACAATATAGTTGAAAAGGATACTTATATCTATTCAAGAGTTCAATCCATTTAAATTAGAAGATATAAAATTTAAAATGGCAACTAATAAGTCTTATTTTACCAACCTGACACGTGCTCTTAGACTTATGTAGAAAATTTTGCTTAGAATTTCAAGCTAGGGTATTCTTTATTTGTCTGGCTACACAACATTAATTTTAGAATATTAATAGAATACTAGCATTTAGATAGACAATAATAATATAACTAGCTTCTGCCCGCGGCTTCGCCCGCGTGAATTTCGATTTTTCACAAATTTCACTTTTAGCTTTAAAAATGACGATACTTCCATACAACATTACAACCCCCTTTTTAACCCTTTACAGCCCTTTTTTCACAACAAAAAGTAGCCTATGTCCTTTCTCAGGCTCTAGAGTATCTGTGTACCAAATTTCATTCAAATCGGTTCAGTAGTTTTGGCGTGAAAGCGTGACAAACAGACAGACAGACAGACAGACAGAGTTACTTTCGCATTTATAATATTAGTTAGGATAGTAAGGATTATTTAGTTGACTTTTAAATGTTATGAAAACCAGTCAGTCAGAAAACAAATACTTAACATTTTTGTGTAATGGATGAGCACCGGAAACATAAATAACATCTAAATATCACTGCATTAATGCAGTTATAGAATGGGTTCCTAGTGTGATATCATTAATTAATTATTATATTTAATTATGCATTATAGGTAAAGGTCATAATAACATATGTAAATATGGTCATCGTTGCTTTGTCTCAACTAATGGACGTCTCTTATCATTATTCATCTACAAGTTAGCTCTTGACTGCGATCTTACCTGATGGTAAGTGACGATGCAGTCGGTAGCAGCGAGCTAACCTGGAAGGCCTTTTACGCGGCATCGTACTGGGACGCTAAATCACTTGGCGGGGCACAGCTTTGCTGATAGGGTGGTAACCAGCCACGGCTGAAGCTGCCCACCAGATCTGACTAGAAACAATTTAGAAATAATAAATTCCCAAATTGCCCTTGCCGGGAATCGAAACCGGGACCTCCCAGTTATAAAACCACAGCGCTTAGGTACGATGTGCTAGGGAGGTTGTTGAAAAGTATGTATATTATGTACCTTGTATCTTAACATACAAGGTATCTTATAGAGTGTAGAAAACACTCCAGGCTTGTGTGCTCCTTGGCTCGTTTGATGTAGTCAATCAAGCTAGTGGGAACATCAATACTTCGCTTTCCGATGCGGGGTCACCATTCCAAAACCTAATATGATTCGAAGATCATAGGAACATTGTATCGTCTGGGCTATATGCTATTGCTATTTCTATGTACCTAAATCCTCGAACGACGTCGCATTCACAGGTTTTTAGGGTTCCGTACCCGAAGGGTAAAAAACGGAGCCCTATTAATGTCACTCGGCTGTCTGTCTGTCTGTCTGTCTGTCTGTCTGTCCGTCTGTCCGCCGGTCACAGGTCTCTAGCTCGCAGACGAAATGAGTTACAAACCTGAAATTTTGGTATTTAGTGTAAAACGTTAACCCAAAATCAAATATTGAATTAGAAATTGAATTAAATTATTTTTCAGGGGGGCTCCCATACATGAAAAAGGAGCCGGAAAAAAAAATTTTTTCTTTACCCTAGCTTGTGGGGTATCATTGTTTAGAGCTCATTAAGTAGAGTACAAATATATATTTTTTTAATTTTTATCTCAAAAAATAAGGGAATGGGAGGCCATAAAAGTTGTCAGTTTTAGACCATTTTTGTGACGGGAGCTATCTCAAAAACTAAACTAGGTGGGAATATGATATTTCAGTATATTATGTACTATATGCTCTATTTAAACAACAAATACTGAAAACAACGATTTATTAAATAGTTTATAAGCTGTGACCAAAATAAACGAACATTTTTTTGGGTTTTTCTTTCACGGTTTGTTGCGATGTCTAGCTCGGAAATTAAATATTTCTTAGACCCAAAATATTATATTGTTCATAATTATGTACGGAACCCTGAAAGAGCGAGGCCCGACTCGCACTTGGCTGATTTTTTAATTCTGATGCGAACAAATAGAAAAACTCCGAGTATAACTGTACTGACCTTTGATCATCGATATAGGTATTATGGTTATAATGCAGTATAAAAGGTTATAATAACATAATCGTGATATACCAAAATATTTGATCAGCACATCAAATAGAGCAAGTGAATCATGTGGACTGAACAAGTGATAAACATGGTAATGTAGGTCCCTCTATTTGATATAGTGAATCAGATGTTTATTAAACTCCGTACCCGTTAGGATAATAGAAAGGAAAACTGACTAATTTATGCACATAGCATAACCTAAATCATGAAATAGATAGATAGACACAGTCCCTGAGGCGTCGGTCGTCCTAATTGGTTAATGATCGTACGATGAAAACGATACGATTTGGTCGTATGAAAATTAGTACCTACTGCGATCGAGCGACGTCTTCAATTAGGACATTCTTAGTGGATTCATATATTTGACTCGATCGTGCGACGAAACCGCATTTGATTGTACGATCGTTAACCCAATGAAAACTTGATCTGTTTGTTGTTATTAACCCCCGACGCAAAAACGACGGGGTGTTATAAGTTTGACGTGTGTGTGTGTGTGTGTGTGTGTGTGTGTGTGTGTGTGTGTGTGTGTGTGTGTGTGTGTATGTGTGTGTGTGTGTGTGTGTGTGTGTGTGTGTGTGTGTGTGTGTGTGTGTGTGTGTGTGTGTGTGTGTGTGTGTGTGTGTGTGTGTGTGTGTGTGTGTGTGTGTGTGTGTGTGTGTGTGTGTGTGTGTGTGTGTGTGTGTGTGTGTGTGTGTGTGTGTGTGTGTGTGTGTGTGTGTGTGTGTGTGTGTGTGTGTGTGTGTGTGTGTGTGTGTGTGTGTGTGTGTGTGTGTGTGTGTGTGTGTGTGTGTGTGTGTGTGTGTGTGTGTGTGTGTGTGTGTGTGTGTGTGTGTGTGTGTGTGTGTGTGTGTGTGTGTGTGTGTGTGTGTGTGTGTGTGTGTGTGTGTGTGTGTGTGTGTGTGTGTGTGTGTGTGTGTGTGTGTGTGTGTGTGTGTGTGTGTGTGTGTGTGTGTGTGTGTGTGTGTGTGTGTGTGTGTGTGTGTGTGTGTGTGTGTGTGTGTGTGTGTGTGTGTGTGTGTGTGTGTTTGTGTGTGTGTGTGTGTTTGTGTGTGTGTGTGTGTGTGTGTGTGTGTGTGTTTGTGTGTGTGTGTGTGTGTGTGTGTGTGTGTGTGTGTGTGTGTGTGTGTGTGTGTGTGTGTGTGTGTGTGTGTGTGTGTGTGTGTGTGTGTGTGTGTGTGTGTGTGTGTGTGTGTGTGTGTGTGTGTGTGTGTGTGTGTGTGTGTGTGTGTGTGTGTGTGTGTGTGTGTGTGTGTGTGTGTGTGTGTGTGTGTGTGTGTGTGTGTGTGTGTGTGTGTGTGTGTGTGTGTGTGTGTGTGTGTGTGTGTGTCTGTTCCCCTGTAGCGCTCAAACGGGTGGACCGATTTGAATGCGGTTTTTTTTGTTTGAAAAGTGAATTACTCAAGAGTGTTGTTAGCTATGTTTTATGAAAATCAATCCAAGATGGTCGCCGCTACAAAATGGCGGATTACATATATTTTCACAACTCCCTTAATATGGGTATCAAATGAAAGGGCTTGACTAGTAAAATAGCACTATAGCAAATCCAAGATGGCTGCCGCCAAAAAATAGTGGATGTCGGGGGTTTTTTAAATTTTTAATTTACACTTGTTTTAGATACCTACTTAAGTCTGTGTCGTCATAAATAAATAATTATTACTTACTTGCAGTAAACACACAGTAGAAATACCTACTCGAAAATATGACACCAGTAATAAATAATTAGCGAAGCACTCTAGCTTGTAATCTACGCAGTCGGTTTCTAATTTCCTTCACGCTCCGCAAAGCGTTACCATAAAGAACCATGCTTGCCAATATTTTTTTTCAAAGAATATTAGCCATGTTGTACATAACTTATATTCTTCCATTTCCCTTCCAAAATCCAAATAAGCTAGGACACACATAGGGTACAACATTTGGGATTTGAACCGTCGACCTTTCGGTTTCCATTCCACGACCTGACCGTTGCGCAATGGTC
This sequence comes from Melanargia galathea, assembly GCA_920104075.1. Classification (NCBI taxonomy): domain Eukaryota; kingdom Metazoa; phylum Arthropoda; class Insecta; order Lepidoptera; family Nymphalidae; genus Melanargia; species Melanargia galathea. Next base: position 7,449,407 of record OV049870.1, read on the forward strand.
CGTCCATAAGAAATATTTTGGAAGTGATAAAGTCTTATAAATCGATGAACGCCGGCTGCACGCGCGTAAAACCATGACTTATTGTCACGTTTCAACGTGCAAGCGAGAGCGTGGAACAAGCGATAGACTGGCACGATCGGCCTAAGCGTTTGGCTTGTGATGCATCTATCTATCTTTGTTTTCTTATGACGTTATCACGTAAAACTATCGTCCGTAAACCGACTTTACAGACAACCAATTTTTTTAACCCCCGACGCAAAAACGACGTGTGTTATAAGTTTGACGTGTCTGTGTGTGTGTGTCTGTCTGTCGGTTCCCCTGTAGCGCTCAAACGACTGAACTGATTTAAATGCGGTTTTTTTTGTTTGAAAGACGAATTAATCGAGAGTGTTGTTAGTTATGTTTGACGAAAATCGATCCAAGATGGCCGCCGCTACAAAATGGCGGATTACATATTTTTTCACAACTCCCTTAATATGGGTATCAAACGAAAGGGCTTGACTAGTAGAATAGCATTATGCAAATCCAAGATGGCTGCCGCCACAAAATGGCGAATGTCGGAGGTTTTTTAAATTTTTGATTTATACTTGTATTCACAAAGAATGTTCCGCCCTCCTACGTACAAAGCCGAGCCCTTAATACGCGGCTTCGCACGCAAGCCGAGTGCCGACAGAAGCGGCGGCATCAGGTCACTCCACTTTGTTTTTGCGCCGCGCATTACGGCATATTGCCCACGGTTCGTTTATCGATCGGAATAACCGCATGCGATTAAGCTAATGAAGAAAGCCTGCAACTGTTGTTCGCCTGTTCGATAGAGAAATGTTTTGATCAAGTGTTTCTAAGCTCTTTGTATAGGAAACTAGATTGATGATCAAGACAGATCAGAAATCAAGCAAATTCTCTGATTTCCCAGGACAAAAAATTGTCTCCACGCGGTCCGAGCTATTTCTGTGTCAAATTTCGTCAAAATCAGTTGAGTGGCGGTTAAGGCCTAGTCACACTGCGAAATTAATTCGTCGTATTTATTTTCCGTATTTTTTTGCGAATTGTAAATCGCAAGTACATGCAGCTTCATGCATTTCCATATGACACAGAATTCTGCGAAAAATTTACCGCGAAAATGTATTAATCTCTTATTGTCTCTAATATCATAAATTTTTATATTTTACGCCGGAATCCTTAAAGAAAGTCTTTGTATAATCCTATAGCTGTCTGTAAAAGCCCGTAAAAAGCAAGTCAGTCATACCGACAGACAAACAAATAAAAATCTAAAAAACGTGTATTGGGGTTATGTTTCGTTCAAATATTCAAGAGCCTCCTCTACAAAGTTAACATTTTCTTTTTTTTTACTTCTACTTCGTTACATTGTAGCATGTACAAGGTTTAAGTCAAGGCAGGCAAAGTTAGAAAACTATTATGCCATTCTTCTTCGAGTAAATCACATATGCAGTATATACCTAATAGGCAATTTAACTAAAAAAACTTAATACATATAGTCGTCCTAAATTGTTTATTCCGTTGTCAAAATATAACAATAGATAAACAACTACCAATGAAATCGTAACAATAGATAGGTGAATTCACATAAAAAATTCGAATTTCGAAATTCCTATACCGTGTTGAGGTTCCCTACGGTCACCGACATAGATGGTCGCATTTAAATGTGCATACAAAATATCGATGCGGTACTATGCGAATAGTGGCCTATAACATAACTCGACAATACACACACTTTTCATACCTGTCATACCAAAATCAACCTTATTCCTCCAACTATATGGTGCAGGACGTCATCATTAGATGTTTTCCAGTTGCAAATTGAGTTGGTTTACGCGTGCAATACTGCACAATAACGCTGACAAGCACTTGAATGCAAAACAGTTAACATGTCATGATGTTTTAACATGGAAACTTTATAGGAAGTAGTTTGCATATGGGCGCGGCGTATGTATGTAACGTCCTTAACGAAGATACTTGGGCGATTAGAAAGGTAGTAATCACTTTATTGTGAGAGGTTTGTAGAAGGGATAATAGAACGAAATCATTTAAATAGTATCCTGCTCGTAGAAACAAAAAGAAGAGAGCCTATCCAAACCTTTTTAATTAGGTACTCAACCAATTATAGGGGGGCTGCCTCGTTGGTCTAGTGGTTAGCATATTCGACTGCAGATCACGAGGTGCCGGGTTCGATTCCCGGGTCGGGAAAATAATTGTTAGGTAGATATATTGAGTTTTTCTGTCAAGAAATTCTCAGTGCCAGACAGGTGTTGTTAGTTGGCGGTGTTTTCACCCCCTTGCCTTGGAGAGTACGTTAAGCAGTAGGTCCCAGTTATTATCACTCTCATGTGACAATAGTCGTCAAAGCCCGCCAACTCGCATTGGAGCAGCGTGGCGGGCCTAAGCTCTAAATCCCTCTTTTGTATGAGAGAGGAGACCTGTGCCCAGCAGTAGGACGTTAAAAAGGCTGTAGAGGTGGTGGTAGTGATGGCTCTACCATACCTCTTTCAGGTTGGTCCACTTCCTTCTTAGACTGCATTGTCACTTACCATCAGGAGAGGTCGCAGTCAAGGGCTAACTAATTGATGATTAAAAAAAGTCTATGGTTAATCGTTAATAAGCAAGTAGGTACCTATTAAGTAGCGAAGTCTTTACGAATACTATATTTAGTTCTTTACTCCACCACTATCATGCAAATAAAACGAATCTGACAAACACAAAATATCCTTGGTAGATGTTCTTGATTTGATTTCTGTCGCTTTTTTTCAGGTACCTAATCATTTTTTTTTACTATCTTTGTCAAAAAATGTAACCTGCCTATTTAATTTAATATGCCTATATTTACTTACTACGACGTGGTTATATAAATGTCGTAAATAGCCTCGTTTCAGTTAAAACGGTCAATTAAAGAACTTCCATTAGAAAAAAGAGAAATAATATGAACAATATAATAGAGCCAGTAATGGCATCCATAATTCTGGGCTTAATGCAAGACAAATGAAGGCTTCAAAGGAGGCGATGTTAAAGATAGCCTTCTAATTTATTCGTTTCACCATCATTGTTATTCCGGCTCGACCTTAGACTTCCATTAAAGTAGCTATTAGAGAAACAAACAAGCAACCTCCCGCAATAAAATAATTATCGCCCCTATCTGCCCCGGACCTTTGGAGGCCCTCACTCCAAAAAGTAACACGACCCTTGATGAATGATGCTTCGTTCTCTTCTTTCGAAGTGGGTATGCAACTAGAGGACCACTGGGTCCAAAACAAAAATATACCTATCTGTATCTAATTATTATAACTCCTAACTGCCCCGAATCTTTTGCCTACTCTCAAAAAGGGATGTTTCGAAGAAAAGAAGCTCGAGGGGAAATGACTTTTTGACAAAATATAGGATCACAATGACTAAAAAGGTATTGATGGGTTCAAGTTCAAGTATCAAGTGTTCGTAAAATGTTTTGTGAATTTTAATGTCTGCTTTAAATTCTGTGTGGTGAGCTATATTTTTCATAGTGTCAATGAGCTAAATTTTCTGTACTAATTCGATAAAAAGATATGATGATTGCTTATTGGATAAGAAGAAATGATGATGCATTCATTAGACCTACGTCTACTTCTAATCGTGTTGCTTGATGCCTAACCCCCAAAGGCAAACATGATATTAAAGAATTTCAGAAGAACATTCTCAAAAAAAAAAAAAACTAATTTAAAAGCGGACAATTTAATGACGTCAGCGAATCTTTTGTGCACACGAGCCTCGGGCGCTGCATTTGTTTATACGGAGCACTGTGACTGACCTTTTGAACAAACTATATAACGAAATGTTTACAGAAAATGAACTTTTAAAAAAGTTCTCTTTACACCTGTCGCCAGCACCTGCCTCACTGACCCGGTAAAGTCGGTCGACGCAAAGAGTGTTTATCCACCGTTAACAATAAGGTTTTTTGTGCAACATAATAAAGGTAGTAATTTGGTGTACCTCCAAGTCAAAAGATGGTCTTGGCTTTTTACTATTTTAAGGACGTTGTCATTACAATGTTGCAATATCAATAAGATTGATTGAAATGTTATTCATTCATACCTACATAATTATTGTAATCAGAGTGCTTAGTCTAAGATCGGAGCACTCGAAAACGAACTCGAAAACTATTGATCGAATCACAAGTGAATTCAGAGCAAAATAAACTCAAATACTCGTATTTTAAAGTCGTAATTCCATAGTTCGAATATCTATTTTACAACATTTCTGCTTGGGGCGCTCGTTGTGTTCGAATGCTGAATGTATTGGCGAACTCAAACCTTAATGCAAGCCATTTTAGGTCTATTTTACTCTGAAATCAATCAATAGTTTTTGAGTTCGTTTTCGAGTGCTCCGATCTTAGACTAAGCACTCAGGTTTCAAGGAATATAATGGCACACCGATTAGTAGAATAATGTGGAATAATTATGTTGGAATTGACATCATAAATTGTAGGTAGGTATGTATTTTTTGCATCCATATTCGAGCAAATAAAACAATCTTACTTTTTTTTTACGAAACGTAAGTATGTGGCAGGGATATTGTACCAGAAAATATAGCGATTATAACAAAATCCTTCTAAACCCTTCTCAAATAAAATAAACTGAATAAATACCAGGAACACTCTAGGTCTTACTATTAGTCCTAATAGGTATATAATTATAGTTAAGTGTTAACGATGAACGACTCAAAACAACTAAGAAACTATTTTATTTAACGCTTTCGACTCTAGCTGGCGTCCGCGACTTTATCCGTGTGGATCTAGGTTTTTAAAAGTCCCATGCAAAATCTTTGTTTTTCCGTTATTAAAAATATTTTTAAATCGACTTCCCACACTTGAAATTGAGTAAACGGGATTCATCCCCTAATTTTTCACCTTTAGAGGTAGAATGATAACCACCCCTTTTTTGAAATTGGTTGAAAATATCTACATAAATTGTTTCAGCCGACAGACAGACAAAGATTTTGTGCTATCGTTCAAAATATAATCGTACAAACTTATTAAGTCAGTTATTTTAAAATCACAGACAGACCGACACTTCCATGTTTTTAATGTATTTTATGATATACAGATAAAAAACACAGAAAATCAACAAAAAAGAGTTCGAAATGTTAGGCCATTTACCACGGACTGGTCTCCCCGCACGGGCATTTATCATTTTTGCTATTAAAATTGAACAACAATACCTTGAGCCCCGAAGGAGCCGGCCGCCGGGCCCATCACAATAGCAAATGATACCTCGGGGTCCGACCGACCTCAATGTACCTTAATTAACTGGCGGCTACTTATGTTGCTATAATGATCTCCAGACGGAATTTATTTACGTCTACATAATATTATAATAAGGGCGGCCGTACATTAGGCAGTGAGTTTTTCTGTCAAGAAATTCTCAGTGCCAGCCCGGGGTTGGTAGTTGGCGGTGTCTCACCCCCTGTGCCTTGGAGATTACGTTGAGCAGTCGGTCCCGGTTATTATCACTATCATATTGTGACTATAGTACCTAGTGACTACAAATAATATTTATTTCGGTAGGTAAAAAAATTGTCCAGGGATACAACTTTTTTTGGAAAGTTTGAAGTGATTCTACGTCCAGCAATGCAAATACTGTAAGGCCATCAAGAAACTCAGCTTTCGAGTGATGATAGCCATTGTACGGCCACTTGGGTGGCCACCACCACTACAGCCTTTTTTACATCCCACTGCTGGGCACAGGCTTTCTCTCTTATTGGAAAGAGAGGAGGACCCGCCACACTGCTCCAATGTGGGTTGGCGGGCTTTAACGACTATTGTCACATGCTAGTGATAATAACCGGGTCCGACGCTTAACGTGCTCTCCGAGGCACGGGGGTGAAATGTGTGCGATGTGCGATCACCCTTAGTAGAAAACATGCGGCATGAATTCTGACAGTTTAATTTTAGTGTCGGTACATTATATGTACCTTCAATTCTCATTAATTTGTTGGCAATTTAATTAACGTGTTTACTTAAATAATATTAATTAAAAACTTTGATACGCGATTGTTCTTGAAAAAGTTTTAATTGACTAAGTTTTATTTAAGTTCGTATAAACACCCACACATATTCGTAAAACTTTTAGTTTTAATAACAGAGGTATCTAAACATAGAAACTAAAGACATATTAGGGACCTTTCAGATAGACCGGCGCGGAGAGCAGAGCAAATTTTAATCGCATTTAAAATAGAATCTTAAGACATTGAAATAAACTTTATTTTTACATTTTATCTCTTTTATGATAAGAGGATGCTCGAGGATGCTCCCAATACGCTCTGTGTGAAATATTAAGAGCAGCCGCTCGGCTGCTCGTCGAGCCGGTCGGCTGCTCCATGCTCGTGCTCTTTCGCGCTCGAGCATCCGACCGGCTCCGTTCGCGTGCTCTATCATGCTCGCACAGCCGACCGTAGGCCGAATTGCTCTGCCGTCCGGCCCAAGAGCGTACGCTCGGCTCCGAACGCATCCGCGTGTCCGTTCACACAGACCGGCGCGGAGAGCAGAGCAAATTTGATCGGCCGGTCTGTGTGAAAAAAGAAATGCTCTCCGATGCTCTCCGCGCCGGTCTATCTGAACGGTCCCTAATTCGATCTTCACTCGTCGAAATACAAGCTGTAGGTAGGTTATATTTTATTTTAGCGCTTACTTCACGAGTTACTTATTAACGTAATGACGTCTTATAAATCGGTGAACGCCGGCTGCACGCACGAAAAAGCATGACTTCTTGTCACGTTCCGCCTGAGACGAACCTGCAAACGAGTGTGCGGAACAAGCGATAGAGAGGCACGATCAGCCTAAGCGTTCGGCTTCATCAATATTTTCTTATGACGTTATCAAGTAAAATTATCTTCCTTAAACCGACTTTACAGACAAACAATTTTTTTTCCTTTTATTTATAAAATTTACTGCTCATGTCTAACAAAACCCCAGGTATAATAATACATAGTCGTAGCTCTCAATAAATGTTCGTTAGCGCACGTCCGTAAAACACAGAGCGGCGAATATGGCAGAATCCTACTAATTAAACCTCTAGAACAACGAAATAAAACAAAAGCGCCGGCGCGCGTTCAGCAATCTTCGAACCCCCACGTCGCGCCGAGCTGAGGCGATGTGGCTAATATGAAAAATTGCTGAATTGTCGAATCGAGTATGGATCTTTCAATAAAGGATTTCGTACGTTGGTACCTATTTAATTTTGTACACAAATAGAGTTACTTAACGTGTAATTTATATTAGAGATTACATAAATGTGTTTATTTTCTTTTTTTTGCATATTTTTTGCTGCGTAACCTAATTTATAAAAAAATGCTGCTAATAAGATTAAAATGTAACTAGTAAACGTGGAAAAATAAATAAAATATGGATATTATTTTTGCACTGAAAAAAAAAAATTTATGTTCTACTTGCCATACATCAGACTATGAATCTACGCAACTATATTCATAAGCATTGAACCTACTTTTAATAATATTGAATCGCCAATAGCTGGTATCAGACGAGACGCGGCTGGTGTGAACGCGCCTCGACTCTCATTCCTCGGTCGAGGCAAGACAATGCCTCACGAGTTTAAGCTTCGCGCTTTTCTAGATACAGTTATTGCCTCATCATGATCATCATCATCATGATTAACCCATTACCGGCTCACTACAGAGCACGGGTCTCCTCTCAGAGTGAGAAGGGTTTTGGCCATAGTCTACCACGCTGGCCAAGCGGATTGGCAGACTTCACACACCTTTGAGAACGTTATGGAGAACTCTCAGGCATGCAGGTTTCCTCACGATGTTTTTCTTCACCGTTAAAGCAAGTGATATTTAAATACTTAAAACGCACATAACTCCGAAAAGTTAGAGGTGCGTGCCCGGGATCGAACCCACGACCTCCGATTAGAAGTCGGTCGTCCTAACCACTAGGCTATCACAGCTTCTCCTAACCACTAGGCTATCACAGTTATTGCCTCACGGAACCTTAAATTCTCAGCAGTATGCATCGGATTGCAATCAAAAGAGGCTTTTTACATGATTTAACAAAAAAGGCAACCCTTTTAAGCGGGGAAGTCGTAGTTTAAGCGTCTTAACTGCGACACACTTTCCATAAAGTTAAGTGCGCTCTTAGCGGCGATGATACGGCTACCTCCCTGCTTAATCCTCTTTTAAAACACCGCAATGCCCCTTTGTTATTCAACGGGGTAGAAGGAATCTTCGCGCGGTCTTTGACTAACAATTGCCGCAAAGCTATTTCGTTGTTAAGGTGTTGTTGCACATGATGCCTATTTGCGACGCGGTTTTCAAACGACGCTTTTTTGCAACTTGCATACGATGAACTCTTGGTAGAGTGCTCATTGCATGATGCCTATTTACGACGCGGTTTTCGCACGTCACTTGTTTGCGATTTGCAATTTGCATTCGATGAATTATTGGCAGAGCACTTATTCTTTTCTAAAAGTATCTTATGAGTCTCAATAACTTAACGGATAAAAGGCGACTGAAATCAGGAAACGCGTTGACGGCTGGCGGTTCAAACCTCACAAATTGCACCATTTGTCTTGCCCACTCCTAATAAAATCTTACGCTTAATTTGAAAAAAGGTGAATATTATTATGTTCGACATGGCAAATATTCATTAAAGAAAAAAAATCCATACATGAACAATGAACATCCTTCCAAGTTAGGTTACAATTATTAATTTACTTGTGCAACGCCTGCCATTCGGCATAGGTATGTCTATAATTAAGTCTTCCAGATTTACTAAACACCGTTAAGTTGGTTCTTTGTCGGGGTTTGTACTTGTTATAATTAGCTCGTGAATTAAATGCGGCTTCAAAAAGTAGTCAGTGTAAAGACCCCTTACATCTTAAAGAGATAATTTGCAATAACAATGAACTGTTCAACAAAGGAATTATATTTTATTAATATTTGTCTGTTTTTTATTTGATGGTCCTTAGAAGTAATTATACTGTGGTTAGAGCACTTAATCCTGAACTTTTACTTAATCCTCAATGAGTTAGTTACTTAAACATCATAATAAAGCTTCAGTCGAATTGAGGCGAATTTTGCGCAAATGCGGGAAATGTTTCTGTTGCGCTGATTTCGTGAACTAACTTTCTTAAACGTGGTCAAATTGTGTGTGTGAAAAGTGCCAGTTACTACGTGGATATAATAAAAGTAACTCGCGCTAATCCGCATCCCGATTCCCGCGTTAAATTCACCTAAGTTTGGTTAAAGGTTTACATCGCTTTTTTGAATGAAGGGCTCTAACCACTAACAAAAATAATTGCTTTTATGGAAAGCGTCCCAGGTGCCAATTCAAGGACCTAATAGGACTATAGACCTTATATTTTCACTGTGACAGTGTCAAAGACAGGAAAGGGTTAGTAAAATCCGTAATCAGACCTGTCAATCTTAATGAATTTGATTAAAACGCATTATTGTTCGACCAGAAACTTCCCAGATCTCTGCCTTACTTTAAATTACACAATGGGTTCCAACCACATGGCCTTTTTTGCCCCCCGTCAAGTGTATGAAGATTTTAACGTCCGACAAGGAAAGGGTTGACTCAGTTTTTTTAAAGGGCTTATGAAAACTATCGGTTCGTTCATCTTTAATATTCAATTCTATGTTTGTTTAGCTCAAAATGTGACTATGTGTTCTTTATAAAGACATTTGGTTTTTTGTCTGTTGACGGTTCAGAAGTGATTTAAAATCATCATCATGATCATCATGATCAACCCATTACCGGCTCACTACAGAGTACGGGTCTCCTCTCAGAGTGAGAAGGGTTTTAGCCATAGTCTACCACGCTGGCCAAGCGGATTGGCAGACTTCACACACCTTTAAGAACGTTATGGGGAACTCTCAGGCATGCAGGTTTCCTCACGATGTTTACCTTCACCGTTAAAGCAAGTGATATTTAAATACTTAAAACGCACATAACTCCGAAAAGTTAGAGGTGCGTGCCCGGGATCGAACCCACGACCTCCGATTAGAAGTCGGTCATCCTAACCACTAGGCTATCACAGCTTCACATCACATCACATCACGAAGCTGTGATTTAAAATAACAGCATGAAATTGCACGATAGCTTAGCAGTGAGGATCGTTATTAAGAATTTGAATAATTAAAAGAAAGATTTGATTGAATACTGTTATCAGTAAAATCTGTAGAACATACTAGAATAGAAAAGATTTTTATATTCAAATAAATATTTGCGAGTGCTTTGAATGTAAAAGCTATCATGTTATCAAGTAAAGACTTCCAAATAAAGTCCTAGGCAAAATTTGAAATTTTTGAAAGGAGCGAGGAAACGTCGATTATTTATTTATTGAAGTAAAGTACTCTCGAAGCAACCAGGTGCATAGATTCAAATTCATAACATCTTAGCATGAAACCGAACTTATTCTATTACGAAACTATAACTGCCGTGTCATATTTATATCTCACTAGAAAACTGTATTTAATATATCTATAAAAGTTGTATGTGAGTATAATTACGATAAAAGTTGATTATTATTTAATTAAAGAAGATATTCCCATAGCATTCGAGGTAATGTCGTCTCACATTCAGTGTACCTTGCATTAAAACGCCGGCAGGATCACTTTACAAAACGGCGTTTTTTTTTTGGATCATGCAAAACGTAGATCGTTGTCCGCCTGAATTATAAATATCAAAAAGCAATCGTTCATTCAAAATTATTGAATAGTCGTTACGAGTGCGACCGCTGTAGATCAACACACGGTAAGTCCATTTCAAATCAGCAAACAGCTGCTGTTTGCAAAATTAATGTTAAGTACATAACTAATTATAATTTTATTTTAAAAGACTTTTTTACAAAAAAAAAATGAATAAGATTTTAATCGGCAGTAAATAATAAGAATTGACTTTTCAAATTAAACAATTTTTTAGGGAAATATTAGAATAAAGAGTAATTACTTAACTTCTAACCGCCCCCGCACACTGGGCCACTAGTGGCGATGACTATGGGCCGCCACAAGTCGAGGAAGAGATTTTTCATACATTTTCTTGTGGCTCGAACGCGGCCACTCGAGCGCTCAATGTGCGGCGGTAGGTACCATATAAAATGTCGCCACTTGTGGCCCAGTGTGCAGGGGCTGTTAAACCGTGAAGGCGTGTCCATATAACGACTAGCGTACGAGAAAGACAAAATACACCAAGTAGCAAATTTCCTATGTGATGTACGTATGGATCGAATTAAAACTACAATGGAAATACAGGCGTACAAGAAAGGTGATGGAAATAAAAAAAAGAAAGGTGTTGTTTTCAGAGTGTCCGTGTAGTGTAGAATCAAATTAGAAATCAGAAGATTAGTAAAACTAGAAACTAGAATAGGAAAACTATAGCTATCTACATATTGGCCGGGGCGGGTATTAAGCTCGAAAAACTGATAGACGTTGACGTCCCAAGCTGCTGAGTCGCTAAGAGAAGTTGGATACAACGGACACAAGATCGTTTTCTGTGGCAATCCTTGCAACCTTTGTTCAGCTGTGGCTGTCTATGAATTGAGACGATGATGAAGACAATGAGAAACGTAAACTTTAGGCAGGAGCGGAGATCGATTGTTCCAAATTTTGAATTTTGATTTTAAATTTTGTTGAATCGTAACCAATCAGGTCACAATTTGGTTTTTAGAAAATGAGGGTACTTTTTATCAAATTATTCGTACTCATTTAAAAATGTTCTTTACTAAGTTCTGATCTAGAGCAGATAACGGGCGTGGGCCTCAATACGGCGGGGTCTCTTAGACCCGGACGATTGCAGATCACTCGCATGCGATGCATGTAATATAAATCTTTCCGGTGAGACACAACAGCCACTCCCACTGCCCGGGGGCTCGAATACGAATATTAAATTCCACTCGAAGTCTTTATTTAAACTGGTGAATTCAAGGGCTTGATATACTGGCTTGCGTTCATAAATTCATCTACCGTGAAGTAATTTTTCTTAACCTAATTTCAAGTTGTTTATTAAAACATCCTAGAGACCTTGACATACACCAATTTAAAGCTTAATTTAAATTATTATTTATTTGAACGATAAAGAGTAGCTTAAAATGTTTTGTCCGTCTGTCTCTTTGTCGAGGCTAATAATGGGAACAGCTGAAATAATTTTGACAGGGCTTCCACAAGCTATTTATCCTACTTGTAATTATTATCAGTAGTTAAATTATTGTTCTCGTTACGAATTTTACTTGGTCGATTAATTTATAATCTCTGTCTCTGTGATGTCTGTGGACTGTCTGTTAAGTTAATCGGTAATTATTAATTTTATATTATGATCAGATTGCCAACCCTATTGAGTATAATTTGCTTGAACTGGACGATTCCGTGCCAAAGGCGAGCAGTTTGAATGGGTATTAATTTTTATTACAGGTCCATTGCATTGTGCCTCGCTGTGCGGTGCTCCTCTTTTTTGCCAACGTCCGTCAATATATTTTTCGGACACTTGAATGTCGGCCTGTTTTAATGATTGCATTGATCGCTCTTCGAAATTATCTTCAATCGCGCCGTTGCATTGAGACGTAGCAAGAAATTAGTTATTATCTGTGTAAAAACATGTCACATTAAAGTGACGACGCGACGCGGGTGTGTTTTTGTTTTCGTAAGATACTTACTATATTTCATTGTACGATAGCTTTTAATACTCTTTATAAGATTCGTAATTACTCGTATTTAGATTGTCGTTTATTTGTTTTTAAAATATAAATGGAAAAGTTATTTATTCAAATAAAACTTTTAGGAGTAGTTTCGATTCGTCAGGTGAATCTACAACCTTTAAATTATCAATATTATACTTAACTTTATACTGTTCAAACTATGTTTGTGTTGAAAAGAATAGAATAGAAATAAAAAAGTTTTTTATTCAAATAAACTTTTTGAAAATCGAATTTCAATGATTTTTTCATGAAGGAGCTCAGACGCAGTTTACAGAAGAGAATGGCGGGGACGAGAATCAGTTACCGGCCACAGGTTCTTCTTTCAACGTGGCACGAGCACTGCAGTGTACCTAAAACTAACGCCATACTTGCAGCTCGAGCATTCCGTGCGATACAATATGTCTCTCGCAACAAATCAAAATTGCAAGAGCGTCGGCGTTCTGGGTGAGCGTATGAACAGATGCTCTGTTAAGGAAACTTGAGTCCGCACTCCGCACCACGGCTCTACCTTGTACAACGGTAGCACTCGCTAAAGTTCATCGTTGTTTCATATTATGCAGGGATAACTTACCTCCTATAACCTTAGAATAAATAGGTAAAGAAAGGCAGTCGTCGACGCGGCGATAAGCCGTTTTTAGCAAGCCTTAAAGGCTAGCGTCGCGTCAGTGCTCAAGGTACTCATGCGCTTGTGTGCGTGTCGGCAAATGTAATTACAGGGCACACATGGGTTGGTTTATAGCTTACGTTTCGAGCGGAAATTTGTTACAAACTTCCATTCTAAGCGTAATAGTTCGATGCCTATGACTTATCAGAAACATATTGAGATTAATTACGGAATACATAAAACTTATATTTAAGCTTATGATAGCCTGTCTACCTAAAGGCATATTTTGTACGTAATAGGTATTTCTAATAAACTAGATACATAAACGTAATCCGTTAAATATTTTTTATATTCTAAAATTTCTCCGCGACATAAAGCTTATGTCGTATTAAATTAGGCTTAGCGGGCGCGATACGAAAACAATATATCGACGGACGGCGACGGAACAAATCCACTGTTATTACATAAGTTAATAACAGACACAAAGGAAGCGGCACGTCACATGTGACGCGTCGTATCAAATCGTGCTGACATTCAAGTTCAAGCGATATCGCGGCACCCACGACCTCGGTCTGGTTGAGTATCGGTTCGAATGAAAGCGACAAATCTTTTTCTGTAGAGATAATATAGCTATGTAAAACTGCAGGTGCAAATTAGGTTCAAATATTAAAAAAAATTATAAAGTGTAAGAATATTTCAGGTAGGTACTTTGTAATAATAATTTATTATATTCTCTGAATAAAACCATGCATTAAATTATTCTAATAGCATTCTAGTTCATTGATCCAATTGAGCTTTGGTTCGCTACTCGAATAGATTTATTTTAATTTTAATGGTGTACATACTCCTAGCAGTAATGTAATGTAGACGTCAGTTCTCTTACCAGTTCATCGATATGTACTCACTTCATGGACACTGTGGAATTTCAAAAATAATAGCTTGGTATATCTCTCACAATACATAGAACACTAACCTAAATACTCAGCTTACTCAGTTTTCACTATTAATATTCAGTGTGTCCCTTTTGGATGTCTTACGTATGACAAGGCAACAAAATAGTTTTTATTTGGAAGCTGCATACCCATGCAGTACAACCAATGGTACCATTTGTATCAGACGGATTAATAAGTATGAGCATTGTTTATGGCTTTTCTCAGTAGAGTTTTGGACCACACGCGGTATGATGAAGGAAATTGATGGGGTTAAAGCAGGAACACAATTTTAGGTCACAAATCTCTACATAGTTACACCTAGATAGGTACATGTTAAACATGTATTTTTCCTACTGGAGGACCTACCTGGCTTATCTCTAATATGCTTTATGTTTGATTTTTATTACAATCGAATTCAAAGAAAAAAGGAAGTCTACAAAAACTAATTAGGTATAAGTCAAACTCAAAGTCGACTCAATTAATAGTGAATTTAATGCCTAACTGAAGACCAGTCTAATAATATTATAATTATCTCTTAATTTTTCTCACAACAAATGGAAAAAAACTAACATGAGTAATCCTTTTAAATTAAAACTAGAAGCTGGATATAAATATTTAAACTAAAACCCGACTACGCTTAGTAATTTAATTTAATATAAAATAATAATTTAGTGTGCAGAACGCGGGGCAAGTAACTAGTGACGCCATCTAATATGTCTATCCGAAACGAAATAATATTTTACTTTTGCCGCTCGGACGTCGCTCTTCGAATTTTTTCGTATATAAAATGTAGCCTATGTTACCCGGACCATAACAAAGAATTAATTGACACCTCATTCATCAAAATCGGCCCAGTAGTTTAGTACCAAATCAATTGGTATACATAATCTCATACGAAAATCGGCCACTAACATACATACATACATACATACATACATACATACATACATACATACATACATACATACATACATACATACATACATACATACATACATACATACATACATACATACATACATACATACATACATAGACTGTTAAAATCATAACCTTTGCTTTTGGCTTTGACGTAGTCGGGTAAAAAAGATTAAAACAGTCTCATCTAAAGAACTGCAATTCTATTAAAATACTTAGGAATAAAGAAGAAAGTTACCGTTGTTCGCAAGCAGATGTCAGGAGACTCAAAAGGCACGACAATCTCGGCAAGCTATTCACTAAGCACACGGCAACTTGTCAAGTTTTAGTCGCTCGATAGGAAGCGACTGTTTTATTCCTTTGAAATTTTATAGTGAGAAAGATACTATAAAATGCATGAAATCGCTATTTGGGTTGGCATTTATATGTACTGCATGACGCGCTTATCTATTTTATGAAGTGACTAATGAACAAACAAGCTTCTAGGATCTTTCCTGTGTGTTTATTCAATGATTCCAAAGCTGAAGATGATTATGAGGAGTTTATTTCCAAGAATTCTACAAAGTATCACTCTTTCCCATTGATATATAGTACTATAAGTACTATAAGTCAGTGCTCTTTCCGCTTTGCAAAGGTCGACTGTAAAAAAAAATTGGAACTATTGAAGGACTCATCAATATTGATTGTTAAAAATCTAAACAATCTTGGTGTAAATTTAATTTCTATGGTCACTGACAGACAGACTGCAGAGAAGTGACTCTCAGTCATCAAAAGCGCGGCATTAAGAGGAAACGGTAGTCAATTCGCAAAACAAAGAGAAAATAAATAAAATTTCCATTACTTGCAAACAGATGTCAAAAGGAGTGCACATACGACATTGTTTCTCTCTTCTCTCAAGAATCCTCGAAAGAAGCTTGACTACACATGCTGCGACTTGCCAAGTAATAGCTGCCCGATTGAAAGCAAAGTTCTTTGACTATTTTACTTTACATTGCTCTGGCTTATGTAAAAAGTCACCTTGTTCGTATATCGAGAAGACGATCGTTTCTTGTTTGATATAAACTTAGATTTTATTACCTGCACTATCTCATATTATCATTAATGTGATATTCTTGCTTATATGACAAAGCTAGATATTGTAGATATCCTATATATTATGTCCTATTTATCCTATATATTTTGTTCACAAATGGAAATTTTACTAAAATAACAAATCCCAAATTTAATAAATAGTTAAGTATACGTTTGGAAAATATATTACCTCAATTAGTTCAAGATACCAAACGATAGGCTACTGAGGGTAAAAATCAAGGTTATCATTACCTCTGATATTATAGATATGCGACGTGAAACCTATTTTATGGTACTTTGTAAAACGGACATGGTATCCTATCAAGGTCATTCAAAGAACCACTCAGAGTGATGGCTCAGGCCCAATGCGTTGCAGCGAATTGGTAAACCACGGATTATTTTATGTGAGGTGTATCTAGCGGTGGCATAGACGCAACGCAGCAACACGCGTGGCTGCAACCGGCGTTCATAGATACGAGTACTTATCCAGAATAATATGAAAAGCAACTCTTGCTAGAGTCTGTTCAAAAAGAGAATCGTCGTGGCCAAACAGTGAACTAACATAGTATTGTACTTGTATTGCCCGCTAAACAAAAGCACAGCAGCGCCCTCAAATCCTACGCCGATTCTCTTTTTGAACAAACTCTAAGTGTACCTATAGAGAAAAACAGTATATAAATCAAAGGTGTTCACAGTTGATCTAAAATACCCTGAATAATACGAAAAGCAACTCTTGGTTAGGTTAGTAGCTGTTGTATAGAGAAAAACAGTATATAAATCAAAGGTGTTCACAGTTGATCTAAAATACCCTGAATAATACGAAATGCAACTCTTGGTTAGGTTAGTAGTTGTATAGAGAAAAACAGTAGATAAATCAAAGGTATGTTCAGAGTTGATCTAAAATACCCTGAAGAATACGAAACGCAACTCTTGGTTAGGTTAGTAGTTATATAGAGAAAAACAGTAAATAAATCAAAGGTGTTCAGAGTTGATCTACAAGTATAACTTAAAAATTTAAAAAACCCCTGACATTTCCCATTTTGTGGCAGCGGCCATCTTGGATTTGCAATAGTGCTATTCTACTAGTCAAACACACACACACACGCACACACACACACACACACACACACACACAGACACGTCAAACTTATAACACCCCGTCGTTTTTGCGTCGGGGGTTAAAAATTAAACGGAGCGCGGCAGTAACTCAGCGACATCGATCGTGACAAGACTATTGCTCTTTACTATTTGTTCGTCCTCAGATAGACCTGCATTACGTTGAAGTGGTTTTGTGTTCTCACGAGGCACCGGCTAAACCTTTCAACCGCTGTACAGCAATCGTTACAGTTTGACGTCAAATGTAGAGCATGTCAGAATGTACCAAAAAATATGGTGCACTTTACTCCCTAATTATAGTTAGAGTTGATAATTATCTAGGTATCAATCTAAGTGCAGTTATTAACAGTATTAGGATTGACAAACCAATCAAATGAATTTGTTCATTTCTAAGGTTAGGTGCAACTTAGTTAACTTAGACAAAGCTTTGTAGCACAGTGACTCAGTACCTTTGATTTTAAAGGAAAATATGGCTACGGCCAGCCACGTAAACAAATCAAAGGCACGGATCTCGTACGGAATTATTGTTTGACTGTGGTTAAAGACTTTGGCTAACTGAATGATATTTAAACTGTGGTTTCAACTATCTGGATTTGGGGCCACGACCCTGTTTGTACCATAAAATCGGAGAGCTCCTTGACTTGGATGAGTCCACGTTATATTTATGTCCATAGTATGGGTAAAATTAAATGGTTTAAAACGGATTTTTAATTTTCAGATTGTTATCTAAATAAATAAAAGGAAAAGGTGATTAACTGACTGACATTATGACTGATTGATCTATCAACGCACAGCTCAAAACACTGGATGGATTGGACTGAAATTTGGCAAACAGTTAGCTATTAATATGATGAAGACATCCGCTACGAAAGGAATTATTAAAATTCCCCTTTAGGTTTAAGGGGTTCAAAGATTGTATGAGATTCATATGTATGTGAATCGATGCGGACAAAGTCGCGGTCACCTAGTAGTTATAGATATACAGTGTCGACATTTAATATTACAAATGAGATGTAAAATTGCCAATTGGGATATTAGAACTGAGACTCTAGGTGTAATGTAAATTTTCAAGTTAACATTAGCTATATGCGTAATTTAGATGCGTATGAAGATTTTCTTTCCATACTAAATGAGATTTTAATGAGGAAAAGTGACTCTCGCAATAAGACGCTAATGATGTTTTACACTTGCTATATAATTGGCATATTGTGTTCGAAATCACAATTTTCAAGATACATAATATTTTATGTATGAACTTAAAATTATATGAATATTGCTACACTATTTATTATGAACTTTTCAGCATTTCGGCTATAAAACGTTGGCCAAAAAAGTTAGAAGTCAGACTCGAATTAATTTCGAAAGTTAAGATTTTTAAAGAAAAACTGTAGGTTTGCATTTATTCGGTTTGTATATACCATAAATAAAAAGAAGCATAAGTAGGTATATTTAATGCGTGGTACACACGCTCTATTATGAAGATTGCATCGTGCACTGTGATTGACAAGTGGAATCCACCCACAGCGGTGTTGGTGGTCGAATAAAACGTGATTTCTTGTAACTACTTGTATGTTTATACCTCTACACATAAGTTCAACCTGTTTGTACCAATGTTCCAACAAACGCCAATAGTTTTAGATTATTTTTCAATTTTTTAACCCCCGACGCAAAAACGACGGGGTGTTATAAGTTTGACGTGTCTGTGTGTGTGTGTGTTTCTGTTCCCCTTTGGTGCTCAAACGGGTGGACCGATTTGAATGCGGTTTTTTTTGTTTGAAAGGTGAATTAGTCGAGCTATGTTTGATGAAAATCGGTCCAAGATGGCCGCCGCTACAAAATGCGGATTACATATTTTTTCACAACTCCCTTAATATGGGTATCAATCAAATGTAAGGGCTTGACTAGTAAAATAGCACTATTGCAAATCCAAGATGGCCGCCGTCACAAAATGGCGAATGTCGAGGGTTTTTAAATTTTTAATTTATACTTGTCTAGTAAGTTGTTGTAGTTGAAACTATTTGTATCATGTATAATTATTATGCTCAAATTTGGAAGATTACTCGTGTTGGCCCAATGTATGGCCCAACACGAGTAGAATAGCTCCTACACTTTCGTTGCATTTTTATTCGTCTACAACCCTTCATTTGTTGAACGTAGTAAAAAGAATAATGAATCAGTAATTGCTTTATCGTACGGCCAACTAACAATGTTTTTTAAATATTATCTTTGAGTTTTGTGGAGCGGTTTCTTGGAAATGTTTATTTGGAATACCAAAGTTGCAATATAGTTATCGTCTTTGTTCATTGTTAAATCTGCAGTGCTTAACTTTAAAAAAATGCACTAAAATTATGTAACTCTATCATCTTTTAATGAATTGCAGCATTTTTATAAAGTAGGTAGGTACATTATTTAGTGTACGTTTGACTTCAAGAATAGAATAAGGTAGATCTATAAAATACAAGAAATGTGTTTCATTTCTGTTATAGATATTTACGTAAGCAAGTTATGCAAATGAAACAGGACTTACTTAAATCCTAAATATACAAGGTACAATTATTTTATATATATATTATTTGAACGATCAAAATAATTGTTCGAGTCACGACTCTTTCAACCTTTATTAAAATACGAAATCGCGTTTACGTTTCATAACTCTGTAATGATTGTAGGCTAATATTTGCGTATTCATGCAAATATTGCGAAACTTTCCGCACAATGCGTGATGCTACTGGTGATATTTTTTTGTATTTTTTCATAGTGCTCGCTGCTGTCAATGTGTACAACGGTCAACGACTATCAATAGCACAACCGTTTAAATGAGGTATAGATATATTAAAACCTAACTAGTACCTACCAGCTGAATTGTATCCCAATATTAGTAGATATCTTTCCAGTAAATTAACTACAGAGACACCTACAATTCCACATACATGAAGAAAAACGACTCTCTTTTTCATTCAGCAGGAGAATTTATCATCAAAGCTCTGACGGCAACATCTGGTAGAGGTAACTTTTCAGCGCAATATTTCGTCTGTCCACATCGAAGATAACCCTTTCACGACTTTATTGAGCGTCCGTCAGTTGACACAGCTCGCTCTTTAAACAGCTATAAAAGTAAAAGTTTAATATTTGAAGATGGGATAGTTAAGATAAAGCCGATGCGATGGCGAGCGATGCCACCTGCACTCATTTAAGAGGTCATCCATCAATAGATTTTCAACTCTAGCTGCAAATCAGAGAGTTGAATTTCATTTGTATTGAATGTAGAAAGGGAATACTTGATGTGGTAATCTGGTATGCCAAAGCCATATCACAGGAGCTGCCTGCATTACACAGCCTGTGATGCGACTATGAAATATCAATATTTTATAAGGGGGCGAGTTATTTTTGATTTCTATCTCTGTATATTAACACCTTGTTTATTCAACTTCCGAAGGGGTTTTTTTTTTAATTTTTATTAATGAATGCCTTTTCATCTTCCCAGCATCTGTCCTACCGAAATCTGAATGCAATTGTCAGGACAATGATTAATGGATGATTGTAAAATATTGTAAGATCAATATTATATCGATGAACGTAGTTCTTTAAGAATTAATTTTTTATCTTATCTTTTCTTGGACTCTGATCGATACAGTTCATTATAACTTTTTCAAGTATAAAATCATTAGGTACTTTAGTTGGAGTATGGTAAAAGCTTTTATTATGATATACTGATTTTGTTATAAAAACTCAATACCTTTATATTTTACAATAGTTTGTTAGTTTATTTACGAGTATGTTAACTGAATGTCAATTAAATTCGGATTATTTTTCCATAGTTAAAGCAAAATATTATTGCCAGTTTACAAACCGGATTCGGGATTTACCATTATTTTTTGACTGCGTCATGTTTATAAACGTCATTAATCAATTAAGAAACAGTTTTAGGACCGAGTCAGAGTTTTTTATGAGAAAGTCTCGTGTTAGTTTAAATTAAGATAGGATTTATAATAGAGATATTATAAGAAACCTCTCGCAAAATACAATTTTTCACACTCATTCTAAACTATCATCGCCAATTTAAAAACAAACAAGTTATGTTGTTACAATTTTTTACTAAAG
This sequence comes from Melanargia galathea, assembly GCA_920104075.1. NCBI lineage: Eukaryota > Metazoa > Arthropoda > Insecta > Lepidoptera > Nymphalidae > Melanargia > Melanargia galathea. The sequence continues at coordinate 7,470,841 of OV049870.1, forward strand.
CAAATACAATAGTATACAAAAGATTTTGATACTTGAATTGTATTTTATTAATAGCTTCAATAGTCAAGATCGAGACTTCGATCTGATAGCCCGTTTGACCCCCATACAAACACAGGGTCAGACAATGCCACGGAATAAGAACTAACCGACTCAAACAATAGATTGAATGTACTCAAGTAATAGAATCAATATTTGTTTTACAATAAAGCATGACCTATCATTTATGGTTTGGACGGATCTTATAATGCGGTTGGTGGGTACAGTCATACTAGAACAAGTATAAATTAAAAATTTTAAAAACCCCCGACGTTCGCCATTTTGTGCTAGCGGCCATCTTGGATTTGCGTAGTACTATTCTACTAGTCAAGCCCTTTCATTTGATACCCATATTCAGGGAGTCGTGAAAAAATATGTAATCCGCCATTTTATGGCGGCGGCCAAAAAAATCTCATTTAAATCGGTTCACCCGTTCGAACGCTACGGGGGAACAGACAGACACATACACACACACAGACACATCAAACTTATAACACCCCGTCGTTTTTGCGTGGGGGGTCAAAAATTAAATTGGTTAAGAACTCAGTGGTGCAGATTTCAAGGTAAACAAATCTCTAATATAAATTGTGTAGACTATGTACATAATATTATTATGTATTAATGAGACTGGTTGAATGAGAGAGAATGGTTATGAAGAGCACTATCGCTATAATACAAGTTTAATAATAAGTATAATAATATACATATATAATATAATATAATATAATATAATATAATATAATATAATATAATATAATATAATATAATATAATATAATATAATATAATATAATATAATAATAATATATATATAATAGTATAATAGTAATAAATAAGTATAATAATAATATTATCGGAGTAAACACAGTCTCCACTATTTCATAAAGTGAACGAAATATTCAAAACGTTTAAAGTTACAAGGGTACAATACGTTAAATTCTTAAAAACTCGTAAGCTTTTATCGTAGCTGGCGCAGACTTAGTTTTTTAGAGTTGTTTGGAAAGTTGGAAGTTACTCTATCTACTAAACTTTGCAGTGTTGAGTTACTTCTATTTCAATTTTATACAAAATGTTACACTTCGAATAAAGTTTGATCTATTGCACGATAAGTACTTCATTGTACTATTTTTAGTCTGTTAATGATGTTCAGACAAGATAAATTAGTTTTATAAGAAAAACTGCGCTACTTACAACAGCTGTTGTCATCATAGGGTAAATAAATAGAGTTGCCAATCGGCGTTAGACGTGGATGCGTAAAAAATATTTTCTGGCTAATTTTGAGGTCCACTGCCGCCAACATAATAGTGTTCTACCTAATTGGTCACTAAGCACTATTAAGTTTATCTTATTTGGTATGCAAATATTCCTAATTATAAAGAGTTATCATTATACTATAGACCAGTTTTAAGTTTTTTTTTTAAATCTAAGGACATTCTTGAATAAATCGAGCAAGATGGATGGATGCTTATGAAAAGATAATAATATGTATCCTCAAACGTACGCGGTACAGAGACACATCACTTAAAAAAAAGATTTTGACAAAGTAGACAAGCTCTAATATAAAAACCGACGTTACAAACTACTTTTCATTTGAGTTTTTGTGATTCGTTTTGTTGGACTCAGCTTAGACACTATGACGCGCCCCCGCAGCGGTCATCTTCATCTGTCATTTTGGAATTATTAAAAGCAAAAAAAAAACGGTCAGGGTAAATTAAAAAACTCAAACACCCAGTACCAGTAAGATGGCGGTTTTATTTCTTTCCTAACACAAACTTTAGATCGGATCTCCGAAAGGGCAAAGCTCATTTTTTAATCGAAATTCTTGCATCATAAAATTGGAGTATAGGAACACTTTTTTGTAAGTTATTCTGAATGATAAAATATTTCTGCTATTAGGGAAAATTTATGGGCTAACGTCTATTTAAAGGGTATTTTATAGTGTTGGTTTTGTAGCAGTTGGTCGAGTCAGTTTATAACGTAATGATCACATGAACGAATTTATTAGTATTAAACGACGTTATTTAAGTTTTTCATTGTCAAAAAACAGTGGGAGATGTTTGTCACATTTTAATGTCAAATTAATGTGCAGTAAAGGTCAAGATCATGGATGCTCATATTTTATGGAATAATGTACCTACCGTAGAAATGATTTAACTATTTTGTTTTTAGCACTACGAGTAGGTGTACGGACGCTCACAAGCGAGTCACTGAGGACTACAGGATACAGGCGGCACAAGATTGTGTTCTATGACGATCCCTGCAAGAGACCTATTTCCTGCCAGACGTCTGTCGGTTGAGGCAACGATGACGAAGTTATTAACAGTAACAAACTAGCACGTGACGTGTAAAGTAAAAGCTGTGATAGCCTAGTGGTTAGGACGACCGACTTCTAATCGGAGGTCATGGGTTCGATCCCGGGCACGCACCTCTAACTTTTCGGAGTTATGTGCGTTTTAAGTATTTAAATATCACTTGCTTTAACGTTGAAGGAAAACATCGTGAGGAAACCTGCATGCCTGAGAGTTCTCTATAACGTTCTCAAAGGTGTGTTAAGTCTGCCAATCCGCTTGGCCAGCGTGGTAGACTATGGCCAAAACTCTTCTCACTCTGAGAGGAGACCCGTGCTCTGTAGTGAGCCGGTAATGGGTTGAGCTCACAAGCGAGTCACTGGGAACTACAGGCTATATGCGGCACAAGATTGTGTTCTATGACGATCCCTGCAAGAGACCTATTTCCTGCCTTAGACGTCTGTCAGTTCAGGCAATGATGACGAAGTTATTAACAGTAACAAGCCAGCACGTGACGTGTGACTATAATCTCAGTGCACAGTCAGAGTAGATCAAGCACACAAAATGTAAAGCACGATAAGCACAGACCGTGCTTGCTGTGTCACCACAATTGCCACTCATATATTATCAATCACGACTGATGGTCACTCATTAAACTATGATAGGTATGTTTATAATATTTATGAAGTCACATGCGGTACAACCATAGATAAATGAATAAGAGTTTATCTATGGGGTACAACTCTGTCGGTGTAGGAAGGAAACTAGCAAACTGAAACTAGACCAGCCCTTATCTGGCAAGCTGGACTCTTAGTACCTACGTGTCTACACATAATATCACCAAAAATGACAACGTCAGAGTAAAATGAACCTAAAGCCTCTTGTTTTAAACTCATACTTACATTAATTAGTACTATCTACAGTACCGCCTAGATTCAGTGTTTATGGAGGAATGTGAGTCTACAAAAAAGCATTTAGACTAGAGTTATTTTACTTTGAAATTATAGATTTCTGATTCTTAAGATTAATCAAGACAACAAGACTATCAATATATCTATCCATCATCAATATATCTATCAATAGATCAACCTATCAGAAAAGTTCTCTACTCAAAAGCCACTCACGCAGAGCATACTGCTGTAATAAAAGAGGTCTTCTTTATGCTATTTTAAGCAAGTTACTACGTCCTACCTACCGACTTGGTTACAAATTTATTATTTTCTGTTAATATTAAAGAATGCGTTCACACTCATGTTATAAATTGGCAATGGGCAATAAACTTTGTCGGTTTCTTTTAGCACCTCACATTACGGTTAATTATTGAATGTTAACAAAGGCGCACCTGCATATAACAATCCCTTTTACGGCGCCGACATAGGTTGGTTTACATTAGCGGCAAGCAAACTGTTTTTAATTGCTTGTCCACTGTTACGAAATGTATGAGCTTACGTAGGTGCATAGAGCTATACTTATGGTTACTTGTTTGAAATCTTTTATCATAATATAGCTAGTAGTATGTTTCAATTTACGCTTGGCTACAATTTAATCTGAACACAGAGTGTTAACGTTAATTTTAGGTAAATCTGTCATAGAAACTTACCTTTGAGAAAATGACATAATTATACATCTTAAATAACTAATTTAGGCACAGTTAACATTAACTTGAAAAGCTATACCTACTAGACCTTACCTAAAAAAGTTTAAATATTTACTTAATAGCACTAATTCTTTTCCATTGCCAAAAGAGTAGTAGGTACTATTTTCATTTATAGACCAGTTAAATTAGTTTCTACACTAAGCTAGAGATTGTGTAGAAGAAAATTAGTACTGATGGATGTATGAAGATATCTATAATGTTTGAATACCTAATTCTTAATAAGTTCCTCACGTTCACCTCGTATTTGAAGGAAAAACATTGGGCCAGGGTGGCAATAGTCGGGTGCTCTTCTAAGGATTTACGCAAAAGTTCCCTTCCTCTTTGTAAGATGGCGTTATTAAAAAGCTCAATACTAGAACAGGGTTTTAATTTTTTTTAATATTATTTCATATTAAAAACATCGTATCTTAATTTATGAGCGTACCTATACTTGTTCCTAGATCTTTTTAGCTTCAGATACTTCAATTTTTTTTTTTCAGATATTCTAGCCAATCTACACGACAAAGTAACTTCTGGGCTCTCAGCAGTCATACACGGTAGGTAAGTACCTACTTGTATTTCAAACGTATTGTATTGTGTCTATGCAGTGATGACACTAAATTAAAATTTCTGTTAAATACCTCGAACCCTATTTATATTACTTCGTCAAATCTCAAGAAGGGCAGCAGCTTATAAATGGAGGGATGCGATGATTCAGCGAAATTATAGTATTGCTTTTTTTGAGTGCCATTGATTCAGAACTCGCTAATGGCACTTTATTTTCCTTGGAACGATGACGAATGCTAAAAATTTTAATAGCAACGAGGTATTCATCTTGTTTTATTTATTTCCCACCCCACCCATTGTATCTCCCGCTCTATAATTATGGGCATAACAGGAAAAATCTTTGAGAAAAAGAAGTGCAGTAGGATGCCGACTGCATTTTTGCGCTCCTTCCGAACATTTCCGTCTTAGAGTTGGTAGGTATTTTTATAAAAGCGAACTCATTTTTAAACGTTTATGTATATTATCACATTATTTTAATAACCTTATATTTTGCGATATGCTGCGATGAAAAAATATAAAATGGTTGACAATATTTTTTTTGTAATATTTTGCTCTGGGTAAAATTGTTGAATATTGACTAAGAAAGTGATGGGCAGGACATGCACAACGTATGGATGGTACAGAAGTCCTGAAAAAGTTGCTGCATAGCTAACCGGGCCGGAATCTAACCGGTTGTAGAGGCCGAGGAAGACGTAAAGGCCCGGTAGATTGACGGAGTGGACAGGAACATGAGGTACATGATTTCAGGGGTTCACAGTTCGTTCGTTTTTGGGGGTTCGAAGCCTATGCTGGAACAGTTTGCTGGATCAAGCTAAGGCCAACCCAGGGCTGTAGAGTTTTGTTGATTTGTAAATTGTTAAATACGATTTTCATATTATAATGTGTCCAATAAAATGCAGGTCCAAATTATCTAATTTCTATCTGCTGTTATGCTATAGCACGTTTTAAAATATTGCAAGCAATTATGTTAGTTCGGTTATGAATCTTCTTTTTTTGGTTGATTTTTATAGAATCGTTCAAAAAAATTAAAAATATTATTGTTGGATTTTCAGCACAATTTTTAACAAGCGCTTTCTCGTCTGTTGCCAAAATAATTTTTAATTGACATGTTAGGATACTACTCGTATGTGTATGTAATATTTTGAATAATAAATACTGCATAATTGCAGTTATGCGACCAGATTGTCCACTGCCTGTCGATCAATTTTAATCACTTTGCCTACCTGCTTTCTATAGCTATAATATGTATCTATAATATATGCACATCAACAATGTCTAGGGATATTTTGTATAAAGTTCTGAAACTCAAAAAATATTAATCGGTTTTAAATTATTTTAATGAAAGCTTATTTTGTAGACCATATTAAATGATTCTAAATTTGAATTTGAAAAAATAAATTGAAAACAAATGATTTGTGCGGCATAATTGTAGCGAAGTTCGAAAGTTTCAATTGACCTAACCCAGTTTTTGGTATATTTTTGTATCAAATGAAAGTTTCAATGAAAATTATTGGTTAATTTCTAATTTATGCAACTGTATGCATCATGCAGAGGCGCCATTTAACAAGAGACGAAATGTTAAGGGCAGTAGGTACGCTCCAAACTGGGGCTCCTCAACGAAGTATTGCCGAGGCGATTGAAACAAGAAAAAACGTGATATCAAGGTTGTGGTCACGTTATTGCACCACTGGTGAAGTGGCTGAACGGCACCCAGGCGAGAAGCGCATAACCGCCCGAAGACAGGACCGATTTTCGCAAATGACCGCGAGAAGATAACCAAATGCTACAGCCATGCAGTTGGTTTAAAGGCTCCAGTCAGACCACCATTTGCTTGTCAGTGACGAAACTGTGAGGAGAAGACTGCACGAGGCTAACCTTCATGCTCGCAGGCCGCTTCGTACTCCAGCACTACGCAGAGGAAATCGTGGACGAAGATTACAGTGGGCTCGCGAACATTTGCTCTAGGAAGATAACTAGTGGTCTGTAGTGCTGTTTACCCATGAGTCCCGATTCGGATTTCATCCTGATTTACGAAGAGTACGTGTATAGCCAGCTCCTGGTCGTGACAACCGTTTGCGACACCGTCAGGAAGTCCAGCCATACCACGGCAAAACAATTATGGTTTGGGCGGGAATTCGTATCGATGGAAGAACAGATCTCGTTTGGATCAGAAACACCATGACTTCTGAAAAATACCGTAATCAGGTGCTAGCACCAATAATCTATCCCCATCGACTGCAAATGGACCAAGTTTTCACGCTCATGCACGACAAAGCCCGTTCGCACACTGCGCGAGTTGTGACCAGCTGGCTACAAGAGCACGATGTGTCGATCTTAGACTGGCCCGCTGAATCACCAGACCTAAACCCCATAGAGCATGCATGGGACATGCTCCAAAGAAGGGCTTTGAGGAGTTTTCCTCCGAACATTGCGACTGCAAAGCAACTTTTTTTGCATCTTAGCAGGACCTGGGACAATATCCCACAGCAAGACTTTGATAACTTGATTCAAAGCATGAAAAGCCGTTGTAGGACCGTGGTTAACGTCCATGGGTGGTTTACTGACTACTAATTTTAAATAATTTTTCACGTAACTCCAAAAAACCTGATAATTTTGCTAAAATTATATTTTTTCTTAAAAAGACATTCATCCTTAAGTTTACCATCATTTCACTTTTTGTCTTTATTTCAATAAAAAATTATTTACACAAAAAAACTAATTCTGTTTTATTCTAAAAGATAGTCTGATAAATAGGCTTTACAAAAATATATACATATTGTATGTTAGTTATAACCAATTTTGAATAAATTGAGAAAATCAGATTATCCCTAGACAGTGTTGATGTGTGTATGTATTTCTATAGCAGAAAACTAGTACTTAGCTATTCAAATATACCTACTTAGATTTGAGCATTGGTTAGATTGTTTAGAGCTTAGTTTAGCGTTAGAGCAAATACTGTTTGAAATGTTAAAGCACAAAGACGATTGTGATTCAGAATACTAAGTATCAGCAAAAGCAAACGGTTTGATTTCATTCATTTCGAGCCGACTATTGGCTTTGACTGACGAAATTAAAGCTTTGCTTTGCTAAATGCGATGTATATAGGAAGATAAGCCTCGGAGGAAATCGCAAACGGTCCAAAGAGGCGTACGAAACGTATTTTTGCGTTGTTTTTAATTTTATTTTTTAATTTTTTAAGTGAAGCCATCCTTCAGTTTTCAGTCGTGTCGCTTTAACGTCGTATTGAACTATAAGAGAGAAGAAATAAAGAGTGCATCAGTGTTGGCACATACACAAGTGCACTATAATATATTGGATAGACTCAGTCTCTGTTGAGTATTGCCGTTCCGTGGCCCAAATTCAATCGGGAGGACATTATAATTAACTAGCTGACCCCCGCGACTTCGTTCGCGTGTTTTTCTTTGCTATAAACCACATCGATGTATAAACCTCACGGAGCCCGAGACCTTTCCAACGAATGCAAAACCGTGGAAATCGGTTCGTGCGTTTTGGAGTTATAGCGTCAGGAAGGAAAACCCGACTTATTTTTATATAGTAGATTAATTACCAACATGGTTGAACATAATATAATGTGCTTTCATCTTCGTATTTTATACGATCTTTTCGATTGACGCATATTGGGAAGTAAACCGTTTACTTTTCAGGTCCATTTTAACTTTAGTCTTTGGATAGGTACCTTCTGACTTGATGATCTAGGTAGATCATCACTACAACTCGTGAAGTAAAGTTGGTGTGTTGAATGTAAGTTGTAAAGTTCTAGTGGTTGAACTTACTTAATATATGAAGTTAGCAATATGCCCAATATTGTTATTGACTTACCGAATATTAAGCATTTCAGTAGAGTTCAAGAAGATGAAAGGCCGATATTAGAATGAGGTTATTTACATCCTGTTTGCTAACCATTAAATAACTGGAGCTCAATAATCCGCCAAATAAACAAGCCGAACTGAAATTTCCAGCTACTTTGATACTAAATTTGTATTCACAAACGTTTCAACGGATACGACGCTGAAAGCTCTAAGATTTTGGAGTTTAGACATAAAGCTTAACGTATTTTCTCGAAATGCAAGCGGATTTCAGGAGCAAAGCATATTATTGTTATAACATACTTACTACTTTAAGCAGCCAATAGCTTGTAACACAATTTCTTAATTCTAGAGTTAATAGAAGCTAGGTAACGCGATGTAGGTATGTTATAATATCGTTCTTTTTAAAACGAAAGTTTTCTGTGAAGATACTGCTTAATTTTGAAGAGGTTTTATACTATTATACTTCACCATTAATTAATTATTATAAAATATAATACATATTATACTCGTAAAACTGATATACATAATAGAAAAGTATTGACATTCGAAAAGTGTATAATGTATAGAGCTACTTTGAAACAAATGAATCTACATATCGCATTGTTCCTTTTTTGAATGTACATTACCTAATATTTAAATGTGTAACGTTTGGACAGGTTTGGATAGATTTGGAAGGTGCAGGACCATATTGTATGACGGCGCGCTTTCGAATAGGCCTGTAATTAGCACTGGGCATCCACTATCCAGACTGATGAATGGATGGGTAAGCTTCTATGTGTATAAGTTTAGTTCAATATTAAGATGGATACGTATAAAATTAATGATCCCAAAAAGGCATAACACTTCGACACAAACGAAAAGCTCATATAAAACTAGTTCATCGGAATACGCAAGTAGTTTCTGTATAAAAAGTTTCGTTCAGATATAAAAGTCAGTCATGCTCACTGGCCGGGACATCGGGATAATGAAATCGACCCGTGGATTCCCACTCTTACAATTTTTTTTTTTTTCATCTTCGTGACAGTATTTTCGATGTGATTTATCCCGCTTTCGGAATCCCATAACTCAATTTATTTTACTTTATTGGGACCGTTTTCGGATATTTTACAACACTGGAGGAAAGTTTCTTTTACTAGTTTTCGTTACAGTTCGGGAGGACGACATTTTTGAAGGATGTTCCGTCAGAATGTAGGTCAGTTGTAAGTCGGCAACAGCTAGCTAGTTCTACACGTAGCTATAAAAGGTCCAAGATTCTATCGTTGGTTAAAATAATTCAGAAAATAATACTCGATTAAACTTTTAAAAATCAAGTATTATTTCTCTCCTTATTCCTGTATTATTACTTCTCTCTCATAGTCCCACTGGACTAAGAGCGAAGGAATAAAGAGTTCACATGTGGTTGCTAACACACTTGTGCTCTATACTACGTATCTCCAACGTAATTGCCCAGTCACCACCTCCGTTGAAATAAGTCGCCGTGGCCGAAATTCAATCGGGTGAAACTGTTAACTTTATTATGAGGGGGGTCAAAACAGCTTGAAATGGTTCGTGTAAATAGACACACTGGCATGCTTTACGGCCGGAGGAACTTGCCGGCCGCGCTGCCGCGCGTCTGGATAACGAAGAGCTCTTAAAAAGACTCTTTTGAATATAATTTCTGTGATGCAATTCGTAAAGCAAACATCGATCGTAATTGTAAAATCACTTCCATATTAATTGTCCAACAACAATTTTCGTCTGCGAGTCCGTTCGCGTTCTCATGCTCCCATTACCCCTCAACTGCGGAGCAGTGCATCGGAATTGCAAAGAGAATCACGATAAGTATCTCTCGGATGTCACGAACCAATTTCGACCGAAACGCTCCCGGTCGAGATTTGAGTGAAAGGACGTGACCTCTACGCCGCCGGCTCGGAGTTTGGGACGGCTCGAAGTGTGAATCGCCGTGTTTGAACAGCGGGTGGCGCGGAATGACCAAGCTCCAATGATGTTTAGAAAACTATAGACGTTTGGTGACCACAGATTTTCATCTAAATAAAGAGCCTGATCCGTATACTTATGATTATAAATATTTGTTGTTAAAGAATAATTATGGCACTCAATTTACAGTGGTAGTAGGTAGGTATACCGCTTTTGTTTTACATTGAAAGCAAGAGGTCTTGATGGACAGGTCAGGTTTAGAGAATAGGTAGTTCTTCTGTAGAATCTACTGTGTTACTTCTTTTTCGGATTTTCGATAAACAAAGGTAACTTTTCGGATTTTCTAAATTTATTTTCTTTGTATATTCTCTGATGGTGATAGTGGTACCAGCATATCTTTACCGATACAATCGCCCGTACAAAGCCTTTGAACAGCTGTACACAAATGTGCCAATTAGCCTACTTGTGTACGACACTTTTAGTGTGTGTTATCTATTAGGTAGGTATATTCTTTATAAAATACATTGCAGAGTACTTACCGAAATTTTATACTGTCGAAAACAGAGTAGCCTTGGATATAAGACGTCGATCAAACGCCAGAGAAAAATGCTATCTGATTTGATTCGAGCTTGAACCGCGATCACTCATTTCTTTTGTTGTTATGATGTTTGGACAAACAAAAAATGATTGAGCCACATTTTAAACATACAGATTGAATGACTCATCGATTTGGGTATTTCGAAATTTAAAATGTTTAATGCAATATTTTTTGTTTAGTCGTAGTTGTAAGTATCTCGCTTTGAAGATTTGGCATCGATAAAAGATTCATATTTATTTAATTTAATTCCAATTTTTAATATTTATGTAGGATAGAAACCATTGCTCAGCATATTTCTTACGCGGTGTCCTGCATGAGCGACGAATACTATGCGACGCGACGCGACACGACGCGATTCGACTCCATAGAAAATTACAAACGTAGGCCACATGCAGGTTCAGCTACTGTCTGATATTTTCGCGTCGCGTCGTATCATGTCGCGTTGTCGCGTTTGTCGCAGACGTAGGACACCCCGTTACAAAAAAAAAAATCAGAGTTTTTTTTAATTTGCCATACTTGTTTGTAGGTAGTTCTAATTATGTAATAGGTAATACATATGTAGATACGGTCTACATATCACACTTCACACTAATATTATAAAGGCGAAAGTTTGTGTGTATTTATGTGTGTGTGTATATTTGTTACTCTATAACGTCGCAACTACTGAACCGATTTGGTTGAAATGTTGAATAAAGATAGATTATGCCCTGACTTAACGCTACTTTTTATCCTGGAAAAATACACAGTTCCAGCGGGATTTTGAAAAAACCGAAATCTACAGCTACAACTATAGTTAGATTACTATAGCAAACTTCCTTGAAAGAAGGTATAAAGGTTGGAAAAGGAAGCGGGAACGGGAACCAGAAAACCAAGATTAGTGAAAAACCGAAATTCACTTGGGCAAAGCCGCGGGCAAAAGTTAGTTCATAATATGATATTATTAAGCAAAAAATATTGTCAAATACCTATTAGGTATTAAGATTATTGCCTATTAGGTTATTGCCTAGTAGGTAGGTATGAAATGTATAGTCCCGCGGGAACACTCTGAACTTCAGGGAATCCAAGAAAAAGACGTTACTCACTCCAAACTATTATATATTCAACAACAGGACTCGACTGACAACGGACAAAAGTGCATGACAGATAAAATATGGGCCTACCCTCATTTACATCATACATTACAAGGTATATAACAATTGTAACATTAAAGGTAGGTAATATAAAACGTATTCATTTCGGTATCGGTCAATTTCTTATCTATCGCCGGGACATTCGGATGATCGAGAGAGCCAATGGTGCGTTTAACCGTGAAATCCTGAGATAGGTCCGATATCCCCGGATATTGATAGCAGGTATCCTCAAACTGGAAATAGTTTCGGTAATGTATCGAGATAGTGAGATAGCTCGTTACGTAGGTATTTTGGGGTCTGCTAATCGGGCTCTTTATCACAGTAAGGATCATTTTCTGAGGCAGATATATTTTCATTGATAAAAGTTATTTGATGGGTAAATTTGTGCAACATTTATACTGATTTAAGACGTATTTCATATACAATAGCACGCTAAAATGGCGGATAAATGTCAAAAATGTTTTAAGTTACACAACTTGTTTGTTTTGCTAAAGTTGATACAGCTGATATATCGAGGACCAATGAGGAGACCTAAATCAATGAATTATCAAAGAGCTTCTATAAGTGTAATTTGTACACAATGTCATTACGGCGCATTTAATTATTACAATTACCTACGCCGAGGACAATAATTATAACGCGTTTGAGTACAAGATAATATTCATTCTTAATTTACCCAAGTATTATGTAGGTAGGTACCTACCTAGTAGGCATATGGTATATTCGGACTTGTGGTCAAATGTTATAAAAAATCTCGCTGAATATTCGACGGTCATTCAGAGCGTGTCGAGCAGTACCATATGTCTCTCGCGCCGAAGCTGACACTTTCGAAAAGTTCCAAACTACAAAAAAATCAATAACACCGGACCATGTGACAGAAGGTCAAATGCGACCATAACTAGTTTCAAATACACTATGGGCTATTATAAATCTCCTTTTACGGCTACTCCGGTATATTCATCCGTGGCAGTTGAAATATGACTTGGGTGCGTCTACCTGGGCTAGAGACCGTCATTATGATCGGCGGCAAAACGAATTCATTTTGAGCCTCTTTTTTATACTTTTCTCATTTCTCAATGTTTCAACCAGAAACAACGGAACATGAGACGTATTATACCGCAGTTTCAGCTTTTATTGGTAAAATTTTTTTGGCCCTTTGTCGGAACAAAAACCTTGTTCTAACAAACCGCATCTCTTAATGACTTATATCAGGAATATTATTTGTTTTTAGGGTTCCGTACCCGAAGGGTAAAAAACGGAGCCCTATTAATGTCACTCGGCTGTCTGTCTGTCTGTCTGTCTGTCCGTCTGTCCGCCGGTCACAGGTCTCTAGCTCGCAGACGAAATGAGTTACAAACCTGAAATTTTGGTATTTAGTGTAAAACGTTAACCCAAAATCAAATATTGAATTAGAAATTGAATTAAATTATTTTTCAGGGGGCTCCCATACATGAAAAAGGAGCCGGAAAAAAAAATTTTTCTTTACCCTAGCTTGTGGGGTATCATTGTTTAGAGCTCATTAAGTAGAGTACAAATATATATTTTTTAATTTTTATCTCAAAAAATAAGGGAATGGGAGGCCAAAGTTGTCAGTTTTAGACCATTTTTGTGACGGGGGCTATCTCAAAAACTAAACTAGTTGGGAATATGATATTTCAGTATATTATGTACTATATGCTCTATTTAAACAACAAATACTGAAAACAACGATTTATTAAATAGTTTATAAGCTGTGACCAAAATAAACGAACATTTTTTTGGGTTTTTCTTTCACGGTTTGTTGCGATGTCTAGCTCGGAAATTAAATATTTCTTAGACCCAAAATATTATATTGTTCATAATTATGTACGGAACCCTGAAAGAGCGAGGCCCGACTCGCACTTGGCTGATTTTTTCCTTTTGCCTGATCACGTCTAGCAATGCAGTTTATGTTTTATGGTGGAAATGTAGAGACGATTTTAGATTTGTTTGGACAACAGTCCTGATAGTTACCTACCTAAATAGGTACACTACTTACTTTAGTATTATACTTACTCACCTCACAGGCAGTGTCAGGTTTCATTCCCAGTTAGGTCCACACTAAGTCTGAGATCTATAGAGCGTAGGTAGGTACTTCGACTCTACTCAGACTCAAGATATAGTTGAAACGAGACATAAATATGTCTCGAACATAAATTGTCTCGTTTTAATTCTGTCTTAAGTCTGAGTAGATTCAGAATATGCTCTATAGATCTTAGATTAAGCGAGGCAGCCTCGCAATGCTTTGCTTTATTCGCACATTCGGCAGCATGGCCGATGTGCTTTTGCTTTGATCGAGGGCTATCGACACCAGTTTTACATAAAGCTGGTGTCGATAACCCATATATATACAGGTCCCGTGAAACTGCCTCGCTATGCCTCAGATCCCTTACATTTACGATGTAATGCTACGGTAGTTCCTCTGCTCCCAAAGCTGTGTAGAAACTTATATTATTGGTTTATAATGGAACCAATTCTATTTTGCACAAATATAAACTAATCAGAGTGCTTAGTCTAAGATCGGAGCACTCGAAAACGAACTCGAAAACTATTGATCGAATCACAAGTGAATTCAGAGCAAAATGAACTCAAATACTCGTATTTTAAAGTCGTAATTCCATAGTTCGAATATGTATTTTACAACATTTCTGCTTGGGGCGCTCGTTGTGTTCGAATGCTGAATGTATTGGCGAACTCAAACCTTAATACAAGCCATTTTAGGTCTATTTTACTCTGAAATCGATCAATAGTTTTCGAGTTCGTTTTCGAGTGCTCCGATCTTAGACTAAGCACTCAGAAAGCACTAAATGCAATGCTATCCTTTTTCGAAAGGAACATAGTGATAAGGATAGTAGTTAGTTATATTTAAATCTGTCAGTTTAGTTTTGTTTAGAGATTGTATACCTACTTAGTACTTACAAAAGAATACGTAGATACCATTATGACAGAGATACTAATTCTGTTTTGTACAATCTTTATACTAAATTGACAGTTCTAAAATTAATGCTATCCTTTTCAACAGTGTAGGTAGGTACTTTACCTACATTATGAAAAGGATAGCACTATTTTTAGAGCTGTCACTTTAGAGATTGTACTTATACAACAGAATTAGTACGATTATCAATATCATTTTTAAATTATGTACCTATGCGTAAGTATATTTAATTTTATATTTTCTTTTTCAGGTTTGCGGGTTCGATCGACTGCATCATCGCTATCAAGTTATTTTATCGGAAACTTTACTAACATAGTTTATTTTTGTTTAGAAAAGTGAAAAAATATGTTATTGTCTTCAAAATAAGTATGTTTTTCTTGACAATTTAAATTAAAAGAGGAAATATAAATTTTGATAAGTTTATTTGATTTTTAATTTATCAGCATTTTCAACAGTCGACATTTGATTATTATATTAGGTAAATTTCACTGAATAGTCAATAATAACATAAGGTACATATAAATACACGTTATCAATACAGTTTAGGCAATTTGACAATACATTTATCTCACTAAAAGGAATAACTAAATTGATGATGTTATTGACTATACAGCAACAGTATATCTATCTACAATAATAATTAATTAGTATCAACACAATTATTCAATCTTAATTAATGACTAGTAATACTATACAGATATTTTATGCTTTACAATGTTTAATTACAATTATGTACAATATATTTGGTAACAATGAGATAATATAACATACTATACCAAAATACTCAATAAAGTTCATTCACTTCCTATACTGGCAATTCGTTAATCTATACAATTACATTATCAGTCTTACACAACAAAACAACATCTCCTTGCCATAATTAATATTGATAGTATACAATTTTCGTAGTTACTCGTATGATCAAAATTGAACAATAAGGCTATATTAATTCAGATACGTATGCGATTTCCTTCAACAACATAGTCTCTCTCAATATAATTTACGTATATAACATCTATTTATAAAAATGATGTTATATATAACATATATATATAACATCATTTTACGTATACAACAAAGACATCGAGGAACGAATTAGTTATTTTGGCTGAATGTATCAACCGAAACATTGTAAAATTATCACGTATCTATAAGGCATGGGCAACTTAAAACGTAGCCTAGTCTACTTACGGGCTTGGAATGTGGTGTTCCATTAAGAAATATCTTTAAGAGATAACGATTGTTTAGTTTCGTAACATGTTATCTGTGTATGGCCGAATGGGTTTGAGGTAAGCAATCGTGTACGGAGGATCGGGGTTGTAAATAACCTTGCTCGTCGAGCATCGAAGGGGAGTGGTGGCCGGGATGTTTACGCATCGTATTAGGCGGCCTAGGCCGACCACCGTACGGTTGTTCATAGTTTTGGGTATCGATTGAAATGTAACTGTGATGTGGATTGTCACCTTCCTGTATCTGACTCGTCAGTGTCGTGTTAGTCAGCATTGAACTATCATCTTCTACACTAATACCAACATTGGTAGTTGTTGGTGTTTGGGGAGGAATCGCGTCGTATTTATACCAAAGCTCCGGCGCAGTTGGCGAAGCTGTATAGCGCGAGGGATGCCGCCTCGCATTCGGACATACACCGTGGGTATAATTCACTGCGTCTTTATTCCATTGTAAATTTGAAATATCCGGCATTAGAAATCTAATTTTCTCCCAAAATTTCTTCTCGCCCCACAGTAATACGTTACAGGTTTTTAAATAGTCCTGGAAATCTAGATCTAGATTTAGTGCACTTATATCTGTGGTAAGAATGAAAACTACTCTATGTCGCCTAATAGAAGGATGAATTGATGTGATGACATGCTTTATTGCCTCTTTAAAAGAAACTTTGGACCACTCGTTTTGTAAGAAATTGAAAGAAATAAAAATTATTATCCGCTTTGATGACTCAGCGGCATTTGTAATTTGTTCCGATAAATAATTTTCCGGAGCATGTTGTAAATCTCTATAGTGGAAACACATGGTGTAACCGAAGTGTTCCATTTCGGGCGCTACTACCTTTGATACAAAATCATCGTCCAACAAACTGTACACAGCATAGCCGTCGTAAAGTCTATCCCTATCAAGTTCGCTCTCTTGAATAGAAGCGCTCTTAAATAACCTCACTCCATATTTAGAATGCGCCCATAACCGCACGTTTTGCCTAAAAGAGAATGCTAATGCACCAAACAATAAAATAAGGATTACACTGATTAATACTACTGCTAGAAGGGGCACAAAATTTAACCTGATAGTGCTTACTTCATCGTACTGATAAGGTTGGTTTTCAGTAGGTATGGTATTGTCTATTACACCAGAGTCACGACACTTGTCCATCACATCGAACACTGTTAAGTTTAGAGTTAAACCATATTCAGAAGCACACAACATTTCTGCAGGATCTTCATAGTGTTTTTTGAACCAATTTTGCAGCGATATTATATTGTCACACGAGCAAGTGAATATATTACCCCGCACGTTCACATTTTCAAGATGAGCAATATGAGCTAACTTTTTGTCAAGATCTAATATTTTGTTGCCTTGTATGTGCGCAACGCGGAGAGAAGATAAGTTTTCGAAAGTTTTGTTCGCTACACTTGTCAAGAGGTTATCATTTAAATATAACTCACGCAAATGTTTTGTTTGAGAAAATTCTCCACCCGCTAGTTCTGTCAAATGATTGTTTTCGAGGTGAAGAACATTAAGCGAATGGAGACCGTTTAGAGTATCGTTGTCCATTGTTGCGATGTTGCTATTGTTTAAGTATAACTTATGCAACTTTTTCTTTCCAATAAACAGGTGACTTGCTAAAGAACCAAAATCATTTCCATCAAGATACAATTCAGTAGCGTCCATTGGTATTTTTTCCGGTATTTCAGTGTATCCAACGTTTGAGCAGTCGATAACATTTGAATTCCAATTACTATCGTGAAAACAGGAACAACCTTCGGGGCATGTCATTTTGCAATCACAAGCTTCGAAGTCACAACAGAAGCAACTTGAAGAACAATGAGTTTCATAAGAACAAAGGAACTGTGTTTCAGGAACATCCATTAAATTCGCCTTTCCGCCATACTTGTTGCTAACGACTTCGCAAGTAATCGAGTCCAAGTCTGCGAATCTCGGATATTGTCTCATATGATTCCAAAGATTTATTTTCTGCAGCCATATCATGTGACAATTACACACAAATGGATTATTGCCAATGAAAAACCTTGGCAACAATTTATGTTTCGGTATATGAGGTAAAGTGAATGCCGATAGCTCAACGGTCCTTAGTTTATTGTCTGTGACGACAACTTTTTCTAAATTCTTCTTCTGTATAAATGTACCTGGCTGGATTGTGTGAATTTTGTTGTTATTCAAAAACAGGACTTCAATAGAATCCGGTATAGACCTTTCATCGACGTTTTCTAAAGAATTATAGCTAACATCCAGCATCCGAATGTTTTGTTGCACGTTTTGCTCGTTATCCAATTTAGTTATGTTATTTAAATGTATGTCTAACCATTCAAGACTCTCTGGCATATAACTGTAGTCAAAATAAATAAGTTTATTATCAGATATATTAAGCCAGCCTAAAGTATTTAATTTAGTGAAAACACCTCGAATATCGGTGAGTCTATTTCCATCCAGACGAATAGCTTTTAATGTTGGATTTGAAAGAAAAGCATCTTGCTCAATCGTTTCTATTCTATTGGAAGCCAGATTAAGTACTTGTAAAGATGGTAGAGTACTGAAAGTATCTTTAGGTATGCTCGTTATATAGTTGTCCACCAGTCGTAGACCATAAAGCTCTTCTAAACCTTCAAATGAAGTGTTAGAAACTTTTGTTATGTTATTCTTCCCAATGTCAAGTGATTTCAAAAATCTCAGTCTTTTAATACCGTTGGGGATCCCATTCAGGCTGTTTCCATTCAATCCCAAATCTTGTAAATATGTTATATTTTCAAAACAGCGGTCATGAATTGAAGAAATTTCGTTATTGTCTAAATATAATTGACTGAGCACGAATAAATTTGAGAATACGTGCTCATTCAGTATTTTAATTTTGTTGTCTGATATCGAAAGCTGGTGAAGATTTTTTAACTCAGCAAAAGCGCCATTACTAATAGCTTCAATAGCATTGTTATCAAGATTCAAAACTTGTAGGTTATTTAGGTCTTGAAATGACTTAGGATCCAAGCGAGCAAGGGCATTGTATGACAAGTTCAAAATAATTAAACGAATCAGTCCAGAGAACGTGTCGCGGTTGACCCAATCATTGGTTAGTCGATTTCTAGATAAATCCAGCTTCTCCAGTTGATCCAGTCCTTCCAATAATCCAGGCGCCAACACGGATAGAGAATTATTCGCTAATGAGATTTCTTTGATAACGCGCGAAGATTGAAAGAGCTCAGGAGGGACGGCTACTAACTTATTTCCTGATAAATTCAGAACTTTTAACGAATTCAATCCAACAAAGGCTCTGTCGCCTATTTCGTTAATTAAATTGTTCTGAATATTCAACACTTCTAAAGATCGAAGGCTCGAAAGACCGTTATCAGGCAGCCTTAAAACATTATTATGCGATAAGTCGAGCATCTTTAATCCTGTATTGCACGATTTACCTGGAGCGATGGGGCCTTTGCCCCAGTCGGAGAATCCAATATCAGATATGTCCTGCATTCTATTATTGGTCAAGTTCAGGGACTCTAAGCTAAACAATGGGCAAAATACCTCAGATGGTAACATATAAATATTATTGTCACCTAAATCCAAAGACCGCAGTTCCATTAATCCACGAAAACTCTCGGCGTGAAACTCCATTGTCATAGCAGGCCAATCGGTGTTATAAGAGCGTAGAGTCAAACTAGTCAAATCGCGTAGCGGAGAAAGAACCGTCGCCGGAACGTAACGTATTTTACAGTACTCAATGCGCAAGTCCTCGAGTTTCCGCAACTGTCCCAAAAAATTGCCGGTGTTCATGTGCAAGGAACTTTCAAAGAAAAGTAAATCGGTGCATGTCAACTTTAACTTGTTGATGTTGTACGCCTGCGCCGTGGTGATGTTTTTGAATAAGAAGTCCGCCGAGCCGATGGTTTTGATGTTGCACGTGAGAAAGTTGGATTCACTCAACTTTGCGTCCGAGTAGTCCCACTGACAGCCGGCAGGGGCGGGCGGCGCGGAGCGTGCGCGCGCACCGGCCACCGCAACCAAACACATCCAAACTTTGAACAAAATCATTCCGTCCAAGTTCCTGATCATTTCTCCACATTAACACAGTTCATTTGTCACTTAAAAATCACTTGTAAAAATGTTAAAAAAGTTTCAATCACTTAACAGTCAGTTTTATATGTTTGTTTATATTTGTGAACTACGTTTCACAGCGCATGTAAACAGAAACTGCGCGATCGCGGCAAAAGTTTTGACGCAGCCATGCTCCCCTGCGGTCGGGCGGTAACTGACCTACGTAAGTTTGAACGAACGAAAGCCGCATGGGTGTCCGGGTGGGGGAGGGGGGCCGCGCGGGGCATGGAGGGTCTTTGTATCCATCGGCGGGTCCCGCACTGCATCGGCTTACAACAGATGGCACGCCTGATTTAAAACACTCAATAAAATATTGGTTATATGCAGAGTAGAAGACTTATGCCTGCGTGATTCAATGAGCACCACTCCTCAAGTTACAGCTCAAAGGAGGTCGTATTGGCACCTCGTTACTCACTTAGTTCGCTGCCTGTTAAAAGTTTCACTGCAACTTGCAACTTGTATCAAACTTTATTGCAGCTTCAATAACAAACCTAAATTCGGTTGGTTACAGCATAGGTCTATAATAATAATTGCCATAGGTATGTCTAAAATAAATAGAGTCAAGATATTTAAAAATGTGGAATCTTTATAACTATTCTTTGCAGAAGGAGTTTATATTTTTAATAGCTGTACAGCTGTACCACTGAAGTATAACCTATCTACTTTTTTAGGCTTTTCAGGATAAATATAAAATACATAAGTCGAATGCGAGCACCAGTTGTTATCTATAGTTAAAATAAAAATAAAAATATTGTCCGTTCTTAGGATAGGACGGGAAAAGGAAGTGCATATAGGATTCGATATTTGACGAGAGGGCGGACATCGCAATTGAATGCCATGATTGACAGATCCGAACGAAATAAAAATGAGATAATAAAGAAATTGTGGTGTACCATTCTTTTGTATGATTCTCATATTAATTGAGCTTATATTTTTATTTTCGGAGCAGATGGTGAACTCAAGGTTCGTGTTTTCTTCTACACAATTATAAAAGAAAAAAAAAACAGATTTCTGATTTTCCTTATTTACACGATGTTCCTGCCACATGGTTGTACATTTTGGCCTTTTAAATGAAAGGCCAGGTTCGATTTCAACTTTGGTGAATTGGGAAATTTTATTAATCACACTAACGTATTATATTATAAAGGCGAAAGTTTGTACATACGTTTTTTACTCTTTCACGCAAAAACTACTGAACGGATTTGACTGACATTTTGAACGAAGATAGACTATACCCTGGATTAACACGAACTACTACTACTTTTCATCCCGGAAATTTATAAAGTTCCCAAGGGATTTTAAAAAACCTAAATCCATGCGAAGGAATTCCTGGGCATCAGCTAGTAATTTATAAATACTAGCTGACTTCAACTTGGCAACATTTTTTAAATTAAAAAAGAGTAAAAAAATGATGTCAAGCTGAAAACAAGAAAACTATTGCCAATCCCAAATGAGCTTCAAAAATTGCGGTGTTATTATCAAGACATAAATTATTTAAAGATATTTTAACAGGATCCCTAGAAATGTGATGACAGCTTGAAGGTGGTCGAATAAACACCTTCTAAAACTGTATGGTTCCATTTATCGAGCCTAGTAAAGAACTTTACATGTTTACGTGTTTTTTCAGATAACTAGCCCGTGTAGGTTTTCGGGTTTTTTCTCTACATGACACGTATTTTCACAGCTTATTTATGATACCTACTAAAAAACATTATTTTTGATATCAGTACTTTTAATGGCCGAAACTTTTTGATAGGAACTTGCCCTTTTTATTCACATGAAATGTTTTTGTTCGGGATTAGTATTCACATTAAATGTGAATACTAAATTTTAGTAGGTATCTATACATATAATAAAATCGTAGACTTGCCGTATCTGTACATTAAAGATTTTTGCAAAATAATAACTGGGGGATGTTAGGGATAAGTAATAGAACGTAACAAGTATAAATTGAAAATTTAAAAAACCCCCGACATTCGCCATTTTGTGGCGGCGGCCATCTTGAATTTGCAACAGTGCTATTCTACTAGTTAAGCCCTTTCATTTGATACCCATATCAAGGGAGTTGTGAAAAAATATGTCATCCGCCATTTTGTAACGGCGGCCATCTTGAACCGATTTTCATCAAACATAGCTAACAACACTCTCGACTAATCCACCTTTCAAACAAAAAAAACCGCATTCAAATCGGTCCACCCGTTAGAGCGCCACAGGGGAACAGACAGACACACACACACACACACACACACACACACACACACACACAGACACGTCAAACTTATAACACCCCGTCGTTTTTGCGTCGGGGGTTAAAAAAGCAATTTTTGAAATTTTTGTCTGTTTGTCTGTTTGTCTGTTTGTCTGTTTGTCTGTTTATCTGTTTGTCTGTTTGTCTGTATGTTTGTGCGCGCATCACGCGAAAACTACTGAATGGATTGAAACGAAACTTGGTACGATTTAAGTTCATACTAAGGAGTAACATATAGGATACTTTTTATTCCGAAATCTAGCACGGTTCCCAAGGGAGAGGGGATGAAATTCAAAACGTGTATTTAGCTGTAATTCAATAACGCGTGGTCCGATTTTATTCATTCTTTTTTTGTTAGAAAGTAGAAATACTTTAAAGATTATCTTCTTCTCTATACATATAATAAAATCGTAGACTTGCCGTATCTGTACATTAAAGATTTTTGCAAAATAATAACTGGGAGATGTTAGGGATAAGTAATAGAACGTAAAAAAGCTATTTTTGAAATTTTTGTCTGTTTGTCTTTTTGTCTGTTTGTCTGTTTATCTGTTTGTCTGTTTATCTGTTTGTCTGTTTGTCTGTATGTTTGTGCGCGCATCACGCGAAAACTACTAAATGGATTGAAACGAAACTTGGTACGATTTAAGTTCATACTAAGGAGTAACATATAGGATACTTTTTGTCCCGAAATCTAGCACGGTTCCCAAGGGAGAGGGGATGAAAGTCAAAACGTGTATTTAGCTGTAATTCAATAACGCGTGGTCCGATTTTATTCATTCTTTTTTTGTTAGAAAGTAGAAATACTTTAAAGATTATCTTCTGAGATACATATAATAAAATCGTAGACTTGCCGTATCTGTACATTAAAGATTTTTGCAAAATAATAACTGGGGGATGTAAGGGATAAGTAATAGAACGTAAAAAAGCTATTTTTGAAATTTTTGTCTGTTTGTCTGTTTATCTGTTTGTCTGTTTATCTGTTTGTCTGTTTATCTGTTTGTCTGTTTGTCTGTATGTTTGTGCGCGCATCACGCGAAAACTACTGAATGGATTGAAACGAAACTTGGTACGATTTAAGTTCATACTAAGGAGTAACATATAGGATACTTTTTGTCCCGAAATCTAGCACGGTTCCCAAGGGAGAGGGGATGAAAGTCAAAACGTGTATTTAGCTGTAATTCAATAACGCGTGGTCCGATTTTATTCATTCTTTTTTTGTTAGAAAGTAGAAATACTTTAAAGATTATCTTCTTCTATATCTATCTATATCTATACATATAATAAAATCGTAGACTTGCCGTATCTGTACATTAAAGATTTTTGCAAAATAATAACTGGGGGATGTTAGGGATAAGTAATAGAACGTAAAAAAGCTATTTTTGAAATTTTTGTCTGTTTGTCTGTTTGTCTGTTTGTCTGTTTATCTGTTTGTCTGTTTATCTGTTTGTCTGTATGTTTGTACGCGCATCACGCGAAAACTACTGAATGGATTGAAACGAAACTTGGTACGATTTAAGTTCATACTAAGGAGTAACATATAGGATACTTTTTATCTCGAAATCTAGCACGGTTCCCAAGGGAGAGAGGATGAAAGTCAAAACGTGTATTTAGCTGTAATTCAATAACGCGTGGTCCGATTTTATTCATTCTTTTTTTGTTAGAAAGTAGATACTTTAAAGATTATCTTCTTCTTCTATCCTCACTATCCTCACTAATATTATAAATGCGAAAGTAACTCTGTCTGTCTATCTGTCTGTCTGTAACGCTTTCACGCCAAAACTACTGAACCGATTTGAATGAAATTTGGTACACAGATACTCTAGAGCCTGAGAAAGGACATAAATTACTTTTTGATGTGAAAAAAGTGCAGTAAATGGTTAAAAAGGGGGTTGAAATGTTGTATGGAAGTATCGTCTTTTTAAAGCTAAAAGCTTGAAATTTATTTTTAGGCTGTTAATCCTTATCCTTATCCTTACTTCCTTACTTATATCCTTTCCTTACTTATATCCTTACTTCCTTATCCTTACTATCCTTACTTCCTTACTCCTTACTAATATTATAAATGCGAAAGTAACTCTGTCTGTCTGTCTGTCTGTCTGTCACGCTTTCACGCCAAAACTACTGAACCGATTTGAACGAAATTTGGTACACAGATACTCTAGAGCCTGAGAAAGGACATAGGCAACTTTTTGATGCGAAAAAAGGGCTGTAAAGGGTTAAAAAGGGGTTGAAATATTGTATGGAAGTATCGTCATTTTAAAGCTAAAAGTGAAATTTGTGAAAAATCTAAATTCACGCGGGCGAAGCCGCGGGCAGAAGCTAGTCATAAATAAGCTGTGAAAATACGTGTCATGTAGAGAAAAAACCCGAAAACCTACACGGGCTAGTTATCTGAAAAAACACGTCCATTGAAGATTTGAGGGACTATCGTGAGTCACCAAAAGTCATCGGATGCCATAACACGTGCGTGTCGAATTGCATCTACCGTGGGAGACGGCTCGAGTGTCTAAGGTGGACTACACAAGTGCAACTACGACTCTTCGATAAGTATAAATTAAAAATTTTAAAAACCACTGTGCACAGCACAGCTGTGATAGCCAAAAGCACAGCTGTGATAGCCTAGTGGTTAGGACGACCGACTTCTAAGCGGAGGTCGTGGGTTCGATCCCGGGCACGCACCTCTAACTTTTCGAAGTTATGTGCGTTTTAAGTATTTAAATAACACTTGCTTTAACGGTGAAGGAAAACATCGTGAGGAAACCTGCATGCCTGAGAGTTCTCCATAACGTTCTCAAAGGTGTGCGAAGTCTGCCAATCCGCTTGGCCAGCGTGGTAGACTATGGCCAAAACCCTTCTCACTCTGAGAGGAGACCCGTGCTCTGTAGTGAGCCGGTAATGGGTTGATCATGATGATGATGATGATGAAAAACCACTGAAATCGCCATTTAGTGGTGCCGGCCATCTTGGCTTTGCAATAACTGGAGGGTGTGAGGGATAAGTAATGGAACATAAAAAAGCTATTTTTGAAATTTTTGTCTGTTTGTCTGTTTATCTGTTTGTCTGTTTGTCTGTATGTTTGTGCGCGCATCACGCAAAAACTACTGAATGGATTATAGTGAAACTTGGCACGATTTAAGTTCATACTACGGAGTAAGATATAAGATACTTTTTATCCCGAAATTCAGCACTGTTCCCTTGGGAGAGGGAATGAAAGTTAAAATGTGTACTTAGCTGTAATTCATTAAAGATTACCAGCTTATCTCTGAAAAGCTGGATCGATTTTGATGGGACTTTCTCTGGCGAATGTTTATATTTTGATCTACCTAAACATCCGCCAGTGAAATTTTAATAGTTTTTAGCAAAGTATGAGCTCAAAGGAGCTTAGGAAAAATAAAATGATTCCCACGGGATTTTCAAAAAAGAATATCCACGCGAACGAAGTCGCGGGTATCCGCTTGTTAAAAATAATTTGCTTTAACGGTGATCATGTTGATAACGAAAGTGATTTAATGAGAAGGATGATAAGTAACTATTTATATTTAGAGGTGATACATAATCTTAGAATAAATAGGTAAAGAAAGGCAGTCGTCGACGCGGCGATAAGCCGTTTTTAGCAAGCCTAAAAGACTCACCTACGTCTATCGTCGCGTCAGTGCTCAAGGTACTCATGCGCTTGTGTGCGTGTCGGCAAATGTAATTACAGGACACACATGGGTTGGTTTATAGCTTACGTTTCGAGCGGAAATTTGTTAGAAACTTCCATTCTAAGCGTAATAGTTCGATGTACATAATGTATTTTTATTACAAAAACGAATATAATTTTACTAAAGCCTAAAGTGTATGGTCTTAACTTTACAGCTGTAGGCCTTAAGAAACAAATTAGGTATTTTCTTCTTTATAAGAATGAAAGTTTTACTCAAACCAACTCGTACATTTTTAATAAAATAATTTTCATAAAAATCAAGTACCTAGGTAGGCCCCGTTTTTCTACCTAGGACTTCCTTCTTTGCATCTACCTATATAGCCACGGGCAGTTTCATTCCATTAATATTTTAACAGACTCATCATATTGTGCAGGTGGCTTTTGTTTTTCTCGGTATTCATTATAGGTATATTATATTGTGTAGATATAACATGCATAGTTTTTAGGGTTCCGTAGACAAAAGGTAAAACGGGACCCTGTTACTAAGATTCCGCTGTCCATCTGTCTATCCGTCCGCTGTATCCTATGAACCGTGCTTGTTAGACAGTTGAAATTTTCACAGATGAAGTATTTCTGTTGCCGCTATAACAGCAAATACTTACCTACTAAAAGCAGAATAAAATAAATATTTAAGGGGGCCCCCATACAACAAACGTGATTTTTTTCTCGTTTTTGCTCGATATTGACAACAGCAACAGGTAGACGCTTGAAATATTCACAGAATATTTAGTTAAATATTCACTTTAAAAATTAATAATTAAATTAAAATTTAAAACAAATATTTAAGGAGGGCTCCCATACATGATACAATAGACATGATTTTTTTTCCGTTTTTATAGATAATGGTACGGAACCCATTGTGCGCATTCCGACTCGCACTTGGTCGGTTTTATTTTATTAAACAAATACACCTAACACATGACGTTACATCGAAATGTTACAGTTTAGAATTCTATGAACACACCAAGGTCATATCGGAGACCGGACTATTGATATTTCGAGTCAATATTGGGAGTCAACATCTCACGTGCCCGTGACGACCAATATTTGCCTCCAATACACACAATATTACCACTTATCTCCTAACAACAAGCATCGAAAACATCTCACAAAGATCTTTTCCGAAGAAACCTAGTAACTTATTGACACTATCCGATATAGTCGCTTTGTGCCTAACGATTGGACCTTTACACGAAATAATGACTATTATCTTATGTTCATAAGTTCAGAACCTTCTAAGTATTCGACTATAAGGGGAATAAGTAGTGTATAAATATGGTTACTCTTATGGATATTCAATTTCTGTAATTGTTAAGTTTTTCTACGCAGTGTTGCTCCGGTAGGTACCTACGTACCTTAATAACTACACGAGGATTGTTATGCTACGACTTGTTTAAAAATATCCAATCTAACTCACATCTACGAGGAGGAATAGAAGCCAGTGGTAGATACTTTAAACTTAGAACAAAATCTATACAATTTTTGCAATAATAAAAAAAGGTAAGCGCATCCGCTCTTGGAGTTTAGTTGAACTTCAGCCGGTTGAAATAAAAATTATCGTATTATAAAAAGCCAATTTGTGTGGCATAAGGCACAACTACCAAAATTTTACCATGGAGGTACAAAATATAATATGTGCAACTCACATTGCTTGATTTTACTTGACTCGCAGCTGGCTCTTAAAATGCGTAGGGAACTAACCATCGGATTGCAATTTAACCCAGCAAGAAATCTACAAACTTTATAAAAAACTATAAAACTCAGGTACTAACTTTCTTGGGGGTAAGAATGTTCCATCATTTGCCGTTTTTTTTAAAGTAAAGCTTGAGGCAATGTCTACCTTGAACGGAAGCCGATATCATCAATTTTATTGAATTCCCGTGAAACCACCTAAAGCGAATTTTTTCAACAACAACTTTTGTTTGTTCAAACTTCATTACAATACTCTGCTAGCGGCTGTATCTGGCACTGCTGAGTATAAACTTGGGTCTTCTGTCCAAAACTTTGCGTTGACAAACTGGAACGAATCCCGCTATCCGGAAGCTCAGTAATTGAAACAGTTCACCGTAAAACTGTGAAACAAACAATGCAGTACGATACTGGCAACCGAATTGAAAACCAAAAAGTATTTGAAACAATTGTATTAGCCATAACCGAAGGGTTTATGGCCTGTTCAGAATTGCTTGGATTCTTTCACTTAGACTTCAAAAAAAGTAGTCGAGACACGAGAGTGTAAAGTAGTGAAATTACTTTTTTGTTAAAGGGTTCCGTTAACTTAAATGGCCAAATAACATTACCTTAAGAGTTACCTGAAATTGCGAAAACCTGACAAACTACAGATATATTATATAGTTACTATCTTTTGCCCGCGGCTTCGCCCGCGTGAATTTCGGTTTTTCACAATTCCTGAGGGAATCGTGGATTTCTGGTTCCCGTTCCCGCTCCCTTTTCCTATAGTGATTTACCTATAGCTGTAGCTGTAGATTTGGGTTTTTCAAAATCCCGCGGGAACTGTGGATTTTTCCAGGATAAAGCTCTTAAAAATCAAACTTCGTCGACGTCGCTAGGATGAAACTTCTCTCAAACCAATTTGCTGCTTTCCAATTTATTCTGTTCTCAAAGGATCTCCAAATAAGCGAACTAATAATAATAATACAAAAATCTATGGCTCTATTTGCTTTTAGGATATTCAATAAATTCTTTTCAAAACCATCGCACTGCAATAAAACAGGGACCGTCTCCATTTACACAAAGGAGGCCTACCGCAATTATATTATTGCCACCATAAACCCACCCAAAACTTTTGTCTTCTTCCACCAAAATTAGAAGTTGTCGGCTGTCAACACCGCAGCTAATGAGAATTTTGACCAAAAACATTTTGCTTGTTAAAGACGTCTTTAGAAAATACCAAATGACTAAGCTTTATGACAATGTTATAAATATTACCAAAATATTTAGTTTGTCTACCTACTTCAAAACATGTAAAATAATAATGAGAAAGGTTCAAATGAACTGTGGCACTACAATAAACTTTAAACAGTGGAAACACTGTTGTCACGGTGCTTTCTATTCAGAGTTTTGTTACCCCGAATCTATTAGTTGGCTATTATAACTGAAAAGTATAATTATCATTTTATGTATGTACCTACTTATGCATTAAATTGTTAACCATAATTTTCAATCAGAAAACAATATTTAGTTAAAACTAATAATAATAGATCACAACAAACTGCTGCACTATGTACCTGGTGCCTGGTGGTCTTTAAACTTATCTTAAACTCATGTAAGAACTTGCTCAGAATTTATATGCACTTATGCCAGAAACCTCTAATAAAAATCGCTCCATTAATTTTTCAGGAAAATGTGAAAAAAAAAAAAACGCTACATAATCTCTAGCGCCAAACACATAATCGTCTCCATACGTTGATAATGAGATGACCAAAATCACCTCGTGCATTAAACATCAAAAACCTCCATAAATGCCCTCATGAGATACAATCGTCGTATCCATATTTACTGGTCGATATCGCACAACGTCTTTTATTCGATCGCGACATTATCTTCGAAACAAATTCGGCATGTCAAACCTAAAAGCCAACAATCACGCTTGAAATAAGACATACCATAGGCCGTTTACACGGGTGACTAAAGCCACACAACTTTCGCCGCATGGCAAAAATCAACTGTCTAAATGGCAATTTGGCTAGGCCGCAGGTGACTAAAATCGCTAGCTCCAAAACTAGGCGACTTGGTCGTGCGGCGGGCCGCATGCGGCTGGTGATTAAAATCGACCGTACAAAAGCTGAGTCGCTTTACAAATTCTTTCCATTTTTCTTGGATTTAATTTCGAGTAATTCTTGATGGCTTGTTGAACAATTTCAATGTCAGGTACGCTGCGTGACTATTCTCCTTTACCTACATTTGGATGCAAAATGAACAAGTTGGCTTGCGATTTTTATCGACCGTATTTAAATGATGTGACGATTCGATTTTTAACAAGCGATGCGACTAGTAACTAGCCGCACGACTTTAGTCACCCGTGTAAACGGCCCATTACTTACAAAGTGACAACGTTGAACTTTAAGAGCATTTTTAGAGATAATCGGCACGAAATATAGCCTCGCGCCTCGATAAAGCCTCCGAACAGGTACTCCCAAGGCACGTCTCGCGTCAAATAGCCTGAGACGGCCGAAACAGAGAGGCTTTGTGCTAAAAACGTCGACCCCTTATCTCCGTAGACGACCATAGAGCCATGTACGTGAAGAAGTTTGTCTATTAGATCGTAATAATATCGATACAAAAATATTCGTAGGTACCTGGCGATGTAGTCCGATTATAAATTGTAGCTTCTACTTCTACGCTATAATCATAATGAAAGTATATTATGTATAGGCATGATACTCGTACCAAATATTCATTAGGTACTAAAAATAGTATAGACATTATGTACCTACTTACCTAACTTTTTTCTTTATATTCATATTCGTATAAGTTTTATTTCACTGAAATGATTATAATCTAGTGCTTTTGAGTGTTTTCGATTATACCTACTGTTATATTGTTGATA
Source organism: Melanargia galathea (assembly GCA_920104075.1). Classification (NCBI taxonomy): domain Eukaryota; kingdom Metazoa; phylum Arthropoda; class Insecta; order Lepidoptera; family Nymphalidae; genus Melanargia; species Melanargia galathea. The sequence continues at coordinate 7,501,647 of OV049870.1, forward strand.
TACTGTTTGATAATAGTAGAAGTTTTAATCAACTTCCAGACAAATTGTTGAAGGTTTCACTACCTTACCTTAAAGTCAATTCATTCAACTTCAAACTCGCTATGTAACGAGCAGCTAACGTTACATAGAGTCGTCTATTTTTATAATAAAATGCATAATGTAGTGGATTTGTATAATATAAAGTTTCTCAACAGCTGACTTCCAGATAGAGACATAATATTCACCATGGAATGACATCCGAGAATATCTAATTAGTCATAAAAACTTTATAATGTGCATTACACCTACGCTGTCAACAATTTCGAAATAATAATAATAAATGTTTATGAATATCCACTTAAAAAAAGTTTCATGTTAATGATATTATCATTAAATTTAATGTGTTATGGTGGAACGTCAACTTAGTGAAATATGTACATAGGAAACTTGTTTCTCCTTATTATTATTACGATAATATTTTACGCCTCAAATACCTATGTATTTTTGATATTATACCTTTTTGAAGAATTTTATATTTCACAAGGCTTTTTCTACACAATATGTTATTTTAAATGTTAGATACTAAACTATTTATTTTGTGGTCAAAAATCGAAAGACACTTGCAAATAAATATACGTTTGCGTAGAGAAATAATCAAAAATACCAATTTAGTAATATTTTCACCTAAAACAATTAATTTAGTTCGGTTTCCTCTTATTTGCAAAGTTTTGTCCCAATATAGGTAGGTAGGAGGAATCTTACGCAATAATTTTATTACTGGTTTTGTCCATATATAATTTACCCTAAATTCCCTATTAGTTATGCCATCTTTAATTATATTTGTCAATTATGTACCATATTGTTTCATAATATTAAGAGCTGCATCAAGAAAATTTTAGATATAACATAATTTCAAACTAATGTTCGGGAATTATTCATCTTTCCTCTAACACTGTGCATAAAGATTTATAGCGAATATTTTATAAGGAATTTATATTCTCTCGAAATAGCTTTTAAGCGTTTCTTTCTCAAAATAGGATATCTATCAAGCGAAACGCATTTCCATATTCGTGCCGTGTCTCTCGGATTCATGTCTATCGCTGGATCCAGCTTCTTGAGGCCTCGCACGAAGTCATCATTCATACGCCGTGATATCATCGTCGCTGGCCGAGACCTGCTTGTTAACAATAAAAACGTTATCCTTACCTTGCACTAGCGTTCCTCAAACTTCTGCGAGCCTAGTAAGGAAAGAGATTTTTACAAGTTAGCCCTCGACTGCAATCTCACCTGATGGTATGTAACGATGCAGTTTAAGATGGATGCGAGCTAACTTGGAAGAGGTATGCAAACCCCTGATCGGTTTCTACACGTCATCGTACCGGAACGCTAAATCGCTTGGCGGCACAGCTTTGCAAGTAGGCTGGTAACCAGCCACGGCTGAAGCCTCCCACCAGACCAGACCAGAGGCACCAACAAGAGATAAATTTCGTAAACTAAAACCCGACCACTCATACTAATAGTATAAAATAATTATTTAGTGTGCAGAAAAACCTGTATTCAACTGCGTACTAATGCAAGAAAGTGAGGGGCAAGCAGCTAGTGGCGCCATCTGTTATGTCTATCTGAAACTAATTTAATACTCTAGTTCAGCCGCGCGAACGTCACTTCTAGATTTTTTCGCATATGTAGCCTATGTCACCCGGACCATAACAACGAATCAATTGACACGTCATTCATCAAAATCGGCCCTGAAGTTTAGGCGCTACCTTTTGGCTTTGCCGTAGTCGGGTAAAAAGAAGCTGTGTGTGGATTCTTGCTAAAAGTTGAAAGATTCGCATTATCAGCCTTATTATCACTATACTATACGACATTATTCGCTAATAGCAGTTGCCAGTTTGTGATACACCCGTGCTGTGATAGCCTAGTGGTTAGGACGACCGACTTCTAATCGGAGGTCGTGGGTTCGATCCCGGGGCAAGCACCTCTAACTTTTCGGAGTTATGTGCGTTTTAAGTATTTAAATATCACTCGCTTTAACGGTGAAGGAAAACATCGTGAGGAAACCTGCATGCCTGAGAGTTCTCCATAACGTTCTCAAAGGTGTGTGAAGTCTGCCAATCCGCTTGGCCAGCGTGGTAGACTATGGCCAAAACCCTTCTCACTCTGAGAGGAGACCCGTGCTCTGTAGTGAGCCGGTAATGGGTTGATCATGATGATACACCCGTTCCTCAAACTCTTACGAGCACGATGGCTTAGTAAGGAAACAAGATTAGCACCAAGAAGAAGGCGAAGATTATTTTTCAAGATTGAAAGTTTCGATCAGCCTGATTTTATACTATACGTAATTATGTTCACTAACTATATCCAATTTTCTTCCAAAATAGTTTTTCTATAAAATTGTTTCAAATTAGCATCACAAAATGTTCTGAACGTAACTTGATATTTTGGTATAATATCCTGAGTTTTATCGCGAATCATGCGGGAACATACATGGGTGAGGTTCTTCGGATTTTTTCAGGATATCCTAGGTAGTAGAATGGCATTCCGAATCATTGGTAGATTCAATTGACTATTCAAAAGTACCTACCTACTTGTAAAAGTTCGGTTTAAAGATTTATTTCTCAAAAAAGAACATTACTGTTCACTTACAATGAGATTATGTAGTAACTACATAATTTAGTATTTAAGAAAGCATGCATTATATTACAGTATAAGTAATATAATGCATAAAGTTTATTTGAATAAAAACTTTTCTATTTTATTCTATTCTATTCTAGTAAGACAATATAGTTAGTTATATTTGAGAGGTTTCTCTAGGTGGAATGGTTTTGACCTGCTATTTGGGAAACGCTGCCTTACAAAATGAATCTTGAGAAAATTTCCAGGGTGTATTTTAGCTGTTCCAAGATACAAATGTTGGCTAGCATTAAAACGGTCGCCATTGTCCGTTTTGTAAATGTCACTTACTGTGTTGTATGATTCATTGATATGTGCCGCGTTCCTACATAATGGGGCCCTTATTTTGTAGTCTGCGTACCTTATATGTTAAACATGATTACGTTCTCTCTGTGTGGTCAGCTTTAACTGGACTAAAAATCTTGATGAATTCTCTGGCGCGAGAGTGCGCGCCAGAGCTTTAAACGCACAATTATACTTGATTTAATTAAATTACTTAGAAAATTATAATTGATACATTGGCTCAAATCTGTTCTGATATAATGTTCACCCGTAGCTAATTGGTACTATTCTGCCGCCAAAGTCACATCCGATACGACGTGCAAACCGAGTAAGTATTCTTATCTAAAGTCCGTTCGGTAACATAGTGTCGGTACAGGCGCAGGTGCTCTTAGTATTCTGCTTTTATTTTTATTTTATTCTTTCTGAATCTCCGAATATCAATCCGAACTTGGCCAGCGTGGTTGACTATGGTTAAAATCCTTCTCATTTTGAGAGAAGACCCGTGTTCATGATAATATGTAATTATATTTTATGTTTATGGTTAGGTATATTGAAATAAAATACGAATATAAAAAAAAGGAAAGAGAATTTTAATATAAAAATATGAGTAGGTATAAAACGCCGAAATCCCTTGTACCTGTACACCCCGCGCGGCATATTTTGAAGTCACCGGCGGTACCTTTGGCAAAACGCCGCGTGGCGGAGGCGGCGAGAGACAAAGGTGACCGTAAGAAAATGAACAGACTTTTACACACCACACGTGCAGTGATAGTGCAGTGTCAAGAACGGGATAGGTACCGCAGTGTTTAAACATTTTTTGGGCCAAGAAGAGTCTCACTGCAGGCTTAGCCACGTTAAATGATAGAACAACGGCCGGTAACATTCCTGGCAATGCACAGTTGTGTAGGTAGAGAGTAGAGATTTAACTGGTCTAAAAATCTGCTAAACTACGTCCCGTATGGCGCATTGTGCTTTTGTCTCAATTCATGGTGCCTGCGATCTCTATCATACAATGGAGTAGCTACGGCCGTTGACCCAGCGTACTACCTACATGCAACAATGCCCGTTTTGGTGGGCCTGACCTCTTTTATCATGATGTATTGCAAAGACCAAGTATTTGTGTTTCCAACTAGAGCTCGGTGGGGTTACATTTTCCTATTACAAAATAGTAAAATGTAGAGGTAGGTAGTAGGTACCTATGTAAGTATTATTCGTCTTTATTTTAGCCAATATTAAAACAGATCTAAATACTTATTAAGATTCTGATGAATAAATAAATATACGTAGCAAGTAAGTAGCACAACTCGATGTTTTCGTACATAAGTAGAATTCTGGATCAATAATAACTTGTTTGTCACACTAATATTATAAAGCCGAAATCAATAGCTACAGCGATAGGTAGATTCAAACTTCCTTGAAAGTATGTATAAAGGTTAGAAAAGGGAGCGGGAACGGGAGCCGGATATCCAAGATTCCCTTGGGATTTGTGAAAAACCGAAATTCACGCGGGCGAAGCCGCGGGCAGAAGCTAGTTAGTTAATATAGTTACCTACAAAATGCAACTTTAATATAGGATAGTTGCAATGCAAATTGCAAAACGATAACTCAAGGTAATCAAACATACATGAGATAACGCAAATTGGTAATCACTAGACGCCTCGGGATATAATTAACAAGTGCATTAGTACTGAATAATGTATATCGTTGAATAGGTGCAGTAATAGGTCCAACGCAGACGACCGACATATAATGTATACTAATATTATAAAGAGGTGAATTTTGTGAGGTTGTAGGGGGTAATCTTTGGATTTACTGAACCGATTTTGAAAATTCTTTTAGCATTAGAAGCTACATTGTTCCTGAGTGATATAGGCTATATTTCATTTTCAAACAAATAGAGATCCCTGCGAAAATTGTAATAAACTACCTACAAAGCCGGGGCGTGTCGCTAGTTATAAATAAATGATGAGTCAAAAGTCGGTACATAAAAGATACTAAAATAATATAATATGCATAGGTACATTATAATGTAATACATTTAGACGTACTTGAACCATTGCATGATTTAATTATACTCTGATTTTTAATTCGGTGGAATTCGGACAGCTGTCATTTAAAAACAGAATGAGTTATTTGTATGGAAAACAGGGTTAACACATGCAGTTCGATTTTACCCCAAACTAAAATACCTGAAGACTCTGAAGTATTATATCAGCTGTCCGACATTTGTCAAATCGACATGTGGCAATTGATTTTTATTTATATGTAAGTTTTGAATTTATCTTTTTTGTGGGAACTGTTTTATCTCTGGTAACATTAAGAAACGTCAGAATTCCACGGAATTAAAAATCAGAGTATAGATTACATTATTTTTTCCTAATAAATTAGTAAGTATGCGCGCCATTCTACGTAATTTAAATTAAAAAAATATATATATTAAGATCCTTATAAAACTTTCAAAGCATGTGAACATGACTGAGTCAAGACATTTCAAATGATCAACAAAAAATATCTTAAAAAGTCAGCGCAAACATGTATCACGAGACTATTTAGCAGCAGTCGCTACTGACATTCACGCGAAAACCCGGTAGGGGTCTCGTCGATGCGTATGTTTGTGTGAGTGAGCCGTTTCGAATGTTGGTAGGTAGTTTCACTACTGGTTGTATGTGTGTACGGTGCATGTATCTACTCTTATTTCGAAACACACCCTGTCCTGGTCTTATTTTTGTACGGAGAATATTAATATATATATAGCTGCTCGTGCTGATTCATTGACTGACTCACTGATTGATCACCCCTCCTGTAAAATTTTGTATGAAAATTTTTTTTTTCACTAATGATTTCGTATAGAGGACAAAAATTCATTCGGAACAAAAATATGGAGAGAGCTGATGATTGAGGATTTCGGAGACAGGTGAGCAGCACGCTTAAGGTATTGAAGATAGGTGGGGGGTGCTCGAACAAATGTCACTCGAAACGTCATCCAATTGGCAGTTAGCTGAAAAAAAATTCAAAATGGCGAAAAAAAGATGGCCGCCATACAAATTTCATCGGTCTCCATCTCGGAGGGTATAAAAGATGGAAGAGTGGTTTCTTCGCAAAAGATGATGAGGATCCAAAGGTCTACTTGATGAATTGAAAAAAAAAATCAAAATGGCGGAATTTATTTTTCCATAGAAAATGTATGGCGAATATTGAAGAGACTACAAGTTGTAAACTATGCAAGGCTTTGATGCGATTCTTTGGAGAACTCTCAAAGAAAAATATGGAAAGACATGATGATTGAGGGTTTGGAAGATGGATGAGGAGCCCGGGCAGGGTATTGTAGATAGATGGGAGGTGCTCAAACAAAAATTACTCAGAATCTCATCCAATTGGCACTGAGTTGAAAAAAAAAAACAAAATTGCGGATTCAAGATGGCGGCTATACAAATTTTGTCGGTGTCTATCTCACCAAGTATAAAAGACGGAAGAGTGGTTTCTAAGAAAAATATGATCAAGAACTAAAAATCTACTAGATGAACAGAAAAAAAAAAACAAGATGGCGAAATTTATGTTTTCACACAAAAATTTTTTTAGTGAAATTTCTTTTTTTAGTAAAAATTCATGCGGAGGAAAAATACTTATGGAGAAAGCTGATGATTGAGGATTTTGGAGACGGGTAAAGAGCACGGCTAGGGTGTTGACGATAGGTAGGAGGTGCTCAAACAAAAGTTACTCGAAACCTCATCCAATTGGCAGTGAGCTGAAAAATAAGTCCTAATCGAGGGTTTGGAAGAGGGATGAAGATAGGTGGAGGCTGCTCAAACAATAAAACACCCGAAAACAAAACCTCGCGGTCCGCTTTAGCGGGCCGCGCACCCACGCGCCATACTAGTTATATATATAAAGCTACTTGAAGTCAGGTACTGATCACCTCTCCTGAACAATTTTGTATGGGACTTTTTCACCATAATTTTCATGTGTGTAAAATTCAAAAATATAAGGTCTACAAAATTATAGAGAGAGCTGAACGTGGAAAACTGACTAGGGTGCCCTAAGGGATCTCGAAAACTATCAGTCGGAGAGGTACTATCCCCAAACAAAAAATGTTCAACACCTTGGGCAATTGGGTGAACCGGTGAAAAAAATATGGCCACCAAACAAAAAAAATTTTCGTCTCCATACAAAAATTTCTTAATTTTCAAGAGGCTCTCCAGAACAATTTTGTATGGAACTTTTTTCCCCTCACTATTTAAGTGCGTAGAACTTATGGGTCTTCCTTCAGGAAAATTATGAAACGTCATGAACGTGGAAAATTTACCAGAGTACCCCAACGGCTCTCAAAAACTATCAATCATAGAGGCATGGTTCTGAAACTGAAAATGTTCAAGACCTTGGGCCCTTTGGTAAGCCAGTAAAAAAAGATAGGTACCAAACAAAAAAAAATTTCGTGTCCATACAATTTTTTTTTTAAATTTTCAAAAGGCTCTCCAGAACATTTTTGTATAGAACTTTTTCCTCTTACTATTTATATACGTAGAACTTATGGGTCTTCCTTCAGAAAAATTATGAAACTTCATGAATGTGGAAAATTTATCAGGGTATCTCATGGGTCCTCTAAAACTACCAGTCATACAGGCATGGTCCCAAACAAATGTTATTAAGGACCTTGGACCATTGGGTGAACCGGTAAAAAAAAGATGGCCGCCGAACAAAAAAATTTTTTCTCCATACAAATTTTTTTGGTTCTTTTCAAGAGGCTCTCCTGGACATTTTTGTATGAAATTTTTTCCCCCCACTACACGCATACATAAAACTTAAAGGTTTTTTTCACAAAAAATAAAAAACGTAGTGAATGTGGAAAAATTACCAGGGTACCTCATGGGTCCTCTTAAACTACCAGTTATACAGGAATGGTCCCAAACAAATGTTGTTAAAGACCTTGGGCAATTTGGTGAACCGGTAAAAAAAAGATGGCCGCCCAACAAAAATTTTTTTTTGAATTTTCAAAAGGCTCTCCTGAACATTTTTGTATGGAACTTTTTTCTTATCACTATTTATATGCGTAGAACTTTTGAGTTTTCCTTCAAAGTAATTATAAAACATCATGAACGTGGAAAATTTACCAGAGTACCCCAACGGCTCTCAAAAACTATCAATGATAGAGGCATGGTTCTGAAACTGAAAATGTTCAAGACCTTGGGCCCTTTGGTGAGCCAGTAAAAAAAAGATAGGTACCAAACAAAAAAAAATTTCGTGTCCATACAATTTTTTTTTTTAATTTTCAAAAGGCTCTCCAGAACATTTTTGTATTGAACTTTTTCCCCTTACTATTTATATACGTAGAACTTATGGGTCTTCCTTCAGGAAAATTATGAAACGTCGTGAATGTGGAAAATTTATCAGGGTACCTCATGGGTCCTCTAAAACTACCAGTCATACAGGCATGGTCCCAAACAAATGTTATTAAGGACCTTGGGCCATTGGGTGAACCGGTAAAAAAAGATGGCCGCCGAACAAAAAAAATTTTTCTCCATACAAATTTTTTAAGTTCTTTTCAAGAGGCTCTCTTAGTATGAAACTTTTTCCCCCCACTACACGTATAAATAGAAATTAAAGATTTTTTTTCACAAAAAATACAAAACGTAGTGAATGTGGAAAAATTACCAGAGTACCCTAACGGCCCTCAAAAACTATCAATCATAGAGGCGTGGTCCTGAAACTAAAAATGTTCAAGACCTTAGGCCTTTTGGTGAGCCAGTAAAAAAAAGATAGCTACGGAGCAAAAAAAATTCGTGTCCATACAAAATTTCTTTTTAATTTTCAAGTGGCTCTCCAGAACATTTTTGTATAGATATTTTTTCCCACTAAACGCATGCATAGAACTCATTAGTGTCCTTTCAGAAAAGATACGAAACTTGATACCAATATTTCTTTTTATCTTTCAAGAGACTCCAGAATATTCTGGTGTTTGGTATACCTCCCATTTCTTTATTTTACGAATATTGAAGAGACTACAAGGCCCGCGAGCTGCTTGCAGCTCGCGCACCGAGCGCAACACTAGTATAACATACAAGTTAACAAGCGCTTTTATTTACATTACTTATTACATTACTTATATACATTACGTTTGACATGTTGTCTGCGGTAGACCTTATCCAGACATCCTGCTTACATTTCTCGCAATTAGCTATGTTTAACTCATTTCGATTCTTATCACACGCGATGAGTTGATTTAATTCACCTATTGTCTTGTACGAAACATTTCTGAGGTGATATAATTGTGTAATTACTTTCTTCCATATTTAAATTTTAGGTAGATACGTACAGAGTTTAAAAGTGAAAGTGTGTCGCTCTGTAGAGTCGTGGAGAAGTCCACAGTTCAACTGCTGGAATAATTTCAAATATCATTATTAAAATTTTATTTCCAAAAAGCTTAAATAGAGTGAGTTTTTATTAGATACCTAAATGAGTGGGTTATTTATAGCAGTTAGGTACCAAGTCCAAGATTTTTCCATTCTACAGTTCTAGTCTGAAAAATTCTAGATGGAATTTGTATGTAGAAAATTAAAACTAGTAGAATTTTTCTGTCCAAAATGAAACCTGGATTTTACTGATTTTAGTGATGAAATACTTAGGTATTCCTAGGTTTTAGGTAAACTTTACATTATTAGGTAAACTTACAACCTTAAGATCCTGAGCAAAAATAATAAAATCGCGTAGATTATTGGGGCGTAATATTATACGGGTATTAAACTTAACAAAAAATACAATATCACACTAAATTAAATAATAAATATTTGAACACACTCGTAGGTATTGTTAACAAAAAAAAAAACGGTTGGTCGTGTACTTACTTATGAGAAGCAGTTATTCAGAGTTGTTATTATTCACTTGTGTATGACTTGTGATATTATCAATAAAGAATGATTGACGTGTACATGGTCAAATTAATACTCTTAACAAGTTTCATGATATGTTTTTTTTTCATTCGCTCACTTTTTGTGTATCATCCTTTATATAGGTTCAAAAAGACGCTTTGTTTAGAATTGATTTATATAGTCTACCATTTACGTATTAGTTGTGTGCTATCGGGGTCTGAGTGTGAATATTATTAGAGCCAAGACATTTAAAACTAATATCGAAAAAATAAACTAAATAACATTTCATAACTAAGTATTTCAATGTGAATAAACGATTATATAAGTACCTACCTAGATCATTGTAATACAAACTTAGTAGCGAGCGATGTAGAGAGCTATGCTCGGAGTATTCCTGTGGGATCAAATCAGAAATGAGGAAATCCTTATGAGAACCGAAATGAACGAAAATGTCATAACCTGGTAAGAATATAATATAAGGGCCAACGCATACGAGTGCAGCCAAGTCGCAGCGTATTCTTAATGAAATTTATTTGCTTGGACGTAAGATTGAAATTGATGTAATAAAAACAAAACACGGAGCGGACTAATGCGTGCTTTTTGTGTCACCACCGCTTTACCCAAAGTAAATACATCTGAGTCTTAGAATAAATAGGTAAAGAAAGGCAGTCGTCGACGCGGCGATAAGCCGTTTTTAACGGGCCTTATAAGGCTCGATACGTCTATCGTCGCGTCAGTGCTCAAGGTACTCATGCGCTTGTGTGCGTGTCGGCAAATGTAATTACAGGGCACACATGGGTTGGTTTATAGCTTACGTTTCGAGCGGAAATTTGTTAGAAACTTCCATTCTAAGCGTAATAGTTCGATGATCTGAGTATAAGCTGATATCAAAAAAGACACTACTCCGTTTCACCCCTGCAAGATCCACTGCGATGGTAAGCATTGGACCTATGTTTTACTCTGTGTCATTGTAAATTTAGATTTAGACCATGAGATTATGTCATAATAATTTGTATATTCCATTACTGTCTCAGTTATTTTTCTTCTATGATAAAGAGGCAGGATAAAATCTATAATATAATAAAACTGTAACAGATCCAATTCTGTACATTGAAGATATTTTGAAAATTTTTACTGGAGGGCACTCTATAATCGATACTGAAGCCAAAACTGCAATTTTTTTCATTTTTGTCTGTCTGTCTGTCTGTCTGTCTGTCTGTCTGTCTGTCTGTCTGTCTGTCTGTCTGTATCTTGGCCGCGCATCACGCCGAAACTACTGAATGGATTCGAATGAAACTTGGTACGATTTGAGTTTATACTCCGAGGTAGGACATAGGATACTTTTTATCCCGAAATTCAGCACGGTTCCCTTGGGAGAGGGGAAGAAAGTTAAAACGTGTATTTAGCTGTAATTCATTAACGCGTAGTTGGATTTAACTCATTCTTTTTTTGAAAGAAAGGTAGTACTTTAAGTATTGTCCGGTAAATATTTCAAGGTCACAGATTTTTTAGTTCAGAAATGACAGACATTTATTGGGTTCAAATAACTTGGGACCCGGATCTTTGAACGTACGGCTTATTTTAAACTGATGTGCGTTTAAATTTATGTTTGTCGATCTGTCTATTTGTTCCAGCTAATTACCGAAACGGCTGGATCAATTTTGATGGAACTTTCAATGGCAGATAGGTGATGTTATAAGGAGTAACTTAGGCTACATTTAGTTTAGGTACCTACAAAAAAGGATTATGGGATCCAATCCGATCCTATATAAAACCTTATATCCGCGCGGACGAAGTCGTGGGGGTCGGCTAGTTAAGAATAATAATAATAATCTTTGTCCTGGCACCTGACCGAGCCTAGTCAATCTCACGGGACACGTACAATTATTTTAATCTTATTAAAATCATGCTCCCATTGTTGGTAGGCTAACATGGACATGTCACTCGTATAATAATGATCAACTGGTAACAATCTGAACAAGTATAAATTGAAAATTTAAAAAACCCCCGATATTCGCCATTTTGTGGCAGCGGCCATCTTGGATTTGCAATAGTGCTATTCTACTAGTCAAGCCCTTTCATTTGATACCCATAGTAAGGGAGTTGTGAACAAATATGTAATCCGCCATTTTGTAGCGGCGGCCATCTTGGACCGATTTTCTTCAAACATAGCTAACAACACTCTCGAATAATACATCTTTCAAACAAAAAAAACCGCATTCAAATCGGTCCACTCGTTTGAGCGCCACAGGGGAACAGACACACACACACACACACACACACAGACACGCCAAACTTATAACACCACGTCGTTTTAGCGTCGGGGGTTAAAAATACTCTAGTTACTCATTCACTGATGTAGTCATTTCACCCTTAGTAACATCTAGACAGATGAACTGCATTGAAACTGCCGATCGATTGCACTATTGAATTATAGCTGCACGCTGACTCCACGCCAACTGCACGCGGACTGCGCAGTCACTCGACGTCTGCGATGTTGTGGTGTCGATTGCAACTCTTTCAGTGCGTGTCAAGATTTCTTTGGATTCTATTTTTAACCCCCGACGCAAAAAGAACGGGGTGTTATAAGTTTGACGTGTCTGTGTGTGTGTGTGTGTGTGTGTGTGTGTCTGTCTGTTCCCCTGTGGCGCTCAAACGGGTGAACCGATTTGAATGCGTTTTTTTTGTTTGAAAGGTGAATTAGTCGAGAGTGTTGTTAGCTATGTTTGATGAAAATCGGACCAATATGGCCGCCGCTACAAAATGGCGGATTACATATTTTTTCACAACTCACTTAATATGGGTATCAAATGAAAGGGCTTAACTAGTAGAATAGCATTATTGCAAATCCAAGATGGCCGCCGCCACAAAATGTCGAAAGTCGGGGGTTTTTAAATTTTGAATTTATACTTGTTTCTTAATTTTTTATTAAACTTGCATCAACTGCAAATAAATTATTTAGTTTTAATTACTTTTAATTGGGTATAATTCACTTCGTGTTTTCAACTGTAGCGTAAGCCGAATTAGATTAAGCTTGTTAATTATTAATCAGCAAAATAAAATTAAACTTAATCATGAGGGGATGAAACAATATATTAATAGATAATTCATTGTGAAATTTATCACTAATAATAATTAAATTAAGTTAAACGAGTTCTAATGGGAGCCAAACAGCAATAGATTAATTAAGCAAATAATAATATGTAATTACTTGAATTATGCTTTGACACGTAATTGGTATTTTCTAATTAACAAACTGACTCATGATTTGTTGAAATGGCCCATTTAGGATAATGCGGTAACAACAGCATTTATCTGCCAAACGACGCTTGAGTAATTTTAATGATTGAAAACTTTTTATTATTCAACTACAAGTTAGTTCTTGATTGCAATCTCATCTGATGGAAGTAACGATGCAGTCTAAGGTCCCAAGTTCGATAATGGCAGGAGCAATTTCATCATCATCATCATCATGATCAACCCATTACCGGCTCACTACAGAGCGCGGGTCTCCTCTCAGAGTGAGAAGGGTTTTGGCCATAGTCTACCACGCTGGCCAAGCGGATTGGCAGACTTCACACACCTTTGAGAACGTTATGGAGAACTCTCAGGCATGCAGGTTTCCTCACGATGTTTTCCTTCACCGTTAAAGCAAGTGATATTTAAATACTTAAAACGCACATAACTCCGAAAAGTTAGAGGTGCGTGCCCGGGATCAAACCCACGACCTCCGAATAGAAGTCGGTCGTCCTAACCACTAGGCTATCACAGACATGAGGGGTATGGTTTGATAAAAACTGTCATGCTTCTTCCAGGTTAACCCCTTTCTATGTTAGACTGCATTGACACTTACCATCAGATCGTAGTCAAGGATTAACTTGTAGATGAATAAAATAAATTGTTTGTCTCTAAAGTCGGTTTACGGTTGATAATTTTACGTGAAAACGTCATAAGGAAACAAACAGAAATAGATGCATCACAAGCCGCACACTTAGGCCGATTGTGACTTCTCTATCGCTTGTTTCGCGCTCTCGCTTGCACGCGGTATGTGACAATGACTCATGCTTTTTCATGCGTGTAGCCGGCGTTCATCTATTTATAAGACGTTATCACGTCGAAAGAAAAGGTTCCTAAATAGGCCGTAGGCCTTTTTTCAAAGGATGGAAGGTCCACATGACACTGTCTCGCGATACTTAAAAGATAAAACACTACATAATAATATTCGGGCACGTCGCTTGTTAGACAAACACGAGGCGAGATTCCGCCCGATATCTCGGAAGCGTGGGTGCTCTGAGGAGTTGGAAAAAAAACGACGATCAAGTCTCACACACCAAGACAAATTAGTGATCCGATGGCATTACAGATCTGTGCTAACGAGAACAGTGTTGGCTTGCAAATAAAATATTGTTTGGAAAGGGGTTTGTTTATTTGTATGTGCAATAAATATGGGAGACAAACAGGCCAGCGACTTTGCAAAGCGTGCGATTACATCGAGTACTAAGTGATTTGCCAAACGAAGAATATTGTTTTGAGTTCTATGAGCTTCTATAAATATGCCATTAAAACTTTAAAGGCATATTTATAGAAGTTCATGGAAGCTTCGACGCAATTTTAACGCTATTCTCCTATTATTATTATTTTTATTAATAACTAGCATCTGCCCGCGGCTTCGCCTGCGTGAATTTCGGTTTTGAACAAATCCCGAGGGAATCGTGGATTTCCGGTACCCGTTCCCGCTCCCTTTTCCAACCTTTATACTTAGGTACTATCAAGGAAGTTCGCTATAGCTATAGTTTTTCAAAATCACATGGGAACTGTGCATTTTTCCAAGATAAAAAGTAGCCTATGTGTTGCCAATGCATGCAACACAGCAAAATATTGCAATAATGTGTTATGTGAGCGTGATTTACCTAAGAACAGTCAGCACCCTCTATGGCGTTTTTGGAGGTCTATATTTATTTTAGTCACACAGGAATACTTTTCCGGGATAAAAAGTATGTGTTAATGTGTGTGTTATGTGTTAAGTCAGGGCATAAGCTATCTCCATTCAAAATTTAAGCCAAATCAGTTCAGTAGTTGCGGCGGAGAAGAGGAACAAACATACACACACACACAAACTTTCGCCTTTATAATATTATTATGATTATGATTATGAATTATTATGATTATGAGAACGGCATTTGTACCTACAATTGACATATTATGTCGAGGGTGCCATCGTCCTGGGGAGTCACTCAGGCATATCGTCTCCGGTTGTTCTCATCTTGCTAACGGCGAGTACTTGTACAGATATAATCAAGTAGCCAGGATACATTATCCATCAACAACTTGCTATTCGGTACGGCCTTGTAGAATCCGAGGACCGTACTGTAGGCATGACCCAGTACCAGTTCTTGAAAATAGTAGTGCCTTGCTCTACTGGGATCGGTTAATTATCACTGAAAGGTATACCTATTGCAGCCAATGAACCAGAACGGCGTTTAATTATTATTATTATTAGGAAAAAAGAAAAATTTGTAAAACAGTCGCACAATTTTAATTAATAATAACAAATTCATGATAATATCATTTTGAAGACGACTCATATTAGCATCAATCAATCACATCAGCGCATCAAATAAAATCTTCTTTGAAATAATTTGTAAATCAGGCTTAAAAAGATATTCAATATTCTTTTTGAATACAGTAATTTTCCGGAAACGAGACTAAACTGAAACCTATGTTTACCAACTGAAGATATTGTATGAAATAATCCTATTTCAACGGATATTAAAAGGAATTGGTTTCCGTTTACTTCATCACCAATTTCCTCGGTATAATAAAGAAATCTATCGGTCCAAATGAAACAACAAATTTGGTTACAGAGGTATACCTACCTGGTACCGTACCTCCAGTGTTTGGGATAAGAGATTGATTCTATTATCCTTGGCTCTCCTTGGCTATGTCTAATGATATTACAGCAGTTTATAGGACTTTGACCTTTAATTTGAAACACAGGTTACGACTTACGAGATTTACAATTATATTGCTTGCTAAATAGTTGTTTGCATAATTTATTCTTTTAGGATGCTGCGTTTATGATGCAAAGTTGTATTGTTTGATAAACAATGCAACTTTGTATTGTTGACACTCGATTTTTATGTATTTACTATAACAAATACAATAGTGGAATGAGAACATCACATTGACAACATTAGTTATACCACAGAATACTTATTAGCTATTACTAAGTAGTTTTACTATCTTTTTATACATAATTATTAATATATATATAGCTGCTCGTGCTGATTCATTGACTGACTCACTGATTGATCACCCCTCCTGTAAAATTTTGTATGAAAAATTTTTTTTTCACTAATGGTTTCGTATAGAGGACAAAAATTCATTCGGAACAAAAATATGGAGAGAGCTGATGATTGAGGATTTCAAAGACGAGCGATGGGCACGCTTAAGGTATTGAAGATAGGTGGGGGGTGCTCGAGCAAATGTCACTCGGAACGTCATCCAATTGGCTGTCAGTTGAAAAAAAATTCAAAATGGCGAAAAAAAGATGGCCGCCATACAAATTTCGTCGGTGTCCATCTCGGAGGGTATAAAAGATGGAAGAGTAGTTTCTTCACAAAAGATGATCAGGGTCCGAAGGTTTAATTGATGAATAGAAAAAAAATTCAAAATGGCGGAGTTTATTTTTCCATAGAAAATCTATGGCGAATATTGAAGAGACTACAAGTTCTGCATTATGCAAGGCTTTGATGCGGTTCTTTGGAGAACTCTCAAAGAAAAATATGGGAAGACATGATGATTGAAGGTTTGGAAGATGGTTGAGGAGCCCGGGCAGGGTATTGTAGATAGATGGGAGGTGCTGAAACAAAAATTACTCAAAACCTCATCCAATTGACACTGAGCTGAAAAAAAATCAAAATGGCGGATCAAGATGGCGGCTATACAAATTTCGTCGGTGTCTATCTCACCAAGTATAAAAGATGGAAGAGTGGTTTCTTGGCAAAAGATGATCAAGAACTGAAGATCTACTTGATGAGCAGAATGATTCGAAGAAAAAATATGGAGAGTGATAATGATCGAGAATTAGGGATAGGGGAGAGATAGGTGGAGGCTGCTCAAACCAAAATACCCGAAAGCGAAACCTCGCGGTCCGCTTGCGGGCCGCGCACCCACGCGCCCTACTAGTTGCCTATATTTTCCTTTGGTGTGCAGTAAAGTTTCCTTTTTAATAACTCTACCACTAGTAAAAAGTTACTTTGACAATGTGGCTAATTCTGTTGTACACAATCTCTAAACTAAAATAAATTGACAGGTTTAAAAATAGTGCTGTCCTTTTCCGCAGGTATCTCTGTGAAAGAAATAAGAATATATTTAGCTTTAATATAGTTTAGGTTTAGAGATTGTTGTGCAACAGAATTAGTCACAATGTATAAGTTACTTCGCTTAAATTAGGACCTGCATAGAGTACAGAATCATCAAATATTTAAATGGCAGCTAAAGTCTATAAAAATATTCAAAACAAACTAGGCAGGTATCTAATAATACACCTCTCAGCACGTCGAAAGGAAATCGTTACTTTAAAAGTTTAAACTCAATAGCTATCAATAAATTCCAATCAGAAACAAAAACTGGTCACAAAACACACTAGTATGATGAAGAGGCGTTACCGAAATTACACGAACACGGCGCGGCCGTACGAAATGTTGACAAGCAGAGATTAGTCGTACAAATCGCTATTGAGTACACAGGGCAACAAAAAGTAGTTAGGTTCTTATTTTAACCTACACAGAGACTATAATGGAATAAATTGTTTGAGTAATTTCGTAACCCTCTGTTCAGTTTTCTACCGATTCGATAGCAGGTTTTTTGTACGCACTTATTTATTACCGTTTAGTCATCGTTGCGTTCGTTGTTTAATATTCATCATACCTTATAGAGATACCGTCGGCGATCAATCAAAATAAAATTTTACAATACACTCATCAAACAATTTTTCCTCTAGACAATAGGGAACACATTCGATTGACGGTACCGAGATCGTATGATTGAATAAATTAACGTTAATCAATAAGCGTTTAGGCACAGAATATATGTATAATAGTACTACGTTTAGGTGAGTAGGGTAGGAACACCGGTTTTCGGACACGCACCTGTTATCGTCCACCGAGCGGATCACTCTTAAGAAACGCTTAAAAATAGAAACATTATAAGACTTACATAAAAATAATGCATCTCTATGCCAACTTGAATGTCTTATCAAGACACAGAGAAAGAAAAAAGTCTATTTCACTTAAGTTTCTTTGAAAACAAAGCGATCGAATTTTGAGTATGCAATTAAGGAATGAAAATGAGCCGTGTGGAGCAAAAAAATTAGTGGCATGCTTCAACTATCACGGGAAGTTATTAATCATTTTACTATAAGACTTAGTTTGATTCTTCTTTTTAGCACTTACTTATGTTTCATAAAATACTGTGAACGTGTTTTTTTAGTTTTGATTACATTAGAATACAAATAAAAGGGGTGGACGACAACTAGTTCACTATTTTCTTAAGAAAACCTGTTATCGTCCGGGCGGTCAAACACAGGTTTAGCGTCTTAATTTTAGGTAATCTTGCTATCAATCGAGGTGTGCACAAAATTGGAATTAAGTTTATTAATTCGAATCCTATACACATATACTAGTTAGTGACTAGTCTTCGTCCACTTTTTTCTCATTGTATATAAAACTATGGGTCTTCAAAATCACGCGTGGACGATATCTAAATTTGCACTGAATAAATATTCTAAGTTTCGACCACCAAGCTATTATTTGAAAATAAATAGATTTAGTAAAAATATAAATAATTAAACTTGTTTGACAAAAGAATTACCTTATATTTTATGTGTTTCTCTTTAGAACTTTGATATATTTATAAGTTATGATATTATTGTCGATCATTATAATTTGTGGACGAAATTTAAAATAGAGAATCTGAAGTGCACCGGTTATCCGTCCACCTATATTTTAAACTGTATGAAAAACATATATTTTTTAATATTATGTTATTATTTAGGCGAATTTTGATTATTACTCATATCTATAATTTATTTTTTATTCATCTACAAGTTAGTCCTTGACTGCGATCTCACCTGATGTTAAGTGACGATGCAGTCTAAGATGGATGCGGGATAACCTGAAAGAGGTACAGCAAAATCCGTACCCTTAAATGCTAAATGACTTTGAAGTAAGGCATACTAGACTAGAGACAATTTTGAAATTATTAAATTGAATTTACCAAATTGGTCTGCCGAGAATCAAGTAGAGGACCTTCCACAAATAAGACTTACCCCTGCGCCATGCCAGGGAGGCTGCCAAATTATATGTACCTACTTTTATATAATGTAAGTGCGATGTGGTAAAAGACGATGCAAGATAGATAGGCGCAAAGTTGGTAAAGATATTATGTCATATTGTAGACTCTATAAACCGCGTTAACAAGGCAATAGTTTTTTTATCTGTTTTATTTTAAAACAAGCAGTTGACCGCTATTGCGTATGCGTAAAAAGACCACATCACTATGTATAAAGTTCTTTATCACCCTGTGAAAGTTCTGTCAAAATAGGTTCAGCTGTTTTGAAAAGTAAGTACATATTACGAATAGACGAAAAATAGAAAACAATTTTTTTATAAACGGTTATGTGGCTTTTTAATAATGTATAAGTAAACATAAGTTCACTAATAAAAACCCATATATTTCGTAAAGACGGACAGGAAGTTAATTTTAATTGGTATAGATATAAAATACATATTAAAGTGGTGTTAATATTACATATTCAATTACTTACTCATTACATGCATACTTTTTCATAGTAAAGGAGGATGGGCAAAGTGGTCTACCTATTCAACACAAATGAAACCTATTTCAATGAAAAGCTTATTTTTAGTACTTAATTTTATTATATGGAAGCAAAGCTGTAAGTCTTGGGGTTCAAGAGATTTTCGAGAAA
This sequence comes from Melanargia galathea, assembly GCA_920104075.1. Taxonomy (NCBI): domain Eukaryota; kingdom Metazoa; phylum Arthropoda; class Insecta; order Lepidoptera; family Nymphalidae; genus Melanargia; species Melanargia galathea. Next base: position 7,521,438 of record OV049870.1, read on the forward strand.
AACATAATGCAGCCCCACGGAAGCCCCTTACCTTATTTTCTGTTTTATGACCGCAAGATATAGAAGCATTAGGCTATGAAGGACATAATATGCCACCTAGTAACGATAGGAATAGTTCGCAGCTTTCTAACGATAAAGCTAATAATCACACGAGTAGATAGGTACAGAGGGGAAGCTTCTACAAGCGGCCCGCTGTAGGTACACGCACACATAGTATGCGCACGTTTGTCATCTAACTGAGCTGGTTGGATGACGCGGGCATCGATGTAGTTCTAACTTCTAATACATACATCGATGGACGCGGGCGTCCTTGAACCGTTGGTGAGTGTTTGTGTGAGTGTACCTACAGCGAGCCGTTTGTATGAAGCTTTCCCTCTGTACCTATCTACTTGTGTGCTAATAATCTCGACTTATTACTATAATTAGTTATGTTGGGCCCGACATTAGGCCGGTTTTGTGCCCCCTGCTTCCAACTTGACCAATGTATTTAATTCTAGACGCTACGCCACCACCACCTACAGCCTTTTAACGTCCCACTGCTGAGCACAGGCCTCCTCTCTCATAGGAGAGGGATTTAGAGCTTAAACCCGCCACGCTGCTCCAATGTAGGTTGGTGGGTTTTAACGATTATTGTCACATGATAGTAATAATAACCGGGGCCGACTGCCTAACGTGCTCTCTGAGGCACGGGGGTGAAACAGCGCCAACTACCAACTCCGAGCTGGCACTGAGAATTTCTTGACAGAAAAACCCAATACCTAACAATTATTTGCCTGACCCGGGAATCGAACCCGGGACCTCGTGATCTGCAGTCGATTATGCTAACCATTAGACCTAAGAGGCAGTTTAACGTAGAACGCTACGCACTATTAATTAAATTCATAGTAGAATTATTAATATAGAGTATTGTTAAAACATTTATTTTTTAGTGGATTTTGAAAAACTCCCATATATTTTGGCATAAACGCTATACGTAATTTGATTAACTACTTATTAGCTTCTTATTTCCATAGAGGGCGTTTGTGTTGATTAGGTAGACCAACGTTCATACATTTTTGCCCATCCTCCTTTCTCATAGAAATCAGTGGACGGATAACAGGTACGAGGGTGGACGATAACTAGATTTAGTGGACGATAACCGGTGAAATCGGCATTTTGAGCTTTTTATTAGGATTAAAAAAAAACTAGTTATCTGACTAAAAAAATACTAACATGCAATGAAAATAGACTATACTAGAAGTATATTTTAACAAGTTTTTGTTTAATTTTTTTTATAGAACATATATTTTCACCCTCTCAAACTCAGTAACTCCACTAAATGGACGATAACCGGTAAGAAAACCCTACATTATCTATTATTTCTATATGTTCAATAGAATATTATGTAAATTGTAAATTTATTGTAATATATTATGAATTTTACCACCATAACCAATGAAAAGGGGCACACGTAATCAAGAAAAAATATAATTAGGATCTGAAATCTTAAAAATTTTCCTAGTTGAAACTTAATGAGATTTTTTTTAGATATAAAATATTCATTCTATGTGAGGCAAATAATTAAATACATAATGATAGCAGAAAAAACACTCTTGTTTGGGATTTGAGCTTCGTTATAATCATCGAAAGTTACCTTAATAACACAAACTGCAAACATTATTCATAACCATGGGAACGAAAGTCATCAAGTTAACAACGAACAATTTATCTAACTTTATTGCTTAAATGTGATCATCGTTTTGATGGAAAGTAAGATCATTGTCTTGCATATTTAGATACTTTCTTACTTTCACGTAGTAAAAATTGATGAATGTATCAAATTAACGTAGCAAAGTATTTATTGCAAACTTCAAGGTGATCAAAACATTGAAAACTGATCAAATTATTGTTAAAAAAATAAAGTTATGTTATACGCACGTCGTTAAAAATACCTAGTGAAAGTTAAAAACATTGTGGTGTTATTTTTTGATCAGTAGAAATTCTGTTATTGAGGATAGATTACACGGTTAAAGTTAATTTTGAATGTCAAAGAAAAGGCCACTTTGCGTTACAGAAGTCTAGAACTCGAAAATTTGTATATGGAGGTACGAATACTGACTCGTACAGCATTGCTTGTTTGCTTATATTTTGGTTGGCAAGTTAACATTAACGGTAATTTTAATTAAACCGCTTGATATCCATCTGGCACTTAGCGTGATTATGAAGAATCTAACGAGGTAATTATTTTGCATAATCGTACACATACCTACATACATATTTCATACGTATCGACTATGAAAAAATGCTGCTTATATTTGACAAACTTTTATCCTTCTCTACTTACCTAATGAGGAAGCAATTTTACCTCATTTCCAACACAGAATAAGGAGCTCTTCCCTACCGGTTGTCCCTATAGTAATTAATGGTTTTTCCTCTAACTTTAACGTCCGCACAGACAAATGACTGTTGGGAAGTCAGGTCGACGGCAGATAATGTATCTGATCACTTCTCCATCAATTCATTGTGGTCGATTCGATCAATACTAATTCCGAACGCGCAGCAAATTGGCATTTGTAATCGGGATCGCTTACACTATATCTATCTGATTAGTTACTTTGACGATTTTTATGAGGTTGTGGATAGGATTGAAGGTTGTGGTTTCAATTCAGGATTGGAAGTATATTAAGCATTTTCTAAATTGACCATGATGAAGCCGTTTTACTAAGCGGCTTGTTTGGGAAGGGAATAAAGATTTTCATAGATTATATAGGACTGGGATTCAATTGTATTATTTTGGTATGGAGACTAGACTATGCTTCGAAAGTCTGTAGGTTTAAATTGTATTAATTGGACGTCTTACGTTATCCTACTAGTTTACTGTACGCTTAGATAGAGACGACATTGGCATAATAATAATTTTAAACATAGCTATACAGCTATTCAATAAATACTGTTCTACTATACTGTATTCAATGTATTCAATAATATACTGTTCTTATAATATGTCACATAATATGGAGTGCTCGTGCAAGGAGTTTGATGGTAGGTATATCTTGAATAATACAATTAACAAAAGAAGCCCAAAAAATTAACGCGAAATTGTTCGCTATTAAAATCTTATCATCATCAAAGAAACCCTTACAAATTGGTCCCGTGAGATACTTTGATATTTTACTTATAATTACGCGTATCCACAGGGGGATGACGTGAAAGACAGTAAATGAATTAACTTGCTGAAATAAAATGTTGGGGATAAATAAGATTATAAGATTCTCTCACGCTTCGAATATTTATTAACCCTTTTCACTGTACAGACTTTCAGGTGATTGCCAATATAAATAATGTTCCGGTTTTTTCCATTTAAGAGGTGTTTATCTCCAGATACTTCAGAAAACTTCAGACTTGTATGTAAATCTTTGAGCTCGTGTACTTAACTTTGAAATAACTTATTTTATTATTTTTACGGAAATTTGCAAATAATCTTGAAAGTATCTCCTTTCTAACAAAAAAGAATGAATGAAATCGGACCATGCGTTAATGAATTACAGCTAAGTACACATTTTGACTTTCATCCCCTCTCCCAAGAGAACCGTGCTGAATTTCGGGATAAAAAGTATTCTGTATGTTACTCCTTAGTATGAACTTAAATCATGCCAAGTTTCATTTCAATCCATTAAGTAGTTTTTGCGTGATACGCGCACAAACATACAGACAAACAGACAAACAGATAAACAGACAAACAGACAAAAAATTCAAAAATAACTTTTTACGTTCTATTACTTATCCCTAACATCCGCCAGTTATTATTTTGCAAAAATCTTTAATGTACAGATACGGCAAGTCTACGATTTTATTATAATATATCTATAACTATAACTATAACTATAACTATCTAGAACAGTTCCTTGTACCACGTTATTAATTGATTATTATTTAGAATTAACAAAAAAAAGAACTACACAATTAAATAAATTTACTTAAATACACATAGAAGTCAATATTAAAATTATCATAAAGATTACTCCACAGTACCTCAGTTGACGATTATCAACTACTAAAATTTCAAACAACCTCTCTTATGTAGAGGCGGTATTCATAGGAACCGCTTTTAAAAATAATGACTTGTAGGCTCAGAGACGACTGCAACATTTTATTATACCTACACTAAATATATTGACAATGTATAGTGTTCCAGTAGATTGATAGGTACGTGAAATATTATGTTATATTAAATTATTATGACATTTCAGTATACTTAACGAAAACTCTATTTACAGGATTTATCCTGAATAATTAGCTGTGACTGTATTATTGAACTTTGACTGCTTTTTTGCACTGTCGCACTTTTCCATAATTGCCTGTAATTCTAGAACAATTCAAGAATACCACAAATTCAGCAAATAACAATAATATTTTTAATAGTCGCAATTACAAGTTTGTTAAAATAAATTATTAAAAACTTTGAATTCTTTTACTTAGCAAATTAGTAAAATGTTCTTAAATCTTAAATACAGTTCCCAAACATGTATTATGATATTAGGTATATAAAACTCTGTGTAGATAGACTCACAACTAAGATACTATTGGTAGGTTCCCACTCCTACGAAAATCTTCTCACATACCTGATTATTTAAGAGAAATATCTACAGTCATAACAGGTACTAAATTGTAAAACATACCCTGTTTGAATTGCATAGTTAAATAATTGATTGGCTCCTTTGCTTTGGGCTCTTCTCGTATAATATACGAGTCATAAATCAAGAGAGCAAGCGATTGAGCTGAATAAACTCTTGGTCAGTATCATTACTCGTAATGAATGAAGATAAGGTATTTGCTGCGAGGCATATTAATGTATGTCGCGACGAATCCTAATCAATTTATATCAATATTGCCAATGGAGCGCTCTATACTTGTTAGCAAGCATTAATGTGAATTTTAATGGTAGGGCTGTCAAAATACAATTTCATTTTTGTGCAAAATAAAATGTACATCAATAACGGAAACTAAGTTATAGTTTCTAGAAAAGGCGAAATAGTTTTTGAATTATACATTTTCACGGAGAGAAAAAACATTTTCGTATTACATTATGAGGTTACTTTAATTGAGTTTTAGTATACTTAGCTAAATTACTGACTTTGAAGTCTACGTGAGTAATTTATTCGAGAGGTGAATAATTCAGTAGCTAAATATATAACATCTGAATAGCAAAAATTTTGTCTAGTAGTTTAGTAAGTAATTTAGTCGAATCAATCTATTTTGTTCTACTTTTTCGGACGTGTTAAGGCCTCCAACATGCATCATTGGTTCATCAACTAAACCAGTTCAGAGTGAAGAAACCACTTAAAAATTTGTTACGATATATTTAATGACTACTAGAATAGCCATTAACGTAAGCTTTATTAACTTACTAGCTTTTGCCCGCGGCTTCGCCCGCGTGAATTTCGATTTTTCACAAATCCTGAGGGATAAGTAGATTTCTGGTCCACCCGCCCCCCGCCGCGCGGCGGCGTACCGCGGTACCGCGTACGGCGGGCGCAGGGCGCAGGGGCGCGGCGCGGCGCGGGCCGCGGGGAGCGTGAGCGTCGGCCGTCGCGATCGCGCGCAGCGAAAATACCTATCAGGGCGTTTTTAACATCTATTTACCGATTTCAACACAACTCCTTTTTTGAAAGTCGGTTAAAAAAGTAGCCTATGTTACTCCTTGGTTAATCCTCTACTTGTCTGTGAAAGTCCCTTCAAAATCGGTTCAGCCGTTCCGAAGATTAGCCCGTTCAAACAGACAGACAGACAGACAAAAATTTTAAAAACGTGTGATTCGGTTATGGTATCGTTCAAATAACCATATGAGCTTAATATGTGGTAGTTATTTCGAAATTACAGACAGACACTTCAATTTTATTTATTAAAGTATAGATTCTTTTATTGCGTTGTAGTCTGTTAATTTTGCATAACAATCCTTAGTGTACATACTGTAGGTACACGATTTTTGAGCAGTTGTGAATATTTTAGTTACTAAAATACTCTACCCTCGATTAAATTATCGCGTAGTTCGAATTGGCTTTACAAAGGTCACTAGTAAAACAATTTTGTTTATTACTCTATCTACTCTATTATGCACATTGTATTGTTATAATAACAATAAGAATTTATATATAATTATTTGAAGGTTACGCGATTCGGTAATAAAAGATATACATAACACTAGTCACTAGGTCAATGGTAATCGATTGGTAAATTGATATCTTACGTGGCTAGTTGGAGATAACATTCGAAAGTCAATGACACTTTATACCTTTGTTTCGATTTCGATTGATCAGATAAAAGCGGAACGGCTGTAACTCTTGCTTTGTTTTATCAACTGATTGTGACGCATGCTCAATGAAATGGATAGTAGATTGGATAATATCTTTAGATATTACGAAATTTAATTTTTGATCTTAATTACTTAATATTTATTTAATAAAAGAACTTATTTGGAAATATCACCAATTTGAATGCAAATATAAAGTTAGTAATTTAAACTGTATTTTAAGAATTATTTGAATTTTTATACATGAAAATTGTGATTTTGACAAATTACAAAGGTTTAAATATGCTTGTATGCTATAAATGCATTTTCAAATAGAGCGTATACTAATAGAATTTAATGTAGTTTATTCAATCTCTACGAAGAACGCACGGCGTAGAATAAATTTTAACTCTGTTAGAACTTAGAACTAACTTTTATTTTATTTTCTAAATTGCGACAACCCTAGGTATCATTTATCCAAATTAAGGCAGTACATATTGTGAGGCATCTGACTGTATGCAACGTTCGACCACCATAAATACTCCTATCGGGTTTAATACTAACTTACGAACATACTCGCCAGTTGTGGCAATGACCATGTGGTTTCTACAGTTATGGCAACCTCTACAACCTCTAAACCTCTTGCTTCTTACATGGTGTACCTCTTGATATATTCAATCTATTTGGTCTGTTTTAAAAAATACACGTATCTATGTTTAATATAACCAATTTCATCTTCTAGTTGAAGAGGAAAGAGTACTTATTAAGTGCAGCATAGTAACAGATAGGTTTGAACTTTGAACCCAAAATCATTTGGATTTCTGAATGATTTTTTATTATATTACTAGGCGACCAAATCATGTGCGCATCATCTTCTACCTGGATTTAGGTTTTTTAAATCGTTAGGGATACTAGGTATTTCAAAAACTAATTCCGTAATGCTTATCAGATTTTGAGATCATCCGTCCACTTAATGGGAAGACTTCCAAAGTTGGATTTGCTGATTCCTCAAGCTACCTATGTGTCCACCAAATGATCACTTGAGCTATAAGTATAAATTACCGGATTACCACCATATCTTCTATTTACATATAATAAAATCGTAGACTTGCCGTATCTGTTCATTGAAGATTTTTGCAAAATAATAACTGGGGGATGTTAGGGATAAGTAATAGAATGTAAAAAAGCTATTTTTAAAATTTTTCTCTGTTTGTCTGTTTGTCTGTATGTTTGTGCGCGCATCACGCAAAAACTACTGAATGGATTGAAACGAAACTTGGTACGAGTCAAGTTCATACTATGGAGTAACATAATAGGATACTTTTTATCCCGAAATTCAGCACGGTTCCCCAGGGAGAGGGGATGAAAGTCAAAACGTGTATTTAGCTGTAATTCAATAACGCGTGGTCCGATTTCATTCATTCTTTTTTTGAAAGAAAGTAGATACTTTAAAGATTATCGACTAATTTCTAAAAGGCTGGATTGATTTTGATGGGACTTTCATTGGCGGATGTTTACATTTTGATCTACCCAAAACATCCGCCAGTGAACTTTTAACTTTTAACTTTGTTTGGTTGCTAGCTGTTTTGTGTGTCAAATAAATAAATAAACAGTTTTTAGCATAATATGAGCTCAAAGGAGCTTAGGAAAAACAAAATGATTCCTACGGGATTTTTAAAAACCAATATAAATATCCACGCGAACGAAGTCACGGGTGTCCGCTTGTAATAAATAAATAGCTTTATTCAGTGTCAACCCTATAATATATACATCATCTATTCGAAATTCGAATTAAAGCACAACATGTGTGGCATCTGCGTATACGCGACGGGCGAGCGTCGTAAATACTCGTACTCGTATCTGCTTCAACAGGGACGTACACACTGGCCCGTTAGTACCGTTGAAGAGAGTGATCTGTAGCTCTATTTTCTAGTGGCAGTATTACAAAAGCGTAAATACTGCCGCAAAGCCGAGCGTTTCGATACGACGCCGTGTAAGCTAATATAACGCACGGTACACATTGTTCTAATTCAGTAAATACATTCACAGTTCACACACATGACCGCTAACTATGGGCATCATAGTTCACGAGTCACTCAGAGGGCGATCGAGAGAACTATTCTGGGAGATCCTTAGAAGAAACAGAGTCAACGACAACGACAACAACTGAATGGGTTACGAAGCTAAAGTGGCAGTGCGCGGCTATGGACATAAAAAACGCAGTGTTGGTATTCTCCCACTAGATAAACAGATGAAATTAGATGAGTCCAAGGGAGCTGCTGAATATAAGCAGCACAATAACATGGTGTGTGCTGTCCCCATAAGAAAACTGAACCCAGTGGTGGACATCCATCAGATAATGATGACGAAGTAAATTACTAGAATAATTTATGAGTAAGTAAATAGAAGAATAACAAAATCTTTACATACAAAATACATAGTTCACAAGTAGGGAGGTATCTATACATAAGTTGTACATGACTACAACATTTTTCAAAAATTCAATCTTAAACGCCACCATGACGCGTAGGAAACAACCAGAAGTGTACGAGGATATTTTTGCGCCTACCAAAAAATTACCATCTCAAGTGCATCGTAGCATCGGTGCAACATGAGACTGCCGATTCATATCGAGATTGCAGTCGATCAATTTTTCGCTCGTTACAAACATAAAGGAACGATTTCAAGTGCAGAGTCAGACGCTGGCCTCCGCTCATCAATTCCAAGTAAATAATCTCCCGGTATCCGTGCACAATAAAAGGTGGCAATGATTGATTGTTGGATTTTCTCTGTCTTCCGTTGGTAAAAGTAATTTTGGTTGTGGAATCTAGAAATCATGGATGCGTTGTTCGTGTATTCGTAGCAATTGAAAATCTTTCTAAATGAAATTAATGAGCTAACTCCAACAATTTTCATGAAAACATACTTGTGACCCAGATTTTACAAAATTACAAAATCACACTTTACTAATTTAAATAACTTAAATTTCAACACTAATATTATAAAGGCGAAAGTTTATGTGTACGTATGTGTGTATATTTGTTACTCTTTAATGCCGCAACTACTGATCTAATTTGGTTGTTTAGACTATTCCCTGACTCAGCACATAGGCTACTTTTTATCCTGAAATAATCTCACAGTCCTCACCAGATTTTTAAAAAAAACCAAAATCTATAGCTACAGCTATAGGTAGATTAGGTACTATAGAAAACTTCCTTGAAAGTAGGTATAAAGGTTAGAAAAGGAAGCGGGAACGGAAACCGGAAATCTACGATTCCATCGGGATTTGTGAAAAACATAAATTCACGCGGGCAGAAGCTCGTGCAAATTAATTTTCTAATTTAGTAAATAAAACAACAATTGAAATTATTTTACTTAATGAGAAAAACTATCATTAGAGCAATTAATAAACAGACGAATAAGATAAGCTCAAACGTGGATTGCCTTTTAGATTGATAGTGATCTTTATGAGCTGTTCATGGCAAAACCATTTAATCAACAATTCTTCAGCCGAGAATATCACTGCTTAACTATCCAATTAATCAAACAATCTTACTAACAACCAATTAATTTATTCAACACGTAATCACTCAAAAGAATTACATAACAAAATACTGACTGTCCCTTGAGATTGATCGATTATGATAAATCAATCGATGACCTCGATTCATACCAATCAAATCGAATAGCTCAAACTTCAATTGGACTTGTGTCAAACGATGATTGGTTGCAACACTAGCTACGCCTAATTGGCTGAATGAATTTTGCTCGCGTGCTCGTGCGGTTAACGTGAGCATTGATTTGAAATGGATATGACCATTTGGATAGAATAAACCTTGACCACAGAACTTTGTTTTTTGTTCAATGACAAGTCAAGACTTGGGATCTCATCTCATGGTAAGGGACCATGCAGTCTAAGATAGCGGCCAATCTAGAGAGGTTATGCCAGATTAAACCCTAATTTGGTACACAAAAGCTTGGTAGGCAAAAAAAGGAAAACATCCGAAGTACTTTTGCTTTTATATTTTATTTTAAGATAACGTGTATCTGTGATACAGATAATGTATACGTAGAAAAACAATATTTTTATCAATATACTGAATAAGATGGATGAAGGATTTTTAGAATAAATATCATACTGATGGATTAGATGGACTTTATCTTTGGTCATACATAATCCTTGAATGGACACCTACACAAAATACTCTTTAAACATTAATAGGATGTGACTGTGAACTGTGAGCATAACTACTACAGAATGGAGCAATTACTTCACTCGGCCCAAAAGTTATTGTTTCAAATTCCAAATCCCCATAAATCGGTCTCCGCATCCATACATCTTCCTTGCTCTACGCTCAGTTGAATAGGCAGTGTGATTGCAACCAACACTTTGGCCTTTGTTTCGAACGCACGTCGCTATCTATCACTGCTCAGCCCGCGGACCAATTTGTTAGTTTACAATTTATTCTTGTACCGAGAATGCAGGCAAAAAGTTCCGAGACTGTGGAGCATGCGTCAGCTATTTGCGTTATGCAATAAATTTTAATAGACATTGTCTTAATGGCGTCTTGAGTTTTAGCACCCTTTTTATTTCTTTGTAGGCAATGAGTAGTTAATGAATAAATAATTGAAATAATCCCGAAATAGCTTAAAAATTAGAAGTAGTAAAACAGACTGGGATGACTTCAAGCTCATTGGACCGATGCGCGATGCAATGATCTGATGAAGATGGTTGCAAGCGGGTGAAGAAAGAGGGACTGTCCATAAAACCGTATTTGATAAAACAAGAGCTAAGCTAAGATACCTATGTTTTAGTAGGCGCATTCGAAATGTTAGAAGAATGGATGGATAAATGATAGCGCCTCTGATAAAAAAAATCAGCATTTAAACTAGGGTCACAAGCTTTTTAATGTTCTATTAGAGCAGTCAGCATCTATCAAAATAGCGTTTTCAATACGAAGATTGGAAGCTAATTATCGGCATAGTTCTGAACAGCAGTAATCTGTTTATCTTTTTTAGGTTAAATTAGGTTAAATTAGGTTAAGTTAGTTAGGTAGTTATTTTGCTGGCTCAATGACTAAATCTTGGCCTCCGATAGTCCTCATACCTGTTCTTGACTACTTCAAACCAATTTGCTATTCCGAGGGCTTAAAGATCTTTGAACGCTTCGTCCATCCAGCGATACTTGGGACATTCAACAAGCCACTCAACTACCGGAGGACTCAAGCTATGCTCTTGTTGAAACATGATCTTTTCCCATCCTCACTATAGACATTCAAGCGAGCGGAATCACGTCGATTTTGTTCACTAATAAATAATCTGTTAGGTCCGGCTACCAGTTGTTTAATCTCCCATCCAGTAGGTACCTACTTTTTCAAGTAAATGCACTCCATTACAGAGTTTCACTTACTGTTTAACCTTTATTCAGATAAGATAGTAAACAAGCGCAAACTAAGTGTACAATAAAAATTTCAACGTTAAATAACACGCCAATCGTAAATGCATAAATATTTTTGATAAATAATAAAATATTTTAAAACTCAGCTCAACTAAAATGCTCAACAAACACGCGCATAACTAACCGCTAACGAACTGTGTGCACCGCGCACCGTAACTCTTTCGTCTGATCGGAGTTTATTTCTATGAAAGCTATCATAATAAAGTTTTTATTGCTATTCATCTGCAGTGAACACTTACGCTTCGTAGAAAAAAACTTCGTTATGGAAGAGGTTATAGTGTAAGATAGTCCTGTCAGTTTTGATCGTTCGTACTTGATTTATGAGTCGGAAATAAGACACGTTTCCACTGATTTCCGGCAATATTGTGACGGATGAAATTTAATCGTTAATGTTACAATGTGCTATTCTATCTATCGATTCCCAAATTGAAGTCATTCGATTCCCGGTTTGGGCCAAAAATTGTTAGGTATTGGGTTTTCCGACAGGAAATTTTCCCTATCAGTCCGGAGTAGGTATGGTGGGTAGTTAGTAGTTGCCGGTATTTTACGGTTTACCTCCATGTCTCAGAGAGCACCGTAAACCATCGGTTTTAAGTTATTATGTAATATACAAAATACAACGTTGTACAACAAATAAAATATAAATAGACGTTTAACGTCATGAAGTCATCAATTTTGCTGAGTTCTTAACGTTAAATTACTATTTGTAATGAAAGAGTTGTAGATATAAATGTACAGAGCAAACAGAAAGCTGATTTAAATCAAGATAAACAAGTATAAATTAAAAATTTAAAAAACCCCCGACATTTAAGGTGGAACAGACACACACAGACACGTCAAACTTATAACACCCCGTCATTTTTGCGTCGGGGGTTAAAAAGGGAGGACCACAAAAAACAGCGTTATGCGTAGAGTGTGCGTAGAGCACCATGCAAGGCTTATCCGAGTATGCGACGAAATAGGCAAATCTCTGAAAACGCTCTTATTATCGTACTTGTAGTTAGGTCATATACTTTTGGAAACACACACAAATGAACTGTGAGGTCATGCTCAGCATCCGTCATGTGGACAGCCTATAAAACTTACTATAAGTCATGCATTTGTTTTATGTAACTATCGACTATTGACAGGCACAAATTTCGAACGGGCAAACGTTATTTGTTATTTGAACGGGAAGTACAAAAAGTGATTGAGTAGTGTTTGCTACATGTACAGATTAATTTTCCACTTGTCATTGAGTACATTTTTGTGCTACGTTATTGGTGAACTCAATGAGGTTGTTATAGATCGACCAGAATCTCATGAAAAATAGGGAAATTAAATTTTGTAGTAAGGAACACTAGGTTAACTCGGCTGCCCTAGTGATAAACAAAGTAATCACATTCAGAACACCTTACCTGGGATCGTTTCACGAAACGAAAAATCAAGCAACTGCATTTTAAATACAAAAACAAAGTAATCAACAACTAATTTGTTTTTGTGTTGTGCTTGTTGTTTACTTGGTTTTTGCATTTATATTCCGGGTTAGTGTGTGCAGTTACTTTGTTTGGGCAATTCAAATTTCAGTAAACGGTTCAAGTTATTTGAAATATTAAACTGTGGACACTGTGGTAATAAACTACTCGACATAAAACTTTTGTTAATGCAAAAAAGTCAATTTCACAAAAAATTTCAGTTACTTTGTTTATCGCTAGGGCAGCCGTAGTGTTGCTTACTACAAAATTTAATTTCCCTATTTTTCATGAGATTCTGGTCGATCTATACACAATTAATGAATTTATAACAACAAAGTTGCATTGCTTACTAGAATGTGTGACACTATGTGTGAATTTTTTAATTTTGAGACACAAGTATAAAGGGCAGGTTAAAGTCTTATCATAGAAGCAATGGTCAATAGAAACTCATGACCGCATATAGATAAGTGAATTTGTCTACCAGCCCGAGCGATTGACAGTCAATATACCTAAAAACGTAGTGACAATCTTCACTACGTTTTTAGGTATAAGTAGATACCTGCAGTTTTCGAATATACTGCAGTTTTCGGCTTATGGTGTATTAGATATACCAAAAGAGATCTTGACGTCACAGCCTAAAATAGAGGACGACGCACATTAGCCAAAGCTGAGATGACCAAGATTAAAGTAGATGGAGAAATCGACTGATGCAGGCCCAAGGCCACTAAGGGCTGTAATGCTATAAAAGATGATGATGGTGATAGATCTATAGTAAGGATGGCATTAAAGGTAAGGAGTGAGCGAAATTGGAAAACCTCCAACATAATATGGAGATATAAAGTTGACGATGGTGAAATATGGTTATTTTCATATGTATAACTGTCAATTATCCTAAGTGATTCGCACCTGAGTTAAGTGTTTCTATTTAGTTGTTTACTCGGCACAGATACATTATCTTAATAAATTGGGAAGCTTTCCCGTGTACCATTTATCTTGTTTTTCGTTTCGTCACTGTGAATATATGAAATGGAGGTTCATATTGTGTCATATTTTATTCTTGCTATTGGCAAAATATATTTTGTTTATTCTGGTAGGTCATTTTGGCCGCGCCTAGTTAAACTTAAATATTTAATTTAGATTATGGCGTAACTCACTATAAACAGCGTTTTTCAAATACACTAATAGAAAAACCATTTTGCAAAACATTTCAGACCTAGCCCGCACCGCGAAATTTATTCGCGCGATTTTAAAAGTCATGTGAAAACTAAAGTATAATTCACATTATACATATCGCGTAGGAGCGCAGCGGAAATGCAGTAGGTTAAGAAAATTAAAACATACAGAACAATTTAAAAATTAAAGTTCAAATCTGGGTCTATTCGTAGATGCTCAAGTATTCCGCAGAACGCGACCAGCTTTTTGTCACATGGAAATATTATGTTAAAATTTAAAACTGATCTTCAAATTTCAATTTTCTTTATATGAGTCGCTCAGCGTCTTACTTAGATGTGAATTGTGCGTTACTTTAATAGCTGAGTTCAGGGCTCAGGCTAAGCGCGGTTGCTTCGCGAGGCTGTGCTTTGTCTCGCAACGCTATCAGCACGGTAATACCGTGGTAGTGTATACCCTCGCGGTCGCGTTGCCTCGACAGAAGCCAAGAGATTCGTATAATTACTATACGAATCGAAACGTGAGATGCGTCCACACCGGCCGGGCTATGACGTAAAAGCTATGCATGTCGAGGCTGCTGCGACTAATGTAAATCAGGTGATTAAGGCCCTCTTTCACCACCTCCTGATAAGTATCAGATAGCTATCTATAACTTTTGTCTTTGTCACTTGACATAAAGTAAGAAAATAACAAAACTTACGTTAAGGCTATCCGCACTTATCAGAAGGTGGTGAAACAGCCTGTTAAAGTTACTTTTTAGCAAATATCAAAATTATGCAAACATTACGCAGGCTACGAGCAATTTCTGTGATTTCTTTATTTTTATTAATCTGTCGATACCGGTTCCTAGAAATGAAGTTGACAACAGATTTCATCTTATCGCTAAAAACATGACCTTGCTCTACAAAATTTACCCAATCTTTTATCTTATCTCCCAAAGGTGTTATGTAAACAATTGTCACAGTCCAAAATGAGATCACTTTTGCATCACCGTCTAAGAATCTCGGCTATCTGACGACAGGGCAATTAAGAAATTTATCGTAACGGCTCTTTCTAGGCCACCCATTACACTAATGATCTCTAATTTCGGTATCGTGATTCCGTACAAACGAGATGTGAATAATGTAAATGGAAACTCGTTACGTCAATATAGATGAGGCCAATTTGGAATATTATGATATGATGTTATGTGCAGTTTGTGGGCCCCATCTACGAATGCTATGCTCGAGACATATTGGTGCAGAGTTGAGGCAAAGCGAAGCGTCATTCCGGAAATGTTCATATGTTTTAAATTTAACTTTTTTATCTTTACTTGGTAATGTAGGTACATAGACTGAAGAACGATGAATATGACAAAAGAATACCTGCGACAATGGCGCGCACCGCTGTGCATTTGCATGGCGAATTTGTTCTTCTGTTAATTCACTTATTAATTTAATTACATATGTACCTACTGGAGTTAAAGTTCAGTTTACGTACACAAACGCGACGCTACGCTTTATCTTTGCACCAATATACCTTGAGCCGGAATAACCAAAGGCTATGTCTGTTTTCTTTTTGGAAAATGGAATACAGAGCCAAGATTCACTAGGCAGACGTGGACAACAAGAATTTGTTGTTTATTTATCGATACTAACAATATGAATAAATTCCTTCCGCTAAATAGGATAGATACGAGAGAATCCAGATCGCAAAAACAATAGCGGCATGTAGAATCGATGCTGGCATTATTAAAATCGATTCCGCTGTCCCGGGTGCGTTCACATCGAGCCCTTGGAAGGAGCAAACAACGTATAAAGATGATTTGTTTAAAATTCCGCGACCAAGAGCTGCGTGATGAATATCGGGGCCGTACATCGGAATAATGATCCCGCCTTGCACCGCATTCAATGGCATTTTGCATACAATATGGTAGATGGATTTATATTAAAATATGGCGAACGTCAGTGCCGGTTGCTCACAATAAATTATTCATTGCACACAGTCAATTTTCGTTCAAGATAAACTGTGGAGTAATATCAAATCCGCTGCCATTGTAAAGAGCTCATAAATATTCAGATTACATATTATTGTTCTCGGTTTGTCGGTAATTAGATCGCCCACGAAAGGAAGCTGCGATTTAATCACAGGTAGCGACAAAGTTGGTAATAAATTAGATGCGCGCCCGCTGTACTGTGTGTACACGTTTACTCATTAGTGCAGCTCGCATTATCGTCAGATTACTGTGGAAATAAGGAAGACGGATAAAATAAATATTTCAACGCTATATAAGAGGAGCTCAAACAATAGTGTGCTGTTGACCTGTTTGTGAAGAAGCGCACTATTTACTTTCATTAAACTGTTCCAGTTTTTTTTCAGAGTATACTCTGAAAACCACGTCAAACTTGAAAATATTAATTCCTTTTCTTCTTCAATTAAAATTAATGCTTGCGTGAGGTACGATAGTTATAGTCTAATTTTTAATTCGGTGGAATTCTGTCAGTTCTATCTATATTAATATAATAAAACTGTAACAGATCCAATTCTGTACATTGAAGATATTTTGAAAATTTTTATTGGAGGGCACTCTATAATCGATACTGAAACCAAAACTGTAATTTTTTTCATTTTTGTCTGTCTGTCTGTCTGTCTGTCTGTCTGTCTGTCTGTCTGTATCTTGGCCGCGCATCACGCCGAAACTACTGAATGGATTCGAATGAAACTTGGTACGATTTGAGTTTATACTCCGAGGTAGGTTATAGGATACTTTTTGTCCCGAAATTCAGCAGGGTTCCCTAGGGAGAGGGGAAGAAAGTTAAAACGTGTATTTAGCTGTAATTCATTAACGCGTTGTTCGATTTCACTCATTCTTTTTTTGTTAGAAAGGTAGTACTTTATATATTATCCCGTAAATATTTCAAGGTCATAGGTTTGTTAGTTCAGAAATGACAGACATTTATTGGGTTCAAAGAACATGGGACCCGGATCTTTGTACGTACGGCTTATTTTAAACTGGCGTACGTTTAAATTTATGTTTGTCGGTCTGTCTATTTGTTTCAACTAATCTCAGAAACGGCTGGATCGATTTTAACGGAACTTTCAATGGCAGATAGGTGTTGTTATAAGGAGTAACTTAGGCTACATTTAGTTTAAGTACATAAAAGAATTATGGGATCCGTTCCGATCCTAGGTATATAAAACCTATAAACACGCGAACGAAGTCGCGGGGGTCAGCTAGTTTTAAAAATAAAATGGATTATTGGTATGAAAGAGAGGGTTACCACCTGAAGTTCAATTTTACCCCAAATTAAAAAGTACCTGAAGTGTCTGTCAGGTATTTGTTATATTATCTACATGAGTCAATTGATTTACATTTAAGTACATAAGTTTTGAATTTATTATATTTTTTGTGGGAACTGTTTTATCTCTGGTAACATTAAGAAACATCAAAATACCACGGAATTAAAATTCAGATTATAGGTAGGTATTAGAGGTGATTTGGTATTAGGTATTATTAGGTAGTATTTGGTATGGTATTAGAGATACAATCCCTAAACTTAATTGAATTGACAGGTCTAATGGTATAGGATCCCGCTATACAACGACCTTCACCGAGATGTTTATTTGATGAAACTTATTTTATATTTAATTTAATATGTCAATAAATATATTGCATATGGGTTGCCTAGAAAACAGTCCAGGATATGATTAATTAATAATTTAAAAAAAAATTAACATTTCACTGGTTTGATTATTAGACAAATTCATAATGAAATAATCTTTATTTTCATTTAATTTTAATTCAATAATCAGACGTGCAAAATGCTAGTATCTGTTTACCTATTTACACCTGGCTACCCGAGAATTGTGACCGGAAAAGAATAGGTAACCTAACGTTTCCATATTCTATGGGCTTCATACTTTCGATTGGTACTATATATACTATAATATATACTATATATTGATTATTAAATCAAACCGGTGAAATGTTTAAAAAAAATTAATTATTAATTAATTATATCCTGGACTGAAATTTGTTAGGCAACCTATATGCAATATATTTATTGACATATTAAATTAAATATAAAATAAGTTTCATCAAATAAACATGTCGGTGAAGGTCGTTTGTATAGCGGGATCTTAGACCATTAGACCTGTCAATTCAATTAAGTTTAGGGATTGTATCTCTAATACCAGTAAGTGGTGTGATTTTCACAAATTATCCCGCGGAAAGGGTAAGATAGGTAGGTAACATAGATCGGTCAATTTTAAGCAGTTTAAAGATTTTGTAGAGACGAATAGGCACTAATTATTATTGTAGTCTAGGCTTTTTGCATTGCAGGTCACTCCATCTCTCAACCGTTGAACTGTGAGTATCTACATTCTTCATTCTAGCGTTTATATCGACATACATAATATCACTACTAACTAAGTTTCCATTATTTTTTATTTATTTACTTGAACAAGCATGCTTTATAGTTTCCATTATTTTGGAGCCAACAAATTCTGACAAAAAAGTATAAAAATAAATCAAAACAGTAAAAGAAAAACAAACAAATTCTGTGTTAGTATTGCAATCCGACAAACAAAGCCGGCAAACTCGCTTCTTAAGTAAACGTTGCGCAATTTTAGTTGTTCAGTATTGGTTTTCAAGCGAATACTTTTGTTCGTTTCACTATAAACATTATTTTTATCCATAGATTTCTAATCTGTATTCAGATCTTGTTGATGGACAACTGTTACCGTTTATTAAACAAATAATGTTACAGTATTCGATTTGCTTGTTTTCATTGATCTGATTATTAAATCATTACAACACTGAACACTACCTTTACCTAAATATATATTTTGAGATGATTTACTTATGAAACTGATTTTAACTATAATTTAATATCATGTATAACAAGCGGACACCCGCGACTTCGTTGCGTGGATATTGGTTTTTAAAAATCCCGTGGGTATCATTTTCTTTTTCCTAAGCTCCTTTGAGCTCATACCTTGCTAAAAACTGTTAAAAGTTCACTGGCGGATGTTTAGGTAGATCAAAATGTAAACATCCGCCAGTGAAAATCCCATCAAAATCGATCCAGCCACTCAGAGATTAGCCGGTAATCTTTAAAGTATCTCCTTTCTAACAAAAAACGAATGAATGAAATCGGACCACGTGTAAATGAATTACAGCTAAGTACACATTTTAACTTTTATCCCCTTTCCCAAGGGAACCGTGCTGAATTTCGGGATAAAAAGTATCGTATTATGTTACTCCGGTCCGTAGTATGAACTTAAATCATAACAAGTTTATTTTCAATCCGTGCAGTAGTTTTTGCGTGATGCGCTCACAAACATACAGACAAACAGATAAACAAACAAACAGACAAAAATTTCGAAAATAGCTGTTTTACTTTCTATTACTTATTCCAAACATCCCCCAGTTATTATGTGTAAAAATCTTTAATGTACAGATACGGCAAGTCTACGATTTTATTATATTATGTATAGATAATGCTACAGTATTCGATTTGCTTGTTTTCATTGATCTGATTATTAAATCATTACAACACTGAACAAAAAAAATATGTATTTAGGTAAAGGTAGTGTACCTTTACTTAATTCATATTTTGAGATGGTTTACTTGTCTTATGAAACTGATTTTAACTATATTAATATATTTAATCAATAATAACTGCGTAAACTAACTCAATCACACCAATATGCTCATTTTCATAAAACGCTTTGATAAACGCTGCGCGTGAATACGATCAAAATACGATGAAACCTTACAGTATTTTATAGCTCTATCAATTTTAATTGTAGCAATGTAAAGTCTGTGTATATAATATAAACTCATATTTAACTTCGTCCCTACAGTTACATTGTACAAAGTACACTTTATAGAAATCAAGACGTATAGGTACGTTTCGTTTACAAATGAGCAAGGTCATTGACCGATCAACAATAAAGACAGTAGCTTAAATGGCAACTGAACATAACAGTTACTATGTAGGTATTCAATCCTCGAGGCATAAAATGTATTGTATAATATGATTTATTGACATGTTAGTTACAGCGCTTTACATGCTACTTCATTTATTTGGGACACACCGACTTTGAAAATGGACAATAATTTACTTAGTTAAGTTTTTTTATTAAGAAAATTCAAATTCAAAGTTCAAACACAACAACACACAAATACAATTCAAATCTTTAAAGTATAAAAACTATGTGTACGTACTTTTACTACATTTTTTTGAAATAGTTTTTTAAGGCAGAATAATCGACACTAATATCAAAGAATATTACACAATGTAGAAGTACGCCTAGCAGTATCACATGTTGCGTTTTCCTTGTTATTAAATTTCGGGGTTATGCTTATTTCTTCTATTGAACTATATAAATATATTTAGACTTTAGAGAGTAATAAATAATAGGCTACTTTAAAAAAAAACTAATAATAATAAACGAGATCGCGGGTAACAGTTAGTAAGATATAAATTGGATAACACAGGAAAAAATAGAGTTAATTAAGAAGAATCGGATGTTATCAATCATTTTACAGAGTTTGTTAGCACTATACTTGGAAACAAGCCAAAATTGCAATAAATTGCGTGGATAATATATTAAGGGACCGTACTATCATGTATCAATATGTAAATACTACACGTCGACAACGAGAGAATCTCTAATAATACCGCACCGAAATTTTTAACCCCCGACGCAAAAACGACGGGGTGTTATAATTTTGACGTGTCTGTGTGTGCGTGCGTGCGTGCGTGCGTGCGTGCGTATCTGTGTCTGTGCGTCTGTGCGACTGTGCGACTGTGCGAATGTACGTCTGTGCATCTGTGCGTCTGTGCGTCTGTGTGTATGTGCGTCTGTGCGTCTGTGCGTCTGTGCGTCTGTGCGTCTGTGCGTCTGTGTGTCTGTGCGTCTGTATGTATGTGTGTCTGTGTGTCTGTGTGGGTTTGTGTGTGTGTGTACGTGTGTGTTTGTGTGTGTGTTTGTGTGTGTGTGTGTGTGTGTGTATGAGTGTTGTTAGCTATGTTTGATGAAAATCAAGGGCTTGATTAGTAGAATAGCACTATGCAAATCCAAGATGGCCGAGACCACAGCATGGCGAATGTCGAGGTTTTTTTTAATTTTGAAACTTGTATTAATCTTGCTTTTATATTATTAATTCTTAGGTTAGGATGTGTGTCTTACCTCAGGCCTAAACGAGCTACAATAGCGTCTTGTCTCAGAATTAATTTTGGTGGCATCCAATCAGGCAAACCATCGGTTTGTTGATCAAACACAACAAAAAGCCTACGCTCAATCATGAAGGTGCTGCCGGCACTATCAATCATAGAAAACTGGAGACTTCGTTAACCGTTAAACTCTGACCTTTTAGAAATGTCCAATTATACAAATAAATATTAGAAAGCAAAATTATCAACTTTGAGCGTTTTTAACCGACTTCCAAAAAGGGGGAGGTTCTCAGTTCGACGCGTAATTTTTTTTCACAAGATGTGTTCTCATGAACTTGGGCGCTTATTACCCTGTGAGTCAAATGTTGATGCATGCCTGAGGATTGTTTCGTCGTCGTCGTTGTCGTCACTAAGCGGTGGGCGTCCAGTGCTGGACATAGATCTCTTTTAGGACCTTCCACACGCCGTGGTCTTGTGCCGCTTGTATTCAACAGCAACTTGCGACTCATCTAATGTCATTGGTCCACTTAATGGGAGGTCTGTCTATTGCGCTTTCTGGTGCGAGCAGCGAGGTCTCAATTCTAGCACTTTGGGAGTATTGCAGCGATGCGTGCTAGTTAAGACTGTTTATTTTTTAGTATTGACTAATGAATGTTTAACTGAGATATTATCAGACTGATGGAATGGTAGTAGAAATTGAGTACTCGTTAACGTGCAATAAGTTTGACAAACCACAGCTCAAGCCTCTTGACCAGTCATGGGCAAATAAAAAATATGCTGTCTCAAACTGAACCAGGAGGATTAATTATTCTCTAACTTAGTGATCATCACTAAATGATAGCCACCAAAAAGTTCGATATATATTGCTGCTTTACTGTGTGAAATAAAAATTATATTTCATAATTAACCTTCAATGGATAAGAAACATATGGCAAATAACCTCAGTGGCTATCATTTTTAGGGTTTCGTACCCAAAGGGTAAAAACGGAACCCTATTAATGTCACTCGGCTGTCTGTCCGTCTGTCTGTCTGTCTGTCTGTCGGTCTGTCTGTCTATCCGTCCGCCGATCACAGGTCTCTAGCTCGTAGACTAAATGAGTTACAAACCTAAAATTTTGGTATTTTTTGATATAGGCTCACTGGTCACCTTCGAGGTACACAGCGTGCACAAGTGTAAATTAAAAATTTAAAAAACCCCCGACATTCGCCATTTTGTGGCAGCGGCCATCTTGGATTTGCAATAGTGCTATTCTACTAGTCAAGCCCTTTCATTTGATACCCATATTACAGAAGTTGTGAAAAAATATGTAATCCGACATTTTGTAGCGGCGGCCATCTTGAATCGATTTTCATCAAACATAGCTAACAACACTCTCGACTAATTCACCTCTCAAACAAAAAAAACCGCATTTAAACGGTCCTCCCGTTTGAGCGCTACAGGGGAACAGACAGACACACACACACACACACACACATGCACACACACACACACACATGCACACACAGACACGTCAAACTTATAACACCCCGTCGTTTTTGCGTCGGGGGTTAAAAATGCATTAGCACATAAGCGAGCCATAAAAAATGAAGAACGAAAGTTGATTGGACATTTCTATTTGACTGATATGTACCTACTTGGACACAGTCCAAAATTGTAATAAAGCGCTTCTCGTTAATCTTTGATGGGACCATCTCTATTAAATTGTTCGCTGGTTGTAAATTTTTAAAAATATCGCGCGTTTTTCATAATAATATTATTTAGAGATGAAAAGATGTTATTATTGTGTTGTAACTTTTTGTAAGTTTTACGTTAACGTGATGCTGTTTCTATGATTTATATTTTTATTTTTAACTATGAAACTATTCATATAAAGATTGAAAAAAAAAAAAATCTCTGACTCACTCACTGACTGATTCTTTAACGCCCAGCCCAAACTTTTGGACCTAGAAAGTTGAAATTTTGCGCAGGTGTAACAGAGGTTCTTTTTATGAGGAAAAAGGTTAAGGATTTTTCAAAATTACCATGAGCTAGAATTTGTAATTTCAAGCAAGCGAAGCCACGCTGGCCAAGTGTGGATTGATAGACTTCACACACCTTTGAGAACATTATGGAGAACTCTCAGGCAAGCAGTTTTCCTCATGATGTTTTCCTGCACCGTTAAAGCAAGTGATTACTTAAAATGCACCACCACCACTACAGCCTTATAACGTCCCACTGCTGGGCACAGGCCTCCTCTCACATAGAGGGATTTAGAGCCGCCACGCTGCTCCAATGCGGGTTGGCGGGCTAAAAACGCACTCCGCAAAAACGCGGTAAAAACGCACTCCGAAAAGTTGAGGTGCATGCCGGGACCAAACTTGGTCTCCCCGAGGAAGACCGTAGTCTTAACTACTAGGCTATCAACGCTTTCAAATATAATGTACTAGCGGTCCGCCCCGGTTCCTCCCGTGGTACATAATATATAGCCTATAGCAATCAAGGATCACGTACATATCCAACGGTGAAAGAATTTTTGAAATCGGTCCAGTAGTTTCCGAGATTAGCGCGTTCAAACAAACAAACTCTTCCGCTTTATTATATTAGTATAGATTAGAGCATGGAAAATGTATTATAGAGCATCTGTAACCTTTTTTAACCAACTTCCGAGCAAAACTTCGGTAAGTATACATCATGTTTAAAAAGTTAAGTACTTAGCTTGACTTTGCCTTTAACTTGTTTAATAGAACCGCAAATTCGATATTTTAACAAACCCATATCTAACCTATGGTATTTTTGTTCTGATTTCGAACTTTTGTCATAAAAACCTTGGTTTTATGCACTTTTAACAATGTGCCTACATGAAGATTGTAAAAATATGTTCCGATAATGTGAACTGGAATTCCGAACATAGCTTTTCATTTTTAGAAAGGTCTTAGGTGCTTAAATCTGTAAATAATGATGTTGCTTGTTTGAGACAAAATTTCTTTAAGGCGCTTCGTTAAAATTTGAAACTTCATTTTTAGTATCAAAAAAAATTAACAAGCGTTAAACAAGTGTTTATGTTACCGTACATATTTACATTTGACAGATTTCCAATACAAAAACTGTCTTTAGTCTTCAGCTAAATTTGTATACCTAACCAAAATAAATTATTTTGTCGTCGGTTTCTGATAACCGCTTATTAAATAGAATTTTCAGCATATATAGTTAAAATAAACAGGAAGTTCCAATAAATACCTACTTAATTAATTTCGAATCACAAATAGACAATAGCAGTTGATATTTAATATTTATTTACCATATGAATAATAGTAAACTAGCCCACCTATATTTAAATTACTGCATTCAATTTTGTTAATAATTTATTAGTCATAGTATGTACACGCGTATTTTGCATACTTGCATAGTGTTAAGTCTGCTGGTTACAAACAAATGAGAAACGAAACCCGTTTTCAGTTGGAATTCGGGATTCAAAGAGAATACATGAAAGTTGAAACTAAAGCGATGTACCGAGTGATGTCAACGTATGAAATTATATTAAGAGATGGACGAGTATTTGTACTACTAGGTGATGCCCGCAACTTATGGATTAAGGCATTTTATCCACATGGATACAGGCGGCACAAGACCGTGGCGCGTGGAAGTCCCTACAAGAGACCTATGTCCAGCAGTGGACGTCTATCGGTCGAGCACGACGACGACGACGACGAAGGCATTTTAAAAATCCCGCGGGGACTCAAATTTCCGGGATAAAAAGTATCCTGTGTTAATTTCCAGGATACGAGCTATCTCTATGCCTAATTTCGTCAAGATCTGTTCAGCGATTCAAGCAGTGAAAAGTTAACAGACAGACAATCAAAAATATTAGTATACCAATGGATTTATTGATGCAAGTGTTTCTGTCTTTCAGTTAGTTAACTAGTGTTTACGGTTAATTCGCTGAACCAATTTTCATAGGTACAATTTACTTCCGTGTTTCAATATTTCTATGTGAAAATTCATTAGGTTCCCGAAGGTTCCCGCCTTTATTTTTGCCTATATATTTGTTCAAAATATGTTATTTTTAATTTTAATCATAAATAATTAAGTATAGTTTTCTCTAGTACGAGGGTCAGCCATTGTTTCACTAAGAATACTGGTTATATGAAGCAAATAAAGCAGTACTGAAAAGTTCGTATTAAAAATGCACGCACTATAATTTCGATCAAACAATACGCTTTCAAAATTTCTATCAGCAATGTTG
Source organism: Melanargia galathea (assembly GCA_920104075.1). Taxonomy (NCBI): domain Eukaryota; kingdom Metazoa; phylum Arthropoda; class Insecta; order Lepidoptera; family Nymphalidae; genus Melanargia; species Melanargia galathea. Next base: position 7,547,174 of record OV049870.1, read on the forward strand.
GGAACCAAATCGTCTCATCTCTCTGGCATTCGTTATTCCTCGCTCCATTGCATTGTGCTGTATGCAGGTAGAGTATCTAATAATGCACGCGCAAATATTAGCTTAGACCCAGACGGGCCAAGCGGACGCAGTACTAGACGAGAAATAAATTTATACTTCCGATTTTTTGTTTATCCCACTCCAAGTTTTAATTTTAAACTTTTGACGTCCTCCGCAAATACCTTTTTTGTTACAGAGCGAGCAATTTTGCTTTAAATTAAATAAATCTTGTTGTTTAGGAAAATAGAATCACCGGATTGTTTATATTTCAAGAATGAGAATATACTTAATATTATATTTGTTTTGTTTTGAATATAAAAATGTAACCACCACCACTACAGCCTTTTAACGTTCCACTGCTGGGCACAGGCCTCCTCTCTCATAGGAGAGCGGGATTTAGAGCTTAGACCCGCCACGCTGCTCCAATGGGGGTTGGCGAGCTTTAACAACTATTGTCACATGATAGTGATAGTAACCGTCACCGGGATCGGGACCGGGACGGGATAGTAATTAACGTGCTCTCCGAGGTACGGGGGTGAAATACCGACAACTACCAACTCCTGGCTGGCACTGAGAATTACTTGACAGAAAAACCCAATACCTATCAAATATTTGCCCGACCCGGGAATCGAACCCGGAACCACTTGATCTGCAGTCGAATATGTTAACCACGAGGCCAACAAGGCAATGTAAAGTAATTGAAAAATAGTGAATATTTTTTTACGTATAGATCAGCGGTACCGTGCTATTTAATGCAACTCACGAATTGTAAATAGGTATGATGCGCGGGAAGAACCACCTCGCATCCCTGCATCCCTCGACAGTTGTAATTCTCGCTGCATTGCATTGTGCAGTACAGTTAATAATGCACGCGCAAATATTAGCTCAAACCCAGACGCGGGGCAAATGAATGGTTGGCCCTAGAGCCCCTAGACGCACGCTAAATGCATACCTCCGATTTTTTAGCTGACTCAGAGCATGTTGGCTTATACTACGCAAAGTAATACGCTTTTTAATCACGCGCGTATTTTTAACCCCCGATGCAAAAACGACGGGGTGTTATAAGTTTGACGTGTCTGTGTGTGTGTGTGTATGTGTGTGTGTGACTGTCTGTTCCCCTGTGGCGCTCAAACGGGTGGACCGATTTGAATGCAGTTTTTTTGTTTGAAAGGTGAATTAGTCGAAAGTGTTGTTAGCAATGTTTGAAGAAAATCGGTCCAAGATGGCCGCCGCTACAAAATGGCGGATTAGGTACATATTTTTTCACAACTCCCTTAATATGGGTATCAAATGAGAGGGCTTGACTAATAGAACAGCACTATTGCAAATCCGAGATGGCCGCTGCCACAAAATGGCGAATGTCGGGGATTTTTTAAATTTTTAATTTATACTAATTGTATAAGAATCGCTTGCATTTACTTGTTTTTTTTTGTACAATTGCAAAAAACTTCTGCACTTCTGCTAACAGCTTGATAGATATACTTGTCATACTTCTGGATGAAACGTGGGTTTAGGTTTTTAAAACCCTTAAAAATTTTTTTTGATTTTCCGGGATAAAAAGTATGCATCTGTAAAAAGGACAGATAAACGCATTTTTAGTATTTATTTTTAATATTTAACATTAACACTATCAAGCAATGTAGTCTATTGGAAGAACATAGTTTTTATGATAGAGTGCAAGTTTAATAAAATTCTCTACTCATAAACAGAATGAAAGTCGGAAAAGAATCCACAGTTAATAAAATCAGGATAGCAGTATTAACTGAAGCTAACCAGCGGGTATTCTGCCCGCCTGGGACGTATACAACGGGTTCCCCAGGCGTCCAGCACAGTCAGCGAGAGGGAACAGCCGTGGTGGTTTTAGTTAGGGTATACCCACAGGGGGAGTCCCACATAACCCCCGTTCTGCCCAAAGAACGGGGGTACCTATAAAAGGTTTCCACCACGAAAAAAAAAAAAAAAAAAAAAAAAAAAAAGAAAAAAAAAAAAAAGCGGGTATTCTGCCGAGATGACAACAGATTAAATAATGGGAACGTTTCTACACTCCCTGGTAAATAGACCCATCTTTACAGGAAGATAGATGTTAAATGTTGATTGTCAAATCTACCTATAGACGACCTCCCTGGTGCAGTTGTCAGTGGTTCGATTCCCGACAGTGGCAATTTAGGAAAATTTCTAAATTGGCTCTGGTCTGGACTGGTGGGAGGCTTTAGCAGTGGCCAGTTACCACTCTAACGGCAAAGTCATGTCGCCAAGCGATTTAGGATTCCCGTACGATGTCGCGTAGAAACCGATCGAGGTTATGGCTTTAATAAAAACCTCTTCCAAGTTAGCCCGCTTCCACCATAGACTGCATTGTCACTTACCATCAGGTGAAATCGCAGTCAAGGGGATGTAGAAAAAAAAGTGGTACATTTAAATTTTAACTAAATAGAAATCGACACATTTCGAGGACTCAGTTTTCAGACAGTTGAGACATCTTTCTGTATTCGTTCCAAAGTAGAGTAAAGAGTAACAAGTATAAATTAAAAATTAAAAAAAAAAAACATTTTGTGGTGACGGCCATCTTGGACCGATTTTCATCAAACCTAGCTTAGGACATTCCCGACTAATTCACCTTTCAAACAAAAAACCAAGCTTGCCAATGTTCAAGCCATTTGAGCGCTACGGGGGAACAGACACACAGACACGTCAAACTTATACCACCCCGTCGTTTTTGCGTCTGGGATTAAAAAGGTATCAGTCTTTTGAGTATAAATACTCAGAAGACAGATATTTAAATATTGGTACCTGTAGGCAACTAAATCACTCTATTTATACAGTTCCAGGCTCCAGCATCAAAGTCATCGAACTGTATGAGATCGAATCCGCCGTATAACTCGTCAACATAAATTACCATCCACCTAGACTCTGAATAAGGTTGGGCACGCATCGACAGACGGTACAGTGCAAAACATTTCGCTTTAAAGTGCCAATGTAGAGTTGGTGTTTTGCTATGTGCCACTTCATATAAGCACCTATTTATGATGTAGAATGAGCTGTTAAAAAAAGCATAATAATTTTGATTATTAAAATTGTTGAAAAATTAATTATCCATGACAATCCAATATGGGTGGCGATGGACACAATCGGCAGTTAAGTAAAGCTTTCGGAGATAAAAAAGTTAGCATGAATAATTAAGTTTCGATCGGGCTTCTTTTAGGCAGTCTTAAGTTTTTAAAAAGGCAACAAAATAGTGGAGGACATCGTGGGACTACTTTGTATAATTAATTATGCCTTAATAGGTAGTAGGTATGATATCGTTAAGGATGCCTCTGTTTATTGAGACTTTTTTTTTCATTTGTGATAGCCCTGCAGTAGAGTTATAGAATAGGCGAAGAAAAGCCTTCATCAAGAATGCATGCTACTCCGCATCGAATTATGGGACGACTGTTGACTGAGCTCGTGGAACGGCGCTTGTTGTTTGTTGTTATGATATTGGGCCACGTAAGTATTCAGTAAACAAAAGTGAAGTTTGGTTTTTTTGAAACTTTCGATAAAGAAAAAAAATTTTACGATACGGTGGAGTGGTGTGTGGTAAGACTGTACCTAATTAAAATAATTTATTTATACAAAAACATCTTTTACGAATTATTTAATACTAGCCGTTGCCTGCGACATTGTCCGCGTGGATTTAGGTTATTTAAAAATCCCTTGGAAAATCTATGACTTTCCGGGATAAAAAGTAGGATATGTCCTTCTCCGAGGTCTAGTCTATCTCTGTACCAAATTTCATCATAATCGGTGCAGTGATTTAGGCGTAAAAGTGTAACAAACAAACTCTTTTCTGATTTATAATATTAAATATTTAAAAAAAAACGAAAAAAAAATCGAAATACGTATTTTGTAACCTAGTCTTAATGTAGAGATTGATGTTGGTTTTAAGAAATTATTTAAGTAAATAATGAAGACATTACTAGTACGAAATCTAATCCTACAAAAACCTCATTAACCTACATAAGTAATATTAAAACTTTCTACTTGCTTCCCGTACATCCCGTACCTACTACCTAATTAAAACAAAAAAAAAAATACACCGTAAAACGCTAAGTATTCAAATAGACGTAACGACGTCGTTACCAATACCCTAATAAGCAGAAGTTCGTACAACATGCTCCGGTTAATTACAAAACAAATAGGACCGAGGCTCCTATAGTTTGCCGTGTGAACTCTCAAAAAATGATCTGTATGGTTATTCTGAGCTTGAGCACCTCCAAAACTTTACCAAATACTAAATATCGAAAAACTGTAGTATGTAAAGCAAAATAAATCCAAACACTCTTATTTTAGAGTCGTAATCAAAACTTCGAATATTTATTTTTCCATATTTCTACTTGGGGCGCTTGCTCTAAACGAATGCTGAATGTATTGATGAACTTAAACCTTAACATAAGCCAGTTTAGGTAAATTTTACTCTGAACTTCTGAAGTCATTGTGTTTCGATCAGTAGTATTTAGTAAAGTTTTCGAGCTGTGTAAACTGAGACTAAACATACTGCTCGCGTATTCGTAGCTACTTCAATTGAACTTGCCGAGATATTATAATTGGTATGTTAATTTTCCGTTTTGCTTACAATCATACTAGCTCCGTTTATTTTAAGTCTTCAGACTTGTTAAATTGCAAATCAGAGCAATTCCAGTACGTTACAATATCTCATCATTGGAAGTTGGAACTTTGCAGTTATCCCGTTCCATTACTACATTCCATTCCATTACATATAATAATGTTAATGTAAATGCGTAGGTAAGTGTGTTTGTTTGTTGGTTCTTCAATCACGCCGCAAGGTCGCAGAGCTCGTCGGACCGACATGATTTTTTATATGAGTAATAGTATACTAGAAGACTTATAATAGAGACCTGACTTACTGCTTTTCATACTGTGGAAACAAAAGATTCCCGCGGGTTTTTTGAAACACCTACTTCGCGAGGATGAAGTCGCCGGCAAAAGCTAGAATTTATTATTTAATGAGCTGTTACCCGCGACTTCGTCCGCGTGGATTTATATATACCTATCTCAAAACAAATTTTCAACCCCCTCAGGCTTAGAATAAGTTCAATGCCCTCAGGGGTTGAATTTTCAAAAATTCTGTTTTAGTGGATGTCTACGTCATAATAGCTATCTGCATGCCTCAGCTCAATCCCTCCAGTGGTTTGATCTGTGTGTTGATAGATCAGTCAGTCAGTCAGTCACCTTTTCCTTAGATATATTTATAAGATTATGTCGATTATATTATCGCATTGTTTAACATTTACGCACAGTTAGTTATATCATTTTGGTTAACTGTAAGTATTTGTTGCCACATTTAAACTGAACTGCATTAACAAAAGCGTACGTTTACAAATGACCAATTTTATGTATCGTACTACTTAGCTGTTCAGTTACTTAGTTAATATATGCAAATTGTGTCATTTATGAATACAAATTTTTAGTATTATTTCGATATCAATAAAGATAATACGACGATTGTGTCGCTCGAACGGTAGTTGGCGTCGGTTATTGCGTTGTGAAACACTCAAATTAACGCCCACCGCGGAATGTTCACATGCATAATAACATCGAACGGAATGTAGGTCGGATGCTGATTGCACAGACACTCTCCTCATATCGAATTCTCTTTTTTTTTCCAACCAAACGATCTCTCGCTCGCGCGAAAAATTTCATATCGCCACGCGTTTTGCAAGTAAAATCAGATAACTTTTGACACTTCAATTACGCAGTGATGGCCGCCTCTAATTTTTTTTTTGCGCCCGAAAAAGTGGAAAACATGTCACGTCATGAGCACACAAGATCCCCGAGTTGTGAAAACAAAATAGAAGTTCTCGCGAGTTTCGGCTAAAAGCAATAAAAGAAAAAATTGAAAAGTTTTCGCTCGCTCTTAATTTTAGTTGAGAGTTTGATAAGTCTGACCCGGGAGGATATTAGTTAGCACATAAAAACTTTGCGATCATAAAATGAGTTGGAAAAAAGAGAAAAATAAAAGATTTTCTAAAAGATTCATATTTTTCATCTAAATAATATGATGAGGTTGATAATGTTTTTGAAAAAACGGATAGATATAGTGACAACTCACAAGTGATTACATTCCAATACTTTTTAGGCTATAACCGTTTAAAAAAAAGTGTCTGTGTATGTCACGCGGCAGAAGTGAAACTTAAGGCCAAATTAGACGGTGCCCTGTTCATCATTCATTTTTGCGGTGAACGGTGCTCGATACGATATGTACTATGGCAAAGTGCCTGTGAACGATGAACGGGCAGTGTTTAAACGGTTCATTTTTGATGATTCACCGATGAAGCCTCGAAAATGAAAGCAAAAATCTCGAAAAATGAACCGTCTAATTTGGCCTTTATGTTTTAATTCGTTTCACTCTTTTGTTTCGTCGCTTTTTCATTTCACCGAATTTTCAAATAAAAGAAGTTTCACTTCAAAAAGTAAATTAATGTTTACTTTTACATTTTAAAAAGGTAACTAGCTATATAATTTTATTTTACACAAAATAAAAGTTTTTTGATTTAGGTAAACAAACTCCCGGTAGCATCAGGATTGAGTAGTTAGAACCCAGAGATCATGTAATTTTGTATTGCCATGGGAACGATATTCGTGTGTGAGTGACCATAAAATTCGGCGCTGTAGAAGTAATAAAAAAATCCGTCGCAAGATTTGAATCAAATTGGTACCCTATAAAGTGGCTCAAAATAAAACTGTTTAAAACCACTTAATTACCCATTGCCATATTATCTGAGTACATGAATGTCCCTTGTAAATGACGGTATTCCACTAACAATAAATAAGATCGAGTGACAGGAACGAGGCTAATGAAGCGATAAGGTACGCGATGACACGAGCGCGAACGTTTCGCGAGCGATAGTGAACTGTGAAGAAAGTGGTGATAAATCAACGAAGCTGAAATAAAAGTGTCCCACTCTGGTGTAATAATAACCCTGCATTAATGACGCTTCAGAAATAACCATGAGTACGGCTTGAAGGCTGGTGGAATTTGTTTGAAAATAAGCGCCACTTCAAAGTCGTTATTTTATGCTTATTGTAACGCTAACGCTTGAAGCATGCGATGTACGAGTATTTATATCAGTTTTAAAGTAAAGGTAAAGGTTTTCTCCTTTAACCTAATACCGTAATCATTTTGTTTAAAAGCCATGACCCTTGTAATTTTGAGTTACTGTTAGTTTTGTAATCTTTACCCTTTGTAATTTTTTAAGCCATATTATGGCGTGTGTATAATGAAGTAGTATACTTTTTGTCAGAGAGCAGCAGCTCCTAGGGATATGCAAAACTGACTGTATGAAGCACTTCGCACTTGCAAAGCGTCACTTTCCGTCAGTTTCTTGCTTTACAATTTCGAAGGACCACTTTAGAGTACCTACTGTTAGTAGTACTACACTGTACTGTTAGTATCGCTGCTTGTGTGTGTAGGCCCTTAACGAATTTGTCAGTTTTATGGCAGGATTGACCGTTTATCAAGAAATGTACGGAATCGCTGCATTTTCGAGGTCTCCTGTTTTGGTTAGCGTAATCCTCTCCCGGCAATTAATTCGGACGTTAACTTCACCGTCACGGAGGTATTTTATAATTTCGTATCTTTTACGGCGCGTACAGTTTATGTTGTCGCTTTTGGGGAAATTTATGGTTATTATTCTATCTTGAGTCTCTTGAGTAACTTCAAATATTTCGGGAGAGCGCAGTTTCAAAAATAAAGGATTATGATAATCCGTTTATAATTCTTGTATAAATAATTGCACGTTTAGTATTATTAAATTAGGAACGAGAAAATTTGTATTTAATTCAGATGGTGTTAGTGATAGCGTCTGATCTACTTTGAATAATGAATTATGGTAGGTGACGCATCGATTTAACTAAATCCATCTGGCTCTTGAAGCATTTTCAGTATTAAAAAAAACTCGTAGTTTACGATCACCTGAAAGATACCCAGTATTCCATTATGAAACTATTATTCCATTTGAACCTAATTAAGAACATGTCAGCACTATAAATTAAGTAATAGCCTTGCATACTTTCCTGAGAGAATTTTTTACATCACCATCGTTATCGCACTACCACGTTCACCAAGACAGAGCAAGTGGGTCACCTGATGTTAAGTGATTACCGCCGCCCATGAACATTAGGAACCACTAATGCGCACCTGGCACCTGAGGAACCACATATGCGTTGCCGGCTTTTGAGGAAGGGGACTGGCTCTTCAGCTCGCTGCCTCACATCGGATGCTTTGCGGCAGATTACGGCTGAAGTGTGGTCGCTAGCCAGGCGGACTAAACAAGCTATGCCTAAGTATTTCAGAAAAAATTAAACCGACTTCGGTCAGCAATGTCAGAGAAATCGGTGTACCAAATATTAGTGACATATGGGTACATTTATGTATGCACAAGCGGACACCCGCGACTTCGTTCGCGTGGATATATATTGGTTTCTAAAAATCCCGTAGGAATCATTTTGTTTTTCCTAAGCTCCTTTGAGCTCATATCATGCTAAAAACTGTTAAAAGTTCACTGGCAGATGTTTAGGTAGATTAAAATGTAAACATCCGCCAGTGAAAGTCCCATCAAAGTCGATCCAGCCTTTTAGAGATTAGTCAGTAATCTTTAAAGTATCTACTTTCGAACAAAAAAAGAATGAATGAAATCGGTCCACGCGTTATTGAATTACAGCTAAATACACGTTTTGACTTTCATCCCCTCTCCCAAGGGAACCGTGCTGAATTTCGGGATAAAAAGTATCCTATATATTACTCCGTAGTATGGACTTAAATCGTACCAAGTTTCGTTTCAATCCATTCAGTAGTTTTTACGTGATGCGCGCACAAACATACAGACAAACAGACAAACAGATAAACAGACAAACAGACAAAAATTTAAAAAATAGCTTTTTTACGTTGTATTACTTATCCCTAACATCCCCCAGTTATTATTTTGCAAAAATATTCAATGTACAGATACGGCAAGTCTACGATTTTATTATATGTATAGATATAGATAGAAGATGTATAGATAGATATAACTTCGTACCTACTTAAGAATGATATCTAGGTTTGTTATATATATGTACTTAAAACCTTCCTGAAATTATATAAATTACGATAGTGGCAAAAACATCAAAATCGGTTCATTAGTTTTTAAATAATCGCAAACATAACATACATACACACTGACATACTGATCGAATACAGAACCTCCTTTTTTTTTTGCAAGTCGGTAAAAAATAAACAAATCGCTGATAAAATCGTGTATACCGAGCCAAATTCTTCACATTCTGGTCCCCGTTTTCAAGTTTGCCATTTGGCCATCCAGCCAGTTGTAATATTCATCATTTCTCTAGCTCCAGTGACTTTAAATAGTAGTACATATACGGTCGGTTTTTATATTTTCTTTTTATTTATTCTCGCCTCGATTGTTGCCAGAGCGAAGTGCTCATAAAACCACATAAAACTATAGAGAGCTCCTTGTTCTACACTGTCTTTATATTTCAACAGTCATTTCAGCTGGAAAAGAAAATAGTTTGTATCCTGTCTATTCTGAAGTACTAGTCTGGAAAATTTTAAATTACATAAGGAACATGATTTTGGAGTATATTTTATTTTTGCAAATTTTCTTGGTAATAATAAAGTACCGTCATAGTTATTATCAAACGTGTCGCAAGGAGCCGTTAGATACAAGCGGCACAAGATCGCCATGCCGTGTGGAAGTCTCTACGAGAGACCAGTCTATTGGTTGATGATGACAACGATAAATAAAGTATCATAAGCAATACTTAATTATTATTGTCTTCGTACGTTAAGGTTTAACAAAGTTAATTATTTTTTTCTTCCTCAGAAACAACTAGAAAAATCCAACGCGCACGGCTGGTGATCGTAGTGTGTTTCCAGCACTACGTTTGAACTCATCAGCAGACATCCATACGTTTTTGTCATTCTCGTGAGACTGATGCTTCACGTCACTAATTCGATAGGGAAGTCATTTTAAAGTAATTATCTAGATAATTGAAATTCTGAATAGGTACATCGCTAGAGATATTCAGGTAATTAGGTGCAAGTGAAATATAACTTTCGGTAAAACACGCTATTCCACCTTATGGGGGTAATTAGAAACTGAGCACAACTATAAATATTGAGGAAAGATGAACACGAACAGGCGAATGCAACGAAGGTATACAGAATATAATTCTTAATTAGTTATTATTTGTGAGTCCAGAATATCATGTGCTCTTGAGCGGTGAACTTTGAGACAGTGCAAATAATTTCATGATTGAATTGGTAAATCAAGATTGTCTATATTCTGAAGACTAGTTCTTGCAGTCTATAATAGCTGAAATTGATTATGATTGAGTCCCAGTTAAGTATTATTTTCACCGTCGTACATAAGGCTGCAACAGTTGTTTTATATGCTCTTACTGACTACTTACCCAAGACATGGTTCCACAAAATATCCACTCTTTAGTTGGACGATCTCGTCTCTTCCGTCCAGCAAATCGCCATTAAAACACCACTTGTGTACTTTTTGTGGTCTAAAATGTTATGTTTTAAATAATTCGGAACAGTCCTTGATCTTCACGGCTCGGCTGAAAGGTTTACATTTAAAAAAATGCCAATAACATTTTATAAAATTATGATACCTTTTACCAATTTACGACCACAAATAATAGAAGATGGAAGTGCTGGTTTATTGAAGATCATAACTGTGACCATAAACCATGCGTACACGGTGAAAAATAACCTGGAAATGGTAACAAATAAATATTTGAACGCGCGCAATTCGCCCCAGAAAACAATTTGAATATCACATTCGCTCACATAAAACGGTTGTAAAGGCGGGTTGTCGTAATCCGAAAGCTCATACACAAGTACTTTGGCCGTCTACTAAAGTGACTCGAGCGGTTCATGACTTTGGCTTTTAAATTATTGAACGGAGCTGCTTTTCTTTCTTGTGGTTATTTCATGAGATTTTTCGCTGCTATTTTACAGATGTTTAAAAAGAAAATATGGGTCAAGATTCAAGATCAATATGGCGAAATTGAATTATTTTTAAAGTATCTTTAAATTGAAATCCTTAAAGAACAATGAACCTAAAACTAAAAATCTTAAAAAAATAATATATAATATATTTTAGTTATTAAAATATATTATTAAAAGGAGTCCTTTAGGCAAGGTTCCGAAGATACTGGAAGTATTCCCCTTTGAATAGCTAAACTACATAATTCTTTGTCCAAGTTAGCTGCCAGCTCTTCGGTCTCCTGTGATGTCGACTAACCTTTTTGCTATTTCCTTAAAAAGCTTTATAGCGCTAGGACCCCACGGACCAAGGGTCTCGACACCGAATAGGACAAAAAGATATTCGGAGCCTAGACCCCCTGTATTTGCATGATTTAGCTTTTTCAGCCGCTTCACAAGCTGCACCAGCTCTGTTGTTGGTTCCATGTAGATGTGAAGGGGCCACCGTGTCTGAACAGGTTGCATCCCATACCATACCGTCCGGTCTCTTGACATCGTCTCTTGCAATACCAGTCGGCTCAAGTAGACTTGGCAAGAGACCAGCGTATAATATCATTAAGTGCCGTATCGTTAATCCTTAAATATTAAAAAGCGTAGAGATCTGTATACCTGCATATAACATCTGAATCATCACCAATATCTTATTTAGCCATTCATTTCAAGGCTCATATACTAATTTCAGCTACTGTGAATGTTTATCGATAGTTTTTTTATTTCTCTATGAAAGTTATGTGAGCATCCAGCATTCATTTCAAGGCTCATATACTAATTTCAGCTACTATGAATATTTATCCATAGGTAGTAACTGAAATTCGCTATTACAATAAACATATCTCTCGGCGGGGATCGTAATTCTGTCAAGTTACACTTGTTATTACATGTTGTGCCGTGAGATATTCGGCGAACATCAATCATAAACTAACTATGTAACGGAACATTGCTTCACGTTAGCACTTTGGTTTTATTACAATTGAAATTTTGGACGTTAATTCATTCAGTACTTACTTACTGTTATAAATATTGGCATTTGAAAAGCTATTGAGCTTTAAGTTTTGTGTTAGACCCATAGAGTAATTAGTGGAGTAGCCTTCCTATCTTAGATTCAGAATACGCAAAAAATATTTTCTGCTAAATTTTGAAGTCCTACCGCGGCCTACAGGCTACAATGCCCAATGAGTATGTAGGTATGTAGGCCTACGTATGTACATTAATTTAAAAAATATGTGTCAAGATTAATTGCTTCGATGTAACTTTGTCATTAAGGATTCATTATCAAATCAGTATCAATATCAGAAACAAATCGTTTATAATATAATTTGTAAAAATATATTTACTATAAATTATATCTCTGTTTTTAATTAGTGCAAATCTAAAAATTTTGTCGGAATCAAATTATAATAGCTATAATACCTACTAGAATCCAATTATTATGCTAGCTGAAAACAATTTTTAATAATTTAACGAAACATTCTGTTTAAACACTGTTTGTACGTTTAAAAGCTTCGAGTAAAGATGTTGTTGCCAATGGCACGGAATTTTCATGGTAAATGAATAATAACTCAAAATTAAGACCACATCTAAGAAGACAGTAATGATACCAACGTAACACGTAACAATACAACGCGAGACCTACTTTACAAATGAACGGTTATTTATCTTGGATAGAATTACTACAAGTAGACGCCCGTAACTTCGCTTGAATTTAAATAATCTGTCCAAAAAACAATCTTCTATTGAAGCTAATCGCTAGAACATTTATCCGGTGCATTGTGGACACATAATGCCGTGAAGTCCAGGCGAATTGTATACAGACAAAACCGTATTGAAATTTATTATATATCTACCAACGCACAGAAATATTTATTATTATCTTTTGTTTGACCTATTTAAATCACGTTATAAGCCAAGAGGCGTCGGCCTCATAACCGCATTACAACAAATAGCCCATTGCAGGCCGCTTGTTCGGAACAATCAAACTTCACCTTGGGAACGTTTTACGAGGTTTCACTCGGTTTAGCGCAATAAACGGGTCGGCAACAAGTGTTCCGTTAGAAAAGTCGTGGTGTACGCACTTTAGCTTGTAGTGATTCTAATTTCTAACTGGAAGTACTTAATTGGGGAATTGTGGAGTAGAGAAAAAGATAAGCCCGGACAGCAGACAGACAGACAAAAATATAGACAGATCGACAGATATGTCAAAAATGTACATAGGTTTTGTTTATCGTCATCATTATTATCAACGTAGTACTGGCCTACTACGTGGCCCACAGGTCACGTGTGTCCTCTCAGTATGAAAAAGTACGTAGTGTACTTCGATTGGTAGACTTCACTCACACGCCTTTTAGAACATTATGGAGAACTCTCAGAAATACAAGTTTACTCACTATGTTTTTCTTTCACCGTTAAAGCGAATATTTAATAGCTTAAAACGTACATCATTTTCGAAAAGTTAAGATGTGTGCCGGAGATTGAAATCGGTCCTCCTGAAAGGGACGCCGAAGTCTTAATCACTAGAATATCACCTACGGATAACTTTTATATACAGATACTATCGTTCAATTATCCTTGTGATATTGATAAGAGGCAGTTATTTTGAAATTACAGATAGACACTTCAATTTCACTTATTTATAATAGACATAAAGATAGGCATCTATTTTTGTACAAATAGCTGAACTAAGAGAAGAGATCGTAAAGAGTATTTTTATTTACTCGTGAAAACATAAATGCGTTCACGAGTAAATAAAGTTAATCGTGCGTCAATATGACTCATAGTTGTTGAAACATTTTATTTCATACGTAAAGAGCGTATGAATTCCTTGGAAGATACGGAATACTGCAGCTAACGATGTAAATTGAAAATGCTCAAGATCACTTATCTATTACTACATACTGAATTGAAATGTAAAGAAATGTCTTTTAAATGTAGCAAATAATTGTAGAGTTCTTGTCTCTCAACTTCATCACAATCCAAATAAAGAATAATTTTTGTTGACGTACAGTCAAGACGAAATAATATATTTATTTTTTCTCTTATCCATTCCACATGGGCGTCAGAGACATCTGCCTTTTAATGACCCCCAAAGGCATAATACTAAACAGCGAACATTCTAATTTGAAGAAGCAAATCGCTCGATGCCAACGGAAATAGACGACACATGATCCCGCGGGAAGTTAGAGAAAAAACGTAAAGGAGAAACATATGACCTCATTTGTCGCAGGAATTATTTATTACGATTCACCGTTGATATGCGAAAGCCGAGATATGTAGACTCACGCGGAAAGTTTCTGAGAGTACAGCAGTGTCAAATAAAATATTTAGTTTTTTTATTGTATTTATTATATTTATTGTATTTAGTTTTCATTGTAGTAAGTAGATCTAATAGGAGCGTGGCAGTTTTGATTGATTTCATGTCGATAAATTCTTAAATCTAGTACTTTTTTAGGTATCGATAGTAACGAAAATAAGCATCAATCCACGCACCCGTGGTTTAGAAAGTAGGCAGAGGAAGTAAAAAATGGTAAAACAGTAGACTGTAAACTTATTGCATACACCACACATACCTGATTTATGTGATTTCTCTAAGATAAAATATATACCTACCCATAATGATAAAATAACTGTCAAACACTCAACCAGGATGGAATAAAATGAACTCACAAAATACATGAAAATACAAATGTTATTTCTTCATCAAATTGTATAGCAACTGTCCAAATGTAGCCAGAAGTAATCGCGTCTATCAAATAAATAATTGGTAAGTAGCAATCCTAGTGTCGCCTTAGATTGTTATTAATAAGAGTATGTTCAAAATTAATTTTTATACTAAAACTTTACACAAACCTTATTCGTACTTACGTTTATAAGGAGCTGTGTATCTTTAGTTTTTGAATATCAATGCATTTTTGATACTTGTTTCTCGCGTCGTCGGCCCGCTCTTTGTCACTGCAAGTTGTGATTTTAATATCGTCGTCTTTTATCACTTTTGTGGGAATAAAGCGAAAGGTTATATAATGTGAAATAGATTAGAAATACATAGCATATTTATAGGATTTTTAGTAACATTAAAGAAAGTTTTAATTTTAGGAAACCTTACTCAGATGAACTTTTCATTACAATCTTACATACTGCGGATTTGATCAAATATCTACACTAGAACTCTTGATTTGGATGACACATACTAAAGCTAGAAAGGTTAGTGTATCCACAGAATGAAGAAAAGAAATAGAAGCGATAAAGGTGCGTCAGCTTGTTGAATGTCGGCACGCAGATGTCTAATGAAACACCAGTGCGCTCTGTTCTAAAAACAGCTGCATTTTATTTTGAGGATGAGATATTATGTGCTTTTGAATTATTTTTATATGAGCCTGTGTAGTCTGTAAGAAAAATCAGCGCCACACTGTCCCTTGATTAAGGAAAGCAGATAGCACTTCTATTACCTTATTATGAATTCTGTGGGTGGACCATGAATACAATACAATTATTTTTATTATTATTTTGAGCATAATCTTACTCTCACAGCGTGAGGCAATCTTTACTCCCCACGAAATGACTAAAATAAACTTTTCAATCAAAACCGTAATATGACTTTCGTTACATTCACCGTAAAAATACGCATGTCGTAAACCGCTTCGTAATTCAATCATTTCCAATACTGAAAGAACAACCCATGCCTTAAACAATTGCCATTCAAATATGAGCTTTAATTTTTCGAGAAAAGATTGTACTAAATAATTTCAAGTGAATATGTAATTTTGTTTAAATTTTTGTATTCGTTCGCCAGATGCGCAGGCGCATTTGTAGCGACGACTAATGACGCCTCGGCGACGATGTAAACACTCGACGTAGGTGCTGTCAAAGCCATCACAAGGGTTTTGAAAAAAGTGAGAATGATTTTGTTTACTTAAACATATTTTCTTGTTTATGTTTACAACCATTTCTGTGGTGTGACCTAGATTTATTTTTGACGATTTCTGTGGTGCAGTGGTGAGCACTGTGGTATTATATTATGCGTAAGGGACCGTTCAGATAGACCGGCGCGGAGAGCATCGGAGAGCATTTCTTTTTTCACACAGACCGGCCGTTTAAGTTTGCTCTGCTCTCCGCGCCGGTCTGTGTGAACGGACACGCGTATGCGTTCGGAGCCGAGCGTACGCTCTTGGGCCGGATGGCAGAGCAATTCGGCCTACGGTCGGCTGTGCGAGCATGAAAGAGCACGCGAACGGAGCCGGTCGGATGCTCGAGCACGAAAGAGCACGAGCATAGAGCAGCCGACCGGCTCGACGAGCAGCCGAGCGGCTGCTCTTAATATTTCACACAGAGCGTATTGGTAGCATCCTCGAGCATCCTCTTATCATAAAAGAGATAAAACGCAAAAATAAAGCTTATTTCAATGTCTTAAGATTCTATTTTGAATGTGATTAAAATTTGCTCTGCTCTCTGCGCCGGTCTATCTGAAAGGTCCCTTAATAGGATAAGGTGATACCGCGTTCGATAGTTCGATAGTTTGATAGTTCCCGATAGTTTTAACCGTGGCGCCAAGTTATATCAAAGAGAGAAAAAGACGCTGCACAACCTTCTTATTAATTCTTAACATTATATTTTATACATTACTAGTGGACCCGGCAGACTTCGTCCATCCCGGTGACATACCGACATCGACGCCACCTACTGAGACCTGGTAGGTTACCTGTACTTACCCGGTAATTGTGTTTTCAAACCATCCATTGAAATATACACACAAAATTTCATCCAAATTGATTCAGCCGTTTAGGAGGAGTTAGGTGACAAACACACGTACTTATAGAAGAATAATAATATATGTAGGTACGGGTAAGAGAGTTTACCATATCAACGCGGGATGAACTATGTTTGACAGTTGCCAAACCAATGAGCATTTTGTATGTGGAAATGTTATTACTTTTATTTTATTTTTTCGTCATATTTTCAATGTTTTTAATAGTTATTTTGCTATTCGGGACGGAAACAAATACATAAAATCAAAAACTATGAAAATCGCTCCAGCCGTTCTCGAGTTAGGTATACCTAAGTGTTCGAACTAACACGACGATTTTAGGTCAATGAAAATCAAATTGATCCTAAATCATTTCAACACAATCTTTCTTAGAATCCTGTATCATTTTCCTTCCTTTATCTTGCTTACTTATTTTTTTTATTTTATTTTATCTTGCTTACATTAGGTTAATTACAATAGATTGACTAGTTCAATATACTATAAAACTATTACAAAAAAATCTATGTGTCCCTGGATACGGTTTAGTAACTACCTAGGTATAAGTAGAGCTACATAATGTGTGTAAAAAGTAGCTGGTAGGTATTCAAATTGTCAACAGCAGTGTACCGAATTTGTAAAACTGTAACAGAATACACTCGCGTACATATTTGTTTGAACTATTCCGTTTCCAAAAATCCGTGCTACGTTGGCTACGAACAAAAGAAGTGCCGTAACACGATATGGGACTTAAATGTTTGCGAACGCTTTATGTTTAGCAAAATCAAACACGAACGGAGTGGTGTTCCGCAAAAATATTAAAATTGATCGAATGATTTCTGTCCACATACTTATCTACAGTGAATAGAACTGTTCCGTCGTTTATTGAAAAAAATAAGTTTTATTTACCGAAAATTGTACCCGAATTTTTTTTTATACTTTGACGGTTTTTAACGCCAATTGTAGAGCTCGTCTAATTGTAAGATGTTAATATTATAAGTAGAAACTTCATTACTATTAGGTAGGACAACGAAATCTCTACTATTGGTATTTTTTTAATTCCTTTGTATATTTTTTATATTGTAAAATTAATTATTATATTTCAATGAATAATTTTAATGATATTTCCAAAAAAAAAAAAAGCGAAAAACAAGCTATTCATTTAAGAAAAAATAAATCGACTTCAATATACCGAAATAAAGAATAATTATCTTGAAAACTACTGAACCATATTTTTTTTAAATAAGCCTATAAAAATGAACGGTCACAATCTGATTAACAGTTTTGGAGAAATGTGGACATTACGTCCGTGGACATACATACAATCATATTACATACTTACATACGTATAGAATAGATAACCTCCTGATTTTTATGTCAATTAAAAAGGCAATTTTCAATAATAATCCAGTACAGTTATATTCACTGAAACACACGCAACCCCAAAAAGGGGAGGTAGCGGCGAAATTCAGTGTAAACAATCGCAAGCAGAAAGTCGAGCCAGCAAGATTATTGGAGAATTTGTTTTAAGCCACTCGAGGCAGTTGTAAATATTTGGTAAGTAAGCCTTTCTAAGGCCTTACGTTGAGAATCACCTGCCGTGCCCGACGCGACGTAAAGATTTAATGCTATTTGTTTTGCTAGGCTTGCAACAGGAAAATTGGATCTAAACGGCTCTATTTATCGAGGAAATATTATGGAACGAGGATTCTTTATACAAAAGAATAAATAAGTAAATAAGTAAATAAATATTTGGTTTGCGTTGCGTTTCAAATACAAGTAATTCAGAGATCCAAAGAAGACTTGACCTCCAACACTAAAATCTGCCACTCATGGCTGTTCTACGCTGCTTCATGCTTACTGGATCTTCTAAGAGCTTGTAGATCTTTGCTCGCTTTATCCAATCAAACGATACCTGGGATGTCCCATGATTCTACCCATCATCTCAAGATCTCCAAGCCAGCGGAGTATTGAGTTTTATGTTGTCCAAATAAAAAATGTTATAGCATCGGGGTTGTAGCTTTTGTGAAGGCACGAATTACGTCTAAGTAAATTACTTACATAAAAAAAATATTTATTTATTTATTAAATTATACTTACAATGTAGGTATCTACTTTAAAAACACCAACCTAAACCCCCATTACGGTTATTTTAACAAAAGTGTGCTAAAATATCTAGAACATTGGCTAACTCCTTACTCTCCGAGAGTACGTAGTACGTACCTCCTCCCTCACGCACACACACACACACACACACACACACACACACACAAAAAAACACAAAAACAAAAAAAAAAAAAGCAAAAAAAAAAAAAAAGCAAAAAAAAAAAAATCAACTTATCGACCATTGTGAGTTGTTCCTTTTTTCAGAGCAAAATTCGCTACAAAAAGGTCTCTGACGCATTGTCAGAGGATAATTTGAGTGCGAAACAAAAAAAAAAAAAAACCTCCTCTCTCTCCTATTTTATGTGATGTACAAATAACTTCTTCCAAGGAATCAAAATTTGCGATACATAGTATATTATCACTTTTATAAAATATTTAACTAACTCTATGGGTATAAGGATATAACCAGAACCTAAATTTGATATTCCTCTCGCTCGAAGACATAACCGTATTTACTTAGAATTACGATCACATCCTCACACATTTCCTTTAATTAAAAGCAAACTCGTGAACGCATGGATTATTCCCCAAACGTGGTTCCAATCAGGCTCATCAAGTATTTTACGACTGTCTGTCCGTCTCTCATAAACGCTCAAAAGCGCCGTCGCGTGATTGATAACACGTGCGTCGTGCAGCCTTGGCTTGTGTTTCACTATTCCACTGCGTAGCGCGTTACGTTTCTCAATTAACGTAACAAATAAATCGGTTTGTTTAACGGGCGTAAGATGGTAATATGAACAAAACGACTTAACATAATGATGTCCACGATTTCTAATCCGTGTGGATTTAGATTTTCTATATAAATCACGTGGCAACTCTTTGATCTCCTGCCCCTGGGATAAAAAGTAGCCTATTTCCATCGCCGGGATGCAAGCTGTCTGTGCCAAATTTTGTCAATATCAAAATGAACGCCCCGGTATGAACTTTAAAGTTCATACCGGGGCGTTCATTTTACGCCTGATAAAGGACTGTATTTAAATACAGTCCTTTATCAGGTTTTATTTTTTTACGCATGAACTCTACCTACATATTTTCGAGACAAATAGTAGATAAATTCTAGATCACTCATTGTATATTCTATCTGTTTGTGAGAGTCCCATCAAAATCAGTTCAGCCATTCGGACAAGCCCGGACAAGTGCTATCATTCAAATAATCATAATATTAAGAACTTAATGTGACGCAGTTACAAATATTTCGAAATCAGTAATTTATTTCAAAATAACCTGCCATTTATATACCGTCGGTAAAAAACCTCCTACATGGCACACATTCTATAAATCGGCAGAGATTTAAAAACGAAACGGGAAAGAATTGATTTAACTGCGCAATGTTTAAAGCGATTTCGCCATTCGCCCCGCCATTCGATTTCCAATGATACATTGCTTGCAAAGAGGCTTTAATATAAGGGAATTTCTTTTATTCATTCCGCTTTCCAACTATGAATAATGACAACTTAAGCCTGAAACACACACAAAACGCGACGAATAAAGCCCAAATTAGACAGTGCCACGTTCATCGTTCATTTTTGCGATGAACGATGCACGATACGATATTTGCTAGGCACAGTCCCTGTGAATGATGAACGGTCGGTATTTAGGCGGTTCATTTTCGATGACTCATCGATGAAGCCTCGAAAACTGAAAGCAAAAATCCCGAAAAATGAACCATCTAATTTGGGTTTAAAGCACCACACCACACTGAATGCGCGCGTATCCGTGTAAGATTTATATTATAAGGAACTTTATGCAATACGAGTACAGGTACTTCTAGGAGCCGCGTCGAACTAGTTTCTGCCAAGAGTTTTTTAAAAGCTTATCTGGTAGTTAGCTCTATTTTCTATCGCTAAAGATGCCAAGCGATTTATTAGCGTTACGAGCGTTCCGGTACGATGCTGTATATAAATAAAGTGTCTGTAATAAACTGTCATAGTGTAATTTACGCGTTATCGCACTTCTATCTAAGCTTGCAACATCCCTTACCATCAGGTGAAAGTGCGGTCAATCGCTTACATATCAATTTGATATAATTTATCGTAATCAAGTCAATTCGTTTTTGATATTTTTGTTCACTTTCGCCATAATTAAGTAATTGTAACCACAGTCCTCAACATTTCGATACCATGTTAAAAAGCATTTAGGGAAAAACTTTTTTATCAAAAACCCATTCCACTAATAAGGTTGCCGCAAAATAAACCTTACACGCTTGTACTTTAAGACTAGTCCATTCGAAATGCGTAAAAGGATACTTTGATATACCGGGCAATTACAAAAATTTTAAATGAACCGCTTTTTACCAGCTACCAGGGCTAAATGCCGGGTTTCTTCCGACCGATGAATCCGATACCGGTATTATGCTGTCAATAATAAGTTATCCTTACCTCGACACGGTTGCCGTGTTATTAAAGTCAGAACGTCTACACCACACGCCATTTCTTTCCGCGGCCACGTCTTCAAACCGCACGCGGCAATCATCATTACGAATCAATCGACGAAAGGCAGATGTGTAACAGTTACACTTCATCACTTGTCTATACCGTAACGTTATTTAAGATCGCGGTGCCGTTGAATTAACAGACTTAAGTGCTCTAAGTAGGGATTATATTTGAATGTGTGTTGTTGAAAGTGAGTCGGAACGTAAAGGGTTGAACTCGACTGGCTATCTCGATATCAGGGGTGATACAAACATCAATACGTCTGTGATACTCCTTGTATGATCTACATCTATGAGACTAGATTTTTCAATCGCCATAATATAATTATCTTAACTAAGTTAATTCGATGTTTGGAAAGTTTTGTATAATAAGTAAGTAATATTTACTGTACACTGTACAGTCAAAAAATCACAGTATCAACCTTCAATATCGCTTCTTTAATGAAGGTAGCATTTCTTTTTTGATGAATAAAATTACTTTGAGAAACTCAACCCTATTTCAAATCAACGCATGGATCCCTATATTTAGAACGTCACTTAATAGCGCTCAATTTTGTTGGCAATAGCACCGATTGTGGAGGTGCATTCATAGGAAAATGCTCGACGGAACGGAAAATTTGTCGTGGCTATTATTCGCACTGGCGCTTTGGACGATTAAATTCGATATGCGAGTGAGTTTTAGGTAACAATCGGAACCAGGACCGGTTTCAATCACAGAACTGTGAATGGGAACAATATTCGAACTACAAAGTACCTACAAATGAAGCATACAATAACTAAGTATTGCTAAATGAATATCAAAATTGTCATTAATAGGTTGTATGATTGTGCATAATAAGATTTTGTTGAAGACAACTATAATACCATATTTTATGTAATTATAAGACAAATATATATATATATATATATTTAATTGTAATTATGTATTTCATTTTTATAGTTTTATTTTTATAAGTGTGAAAATAGGCGGTGCATAGGAAGATGATTACAAAATATTTATTTTATAAAAATAAGAGATGAATAATTGTTAGTAAAGGAAATAGTAACAGAAAGATGCAAAGTATCAAACGACACCATGTAGGTATATGTATAATATAATAGCGCTGAAAAGTCAACGTTCCAATTAGGTACGCCTTCATAATTTAATATCAAATACAACAACCTAATTTCGGAACGTAACAAAGTATTATAACTTCCGGGAATCGTCTCGTTAGTGATAAAAATGGCCACAAACATCGTGTGGAATGTTAACATTACTGTTCTCTCCTGAATAAAAAATCTTTTCTTTTTATCACATCAAAGTCTTCCTCTTTTAACGAGATCTCGATATTTCAAGTAACGTCTCAGAGACGATTTATATTATGATATAATTTGCTTAGTGAAACACTTTATTATGTGGTATTAATCCGTTGGAAACTTCTAAAGGTATTACTTTGAACGAATGATATTTCACACTTCACATAGCAAATCTACATATAGAAACAAGACAGTATTTTTCCATTCTCAAGATTTCTATATTCTAAGGTACAAATTATATACCATGTTATTTGTTTTTACACGCTTTATATTAGCTTCACCTGTATGTATGTTTGTAACCGACTTTTTTGAACGCGATTTTGACCCACTTTAAACGGTCAGATTTCATTCAAACTTTGTAGATTTATTGAGGACCGATGACAATACACTAATTTGATAAGATAATTTCATTATTCAAACTGGAAAATAAGATAAATAATCTTATTTTCCAAACCAAACTAAAATGTAGAAAATAAATAATAGTTTAAAAAAAACTAAAAAACACGCTTTTTATAGAAAACCAAACTAAAAAATAGAAAATAAATTTTAATAAATATAAATCTATAATAGTGTGCATATGAAAAAAATGTATTTTATTTAAAAAAAGCGTGGGGTGCATGGGTGTATAGAGGATTATCATTTCGATAGTATCTTAAAAGCACCCCACGCTTTTTTTTTAATAAAATACATTTTTTTCATATGCACACTATTATTAATTTATATTTATTAAAATTTATTTTCTATTTTTTAGTTTGGTTTTCTATAAAAAGCGTGTTTTTTAGTTTTTTTTAAACTATTATTTATTTGTTTAGAATTACAAATTTGGTGTAAAATTATATAAAATCATTTCTTTCTGCGAACAGTGAGAAACTTTGTTTACAAATATTTAATGAGAACTATTAAATAGATATATTAAATTTACTTTGTAAAAACATTAAGTCGAAAATGATTCAAAGAGCGGATTTATAGACTTGTTTTGTAATAGGGACGAATAACAAAGATCTAATAAATCTAGGAAACCCCTTTGAGCCCGCCTACCACATTGATTAAGCTAACCCTACACTCGCTCCCTATACTAATGGGATATGCACTTCCGCCAAAGTAAATAATGACCCCCAACCCCTAAGCAAATAAGTCGTAAGTGGAAGTCTAAATATTCATTTTATTGTTCAGCTTGCTCTTAGAACAAAGGACAAAGAAGAACTACGAACAATATAATTAAGCAAAAGCTGTTATTGATTCGTAGTAATCAAATTTTTAATTGAAAAAAAAATAATAAGTAGGAGAGTTGGATTTCACAGATAAAGAGTAAGTTTATAAAATTAAAAGAAGAATAAAACTGAGCAATTTTTAGTTAATAGAATGTGTTATTATTATTACACATTCTATTTAACTAACAATTGCTCAGTATTTTGGTCCATATTTTAAGAAGTGAATTTTAATATTTTCGCATATTTATCATCTTAACTTTGACATAATATAATGAATATATAATATAATGATTAGAATGTTTATAAGAGATTTTTTATTACTTTTGATCATGATCAAACAATTTAGAATGTATGATATGTATTTGTCAAAACAACCAAATGTCTATCGTCATCATCGTAATCATTAAGACGTTTTAATGTCAAAATTAAAATTCACTGGAAAAATTTTGAGAGGCAGACGTTAAAATAAAGTCAGGACAGGACAAACGAATATAAATAAAGACACCGCTTTGTAAACACTTTGTCATTATGACAGGCGGCTTGGTGATATCAACAAAACGGCTTGAAAATATGCCACCGCCAATCTTATAAAGGGAACAAATCGAATCGGGACTCAAAGAAGAGTTCGGGAAGTGAGATATTATTTTATTCATCGGCTTAAATGTTTTCAAACAGCACTATCGCAAATAATAAATTGTTTTATTGTAACGACTTTAATGTGTTTTGCATTGGCTTACATTCTTTTCATTTTTCTCGTTTCGAAAATACCATAATCGAGTAGGTATATGGTATAAATTGAGTATGAGTAAGATATAGTCAAAGTGGAAATCAAATTAGTTGAAGTAGGAAATCAGAATGAAAAGATCAGAGAAGATATTTCGGATGTTTTCCGATGCAATCTATGCTATCTTTCCTTCTGTAAGATATCTATTTAGATATAAATATAAGTCATAACATTAATTATTACAATACGGATTTTCGAGTTTTAAAGCCTATTGTAAATTAAAAATGAATAACTTATATTTTGTGCCATCTTCATAGTCGGAGTCCTACTTTTAAAATCTGCTTAAAAACTGTGACGCTCGCAAGAGATTGCGGCTGTTTCATTTAGTTTTGTGCAAGTTTTGTACTTTGAATGAGTAATTAGATCACTGACGTTGTCTGCGGTATAAGAATATTCAGGATTAATAATTGTAAGGAGATTGTCGACCACTCCTCTGAAATAGATTCAATTAGACAATTTTAGCATAAAAAATTCCTAGACTTAATTTGCTGACATCATCTTTTTTACGCCTAGGGTTTCGTGGTAAGTTATATATAAAGTATGTTGCAATATTGTTAGTTCATATTGATTGATTTCGAATATTCTTCAAAACTACAATCCCATTGGATGCTCCAAATATGCTTTTCTCGCGGCATCTTTTTCCATGCTATTTTTTTATCCAAACCGATGTTCCAACTGTACAAAAGTTTTTAACTGTACTGAGTTTGCACCGGGTCTTACTTGTTCTAAATTCCAGTTCTCCCAGTGATTACAATAATACAGTCTAAATTACTTCAATTTTGTTAATTATAAACACAATTTTCTCAATCTCCTTTGTGTTTTGTTTTCACGTTATACCTATCACCGACGAGCGGTCGAATATAAATCTATCACAGAGTAATGAGTTAATTGGTGCAGACACGTCAGACGGCATGAAATTAAACAAGACAAAACTGTTCGGGACACAAAGAGAAATTACAGCTCCCAGATACTTTCGTCCTAATTATAGCAAATGACAATGCACAGACAATCTACGCGGCACCTTTTATTGATATTGTCGTCGTGACTTGTCCGTCTACTCGAACTAATGAGTGGTGATTTTTGTTGGCTTAATTTTTTTTTTGACAATGGTTTGTATAATATCTTGTACCATTTTTCTATTAGAATAGAATAGAGTATATACAAACTTTTTTTAACAAAAATAAATTAAACCATACAAACTTTCAACTCCCATTTAATCCACTTGTGGATAGTTTTTCCAAAATTCCTTAAACTTTGTAACTCTTTATTTTTAACCAAAAACCTAAATACTAATTTTCATGAATATAACTTGAAAAATGACGGACTTTCATACAAACTTTTATCCCCTATTTAACCCCCTTAGGGATGGAATTCGCATTAATCCTTTCTCAGTGTGCGCTTACGTCATAAAGGGAAGGTACTGTGAAAATTTCAAGTTTCTAGCTTCAGTGGTTTAGGCTGTGCGTTGATAATCAGTCAGGACAAGCTACTTTATATTATAGATAGATAGATAGATAATAGATATCTTATAGATATATATTGTGGTTCCAATAATATTACATACCTACATGCGTTTCGAATTGATAACGTCCTTTTTTTGAAGTCGGTCGGTTAATATAGAAAGGTAGACGAATTACAAAATAACTTCAACAATGTTTAACTCCATCTTAATGTAATTATGGCATAACAAAGGGAAATGAATACGCGCAGGGTTCGTGACGAAACAATAATTTTGTTTTGATAATTACGTTACCGAAGTCGAGTGATTCGCTTCGGTTAATTCCATCATTTTCAATTTCGTTATGTCAGCTGCCCCAAAGCACACGCTATCTTGTAAGGAGGCACTCTCGAAAATATCCTTAACCGTCGATCTAATTGGCTAACGATCGAACAATGCGATTTCGAGTTGCGATCGAATCAAACACAAATACGGCCTGTTTTAAGTACCACCTACTGATAAGTATCAGATAGCTATCCACAACTTTTGTCTTGTCACTTGACAAAAATAAAGAAAGTGACAAAACTTATGTTTAGGCTATCCGACACTTATCAGAAGTGAAACAATGAATCGCGGGATCGCAGGACTAATTTTCATCGAACGATAAAATCGCATCGCTTGATCGTACGATCGTTCACCAATTAGGACGACACCTTAAGGAGACTACACACCGATGCCGGTAGGGTCTTTGTAGCAATGTTGAAGTTGATAATGAAGCGATCAATTCAGGAATGAGGAGATCCGTAGAAGAACCAAAGTCACTGAAATAGCTCAATGGTTTGCGAAACCAATCTACCAATCCGCAATTGGCCAGCGTGGTGGACTGCGGCCTAACTCCTTATTATTCTGAGAGGAGACCTCACCCCTGTTTGGGACAGTAATTGATTGATAATAATGAATGATGATGATGATTAAAATCAGAAATAATGATTTCTAAGTGTGTGTTTAAACATTAAAGTGCGTTCTAAAAGGCATTATTTACGATGTTCATAATATTGTCACAAACCGAGCCAGTGTATGATATTTACAGCGTAAATGCAGCCGCTTAAGAAATGATCACTAAGTGTGGAGAGAACATTCAAAAAAATATTAAAGAAAATAACAAAAAAATATTTTGGTACAGATATTAAAAACATTAACCTAGCACGTGAATATAATGAATGTATGTTCTGCGTAACTTATCTAAGGGCCAGTTGCACGTCAGGCGTTTGAAGTTAAACTCGTCCACCAGAAACCAAGCAAAGTGGGCTGCACAAGTCAGTATTTGCACTTCCACGATTATGGTAAATGGTGAAACTTTTTTAAAAAGTTTAGTACCCTGATCTGTGCATTTCAAAGTGTAAACGTAAAGTGTTTAACGTAAACTCTAACTTTTACATAACTTTAACTTACTGTAAATGCCTGTTGTGCCTGCCATGTTCAAATGGCTCTAAGTCTAATAATTAAAAGTAAGTGTGACCGCTACGAGTTTGTACCATAAAGAATGTAGAAACAGTGACATTGAGAAATGTAAGATATTGAGATTTTTTGAAAATGCACAACTGATTTTGGAAAGTGTTGATCTGCTAAAAATATATGAAAAAGCAATGTACGGAAAATAAATTTGATTAGAATTTTAATGATACACTTTATGGATTTTTAAAAGTCCGCTCCATAGTTAACAGCATTGGTAGTTGCCAGCGCCAGTAATACTGCCAGTAGCTTCACATTACAGCCGAC
Organism: Melanargia galathea; assembly: GCA_920104075.1. NCBI lineage: Eukaryota > Metazoa > Arthropoda > Insecta > Lepidoptera > Nymphalidae > Melanargia > Melanargia galathea. The sequence continues at coordinate 7,575,105 of OV049870.1, forward strand.
TATGCTCGCAACACCGCCGCACATAACTTACAATACTTAACTAATAGTGTTATTATTTGCGCCGACTCGTTAGTACGGAGGCGTGAAATAATGAGGCTTCTACTGAATAGCTTGGCGTGATATGTGGATTTGCTATGAAATTTATTGCGATCTTTCTGACGCAGCGTGCGGTGCGATGGTGGTGAGTGATTAGTAGAAGGTCCCGGATTCGATTCATGGGATTGGTAAATAATTTGGTAGTTTATTATTTCTGAACTGTCTCGGGTCTGATCTCGTGAGATACTTCGGTTGTAGCTCATTACTAAACTACCAGCAAATATGTACCGGTAAGCGACTTAGCCTTGCGGTAGGTACGATGCTGTGTACAAATTGATTAGAATTAAATGTTTTCAAATTAAATAAAAGCCATAGTTGGTATGCCTCCATAGCTTTTTGAGTGGTAATTTCTTCAAGAGATTCATTGAATAAAAAAATCCACTTTATTTTATTCGATTCCTATCAGATTGACGCGTTTTTTATTGAGAGTCGTGTACATAATTATTAGCCCAACGCGCTCTCTACGAAAGTGTACACGACTGCTTATGGCCGCGGCCAGCGCAGGTCTGCCAACTTTCGAGGGTTTTCACACAAGTACCAAAGAATTTAGGACTTTTATATTAAGGTACTTGTTTAATGCATCGAGTCTCGAGAGATTTTCTCGCCATCAAGTGACAAAATAAATCTAATGTCAGGAAAATCTATCATGTTTGTTGTTAGTCGAACGAAATAAATGGGTGGGTACCTGCTTTTCTGGGACGTCATACGAATTATAAAATTTTTATTACATGATGAGTTTATTACGTAATAAAAACTTTAACATGGCTTCCTAGGAACTTCAACCACGTATTACAAAGTTAGATAAGCTTGTACCTACACCAAATTAAGTCAATGCTATAGTCTAGATTTCCATGTACGGAATTCGAACAAATTCATAAAACTCAAGTTTTACTAATATTGTTGCTATGAACATTTTTTTATTTGAATGTATGCTTTACTTAACCTCAAAATATGGCAGAAAATTTCACACATCACATACCTACGTCTAGCGCAGAAAGGCTATACTCTATTCATTATCCTATGACGGTAATATTATTAAAATAATATCCAAGCAGGCTCACATTTAAGTTATGATGAACTCAATGGAATAATGGTAATTGTTGTGTCTGTCTCACTTTATGGTATTCTCGCAACGATTATGCATTTTTAGTCAAACGGAAATAATTGCGATCATTACATTGTACCTAAACTGTTGGTGCGTTGGTAATTTGGTACTAGGTCAGCATAGAGCCGACAAAATTCTGGCCGAAATATTGACTTATAAAATTTCAGCTAAGATAAGAGCTTGCTCTAGTGAGTATCTTAGCTAAAATTATACATTGAAATGCCAATTATGTCCTAAAGATTAATTATAAGTATCTCTTACAATGTATAGAGCGTCTTATAAATTTCAATTGGGTACGACGCAGTCAATTTCAATTAAAGTCTCAGCACGACCGCGATTATATATTTCAATAACAATTAATATTGTCCAGTCTGTCCAGTCGCGTCATGTTCCCTGCAAGTTGACCGAGATTTATGTCTGATAACATGAGGGTTATGAAATCGTTATTGCTGTAGTCTAGTTTATGACTAGAAGGCTTCTTTACGGACATCGAGGAAAAGTTTTACTATTGTACAGAACTGGGTCGGGTCATGTTATTATGTTACAAAACATTAATAACTTTTATGCATATGATGCCCAAGACTTCATTCGCGTAGATTTAGGTTTTAAAAAAGTGATTCTTCAAAAAACTTTACCACTCATATTCACCACTTTAAGGATAGAATTTTAAAAAGCTTTCCTTATTTCACCTCTGCTCAAAGACTGTTTCTTTCTTACACATATATCTAGGTTCACTGGTGTAGGTATGTTGTGCGTTGGTTGGTACTCTATCAGTCAGCCATGATAAGTACTGTGTTGTATAAATAACATGAATTGCATAATTATTAGCTTACAGATTTTTGTTTCACTCTATCTAGTTTATAACCTTTGTTACAATATCAATACGACAAAATATGATTACCTATTATGATATAGTTAGGTACATTATTACATAATTATATGTATGTATGCAGTTTATTTACGTACATACATAATATGTATGTGTGTAAAGTAGGCACAATTGCTAGTTGGTATATTATGTGTCTTTTCGACTTTTCCATCGACATAATATACAAAGAAAACACGAAGACAAATACACAATAGTTTTTTTTTCGTATTTGTCGTTAGCAGACGTTAACTTTTTGATATTAACAAATTGTGAGAGAATAATATACATAAACTATATTTTTTGCATAAAAAAGCAGCAGAATGAAATATACTTATCAGAAATGAAAAATTCTTATTATTTCGACTTAGCTTCGCTTGTAAATGGAACGGGTGAATTCAAGATTTTATAAGCTTACAACTTATTAATACAAGAAGATATTTCTACTACTTAGGAGATTGAAAAATCGACCGTGATTCCTTTAGATAACGCCTCAGCTAAAACCTATCACATATTGAACGAGTTGCTAATCTACTTGAAAGCTGTAATCACGCGAGTAGGGGCATGCCTCGTTTCCTTTTAAATAGAGGACCCCTTTCTTGACCGGTGCCACTGCAGCTATACCTACCGTGGATAGGCAGGCTTAGCCTTTAAGTAAATACTGCAGATGCTGGGAGGAAGTTCTTTTAAAAATAAAGTTTTATACTACCTAACTAATACTTGGATTACGTAGAGGAAATAGCTGTGATAGCCTAGTGGTTAGGACGACCGAATTCTAATCGGAGGTCGTGGGTTCGATCCCGGGCACGCACCTCTAACTTTTCGGAGTTATGTGCGTTTTAAGTATTTAAATATCACTTGCTTTAACGGTGAAGGAAAACATCGTGAGGAAACTTGCATGCCTGAGAGTTCTCCATAACGTTCTCAAAGGTGTGTGAAATCTGCCAATTCGCACTTGGCCAGCGTGGTAGACTATGGCCAAAACCCTTCTCACTCTGAGAGGAGACCTGCGCTCTGTAGTGAGCCGGTAATGGGTTGATCATGATGATGATGATGATGTAGTGGAAATATTCCATGATTGTTCTGTACAAATAAACCATTTTGCGTACTTTCATTCACCGCCTAAGTAAAACTCTTTTTGAGTAAAGAAAGCTTTTATCTAGCTTTTTATGTAACTTAACTTTAAATGTTTGTAACTTTTTAATATTAAGCGAATTATCTTATTATTCAAATCTCTATCAACAGCCATTGTATATTCAGACGAAAAACTGGCTTCCCATAACACCCAGTTTGGGGACAATTAATTGAATTTACATACTTAAATGTACTTCAAACTTATATTAATATTGTAACTACTATGAAAAAAAATTCGAGCGAACTACATTACGCAACGGGCGCGCGCTACTCCATTTTGTTTACCATTCATTGAATGAAATAAAACTTTAGTGTAGAATTTCACATTAGAGCATGCAAATTGGAGTGCGATGCTATTATTTGCTTTCAAAGTTAAATAGCTCTCGCTAGTGGCTTCTCGGAAAAAATCAGCTCGAACCAATCTCATAATATGGAGCCGAATACACGCAAGGTTCATATGATTGGGTAATAGGAATGAGTAAATGATTCAATGAATGAGCGAATGATCCTTTGAAATCGAGCCAGCAATATATTTCTCTATGTAAAATTTTTTTGCAACCCTTTTTTTTAGTTTGGATTAAATTATTATCCAGGTAGATACTTAGTTTTAGCAGACTCTTAACTATATTATAATACCTACTATGACTATATCGTTTCTTTAACGATAACACACAGATAATGCGATATCTAACATTTAATAATTGTTATTAGCAGTTATTTTCTAGGGTGTTTTTCAAAAAACACGAAAACAGAATATATTTTCGGATTATCTTTTTATCTGACTTGAGTAGTACACCAAGCCGATTCAACAGCACATCCCCACACGTTTTCTACTGGTGTATTCTTATATAAAAAAACAAAATTCCGTCAGTTGTCACCCCCAAGCCGATTCAACAGCAATTTGATCAGATTGTTCATAAAAAAGTGCGCTCGCGACCCTACCTGCCGGTATGCGGTCCATGACAAAAGCGCAGGTACCTGAGGCAGGCAACCCTTACGTACACGCAGGTAGTAGACCCTGCGGCAACTATGGGCTCTTGCTTTGTTATGGTTTGCATTATTACCCGACTTCATATAAAAGTGTATTACGAGCTATGAGTTTATCTTGTTATTTCATGATAATTATAATGAATGAAAAATAGAATTTTATATTTATTTATTTATAGATTTAAATATGATTACTAGCTAATGTATGTTATACAAGCAATGCGAACAATTTCAATTTCAACTAACCTAACCTTTATAGTTCTTATTATTCACTATTTAATTAATTACAAAGAAAATATACTCGAACTTAACTGTCGAGGAATCGAACCCAAGACACACTCAATTATAAGACCGCCTACTGGCAGTGGTCAGTTTGTCCATAAATTCATTTCACAAGTATAAATTGAAAATTTAAAAAACCCCTGACATTCGCCATCTTGGATTTGCATACTGCTATTCTACTAGTCAAACCCTTTCATTTGATACCCATACTCTTGAAACGCGGCTGTCGAGCCGGCTCGACAAAAACATGTCTCCCTCTGTTGCGGCTGTCGGACCGCCTCGACAAGACTATGTTATCCTAGTTTAGACCTTATAGTTAAAATTATTAAGAAAGTTGTGAAAAATATGTAATCTGTCATTTTGTAGCGGTGGCCATCTTGGATCGATTTTCATCAAATATAGCTAACAATACTTTTAATTAATTCACCTTTCAAACAAAAAAAACCGCATTCAAATCGGTTCACCCGTTTGAGCGCTATGGGGAACAGACACACACACACACACACACACACACACACACACACACACACACACACACACACACACACACACACACACACACACACACACACACACACACACACACATTATTTACCCGACCTGGGAATCGAATCTGGGACCTCGCGATCTGCAGTCGAATATGTTAATCACAAGACCAACGAGTCAATTACATCATAACTTACTTGCACGTTTCAAAGAATTTACCCTAATAATAGAATAATTTATAGCTCTATGCACGAATCTACCTGTTCGATTTTTTTCTCCATTAGATTTATGCATTTTACGATCTCACCCCCTTGACACGCACAAACTTGTCTGATTTTTTATTACTCTTTTATTTATGATCCCATTATCTTCGGGCAGGTATGTAGACACGAAAAAATATTGCGCGCAGGTGCAAAGCATGTTGATGCAAGTCTAAAATCATGTGTATAATAAGAAGGCTCCATCCAATTTTTCTAACACAAGTTTACCCAGTGCCACATCGTTAGGATCTCAGTGTAAAATAAGTCTTAAATATTACTTAGCAGTCTAGAGTCATTGTGTTGTGAACCTGCATAGTCATCATGACGGTAAGTGTGTTGCACCAGTTATTTAAATAATGATAGCTTAAAATATTTTTTAATTACAAAAACCCGGGGGGCATGCCAAAATTGCTCTAAAAAGCCAACAGTTCAAATCATTTATAAGGCTTAACCATATTGTGATAATAAACCCTCGTAGTTTTAGTTTTAAGTTTTCGTGAGTAATTATCACCATTAAGTGTATCACTTTCATGTTCTTAAATTGACGTTCAAAAAGTGTACAGTTTACTAATTTTGAATAAAGTTTATTTGACTTGACTTTGTAACTAACATCTTGATTCGTTAGTAATGGACTACTTTTATAAATTGAAGTTAATTTAATTATTTTATGTTATTTTATTAGTTGAAATACCATCTTTTTATTTCAGGACTCGCAGAATGATGAATTCACCTATAAACATTACTACTATCCACTCAATGTGTCAGACGATCAAGATGCGAGTGATTGTGTGTCAAATAATAAAAAGACTGCTTCAAAAAAGAGCAAAACAATGGAACAAAACAATATAGATGTATTTTTTGAACAACCAAAAAAAAAGAAGAGAACTACTATTTCTTCAACGGTAGCGCAAGCGACTGAAGGAGGTCTATCGTATATCTCATCCAATGATGGTGATGGTGCCAGTGCAACTCATCTCATCAAAATAGATGTCTATGACATGAAGAATCTGAAAGGGGTTTCACCTCTTGAGTACTGGAAACATGCAGATTTACGATTAAAGTACTACGCGAATTCAGACGCTGATAAATTTTATCACGCCACTCGAGATATTATTTACAACATAACAAAGCAGATCGCAGGAAGAAATGATTGTAAAAAATATTTTGTCGACAGAGATGTCAAGCAATAAAAATAGCTATAAATTATTCCATCGTAAAAAATATAACTATTTAAAAGATAACATCGTTGCCTGCTGCAAATAAATAACAAAGTTAGTAACCCAGGTCACTTAACGTAAATATATTTCAAAATAATATGTACTCTCCCTACTATTTTGCCTGTGAACACAGCCGAAACAAATTATAAAAGAGTCCTGTTCTAACACACTCAAGTCATATTCCATCTCGCCATCTACAACAATGCTGTGTCAATTGTGTGCCTTTAACGACTCTGTTGACGATGAAGAATTGCTGGCAAATTGTGAAGAAGCAGAATTGAACGCTAAGTTAGTTAACATATGTGTGGAAGTCGAACGAGATCAAGTTTATGCGTGAGTATTTTTTATCCATCATTTTTTTTCTCCATGAACAGTGTTTATTTTAATCTATTATATCCCAAACGGTTGATCGAAGATAAGGTGCATGACTATAATTTTTTATTAATGTAACGGCCACCATCCCATACACCCTCATCCCCTGACTAGTTCAAACTTGTTTAAACACAACGCTGATGGGGAGGGGCTATTTACGTATAAATACTCGGCTTTATTGTTAGCTACACTCATTCAGAGCGAAGTTGTGATAGAAAAATATTAATCATGGAAGCTTTTTCCAATGATGAAATAAGTGTATTTACTAAATCATTTGTGCTAAATAAGATGCACCGATACATACGGTTGTGGTATATCTCTGAAAAACTACCTAGATGGATGTTAGATGACCCAGAGATTAAACCGTTTTATACACCATGTAGTGGTCATCGTATCTCCATTTGTCCTCTTTCGGATGAAATTGACGGTGTATTTCCTATGAAAGCATATTGTAATATGTGTGCTACAAATGGTAAATATTTAAATAAAGATTAGTGTAACGTTTTGTTTTATAGAAAATATGTTTTTATAATTCTATTTTTGTTTTTCAGTTCAAAGCAAACTGGAGCCGGAGTGAAAAGAGAGGCTACTGCAGTCACACAGTCTACGAGTAAGCGACCATGTTCTCAAGAACCTTCTACATCTACGGGGTTTTTAACGACATCAAGATCAGTGGAGGAAGAATCGTCCTCATCTGTAAGTTCTACAAAATATCATAGTGTCGAGTGTCCTTACTGTAAAATAAATGTTAGTCAAAAGTACTATACCAACCACCTTAAAAGCAAGAAACATATGAATAATGTACTTCTTAATAGTTCGGTACAAAACTTAACCAACGTGCAATTAATAGAAAATGCTTTTGGTCGACGGATAGCAACATACAGGATTTCCAATAATAATTCAGAATTTGAGACGCCTGAAGCTTTTTTAAATTCCATTAAAAATACTGTTCATGACTTGCTTCATACGCTTTTAAAAGAGCACACTTTTATTAAAGTTAACTTCATTTTAAACGGGGACTTTATTCAAGCATCAAAAAATTTAGAAAATTCATTTGACTTTCAAACGTGTAACTATACATTCTGTTTAGGTGATGAAATTAATACCATTTACTCGGATTTATTAGCTGAAACTTCGAGTAAAGTTTGTAATTTTGAAAAGAAAGATAGTGGTTGGAGTCTTAAAAAAATAAATTATGTGGATTTAAATATAAATAAATTAAACCCGTTAAAAGGGAACTCTTATATAGATTTACCAATAGATATCAAACATAAACATGCTATTATTAATGTAAAAAATAATGACAATAGATGCTTTCAATGGGCTATACTTTCCGCTTTGTATCCAGTCAAAGTGAATGCAAACAGAGTGACTTCATATATATCGAAACAAAATTCTTTAGATTTTACAAATATTTCATTTCCAGTACAATTAAAAGATATCAGTAAATTTGAGACATTAAATAATATTAGTATAAATGTTTTTGGACTTGAACATGACACAAAAAGCAATTCTACGAAGATTATTGGTCCTCTCTATTTCACAAAATCTCGAAAACATAAACACATAAATTTATTATACATAAATAATGGTTCTAATGGTCATTATTGTTATATAAAAAATCTTTCCAGGCTAGTTGGCCAACAATTGAACAAACATCACCACGCCACATTTATTTGCGATGGTTGCTTACTATATTTTCAATCGGAGAGTAAATTAAAATCACATCAAAAGTTTGATTGTAATCATATTAAAACTGATATGCCCGATATCGCGAAAGCTAAATTAACATTTAATAAATATGAAAGAAAGCTCAAATTGCCTTTTGTTGTTTACGCAGATTTTGAAGCATTTCTAAATCCTATACAAGGATGTGATAATGATCCAACTACCTCATACACAACAAATTTTCAAAAACATGAAGTATATAGCTTTGGATACTATATCAAATGTACATTTGATGATAGTCTATCAATATATAAAACATATACAGGTACTGATTGTGCCAATGTGTTTATGGAGACCTTAAATGATGATATAAAACGAATTTATGATGAGCATTTAATTGAAGTTAATCCACTGCCTCTAACGATAAATGACAGCGAAAAATTATCTGCAATATCTACATGTCATATATGTGAAAAAGAATTAAAATCGGATCGTGAAATAGCATATAATAAATACACTGGATTTTTTGTAGGTGTCTGCCACAAAAGTTGTAGTAAAAAGTTAGAAACTCCTCAAGTTATACCGATAATTTTACATAACCTTAGTAACTACGATGCTCATTTCATTGTGCATGCATTGAATTTCTCAGAAGGTGCAATAAATGTCATACCTCAAAATAAAGAACGATATATTTCGTTTTCAAAAAAGACACAAATCACGAACAAACAAATTGAATTGAGGTTTATTGATTCTTTTAAATTTTTATCTAGTAGTCTAGAATCGTTAACAAATAATTTAAATGATGAAGATTTCATCGAATTGCGAAGAAATTTTCAAAGTGAAAAAGATATTTATTATTTAAAACGTAAAGGTGTATACCCATACGAATATATGACATCATTTGACTCCTTAAATTTAACATCACTTCCAACACAGGATCAATTTTTCAGCACACTTACAAACAGTACTATTTCAAATGAAGATTATAAACATGCTAGAGATGTTTGGAATCATTTTAAATGTCTTAATATGAGTGATTACTCTGATTTATACCTGAAAACGGATGTGTTACTTTTAACAGATATATTTGAAAATTTTAGAAATGTTTGTATTAAAACTTATGATTTAGATCCTGCTCATTATTATACAGCACCAGGTCTTAGTTGGGATGCAATGTTAAAGTACACACAAATAACATTAGATTTATTAACAGATTTTGAAAAAATTGCATTCGTAAAATCAGGTATACGCGGCGGTGTTTCACAGTGCAGTAACCGCTATGCACAAGCTAATAATAAGTACATGTCAAATTTTAATGAGAAAATTCAATCATCTTATCTCGCATACTTAGACGCTAATAATTTATATGGTTGGGCTATGTCTCAATACCTTCCTACGGGTGGATTTGAATGGGTAAATTGTGAGACTAATTTCAACATACCGATTGATTCTGATGTGGGTTATATTCTAGAAGTAGACTTAGAATATCCCGAAGCTTTACATGACTTACATACCGATTTTCCTCTTTGTCCAGAGAATATACTTGTTGGAGGGAGTAAAACTTTAAAATTAGTTCCAAATCTATTCGATAAAACTAAGTATGTAATTCATTATAGAAATCTTATACAGTGTCTAGAAATGGGTTTAAAACTAAAAAAAATTCATCGGATTTTAAAATTCAATCAAAGTCCTTGGCTACAAAAATATATTGATTTAAACACACAGTTACGTACATCTGCCCAATCTGATTTTGAAAAGGATTTCTATAAGTTAATGAATAATTCAATATTTGGGAAAACAATGGAGAACATTGAAAAACGTGTAGATGTCAAACTATGTACACATTGGGAAGATAAGGGAAAATCTGTTGGTGCTCAAAAACTTATTGCGAGACCTGAATTTCATAGTGTCTCAATATTTTCGGAAAATTTGGTTGCTATACAATTGAAAAAAACTAAATTACTTTATAATAAACCTATTTACTTAGGATTTTGTATTTTAGATATTTCTAAAACTCTTATGTATGATTTCCATTACAAATATATGAAAAAGAAATATGGCTCAAGTTGTAAAATGCTTTATACAGACACAGATAGTTTCATATATCAGATTTTTACTGATAACTTTTATGATGACATTAAACCTGACTTAAATAAATACTTTGATACTTCGGATTACCCCTCTAATAATAGTTTTGATATTCCTCAGACAAATAAAAAAAAAATTGGTTATTTTAAGGATGAAAATAATGGTACCATTATGACTGAATTTGTTGGTTTGAGATCAAAAGTGTATGCTTTTAATACACAAAATAAATTCACTGCTAAAGCAAAAGGCGTAAACAAATCGGTTACCAAAAATTTAAAAATTAAGAATTATAAAACAGTTTTATTTGAACAAAAAAATGAGTTATGTGAAATGTATAGATTCAGATCGATAAAGCATATAATATTTACTCAAAAAAATAATAAAATATCATTATCACATTCAGATACTAAACGGTTTTTAATTAATAACTCTACCAACACTTTAGCTTGGGGTCATTACAAAATAAAGTCGATTACTAATGATTTGCGGTAAGACTCGATGTTATTTTTTAAGTAAGTAGTATAATGTATAGATGTATCTTTAAGTTATAAATTGTATAGAAAATTAAGATATAATTATAAATAAATGTATACTTAAATCAATGTCTTATTACTTTATTCCCCATTTCTATATCTAATTCAACTGAAACTACACGTATTTTTGAAGATGTATCACTTTCTCCATCCATTTACTGCTATAGTTGCCGGACCGAGTGGATGTGGTAAATCACATTTTGTGACAAATTTCTTGAAACACTGTAATGATATATGCAATACACGATTTTATCAAGTTTTGTGGTGTTACGATGAAATGCAGCCTCTATACAATCTAGAAAATGTAACTTACATTCAAGGAATTCCTGAAATGAGTATGTTTGATGGAAAACATCCTCGATTAGTCATAATTGATGATCTTATGAGGGAGTCAGATGGTCGTGTTGTTGATATTTTTACTAAAGGTAGTCACCACAGAAATTTAAGTGTATTTTATATCACACAAAATCTTTTTCATCAAGGGAAAGGGCAACGAGATATTTCTCTAAATACAAGTTACATAATTTACTTTAAAAATCCCAGAGACCGAACACAAATTCGTCATTTAGCACGTCAAGTATTTCCCGAGAATTCAAAGTTTGTTGAAGAGGCTTATAAAGATGCCACTACAGAACCTCATGGTTATTTAATGATTGATTTAAAGCAAAATACAAATGATTCATGTCGTTTTAAAACTAAGATTGATAATACTTCTAATGATTGTGTAGTATACATCCCTAAAAAGGGGTTTAAATATGGTTTGCATGACTCAATTCTTGTCAGTAGCAAATAATGGTTGAAGGAAGCACTACGCAAGACACGAAAAAGTTGAGGTGTGCATTACAAACATTTAAACCAAAATATCGTAAAATTTTACTTCGCTCTCTTAAGAAAGAAGAAATTAATCGTGTTTGTGAGTATATCAAAGAAATATTTAAAGAAAATACCCCCAATAAAGAGACAAGAGAATCGTCTGTAAAATTGAATTGCTTCTTTTCTACAAAGTTAATATAAATATGTATTCAGATTCACTGTAAAACAATGTCTGCACGAGTAAAAACACACAAAAATTTACTAAAGGCTTTACACACACTTCAACCAAAATTCCGAACAGCCTTATTGAAAGTTTGTAAGGACGAGGAAATTAATTGTATTTGCGAGTGTATTTTTAATATACTAAATGGTAAACTACCTTTAAAGGATTGTGAGAAGACTAAGTTAAAAAAACACAAAACTATTCTCAGAAAATTGATAAAGAAAGGGGGAAATAAATCACGAAAACGTATTATCATTCAAAAAGGAGGAGCATTTCTGCCTATTATTTTGGGAGCTGTTTTAAATGGGCTGTTTAATTTAATATAAAAATGGAACACGCAAAAAAAATGGTTCTTATTGAACCAGAGGTCATTGAAAGACTAAAATCAAGAAATATTGCATCTGACGATTCTTTGTCAAGATTAGATAAAGAAATGCAAAAAATACTGAAAAGTAAACTAGATGATCGTGAAAAATGGACGTTATACACGCAAATTTTACAAAGATATCTCCATATTACCGAAGGAGAGAGAAAACCAATTAAATTACCAGTCACTGTAGAGGACGATCGAAACTATGACAATAACAGTATATTTAAAAAGGAAATGAAAGACAATGATTCAGCAGTTAATGCGGAATCAGATGATGATAAGCACGTACTTGGGCTACCGATTGAAATTTTATATACCCCTACTTATATAAACAAACTTATACCGAAAACGTATAGAAAAAAAGGTGAAATATTGTTAAATACTCTGTTAAACAATAAAGAAAAAATTAGCTGGAAAAAGGATGGATTGATAGTCGTAGATAATGAAGTTGTAGATGGTAGTAATATAGTGGATCTAGTGAATTATACTCTAAGACCATTAAAACGCCCCAAGCCTAATGGATGGGAAAAATTTATCCAAACTATAAAAGGTATAGGGGTTCCCTTAATATGTATTGGTAACCCTCAAGCTTCTGAAAATATTAGTAATATATCACCAAAATCCAGAAGACATAGTTCTCCAATTGATGATAAAAGTCCAAAAACTTTAACATCATACAAACTAAGGAAAAAACAGGACGTTTGGGAAAGATGGAATCCATATTAGACATCAAAGATATATATTACGATGTGTCCAATCCTGCTGGTTATGGAAGCGCAGAGAAATTATCAAGAGCATTAAAAGGTAAAATGAATAGAAAGCAAGTGAAAGAATGGTTGCAAGCTCAGGAAACTTATACATTACATAAGCCTGTGCATCGAAAATTCCCCCGGAATAAATATATATTGTCTAATCTTAATGAACTTTGGCAAGCAGATTTAAGTGATATGCGTACTTATTCTCAATATAATGAAGGTTTTAATTATATTCTTTGTGTTATTGATGTTTTTAGTAAATACGCTTTCGCTAGAGCCCTAAAAAAGAAAAATTCTGAAAGTATAAAACAAGCATTTGAAAGCATATTTACTGAAGCTAATGCAACTCCCACCCACTTACAATCAGATAAAGGTACCGAATTCGTATCAAAAGATGTTAGACAATACTTTAAAAGTAAAAATGTAAATTATTACACAACCAACAACCCAGATATTAAAGCAAGTGTAGTTGAAAGATTTCAGAGGACATTAAAAACTAAAATGTGGCGTTATTTTACACATAAAAATACCTATACTTATATTAATATTTTACAAGATTTACTCTATTCTTATAATCATAGCTTCCATTCAAGCATAAAAATGTGTCCATTTGAAGTTAATTTTAATAACATTATGACAGTTTGGAATAATTTATATGGAAACATAAATAATAAAATCAGTGCTATACCACAGTCTAAGTTTTCGATTGGAGATCATGTAAGAATAACAAAATATAAGCACATTTTTCAAAAAGGATATGAGACAAATTGGAGTGATGAAATATTTATTATAACTGGTATAAAAAATACCATGTCCAGAGTAGTATATACTCTTAAAGATCTTCAAAGTGAACCTATTGTTGGTACTTTTTATGAGAATGAATTACAAAAAGTTACATATAGCCCCACCACTCAATATAAAATTGATAAAATACTACGGTCTCGCTACTCAGGTAACAGAAAAGAAGTACTTGTCAAGTGGAAAGGTTATCCTGATAAATTTAACAGTTGGATTTTAGAATCCAGTCTTAATCAGATAGGATGATGGAAGACAATTTTTATTTAACTTTACTTAGTAATAGTTCAATGGAATACTTCCCGGAAAACACGACGACCATGTTCTCAACAAAATTACCAAAATCACTTATTTTGGAAGGAGAATGGCACGTTGGAGTTGTTGAATTTCAATATCCTTGCACTATGTATACGGTTCGAGATTATGAAAATGTTATTTATACATCAAAGTGGATTACAATACCCGATGAAGATATAAGTTCATTAGTGCACTATAGAAACCGTATTCCTGTCATGAATTATGATAGCATTGATCATATTGTAGCTGAATTAAATAAAAATACCGATGCTGGAATAATGTTTAATTATGATGAAATAAAGAAGCAAGTATCGGTATTATGTACGAATACCTTCATTGATGTACTTAAGTTGTCAACAAAGTTATGTTTACAACTCGGTTTTGAACCAAATACAAACCTAATTCAAAATAAAACTGGAACATATCCTTATAATTTAAAATTAGGATTGCCATCTCAGTTGTTCATTTATTGTGATATAATAGAGCCACAGATTGTTGGAGATGTTATGGCCCCTCTTCTCAGAATCGCACCACTAGATCCAACAGTCTATGTATACGGGGCTAATAAAATGCATATTTTTTCACCACCTCATTATGTACCTGTCATGCGTAGAGAGTTCGATGTGATAGAAATAGATATAAGAACGAGTACAGGTCGAAAAGTACCATTCCAGTTTGGGACCACATGTATTAAAGTACATTTTAAGAGAATCAAGTGAAAACGTGTATTTAAAATGTCGTGCCCGTACTTACATTATTATTCTCATCAAGCTGGTACTGGTATTGGTGCAATTTATAAAGGTGCACCTTATCAGCGAGGTCATGGTATTGGTAGTTTTTTGGGTGGACTATTCAGATCTGTTCTTCCACTTTTGAAAAGTGGTGCAAAAGTTGTGGGTAAAGAAGCTTTGAATGCTGGTGTGGGTCTATTATCTGATATGTTAAATGTGCAACCTATGGATGAATCTATCAGATCACGTTTAAAAACAGCAACTTCAAATCTAAAACAAAAAGCTGACAAAAAAATTGATTCAATAATGAGAGGATCAGGATATAAAATTAGACGACAAAAAAGGAAACGTATCACTCCTAAGAATACTCTCAAACGGAGCGGTACTAAGAAAATTAAACAGAGTAATATTCAAGATATTTTTCATAAAAGTTAAAATTAAATAATGTCATTTTTACATCATAACTCCTGTGAATGCGTAAAATCTGAGTTGGATTTGTTTGCTTTACCATCAACTCAAACTAGTATTGAGGGAGGACAGTGGATTCATTACAACCCTATTTCATCGTTGACCGATGATGGACCCATTGAGTTTTTAGTACCTGGAAATGGAGATGATTACATTGATTTATCTCATACCCTACTTCACATAAAAGCTAAAGTTCAGAATGCTGATGCAACTAGCATTTCGGCGACGACTAATGTTGCTCCAGTTAATAATTGGCTACACTCACTTTTTAGTCAGGTTGACATATATTTAAATCAAAAGCTCGTATCACCTCCAAACAACACTTATGGGTATCGAGCTTACATCGAGACTTTGCTTAATTATGGTGCGGCTGCTAAGAAATCTCATCTTACTTGTGGCCTTTGGTATAAAGATACAGCCTCAAAAATGGATTCATGTGATGCTTCAAATCAAGGATACACAAAAAGAGAAGAATTAGCAAAGGAAAGTCAAACTATTGAAATGATTGGCCACATACATGCTGATATTTTTAATCAAGATAAGTTTTTAATCAATGGTGTCGAAATGCGTCTAAAACTAGTACGTTCTAAAGATACTTTTAATCTTATGTGTTCAACAGCAGATAGTAAATTCAAAGTGCATATATCTAGTGCTAGCCTTGTAATGCGCAAAGTTCGAATCAATCCCAGTGTATTAATTGCACATGAGAAAGTATTAGCTACTACAACTGCAAAATATCCTGTCACTCGTGCTGAAGTTAAAGTCTTAACGATTCCGTCAGGGATTCAGGGAAAAATGCTTGATAATGTATTTTTAGGACAAATTCCCAAAAGATGTATAGTTGGTTTCGTAGGAAATTCGGCCTTTAATGGATCTTTAAATACAAACCCTTTTAATTTCGGTAATCACGGACTTAACCTGTTCGGTTTGTATGTTGATGGCCAATCTATACCATCAAAAACATTAACACCCTCTTTTGATAATAATATGTTCACGAGTGCATATCATACTTTATTCTCTGGAACAGGAATTCATTTCTTGAATGATGGAAATGACATCTCTAAGGAGGAGTATAATAATGGATATTGTCTGCTTGCCTTTGATTTAACTCCCGATTTATCTGCTAATTCAAACTCCCACTGGAATCTCATAAAACGGGGTAGTGTAAGATTTGAAGTTCGATTTGAAAGAGCTCTAACTACAACTCTTAATTGTATTGTATACGCAGAGTTTGACAATGTAATTGAAATTAATAAAAATCGAGATGTTAGTTTAGACTACAATAGTTAAAAATGAATATAAATGTGGGTATTTAATTTTTGAGTCATTTGTTAACCACTCATTCAATCAAGAAGATTATCTTATTTGCTTTTAAATTTATTTCTATTTAAGTTTTCAATGAATACCACTGAGATTGGGAAATATTTAAACATAATCGATCCAAATATTCACTTCAATGTTTTTGCAGCAAATAAGATACCGATATATTTAACACCACCGGCTTATTTAATTTCCAATTTAGATCCCGATACAAAACCTGGATCTCACTGGGTAGCAATATACGTGGATACTAATGGTGTCGGTGAATATTTTGACTCGTTTGGTCGAAAACCAATGGATTATCATGAAATGTTTTTGAAAAACAACTGTAAGAAGTGGAGTCATAATAATAAAGTACTTCAGAACTATTTCAGTCCATTTTGCGGAATGTATTGTTTAGTTTATATATATTTCAAATATAACAACATCTCAATGTCACAATTTCTTAATATATTTTCTGATAATACTTTGTATAATGATCAACTTGTACAATATATGTTTATGACTTTATTTTTAAGGTAATGAAATAAAAAATATTGTTTTGAATAACTATTGTTTTATTTACATGAAATCTTACATACCATTTCTTAAAAATAAATCTTAAAGTAACGATAACTTAAGTGTACACTGTGATGAGAACGAATGGAGTGAATCTTGCTCAGAGTCTTCATAGTCTGTTGCTGGTATTCGTATTCCAAATAGAGCATCTTCCCTCTCAATGAATTCAACCGGGCTGTAGAGACTTGGACTTGGACTGGAATAATGATTTTCATCTTGTGAGAACGAATGGAGTGAATCTTGCTCAGAGTCTTCATAGTCTGTTGCTGGTATTCGTATTCCAAATAGAGCATCTTCCCTCTCAATGAATTCAACCGGGCTGTAGAGGCTTGGACTTGGACTGGAATAATGATTTTCATCTTGTATGTCTTCCCACAACTCGATCTCGATATCCTCAAAAATGAGTGTATTTTCCTCTTCCACTTCTTCACATAGTGAAACCATTTCTTCATCATAAATGGTCTCGTTTAGTTCACACAATTGAGACGACATTGTATGGTTTGACGTAGTGAAATAGAATATGAAGTTCGTCTCTCAGGGCAAAACACTTTTATACTTTGCTCTGTGGACAAAGGTGGGGGACTCGGTTTAGGAATTTATTAAAAACTCATGTGTATGCGTCCATCATTAGGAATCCGTCTAAACATCTTTTAAATAGTTATATTTTTTACGATGGAATAATTTATAGCTATTTTTATTGCTTGACATCTCTGTCGACAAAATATTTTTTACAATCATTTCTTCCTGCGATCTGCTTTGTTATGTTGTAAATAATATCTCGAGTGGCGTGATAAAATTTATCAGCGTCTGAATTCGCGTAGTACTTTAATCGTAAATCTGTATGTTTCCAGTACTCAAGAGGTGAAACCCCTTTCAGATTCTTCATGTCATAGACATCTATTTTGATGAGATGAGTTGCACTGGCACCATCACCATCATTGGATGAGATATACGATAGACCTCCTTCAGTCGCTTGCGCTACCGTTGAAGAAATAGTAGTTCTCTTCTTTTTTTTTGGTTGTTCAAAAAATACATCTATATTGTTTTGTTCCATTGTTTTGCTCTTTTTTGAAGCAGTCTTTTTATTATTTGACACACAATCACTCGCATCTTGATCGTCTGACACATTGAGTGGATAGTAGTAATGTTTATAGGTGAATTCATCATTCTGCGAGTCCTGAAATAAAAAGATGGTATTTCAACTAATAAAATAACATAAAATAATTAAATTAACTTCAATTTATAAAAGTAGTCCATTACTAACGAATCAAGATGTTAGTTACAAAGTCAAGTCAAATAAACTTTATTCAAAATTAGTAAACTGTACACTTTTTGAACGTCAATTTGAGAACATGAAAGTGATACACTTAATGGTGATAATTACTCACGAAAACTTAAAACTAAAACTACGAGGGTTTATTATCACAATATGGTTAAGCCTTATAAATGATTTGAACTGTTGGCTTTTTAGAGCAATTTTGGCATGCCCCCCGGGTTTTTGTAATTAAAAAATATTTTAAGCTATCATTATTTAAATAACTGGTGCAACACACTTACCGTCATGATGACTATGCAGGTTCACAACACAATGACTCTAGACTGCTAAGTAATATTTAAGACTTATTTTACACTGAGATCCTAACGATGTGGCACTGGGTAAACTTGTGTTAGAAAAATTGGATGGAGCCTTCTTATTATACACATGATTTTAGACTTGCATCAACATGCTTTGCACCTGCGCGCAATATTTTTTCGTGTCTACATACCTGCCCGAAGATAATGGGATCATAAATAAAAGAGTAATAAAAAATCAGACAAGTTTGTGCGTGTCAAGGGGGTGAGATCGTAAAATGCATAAATCTAATGGAGAAAAAAATCGAACAGGTAGATTCGTGCATAGAGCTATAAATTATTCTATTATTAGGGTAAATTCTTTGAAACGTGCAAGTAAGTTATGATGTAATTGACTCGTTGGTCTTGTGATTAACATATTCGACTGCAGATCGCGAGGTCCCAGATTCGATTCCCAGGTCGGGTAAATAATGTGTGTGTGTGTGTGTGTGTGTGTGTGTGTGTGTGTGTGTGTGTGTGTGTGTGTGTGTGTGTGTGTGTGTGTGTGTGTGTGTGTGTGTGTGTGTGTGTGTGTGTGTGTGTGTGTGTCTGTTCCCCATAGCGCTCAAACGGGTGAACCGATTTGAATGCGGTTTTTTTTGTTTGAAAGGTGAATTAATTAAAAGTATTGTTAGCTATATTTGATGAAAATCGATCCAAGATGGCCACCGCTACAAAATGACAGATTACATATTTTTCACAACTTTCTTAATAATTTTAACTATAAGGTCTAAACTAGGATAACATAGTCTTGTCGAGGCGGTCCGACAGCCGCAACAGAGGGAGACATGTTTTTGTCGAGCCGGCTCGACAGCCGCGGTTCAAGAGTATGGGTATCAAATGAAAGGGTTTGACTAGTAGAATAGCAGTATGCAAATCCAAGATGGCGAATGTCAGGGGTTTTTTAAATTTTCAATTTATACTTGTGAAATGAATTTATGGACAAACTGACCACTGCCAGTAGGCGGTCTTATAATTGAGTGTGTCTTGGGTTCGATTCCTCGACAGTTAAGTTCGAGTATATTTTCTTTGTAATTAATTAAATAGTGAATAATAAGAACTATAAAGGTTAGGTTAGTTGAAATTGAAATTGTTCGCATTGCTTGTATAACATACATTAGCTAGTAATCATATTTAAATCTATAAATAAATAAATATAAAATTCTATTTTTCATTCATTATAATTATCATGAAATAACAAGATAAACTCATAGCTCGTAATACACTTTTATATGAAGTCGGGTAATAATGCAAACCATAACAAAGCAAGAGCCCATAGTTGCCGCAGGGTCTACTACCTGCGTGTACGTAAGGGTTGCCTGCCTCAGGTACCTGCGCTTTTGTCATGGACCGCATACCGGCAGGTAGGGTCGCGAGCGCACTTTTTTATGAACAATCTGATCAAATTGCTGTTGAATCGGCTTGGGGGTGACAACTGACGGAATTTTGTTTTTTTATATAAGAATACACCAGTAGAAAACGTGTGGGGATGTGCTGTTGAATCGGCTTGGTGTACTACTGACTTGATTACATTAGCAGAATCAAGGTAGGTACCTAGGTACCACTATAGGCCCTCATAAAAGTGATAGTCTTTTAAATTAAAACTGTACTCTCACTTGGTTGATACTAGGCTATCATAACGCTGTTAGAGCTTTAAGTAAGTAGGTACTAATAGGACAGTGGGCTTAATAGTCATCAAATGCCTGCAGGTATTGCCAGCTTTGATATGTCAAAGCTGGCAAGATAATCGCCTCGAACAGTACTCTCACTTAGTATCCATGGACTACAGCAGCTAGGGTATATAATAAACGCTGCACAGATCTGAGATTATCCCCACTTATCATTTCTCAAATGAATGTTATGGGCTTTTTGATAAACCGAGCATTCTGTTTTCCTTTATTTGCCCGACTCCACGGAAATCTGTCAAGGGCCATTTGTTGCGAACTTCACGCGTCATAAATCTCGGATGTGTGAAGGGTTGAGCAGAACTGCGTGGGTGTTGTTTAAGCGCTATTAAACAAACCAACGACTATGTGTATGGTAATTCTAGATACACTAAACTTCTTGAACTACGCTTTAAGGTTGTGTATTTATGAAGTCAGCTTAGAAAATTATCATAGTTTGCAGTTTGATTTTGTTATTTTATGTGTAACTAGATGATGCCAGTGACTCCGTCTGGATTTAGGTCTTTAAAATGCTCTGGGAACATTTTAAAGGATGATGGACCTTAAAGAATCCCGTGGGAATTCTTGCATTTTCCGGGATAAAAAGCCTATGATCGTTCCTGGGATGTAAGCTACCTCTAAAGCTAGCAGACACACAGACACACTTTCACATTTATAATATGTACGGATGGGATTTGGGAATTGGGATCTGCAGAAAATAAAATGAGCAGAGCACACTAATTAATGAGCGAAATAATTTACAAACTATATTTTCACACGTGCATTGATCACAACAATTAAAACGGCCATGGCCTGTAGTTTACCATAATTTGCCCATTTGTCCCAATCGTTTACAGCCGAGCGGCAATTTACGCGTTTTTGTCCAAATAAATTTATGTTGTTTCGTTGATTTTGCATATGGACATTGGACATTGATCTATTTAAACCAAATTGGTAGCAAAGATACGCAGTTATTTCGCTATCGCATTTTTACGTACATACTTTACAAAACAAAAAGACCTTACAAAAATAATTAAAAAATATTTTCTAAGGATTAATACTTAATGCTACCCAAAATATGTACATAGCTCTTGAATATAACTTACAGGTATCGTACCTGGACTGAAGTGACATTGGGACAAGTGAAGCACATAGTTCGAAGAACCAATAAACGTGACATGTGGAAATCTCTAAAAGAGACCTATGTCCTACAATGAACATAGGCAGTTTATCGGTTGACTAATAAGAAGATTTCGACAAAAGCAGTAATAATTTTGTAGATCGCGGCTGTTATTGTATCTTATCTACATCATTGGTCTAGTAGTTATAGAATATTTGCTGCAGATCACGAGGTCCCAGGTTCGATTCCCGGGTCGGGCAATATATAATTGTCAAGTATTGGGTTTTTTCTGTCAAGAAATTCTCAGTGCCAGCCCGGAGTTGGTAGTCGGCGGTGCCTCGGGGAGCTCGTTAAGCAGTCAGTCCCGGTTATTATCACTATCATGTGACAATATTCGTTAAAGCCCGCCAACCCGCATTGCAGCAGCGTGGCGTGTCTAAGCTCTAAATCCTGCTCTCCTATGAGGCCTGTGCCCAGCAGTGGGACGTTAAAAAGCTGTAGTAGTGGTGATAGTGGTGGTCAACCTGTCTTATAGTTCTACTATCAATGCATCATAAGGGGCACAAAATATCACCCTCAATTTCATATTGATATCTGGCTAATCATCGAGGCATGGTACAGCTGACTGATTAAGCAATTTCTCGCTCCGTCGCACACGCTGCCGTACCCACATTTCATTACAATATATTACAGAACAATATGTAATTTAGGACTTCCTCTTTTCACTATTAGCTTTTCGAATAAATCGATACAGGTATGTATTTGCCTTGACTGCCTCATTCGTCTAGTTGCTTAGATATGCGACTGCCGATCAAGCGGACCCAGGGTGGATCAAAAAGGTGTTGAAGTATTCTACCAGCCAATGCTCAATAGCGGCTCAGAGTTGGCCTTGAGCCCGATCTCTCTCCGGTTGTTTCTGATCTGTCCCTCACTCTCTTAGCCGTCTCATCGAATTAAGAGAGTGAGGGAATAGAATAGTGTAATAATAATGAATATAGAATTTAAATATTATAAAAATAGATAATGTACAGTATAATATAATATAGTATATCAATAGGAGTATAAGAGCGGGGCCGCACTGCGAAAATTAATTATTCGCGCGAATTAAAATTCGCGCGGTTTATATTCCGCATTTTAAGGCCGGGGCCGCACTGCGAAATATATTCGCGCGAATTTTATTCGCGCGGTTTATTTTCCGCATTTTGATATATTTTTTTCACGAATTTTAAATCGCAAGTGCGGGCAGCTTCATACATTTCCATATGTCACAGAATTCTGCGAAAAAATTCGCGCGAATAAATTTCGCAGTGCGGCCTCGCTCTAATATATTTTTCTCGCGAATTTTAAATCGCATGTGCGTGCAGCTTCATACATTCCCATATGTCACAGAATTTTGCGAAAAAATTCGCGCGAATAAATTTCGCAGTGCGGCCTAGGCCTTAACTAACAAAATAGATTAGAACACACTAAGGCCGAGGCCGCACTGTGAAATATATTCGCGCGAATTTTTTATAAAAAATACGGAAAATATACCGCGCGAATGATATTCGCGCGATTATATTTCGCAGTGCGGCCCCGCTCTTAGGCTCGCTTACAGCTGCTGGTGTAGTTTGTTTATATTATCATTACTTATAGAGAATAAAGTCTATCACACACTAGTGCGTTATTGCGTCTTTGCATTCTAAGATATCTGTTTTTAGTACAGATCTTACACACTACTGCAATGATAAATTCATGAAAAGATATCGCAATCCCATTGAAATGTTAACGACTGATAAAAATTGTACCTGTGGTTAAAGCTTAAAAATTTCGGCATGTTGCCTATACGACTATATTTTAAATCTTTTTATGCGCTTTCTAAAAAATAATATTGATATACCATTAAACGTGTACAAATTTATAACCAATATCCTGGTATAAAAAATACCAAGGAACTGGGTATTACGCCAAGATACTTGCCCCGGGCGAGGAAAACCAACTGCCGTGAATTCCAAAAGAAAATTAATTAAAAACTCAATTCTGTAATATTGAATTTTTGGGATTAGCTACCTATTTTGTTTGCGAAATATTTCATTAGTGTATTCCTAGCGTTTCCTCATTATCCTATTAAAACAGCAGCTCGAGAAATTAAAATCTAAGATATAGTTCAAAAGATTGAAACGGGTCTAAATAATTACAGTATAAAAAACAATGTACCTAATTTTGATTTATGAAACTGAATAAATTCTTCTTTTCAATTCAGAGCTGATATGCTTATTTTTTCACACAAGCTGTCCCATTTAGTCCCATAAGTGTAAACAATATCGTAGGGACTCCACGCACCTTGGGCCCTGAAATAATCTATTTGTGTGTTCAAACAATGTAATATGTCGAGTCATGTTTACAAGGCTAAATCACGTTCGCGAGGACAAGATTATTTGGCGATTAAAAATTCAGCCAGCCCTAAAGCTAACCGCTTCGATTTCGCTCGGGTGGGATTATTTATTTATAATTACAAAGTCAACAGCGAGTAATAGAATAGAATAGAAAAGTTTTTTATTCAAATAAACTTTTACAAGTACTTTTGAATCGTCAATTGAATCTACCACAGGTTCGGAATGCAGTTCCAGCCGAGAAGAACCTGCAAGAAACTCGGCTGTTGCTCTTTTTTTAAAAATAACATTATAACAATTATTATTATTAATGTACATGATTGAAATGCCGTCTCGCGCATTGCTGGAACGAGTTAAATCCAAGCTTTTTTATCGTTTATATAATCTTCAATTGTATAATAAGCTTTTTTTATGAGCATACTTTTAATATTATTATTAAGTTATATTATTATTATAATTAAGTTATATTATTATTATACTTTAAAGCTACAAACAGGAGTATTTTTTAATCATCTATTTTTTATTTACAAGTCCCTGACTGAGAAAAGCCAGGCGAACTTGAAAGAGGTATGGCAGTTTTTATTAAAACCAGATTGGTTTCTTTCTACGTCACGTCGTACCGAAACGCTAAATCGCTTGGCGTGGTACCTATAGCCACGGCTGAAGTCTGTATAAGTCTGAAGTCAATAATAATAATATAATCTGAAATGCAAAGTCGGATAAAGTTATCGTCATAAAAAGTACAAGTAAGGTGCGTTTGATGGACTAGCAGAGTGGTAAATAAATTTCATAATGAGAAAAATTATAAAAATAATCACGAAATACTTAAAATCTCCCACAAGAGTCACTTAGTATTCCGTACCTTGCTTTATTTTGCATTCGAGGCAGAAGAAAACCAGCCGGCTAACTCCGATCGGGAAAACATTTTCCACGTCCACTTCGCAAAACTTCTTTAATACTTTTGTATTGCGTTTTAATTAAGTTGAACTTATTCCACAACTCTTTAATTCAATTATTGAATTCTAGATAAATTATGTAGGTATGTACACAGAGCGGAAATTAAAATACTCGTGCACATTGAACTGTATACACTATGGAGAATCAAACCTCTTATTAATTATATTAGGCGTCAAATATACGTCGGCTGATTAGCTGGCGAGAAAGATACCTATGTTTGTTGTTATCATTATAACAACAATAATATCTTTCTGTCTAGTTTTGTTACAGGTGTAAGAGGTATGTATTATTAATTATTATATAGGAACATAGTAATGAAATATTTCGCATATTACTATAATATAGTTTAAAATTAGTTCCAGCATCCATTTACTGAATGACATAAGCACGACTGGTAAACTTGAGATGGAAAACTGTTGCGAGACATTGTTGCTCTGAGATATTACAACCCACTGCCAGTAGGATTGAAAATAACCGTCTAATTATTAGCAGTGGAAAATCAATTTTTATAACATTTTCTTTGTCCGAAGCAAGGTGTTGTTCTTTTGTGTGCTAAAATTAAACGTCAATCGATATGTCAGAGTCAGTAACAGTTTGTTGTTTCAATTATTATCGACAAGATCCCGATGAATATTTTCTAAAAAATTGCGTCTTTTATAGGAATTTTTAATTTCACCACCCGTTGTGTCCCCGAACGTTGCTGGCTGGGCACTATTAAGTTGCTTGGAAAAAGAAAAACATGTGGAATTTTCGATAATAACTTGAAAGATTTTAATATGAAATTTTATTATGTATATTTGGAATTTTTTTTGTTCATCATACTTAATGTTATAAATGTGAAAGTGTGGATGTTTGGATGTTTGTTCCTCTTTAACGCCGCAAGTACTGTACCGATTTGGCTGAAATTTTTTGAATGGAGACAGATTATGCCCTGACTTAACACATAGGCTACATTTTATCCTTGAAAATTCCACAGTTCCCACGGGATTTTGAAAAAACCGAAATCTATAGCTACTACTATAGATAGATTACTACTTATAGCAAACTTCCTTGAAAGGTATAAAGGTTAGAGGAAAAGGGAGCGGGAACGGGAACCGGAAAGCCACGATTCCCTCGGGATTTGTAAAAAACCGAAATTCACGCGGGCGGAGCCGCGGGCTAGGTGAAAGTTTGTGTGTATGTATGTTTAACGTCGCAACTACCGATTTGGTTGAAATTTTGAATGGATAGATAGATTATGGCCTGACGTAACACATAGGCATTTACAGGGAAGGGAAAGGGAAAGGGAAAGGGAAAGGGAAAGGGAAAGGGAAAGGGAAAGGGAAAGGGAAAGGGAAAGGGAAAGGGAAAGGGAAAGGGAAAGGGAAAGGGAAAGGGAAAGGGAAAGGGAAGGCGAAGGCGAAGGGGAAGGGGAAAATAAAAGTATTTTAGTAACGAAAAACTTTTATACGTGCTTTTGTATCGTCAAGTGAATCTACCACACTTGGAGAAGTTTCAGTTCTACTCTAGAGCATTTTCCATTACTTTTTTGGACAATTTTTTTGTCAACAACAAAATCCTACCTATTTTACTTTAATCAACCAACTTTACTAATTGTTGCAAAAACTAATGTCGTTTGCAAAGCTTTCGCGTTACTTTGTTGAAAATTACGTCGTCGATTGACTCGCAATCGCATTTTAAAAAACCTTTCGCAGCAGAATATGCAAAATACTGGAAAATGGCGAAAGTTTGCCCCGCGCCCGAGCATTGCCCAGTCTCGTTCCCAATGCCCGATAGGGTTTGACAATGCACATGCAAATTATTCTACAAAGACCATTTCTGAACGGAAAGTTTAATGGGATCCGCTGCCTCAAGTTTAGCCATCCCTGCAACAATTATTTCAGTACGGGCATTCTTGTTTATGTAGGTTCCCATTTCGACCATAGTATTCGATGAATATTTATGTGAATAGAGTAAATTCGCTTTAAGCTATTAGTGTATCTTTAAATGGAGTTCCGGTAAATACGGTAATAAATGTCTGTGAGTTTTCTATCTTGAACTTTATGTTTATTTATTTTATTAAACATTTTACTTAGGTTACATTTTACGTATTATGGCATTTCTGTATTGTGAGACATGCAAGTAATCTTTATAAAAAATAGTGTTTTGTAAAAGTTATTTATTTAAATACCTTTATTGCTCACTCATAACTATAGGTATATAGGAGAGAGCGAAGATTTCCGGACATGGTCGCTAACAATGGGCCGCCTCATAAGAAGGCTCAGGGTCACTCAGCGGGCGATGGAGAGAGCTATGCTCGGAGTATCCCTGCGGGATCAAATCAGAAATGAGGAGATCCGCAGGATAGATATTATTTATTTAATTGTTTATTCTGATAGTTACTTTACTTTTACCATACCGAAAATCTACAAAAGATAAAGCGTGTTTGTTATTCATTTGTGCTCAAAAAAATATCGAAGTTATTAATGAAAATTAGATAATAATGAATACCAACATCATATTAGTTATAACTAATTTACTTAATAATAAAACTTTTTCAAGAAACAATTAGTTTCATGAAATGGAGCGGAAATGCTCGCGAAGAAAGAAACAAATCAATTAGTATTTGAAGTGGAAAACATGCCTGAGTTATTATGAAAATCGGAACTCAAACTAAGAAGCGCCTATTTTTGCAGTGCCTTTTAAGCAATTAAATATCACTTGATTTAACCGTTAAGGAAAACATCGTGAGGAAACCTGCATGCCTAAGATTTCTACATAATTGAAACGGGCTTTTCATAATTCAGATTTTTAATGGATTTACAATACTGAGATTGACTATAGCTGAATCTCCGGTGCCAGTTTAAAAAATTCTGTTGTTCAGCTGTCTCCCAAACATAATTACTATTTTTCGAATGTCCACCACCGCTACAGCCTTTCAACGTCCCACTGCTGAGCACAGGCCTGCTCTCGTAGGAGAGAGGCATTTAGAGCTTAGACCCACCACGCTGCTTTAATGTGGGTTTGCGGTCTTTAATGACTATTGTCACATGATAGTGATAATAACCGGGATCGACTGCTTACGTGCTCTCCGAGGCATGGGGGTGAAACAACGCCAACTACCAACTCCGGAAATTCTGAAAACTCTGAAAACTCAAGAAATTCTGAATGCCAGCATTCAGAATTTCTTGACAGAAAAATCCAATTGCCCGACCATTATTTGCGCGACCCGGGAATCGAACCCGATCTGCAGTCAAATGTGCTAACCACTAGACGAGGCAGTTGAGGCAGTTTCCAATGCCCTGCATTGTAAAGAAAATATCAACGAATGTCAATATCATATTTGACATTGACATGATATGATTGACATGAAAATGTCAATATCATATTTAGGTGTAAAAATCTTTACAACATTCCATCAGTGTTAAACCCGATATATACCCCGTCATCATTAAATATTCAGTTGCCATAACACTGGCCACAGTACACGTAGTCTTTTTATTATGCCCTAACACGACCTCCCTTTTTCAATATAAGGCTAAACCGTAAAATTTTATTTCATACCGGTTATATCTACTTTGTTCATTGAAATACTCTTCGTGTTATGCTAATATTCCACACAATTCCAGCATCACAAAGGCCGGCCCGTATTGTGGAGTCGACTACAAATTTGAATAAGTATTTACAGTAAACAGGGCAGAATGCATTAACGTTGACTTAAATTTTAAAAACGTCACATAGAGTGTTATGTGTGGGCTCTTAAGCGCGTCTTGATATCATTAGGACAGTTGGACGTAGAGCATCCATGCTAGTCTAAACCTCAGGATGGTATGTTAATTGTCTAACAGAGATAAGAATAATTAGGATATTAGTTTTAGTAGAGTCGAATTACGATTTCATAATTCCATGCGGGATAAATACTTTCTGTCAAATTTTGAGGTCTCCGCTCGACGCAAATAATATTATGTTATAATAATAATAATAAATACTCACACATACACACACGGTCGTCTGTTCCTAAAGTAGGCAACTTAATGCCTGTGTTATAGGTAACAGCCGACTGATAGACATATTTACATATAAATACATATATATTTTTAATAAAGGTATACATATATACATATTATTATTAATACACCCAGACTCGGAGCGGGAATCGAACCCGCGACCCCGGAGCGGAAGGCAGGGTCACTGCCAACCGCGCCAACGGGCCAGTCAAATGTTATATATTGCACACTGTTAAAAAATCATATGTTATTATATGCACGACGTAATACATAAACAGTTCACGAAATGTATGCTTATTACACTAGCGGCACGCTATGATGGCCGGTTTGACACATTACAATAGTGATGTGGAATGTCAATTTATTCTCGAACAAAAAACAATTAAGTTTTGTTTTTGTACCTGATTAAATAGGTTTAATAAAACAAAAATGTATATGTTTATTTAATTTATTTGAACGAACTGAATATTTGAACGAAAATGAATATACATACTTTATATGCACACAAGAAACATATGAATACAAAAGATACCAAAAAAGGTGCCACAAAAGGCCATAATTAATCAGATTCGTCCATACTACTATTTTCACTGTCGTCACTGCTATCATCACATACATTAATAATTATATGTTCGTTTTCTATAATATTATCTATTTTCACATCTCTTTCATAATCTTCCCTTATTAATTTAACAGTTCTATTCACAACCTTTTCCCAGTCTCCTTTAGTCACATGTTCACAAGCTTCTTCTAATAATTTTAGCATTTTTTTTGTGGTAAATGGGGGTTCTGTATTGTGTCTTGCAGCATATCCCTTAATTTGAGCCCACACCAACTCAATCGCATTATACTCACAATGGTAAGGCGGTAACCGTATAACTCTGTGCCCATGTTCTAATGCTATTTCGTCAATGGCGTATCGGATCTTGGTTGGTTTGTTTTCTTTTAAAAGACGTACTAATTCCGCTTTTAACATATTCATGTTTGCATCTACGCCATTTTTACGAAGCCATGCGACGATATCAGCTTTCTTTTGGGATTGGGCAGGTGGCTTGTCAATTTGCATCGAGTGGTATGGGGCGTTGTCCATAATTATAATAGATGGTTCAGGGAGGCTACACAACATTGAGGTAAACCATTCAGTAAACTTTTCTCCATTCATGTCTTCATGATAGTCTCCAGTGGTTTTTGACGCAAAAGCCATGAGAGAACCTTCGACAAACCCGTTGATGGTTCCGGCGTGACAAATTATAAGTCGCGATCCTTTTCCTACAGGAACTTTGGAAGTAGATGCTGCTGTGTCATCGTTCCAAGAACGGCCTACAGTATGGTTAGCATTAAGCCATGTTTCATCCAAGAACACAACATTTTGCCAATTTTTGATTTCTTTCACTTGCCGTAAAAAAGTATACCTTGCCATCGCTATATCAAATCTTTCCATCAATATTTTGCGTTTGTTACATTTTTTGTATCGAAATCCAATGGTCTTCAAAATCTTCGTTAAAGAACTTTCCCCACCGAAGAATAATCCAGCTTCCTTCAGTGAATGCACCAACTTTTTTCTTGTTGGATACTCCTTCTGTAAATAGTAGCCGTAAACATGTCTTCGGATAGCATCAGCATCAAAGCTATCGATGCCTACGACTGGTTTTGCTCGTTTTCTCTTTTTTGGTGTGTGAAGTTTATTTTCTTCTGTGCCAGTCTCGCCATATTTTTTTTTAGTTATCCGTCTAACAGTTCGTTGTCCAATATTAAGCGCATCAGCTACGCGTTCAACCACTGACGTTATAGGTAAAATTGGCCCTCCATTTTGAGCTTCACGATCGAAATAGTTACGAAGGCGTATTACGAACTCACGTGTCTGACTATTTAGAACAGTTCTCTGCGTACGTTCGGTCATATCGACGAAATCCACAACAAAGGGCTTGAACAGAGTCCAAATTAACGAGCAAGGGTCAACAGTAATGCAGTATCAATATTTGAAATCCAAAGCCAGGTCAAAACTATATCACAATCGCATTGCACTGACAGTTTATACTTTTCGAAGCAACGTCAATTCGAAACTGCTTTGTTTTGCATTGAGCATTGACGCGAGTTTGCCGGAGGTAGTAGTTGTGCTAGCCAGCGATCCTATGTGACGATCGTATTAGATTCCATTTTTAAAAATTTATTGATATTTTTTTGCGATTTCAGAGGTTTGTCCACATAGTGAAAATTGTTCATATTCACAAGTACATTCACCCCTTAAATGGTGCAAACTGATTTTTCTACACTTGTATACATTTAAGAAATCAATTTAATAAATAAATTTTGAGTCCTAAACCTAAAACTACATTCGATAAAATTTATGAATCTCTGCACATCACTATCGTCAATAAAGTAATACAATTATTTCCTTCAAAGTCGTTATCAATTAATACGGAACTTCATGAGCGGACAAACGTCAAACCGGCCATCATAGCGTGCCGCTAGAGTAATCATTAATTTATGTTGACAAGCGCGTTTTTTAAATATTATTTTTTTTCGATCGTAAAACAGGGCCGGTTTTCATAAAACAGAGCCCAAAAAGTGTGACTTACCTTTAGTAAGTACCTGTAGAATGGAGGCAATACGTACACATTGGGCCTAATTAATCTGACAATCTAAATGACCGTAAGTGCCTTTGTAGCTAATATGAGAAACTAACAGAAAATCGTAGCATTTTCCTAGATATATTTTAATATTACTTTTGTTAATAAAAAATATGGCTCAGATCCTGGGAATTGAAATGAATGTGGTCACCCGCATAGGGGGACCTCTCGGGGTAGATTAAGACTTGGACCGCGTTTCTTCCACGAAGTGTGACAATTCTTTTATTCTCGGAGTGTTAATTCTTTTAGTTAAATTATGGTGTAGAGACGCTGGTGTTTATATTTCAACATTTAAAGTAAATTGCGTGGTTTTTATTTCATTTTGAATATCTCAGTGTAAAAAGTATATAACTAAAAACTACCCTAACTAATTGTAGTGGGCCGGTAATAATAGGATTATAATGATGATTATGATTAACATATTACAACTTCCACCTTTTGACGTCCCACTACTGGGCACAGGCCTCCTCTCTCATAGGAGAGAGGGATTTAGAGTTTAGCTCTAAAACACTAAATACACAAATAAATATCCACGTTGTTAGTACATCGTCGTCTTGGATCTTCTTTTACATGGATTTCCAAAGAAAACAATCTCGTATAAATACCTACTCATATCGACATAATGCTTTAGTTTTATGTGCCTACGTAGCACTCAGCAGCTGAAAACAGTGACTTTAAATATTCGGGCTACCTTAAACCATAACAATGCAATACCTAAGCCGAATAATAACACACTAAGTTACGGCCGCTTACGAGCACAAACGTCGGCTATCCAAGACGGAACAGCCTTAGCTCTAATCTCAGAACACTTCTGCTGTTTATCTTGCCTAGAATTGTCTAGCTGTAGCCAACTTAATCCAGCTTGCATACAGCTTGAACCATTCAAATAATTCAGAAGGCCTTTACTGTGTTCTTTGGGATATTTGTTACTTACCTACTAGTGACACTGTGCTAGTGATGCGTGAGTTAAATGACATCGGGGCCTAAGTTTTGTTAGGTATGACGTAGAGAAATATTTACTTACGAAATTGTAATTCAGTAGGATGTTAAAGGGTAACTGCCTAAGAATGAATCCATACTGGTCTACTCACTACTAATTTAAGCAAAAACTGATAACTGAAGTTTGACAGTTTTTGTATTGGAAATCTGTCAAATTAAGTACGGTTTAAGATAAACACTAATTTTATTATTTAACACTTGTCTTAATTTTGTTTGTAGTAAGACTGAATATCTTTGATTATTGTGTTATTAGATAACTAACAACGCCTAACCTGAGACCTGTTTCACAACCTTCTGGTATGTGTCTGATAGCCTAAACATAAGTTTTGTCACTTTCTTACTTATGTCAAGTGACAAGGACAAAAGTTGCCGATACCTACCCGATACTTATCAGAATGTAGCGAAATAGGCCCTTAGTAAAATTTTCCACTAAAGAGTGATTTAACAAAAATCACCGCTTATGTAGCTAAGATAGGGTGAAACTTTTGTAGGGCAAACCCCTTGAGGTTTTTCTTCAAAAAATAATGAAAGTATCTCCCGAACAACAACAACCATTTCCTAAAAAAGGTCCTACGTTGTGGTTCTGGAGCTTTTTAATCAAAGTAAACGTGGAGATAGAAGACACAAGTAACTAGTCAATTATCTACCATATAAAAATAAGTCGGGTTTTCCTTCCTGACGCTATAACTCCAGAACGCACGAACCGATTTCCACAGTTTTGCATTCGTTGGAAAGGTCTTTGGCTCCGTGAGGTTTATAGCAAAGAAAAACACGCGAACGAAGTCGCGGGGGTCAGCTAGTAATACCTAAATCATTGTGTATTTTATATTAAAAGGACCATAAGAGTATTTCGCAAGCTCAAGTGAACAACAGATTCCATACGAACGTGGTTTTGCTTTTAGAAAGTACACGTCATTGATATAAAGCTTTTCAAATATGGGGTGAGATCTTGGACGAATAATTTTATTATTCGTCGGGGTAAAGGGTGAAACATACCGAGGTTTCAAAAACAAAACAAAAAAAAATTACAGTAAGTAAAAAAAATTACAATAATGGGGACACTTAACATGTTTTTTTCTCAACAAAATCAATTTCAAACTAGTTGATTATGTCTCTATTATATTTGCAAAGTTTGAAATTGCAATCCAACATATTGTAGTTAATAAATTAAAGCACAGTACATTCCTATGGAAAATCTAGCTTACGAGAGACTCTTAAGTATCCTTTATTCTCATAATATGAGGATTAAGATTGCAGATTCAGATTCGTTTTAGAATTAAATAAAATGAACCACTGGCTTATTTAAATGCGACTGCTACAGTGAAGTCGGTTTGTCGTAAGAGGATAAAGCGGTAAGTTCGCTGCAATAAGTTCCAACAACAAAAGGCTCCACTGCCGACGCCTACGCCTGCTTTACTGTAAACACAAAGCGCGCTGTGCACTCAGAGTGAAATCACATTTCTCAGCATGGATTCGCATTAAGCTGGATAATTTTGGACACATCGTGAGTTAAAAAGGCTGCTATAGTTAGCTATAGCATGCTTTCAAATTCGATAGGATTAAAGTAACGCAGGCGTAGGCGTCGGCAGTGGAGCCTTTTGTTGTTGAAACTTGTTGCAGCGACGTGGCACTTAAGTGAATTTTTAATTGTTAAAAATTCACTTAAGTGCCACGTCGCAGTTAGAATTCGTATAAATTAATATCATTGTAACAGTGTGTCTTCTATGAGGGAATAAACGAAAAAATCATGGATGTCGTAGCCCGCCAACATACATTGGAGCAGCGTGGTGGGTCTAAGCTCTAAATATCTCTCTCCTATGAGACAGGAGGCCTGTGCCCAGCAGTGGGACGTTAAAAAGGCTGTGGTGGTGGGTGGGATGGATGTCGGTTGAGAAACTTTGACACAGAGAATCAAAGCTGCATACGCATCCGTAAGCATCAGTTTTGATGAACAAGCGTGCTTTTTCCAACGTA
This sequence comes from Melanargia galathea, assembly GCA_920104075.1. Taxonomy (NCBI): domain Eukaryota; kingdom Metazoa; phylum Arthropoda; class Insecta; order Lepidoptera; family Nymphalidae; genus Melanargia; species Melanargia galathea. The sequence goes on from OV049870.1 coordinate 7,609,841, forward strand.
GACGTGTTAGAACATTTAAAATTTTCGAGCACGTAGGTATGCATTTGCAATATAAATTACGACTGTGTAAAAAATACATAATTATGCAAAGTTAGTTAGTAGTATCAAAATATTCATATTACACTAAGTATATTACATTATCTTAGTATTACACAAACTTTAATTTTGTCGGAAAATTTGACAATTACCAAGTAGCGCGATTTGACACGTGCATCCGTAAAAGTTATATAATTTATATTTTAAAAGGGGATGAATATAATTACAATATCAAATAAGAGACATGCAATCCGCAGAGTTCAATCCCGAAGCTTAGCTGAATATCGAATTGCAAATGGCCACGGAAAATGTAGCATTTAACGCTTCGCCAACTGCGAACGACTTCCATTCCTTTACGGTCTTGCTACGACGAATTTAATCATTGTTTTCCACTCGAAAGTTCATGGATTGAAACAGAATATGCTATGGAAAAGTATTTGGGGTTAAAATGCATAAAGAGGTAGGCCTTGTCTAGATCCTACGTGAAACGTAAATTCTAGGTAACTACCTACACGAGTTTTTATATTTGCTAAGAAAGCATTAAAAATTCCTCACAACGAGTAATACCTATAGTATTTGCCTCTTAAAATATATCTACGTACTTTCCCTATGTTGAAGTGAATGTAAGCCAATAAAAAAGAATGATCTCATTCCAATTAACAGATTCGGAAAAATGCTTGAACAAAAATACAAACATAGTATACTTACCTTTTTTATTTTTATTCATCTACAAGTTAGCCCTTGACTGCGATCTCCCTTAATGGTAAGTGGCGATGCTGCCTACAGTGGAAGCAGGTTAACTTGAATGAGGTATATCTTTTTTACTAAACCTAACACCCCTGATCGGGTTTAACGCAGCATCGCACCGGAACGCTAAATCGTTAGGCGACACGGCTTTGCGGGTAGGGTGGTAACTAGAAACAGTCACAACCTCCCGCCATTGAAGTGAGTCCCACTTTATTTGAAGTGAGTTAAATTTAATATTGTTTTTGCAATATCAATTCGCTGTAACAAGTCAGCACCTTAGCAGAGCCTGCAATCAGTAGAGCCCACGCGACACAGTGCGGTCTTGACATAGCGCATCTATTCTATTGGGGTGGTTGGAATATCGACGATAGTTATGGTCCTCTTACGACGAACACTGCATTCGCTAGATGAGATTTCGAGATAGAAAATAGTTTTATTTATAAAAATAAAATATAAAAGAGCTTACTTATTAATAAAATTTCGAGATAGAAAGTTAACAAAAAAAAAAAGAAGAAAATAGATTGAAAGGAAAATGTGGACCATGAATTTGTTAAGTGTATACGCTACTTTATCGTCACAGCCTAGATAAATAGTTAATAACCGTGACAAATGAACTGTATGAAAAATATTTTCATTTGTATACGTATTTAGAAGTCGGGCGAGTATCATGCGTGGCGGGCGTCGATTTCGTCGTTTCTTTTATTTCCGCTTGACTTTCCAAATCTGCATGGCTTAAGTGCTCTGCAGCATCAAGGTTGAGGAATTGGAGCCAGAAATAATTTATATGGGACCGTTTCGCAAACAATCTCCATCGTTTAAAAAAACCACGCAAATCGGTCCAGATATTTATACTTCGCTAAATACAGCAGGTAATTATTATTATTAGATGTATAAGCTCGCCTTATTCCTTTTGCACCCTTATTTTACAATTATACAGATTGAAGTTTACTAAGAAATTAAATAGGTAGGACAAAGAGGAAATAATTGCAAACTGCAATCGTAATAATTGGTCCACAACTTTAACTATAAGTTCCGTTGAAACTAGAGTTGCACATGGAAATAATAAAATAGCTACGTTAGCGTAGTACTATCATCGACCGCGAGATGGCGCTAGATTATAGTTGTAAGTAAATTATTAAGTTTTATGGTTTTAATATAGTTACATTATGTTTTCTAAACAAGCAAATCGAAATTACACCTAAGTATATAATTATTTAGGTAGATATAATATAGTTAATAGAGAACTATGTAGGTATTTATATCTTCATTTGTATGGAATAATAGACGAACCCATCGAGCTGCCCCTAAGTTTGAGTACACAATGTACGTAAGTAAACTAATCTACCTAATTCTACGCCCATTAAAGCTAAGATGTATTTGCGTCTGGCGTACGTAATCGTATAATCTACTGCTAGTACCTAGTCACTGGTGGATACATATTATACACTAGCTTTTGCCCGCGGCTTCGCCCGCGTGAATTTCGATTTTTCACAAATCCTGAGAGATAAGTAAATTTCTGGTCCACGCGCCCCCCGCCGCGCGGCGGCGTATCGCGGTACCGCGTACGGCGGGCGCAGGGCGCAGGGGCGCGTGGTGCGGCGCGGGGAGCGCGAGCGTCGGCGTCGGCCGTCGCGATCACGCGCAGCGAAAATACCTATCAGGGCGTTTTTAACATCTGTATTTACCGATTTCAACACAACTCCTTTTTTGAAAGTCGGTTAAAAAAGTAGCCTATGTTACTCCTTGGTTAATCCTCTACTTGTCTGTGAAAGTCCCGTCAAAATCGGTTCAGCCGTTCCGAAGATTAGCCCGTTCAAACAGACAGACAGACAGACAAAAATTTTAAAAACGTGTGATTCGGTTATGGTATCGTTCAAATAACCATATGAGCTTAATATGTGGTAGTTATTTCGAAATTACAGACAGACACTTCAATTTTATTTATTAGTATAGATTATACACTTAGGAGCAATTGTATAATCGGGATGCAAGCGGTAAGCTCCGGTAATGCCGCTGTGCACGTGCGCGTCACGTGACTTCTCGGATTAAGCCGGCGGGATAATTAACCGAACAAAATACTATCGGCCGCGATCGATGGCGTTTACCGTATACCGTCAGTGTTAGATCCAGTATGCTTAGTTTCAGTTTGGAGCGCTCTAAAACTTTATAGTATACTATTGATCGAATCACAAATGACTTCAGAGCAAAATGAACCCAATGACTCTTATTTTAAAGTCGTAATTCAATAGTTCAAATATTTATTTTACAACATTTCTGCTTGAGCCGCTGGCTGTTTTCGAATGCTGAATGTATTTACGAACTCAAACCTTAATATAAGCATTTTTAGGTCCATTTTACTCTGAACTCATTGTGATTCGATCAATTGTATACTATAAAGTTTTGGAGCGTTGCAAAGTGAGATTAAGCATACAGGGAAAGGGTGATTTGAATAGAACTGATTTATTGCTTGGCGGTATGTATAGATCTACCAGAATCTCATGAAAAATAGGGAAATTAAATTTTATAGTAAGCAACACTAGGTTAACTCGGCTGCCCTAGTGATAAACTAAGTATAATTACATTCAGAACACCTTACCTGGGATCGTTTCACGAAACGAAAAATCAAGCAACTGCATTTTAAATACAAAAACAAAGTAATCAACATCCAATTACTTTGTTTTTGTGTTGTGCTTGTTGATTACTTGGTTTTTGCAGTTACTTTGTTTGGGCAATTTAAATTTCAGTAAACGGTTCAAGTTATTTGAAATATTAAACTGCGGTAAAAAACTACTCGACATAAAACTTTTGTTAATGCAAAAAGTCAATTTCACAAAAAATGTCAGTTACTTTGTTTATCGCTAGGGCAGCCGTAGTGTTGCTAACCTTGGAATTTCATTTCCCTATTTTTCATGAGATTCTGGTCGATCTATACTTACATAGGAACGTTTTTGTGTTGGGATTTTACTCATACCACTATCAATGGCAGAGTGTATTATTGGTAGTTACTATTTGTGTGTGTCGACCGACTTCTAATCGGAGGTCGTGGGTTCGATCCCGGGGCACGCACCTCTAACTTTTCGGAGTTATGTGCGTTTTAAGTATTTAAATATCACTTGCTTTAACGGTGAAGGAAAACATCGTGAGGAAACCTGCATGCCTGAGAGTTCTCCATAATGTTCTCAAAGGTGTGTGAAGTCTGCCAATCCGCTTGGCCAGCGTGGTAGACTATGGCCAAAAAACCCTTCTCACTCTGAGAAGGAGACCCGTGCTCTGTAGTGAGCCGGTAATGGGTTGATCATGACTATTTGTGTACGGATGTCATGATGGATAAATGGATTGTCACAGATGGGAGGATAACATACCTACGAGAAATGACAGGGAATACATGGTGAAGAAAATCGAAAGAAAGAAATATATGGAGAACCCTGGAGGCGGCTTATACCTACCCATAGTCAAACTGAATAGAGAAGGGAAAAAAGGAAAAAAAAAAACAAAAAAGAAACAACAATACCAGTGTCATAGTAGATTGTTACACAAGGGACGTAAGTAAGCTATTACAGAACAAGATCCAATTTGGCGCCAGTGCGAGCGCAGCTCGCATAGGGCGCTAATGGATCGCGTGCCCCCGAGATATTTAGTCACACAAGCGAGCGCAGCGAGCGAGGGTGAATATAGTTCGAGGGTGTAATAGCTACTTGCAACTGAGGTAAGCATTCTACTTTATATCATTCTTGCGAGGTAAATAAAACATTGGTAATGCAAAATGAAATTTTAATTAAAATAATTAGCAAATTTAGAGAAAAAATAGAAAAAAATGGTTACTTATTATAATTAATTATAGTAATATTGCTGCAATTATGAAAATGCTGTGATAGTTTTCACGTAGCGCTCTTTGGACTTATCCGGCAAAAGGTTTTGCATCATTTGTTCTGCTTCAAGCAAACAAAAATCAGGCTCTCCTCCTTTTTCATCATCTGATGAAGTGCTTGACATTGTTGTAAATAACTTAAATCCCTTTACGAAAAAAAATCACAAACTTTCAGATCAAATGAAATGCCGCCATTTCCATTTTTTTTTCGTAAATAGTTTTCAATTTTTTTTTTACGGCTCTGAGTTCCAAGGAGTTTTGCATAGTTTGAAATGTATGAAAATTAAATGCCGCCATGTTCAGTGTTTTTTTTTTCAGTAAAAAGTTTTCTTACCATTTTATAAGAAAAGAGATTGTTTACCAAGGAGTTTTGCATAGCTTGAACTGTAATGTGAACATTACAATTCAAGCATAGTGCGACGTAATGTTGCCTTGAATTGCAAACACCAACTTACAAGGAGACTTTCCACCATAGTAATCCCTAGTTACTGAGCAAGTATGATATAAAAGTTATTTATCTACTCTCATATCTTAAAATCCCGAATATGAAATCAAAATGTGTCATATATTCGACTACTTTATTCACATACATCTATAATATTTAAAAAAAAAATTAAAAAAATTCATTATAACACTACTTTGTTAGGAAATTATTGCAAAGTAATGTTATAAAATAATTTTTTCTACATTATAGTACAGGCGAACTGGGTTCTGGTATTTTTGAGCCATGGCGGGAAATTCGTGCGACCTCCTTACAGTAGATGTGTGTAACTGTACAAACGCGTTAAACATTGTGAATTGTGTTAAATTGCAGAAGAGTAACTACTAAAAATTAAGTTTACTTAAAATTAAGTAACTACTAAAAATAACTACTAAAAATTAATAACTATTAAAAATTAAATTTTTGATAAGCTTGAGCTATTTTCCGATCCACTAATTTCTATAGGACATTAGGACTCCTCTACTACTATTAATTTCTCTATGGTAACCCAGGCTGTATGGTCAACGATCTTGGCCTGTCCCGAAAGGGACAAACCGAAAAAGAAGAAGAATCTCTATGGTAACAACTGAATTTTGGCGCCATACGCTAGTTATAATATTTAAATTTTTTATTTGTTACTCAAAACTTTACAAGACATGGTTTTTATTGTGCGGAAAAATGTCTAGCAGTGATACTGAAGAGAATTTAACTCCACCTGACCACCGACCAACAATCTTTTGCCAGCAAAATCAAAGAAAACTCACGACAAATATTACCAAGATTTTATGGTTTGGATTTTAAGATATGAGTTTAGATAAAGTAGTGTATGAAACTCTACATAATTAGTTATTAAAACACTCGTGTAATACTATTAAAAAACTCGCCTGCGGCTCGTTTTTTAAACTAACACTCGTGTTTTAATAACCTCTATTATGCAACCGTTTCATAAACTACTATTACTTATGTCAATGTATAGTATATATAATACTGTATAATATTACTGTATTATAAAGGCTTATATTAATATTATTATTATTACTTTACTATTTGTATATACCTACTTACCTATACTTTTAGGGTTCCGTACCTCAAAAGGTAAAAAAAGGAACCCTTATTAGATTACTTTCTTGTCCGTCTGTCTGTCCGTCTGTCCGTGTGTCACCACCGATTTTCTCAGGAACGTGTGGACTTAGCAAGTTGAAATTTATACCAGATACTAAGGTCTATAGTCCCTATTAGGTGTACAAAAATTAAGGTCCCGAGTCCACACAATAAAAAGATATGGGCAAATTTAGATTTTCACGAAAACTTGTAAATACCAAAATTTACCTTAATTTTCAACTTTTTTATTTTTCGGAATTTTTCCTTTACTTGATCTGTAAGACCTTGCTTTTGACCGAAATTGACAAATCTAGGTCAACCAGAAGTACCCTATAGTTTTTGGGTCGAAAACCTAAATGTAGTTCCAGTCAACTGGAAAATTTCGTGGTTCTAGGTACAATTACGAAATTTGGCAAAAGACCAGGTCTTACAGCACAAATAAAGGAAAAATTCCAAAAACTAAAAAAAGTTGGAAATTAAACGATGTCCCCCATACATACATAGTTGAGCCAATTAAGATAGACCTCTAAGTTGAATGAGCGCTCATACAATTTAGAGGCCTAGCTTAATTAGCATCTTACCTTATAAGACAAACTAATGAAAAACAGATTGTACTTAAACTTCTGGAGTACCTCGGTGCGCGAGGCTGACTCGCACTTGACCGGTTTTTTGTATTTAATATTAATTCGGTTTTGGGGTCCAAAGGTCCGAGCTCGCACCCGAAACTCATTTTAAATACCATAAAAAATAATAAACACTATTGCTCTAGCTGAAATTATTGTTTCTACAATGAAACATTTACTGCTTATTAAATTCTTACTTGTCGAAACAATAAAAAAAAAGCTGATATCTACTTAATAACCCTATAAATAGTAAACTGGATCTTTGACGGAGACATAAACTATGATACGTTTAACGCTTTGTTGACAATCCTGCAAATGAATCAGTCTAGTCTGAAATTAAAAAGACTTTATTCTTATCATAATAGGGATGCAAATTGCGTGAGCGCTACGCGTATAAAGTTTTTCATATCACAAAGAAAAACATTGGCAAAGCGCTTTACCCATCATAAAGGGGGAAAGTTTACAAATGTACGGATTTCTTACGCTTTCGGCGACATAACATAATGTATTTATCTGCCCCTTGACACATGAAGAATAGCTGGAGTTCCTTACATGAGGGATTTATTTAGGGTTAATGTTTTCGATTGCAAATTCTGTTTTTAACCCCCGACGCAAAAACGACGGGGTGTTATAAGTTTGACGTGTCTGTGTGTGTGTGTGTGTGTGTGTGTGTGTGTGTGTGTCTGTCTGTTCCCCTGTAGCGCTCAAACGGGTGAACCGATTTGAATGCGGTTTTTTTTGTTTGAAAGGTGTATTAGTCGAGAGTGTTGTTAGCTATGTTTGATGAAAATCGATCCAAGATGGCCGCCGCTACAAAATGACAGATTACATATTTTATCACAACTCCCTCGATATGGGTATCAAACGAAAGGGCTTGACTAGAAGAATAGCACTATGCAAATCCAAGATGGCCGCCGGCACAAAATGGCGAGTGTCGGGGGTTTTTTAAATTTTCAATTTATACTTGTGGATATTGCAAAGTTATGAACTTTGAAGGTTGTGCGTATACTCGAGTAGCGAGTATAATATGTCAGCTGAGAAAAATTTTGAAATTGAACAGAATAATATTATTAACCGACTTCAAAAAAAAGGAAGTCATCAATTCGACAGTATGTATGTATGTAATATTTTATTGGAACTGCAAAATATTTATATAAGTATATCATAATCTATAAGAGCTTCCATTATGTTTGTTCGCAGATTTCTCCGAAACTATTGATCGGATTCTGACCATACCATATTACCATACTGACATTTTTATTAGATTACATTTACTTCAACTTAGAGAACAGTGCAAGTTTCATCAAAATCGGTTTGGTAGTTTCCGAGATATGGACTGTTAAGCGTGGTTCACCACGGTTATACTTTCAATGTTTTAACTACTTATTACTTGTTCCGGAATAACATTGTCTTATATTTGCTGTCATTTCTTAAAAAGTAAATAATTAATAGGTACTTATATCCATTATATTTGTTTTCTTTTGAGTAACTACAATTTTCACATGTAAAACACTTTTAATAAAGCAAACAACCACCGTTATCACTGTTGTATTTTTCCTACATTTCCAATACAAGTCTGTATGAAAGGATAAATTGATGCACCGCTGTGCTAACAGCGTCATAATCGTTTGTTCTTGTTTACGCTTATTAAAAAACGTTTACCACGTACACAATTCACGCACTAGTGCAGTTTATTAATAGGTGAATTTATATATACTTTAACGCGGTGTTTATTATTTTTAACAAACAATTTTTATATACGAGTATTCTGAATACAATATATTACTTAAAATATATAAGTATCACTAAATTATATCTAAGTTTCATGCGTACATACTGCAAATACACCAAATCTGTGTGCTTAGTCTAAGTTTGAAGCACTCCAAAACTAAAAGTATACTAGAAGTATACTATTGATCGAATCACAAATGACTAGAGAGCAAAATGAACCCAAAGACTCTTATTTTAGGTCCATTTTACTCTGAAGTCACGGTGATTCGATCAATAGTATACTTATAGTATACTAAAAAGTTTTGGAGCGCTCCAAACTGAGACTAAGCACTCTGACTATGGCTGGTAAAGCCGCTGCCGATGACTGATAGATAATATACGTACTTATATCAGAAAAAACAAATGCTAGGTTTGTACAGAAATTGTAAATGGTAGAGATGTGATACGGGCTTTAATGCTTCCTGAGGCTCATTGGAGCAGCCTCAGATCATAGCAGCTTGAGGCAAATGAGGCTGCTAAAATGGGCTCAACGTCTTTAAATATCTGGCTTGGAATGAGGCTCCTTTTTGCGTCACAAAAGCCAAAAATGTTACACTCGAACCAATTTTCCTCATAGCGAAACATGCCTCAAGTTGAGGCCGTCACTTTAATACATCATTGTTTGAGGCAGCAATTTTACATAGAAAATAACGACTCACTCCACCTGATAGTCTTTCAAGAGTCAAGTTTGAATGAGCCTCTCTAACAAAATAATATGGGTAGGTACTTCAGTGTAATAACAACAATAAATCTCTATAAACCCTCGCATAAACAAAATAACTTCTTGTTAAGATCTCAGGAGTTATACAACACGCCCTAGGCATTGTTGTGTCCCTCACTAATATACTTACGGTGGTTTAATGGTATATTTTAAGGAGATATGAAAGCACCGCTAGCGGCTCCTAATAACCTGACCGGCCGATAAAGGCTTAGCCACAACGAACGCGGGGAGAAAGCGTCGTCAATCGTTGGCGATTGGATCCGTCTTTCCAATTATGTAAGTTCATTAGCGTCCACCAGATCAATATATGCCTTAGATAGCCGCCCCGTAATCTTATTGAACCTCAAAATTAGTCTTATAATCACGATTTTTTGTCGTTATTTTGTTCTAGCTCATTCGCCCCATACATTTTTGTCGACCTCCCTAGCGCAGTGGTGAGCGCTGTGGTCTTATAAGTGGGAGGCCCCGGGTTCGATTCCCGGCAGGGGCAATTTGGGATTTTATAATTTCTAAATTGTCTCTGGTCTGGTCTGGTCCTGGTCTGGGAGGCTTAAGCCGTGACTCGTTACCACCCTACCGGCAAAGCCGTGCCGCCAAGTGATTTAGCGTTCCGGTACAATGCCGTGTAGAAACCGATCAGGGGTATAGATACCTCTTCCAAGTTAGCCCGCTTCCATCTTAGACTGCATCATCATCTGATGAGATGCAGTCAAGGGCTAACTTGTAGTTAAATAAAAAAAATACATATTATCTGAAATGATTAGTTTGATCATAATATTAATTAATTGCTGACAGGAACCAAGTTGTATAGTATATTGCAACAAATCCGACTGTAAATAATTAGGTCGCAGATCTATGTTATCTTCACTACACCATGCTGTTCTCTGTTATGCCTTCTACTGTGCCACTCATGTCTAGCGCTGTTCGCATATGTGTGAGGCTCCCAATTCGCGATCGGTGTGGCAGGGCGTAATATTCAAATCTTTTGTACCTATCATCTGAACTGCATTATAAAGCTGGTTAGGGAGTAATGAATGCACACTTTATAACGGGGAATAATACGAAACTTGTTACTGTTTTGAAGTAGCAAAAATGCAATTTTGAATGCACTTTTTGATATGCAGAGATGCTCTTACGTTTCTGTTTTATTATCATGTAATCATAGTCGGCTTTTTAAAGGATATTTTTCATTCGGACTTGCTATTGCAGACTTAATTAATCTTAACAACATTGCTTTTTAGAGCCGTTCTTTCTATGTCTCTACACATAAAATTAAAAAAAGTTTGATTACAGTGAATTTTCGTATTCTCTTGGTTGTGATGATGTTTTTGAATTAAATGAAAATGTGAAGTATGAAGAAGTGTAAAAAAATGCTTTTGAATTTTGAACGAAAAATAATAATTAAACAGTGCAAAATATATTACTATGCGTAATATCTTTCCATGTACTATGGAATTGATAGCGTGGCTAAAACATTCCAATAATTCTGAAGAAAATTTTAGGCTCAAGATACATTGCGGAGCGCAGCGATGCGATAAATATGTCTTTTCCAAAATGTTATAAAATAAAACTTTGTTATCACAATATGTTATTTCAGCTTCTAAAAAACTCAATACCTATTATGTAGGTACTTTTATTATACTAAAAGTATTACTAACAAAGCAGCCAAAGTGAATTTTGTTATTTCACCATCTAAAAATAATAAAGTTCGATACTTTAACAAAACTAAAAGTATTATCAGGAAAACCCTTTCCGCTCATGTTGGCGATGTGATGTCAAATTTTACCACATTCTATCGTCGAGGTTCACTAGGCGCCGGCTGGAAATGAACTCATAAAACTTTTATGAGCGACCGTGCCCAATCCACAGGCCAGCTTACTTAGAGGCGATAGAGCTTACTGCACTAAAATTTATACTCTGATTTTTAATTACGTGGAATTCTGACGTTTCTTAATGTTACCAGAGATAAAACAGTTCCCACAAAAAAGACAATAAATTCAAAACTTAGATATAAATATAAATCAATTGCCTCATGTAGATATGACAAATGCCTGACAGATACTTCTGGTAAGTACTTTAGTTTGAGGTAAAATCAAACTTCAGGTGGTAACCCTATTTTTCATGGAAATAACTCATTCTATTTTTAAATGACAACTGTCAGAATCCCACCAAATTAAAAATCAGACTATAACAGCAAATATGATAAAACATTTATTTCTGTCTAGATTTACGCACGTTTGTTCGCATAGATTTCTGTACAGTTTTCTATAAATTTAACTGACTTTATACTGTACAGAACTGTACAGAAGACTCACTTCGAAGGATGTATTTACAAAAACCTCTAAGATCAAAAACACAACGACAACAAGTCTCAAATTGGCCGAACACATATGAGTTCTCAAGAGTTCTATGGAATTCGTAATTTTTTCCAGTTTTTCTATCTCGAGCCTCTGTCTGCGACCTACTCTGTGCACACACCACCTACGAAGATAATATGATAGCCATTAAAACGTCCGCCAACCGCGCAATCAGACGTTTTATACCGACACTGTCATCTTAATTAAAAATCTGCTATTTATTTTGCAATTTGCGCCATTAAAAATTAATGTCGGTCGAACAAATTTTATATTGTTATGCGATTTTTCACACAGCTTAAAATTAAAATGTTATTACGTTGATGTTTACGATTACTAAAGTATCTTGTCTTGGTATCAGATGCAGTCAATATTAATTTACATATTAGCTTTTATTGACTGGCAATTTTTTTTTAGCTTTTAAGCTTCTAAAAAAACAGTTGCTGCTGAAAAGAAGTTTTCGCTAATTAATCAATGTGTGCTCAGCCTTAGGTGTACATTACCTAACCCAAATTGAGTAGGTAAGTAGTACCTATACCCGAATTACTAATTCCGTAGAATTCTGACAGCTGTCGTTGTCATTTACAGATGAGTTATTTGTATGGAGAACAGGGTTAACATCTACGAAGTACGATTTTACCCCAAGCTACTTTAATTCCCTGTCGTCATAAAAAGCCATATGCCGCGTAATAATATTACTCGTTTCGCCTTAAAATAGAAAACACCTAGAGTGGAAACTAGAAAGTGCACACTAACAGCAATAGAAAACAAAAGAAGCACATTGAAAAAATTTATTCAAAAATGGATGTCGAATGACTTTATCACCATGAAGTGTCTGTCAGGCATTTGTCATATCTACATGCGGCAGTTGATTTGTATTTGCATAAGTTTTGAATTTTTTATCTTTTTTGTGGGAATTGTTTTATCTCTGGTAACATTACGAAACGTCAGAATTCCACGGAATTAGTAATTCGGGTATAGTTACCTTGTAGTGTAAAAATGTTATGATTTCGCCACATTATAGTAAAAGCAAAGCTCGTAAAATAATAATTAAAAGGTTCCAAATTTAATTAAATTGTAACAAAGAGTCAAGTGTTGGATCGTTAAACGCGGTAAAATTTAAATATTATATCTACCTACTATTAGGTCAGTGAATTATTCTGTAAATACGGTAATAAATTACGCATACAGTTATTAAACAATAAGATCCTGATGTAGCAATTATTCCCCCCAGTGGATATCAAAAGGACAGGTGTGTTCAACATTTTATATTAGCGACATCTTGTGCGACAAAAAATGGTTAAGTCTATACTAATGCTGTCGAGCTTTTCATAATTAAAACAACTGTAATTATAATTCATATTATCGTATTTCATCGTGAACAGCGATGGCAGCAACCATTACCCCATTTTTATGTAAAAGAAACATTTAGTAAAAATTATGTCGACACGACAAAAAGGCAAAGTGGCTGACGACCACAAAATTATTTTATTTGTCGTCGTCTATGTCGCAGTAGGTATTTATCGTTATGCAGAGAGCTAAAAAGTGCTGAATCCCTGTTTACTACCCTTGCGCTGTAATAAATTACATTCGTAAACAGTTATTAAACAATTAGATCGAAATTGTGATGTAACAACGCCCCCCGCGAGTATTAGGGCAGTTGTAGTCAACATTTCGTGTTAATGGTCGGTGACGCCCCCCCGCGTCGACGTGGAAAAACTGTGACTGCGATCATTTGGGAAACAGTAATTTTTCACGTCGTCGCGATAACGCTGCGGTCAGGTGTTAGAATGATTTGTGGTGCCCGCCGCCTGACGGTTGACAACCACTGGCCAAATGACGTTTGAAGGGATTCCCATTTTGAGGGTACATGTAGGAGAATATGTTATGTCACGCTGATAAGTAAAAGCTAGAGAATTTCAAATCTTAGCATTTTTATACTTTTTTCACTCGCTGTAAAGATACACTTATTTGGTCGTTATTTTGTGTCCTAGACTTTCGATTATAATCCTTTTCTCTTTTCATACCTATAGGTAGTGCTATAATGCTCTTCGTAAGGTACATAGCTCACTAACGAAGAAGAGAAGCGTTGAGGCTGTCTTCATACAACAACAAAACCACACAAAACTAAACGGAAACCGCACTCCGGCTCATCTTTTGTGTCTAAGCGCGGTGTACCTATGTTTTGTTTTCATTAGATGTATACGAGTTTTAACCTTAAGTTTTAGTAAATAAAGCTGTTTGAGTTATCATTATTAAGAGATCCTGCGCCTCGGCACCAAAATCTGTTCATTTTAACGAGTTAAAGATGCATCAGAGTTAAAAGAGTTCTTTTGTACGTACCTAATAAAAATCGACCAAGTACGAGCCGGCCTCGCTCTCTTAGGGTTCCGTACATAATTATGAACAATGTAATGTTTTAGGTCTAAGAAATATTTAATTTTCGAGCTAGACAGCGCAACAAACCGTGAAAGAGAACCCAAAAAATGTTCCTTTATTTTGGATCACAGCTTATAAAATGTTTTATGAATCCTTGTTTTCAGTATTTGTTGTTTGAATAGAGTATATAGTACATAATATACCAAAATATCATATTCCTAACTAGTTTAGTTTTTGAGATAGTCCCCGTCACAAAAATGGTCTAAAACTGCCAAATTTGATGGCCCCCCATTTCCTTATTTTTTGAGCGAAAAATTAAAAAATATATATTCTTACTTTACTCAATTATAACAATGATACCCCACAAGCTAGGGTAAGAAAAATTTTTTTTCCGGCTCTTTTCTCATGTATGGGAGCCCCCCTGAAAAATAAATTAATTCAATTTGTAATTCAGTATTTGATTTTGGGTCAATGTTCTACATAAAATATCAAAATTTCAGGTTTGTAACTCATTTCGTCTGCGAGTTGGAGACCTGTGACCGGCGGACAGACAGACAGACAGACAGACAAACAGACAGCAAAGTGACATTAATAGGGTTCCGTTTTTACCCTTTGGGTACGGAACCCTAAAAAGTTTCCCCAGTAAAACTACCATTAAAAACTCCTTCAAAAGCAATATTCCAGTTTGACTCATTCGCGTTCTAGCGTTTTATAATCGCTGTAAAAAGCATTGTAGAACAAGCAAAGCAACAAAACAAAGTGCAATGTGTAATAAAAGGTAAAATAAAGGCTGGGGCCTAAACGCGAAACGGTCGGTTGTAGCGCTTTTAATTGGGGGTGGGAATTGTGATTAATGCCATCTGATAAGAAGAAAGCTTGACACGGAAAAGAAAACAGTGTGGTAAGCGCGAAGTGTTTCTTCCACTTGTGGTTCCGTATAAAAATATATATGGGGATTAATCACGGGCGTGTAGCGTAGAGACAGTTGCATATGGACTCACGTGATGTACATTGATATGCCCGACTTTGTTTTTTTGAACGTATCCAAGGCTATACATCTAAAGAACTCACGTGATATAAACAAAAAGCTGTGATAGCCTAGTGGTTAGGACGACCGACTTCTAATCGGAGGTCGTGGGTTCGATCCCGGGCACGCACCTCTAACTTTTCGGAGTTATGTGTGTTTTAAGTATTTAAATATCACTTGCTTTAACGGTGAAGGAAAACATCGTGAGAAAACCTGCACGCCTGAGAGTTCTCCATAACGTTCTCAAAGGTGTCTGAAGTCTGCCAATCCGCTTGGCTAACGTGGTAGACTATGGCCAAAACCCTTCTCACTCTGAGAGGAGACCCGTGCTCTGTAGTGAGCCGGTAATGGGTTGATCATGATGATGATGATTATATAACAATAGCAAAGGGCCTGTCGGTATATAGCAAAAGCTTTGTAGTCATTCAATACAGATAATTATGTATAGTAACAATGGACAAAAACAGAAGGGCATTTAAATTCTTAGTTGACTTCTTCTTCATCTCAACCAATAGATGTCCACAGCAGCATGATTCTCCATAGAATACGATCTTGTGCTACTTGTATCCATCAGCTGCCTGCTACTTGCTTGAGATCGTCCATCCCATCCCATCGTCCCATCGTCTATCGGTTCTTCGTGACTCGACAAACTGTGTCGGTATTTCTGATATCTGATTAGCTGGCTAAGTACTTCCATTAAAACGATAAAGCAAAGTGAGCTCCGTACGTAGAATATCAACGGCATATGTTAACTAAATTACGAGTAATTACCAACAAGTGCTACTTCAATAGGTGAAACGGTTTCGGTAATGTTTGCGGACTCCTAAAACGGGGTTTGCGTCAAAAACCCACATACATTAACCTAATTCGTTTTAATTGAGCGAACTAACCATTCGCAAGGGCTTCGTAAGTGGGCTTCAAGTTGATAGTTTGTGTATTTTTAGTAGGCGTTAATATATTCGTTCGGGGACAACACAGTTTAGCAATCATACACACAAGAGAGAAAGAAAGTTCCGAGAGTTTGTGAATTCGATTTGTGAACCCTGAAGACGCCGGGGCTGCGTTCGAAAAAAATGTAAAAGAGATCCCTGATGAAGAGCGGGCTAATTGCTTCTGTCAATGGTTCCATCGCATGCTACGGTAGAAAGGAACGGAGACTAATTTGAAAATCAATAAAAATATTAACAGTTTCAAACATCATTCCGTTTTTGTTTTTCTAAAAACTTTAAGTGTGTCCCAGTAAGAACCTAGCATGCGACCCACGAGAAAATTGTCTACTTTAGAGATAAGACGAGAAAATGAGTAGACAATTTATTGAGGAGATATTACTAAACGCACAAGTGTTTGCGCAAACGCAGGTGTGCACACTCTATTCTCTCACTCGTAGTTTGGTTGGATGGAATGCTGATGACGACCGGAGGAAGATCACGTATAAGAGTGAAGGTTTTACTCTTGCTGTCACGAACGGGGGTGTTACACCACCAACATCCCAACTCAGGATGTTTAATTTGAATTTTTTGACAGAAAAAATTCAATACATTTTTTTGACTTTACATGGTCGTTTTATTTGCCGGTTAAATACGTTGACTAACTGTACATCTCCTAGACTGTGGTCAAACTTTGCCTCGTGTTACGGGCAAAGTGAAAGTAACAAATATGTCACACGTCAACACCTCATACGGTGCGTGCGTGAAGAAACACCCTTAGGTATTCAATTAGGTAAAGGTTAACGTGATAGACAGTGTAAACAAACCCTATTAATAGGTCGCTTTTCCAAGGCTGAATTCAGATTATAATGTTGCTAGATATTGCCCGAGACTTCGCCCGCATAGAGATAAGTACAAAGTTCCGCGGGAACCCTTTGTTTTTCCGGGATAAAAATATCTTATGACACTCTCTATGTATTTAGTTGGTACTTAGGTATTTTACTCAGGAAATAAACCACGTCGATCTGTTATAGCTTTGACGCGGCATGAGTCAATACAAGGAGAAACTAGCAAACCAACAAATAAACATACTTTTGCATTCGTAGTATTAGTATGGATTCCTGATTTATAGTTCTTTGAAAAGTGTAGATACCTACTATTAGGTATGTATATTCTTGATAAATGCAATTTTAGTAAATAGAATAATCATTATTTGAAATTAGTATTCTAGAAGCATAAATAATGTTCGCTAGAATACCGAAAATATTTTAAGCGACATACCTTTGTAACTAGTAAAACTGAAGTCACGAAGTAAAATATAAGGTGAGCCATTAATGCAACGATTTTTAAAAGGAACGAAAGTTTTTTAGAAAAAAAAAATACGCGCCAAATTGAGAAGTTTCTCATTTTTAGATGTCACTTAAAAATATTGAGTTACAAAAAAATTCAATACTATATCAGTTAATTTCCCATTTCTTGGGTTAATTCTAGCACGAATGCGTGATAAAAATTGAAATAAGTACAATACTTTTTTTATGAATAGTTCAATTAATTTCAAGTATTGAATCTACCGATCATAATGATTCCTGCAAAGTTTTTACGATAGCTAATAAGCTGATTTGTTCTCCCCAATGAGAATGAAATCTCAAAAACTTTCGGACCAGACGCATAAAATTGGTTGTTTTCCAAATAATGTGATTTCAGAGTACTTAGTCTGGTTCGAAAATCGTTAATTAGCAAAAACTAACGTAGTAACTACTAATAGGTACCTAAGTAAGTTATTTTTCAAAATAGTATTGAATAATTTTTCTCTACCACTTTCTTATTCCTCATTGTATAATATTATTGGTAGATGTTTTCTCAGGATAGTAATGAATAGTTTACACCATAAAAGTAAAGTAAAAAGTTTCTCGCACAGTCAATTTTTTCGCAGGTATTTTACTTGTTTTTTAAATTGTTACCTTTTTTTTTGTTAATTGACAAGTATAAATTAAAAATTTAAAATACCCCCGACATTCGTCATTTTGTTGTGGCAACCATCTTGGTGTTGCATAGTGCTATTCTACTAGTCAAGCCCTTTCATTTGATATCCATATTGAGGGGCATGTGAAAAAATATGTTATCCGCCATTTTGTTGGACCGATTTTCATCAAACATAGCTAACAACACTCCCGAATCCCGACTAATTCACTCAGTGGACTTTGATATTCTGCTCGGTATCCTTCGCTCTCTTAACATATCTTCTCCTGCGATCGACTGGTTTCACTCTTATCTTCATGGTCGCCTGCAGAGGGTGTGTACTGATGAGGCTGTCTCTGACTGGGCCTACCTCTCTGCTGGTGTTCCTCAAGGCGGCGTACTTTCCCCCCTTCTCTTTTCAATTTTCATTAATGAAATCACCAAAATTCTTACTTCTAACTATATGCAGACGATTTGCAGCTCTATAGACATGCGTCATTGTCAGACTTGGATGCAGAAATAACAGCAATGAATGCAGACCTAGCTGCCGTTAAAAATTGGGCTGATTCTTTTGGTTTATTAGTTAACCCTAATAAATCTCAGGTTATGATCATTGGAAGCAAGCCGCTAAGAAATCGCATTAACTTTAGTGATCTGCCTATGGTTGACGGTATGACGGCACACCCATCGATTACACATCCACTGCAAAAAACCTAGGATTGACTATGGATGGCAACCTCAGTTGTACAGCTCATATAAACCAGATCAGTAAACGTATGCATTATTCGATCCATTCCTTGAAGAGACTGCAGAATTTCCTTCCGCTACGTACCAAAATTATGCTAGCACAATCTCTGTTGCTCCCGATTCTTGACTATGCTGACGCTTGCTACCCTGATGCCACCGAAGAGCTACTTGACAAACTCCATCGACTTCAGAATTTGTGCATACGTTTTATATACGGACTGCGCAAATTCGATCATATCTCCAACTACCGTCGTCAGTTAAAGTGGCTCCCAATTCGCTTTCGCCGGAATTTGCATATTTTGACTGTTCTCTACAATGTTCTTAATACGTCTTCCCCTGGTTATCTCCGAGAGCGATTTGAATTATCCCTTCCTCCTTCTAGACCCTTGCGATCTTGCGTTTCCAAAAATCCTCTCGTCACTCCCCATTGTAACACAGTTTTCTATCACAAATCCTTCACTGCACTAGCTACCCGTCTTTGGAACTCACTTCCTAAAAATGTAAGAGAAAACTGCCACTCAGTTCACTCGTTTAAATACAGAGTGAAGCAGCACTACCTATCACTATTATAGAGTATTTTATGTATTCTATTTATGTATGTATATTGTATATATATTTATTATAGTTTATATTTTATCTAGGTATTTATAATATGATATTTATGTAGTGTATTAGCATGTATAATATGTATATTTATATAATATATAATATATAATATAATACTTTTTAACTAAGGATGTATTCCTTTTAAACTAGTACCGTAAGACCTATACCACTTACTACACCTTACTCACAATCTTGGGAAGCTGGAAGAAATCTCTTGTAGAGATAAGCTTTGCCTATGTCCACATCCTCTATTTATGTTTTTGTAACTAATTTGGTACATGAATAATAAATAAATAAATAATTCACCTTTCAAACAAAAAAAAAACCGCATTCAAATCGGTTCACCCATTTGAGCGCTACGGGGGAACAGACAGACACACACACAGACACGTCAAACTTATAACACCCCGTTGCGCGTCGTTTTTGCGTCGGGGGTTAAAAATTGACCGCCTCCACCAGAATTATTGCGTTACAAATTGAGCTCTATTTTCCTGAGATTGCGATGACTTCACAGCAACCGCAATTCTGACACATCTCATTCTATACATAGTTGAGTTATTAACCCCCCTTTAAGTTTAAGTTCGATTTTACCCCAAACTACTTTTAAGTCCCTGTCAACATAAAAAAAGCCCACGTCATATTTTAGTAATTTTGCCCTAAAATAGAAATCGTGGAAACTGACAGCAATAATAAAAAAAACAAAAGAAGTACATTGAACATTCAAGAATGGAAGGTGAATGACATGATCAACAGGAAGTGTCATTTGTCATATCTACATACGGCAATTACGGTATTAAATGCAGTCAAAAATAACATCATGACGTGTTCTAAAAGTAGTGCACAGGAGGCCTTTTTTAAGGCGGCACACATACTACTGTGTATAGGCTACAAAAAACAGCTGGCCGGCGATATGCTAAGTGACCGGCGCGTGTTGATAACAGACATGCCCGTTCTGCACACAGCCTTACATCGACTTTAAGGCACATTTAAATATTTCATTGTTTTTTATGTCCCACAATAGCCTAATTTTTAGAGGGCAAAGGCCTCATTTCGGACTTTAGTTTTTGTTATCTGTGGAAAGCTGCCAGCGAATATTTTTATCTTTGCATGGCCTAGTAGTAACAGTGGAAATATTTTTTTGGCCAAATGTTTTAAATGTTAGTATGTATAATATGATTAATTTATTAGATGAATAGAAGACGAATAAAAACTACTATAAATATATGTTTTTATGTATATCTCGAGCTTCTATTTGTCTGCTTAGCTGTCTTCTAGTCATTGATTTCCCATAAACTATTATTCACATTTAAAAAGTGTACAGCGAACAAATCTATACTAATAAATAAAATTGAAGTGTCTGTCTGTAATTTCGAAATAACTACCTCATATTAAGCTCATACGGTTATTTGAACTGTACCATAACCGAATCACACGTTTTTAAAATTTTTGTCTGTCTGTCTGTCTGTCTGTCTGTCTGTCTGTCTGTCTGTCTGTCTGTTTGAACGGGCTAATCTTCGGAAGGGCTGAACCGATTTTGACGGGACTTTCACATACAAGTAGAGAATTAACCAGGGAGTAACATAGGCTACTTTTTTAACCGACTTTCAAAAAAGGAGGAGTTGTGTTTTTCTACCTACGTACACCGATATCTCCGAGATTTCTGAACCGATTTAAGTAATTTTTTTTTTAATCGATAGAAAAACTTGGCGACCCTGTTTTATAAAAAATTTGGATTCCAACTCCTCAATCCTGATGCTGTAGGTGACCTGATCCTCAAAACTAATGGGATTCAGAAACTGTCGGTTATTTAAATTGATATTGGGGTACCAATTAAAGACTTTATCGTTGAATGAACTCGAGTAGGTACATATCCAACTCCTCAACCCTGATGCTGTAAGGAATTGCATTCCGAAATCGTGGGGATCCCACGGGATTTTTCCGTTTTGGAGACGGGTTACTTAACAAATAAGCTACTTTTTGTTCTGTAAAATCAAAAGTCCCCACGGGATTTTTAAAAACCTAAATCCACACGGGCGAAGCCGTGGGCATCATCTAGTTTTGAATAAAGAATATAAATCTTGTTCTGAAAAAAAAAATGAAGAAATTGCAAATAAAACGCCTACCTATGTGCGCCTCTTCTCACCGACGTATTAGATACATCCGGGTACTTACATAATGATAAACTGAATGTGAAACCATACCTATATTATACAGCCAGCCGATTTATGTTTACAGTTACGAAATCCATTAATTTTTCAGTTTGAGTCCGCCCTTACAGCACAACCTATAACAATTCATTAGCGTGAACTGCGTCATGTAATGAGCTCCTGATTTGAATATCTGCAATTTTTATACTGCGCCCCACTGAAAATGTTTTGACGTTAATCATGACATGCGACAAGTTTATGGTGAAACGGGGAAATTATAAGCCACATTGCCACAGGCAAACAAACAGCCTATTTTAAATAATTTATAGCTCTATGCTATTATATTAATATACTTACCTTGTGTTTGGTGCAGTGGTCCCGATTGTGATTCTCTGTTGGGTTGGTTTTAGAAAAAATCTTTTTTGAGTCAGCAGTTTTGATGCTGCACTATTGATACCGCATCGTGGAATACTAATTCATGGATTTACAGCCCCCGCACACTGGGCCACTAAGTGGCCCAGTCTCAGTGGCTGTGGAAGAGATTTTTCATACATTTTCTAGTGACTCGAACGCGGCCACTCGAGCGCTCAGTGTGCGGTGGCACCATATAAGGTGTATGAAAAATCTCTTCCGCGACTTGTGGCCGGCCACTAGTCGTCGCCACTAGTGGCCCAGTATGCGGGGGCTGTTAAGGTTTATTTCGTGATTTCATGACATAGATAATCTAATGTAAAATACGGGTATATACCACGATAAAAATGTTCATTGTTTTGTCAATATTTCTATTCAGTTGCATGGATCGACAAAAAGATCGTGATATGTACCCGTATTTTTATATTCGACTAGCCGACCCCCGCGACTTCGTCCGCCTGGATATAGGTTTTATATAGGATCGGATTGGATCCCATAATCCTTTTTTGTACCTAAACTAAATGTAGCCTAAGTTACTCCTCATAACATCACCTATCTGCCATTGAAAGTTCCATCAAAATTGATCCAGCCATTTCGGAAATTTAGCTGGAAGAAACAGACAGACCAAAAAACATAAATTTAAACGCACACCAGTTTAAAATAAGCCGTACGTTCAAAGATCCGGCTTCCAAGTTATTTGAACCCGTAAATGTCTGTCATTTTTGAACTAAAAAACGTATAACCTTGAAATATTTACGGGTCAATATTTGAAGTATTACCTTTCTAACAAAAAAAGAATGAGTTAAATCGAACTGCGCGTTAATGAGTTACAGCTAAATACACGTTTTAACTTTCTTCCCCTCTCCCAAGGGAACCGTGCTGAAATTCGGGATAAAAAGTATCCTATGTCCTACCTCGGAGTATAAACTCATATTGTACCAAGTTTCATTCGAATCCATTCAGTAGTTTCTGCGTGATGCGCGGCCAAGATACAGACAGACAGACAGACAGACAGACAGACAGACAGACAGACAGACAAAAATGAAAAAAATTGCAGTTTTGGCTTCAGTATCGATTATAGAGTGCCCCCCAATAAAAATTTTCAAAATATCTTCAATGTACAGAATTGGATCTGTTACAGTTTTATTATATTATAGATAGATTACTTCAGGGATGATTGCTGGGGAATTAATATAAGTAGTGCGTTGCTCGTATACTTACTTAATATAGAATATGAAGTTTCATATTAACATAACTAAACTAGTTTATCAGCCATTTTTAAGGTCGGCCCAGTTACCTAGATATTTTTACGTAATTTCTAAATGCTTGGTAATATTGTATTCGCTGCAGCGTCCCTCATTCATATTTTACGTCGCTTCATGTTTACACTGCATTTAATTAAAACGTCGCATTTCATATGCGATTCTCTAAAAAAATAACGCTGAGATTTTTTATTTGCTCGAAAAAGTGTTTTTTGCTTTGTCTATTAGCATATTGTTTGAAATACTATAGGAAGTTAGGATAATAGAAATAAACCAATGATGATAATTATTATGTTTTACCTGCTGTTATAGGTATAATTTATGTTTGTTTGTTGGTTTATTGGTTTGTTCTACAATCACGCGGCAGCAGATTTGACGACATGATTTTTTGCATAAGTATATTTAAAGAACAAGAAATAGACGTAGGGCACTACATATTTATCTTTTATTTAAGAATCTCCGTAATTCGTATACTCCACACGGATGTATGTAAAAATTTAAAACCCCCGACATTCGCCATTTTGTGGCGGCCGCCATCTTGGATTTGCAATAGTGCTATTCTATTAGTCAAGCCCTTTCATTTGATACCCATATTAAGGGAGTTGTGAAAAAATATGTAATCCGCCATTTTGTAGCTGCGGCCATCTTGGATCGATTTTCTTCAAACATAGCTAACAACACTCTCGACAAATTCACCTTTCAAACAAAAAAGACCGAATTCAAATCGGTTCACCCGTTTGAGCGCTACAGGGAACAGACAGACACACACACACACACACACACACACACAAACACACACACACACACACACACACACACACACAGACACGTCAAACTTATAACACCCCGTCGTTTTTGCGTCGGGGGTTAAAAATAATCTAGTATTATTTAAAACTACCTAGAAATGTATAAACATCTGGGCTAAAACAATATTAGGTATAAGTAGAGACTGCGGTAAGATAAATACCAGGAAAATGTGGAAAACCAGTCTAAAAAATCTTAATGAAAGCATTATTATTTATTTAACATTACCCGGTTTTTAAATAGAACGCCTATGCATTAAAGTGCTTGTTAGTATGTGGGGGTTCCAATAAAAATTTCATACCAGGATCCATAGACCAAACACGAAATAAAGACTCTCAACAAAATATGAAGCATGCAATTGGAATTTCGATTAGTAAACGTCGGAGATAAGGGGGGGGGGGGGACGGTATTTTTTTCGATATTTTGCACGATTTATCAAAAACTATCTATACTAATATAATAAAACGGAAGAGTTTGTTTGTTTGAACGCACTAATCTCGGAAACTACTGGACCGATTTCAAAAATTATTTCACCGTTGGATATGTACCTACGTGATCCTTGAGTGCTATAGGCTATATATTATGTACCACGGGCGAAGCCGGGGCGGACCGGTAGTCATTTATAAAAATAAATAAAAATTTGTTTTAGAATGTACAGGTAAAGTCCTTTCAAAAGATATCCCACTCGGTATATAGATATCTTACTTTGAAATTTCAAGTCGCGCGCGCGGTCTCCCTGTGCGCATCAGCCGTAACTGCACTCGCTTATTTTCATAATCTTTTAGTGGATTTTTAAGTTTCGAATGTGTAATATTATCTTAAATGTGTTTAATAGCTAATTTCGCACTGTTTTATAATATAAACATCAACTAAAGTTACTTATAAATTGCATAAAACCTAAACTAAAGTGAACTATTTACGTATTGAATTGGCTGTTGTAGTTTGTTGTTGTGGGTAGTATTGTGTCGATACTTTAATCGGTTTGTGCTCCGCGAGTCAAAACAATGAATTCGCGTATGCTGCGATGCCTGGCGGCTTTGGTGGACTTTGGACTTTGATGTGGCAAGTAATATTACTAGTGGACCCGAATATTTTTTTTGTGGCTTTATTGACTGACTGATAAAAACAGAAATGTCTTCTACAAGCACTAACAAATGTTCAGCGTGTGGAAACAAAGTTATTAGGAAGTCTTCATTAGTTTGTACTGATTGCAATGATTACTTTCACTTTTTATGCCTCGGCATCACCGATGAACAATCGGCTAACCATACTGTCCAATTTAAAGCAACATGGAGATGTCCGAATTGCATTAGCCGGCAAAAAAGAGGAGGCGACAACAGTAATACTCCAGTTCGTAGTCCACAAACCGCTGCCCTTGCTATAACATTGGATGATGCCACTTCTTCATCGAATCGAGTTATTTGTAACCTGGAGAATCAAAGTTTACTGGATGAAAACTCCTTGGCAACAATGACTAATGATATTAAAAAATCTATCATTGATACTGTCCATAGTACGCTACAGAATGTACTCGACTCCAAATTCAGCGAGCTGACTAGGCAAATAAGCGAATTGTCCGCGTCTATGGCATTTTTCTCAACGAAGTACGATGAAATCAACAATAGATTAGAGATGCGCGATAAGGAGGTAACCGAACTCAGAGCCCGCAATAAGATACTTGAGGACACAGTTAAGGACCTTACACACCGTGTCGGTACTATGGAACAACATTCCCGCGAATGTAATGTTGAGATTAATGGCCTGCCGGAGCACAGAGCCGAGAACCTAGCTCAAACTATAATTCAGATCGGAAAAGCTGTCTCCGTTACTATCGACGACTCAGAAGTGATGTCCTGCTTTCGCGTATCAAAAAAGCATAACGATCGACCGCGTACTGTTATAGCAAAGCTTCGTAGCGTCAGATGCCGAGACACTTTTCTCGCAGCTTATTACAAATATAATAGAAATAATCGTTCGGATAGACTATCTACTCATTCAATAGGCATTGGAGGTAACATAAAACCCATTTATTTATCTGAGCATCTATCGCCATCGTACAAGTTGCTACTGGCAGAAACTAAAAAGAAGGCTAAAGAGACCAAGTATACTTTTGTATGGGTTAGAAATGGTAAGATCTATGTTAGAAAAGATGAAAACTCTAGCGCTATGGTGATAAATAATATGGAGGACGTTCAACACAAACTCAAGTGATTATCATTTGATGGTAATTTATGTTGGCCATAAGATATCAAATTCACGTTATATTATCAGAATATACGCGGCATGAGGACCAAAACTTCAGAAATTTACCAGAACATTTTACAAAGTAACTACGATGTCATCGCTTTAACTGAAACATGGTTAAAACCCGAAGTATTTACTTCCGAGTTTATTGATGGAAGATATACTGTCTACCGGCGAGACCGTAACTCCGTGGTTAAGAATGATGGTGGTGGTGTGTTATTGGCACTTGATGGCCGTATCAAATCCTTCCGTATGCGTCAATGGGAAAGTGAGAATGAAGATTTATGGGTAGTAATTGAGCTTAAGATGGATAACATAAAGAAAAGTGTCGGAATCTGTTGTGTGTATATGCCTCCACCTGCTAATGCTAGTTGTTTGCAACAGTTTTTAAGTAAGACTAGTTCAGTTTTGAACGAAATTGATGATGTTATTATATTGGGTGACTTCAACCTAGGCTTTATTTCATGGAATAAAAATAATCTGTACTCATTTGCGGAACCCAGTAACTATAATTGTATGTTGGGGTATACCTTAGTTGACTTTTTACCTCTTAATAGTCTGTATCAATTTAATACTGTAACGGGATCCCAAGGCAGAGTATTAGATTTAATTATAAGCACATTATTAGATGTTAATGTGAGCAAATCATCCGAAATTTTGAGTAAAATAGATAATCTACATCCTCCTCTGGAGATTACTATTAACATTCATCAATTCAGCAGTAATACTGTAAAAATTAAACCTCGCTCAGATTATAACTTTCATAAAGCTGATTACGCTAAGATAAAACGTTCACTACAATGTATTAACTGGTTAGAATTATTGGCTCCTAACATGTCAGCTGATGAGATGGTATCTATTTTTTACGACAAGATGACGAATATTTTTGATCTTTACCTGCCCAAGCATCACTCGCGCCCTGCCTCATTGCCATTGTGGTTCAATAACAAACTTAGGAAACTATTAGCAGAAAAGAATAGGCTACGTTTCAAGTTCCGTACTTACGGTAATCCTCGCGATAAATTAGAATTTGAAATATTGCGCAGTCGCTGTCACTCATTATTTAAAACTTGCTATAATAAGTATATACAGAGTACCGAAGACAGCATTAAACGTAATCCTAAAGCTTTTTGGGGATATGTGAAGGGCAAACGTAAAGGAGCTCCTATGCCTGCACGGATGTGTTATGGTGATCGCATCGCCACTGAGGGGTCTGATATTGCTAACCTATTTGCTGATCATTTTGAATCAGTGTTCCTAAAAGGCTCTATTGGTAATAAGCTCGTTGTGACACCAACGCTAAATGTTAATGATGTCGTAACGAACATTAAATTAACTGAAAGATCGATATTAAAAAAACTTTAAGTACTGAACAGCAACAAAGCTGCTATGTGCTCGTGAACTTTCCCTGCCCTTAAAAATAATATTTAATCGGTCTCTTGAAATGGGCATATTTCCTACTGAATGGAAGAAGGTACGTGTAGTTCCAATTTATAAAAAGGACGATTCTAGCAACGTATGCAATTATAGACCTATATCGCTGTTATCGGCTTTTGCTAAAATCTTTGAATCACTAATTTGTCCCATAATTACTGCGCACACAAAGGCTAGAATTAGTCCTAAGCAACACGGGTTCCAATGCAAAAAATCCGTTGTCAGCAATTTGTTATCTTATGTCGATATTTTAACGAAAAACGTGGACGTTGGTATTGAAATAGATTCTATTTATACTGACTTTACTAGCGCATTTGATAAGGTTCATCACGGGCTGTTATTACAAAAATTGAACCACGAGTATGGTGTATGCGGCAATCTATTATCATGGTTTGATTCATACATAAAGGATAGGGTTCAGTCTGTTGCTGTCAAGGGATATGAGTCACGGCCTTATAAGGCGATGTCAGGGGTGCCTCAAGGATCGCACCTTGGCCCAATTCTGTTTATTCTTTTTATCAACGACATTGCCGATTGTGTTAAATCTAGCAATTATCTCCTTTTTGCGGACGATATGAAAATATTTAAAACTATTCATAGTCATCATGACACGGTTTTGCTTCAGGAGGACCTTAACAGAATAACCGCGTGGTGTGAGCATAATGGTATGATAATTAATGCCTCTAAATGTCACTTTATTAAATTCACTAAAAAAAAGAATCAAATATCTTCGGATTATAAAATCAATGGTGAAGTTGTAGTTCGAACTAATCTTGTCAGAGATCTGGGAATTATGATTGATGATAGATTGAATTTTACACAGCATTATGACCATATTGTGTCTAAAACATCGAAAACTGTAGGTTTCTTAAAGCGAATGTGTAAGGAATTTCGCTCAACAGGTATCAAGATTATTCTTTTTAACGCCTTTGTGAGAAGTACTTTGGAATATGCTAGCATAATATGGAACCCGTACTTTGCGTGCCACACATCTAGAATAGAACGGATACAGCGTTCTTTTACGCGTTATCTCTCACAGAATAACATTCATGTTCCTAAAAGCAGCTCATATGAGGAAAGGCTAAATTTTTTTAAAATGGATAGTTTAATTGATCGCAGACATATACTTGGTTTATGTGTGCTGCATAAAATCTTAAATGGACAGCTTTTGTGCTCGGATATTTTGGAACAAATAAAAATTATAACCCCTCGCTTAGGCAGAAGAATACGAAAAAAACGTCTTTTTCGTGTTCCAATTTCGCGAACTTTGTCTCGCACAAACTCACCCGTCCCTCGCATGCTTAAGTGCTATAATGACATTTGTGTATCGGGCGCTAGTGATGTTGACATCTTCCATGACAAATTAATAAAATTTAAGAAAAGTATTCGTGGGAGGTCTTCTTAATCAATTCTGAGGTTACGTATGTTGAGTTCTTTATTTGCCTTTTTTGATTTTGTTTGGTTAATAGTTAGTTTAATTAGTTAGTTTAAATTAGTTAGTTTAGTATCTTGTTGTAGTTTTTCATATTGCATTATTCGAAATTTTCAAGTTTCTTATTTTATTGTTTATAAGTTGTGCATGTTAGTTGGTAATTTCTTATTTTACGCCTGTAATGGACAACCATACTGATAATATGTATATAATAAAATAAGAGTTGATTGTTATGTATGGAAGTTGTTGGTGTTAATAAATAAAAAAAAAAAAAAAAAAAAAAAAAATTCAAACCCTCGATTTTTTTATTAAACTAAAAATAATTTTAATTTTTTTTATTCCAATGATGTTGGGCCACTATTATATATGACTTTTCCAAATTTCATATCGATAGCTTTAATAGTTACTGAAATAATCAACTGTGACAGACGGACAGACGGACGGAGAAAGTCGCACCATAAGGGTTCCATTTTTACCGTTTTGGTATGGAACCCTAAAAACGTTAACGCTTTCATAGTTAGTTTAGCCTCTTGATCCGAAAAGGATGCTTTCAAATAGAAGACAATCGCCAAAACAACTGGCTTCAATTTTCGCTTAGTCTGTAGGTACTGGAATCCTGGAAAAAATATCGCATGTGGGCACTTCTCCCAAATTCTGGCAAAAGCATGTCACAAGCTGAAACGAAGGTTAATAAATACCCAGGGTTATGTAATTTTTTTTGTAGATACTAGACAGTGTCCTCTATACCTGCCATCAAGAAAAAGAAGATAAATGGGATGGGATCTGTGTTAAAAAAATTTTTGAACCTCTAATTTCTCACTACCATGACTGTCACATTGCTTGGGTCGTCGGATACAAACCCATTTAATTCGAAATTGAGTGGTTAAAAAATTCTTTAAAAAATATGGTCAATTAATGGATAACTATCTCTTAGAATAAAATAATCAGTCTGAAAATATAACTAAAAATAAATAAATTACAAGGTAGTGAAGTCTGTCACACGACTTTTTCATAATTGCCATGACCTGACACAAACACTATCACAATAATGATACTATATGTAGTACAAAGATCATGATAAGATCAATTAACAGAGCATTGGTCATTCTAGCAATATGTTTTAAAAGAAAAAGCGTACTTCATAACGTTGAGAAGATAAAGGGAAATAATGTAGTAAAAATGCACTTTGTCATTTAGTCCTCCTCATTCATAGATATTTTGCCAGGCCTAAAGTACGCGTTACATTTTGTTGTTATTTATTCTTGTCATGTCAAATGTGTTTCTTTCTCACACGAGTAGCCTACAAAAATTTTACTGTGTTTCTAAATTTTTTAATAAATTAATAATTAGCAAATTTTCATTACCATGGTCCTAATTACCATAATTACCATGATTTTTTTAATTAATTTTAATAGTAAATGGGGGGTATCTCTCTCATTTATCATAATTTATGAATGGTTTTGATAATAATGACGTTATATAATTATTTTTAGAATTTTCAGATGTTTAAACAATTAAAATTATAGAAATTTGAAAAAAAAAGTAAAAAATGACAAAAATACTGAAAACAAAAGAGTTTATAAGAAGATCAAGCATAATACAAGTGTGATATTTAAAATAATAGAAAAACTACCTAACTTGCTATGAAAATATATGAAATAAATATATATTTGGACTGAAATGACGACATGACAACAAAAAATACAATGTAATGACCGTAAAAAATGGAAAATTAATAATTAAAAAAAAATAGAGACCTATATAAGTATTAAAATACTAAGAAACTTGCTCTGATGTAATACCTACATAATGCCACAAATTGCATCTAAATCGGTTTGGTAGTTCCCGAAAAAATTGGGCTCACAATTTTACAGAAAAACATTTCCTGCTATGCTTCTGGTAGTCTATACTAGAATCATAAAATATATCTAAAAATATGCTTTGAGGTAATTTATAATCTACGTAGCGAATAATGAACTGCATTTGAATCTGCCCAGCACCATTTGAGGAAAATGAAAACATATAAACACATAAAAATAACATATACAATTTCTCTCCCCAAACGTATATAGCGTTTCCTTTCTGTTGTGGATACAAATGCTTTTTATTATAAGAAAAAAAATTATAATATGCACTCTTGATTTAAACTCCTTCTTGACACTGATGCTAGGCACAACTAACTAACTTGTCATCTTATTAGCCACAAGTTCATTCGGAGACCTACATGTTCGGAGGACACATAAAAGTTATAGAGCATTTGCTGAAGCTATTAAAAGTCTAAGAAAATGTTAGTCTTTGTTAAAGTTTATGTTCTGTCCCTTCTAATAATCAAGCATCTTGAAGTATTCTTCCAGCGCATTTTGAGCAAAGAGAGTCTTTGGTGGATTGCATTAACTTGTTTCAGATTGCAATAAAGCGAATACACAAGCATGTTCACCGTAGTTCCTACTATGGTGATATCCGTTATCGATTCTAATGAGATCTTGGATATGAAAATCGTATCCAATATCAAATTTGCAAAGGTTTTCTGCCTCTCGCACTTTTAACAGACATGCCATTTGAACTCCATGGAGCACCGTAACCAGCTATGTGATGACTCTGCCGAATACCAGACCGATTCAATAAACCTGGTACATTTTGTGTTTGAAGAGTCATTGGCTCAATCACTAATACAGGCAAAATTACTTTGTTTATGGCACTGACTCAAAGTGTCTTGTATCGGTCTTCTATCGGATATTTGAAATGTGCTCTCAGGAACTTTACAAAATTGTTCCTTCTCCACCATTCTACTACGGAACAGAGAGAAGCAATTTGTAGAAATTTTCTTGGAAAGTCCAACTCCACCTAGATTTCACCATTTTGTCTAACTGTCTGCATTCAAACAGATATTGAAGCTTTCTTGAATTGTACATCATAACACTTCGATTTCAAGCTAATCTACTTGCGATCGTTGCATAGCCTAAGTTTCAATTATTTTAATGCCTTTCTCATAGTGTGTAAAAGCGAGAGAAACGATACTAGTCATATTTGTAAGATGTCTGTACAATCTGCTATCAACGAATTTTTTGTTGTTATCAGTACCCTTTTCGAAATCAATAACATCGTGGAGTCTTCGTGGTATATGGTTCTTAATCGGGAATGTGTTCTGTCCACTTTTTTAAATATAAAAAAATTATGCTCCTGTTCACTCTCAATTATGCTCACACCACGCCTTTTTGGGTCTAAAATTATCTGTTTAGGTCTTCAAAGCTGCACACTCATTGAGTCCAGCAGCTCAGAGTCTTTTTCAGAGGATTTCAACATGAAACTCGTCCACACAAACATCCGGAACAGGTTTACTCTGGAATTTACACCTCAGTTGTTATGCTACGTAAAGTGGCTTAATACTAATGGTTGTAACGCTCGAGGTCCTAAGTTTTATTGGTCAGCGATTTCCTAGACTTTAAGCAAACACCTTTTTCGGATACTTTTCTATGGCTTTCTAGAGTTTCTCATCACCATGATTAATAACAAATTACCATAGGCATATTCTAATCGCCATATACCAGAGATAATTACCATATCGCAATTTATCATTACCATGACCATCATAATTACCGAATTCGTTATATCTCCTAGGAAACCAGGGTACGATAAAGGCCTTCTTCATCACCGATATCAATTTAGGTACCCCTTTGAGGAGGTATCCTTAAATAATCAAAAATTAAAAAAAAAAAATTTTTTTCAACCTCGTCTCTTTTTGCCAGAATTTCGGAGAAGTGCCCATGTACAGTTGTACACTCGAATAGGGAAAAATAAAGAAATAAAGCACACACGTAATGTACGTATGTATGTGCCATGTCCTTTATGCAGCCGGTGAAGTTTATATGCCCCAGGCACGGCAGGGTACATACCGGGGTATATGCGCGGTGGATAAGTTAGGTTGGCTGAAAAAGGTATGTTCGGAAAGCGTTAGCAGTTTATGTTGGAACCAACTTTATTGTCTCTGCGAACCTCTTTTTTACCCGACTACGGCAAAGCCAAAAGGATGGGTTATGATTTAAGCAGTATATGTATGCATGTATATATGTAGGTATGTATGTTTGTATCCGATTTTTGTTCTACCGTAGCGCCTAAACTACTGGGATGATTTTGATGAATAAGGTCTCAATTAATTCGTTGTTATGTTTCGGGTGACATTTACATTTTATATGCGAAAACAATCGAGAACTGACATTCGCGCAGCTAAACTGGAATATTAAGTTATTTTCAAATAGACAGAACAGATGGCGTCACTAGCTGCTTGCCCCGCGCTTTCTTCCATTAGTACGTATTTGAATACACGTTTTTCAGCACACTGAATTATTATTTGATACTATTATTATTATGAGGGCTGTGATAGTATGAAAACTGTGATAGGACGACCGACTTCTAATCGGAGGTCGTGGGTTCGATCCCGGGCACGCACCTCTAACTTTTCGGAGTTACGTGCGTTTTAAGTATTTAAATATCACTTGCTTTAACGGTGAAGGAAAACATCGTGAGGAAACCTGCATGCCTGAGAGTTCTCCATAACGTTCTCAAAGGTGTGTGAAGTCTGCCAATCCGCTTAACCAGCGTGGTAGACTATGGCCAAAACCCTTCTCACTCTGAGAGGAGACCCGTGCTCTGTAGTGAGCCGGTAATGGGTTGATCATTATGATGATGATGATTATATTATGAGTAGTCGGGTTTTAGTTTACGAACTTTATCTCTTGTTACTAAGCACGTGTTGAACTTGCCTCGGTGGTCTACTGGTTGACGTGATCGACGTGGTCTTAGTGTAGAGATTATTATTATCCCAAGAAAACCTCAACCTTTATGAACTTAATGGATAGTCTTAAAGTCTCTCTTTCTCATTTTTGAGAATAGTGATCGATTCTCAAAAATGACAAATATGTCGAATATACTTGACCAAGTAATTCGCTGAAAGAGAGAGAAAACTTTATTTAATCTAACGATGATCACTTACCGACTTGGATCGATATTGCTTAGCCAGCATAATATTATTATACTGATAGCAATAGATAAACTATCACATCTAGGTCACCACCATCCAGAAAGTACAGACCTAAATAAAGGATTTCAAAGAAGTGCACATATTCTAGGTGTGGTTGATATAACTGAGCGTAATATTTCAAATGCAGCACTACGAACTCAGAGCCAGTTGCACATCAATCGGTTAAAGTAAGATCACCGTTTGGGTAATCAACGACAAAATTAAAATTAGCTGCAACAGCACTAAAACCACATCCAAATTGCAATTTGGCAGTCCAAAACGCAATCCGCATATTGTATATACAACATAAAGATTCTGAACACTAAAGAAAGTCATTTTGGGTTGCACAACTTACAGTTGTGCAGACCAAAATCTATAGAGACAGGTATATTGTCTAGTGAACAACAAAATGGGTTGCACAAGTTGTTAATCTAATCTAATATGATTAAAGTTAAGTTTGGTCTAAACGAAATCTATGTGAACCCATTTTGCTTTTTTTAATGATCAAATTTAAACAGTAAACATAAAGTAAGTTTAATAGCCTATTGTGCAACTGGCCTTTAGTGTTTTAGAAAACAGTCGTCGCTTAAATCAAGTTGATAACGGCCAGCTGTATATTATCCCTAGATTAAATGCGGAGTGGCTTGCAAGGCCAAGAAAAGGTCACTAACCTCTTACTGCGGTTTATGTAACTTTTACATAATAGAGTTTGCAGTAGGAAAGAAAAACTATCGGCACGCAGTTTCATATTATTTTAATGTCCCTTTGCAAAAGTTTTGTATCCACTGGACTATTTTAATTTAAAACACCGCCGTATTTTTTACTTAATACAATAATCATTTGCTATCTTCTGATTAACCCCAAAATGTAGCAATATCAAGTTATTGTATCGAACAATTAGTGTACTATACGTTTTTTTTAATCTGTAATCAAACTGATCTATAACGTTTGCTTGTAGCATTTTTTCGGGATTGCAAGTGGTATACCATACTTTCTAAATAATTGGCTATAGTCTTGTCGTAGCAATAACATAATACGAGTATGTCTTTTCGACGTGGATCTGAATTTTTTTTTTCAGATAATATTATATAAAAGAAGCCTATTTTATAGTTTTGTATATAGAGCCAAAATAATTAATAACTTAAACCCAATTAATTTATTACACATAAGCCTGAGTGCTTAGTCTAAGATCGGAGCACTCGAAAACGAACTCGAAAACTATTGATCGATTTCAGAGTAAAATAGACCTAAAATGGCTTGTATTAAGGTTTGAGTTCGCCAATACATTCAGCATTCGAACACAACGAGCGCCCCAAGCAGAAATGTTGTAAAATACATATTCGAACTATGGAATTACGACTTTAAAATACGAGTATTTGAGTTCATTTTGCTCTGAATTCACTTGTAATTCGATCAATAGTTTTCGAGTTCGTTTTCGAGTGCTCCGATTTAGACTAAGCACACAGATATAGGTGCTTAAAACTGAGGAGTCCATGTGTTTGTAGCGACCGTAGACTGCTACGAATATTCAGACTAGCATTAGTAACTACTTAAAAATAGCGATCATAAGCAGCATACCGGTAAAAAACTAAGCAGGCACTTATCACACAATATATAGGGCGACATAAGCTAATTTATAAAGTGGAAATATTATTTTAAGGTATTTATTATATTAATCGGGTAGGGCTGTACAAACATTGCGTGCGTTCTAGATAAGCGGTGTCGCAGAGCTGTCGGCAGCCGGTCAACTCGTTGCGTTTTTATTCGTCCAACCATACTCGTAATGCGTAAAAATATTACCTAACGGAATTGTATTTTTGTCACATATTCAGGCTAGTAAAAAGTGTCACAAATATCTTCTCGCCATACATTGTTTTGTTATAATATCTCAAAGGGATTAGACAATATGAAACAAAATTAAACCCCGAATAACATAATTAGGTATCAATGTCTACAACCGCCAAAATTTTTTCTAGTTGTGATTTTGGTCAAAAAATAAAAAAAGAACTCAAATATTGTGACTGATATAATATATTTAAAAATATTTTATCAGTTGTTTTTAGGTGTTATTTTCATCAGTTGTTTATATGTTATCATTAATATATTTTAAAATATGATAATGGCTTTATTTTTTTATTTAAGGGCCTATTTGTATTCTATTAAAAGGAGGGTCAGTATAGGGCTGCGTAAATATCGCGTGAGCTCTAGATAAGGGCTGTCACAGAGCTGTCGACGGCCGGTCAACCGGTTACCTTATTGTCCATCGGACCATAAAATGGTAAAAGCTGGCAGGGACTTTTTTGTCCTTATTTCAGTTCACTCTGCTATCAATTTTTATTATTTAGTCTAGGTCAAATTATATTATC
Source organism: Melanargia galathea (assembly GCA_920104075.1). Taxonomy (NCBI): domain Eukaryota; kingdom Metazoa; phylum Arthropoda; class Insecta; order Lepidoptera; family Nymphalidae; genus Melanargia; species Melanargia galathea. The sequence continues at coordinate 7,646,303 of OV049870.1, forward strand.
TAGCAGCTCTTCAGGAGTTCTAATCATTATATTCGATTCTAAGGTATTGTTTGTAATAAAATGTAATATAATGTAATGTAATAAAATGTAAAAGTACCTTCAAGGCAAGAGTGAATAGGCATTTTCTAGGCAAGCGCGTTCTAGCTTAGACCTAATCATTGCTTTTCAGGCATGATTGTCGTCAAGCTTAAGCCTATTATTCAATAAAAAAAATAAAAAAAAAATAATACTTACATACCATAATATTATGCGGTAGCTATCTTAGTAGTTAAGACTTTGGCCTCCTTTTCAGGGAGACCGAGTTCGATTCCCGGCACATACATACCTACCTCTAACTTTTTCAGAGTTAAGACTTTCTCTCTTAAGACTTTTAAGCAATTAAATATCACTTGCTTTAACGACGAAGAACAAAAGCTATAAGTTACAGACACTTTGAAGCTATATGAGTCTACCATGACATATGTAAATATGTACCTATTATAAAATTATGTATTATTATTTATGTATTATATTTATCTATATGTAATATGTATGTATGTATGTATATATATTTATTATAGTTTATATTTTATCTAGGTATTTATAATAATATGATATTTATGTAGTGTATTAGCATGTATAATAATATGTATATTTCTATATATTATATAATATAATACTTTTTAACTAAGGATGTATTCCTTTTGACTAGTACCGTAAGACCTATACCACTTACTTCGCCTTACTCACAATCTTGGGAAGCTGGAAGAAATCTCTTGTAGAGATAAGCTTTGCCTATGTCCACATCCTCTATTTATGTTTTTGTAACTAATTTGGTACATGAATAATAAATAAATAAATAAATAAAATTATACAGTTATAAAATTACCAACAATGTCATTTACATTTTGGAAAAATATTTTTTATTAAGTAATTGTTTACCTAGATTAATTCACCAAGGTAAAGCAATTAATAATAAATAATTTAGTTAATTATTCAAGATAATCGCTTTCGTCGATATCGTTGCGTGGCAAATTGATAACGAAACGCCCTAGCGTTTACCTAAAAGTAGGGGAATTACTCGTATTTTACGTGAAATAGTGTTACTCATAATTATAACGATAACAGTCACAATAATCTTCGGTAAAACGAAATTGTACGTGCTTTATAAAGTACGTACGTACTTACTGCCAAAATTAAATGAAAACACTCGTATTTTAATACCATTTTCGTAGTAATTATTTTGAACGAGTTTTGCATCGATGTTAAACAAAGAGTCACCATTTTGAAGCATTGTCTAAGCGAATTCGGAACGGTTGATGCAAACATTTGAACAAATTAAACCGAGGTAATCAATCATTTGAGTTTACCCTTTACGTAGGGGTTGGCTTTGAATCGCGAAATTGGCATTGCAGTAATACCTAGGTATAAGGTCACGTTACGAGTTGTTGACGAAAAGAGTTTCAAATTTTGCGATGTGCAATCTGAGTCAATTACGGTTTTTAATAATCCCGTGGGAACTCCTTGAATTTTCTTGATCCTATGTTTGTTTCCAGTATGCAAACAATCTACGTGGCCCTCACGACGTATTAACAGACGTATCTAATTAATAATGTTAACGATAATAACTATTTAACTATTGTTTTCTACTCCTATTACTTGACATTTTATTCATTTTAATATTGACATTTTATAATCATGGTAGGTATTTTGTTTTGCTTTGTATTGAATATTCTCCTAATAGTAATAATTATCGATGACGTATTTAAATTATATTATATTTCCTTTACTCTTTATTGTCCTTAATTAATATTGCATGCCGTACGTGGTAATACACTGCTTCTAAAAATATTGTAATACAATTCCACGTATATTTTTTGCAATAAATAAATGTATTGAATTAAAAAGATCAGAGTTTGAGCCGAGAAAATTCGTTATAATATAAGACAATTTCGTATATAAGATAGGTAAATACTCAACATTTTTCAACTTACCTAAAATCTCAGAAGTTATTAATTGAAGCATTATTTGGATACCATATCCGTTTGTACCCTCTAACATTCCACCAGGTGTGAAAATTTCTTCTGAATCAGAGAAGTGGATTCTTAATCAACCCACTTCACATAATTAAAAACTGTAGAGCCGAGAAAAGCCAAAGGAATCCTGCACAGTGCGAATGAAATATGATCGATTTCGAGCGACCCAATTTTCACCGCGTCTCGTCGTCGAATGGAAAAATAACAGCAAACTAATTGGAGCACTCCTGGTTAAACCCCTTTCATTCAGTTTTCAAGTTATCGGGCCTAATTTAAATGGTTTGCTCCATCGGAATTTTCCATTGCACTTGCTGGGAAATTTCGAATGAATCGAGCGCTCGCTGGTAAATTGTTATTGGGCATGACAAAGTTTGTTTTCCGCCATGTTGCACAATTTTGAACTATTATTCCATTGTTAATTTTGATTATAAATGGACGTTAAAGTGTATTTGAGTGTATTAAACTGAATTTGAACGTTATCACCAATTGAAATGATTTTGAGTTGTCCAATATTATGCTACGATTCGTTTTTAACCCTCGACGCAAAAACGACGGGGTGTTATAAGTTTGACGTGTCTATGTGTATGTGTGTGTATGTGTGTGTGTGTCTGTCTGTTCCCTTGTGGCGCTCAAACGGGTGGACCGATTTGAATGTGGTTTTTTGTTTGAAAGATGAGTTAGTCGAGAATGTTGTTAGCTATGTTTGATGAAAATCGATCCAAGATGGCCGCTACAAAATGGTGGATTACATATTTTTTCACAACTCCCTTAATATGGGTATCAAATGAAAGGGCTTGACTAGTAGAATAGCACTATGCAAATCCAAGATGGCCGCCGCCATAAAATGGCGAATGTCGGGGGTTTTTTAAATTTTCAATTTATGCTTGTTGCAATATGTTTTGTGTGAATAAGAGCTAAAGCAGACTAGCGTTTTTTGACAGATTTTTATCCAACAACGGCCGAATCTAGAATTTAAGAAAAACTGTGTTCAATTTTACGCCCACTCTGTACTTTGAAAGCCAAGAAAGGCAAGAGAAAGATATAGAGCCATACCATCTCATTATATCGTATTATACCTACTCAGTTAAATCTATAAAATTTATGTATATCATAATATGAATTTTATACAGAAAGAGGATACTATCAGCCCCCACACACTGGGCCACTAGTGGCGACGACTAGTGGCCGGTCACAAGTAGCGGAAGAGATTTTTCATACATTTTATATGGTATCACCGCACACTGAGCGCTCGAGTGGCCACGTTCGAGCCACAAGAAAATGTATGAAAAATCTCTTCAACGACTTGTGACTGCCACTAGTCGCCGCGCCGCCGCCACTAGTAGCCTGCGGGGGTCGTATTTGTAGCTGTGACTAGAACGTAATCTATATAGCAGCAGCTCTTAACTAGTTTACGTTGTAATTAACTATTTTTATTTTAATAGGAACCAAATAAACACTAATAGTAGGTTACTAGATTATGTACTAAGTACTTACTTACAATCTGGGGACGTAACCGCCAAACCTCCAAGGAGGTTGGATAAAATACGTTGGCCATTCTTTATAACGCTGTTATCAAAAAGTCGACGTTTGATATTGCGTGCGGACGGCTCGCGAGACTTTATAAGATTTAAGTCGGAAAATAAATTAGCTACGACGGAAAAGTTTTCGGTAAATAAGAGGGAGTGAATGCATTGGACGTAGGATTGCTTTTGCGATGTTTGGATATGGTATTACTTACTACTTTTTTATTCACTTCAAATAAAGTATAATAGGTGGACTTCATGATCAACGCATTACCGGCTCACTACAGAGCACGGGTCTCCTCTCAGAGTGAGAAGGGTTTTGGCCATAGTCTACCACGCTGGCCAAGCGGATTGGCAGACTTCACACACTTTTGAGAACGTTATGGAGAACTCTCAGGCATGCAGGTTTCCTCACGATGTTTTCCTTCACCGTTAAAGCAAGTGATATTTAAATACTTAAAACGCACATAACTATGAAAAGTTAGAGGTGCGTGCCCCAGGATCGAACCCACGACCTACGATTAGAAGTCGGTCGTCCTACCACTAGGCTATCACAGCTTTAGGTGGACTTATCTAATGCTAATAACATTTTTACCAGTCTACGTATTGAGATGTGACATAACGTTTAGGAACAAGAGAGCAAAAGAAGAGTGAATTAACGTGAAACATATTTAGCTTCATTTTTGTTGTTGTTTAAAATCTTGCCACGAGTTTTTCAATCGCTTCTATGGAACATATTCTTATAGAACTTTGCACATAAACTTTATTGATAATGTCAACAAAAAAATACTCATCCAGCGTTGATTTACTCCTTGTATCTTCTGTTGTCTCAATGCCAACTAAAGTTTGAGCGTCTTAATCGCCGCCAGCCAGCTGATTACAAGCCGAACATTTCTTTGGACGTCACTTAATGAGTTGCCTTTCGGATTCATACTGTTTCTCGAAAACAGTCGCTTTTCCCTTTGTTAAAGGATTATTATTTGTTTGTTTGCTCTAGATTACGTCTGAGTTGTCAAGTTATTTCATTTTCATCACAGAACCTAATCCAGCCCCAAAAGTATCTAATGAAGATGTATGTTATGGAAGAAATGAGTTCTTAGTTCTTAGTGAACTCATTTATATGACACTTCAATGATAAGTACTTAGAAAGTTTTGACATATCTAGCGATTAATTTAGAATTCCAAGTTTAAATTAGATCATACTGGTGCACATTAAAATTATATTAATTAATGTATTCTAAAAACTAGACGATATCATAGTTCATTAGAAAAACATTCCGTCTCCAGTAACCATAGAGGGACTATGAGAAAGTGTTAAAATAACTGCCTTTTATAGAAATATATGATTATTTGAACGAAGCATAACGGAAACACACGGTTTTAGAATTTCTGTCTGTCTGTCCGGATTAATCTTTGGAATGGCTTAATCCATTTTAATATGATTATCACTAGCAGGCAGAAGATTATACAAGGAGTGCTCTATTCTTCTTTTTAGCCTAAAAATATGAAGGGTTCCTGCGTTAAAAAAATATCAATAGGTATCGTGGACAATATACATAAACATAACAATATACATAAATTACACACTTTCACGAAATACCGATGAAACAATCTTGAAGAAATTTGGCCCAGAGATAGCTTGCATCCCGGTAAAGGGTACTTTTTATCCAGGGTAAGCAGACAGTCTCCGTGAATTTTTAAAAATTCTAAATCCATGCTGATTGCACAAAAAAACAAAAACTTTTTGCCGGAAAAAGATCATGTAAGTAAGTAGATTTATTCGTAACAGTGTAATGCGCACAGTTGCAATGTTGGAACAAAATCTTCCCAAAAAGCTTTCACATTGGTTCATTCACGCTCAAAAACCCTCCACAAATACGAGCGGCATTAAAATAACACGACCTAATCTGCATTCCGGCGGCTATTAGTAAGTGTATGTTCAACTTTACATTCTTAAGCCCTAAACAGACAATGCGTAACGGCAACAGCACGACAAAAGCAGCAGATCAAACTGAGTTCGTTTTGTCAATCGAAGAGCTCGAACGGAACGAACGGAGGAACGCTAAATCGCTTGGATGCACGTCTTTGCCGGTAGGGTGGTAATTAGCCACGGCTGAAACATTCCACCAAATAAGACCAGGGACAATTTATAAATAATCCTATACATATAATAAAATCGTAGAATTGCCGTATTTGTACATTGAAGATTTTTGCAAAATAATAACTGGGGGATGTTAGGGATAAGTAATAGAACGTAAAAAAGCTATTTTTGAAATTTTTGTCTGTTTATCTGTTTGTCTGTTTGTCTGTTTGTCTGTTTATCTGTTTGTCTGTTTATCTGTTTGTCTGTTTATCTGTTTGTCTGTATGTTTGTGCGCGAATCACGTAAAAACTACTGAATGGTATGAAATGAAACTCGGCATGATTTAAGTTCATACTATGGATTAACATATAGGATACTTTTTATCCCGAAATTCAGCACGGTTCCCTTGGGAGAGGGGATGAAAGGCAAAATGTGTACTTAGCTGTAATTCGTTAACGGGTGGTCCGATTTCATTCATTCTTTTTTTGTTAGAAAGTAGATACTTTAAAGACGATTGACTAATCTCTGAAAGGCTGGACTGATTTTGATGGGACTTTCACTGGCGGATGTTTACATTTTGATGTACCTAAACATCCGCCAGTGAACTTTTAACAGTTTTAGCAAGGTAAGCTAAGCTCAAAGAAGCTTAGGAAAAACAAAATGATTCCCACGGGATTATTAAAATCAATATCAACGCGAACGAAGTCGCGGGTATCCGTTCGTTATAGAATAGAATCCCAAATTGCGTCTGCCAAGAATCGATCCTCGGACCTCCCATTTAAAAAATCACTCACCACTGCGTCAGGTAGGTTGTCAAACAACATTCCTTGTATTCCAGCTGCTTCCACGACAAGTTTCAAGAAGTGCGTAAGTAGTTTGAAATCTTACCGTGCAGAGTGCTTAGTTTCAGTTTGGAGCGCTCCAAAACTTCATAGTATACTATTGATCGAATGATAATGACTTCAGAGTAAACTGGACCTAAAATGGCTTATTTATTAAGGTTTGAGTTCGCCAATACATTCAGCATTCGAAGACAGCCAGCGCTCCAAACAAAAATGTTGTAAAATAAATGTTCGAAGTATTGAATTACGACTTTAAAATAAGAGTCGTTGGGTTCATTTTGCTCTGAAGTCTTTTGTGATTCGATCAATAGTATACTATAAAGTTTTGGAGCGCTCCAAACTGAGACTAAGCACTCTGATGTTGTCATACGCCGCTACCGTGCGGTCTGGAAAGGGCCTAACGTTCATGTTTGACTATTCATTCTTAATCCCAGTTCCCCGGACTATCTTTTTGGCAATGGAGGCGCAAGTAACTGCCTCTTTTAAATTGCACAGTGGGTTGTTGTTTAACCGCCTCTGTATTGCCAACTAGTGTTAGTCCTTGTTTGAATTAAAAGTAAATTACAATATTAAGATTTCAAACGTTACGCTAGTTTGTTTCTTAGTAGGAATATTTTTTCATTCGTTTCAACCAATAGACGTCCACTGCTGGACATAGGTCTCTTGCAAGGATCGCCACAGCACACGATCTTGTGCCGAATATTTTTTAGAAGATGAAAAAAATAGACTACCTATAGTACTTCTCTTGTACCTACACAATCTTTAAACTAAACTAAGTTTGACAGCTGTAAATGTGATGCTATCCTTTCCCCGTGCTTTTCCCAAAGATGTTGTATACTCTCTTGTACCTGATCCAAGTCCTATCCCGCAAGGAACATTACAGTGAGAAAGATTTCACTATTTTTGGACCTGTCAATTTAGTTTAATTTAGAAATACCAGTTGCATCGTTGTTTTGTGCATGTGTCAGTGAAAAATCAACAAATACTTAGTGAGTGTTAGGAGTAGGTAAGCCGTCACTATATTTTTGCACCTAGTTACGCCTTTATGGCCAGGCGTTTGTATAAGACGATAGGTTTGTCTATCAGTATTAGCATAGGCACCTTAACGTGCTTAACTGCTTTGTCAACAACAGATACCCTTTTACCGTCTAATACTCATAATTCAGGAATCGTCTCAGTTAATTGTGCATTTTAGCCAAAAGTATGAAAGTATCAGCCAATAGGAAATAATTGTTATCAAACTTTAGGCTAGCCTAACTCATCACGATATCGCTATCGTACCGTTGTCGTACATCATAAAAATGCTTATTAGATAACTGCGGGATATTTGCATTTGAAAACAAAGCAGATAGCGTTTTCTTAGTTTGATGGGAGGATTTTCTTGAACACTCGTGTTTATCGTTCACAACTGTTTCTTTTACCTATCTAAGGCACTTTATACACGCAAATTAAATATTTTATTAAAAGTTTATTCTATTTTCTATATACTTAAGGTATCTTTAGAGTACTAAAAAATATTTAAACTTGACTCAGTTTGGATTTAACATTTTTTTAAACTAGTCGAAATCAAATTCAGAATATTTTACGATGAATTATTGGTTACCTACCTACGTATGTATCAAATATACTGAAAAGCGTATAAGATAAGAGAATCTTTATGTTCTCTGCTTGTTTTTGGCATTACAGAATGCCGTGTCTATATCAAACTTAAAAGCAGCTATTTCAGTCTACAAAATTATCTGGTTCTTCAGAATTTGGCATGTCTATTCATATAATATGATTTGTTTATGCCCAGCAGTGGGACGTTAAAGGTCTATAGAGGTGGTGGTGGAGAACATATTACACTAATATTATAAAGGCGAAAGTTTGTGTGTATGTGTGTATGTTTGTTAATCTTTAACGCCGCAACTACTAAGTAAACCAATTTGCCTGAAATTTAGAACGGAGATAGATTATGCCCTGACTTAACACATAGGCTCGGGAATTTTGTATCTAGCGTATGTTGGCTTTGAACAAAACCTCTGTCCGAATTTTTATTTCATGCATTAATTCAAGACTATAATTTCGCCGTTTAAAAAAAGCTAAGCTGTAGGTATAAGGTAATACGGAGGGTCATTCAAATTTAAATTTTCGCTCTCGACAAATCCCAGGGGGGAAGGAGTATAGTATAGGGGAGCGAGCGCTAATAAAGTAAATTAAAGATTAATAATATATTGTCCAAATATAGGTTTTATGGGATACGCGTATGCAAAGTTGGAGCCCCTAGTGAAACCAAATACAGCTGGATTATATTACGTACTATAGAAAAAGGTACACCATGGATATCCTATACATTGTATAGTCTGTTTTTTAATTGTGTGGAATTCTGACAGTTGTCATTTAAAAATAGAATGAGTTATTTGTATGAAAAACTGGGCTACCACCTGAAGTTCAATTTTACCTGAAGTACGTCAGGCATTTGTCTATCTACATGAGGCAATTGATTTTTATTTATATGTAAGTTTTGAATTTATAATCTTTTTGTGGGAACTGTTTTATCTCTGGTAACATTAAGAAACGTCAGAATTCCACGGAATTAAAAATCAGGGTATAGTTGTAGTAGTAGGGTAGTATATTCTAGTGAATTAAAATAGGAGATTATAGGTACAAAACACAATAATATCTAATAATAGATACTCCATACTGTCCGTGAAACTTGAAAACTACGAGTTATAGTACCTACTTACTAGTACCTAATTATAGTACTACTTCTTCTTCTTCTTTTTCTTCTGACATTTAGGGCCATATAAATGAAGCTAACATAATAGGTACTTAGGTATCTTTTATTATCTTTTCCAATGTCAACATAATTAATATTTATATTATTATTAAAATTAATATTGCAATGTAGGTACCTAATAATAGATTTTTGGTGCATACATCAATAACAATAAAATTGTAACTTTCCGCATATACTTTCTACCAAATGTATCTACTACCTAACAAGAAACTTAAAAAAAATTGTGTTAGAAATATACATCAAAGAAATAAAATTACGAAAAAAATAACACATTTCGTACGATTAAATATATCTTAGCACTTAAATATAACTATGACATGCTTTATAGAGACAGTCTATCACTCTAATTCCCTCCTTTTTATGGAAAGCATGCCAAGACTAGGCCTACGAATAAACTTTAAAACACATAGAATAGGGTTGAGAGTTCTATGAAAATATTGATTTTAAAATGAAGATTCTTTTTAGGGTTCCGGCTTCAAAAGATTAAACAGAACCCTATTAATGTCACTCTGTCTGTCTGTTTGTCTGTCTGTCTGATCATCCTGTCTGTAACTGGTAGTACCTTTCTCTCTAGTGGAACAGACCTGAAATTTGGATATTTGGTTGAATTTTGACCTAAAATCGAATAAGGATTTTCTAGAAAACGGTGTCATTTTCAAGAACTCACTGTGTGCAAGTATAAGAACAAATAAATGTGGGGCTATCAGATTTGACATTTTAAGACCATTTTTGTTACCTGGTCTAAAACTATACTAGTGAAGAATTTGGAATTTCCTTATTAAATGAACCATATATATTTATTTAACCACAGATACTGAAAATACCAATTAATAATGCAGTTCGGAAGTTGCGACCAAAACGAATGAACATTGTTTAATTTTGTCATTTGTATGGAACTGCCTCGATGATCTAGTGGTTAGCATATTCGACTGTAGATCACGAGGTCCCGGGTTCGATTCTCGGGTCGAGCAAATAATTGTTAAGTATTGGATTTTTTCGTCGAGAAATTCTCAGTGCCATCCCGGAGTTGGTAGTTGGCGGTGTTTCACCTCCGTGCGTTGGAGAGTACGTTAAGCAGTCGCTCCCGGTTAGTATCCCTATCATGTGACAATAGTCGTTAAAGCTTGCCAACCCGCATTGGAGCAGCGTGGTGGGTCTAAGCTCTAAATCCCTCTCTCCTATGAGAGAGGAGGCTTGTGCCCAGTAATGGGACGTTAAAAAGACTGTAGAGGTAGTGGTGTGCGGAACCGTAATAGATCGAGGCCCGACTCGCACTTGGCCGGTTTTTTCGGTTTGACGCGCGCGGCCACCTGCACACTTAGCACCTGTAGAATGCGACTATCGCCCGAACAGATACAAAGCTCCGGCCCGCACCGTCCACCTCTTTTTACGGAAACCGAAAAAATCCGGCGACGCTATTTTAATTGACGTCGGACGCCCATTAAAAAGAACCTTTTCTGAATGAATTATTCCGAGGCTCTCGGTATGGGAAATATTCGGAATTTACGGTGGCGGCATGCAAATAACTCTACGCCTCATTCGGGAGTCGGTTAGGCGCGCATACGTTACCGAAAGCCGATTGGAGATATTTTCGAATGAATTTTGGGGTTTTTTTCTTTTAAATAGGTAGGTACTTAATTGATTAAAAATTAATCTGCTTTTTTCTTATCTTTTTATATTAGAGTGGAAGTCTTCACGTGGAAAAATATTCGAGTATGCGGCGGTACAAACACGTTAAACACTTAGCAACTTTTTTATACGCATGAACATGGCTTATAGCCTTTGAAAAGCTCGTTTTTTACCCTTAAATCCCCCCTCCCTTCCAATTCCCGACCTCAGATCGCCTGTATTTTTCCTTTCATTTTTATCATATTTTCTTCCTTTTCCAATGAGTTTAATCCTACCATTACGTATTTCTTTTGATTTTAAAAATTATCGACCCTGGTCTGTTAAGACCAGGGTACAGTTTCTGATAAATAAGTACTTAAATTAAATTAGATACCTATACAGTAAAACTCCACTCAAAATTAAAGCATTTGAAGCCAATTTTGCTTAAAAAAGGTTACAAATCTTTTAAGTCAAAAGACAAGTAAATATACTTACCTACTGTATCTACAATCTCTGATCACAATAACAAGGCATACAGAGTTAATTTTCCTAGTCAGTAATTAAACAGCAAATTACTATTGCTAACATCCATCATAAATAGTTCCACTAATAATAATTGACCGTGCGGAGCCACACTCAAAGATACTTCCAATCCGAATTTATCGACTAGAATTAATAACCGGGCAGTATTTTCCGTGCAATTTATGGCGCAACAAATAAAAGTGGATTGTCGTTTTTATTATTATTCACATATCTAAACATACGGACTACTGTAATCTTGGGTTGGGTATTAAGAAAGTTCTCCGAATCTTAAGCGAGGGGAAGTAAGTTAACTCGTAATATTAGTTACACAAAAACTTTAAGAGCTATGATATTATGTTTTATGTGTGTAATGAATTACATATGTATGGCGGTATCCTCGTGCGTTAGTGTTTATATTTGGAACTGAATCATTCATAGTCCCATTATTTAACTGATCATTAATATATCTTTTACGTTATCAACTATTACCATTTGGATTACCAATATTAAACCGAAACAAAATATTTATATAGGTATTTTTTAAATAGTTGTCTTCAAATATCTTCGGGATTAAATGACACCGCTGAAAGGTGGATAGCAAACAGATAAAGCAGGAAAGGAACGATCTAGGAACAAAGTTAACAAGAAGCAATAATTGCGTCTTCCTTTAACTAAAGTTAAAACTTTCATCGTTCTACGCATTCCGCTCATTCGCCTGTCCCATCTGAACCGGAGTCTCCAAGGCGAACTTTTAATAGTTTTTCTTTATTCAATCAACATATTTTTGCTCTTGGACACTTCTCTCGTTTGCCAACAATTTGTTTCGGTACTTTTTTCTCTCGCTGGATATTCACTAACTCACTACTGCGTTCCTAACAAATTTGTGTCTCGAGGGTGCTCTAAAAAGTTTTTGCTTCGCTCTGATTTAGTCTAGACGGAATATTTTATCACCGACATTGATGATGCAAACTTTTATAGACTTTCGATCACAGAGGAATCATATATGACAAGCGTGACAAGGGACCAGTGGGGTTATTCTGTAACTTATAGTTACCAACTGAAAATAGTTGCCGACGAATTAGTTCGATATACATAAATTGCTGCTTTACTGTGTGAAATTATGAAAACACTTTATATTTCCCACAGTAAAGCAGCAATGTATATCCAACTAATTCGTTAGCAACTATTTTCATTTTTTTTTTTTTATTTATTGAACAGAAAATATTGTAAGATGTTGACAATTTGCAGCCCCAATAGACCGTGGTCTGTGCTAGGGCTGACAAAATTAAGTACCTAACTATACAATATAATAATTATTACAAAAATAAAAATATAGAAATACAAAACAAAACAAAAATTTAAACAAACATACATACTGTTGATACAAACAGACAAATAAATAGTGCAACCGTGTTTATTTATTTATTAACTTATTTATTTATTTACCTATGTAGGTAAGTAGGTAAGGTCTATCTTATTACCAATTTCAATTTTCAATTTTCAACAGATCTTGTCATAAAGACACTTAAAATCAGCAGGAGAGCATTCTAGGAGAAATTTCTTTATTGTAAATTTTAGTTTTTTTGGTAACTAAGTTACAGAATAGCCCACCAGATGTGCTTTTTATGGGAATGGACCTACTTTTACTCAGTATGTCAATAATATCTATGTATTTATTATATTACGCAACTAACATAGGCCTCTTGTTAACATGCCGTAAAACTCACGTTTTATATGGATAACGCGCCGGACGGTATAATACCAGAGTATAAAAAAATACTTAGAATAAGGAAGTATAATCAAAATATTAAATAGTCACGTTTACTCCTTACTACTGGTGATGGCATATTTTGAACGACTGATGTATCTATGAAGTTGCCATCTCTGTTGTGTATAAATAAATCGATGTAACTCAATGCTTTCAAGATTAATTTTTATTGCGCTATCAGTTTCAATATTACCAATTTGGTCGAATTTGTCTCGTCGAATATCTTCAATGTTATATATTTTGTATATTACCTTTTATGTCCCTTGTCTGAAAGGAGTTAAAAAATATATATGTACCTAATATACATAACTAGCTGACCCCCGCGATTTCGTTCGCGTGTTTTTCTTTGCTATGAACCTCACGGAGCTCGAGACCTTTCCAACGAATGCAAAACCGTGGAAATCGGTTCGTGCGTTCTGGAGTTATAGCGTCAGGAAGGAAAACCCGACTTATTTTTATATAGTAGATGACCCCCGCGACTTCGTTCGCGTGTTTTTATTTGCTACTAACTGACCCCCGCGACTTCGTCCGCATGGATATACGTTTTTATATAGGATCGGATTGGATCCCATTATCCTTTTTTGTACCAAAACTAAACGCAGCCTAAGTTACTCCATATAACATCACTTATCTGCCATTGAAAGTTCCGTCAAAATCGATCCAGCCGTTTCGGATATTAGCTGGAACAAATAGACATATCGACAAACATAAATTTAATCGCACACCAGTTTAAAATAAGCAGTACGTTCAAAGATCCGGGTCCCAAGTTATTTGAACCCAATAAATGTCTGTCATTTCTGAACTAAAAAACCTATGACCTTGAAATATTTACGGGACAATATATAAAGTACTACCTTTCTAACCAAAAAAGAATGAGTGAAATCGAACAACGCGTTAATGAATTACAGCTAAATACACGTTTTAACTTTCATCCCCTCTCCCAAGGGAACCGTGCTGAATTTCGGGATAAAAAGTATCCTATGTCCTACCTCGGAGTATAAACTCAAATCGTACCAAGTTTCATTCGAATCTGTTCAGTAGTTTCGGCGTGATGCGCGGCCAAGATACAGACAGACAGACAGACAGACAGACAGACAGACAAAAATGAAAAAAATTGCAGTTTTGGCTTCAGTATCGATTATAGAGTGCCCTCCAATAAAAAATTTCAAAATATCTTCAATGTACAGAATTGGATCTGTTACAGTTTTATTATATTATAGATAAACCTCACGGAGCCCGAGACCTTTCCAACGAATGCAAAACCGTGGAAATCGGTTCGTGCGTTCTGGAGTTATAGCGTCAGGAAGGAAAACCCGACTTATTTTTATATAGTAGATTACCTACCTACTTACCACCCCAGAAACGCTTTTTCCTCATGCAATGTATCGGTTACGCCAATTTTCAACGCTAATTTAATTTTAATGCTCCACTTTTTCTAGTTAACGTCTATGTGTCACTGACGCGCGTGAAAGTGTCAACATCGAGGGTTTTTTTTTAAATAGCGTTGAAATAATACGTGTGCCATGAAAATAAATTATATTAGAAGCGAAAATTTAAAATGCATAACATGTTTTCAAAATTAGAGTTTCTTGGAACAGTAAATCAATCAACTTAGAAAAACCGATTATTGAGCATTTTTATTTTAACAAAAATGGTGATGTAAAGTCAAGCAACAAAACGACTAGTATGTTATTATTTTTGTCAGCATCTAGCATCAGCATCAGTATCTAGTGTAATTGTTACAGTGACGTTGTTTTGTCTCCGCACATAATTAGCCATTTAACCACGGGACTAAGATTCCTGAGTTCTGAGATAAAAATAATAGGTGCAATATCCCCTGCGTGCTCGTGAAAGTGCCGTCAAAACCAGCCCAGCCATTTCAAAGATTAGTCCAGACTAATAGTTTAACTTATTTGTACGGACTATAAAAAATAAAGCCAAAAGACCAATAGGTATCGTCCGTAGTTACAGCTAATGTATTGTGAAGCGGGCGCGGCGCAAAAGGATAAGTAAAGACTCCGTGCTGACTTTTTGTTGCACAACTAAGTTCGATTACGCTCCGTCGTCGCTATCATGTTCGAAATGCTATTAGACGGCCGACATTGATATATATTATCAAGGATAGAACAGCCTTGTGGGGGTAAAAGGCGTGCCAAACTTATGTATATTTGTACACAAGTTTCTAATATCACAATCAGTACGCACCGAGATTTCAACGTAATTTATTTGTTTTAATACACAAAAATAACTGTTAAAGTGCCATTTTGAACTAATCAAACTGTAAACGCAGAAGTTCAGAAATAAATCGCAAAAAGGAGGTTTTCCTATCAAACATAAGTGTTTATTTTGGCATGCGTGAATTCTTAGTAAACAGTGGTGATCGCCATTCTACCATTTATGTCTATGACAGTCGACATTTGCTCCCTCTCGCTGTGCGGGAATCTAGAGAATCTCAAAATTACTCATTCGGTATTACAGTCACGGCCCGCGATAGCTTCAACGCTGATTTTTACTTCTTCTCATTCCGATTGCACTATTTTACCTGGTAATTCATCCTTATAACTCGGTGAATGTGTCGTTAACGTTTCACTAAATAACCTTTTTGAGTATTAGGTATTAAATATTGTTTCTTATAATATTAGAGAGCACGTAAAGCCGTCGGTCCTGCGCCTAATTTCTCTCCGGTCGTGTCGCATATGGCGTCCCATCGGACTATGAGAGTGAGGGAATAGAGAGTGCACCTGTGTATGCGCACACACTTGTGCACTATAATATCTCCTGCGCAGATGGCTAGTCTCTGCCTCGGTTGAGATTGGCCGCCGTGGCCGAAATTCGGTCAGGAGGAGGACATTGTTTCTTATTTGAAAATTCGGTTTTGTTCTGAGTTTTTGGTAAAAGGCGTAACATAATTCGTTGAAGATGTTTCAAGCGGATCTAGCCCTATCCACAATCTATCCACAATATTGACATTATAGCTTTTACAATCAACGTACAGGTTAGAATGACTGTCGGATTTTATAGTCAAGACCAGTTTGTTAAATTATAAAAATACTTTTAAAACTTTGCCAAAATGCCTATTAACTAAAAACTAGAATCCTCTGTAAATTGTTGTATGTATGTCATTCAAATTGTAGGTAAATAACACGAACTTGTTGAAGGTGAGCAAACAATGGTAAGCCTATAGAGTAAACCCAGTGGTAAATGTGTATTAGGTTAGATAAACACCTGTTTGTGTTTATGCTTAGTTTATGCGCTCCCTGGGGTGTAAAGGGAGTAATTATGTTAGGATTAGGAACGCCGCAAATGACGTGGATCACTAATTCCAATTATTTGATTGCATAATTTAATAGCTTAACAAAAACAGAGCAAGCGTATTATAATGTCAAGGGAAGTAGGTAAATTTCTCTGTCTCTCTCGGATGGAAGGATAGAGATAGAGCTTAAACATAATTATCATCATACACTATCTATAGAGCACGAGTCTCCTTTCAGAATCAGAAGAGTTTAGGCCGTAGGCCACTACACTGGTCATAAATTTACAAGCCTATGGATATTACAGTACTAGCCGACCCCTGCGACTTCGTCCGCCTGGATATAGGTTTTATATAGGATCGGATTGGATCCCATAATCCTTTTTTGAACCTAAACTAAATGTAGCCTAAGTTACTCCTTATAACATCACCTATCTGCCATTGAAAGTTCCATCAAAATTGATCCAGCCGTTTCGGTAATTAGCTGGAACAAATAGACAGATCGACAAACATAAATTTAAACGCACACCAGTTTAAAATAAGCCGTACGTTCAAAGATCCGGGTCCCAAGTTATTTGAACCCAATAAATGTCTGTCATTTCTGAACTAATAAACCTATGACCTTGAAATATTTACGGGACAATACTTAAAGTACTACCTTTCTAACAAAAAAAGAATGAGTTAAATCGAACTACGCGTTAATGAATTACAGCTAAACACATGTTTTAACTTTCTTCCCCTCTCCCTAGGGAACCGTGCTGAATTTCGGGATAAAAAGTATCCTATAACCTACCTCGGAGTATAAACTCAAATCGTACCAAGTTTTATTCGAATCCATTCAGTAGTTTCGGCGTGATGCGCGGCCAAGATACAGACAGACAGACAGACAGACAGACAGACAGACAGACAGACAGACAGACAGACAGACAGACAGACAGACAGACAGACAGACAGACAGACAAAAATGAAACAAATTGCAGTTTTGGCTTCAGTATCGATTATAGAATGCCCTCCAACAAAAATTTTCAAAATATCTTCAATGTACAGAATTGGATCTGTTACAGTCTTATTATATTATAGATAGATAGATGGAGAATTCTCAGGCATACAGGTTTTCTCATGATGTTTTCTTTGACCTTTACTTTAATAATAAAATTATTTTAGTTTTCATACATGTACTAATAATATACTTTAGTGAACTATATAATTATTGAAAGAAGGTTCCTATAGTTAATAACATGAAATGGATGAAGAAAATTCACATTTCAAAATTGTTTAATTTTTTTTCCTGATACGAGTAGATATACGCAAGTAATCCAATATCTTGAACTAACGCCAGTCGGTAGCAAGTAACCCAACACCCGGAGCCTAAAGCGTTTTTAAACAAACATTCCGAATGTATCCGAAATAACATTATAAATCATTTCGCCCCGGGATTTTTTTGGTACAGAAATTTGTTAGTTTCGTGACAATCTGTTCCGCTATTTGCTTAGCGTCAGAAAACAGATGGTCGGCCCACATTCATCATATTCAAATATATGCGTTTTTAAACGTAACAGCGCTGTGCGACGTGGAACTAATAGTGCAGTGGGGACCTCTATTAATTTTCTATGCATAAACAATGGTTAAGTTAGTAATGATGTGCAATGCGGATATTTTCCCATACCGTACTGTCTGTTTAGTATAAGTTCCTCTACTGATTTATGATCTATCAAAGGTATAATGTAAGTACTTTAATCATTTTGTCCTGTGACACAGAATTCAGACGTCTGGTCGTGGTAAGAAATACCAAAAAGAAAAAAAAAATTGGAAGGTGCCGTGAGAGGGTTAAGATGGAAAAACGGGCAACCAGTGACGGATATCTAAGCGACTTTTGTAGACACTAGACTGAAATACGTTAAATGTGGGAGTGTGTCTGTCTATTTTTTTATGGCTAACCCGCTGAGCTGCTCTCGGTTTCTGCAGAAAAAAATAGGCAGATATTCGTAAGAAGTATTTCATATTAGTCCTTTAAGAAAAGTAAAATGTCCGTGGACGAACGCGGGAAGAGACTAGTACTAGGTACATAAACTGAGTACTCTCTACACATGTTCCGGCATGTCAAACGACAAATCAAAGCAGAGTCGGGTTACATGCCGTTTCCGCATCGGCTGTGTAAAGGTTAGAAACCTAATCGCATTCACAGTGATATTTTAATGGAGTCGAACAGTCTCTCTAATTCTGTCTTTTACAATTTTATGTCTCAGTGCCACACTTAAAATAATTCCAATCGTGTATTAATCATCGATGTAGAATTAATCAATTACTTTAAGAGCCCTCTCCATGGGCGCGACAAATCGTTGGTGAGTGGAGTCTAAAACAGTGATTTCTGCATTTAGAGAGCGAGACGTCTTCAGTATAGAAGAGTACTAAAAATATATACATAAATAAATAATAAATTAATGAAATAAATAAATTTTGCTTGAGATATCATGATTTTTAGTGAAAAACGGCAAAGTAAAAAGATGCAAATCAAGGTTTGGAATTTCGCCTATTTTAGCAAATATTTGGCAATTTTTTACATGAACTAAAGACATTTGTAATTATTATGAAGTAACCTATGATAAGACTTCGGTCGTTTTTCAATTTTCTAGTTTCTTATATAGTTTATTTACGCACGAAGTTGCCCCAAAATTTGCCCAAAAATAGTGATTTTTCAAGCGTCATAACTTTCAAAATAAATATAATTTTACTAATATTTTTATTTTATGGCATATAAATTGATATCTGGCTTAACTTTAGACCTATTGCGACAAATATTAGAATAATAGGCGTAATACGTTTGTATGGAAAAGCGCGTGAAGAGAGCTGCCTTAAGTCCAAGATGTATAGTGGATGGCAGCCGATGGCACAATATGTCGCCTATTTCAAAGTTCCAAACGACGGGGTGTTAAAAGTTTGAGGTGTCTGTGTGTGTCTGTCTGTTCCCCCGTAACTGCTTAAATGGGTGAACCGATTTCAATGCGGTTTTTTGTTTGAAATGTGAATTAGTCGGGAGTGTTAGCTATGTTTGATGAAAATCGGTCCAAGGTGGCCGCCGCCACAAAATGGCGGATTACATATTTTTTCACAATTCCCTCAATATGGGTATCAAATGCAAGGGCTTAACTAAAAGAATAGCACTATGCAAATCCAAGATGGCCAAACTACACAATGGCGAATATCGGGGTTTTTTTTTTAATTTTTAATTTATACTTGTACACACTGTTGTCATACTTGGATACGCCATTAATTACGCGTGTAGGTAGTTGTCCTGTCCAACGCGGTTTTTATAGGATTTATAATATCAATTTGACTTTGTTTGAACTTAAAGATATTCACACTGCAGAGGGTGCTTAGAAGACGCTGATGCTATAGCTGAGTTTGAATTGTTATCCCTCTCTCCTATAAGAGAGGAGGCCTATGCCCAGCAGTGGGATGTAAAAAAGGCTGTAGTGGTGGTGGTGATGGAGTTGTCATCCAAAAGATGCTGCGTTTCGAATCGTAGGCGTTGGACCTTTCTCTTATTTTAGTTGTGTAGTCTACAGAGTATTTGGAAATCAAAACTATTAGCATTTCATATAATAGTTCTGTACTGTAAATACTGATTTCATTTTATTGAATTGTGTATTATATTAGTATGAAAGCGATATTAAATTCAAAGAAATTGTTTATCTCAGAAATGACAGTCCTATGGGTAATGGCAAAACACAGCGGGAAGCCTATTTGGAATGGGATCGAAATGACATTTTAGTATTGTAAAACGTTTTATTAATACCAATAACTTTTGAATTAACACACAATAGACGGCTATAAAATTGGTTTTGTAAGTTGATATAGAGTAAATAGAGGTATGGTGAGATTGCGACAGCGCGGGTAGGTACATATTTAGCGACGTTAACCCAAGATTGCTGACCAAACCAGAGTCAGCAATCTTGACGAATCAGACAAATGGAACGCAAAAGACCGAAGATATAGTGTTCTATTTCGAAACTTTAAAAAATCACTAGATCTTTGTTTTGTGAAATCAGTTTTGCCATAGTCAATTGTTTGGTCAACTATCCAAAAACTATACAACAATTATCCAAAAAAATAATAAAAATTACTTAAATAATATTTACTATTTTTTTTAACCAAAAGCTGCCTCTTTACGTAAGTCGGCTGTACCAAATCGGTACACGGTTGCAGGTCTTTCCAAGCTTTATCCATCCAATGATATCCAGGGCGATTTCCTATACATGGGCGACACAAGTAGGTATGCTTTTTTCACCGCGCGATCCTCTTCCACACTCTTTAGTCCGATCCAAAGGAGTCCTTCTGTTTTATTTTTAGTTTTTTTTATATATAATATTGTGAGAAATTTTATTTTTTAATTTTTACTTTTAAAAGGTTTTAAATTTTTAATTTTAAAAGGTTTTAATTTTTACTTCAGAGTTTAGGTAAAGCGGGCACTAGAGTAATAGTTTGGAAATTTCGCTTTTTACATTTTGTGATATAATTCCATCACTCTGCAGTTACTAACGTTCAGCCGGTTTAAAGGCACACAGGAAAATCCCGGTTTAAAGGTAAAAATGGAAAGCTCGTTATTCGACCCAAATTGTGTAGGTAAAGCCATGCTAACCGTGAACTTTTGGCATTTTAACGAACGTGGAAGAAGTTAATCTCTGATAAATTGAGTGAGTTTTAAAAGTATAGCAGACATATTATGACATTCTGACAAAGAACGCTAATTCGCCTCGGACTCGCACGGGTTAGTTTTACTTTTACCTTGTTTCTATTGAATCGCATTGCGAACCACAGAACCCACAGAAGGTAAACACTCACAATTGCGAATTGCAAATTCATACATACTATTTATAGATCAAGGTCTATAGGTAGATATACATATTTTTTCCAATAGTACCTAGATATATAGGTAAGGATCCGTGACTCTTTGTATAATACGTATAGATCGACCAGAATCTCATGAAAAATAGGGAAATGAAATTCCAAGGTTAGCAACACTACGGCTGCCCTAGCGATAAACAAAGTAACTGACATTTTTTGTGAAATTGACTTTTTGCATTAACAAAAGTTTTATGTCGAGTAGTTTTTTACCACAGTTTAATATTTCAAATAACTTGAACCGTTTACTGAAATTTAAATTGCCCAAATAAAGTAACTGCACTCACTAACCCGGAATATAAATGCAAAAACCAAGTAAACAACAAAGCACAACACAAAAACAAAGTAATTGGATGTTGATTACTTTGTTTTTGTATTTAAAATGCAGTTGCTTGATTTTTCGTTTCGTGAAACGATCCCAGGTAAGGTGTTCTGAATATAATTACTTTGTTTATCACTAGGGCAGCCGAGTTAACCCAGTGTTGCTTACTACAAAATTTAATTTCCCTATTTTTCATGAGATTCTGGTCGATCTATAGTTACTTACTAGATTTAACAACTAGTTGTAGTGATTAATTTGAATAAAATATTATAAATCGTATGTTTTCTTCCTTCGCTAAACTTTAAAAAAAAAAAACACTTGAGAGGTGTCAAGGGAAGGGACACCGTTCGTTCCAACTTCGTTCCAATATAAAAGGAGGCCCAATACATATATTATAGTAACAATTTTTCTACAAAAGTTCTCTTTTCGGATATATCTATCACAACGTATTTGAAAACCATTTATCACGTCATTGTAATCGATGTAAATAGTCCAACTAATAAACTCAATCGAGCGTGTTTGCTTTATCAATTCATCATTCGGAAGATATTGTATCTAAATACTCCTAGAGCTTTTGTATTTGCATAATCATTAAGTAACGGACATATCCGAGCGGCGCGGCGGCAGCGCCAGGGAAATGCGTCTTAATCGCTTTAACCTTTTTAGCAATAAAGCTTATATTGCCGTGTTGAGCGTGTCTGCGGCAATATTTCGTATTAGTTCGAAGGCGGATCGTTTCAGCAAATTGCCTCTCTATATGCAGAAAGCGGCCAAGCCGATTTTCATTAGCTGTTTAGAATCGCTCGTTCGTCGAAGTATGAGTGTTCTACAAATAAAAATATGCGATACGAGTATGTATGAAATTGTTGACGTGATAAAATCTCTGGTTCCTTTGATGTGTACTTTATTACGCTGGTGAAATAAAAACGTTTATAATTTTATTCTAGTAGGCACTCACTGATGCGTGTTTTTCGATTCATTTTGTGGTTGAAATACTTCTTTTAACAAATTTTATAAAAATCGGTCAAGTAAGAGTCAGATCTGATACTCCTCTCTCGCGGTATTGGCGATGTTTTTTAAGGAAAAAGCCGTGAGAAAGCATTGTCACAGTCAATGTGCTTGAGCTACAGTAGTCTTTGAGATTTGAAAGTAACTTAGGATAGGATAGCTAATATTTGACATTCGTAGTTCGTACATTGGGCTAAGCCTGAATTTTTTTAATATTTTGCAATTTTATCCAGGTAAAAAATTTACGGTAGGTACACAAAACAAAAAGGTTTTGTTAACCATTATTTTTGTTTCCTAAAATTTTGTATGCATTAAAAACAAAGCGGTATTTCGTTTCCAGTTTCACACATATCCTATTTATAGAGGTTCCACTGAAGCTGTCTCAAATGATTCCTTAAAGCACTTAGGATTTAATTAAGAAAATGCGCTTTGGGCGGCCGGCGGTCGGCTGACGTCTCCTGACCGTCGCTTCTACTTGTAAACTGCATTTAAGCAAATTATCCATGCAAATTCCTCAGCGTAGTATCAAGGGACATTAAATAGAGCTTTACGCTGCATATAGGCTAAAGCACTCACAATAACATCGTTTTGTAATTTCTCTAATAGATTGTCTTCGACATTATAAATAACCTACATTTCAATATTCCTTCCTAGATTTTTTAGGTTTTTTATGGTGACGTGATTGTATTTCTCACCAACATTTACAGTGCATGTATCTAAAGCAATTTAAATTTTTTTTTTTTGAGATTCCTAACTTTGCTGTGTAATTCACCGAGTAGTGAGTAGGTAGGTAGGTACATCGGCGCAACCCGCCGTCGGTGGATATTCTGCAGTAGGTACTACAGCTTCAGCTGAGATAAAATATTACGCGATAGAAATAAAGGGCTTTGCAGGTGAAGGTAAAGTTTAGGCACTCATCGCTATGAGAGCAAAACTGCACTTATTGCATCATAATATCAAGAGTCGATTTGTATTTAAATGTAGGTATGTTTGGAATGAGCTTTTTATATCTGTATATCTACTATTAAGTACTAGCTTTTGCCCGCGGCTTCGCCCGCGTGATTTTCGATTTTTCACAAATCCTGAGGGAATCGTGGATATCTGGTTTCTGTTCCCGCTCCCTTTTCCAACCTTTATACCTACTTTCAAGGAAGTTTGCTATAGTAATCTACCTATAGCTGTAGCTGTAGATTTCGATTTTTTTAAAATCCCGCGGTAACTGTGGATTTTTCCAGGATAAAAGTAGCCTATATTTTAAGTCATTGCATAATTTTTCTCCATTCAATCAAATTTCAGCCAAATCGGTTCAGTAGTTGCGACGTTATAGAGTAACAAACATCCAAACATTCACACTTTCACATTTATAATATTAGTAGTATTCTGTGCTATTAATACTTTCTTTGATTTAAGCTATATTTTTCCGTTCCCGTAGGGATCATTTTATCAAACAAAAGCCCAACTGAAGTCTTTTTAGTGAACTTATATTTTAAAACCCCTTTTGAAAATTATATCACATAATGCATGATTTAAATCTTGTTAACATATTCTGAGTACATTGAAATTTGCCATAACTGCGTCTAGTCGCTTTAGACTCGGCTCATTGATTTTCAGTATTCAGTCGGATATTGCTTATGTCTTTTTAGGACATTGCTTTTTATAGGTACCTAGTCTATATGAAATTGATTTTATTAGATCAAAATGTTGCAATGATATTTTGTTTCAGATAAAACTTACCTTTATTTCATACTTTAGTGATGCCATGCCAGCCTATTTGAAAGACAATAAAAATGGGTGGATATGTTAATTGCTTTCTCTTACTCATCAAACAAAATAGCAGTAGGTAAGTAGTAAGTGCCTTACCAAAGAAAGATTTTCGCCGTGGATGTATCTCTGGTTGCACGGCTGCTTAGATGTATGAGAGACTGGTTACTCTTTTTGCTAGTTTTGTTCTAATTACACCGACGACGTATGTTACAGGCAACCAAGCTCCGATGCGGTATAGCAGTTATTCATAATATAATAATAGGAATTCAAAATTATTTATTAAAATTATTGTTCCGGTATCCAAAGGAGTTTGTATATCAGTTTGTGTGTGTGTGTATGTGTGTATGTATGTATTTAGAGTTTTCCCGTTTTCAAATAGTCGCCGTGGGATAATATAATTACGCAGTGAAGTGCTTTAAAATGTAGACAAAATGTCTGTCTGCGTTATTGTCATTTATATTAAAACGCGTGCACGCACTTATGTTGTTGTATTTTTTGCTTTAATAAAAAGTACTAATCCGAACCGTTCGGTACAGATGGCACCATAACCTTGTAGTATAATAAACTGTCCATGTGCCGGGGTATTAGTGTCGCCTCTTATAATATTGGGCACATGTGACCCGGCTCTTGTTAGGCAGTCGTTATATTCACAGTTCATTTTTATCTGCTTTGATATCCACTTCAAACTATTAAATATATTTTAGGAAACTTTACGTACATACAATCGTAGACTAAGGGCCTGTTTCACCACCTTCTGACAAGTGCAGGATAGGCTAAACGTAAGTTTTGTCACTTTCTTACTTTATGATAAGTGACAAAGGCAAAAGTTGTAGATAGTTATCTGATACTTATCAAAAGGTGGTGAAACAGGCCCTTAATGTAAAGTTTTCTAAAAAATACTGTATTTAATAAATTCAAGCAGAATTTGAAGCAGATAAAAATGATTGATCGTCGAATAGACAATATTTTGCTTATTTTAACATCAAAGGTTTTTACACTTTGCATTTCATTTGAATTAGATTGGGATATAAAAGAAAATTAAATATTTCGTAGTCTCTTTTACAATTTCAAGTTCAAGACTGAACAAGTTCAAACGATATTTGAAATCAGTCATAAGTCATAACCACAGTTTCGTAAGTAGAGCGTCACAAATTGCTGTTTATAACTCGATATGGCCTAATAAATAGCATAAATGTATCGGGTTACGTTGCGTAAGTGCCTATTATAGAACATAACCACACTAAAAAATACACGCGGGAGAACAAAATCTGTATAGGCGCTTGCATAGGGTGAGTTCCGAATCATAACACAAAGGAAAAATACGGTTATTTTACACCAGTGCGGTAGATTATATCTTTTATGTTCAAAATCAACAGGAAGCTTCCAAATGGGGCATGTAGCATGTAACCTACACTTATTATTGATGCCACCGCGTTCGCGAGAGGGTGCATAAATTTCAAAACGCGAACTTCGAAAGGGTTTGTACAAACAAGACTCCGGTAAAAGTAATTTGCTTTTTTAGTAATAATTGCTGGGCGATATAGACTGGTCTTCCGTAGAGTTGAGAAAAGTTAGTTTTTTTTTTTTTTTTGGAAAGTTTTTAACTCGATTTCGTGAAGCTGTGAACGTCGCTATTCAGCGCTTGTGCAAAGTTACAAAAGTAGATTAGCTGAATCTACTGGAAACCCTATTGATTCACGCGTCCTGCATAAGCTATGAGTTTGCTGTAAAAAATTACGCTAGAGAATTTTTGTTCTAACACGTGATATAGAGGGGTGTTATAAAAACGTGTGTTCTGTGTATCTATCTGTGGCATTGTAGCTCTCTAACGGATGAACCGATTTTTATTGGATTTTTTTACAAAAGATGACTTGAAAGAGAGTGTTCACAACAATGATTAAAAATCTGTTTAATCGTTTGAAGATCATCAGCTCTTTTCTGGTTTATGAAGGGAATGAACCAGAGCCCATCCTTTCATCCTTCAGATCCTTTTACGTGCCCAACTCCTCAGCAACTTACAGCAGGGGTATCGCGTTTGGGCTCATTGGAATGTCGTTAACCAATTAGAAATATGCAGCTTTTTTAATATAAGAATTAAATAACATTAACATAAAATTCGTCCGTGTTCAAATACAATAGTTGTTAAACAAGATATTCTCTACTGCTTAAAGGGGTTACGCTGTTATGTTAGTACGGTAGTCGTTGTGAATACATTTTAGTAAATTTGTAGTCTGTAGAGTTTCTTAAAGACAATGTTACGCAAAAAAAAAACAAAAAAAACATGTTATTCCACGATAAAATAAAGTAAATATCAAGAAGAGTTATTAGACTGAATTATTCAACAACTGATACATATTTACGTAATTTTGTAAACTTCAGATTTTCAGTTAGAACAAATACCAAGTCTCAATTCCCATTTGATGTTCATCGAGTATATTGTTCATAGACATAAAAAATAATTTCTGTCATAAAAAAAATTCACATAATTATTTTAATACTGCGTAATGAAATTGCGAATGGGACCCACTATAATGACGTTCAGTTTCGTTGCCAGTATATTCCGACTACAACTACTTTGAAGTTACTTCGTATGGACTTTGAAGATTGTACTCAGGTGTTTAATATTATCGTCCAGTTCTAGCCCCGTCGGTAGTCTCTGGCAAATTTTGCACGGTCCCATTGGCCGGACGTTGTTTAAACAGGATCTCTGTTTACTGTTTTATTAACTTGGGAATTGTTATTAAAAACACGCCGGCGTGCAACCCGCGAGATTTGATGTTTGTACCAACCTTTACCTATTGTTAGACAAAGAAATTATAAAACGACTAAAAGTGTTCATACGGACCTTAAAAAATGAAAGAATGTTTCAATTTGACGTGGTTTCTATTTATTTTATAATAAGGTACCTACTAAGGTACTAGCTATTAATGACCATTTTGACCCTGTTACAATTGACTAAAGGTTTCTAAAGAATTCTGTCACTAAATGTCAATTGTATCATAGGCGGTCCGCGGTTAAAGTAAGTAGGTAGGTAAGTTACGGTTTCCGTTAAAGTTTGGTCACCAAAAAAACAAAATGGTAAAAAAAAATTGGTCCAAAGTGAACGAAACCTGACTATTTGACCGTTTAAATATTTTTGGTGGTTCTATATCCTAGAAAAACAAGTGTAGCAGGATTTTTGATAAATTTTCTCCACGTGGACGAATTTGCGAGAAAAAGTTAATTATCTACTCATAATTATGTTTTCTCCAATCTGATTAGGTAGGTACCATATTATGTCATGTGACATGATCTAGACGACGATCTATTCCACGACGCTATCTTAAAACTAGTGCATTAAATGTACCTAACATTTTATTACAGTGCGTAGAGTAAGTAGGTACATACTGCCTACATTGAAAAAACATAAACGTACGTATAGAGCGACATAAAAAGCGATCCGTGCCCGAACTCACAGTAATGGTATCACAAAGTTTCACGACATCACACCCTCGCCACATGCCGAGTATTAGTGATACGTTGAACTTAAGTCCGACAATCATAATATACGAGGCAGAGGATTACAGTGGATTCGCCGGTTAGCGAGAGCCGTTGGTGGTCTCACACCCTTATGTTTTTTGCAGTGACATACTATGAAGAGTGTTCGAAGTTGTGTAAACATCTGGTGTGTTCTGGCTTTAAGCTCTTTTAAGCCATTTTTATTAACTTCATATCCTATTCAGTGACACTAATTGATATACCTACCTACTGGATAAAATATGAGTATTTACAGATAAAATACATCAAGTTGATTTATATTTTTTTGGTTTACAGTTTTCAATAAGTAAGTATCTCCACGAAATTCCTCGCACGGAAGATCCTAATAAAGGTTTTATATAATAGGAACCTTCTATGAGAGAACTCCATAATATATTATAATTTATTAAGGTTTTATTTTGTACAAACATTAATGAGCTCAACCGCAACGTGATTAAACCGCTTTTTAACAATCAGTTGATTACATGCATGTAATTAATGTAAATATTAGTAAACATATTAAACTTCCAAATGGCCTTTTCCTTAAATTATTATTTACTAGATTCTGCCCGCGGCTTCGCCCGCGTGAATTTCGGTTTTTCACAAATCCCAAGGGAATCGTGGAATTCCGGCTCCCGTTCCCGCTCCCTTTTCCAAACTTTAATAACTAATTCCAAACTATAATCTACCTATAGCTGTATATTTCGTTTTTATCAAAATCCCGTGGGAACTGTGGATTTTTCCAGGATAAAAAGTGCATACGCATACAGATGCATGCAACTATTGTAATAATGTGCTATGTGAGCGTGATTTACCTAAGAACAGTCAACGCCATCTATCGCGTTTTTGGAAGTCTATATCTATTTTAGTCCCACAGGAATACTTTTCCGGGATAAATTCCTACTAATATTACTATAAAATAATATTTTTTCCAGGATAAAAAGTAGCCTATGTGTTGCCAATGCATGCAACACAGCAAACTATTGCAATAATGTGTTATGTGAACGTGCTTTACCTAAGAACAGTCAGCGCCCTCTATGGCGTTTTTGGAAGATTAAGTATATCTATTTTAGTCCGACAGGAATACTTTTCCGGGATTAAAAGTAGCCTATGTTTTAAGTCAGGGCATAAGCTATCTCCATTCAAAATTTCAGCCAAATCGGTTCAGTAGTTGCGGCGTGATTGAGTAACAAACATCCAAACATCTAAACATCCAAACATCCAAACGTCCAAACATCCACACTTTCACATTTATAATATTAGTAGGATTAGTAGGATTGGTATTGTGATTATGTGTGATAGCTTGTGCCCGCAGCTTCGCTCGCGTGAATTTCGGGTTTTGAACAAATTCCGAGGGAATCGTTGATTCCCGGTTCCCGTTCCCGCTCCCTTTTCCAACCTTTATACTTTCTATCAAGGAAGTTCGCTATAATAATCTACCTATAGCTGTAGATTTAGACTTCGGGTTTTTCAAAATCCCATGGGAACTGTGCATTTTTTCCAGGATAAAAAGTAGCCTATGTGTTGCCAATGCATGCAACACAGCAAACTATTGCAATAATGTGTTATGTGAACGTGCTTTACCTAAGAACAGTCAGCGCCCTCTATGGCGTTTTTGGAAGATTATATCTATTTTAGTCCCACAGGAATACTTTTCCGGGATAAAAAGTAGCTTATGTTTTAAGTCAGGGCATAAGCTATCTCCATTCAAAATTTCAGCCAAATCGGTTCAGTAGTTGCGGCGTGATTGAGTAACAAACATCCAAACATACAAACATCTAAACATCCAAACATCCAAACATCCACACTTTCACATTTATAATATTAGTAGGATCTATAAAATATCATAATTTAAAATATTTTAATTTTTATAATTCTAATTCACCATAAAAGCTTTTTATGACAATGCGTTGAATACCACATTCACTAGCCGTAAGGGGCCATATTGTTACTTTTTAATGCCCTGTCCCCTTTCGTGTACATTCATTCGTTATTCAAGGGCCGGTATTGTGTTACCAGTGAAATTAGCAGCAAGGTGTGACACTAGCTCTCGAAGTCTATTGATAGGAGGAATAAAACCGGTTCATCTTATAGGGGTTATGAGTTGGCTTGGGTGTCATTATATTGGGGTTTATGTGGTAAACGTGGCACGGGTTGAATGTATTATACACAGTCCTTTTTAACCCCCGACGCAAAAACGACGGGGTGTTATAAGTTTGACGACTGTTCCCCTGTAGCGCTCAAACGGGTGGACCGATTTGAATGCTGTTTTTTTTTGTTTGAAAGGTGAATTAGTCGAGAGTGTTGTTAGCTATGTTTGATGAAAATCGATCCAAGATGGCCGCCGCTACAAAATGGCAGATTATATATTTTTTCACAACTCCCTTAATATGGGTATCAAATGAAAGGGCTTGACTAGTAGAATAGCACTATACAAATCCAAGATGGCCACGACCACAAAATGGCGAATGTCGGGGGTTTTTTTAATTTTCAATTTATACTTGTTGGTAGTCGGTTTATAAAAGAGTATTACGACCAATATATTTACGAGTTCTCTCACAATTCGTCGATCGAGAAAGATTTGTTTGCGTCGCTTCATTTCTACTCTGCGCCTAGTAAGACTAACAAAGTCGCGATAGGTTTTTGTCACACTAATATTATAAAGACGAAAGTTTGTATATATGTATGTGTGTATGTTTGTTACTCTTTGACGCCGCAACTACTGAACCGATTTAGCTGTTTAGAATGGAGATAGATTATGCCCTGAATTAACACATTAGTTACTTTTTATCTTGAAAATATTCACAGTTCCCGGATTTTCAATCTACAGCTGCAGCTATAGGTAGATTACTATAGCAAACTTCCTTGAAAATAGGCATAAAGGTTGGAAAGAGAGCGGCAACGGGAACCGGAAATCCACGATTCACTCGGGATTTGTGAAAAACTGAAATTCACGCGGGCAAAGCGGCAGGCAAGACCTAGTTAATTTCTATGAGTGTTGAATTATATTTCAAGAAGCATTATGGCATCGGTACCTCAACAAATCGACAAACATGTCTTAATAGACAGCCAACTAAAGCTTAGTCGCAGTTTAAACGTATTTACCGAAGGAGCACTTAGCGAGTGCGCCGCGAATGCATACATAACAGCATGTTAGCCGATTGTTCCGTGTGAAACACTCGCATAGAATTATGGGCATCTTAAAACGGCTACAGAAATACTTGCTTGTCTATCAACAGACTGCAGGTTGGTATGTATGAAAAGAGCTTTATTACACTTTTATACAAAATATCTGCAGCTGTAAGTTTAGATATTCTCTTTCTGAACCCAAAATAGAGATAAAATGTTTGAATAGATATCTGAAGAAACGCGTTTGAGACAGACGCAATTCGCTCGGGGCATAAGATTTTCTTCCTGTGAATTACCAATGAAAGCATTTATACAATTGAGCAAAAGTGGTACCATTGATTAAAGTTCGTAAACTAAAACCCGACTACGCTTAATAATTTGATAATAATTTAGTGTACAGAAAGCGCGGGGCAAGCAGCTAGTGGCGCCATCTGTTATGTCTATCCGAAACTAATTTAATAATCTAGAAAGCCGCGCGTAGGTCACTTCTTGATTTTTTTTCTTAAATAAATTGTAGCCAATGTCACCCGGACTATAACAACGAATCAATAGACACCTCATTCATCAAAATCGGTCCTGTAGTTTAGGCGCTACGGTGGTACAAAATTAGTATAAAATTATAAACCCTTCCTTTTGGCTTAGTATTTTTGCCGTAGTCGGGTAATAAATACCTAATACCAGAACACAATATAGTATGTATAAAAAGGCGAGCAAAGTGCATCAGTACGCTGAGAAATTTTCTGCAATTAAAAGTAAATTATATGTACCCAGCTGCTATGTAAATAACACTATACAAAAGCCTTCTCAACCTTTGCCGTACCCAGAACGGAACAGTGGAGTGCCGAGAGCGCGATAAGTAATTATTACACAATAATGTTCCGGGAATTGGTGTTTGCGATGCTTCCCGTTCCACTCCCGTGGGGCGTCTTAATGTTTCAATATGTTTAGTATAAGTGTCTGTGAATGTCTGAGGAGATGCGATGAGAGATTATCTACGAATACGCTGATAGTTTCGAGATATTCACATTGAGATTATTATTTGTTATCTAGTTGACTATCTCTATTTTAATTTGCTTATTTACTGAATTGTAGCTACATTTTATAAGAATTTGGTATACATTTTAATAGAAATTCGTAAACTTAGTTTCAGATTATTTTTTTCGGAAAATCTCTATAAAAATAAAAGAGTGCGACACTCTTTTCTGTCTTTGGAATTGATATTCGTAAACTCAAAAGTATTGACGCTTGAAGTAGGATTTAACCATCGTAAAGTTTTTTTTTAAAGTAAACAAGATAAATAAGAATTTAGGAAGTATTTACAAAGAACTTTAATAATAATAATATTATCCTTCTTCTATAGTCTTTGGATCTACCCTTGCATGTTTGATGGAAGTGTATAATGTATCAAAATATTTTTTTACTTATAATAGCCCAGGTAGGTACCTACATAACTACGTAAAACATACAAATTAGTGCTTATTAACATAAGTCACGGTTGTGTGAGCACGCCCTTAAAAGTTTTATGATTTTATCAAGTGAAATTAAGAAATAGGTAGGTAGGTACATTTGTGGCAGCTTCCTTGCAAACAGGAGTCGAATTTAATAGGCAGCAGTTTACGGAACAGCCACTTCAGAAGTGTTGCTATTGACACTGACCAAACTTGTGGAGGAAGCTATAAATTATTCATGTAAGCAGTTAAGTGGTTACGCGAACTTGGTAGAAGCATGTTTTCGATAGCACGTGTGAATTAAGTTATTATATATATATAATTATTATATATAATTAAATTAATGTAATGAAAAAAATTAAGTTTTAATTTAGTTGATTATTTTTTAATTTAATTTAATTTAGACTGACCTCGAGAGCCTATTATTATTATTTAATATTTACTAATTTATCCTTTTACCACCCATCTTTTTATCCATCCTTTTACAACCATAATATTAATTAGTAAACACACTTTTATACATGTATTTATATTTACTACATTTTACTTTTATTTTTCTTCCATTTATGCTTTGCACTTTATTTTTAATAGTTTGTTAAAAACACATTACAGTTTATGCCATTGACGTTCGTATAGGCAGTCACTGAAAATCAGCGTTGGGACACCTGGAATCTCAGATGCGTTTCCAAAACGGTCTCCAGTCTGAGAGGCCCTGTGCTCCAACACAAGCTGAGTGACTTACCTGTTTGTGGCATTGCACTGCTGTACAAGACAAATATTACACTAATAATAATTATATTTTAATTGTTATACCTATCTTATTTTATGTTTTGTACAAGTGCTCTACTACAAATAAAGATTTTCTATTCTATTCTATTCTATTCTATTGAAACACGTGCTCATGCTTGCAAAAACTCAAGTGTTGCTCGCAGATGCCTACTGAGATATCTCCGACTTTTTGTATTACCTACCTAAGTAACTACAAATTACTAATTTCGCTACTTGCACGTTGATTGACATTTGTGCAGTTGTCTTTAGATACAAGTATAAATTAAAAATTTAAAAAACCCCCGACATTCGCCATTTTGTGGCAGCGGACATCTTAGATTTGCAATAATGCTATTCTACTGGTCAAACCCTTTCATTTGATACCCATATTAAGGGAGTTGTAAAAAATATGTACTTAATCCGCCATTTTGTAGCGACGGCCATCTTGGATAGATTTTCATCAAATATAGCTAACAACACTCTCGACTAATTCACCTTTCACACAAAAAAACCGCATTCAAATCGGTCCACCCGTTTGAGCGCCACAGGGGAACAGACAGACAGTCGTTTTTGCGTCGGGGGTTAAAAAGAGCATTTTACGTAGGTAAACAGCTTCTTTATAATCTCAAAGGCATTTGGGCCTAAATCGTTTTTTCAATTTTTGTGCATCATTGATATCTTACATGTTTACCTACACGTTGACTAGATAGATTCATGAAGATTGACTAGATAGATTGAGAATCATAGAAAAATATCATAACAACATCATTAGTAAAGCTACTTTACAATTTGTACTTTAGACCATAATTATATCTCAACGTACAGTTACAAGATAGTATTGGAACCGAGATTAAAGACGTGAACAAAGCAAATTAGCATTGATTCCGTAAAATATTCACATTACAATTAAGTAGGTAGGTACTACAGCACGCCAACTCGCATTGGAGCAGCGTGGCGGGTCTAAGCTCTAAATCCCTCTCTCCTATGAGAGAGGAGGCCTGTGCCCACTAGTGGGACGTATAGTAGTAGTAGTAGGTAGGTACTTTCCAACATTTTTCAAATCGTTACTTGATTAGACACTGTTTTATTGTTTTCAAACCTATAGTTAATTGCAAATTGATGCGGGCAAGCTTTGCAAGCAACAAACACCCGTTTAAAATGTATCAAAGGAAATTTCTACAGAAAATGTACCAAACAAAATTATGCAACAACCGTGGAACAAAGCCCGGCACGTCATGTAGTTAGTAGGTATACAATTGTACGAATAGTCTAACCAGCCCTTATTACAAAGTTACATTAACTTGTTTGCAACACGAGTGCAATATTTGTAATACAAGTTTCTACTGTGCAATTGTGATTCGGCAGTCGGAATCGGCTTCACGTGTAGTAATAATTGGAATCCATATTTTGCATAATATAAAAATTTGTTAGAAAAATAAAGATAAAGGATAGAATTATCTTATACGGACGGGGTATGGTTAAAAAATTGTAGTATGGCGTTGTATGAAATAATTCATGCTAGACCGTCCGGCCCGGTCCATGCACGTCGTAGCAAATCACACCTTTGGGATGGCAGAAAGAGAACACGGAAGAAAAAATGGCATTTTAAAAGCACACTACGGCATCATGAACGTGTTGACATCGGCTTTCTTATAAGTTAACTAACATAAAAAGGTTCCCAATCGTGAATAAGAACTTATATTTCATGGCCGCACGAGTCAGAAATCAAAAAGTTATTAAGAAACGATCTAAAATTATACTGTATAGAATTTTATTATTTGGACAAAGTCTTGTAAGTTGGACGGAAAAATACTGAACTAATGCCTAGTAAAAGAGAGAGTTCTCCTTAGAGTTATGTTTATGGTGTAAATCTTGACATACTGGCATAGCTAACCTAAAGTTAAGGCTAAGACTTTTGGAAAACGTTCTTATGCCTTATCTAATTAATTATTATCTGCAGTGTTAGCTTTTAACGATTACTTTAAGAAAAGATTTAAATGTATTATAACGTATAGACTTTTATTATTTGGACAAAGTCTTGTAAGTTGGACGGAAAAATACTGAACTAATGCCTAGTAAAAGAGAGAGTTCTCCTTGGAGTTATGTTTATGGTGTTAATCTTGACATACTGGCATAGCTAACCTAAAGTTAAGGGTAAGACTTTTGAAAAACGTTCTTCTGCCTTATCTAATTAATTATTATCTAACAGTGTTAGCTGTTAACGATTACTTTGCGCCCATTTACAATTGCCCTGGAACATCCCATGCAAGTTGTACTTTGTATCCGGTGTGCAACTTGTTTGTAACTGTCATATTAATTTGCCCTTTGTACCCGTCGCCCATGTGATGTTGACCGTGAGACACATTAAATGCTCGGAAGAGCTTGAACGTCCCTTGAACATTGTTTCAAATTTTAATGTTGTTGTATAAATGTTTATTGTAATACCAAACAATTTATATTGTAGATTTAGGATAATTTATTTACTTGTTTATATGTATGTGTATTGTATAAGCTTCCTAAAACTTAGGACCCATAGGACAACTTTTGTAGGCACGACAATAGCTGTTTGCTTATCAAACACCTTTTCACTCTAGGTACCTATACACCATGTGTAGGTATTTGATCTCACTCTCAGGGTCTTTCAGACACGAACAAAACTATCACTCATTGGTTTTCTTCTAGATTTTGATTTTATAATTCGGACAAATCATCATAATAACAAAATATACCATTAGATATAGTGATGAGCGCCAGTATATACGAATTTTGACGACCTCCCTGGCGAGGTGGTGAGCGCTGTGGTCTTATCAGTGGGAGGTATCCGGTTCGATTTCCGGCAGGGGCAATTTGCGATATTATAATTTCTAAATTGTCTCTGGTCTGGTCTGGTGAGAGGGAAGCTTCAGCCGTGGCTGGTTACCACCCGACCGGGTGCCGTAAAGCAATTTAGCGTTCCGGTACGATGCCGTGTAGAAACCAATCAGGGGTAGGTATACATCATCATCATCATCATCATGATCAACCCATTACCGGCTCACTACAGAGCACGGGTCTCCTCTCAGAGTGAGAAGGGTTTTGGCCATAGTCCACCACGCTGGCCAAGCGGATTGGCAGACTTCACACACCTTTGAGAACGTTATGGAGAACTCTCAGGCGTGCAGGTTTCCTCACGATGTTTTCCTTCACCGATAAAGCAAGTGATATTTAAATACTTAAAACGCACATAACTCCGAAAAGTTAGAGGTGCGTGCCCCGGGATCGAACCCACGACCTCCGATTAGAAGTGGGTCGTCCTAACCACTAGGCTATCACAGCTTTTTAGGGTATACATACCTCTTCCAAATTAGCCCGCTTTCATCTTAGACTGCATCATAACTTAGGTACCATCAGGTGAGATTGCAGTCAAGTGCTAACTTGTAGTTGAATAATAATTAAAAATACCTATTTCAATTATGATAAAAAATAGGAACAGTTTAGATCTTTTTACATCTTTTGACATTTCAGTCTACAATCCCCACAAAATTGGAAGACCGTTTAAGAGCGCGGAAGCCGCTTTAAACAAAGCTATGCCAAAATGGCTCTAATACCGTTACAGGCCAAAACAAACACGGGCATCCTTCTATCGGAATATTGTCTTGGTTATTAGCAACGGACGCACCCGCGCCCTAGGCGAGGATCCAATATAATGGAATACTTCAGCGTTATTTGCTGTAACGCTACAAGCTTGTGTATACTACTTTGTTTATGTCATACCTAGTTTCAAAACACTCTAACAATTTTATTTCTACCATGCCTGATTTTAAATTAAAATCTGGCTATTACTTATTATCGTCTCTGATAGGTTTTATGTATTACAAGCGGACACCCGCGACTTCGTTCGCGTGGATATTGGTTTTTGAAAATCCCGTGTGAATCATTTTCTTTACCTACCTTTGAGCTCATAGCTTGCTAAAATCTGTTAAAAGTTCACTGGCGGATGTTTAGGTAGATCAAAATATAAACATCCGCCATAAAAGTCCCATCAAAATCGATCCAGCCTTTTTGAGATTACCCGGTAATCTGTAAAGTATATCCTTTCTAACAAAAAAAGAATGAATGAAATCGGACCACGCGTTAATGAATTACAGCTAAGTACACATTTTAACTTTCATCCCCTCTCCCAAGAGAACCGTGCTGAATTTCGGGATAAAAAGTATCCTATAAGTTACTCCGTAGTATGAACCTAAATCATACCAAGTTTCATTTCAATCCATTCAGTAGTTTTTGCGTGATGCGCGCACAAACATACAGACAAACAGACAACCAGATAAACAGACAAACAGACAAAAATTTCAAAAATAGCTTTTTTACGTTCTATTGCTTATCCCTAACATCCCCCAGTTATTATTTTACAAAAATCTTTAATGTACAGATACGGCAAGTCTACGATTTTATTATATGTATAGAATAGAAGATTCTTATTTAAGAATCTATACAAATTAAAAGTGAAGTTTTTCTTTGTGATTTCAAAATAATTAATGCTTCTTAATTATTTTATTTAAACGATGGCATAACCCAAACAAGTTTTTTTTTTAATTTTTGTCTATGTACCTGTTTGTCCGGACAAATCTTAGAAACGGTAGAGCTGGTTTTGACGGAGCTTTCACAAGCAGTTAGAAGATTACACAAGAAGTAATCAAGGTTATATTTTATCTCGAAAAATCGAAGAGTTACCATGGGATGAAAAAAATCCAAATCCCTAACGGCCTGTTTCATCACCTACGTGTTGGATAACCTAAACGTATGTTTTGTCACTTTCTTACTTTATGTCAAGTGACAAAGACACTGATACTTATCAGAAGGTGGTGACACAGGCCCTTAGTCTAGTTAATTTTGTAATTTATTTTATTGGTCGTGATTCTTTATTATTATTAGATACTAGCCGGCCAAATTTCAGCCAAATCGGTTCAGTAGTTGCGGCGTGATTGAGTAACAAACATCCAAACATCCAAACATCTAAACATCCAAACATCCACACTTTCACATTTATAATATTAGTAGGATACATTATTAGATATACATAAGTACTTTTAGACATTCTCGGATCGCCTCAGGCAAGTTCAAATGCGGATACCTACGGGCTCAAATCGTGTCGACACGAGAAGAGACTGCGTCCTTATTGGGATTAGCGCAAGCAACTTTGTTTCGTCAATCCCCCTTTGCTTTGATATGCATTGTTGCTATAGCCTTGAGGCTGTTCAGAAGCGTATCATTTTGATACAGAACAATGCGAGTATACAGGGTGTACCTAAGCTTGAATAGATCGATAAAAGCGAAACAGTTGTGTAAACTTTTCGAAGAAAAAAAAACAATATTTTGTTCTTGACTGTGATTTCCCACAATAGTGAGGAACAGGAATAGCAGTTATTCATAAAAATAGTGTTACCAAATTATATTACGTACCTACCTATGCTTTTCAGGGTTCCGTACCTCAAAAGGAAAAAAGGAACCCTTATAGGATCACTTTGTTGTCTGTCTGTCCGTCTGTCGCTCTAACTATCATAGTATATTTGATATTAGCAAAAAATTAAATTAAAAATTAAAAAAAACCCCGACATTCGCCATTTTGTGGCGGCAGCCATCTTGGATTTGCAATAGTGCTATTCTACTAGTCAAGATCTTTCATTTGATACTCATATTATGGGAGTTGTGAAAAATATGCAATCCGCCATTTTGTAACGGCGGCCAATTTGGATCGGTTTTCATCAAACATAGATAACAACACTTTCGACTAATTCACCTTTCAAACAAAAAAAACTGCATTCAAATCGGTCCACCCGTTTGAGCGTTATGAAGGAACACACAGACACACACACACACACACATACATACACACAACATAGACACGTCAAACTTATAACACTCCGTCGTTTTTGCGTCGGGGGTTAAAAAGGCATTTGTTTTATCATAATTACGTTAAATACTTTTACTTCTGGAGTACGGAGCCCTTGGTGCGCGGTTCTGACTCGCACTTGGCCGGTTTTTTCCCAATCAGATATAAAGAAATTTCTTTGCTGAAAGGAAAATATGGATGCCAATTTTAATCTATAAGAGCCTAACATTCAAGAGCTGATAACCTATAGAGTATGAAATGGCTATTTATTGAGTATCAAAAAGGATATGAAAAATTAGCATAGAAACAAGCATAGTAATTCCTGAAAGAAAGTACCTAATACATATTTCGAGCGCAGAAATTCCCCAGCTTCAGAAAAATTACAATACAAACTCTTCATTTTACATGAAAGTACGCACGAATATACGCTATATAAAAGTAGTGTGTGTATATGCTCAAGCAATAATAATATGCGAACAATATAAAGCTACTATGCCAGCAGAAGCGAAACGGTCAAAGCGATATTTTTTAACATTTGTTTCATAAGACATAGGTACGAACCTACTTTATTGGCGTATAAATTATCCATATATATTACTATTATGGCCTTTTTGTTTGTCCGGCTAAATTATCCAGGCAAACAGACAAACAAAAATTTAAGAAACCTATGTTTGGGTTAGGTATATTATTGTTGAAATAAAATCATATGAGATTAATAAAAGGCAGTTATTTAAAAATCACAGATAGACACTTCAAAATTTATTGTATTGATGGTATTTTCCAAAATGATAACAAAATAATTAAATAAATTTATTTGTACCAAAACAGAATCTTAATACATAGATACCAACTTCATAATTATACAATGTGGCTAATTCTGTTGAACACAATCTCTAAACTAAACTAAAATGACAGGTCTAAGTTTATTCCTATCTCTTTCACAGTGCTCACTGCGGAGAGAATTGTGTACCTACAACAGAATTAGCTACATTATATCTGTAGTTTTTGATGGACGAAACGTCTAAGTAATGTCGAAGCAATATCAAAGGATTGGGAACGCTTTGTGCCCCTTGAATTACTCAAATTCAGTATACCCAATAAACTTTCCGAAACACGATTTTACAAATGTACCGAAATAGCCGAGTGAGTGTCTATTAAAAGCGTGAACACACAAAAGGCGCGACGGCAACGTGACTCTTAGAAGTTGTTGAACAACTGCTTCATTGGTCAAGTGGTTAGCATATTCGACTGCAGATCACGAGGTCACGGGTTCGATTCCCAGGTCGGGCAAATAATTGTAATTTGTAGGTTTTTCTGTCAAAAATTCTCAGTGCCAGCCCGGAGTTGTTAGTTGGCGGTGTTTCACCCTTGTGCCTCGGAGAGAAAGTTAAGCAGTCGGTCTCGGTAATTATCACTATCATGTGACAATAGTCGTTAAAGCCCGCCAACCCGCATTGGAGCAGCGTGGCAGGTCTAAGGCTTAAATCCCTCATTCTTATGAGAGAGGAGGCCTGTGCCCAGCAGTGGGACGTAAAAGGCTATAGTGGTGGTGGTGGCTTCTAGGATATGTCTAGTTCCTAGCTTGTTCGTGTGAAGATCATGAGGTCATGGCTTCAAGTCCTGGATTGGGTCTAAAAAATAAAGTTATTACGTTTTTCTATCTAATTATTCTCAGTAGCAGCAGAGTTGGGAACGTGATAGACACTTCTCCGTGACTCAGAGAGTACGTAAAGCCTGTATACCACATTGGAATCTCATCAGGCTTATAGATTGATAAAATAGAGAGTTTGTTTTAAAAGAACATACAAGACCATGTTTAGAAGACACCGAACTATTACGCTTAAAATGGAAGTTTCTAACAAATTTCCGCTCGAAACGTAAGCTATAAACCAACCCATGTGTGCCCTGTAATTACATTTGCCGACACGCACACAAGCGCATGAGTACCTTGAACACTGACGCGACGATAGCCTTTTAGGCTTGCTAAAAACGGCTTATCGCCGCGTCGACGACTGCCTTTCTTTACCTATTTATTCTAAGTTAGAAGAGTTTCATGAATAGAAAAAAATGTTTGATATCATGTTTGATGTCATTTTAACGCGATTCACAAATGGTAAAAGAAGGGACTTATCATTTAGAAAAGAAGAAAAAAAAAATTGAGAAAAAGCTTTTCAGTAAGCTATTCTTTAACCTGAATTTTTTTTGTATTTCAAATACTATCTCGCTTATCACTGCATAATCAGTGCAATTTAAACCATTTGTACTTGAAGAAATAGTAACATTGAAGCCGCTTTAGTTTTTTTTTTCATTCCTATTACCTATTTATTTACCAAAAAATCTCAAAACAAGATTGTGCCGCTCGGCTTGTTTTAATTTCATCGTGCTAGATTGTACACAAGATAACAAACTCATTGTCGCCACGCAACAACAAAAACTGTGTGCAAAGTCTCGAATCTCCGCGTTTTGCTCCCATCTCATATCGTATTCATTAGATTTCATTTGTCAGCGCAACAAGCATTGATGAATTATTCAAGACAATTTGCTGCTGCCGATCCATCTAAGAACTTTACCTGTTTTTATCTAAGATTCAAAGCAAAGGCCAAAATGCTGGTATAATTATATAACAGTATACAATATTAACAGTATTTGTAGTTTGTATGCAAGTGTGCAGAATTCGCATCATGTTTTCACAACTTAAAATTCAATTTCATGTTGACATACATATGTATTGACGAGGCTACCTAAATAAGTTGACTTTTCATCACTAGGTACTTAAAAGTAGACAACAGTAGCATCTGTTAGATTAACTGATTTTTCAAATTCAACATCACAGCTTTCATCAAGTCTGGTCTTGACTTAGGTGCAAAAAGCAGCTCTCTCTCATATTTTAATCTCTCGATTTCAACTCTAGTCATGCTTTCAACTAGTCTGCTTTTTGGCTAAATAGCAACAATATTAAAATTTAATCCGCTATTAGCAACAATATTTTAGACCCAAATCTACAAAAGCAATTAAAGGAATTTAAGAAGCAGTTCTCATATCATTCGTTATCATTTCGTTATCATTTTATCAAATGCTGTTTTATTGTGTTTTGTTGTAAATTGGTGTTTTATTTTCATTCAAAATACCTATATAATCCATTGAAATGTTACAATTTAAGGACCGAATATTGCATTTATTAGAGGACGCAATTTTATTTTTGGAACATGTGTGGGGGGTCAATAGAAGCTTAACCTCAAGTTTGTGGGGTCGCCACCCTTGTCCCCCGGCCGCCATCTTGGAAAACACTTTTTTCGCGATATCTCGGAAACTATGCGTCTTACAAAAAATTCGTAAAAACATAATTTGTAGCAAATTGTTTGGCCTACAAATATGTTTATATAACTTTTTGCCCTAAATTAAAAATTAAAGAAGTTATAAGCAAAAAAGTGAGAAAATTTTTATAAAATCTTTTTTGCTCCAAATCTTTTTTTTATACATTTTACAAAAAAAACTTCAGACCAATCTTGTACTGTTTTGTAGGCCTACTCAACGGACATCTTGCTTATGAGGTAATCTTCAACATCATAATATTTTCAATCACTTATTAGCTAGCTACTCTAATCTACTTTTCTTCGATGGCCCAGGCTGTGGCTGTGGCTGAAACATTTCGTTTTGACCGGATTCTCATGAGCATTGACGAACCCGGTCAACTTTGGAGCGCTGTAACAGCGTTTTAAATGAATGAAATAAAAAAAAATTATTTGTCCGAGGTATTTTTTTTGTAAAATGTATAAAAAAAGTTATAGAGCAAAAAAGATTTTATAAAAATTTTCTCACTTTTTTGCTTATAACTTCTTTAATTTTTAATTTAGGGCAAAAAATTATATAAACATATTTGTAGGCAAAAGAATTTGCTACAAATTATGTCTTTACGAATTTTTTGTTAGACGCATAGTTTCCGAGATATCGCGAAAAAAGTGTTTTCCAAGATGGCGGCCGGGGGATAAGGGTGGCGACCCCACAAACTTGAGGTTAAGCTTCTATTGACCCCACATTTCCCAAAAATATATATATATATTGACACATGTCCCAAAAATAAAATTGCGTCCTCTAATAAATGCAAAGCTCATGTAACATTTAAATGGACTAATATGCTACAAAACCATACAATGCATAACATGTCAATGCTGTAGATAGTCCATGTAACAAACATCAATAACTCTGAGATCTAAAACAAAGTCAGGCGTCCGGACAGAGGATTTCGTGAATGATTATTGAAAAACAACCTCATAAAGCCATCGGGTAGCCCGGTGTCTACACACACAATACCCTCTCGTTATTTTCTGATGAAGGATTTCTTATTCGGATCAAAACTAAGGCTACCTTAACTAATGTTATTTCCTTACAAATAAGCGGAAAAAAGGAAAAGTACATTTTATTAAAGCCCAAATTAGACGATTAATTTTTCGAGATTTTTGCTTTCATTTTCGAGGTTTCATCGATGATTCATTGAAAATGAACCGTCTAAACACCGACCATTCTACGTTCACAGACACATTGCCATAGAAAATATCGTATCATGCATCGTTCATCGCAAAAATGAACGATGAAAGAGGCACCGTTTAATTTGGGCTTAACGTCATCTTGCAGACAATTCATAATTCTTTACATGATATAGGTACGTGAAGTTCTCGTGTGAGTATGAACTTACGAATATAATATCGTACTCATATTTCACTATTAATTTCATTAATTTTAAGCAAATCGCAAAATGTGAGCCGATTGGGATACGAGAACATAAATTGAACTCAGCAACATATCAAAGGAGTCGTCTGGGAGAGGTAAGCCAGCTCACGTTTCGGCCGATCCCGCTTATCCCGAGAGCTTTCATGGACACAATATTTTTGAAACTCAGGGCTCACTTTTTGTCCTTATTTATCAATTTTGTACAGGTAATATAGTGACACGTCTTGGAATTGATGACAGTAATTTCTTCACGGTGACAGTTTTATGCCCGACTACATCATTGTTGAAATCTTCTTTACCGACTTCCAAATTCAGCGCGTATGTGTTTTTATTGAAATCAGTTGTAATGCCAACTTTCAATACGTGACCTTACATTATTTAATTTCATTATACTATTGGAGGGATGGAGGCTTAAGCCGTGGCTGGTTACCACCCTACCGGCAAAGCCGTGCCGCCAAGCGATTTAGCGTTCCGGTACGATGCCGTGTAGAAACCGATCAAGAGGTATACGTACCTCTTCCAAGTTAGCCCGCTTCCATCTTAGACTGCATAATCACTTAACATCAGATGAGATTGCAGTCAAGGGTTAACTTGTAGTTGAATAAAAAAAAACCCCATACTTAATAATAATATTATGTTTGTTCCAAAATAATAGTTATTTGTTCAACAAGATAGCAAAGTTATTTTTTGTTGCGAGTGCCTAGTTTGAATCCCGAGCGAGCGAAGGATTCTACTGAGTGAGGAGGAGATAGGACTGAGTGAGCAAAAACGACTTTTGCTCGCTGGTTTTGGCC
Source organism: Melanargia galathea (assembly GCA_920104075.1). Classification (NCBI taxonomy): domain Eukaryota; kingdom Metazoa; phylum Arthropoda; class Insecta; order Lepidoptera; family Nymphalidae; genus Melanargia; species Melanargia galathea. The sequence goes on from OV049870.1 coordinate 7,690,944, forward strand.
AGCAAAGGCGCCCGTTTTGACCTAGTGAGGTGAAATAATTACATTTTGCTTCAAATTACCCTCGACCCTCAAACTAGAATAGCCCGTGACATGGGAATCAGTCTTTTTCTAGTTGTGCAATCCTACTAATATTATAAATGTGAAAGTGTGGATGTTTGGATGTTTGGATGTTTGTTACTCAATCACGCCGCAACTACTGAACCGATTTGGCTGAAATTTTTTTTGAAAATTTGAATGAAGATAGATTATGCCCTGACTTATGTAAACATCATCATTACAGAAGCAGGATAAGGTTTAATATTAAAACTAAATCGAAACTATTATTAAAATATCTTTATTTATCACCCGCACAAACTTAATTTATATCGAATCACAGATTAGTTTAACTGAGATCTCTTTTCAAATCTATTTTATACTAATTAATTAATTACACTCAGCCAAGTCCAAAATGGCAGCATTTATTCGATTAGGGTGTGATTGCTATCGCAACCCTCAATCAAATATCACGACCTAGACGCTGAAGCATCTAATAGTCGGTTGAATCTCTGGTGGAGACTGAATTCATGGCTTCGAAGTGCCCGTATTTATACCAATAATTCAAGATGGCGGTTCGGCGCCAATAAATGAATCAAATGTCAGTTCATTCTAACATATTTCAATTATGAAATTAATAATCTGTAAACCATTTCTAAAAATTCTAATTGAATTTCTACAATAATCTGACAGTTCGGCCGTCCTATATTTAACACGTCCCCGTGTTTCTCATCAGTCACAGTAAAAGTTACTTTATTCATGTCGCGGGCGGTCCTGCCCATTGTCAATGTCACAGGCATTTTGCCGTCGTTTCTAAGATCACGGGTGATTTTACCCTCACTTAGGTCATGGGCTGTCTGCCCTCAGTAAATTGCGGGCGGTCATGCCCTCAGTCAAGTCCGTCAATGTCGCTTTTAAACTGATAACTCAAAATAATTCATAACCGAACTCTCAGATTAAAAATATAACTCGTGACTTCATAAATCAAAACTTCTATTTGATTCGATTTCTACTTTATAATCTTATTCATTAACTATATCAGTTACTTTCATTATCATAAACACATTATTTTGAAAATGTTTACTGTTGAAATTACTTTTACTTTCAATTACAAAACAAAGCGAATCTACCACTGGTTCGGAATGCCGCGACCTAGCGAGAAGAACCAGTAAGAAACTCGGCGGCGTCTAACCTTTCAAAATAACTAATCAAAAATGATTTCTAATTTCAAACGAATCATTTATCTCAAGTGCCGGTAATTCATTATTCTGCGGGTATTTCTACAACTTTACTTCAAATTAACCACTTTCTCAAAATAAATCAAACACAACTGTGTAGATGGCAAAGCAAAATCAAGGCAACGTGATTCGAATCCCGCTTCTGAATTTGTAAACATCATCATTACAGAAGCAGGATAAGGTTTAATATTAAAACTAAATCGAAACTATTATTAAAATATCTTTATTTATCACCCGCACAAACTTAATTTATATCGAATCACAGATTAGTTTAACTGAGATCTCTTTTCAAATCTATTTTATACTAATTAATTAATTACACTCAGCCAAGTCCAAAATGGCAGCATTTATTCGATTAGGGTGTGATTGCTATCGCAACCCTCAATCAAATATCACGACCTAGACGCTGAAGCATCTAATAGTCGGTTGAGTCTCTGGTGGAGACTGAATTCATGGCTTCGAAGTGCCCGTATTTATACCAATAATTCAAGATGGCGGTTCGGCGCCAATAAATGAATCAAATGTCAGTTCATTCTAACATATTTCAATTATGAAATTAATAATCTGTAAACCATTTCTAAAAATTCTAATTGAATTTCTACAATAATCTGACACTTAAAACACAGGCTACTTTTTATCCTGGAAAAATGCATAGTTCCCACGGGATTTTGAAAAACTATAGATACAGCTATAGGTAGATTACTATAGCGAACTTCCGGCTACTGTCTCGTGGCCCCACTGGTTGACCCACTCAGTGGGACCACGAGGAATTTCAATTCCTGTTGGTCCCACTTTGATGGTGGGACCAACAGGACATGTTTTAGCGATTACATTTTTGGGGTTGTGGTCCCACCGATAAGTTTTAAGTAAAATCTATAAGTAATTAAAAAATTTAAGACAAGTTGGTATAAATCTTAAATAGTTTGATTATTATGTTCTGCTCCTATTCCAAACGTAAATAAGAAATCTTTTCAAAAAAAGTTGGTTGGGCGAGCGTCGCGCGTCGGTTTCGTCGTTTCTTATGCTCGCTCGACTTCAACGTACCTATACGTGTACGAACAAAAAATATTTTTAGGCGTTTGGCAACAGAGTGGGACCATCAGGAATCACAATTCCTTATAGCCCCACCCAAGTTAAGCGGTGGGACCAACAGGAATTGAAATTCCTCGTGGACCCACTGAGTGGGTCAACCAGTGGGACCACGAGACAGTAGCCGAACTTCCTTGATAGTAGGTATAAAGGTTGGAAAAGGGAGCGAGAACGGGAACCGGAAATCCACGATTCCCTCGGGATTTGTTTAAAACCGAAATTCACGCGGGCGAAGCCGCGGGCATTCTCTAGTGTAAAATAACATAAAACAATATTTTAAGGTAAATATTCATTTAATTACACATAGATATTTTTAAACTTTAATACTTGGAGCTCTTTCGCATTTTATTTCACAGAATTCATAACAACAACAGTAAAAACCAGGCAATTATTGAACGAAAATTTCATCTCAATAACTCCGATAGGCTTACGATAATTAACCGTCAACCGTTTCGGTACTTAATTGGTCAAAATGTACTTTGAATTGGAAACGTTATAAAATTGGTCGGCGCTATGCAATAATGAACAGGCGGTGTCGCAGTAAACTACGTAGGCCGTAATATCGCCGGGACTTTTTCAGCAGTTATCCCAATGAATTTATAGGGTTTCCTAACATTTTAATTTTACTGACGTCGTCAAAATAATACAAATGGCAACTTTCAGCGGAAAGAAATACTTAGTTTATAGTTCAACTTAATAGCTCAATGCATATTACGCAAAAGTAAAAATAAAAGTTTTGGCTTTCCTAGCGCAGTGGTGAGCGCTGTGGTCTTATGAGTGCGAGGCCCCAGGTTCGATTCCCGGCAGGGACAATTTGTGATTTTGTAATTTCTAAATTGTCTCTGGTCTGATGGGAGGCTTCAGCCGCGGCTAGTTATTACCCTACTGGCAGGGACGTACCGCCAAGCGATTTAGCGTTCCGGTACGATGTCGCTTAGAAGCCCATCAAGGGTACGGATTTGCCGTAGCTCTTCCGGGTCAGCCCGCTTCCACCTTAGACTGTAGGGTTACTTACCATCGCGTGAGATCGCAGTCAAGGGCTTACTTGTAGATGAATGAAAAAAAAGGTTATTTAATCTTCTAAAAAGAAAATTCATAACAAAATCATGAACAACAGTTGCAGTTCAAGAGGCATTATAAAAAGTTTATGTTGGGATAAAACATAAAATGCAAAAATTGTAATATATTTACTTACGTAGAAAATGTAAAACTCATGGCCGGAACGATAATTTTAATTTATCAGAAATAAGCAACTTTTCATCTTAATAATACAATAAAATAAGCTCATGATAACTAACCATCAACTGAGCCGATACTTAATTGGAACGTTATAAAACTGGTCCGCGCTATGCAATAATGAACAGGCGGCGTTGCAGTAAACTGCGTCGTCGTTAATATCGCCGGGACTTTTTGGGCAGTTCGCAATTCGCTCGTTTCCGGATCCAATGAATATCGCTTCATCCATACGTAGTTGAGAATTTTATTAAACGTTGATTTTTATACTGGAACCACACGCTGATTGAGGTACGAAAGACGTTTATTAATATCAAGCTTGTGGACAGGGATATTTTGCTGTGACTGAAGCGCAGGCATCGATGTAAGCGCAGGCCATATTGGGAGCGAAGAGAAATGAACCGAGGTTCGTTTCGCTTTGCTCATGTCGCTTGAATATCAGAGCGCGCAAGTTCGCATCGCTGGCATAGTTTAGCTCTGTAGTTCACGGTCTGAACTGAAGTATTAAGGTGCGTCCAGACTTGAACATTTCACCGAACCGAACAGCGAACATTTCGGCGAACTTGTTACGCTCAATGTGGACGGCGCGCTTGGAGCGCTTGAGATGGGTTACCGGGTAAGTTTCGCCGAACTGTTACGCAGTAACCCATCTCAAGCGCTCCAAGCGCGCCGTCCACATTGAGCGTAACAAGTTCGCCGAAATGTTCGCTGTTCGGTTCGGTGAAATGTTCAAGTCTGGACGCACCTTTAAAAGACACGATAGCGACATGAGCGAAGCGATGTTCGTTTCGCTTCGCTCCAAAATCAATGCGTACTGCGCTTGAAGCTTGCTCGCCTAAGTTATAGCGCCGCCTTTATAAACCGAGACGAACAATATTCAGTTACAATATAATGAGTGACAAAACTTTGATAGTCCGAAGTTGGCGTTTAAATTCCTTAGTATAACCCGCGCCACGTACATCGAACACTGAACGAAACGTGGAGGAAATAGCTGCATATGGGAACTGTCACGCACGTAATACAATAGCTTACCCCCTCCACTTTCCTTCAGCGTTTGATGTATGTGCCTCTATTTCTCCTCTTTCTCTCTCGTTTATACCTCTATGTGTACGTTTAACCATTCGGTCCAAATCAATCTAGCGAGCAGACCCAGGCCACGACGACCATAATCATCATTACTAAAGACTTGCCTTACCCAATTATAAACCTTCTTCATGAATCATTCTATCTATTGATGAAAACCGTATGAAAATCCATTCAGAAGTTTTGAGTTAATCGCGAGCAAACAGATAGACAGATAGATAGATGCATCGGGGGACTTTGTTTTATTCATATGTAATGATGCTAACTCGAAGAAACGTAGCCTAATTTTATGGCACACAACATAAGAGGAAATACCGAAACTTATAAAAGTATTCTTAGGAATTCAAAGTCGTTCCATTTTATAGTGTTAATAAGTAGAAGTCTGATGTACAGCGTCTGCAGTGCCCGGCCCATTTATCCTGTGCCAACTGCAAACGGCCAATAAGTCTTCCTTCCAACGATATTAACACTATCATAGGTTATTCTTCAGTTTTATGAAGACACATTAGGCGACGCGACATTTCCATACACTGTGGTATAAATTGCTGTGGCTTTCTTAACGAGTGCCTATTGCAGTTTGTTTCAACACTTCAACGGATTTTTAAAAGAAAGTTATTTAAGTTTGTTTTGATATTAGAACAATACTTTACATGTACAAACAACGATACTTTATGTTACTTTATTACTATGACCAAAGAAAATTAGAGTGAATACGTTTTTTTTTATCTATCATCTATGCCAGTAGTTCCCAAAGTGGTCCAGGTGGACCCCCAAGGGTCCACGGGAGACTCGACGGGGGTCTACGTTGGCATGACAAAAAATGGGGGTTCACAAGTCGTAAGCGGGGGTCCACGAAAATTTATCTGCTTTCGATAGTGAAGATCTAAAATGTTGGCTTGACTTCACCTATCAATGAAGTGGCTTCACCTATCAATGTAGGCAGATAATGTTTTAAGAAGCTCAGCGACTGTTACTTGTAAAAACTTGCATATTCAATATTTAACACTTTACTTTGCAGAACTTTACTTTTTTGTCATCCACTCACAGTCACAGCACAATCAATTAAACAATCAATTCTTATTTTTTTCGAAAACTATTAATTCGTGGTTGGAACTCAGTCGCAACGCAAAATTCTATAGTAAAATGTAATCTTCATATTTTTTGTCGAGTTTTGGGAATATGGTAAAAATGTAGCTGTAGGGGGTCCACCGGTACTAGCTAAACTTTGAAAGTGGTCTATGAGAAAAAAAAGTTTGGGAACCTCTGATCTATGTTATCACTAAGGTGATTGATATTTTGTGTTATGAATTTTAAAAACGTTAATATTTACGCTGAATATATTATAATATATCTATAACGTGTAGTTTTCTTTGAGCAGCAGCCGGGCTGTGATGATGGTGATGGGGCAAAAACGCACCCTTCGGTCGGGGCATCTCGGCGCCTCGTCTACACCAACCGAGCAGCTAGACAAAATAAAAACTAGGTTGAATCGGCCTTAAGGAGACTCTGCTAATCTATACATCTATCTATATCTTCTTCTTCTATTCTATACATATAATAAAATCGTAGACTTGCCGTATCTGTACATTAAAGATTTTTGCAAAATAATGACTGGGGGATGTTAGGGATAAGTAATAGAACGTAAAAAAGCTATTTTTGAAATTTTTGTCTGTTTGTCTGTTTGTCTGTATGTTTGTGAGCGCATCACGCAAAAACTACTGAATGGATTGTAATGAAACTTGGCATGATTTAAGTTCATACTACGGAGTAACATATAGAATACTTTTTATCCCGAAATTCAGCACGGTTCCCTTGGGAGAGGGGATGAAAGTCAAAATGTGTACTTAGCTGTAATTCGTTAACGCGTAGTCCGATTTCATTCCTTCTTTTTTTGTTAGAAAGGAAATACTTTAAAGATTACTAGCTAATCTCTGAAAGGCTGGATCGATTTTGATGGGACACCCGCCAGTGAACTTTTAACAGTTTTTAGAAAGGTATGAGCTCAAAGGAGCTTAGGAAAAACAAAATGATTCCCGCGGGATTTTTAAAAACCAACATCCACGCGAACGGAGTCGCGGGTTTCCGCTTATCAATATTAAAAATCAATGGCTTACTTAGAAAAAATCTCATAAATGAATAGGTACTGTTAGTTAACAAGAAACATAGTGGTGGTAAAGTCTTGACTTCTTCCTAGAAAATGTTCTTGATCTAACTGTAAAAATAAACTACGTACAACTTTAAACTAAGTTCAGTACTCAAACAAAATAAATAAACTGTCATTTCTTAGTTCTAACTTAATGATGTAAGTGACAAAATCATTCCCATTGTTTGAGAATACTCGTAAGTAGCAATCATCCTCGAATGCTACTAGATCTTCACATCGGAATTTCACTTGAATATTTCAAAGCTATCAACTCTACAAGTGCATTCGATCACACGCTATCACTTTGTCTTTCCTGAAACTGTACTAAACGTAATGTGTACCTAATGTGTTCAATGTTTTTGCAACGATTTGTCTTCGTTTTAATTCTCTTAAAAGTAAAAGTAAAAAAAGTAAATAAGTTGGTCAGACATTTTTTCGAAATCAATATTTTCCTTTTGATGCCAAATATATTATACCGAAACTATGTATATTTTTGCCTTTCTTTTGATCTCAATCATGGATTTTCTATCAAAATATAACATGAGTAACAGTTTGACCTTTTTTTATACAGATTCGCGGCTATCCCTCGGATTCACGAGGAAACTTTTCAATAATCATACACAAAATCCTTCATCAAGGCATACTAAGTGTTTGATCTTGATCTCTGGGGCTTCAAGTAGCTAACAAAAGAAGATCATGAAAATTGGCCTGATAAGTAATTTTTCTAAAATTTCTGTTGAAATTCTATAATTATATTTATAGTATATAGGTATTTTGAATGTGAACTTTTTTTGGATCACTTTGATTTAGTATACTTACGGCCTATTTCACGACCTTCTGATAAGTGTCTGATAGGCTAAACGTAAGTTTTGTCACTTTCTTACATTATGTCAAGTGACAAAGACAAAAGTTGTAGATAGCTATCCGATATTTATCAGAAGTTGGTGAAACAGGCCCTTACAAGTCTTTCCTTTTGCTAAATTTTTCATATGTGTTTTATTAGTATTGAAAACTGAACCCAGTCGGTTAAAAACTCAAGCAATTTTTACAAATGAAAACAGTAAATAAATGTGGAGATTCTGAAAATAATTATTATTAAAAGCGTCCGTTTAACAGGTCAATTATATTTCGAACTGAAACATTGGGTGAAAACAATAATGAACAGGCGGTGTTCCGAAGAACTATTTTATTAATATTACAAACAGTTAACTTTTACAATTCCAATGAACGAAATCAAAGCGATTATTTGATTAAAATATTGGTTTACTGTAATAGCGTTAAAAGCCTTCATCGAAATTAACGGCGTTTACCAGCTGGCCTTTGTAGGCCGGGTTCTATTCCAGAAGATTCATCCATTGCTCTCAATCCTTCTACAATCAAAGCAAGCTTTTTGAAGTTTCTGAGTACCTTTACATTATAATTAAACTATTTATAAGCGACCCGGCTTTGCACGGATAGTACCTAATTATCCACTATTATCCTATCATACATTGTTTTACAAAACCCTTTGTAATACAGTGTTTTACAAAGGGTAGGCAGTATTTTCGATGAAAGCTTCCAAGCGGTTTGACTTTTTTTGACATTTTCAATAACTATCGCCGTATTTTAACCAATTTACACAAAATCTTCACAAATTATACACTTAACCCTTCCTCATGAATCATTCTGTCTATTGTTGAAAACCGCATGCAAATCTGTTCAATAGTTTTTCAATTAATCGCGAACAGACAGACAGACAAACGCGGCAGGGAACTTTGTTTTATAATATTATGTATGTGCTGAACTCAAGTGATGAATGTCGGATCACGCAAGTTCAGCTAGTGTCTTATTTCCTAGTTTTAATTGATATCACACACGATAATTTAAACGCTAAAATACTACATACACTCGTATCTACCTACTTTACTCATAGCTTTAATAACGACAGGGATTACAACTTAATAGTTAATTATAATATAAAAGCGATCGAAACTGCTTGGATGTTGGAGGCGTGTTACTAAAGGTAACACCTCGTATAACGTGGTTCCATTTACGAGCTTAATTAATTAATATTGTATTAACATGCCGCGTTTCGTGTTAACGGGGCCGCGGTATTATAACGTTAACGAATATTTACTCTATTAAAAAGTTATAACGATGTAAATTATTGGAATATTCAAGGCTCTCGACTCAAGGTCGATTGAATAGTTCAGAGTACATACTTCTATCGAGTCTTGTTTTAGTAATTTAAAGTTGTTACTAAAGTTTCAATTTTATAGACCTATGTGTAGTGTAGGTAGGTACCTTAGGAGGCATATTGATCAGCACTAGGAAAGAGGGGTGGTGGCGCTAAATAAAGATACTAATGTAACTACTTACATAACTAATACCTCGTGTGAAGATTTTTAATTTTTTTTTTAAGTATATTAGCCACGATGAACATGACTAATATTATTCCCCTTTCCCGTCCAATTAAGTGAAAACTTGTGCTAGAAGATGGGTACGACAATAGTGTAACGGGTGAGGTTTGAACCGTCGACCTTACGGCTTTTGACGACCGTTGTACTATTGAGGCTATAAAACATAGTTGGCTAGTATCCGTTGTGATAGACTAAACATAGAGTTAGAGAGTTAGATAAGCTTTTACCTTTAATGTGAGAAGTCCTCCGAAGTGGCGCCACGGGAAGACATTAGCAGTCATCATGGCGGCACGTACGATGATTGTTGTACGGAGCCGAAGCGCTGCGATCGTGCGTGGCATACTCCCCATACCAGAGTGCTTAGTCTCAGTTTGAAGCGCTCTAAAACTAAAAGTATACTATAAGTATACTATTGATCGAATCACAATGACTTCAGAGTAAAATGGACCTCAAATAAGAGTCTTTGGGTTTATTTTGCTCTGAAGTCATTTGCGATTCGATCAATAGTATACTTTTAGTTTTAGAGCGCTTCAAACTGAGACTAAGCACTCTGAGGCCTTATGCCGACTTTTTACATAGTGGCAACGACGGTCGAAATTCGAGTATCCACACACAATGACTTCAGAGCAAAATGAACCCAAATACTCTTATTTTAAAGTCGTAATTCAATAGTTCGAATATTGATTTTACAACATTTCTGCTTGGAGCGCTGACTGTTTTCGAATGCTGAGTGTATTGGTGAACTCAAACCTTAATAAAAGCCGTTTTAGGCTTCTTTTACTCTGAAGTCATTGTGATTCGATCAATAGTATACTATAACGTTTTGGAGCTTTGCAAAGTGAGACTAAGCATACGGATAGCGTTAATTACAGATTTTATGAGGAGACTATCCTTTTTTTTTTGTTAAACCGGATACTTTTAGTTCTGTGTCGAATAAATTTGAATTATTTTATCCTTAGTAGCAAGCTATAATAGCACGTAACTTAGCTCCGCGCTGATAAATGTGTTTCCCGTAGAAAAAAAAGTTCCAGAATAAAAAGTAGCCCTATCTAACGTCTCTCTCTTCTATACTATTATCTATACTAATAAATAAAATTGAAGTGTCTGTCTGTAATATCGAAATAATTACCTCATATTAAGCTCATATGGTTATTTGAACGCTAACATAACCGAATCACACGTTTTCAAAATTTTTGTCTGTCTGTCTGTCTGTTTGAACGGGCTAATCTTCGGAACGGCTGAACCGATTTTGACGGGACTTTCACAGACAAGTAGAGGATTAACCGAGGAGTAACATAGGCTACTTTTTTAACCAACTTTCAAAAAAGGAGTTGTGTTGAAATCGGTAAATACAGATGTTAAAAACGCCCTGATAGGTATTTTCGCTGCGCGCGATCGCGACGGCCGACGCGGACGCTCGCGCTCCCCGCGCCGCGCCACGCGCCCCTGCGCCCTGCGCCCGCCGTACGCGGTACCGCGGTACGCCGCCGCGCGGCGGGGGGCGGGTGGACCAGAAATCTACTTATCCCTCAGGATTTGTGAAAAATCGAAATTCACGCGGGCGAAGCCGCGGGCAAAAGCTAGTATTACATGAAATTGGTTCTGATGACTATGTTTATTATAGTCAATCTAAGTATACTTAATAAATAAAATTGAAGTGTCTGTCTGTAATATCGAAATAACTACCTCATATTAAGCTCATATGGTTATTTGAACGATACTATAACCGAATCACACGTTTTTAAAATTTTTGTCTGTCTGTCTGTCTGTCTGTCTGTCTGTCTGTCTGTCTGTCTGTCTGTCTGTTTGAACGGGCTAATCTTTGGAACGGCTGAACCGATTCTGACGGGACTTTCACATACAAGTAGAGAATTAACCAGGGAGTGACATAGGCTACTTTTTTAACCGACTTTCAAAAAAGGAGGAGTTGTGTTTTTCTACCTATGTACACCGATATCTCTGAGATTTCTGAACCGATTTGCGTAATTTTTTTTTAATCGATAGAGAAATATTGCGACACTGTCCTACAAAAAATTTGGATTCCAACTCCTCAATCCTGATGCTGTAGGGGATCTGATCCCCAAAACTAATGGGATTTAGGCACTGTCGGTTATTTAAATTGATATTGGGGATACCAATTAAAGACTTTATTGTTGAATGACCTCGAGTAGGTACATGTCCAACTCCTCAACCCTGATGCTGTAAGGAATTGCATTCCAAAATCGTAAGGATCCCACGGAATTTTTCCGTTTTGTGGACGGGTTACTACTTACTACAGATAGGCTACTTTTTGTTCTGGAAAATCAAAGTTCCCACGAGATTTTTACAAACCTAAATACACACGGGCGAAGCCGTGGGCATCATCTAGTGTATAATAATCATTGAGTAAGTAGCATGCATGTGCGTGATGCAGCTCAAGAAGTAAATAGCCATCCCACCGGTCGCTGCGGGATGTCCACCGATTTTGAATCCATCTATACATCTTATCTTATCTATACTAATCTATACTAATAAATAAAATTGAAGTGTCTGTCTGTAATTTCGAAATAACTACCTCATATTAAGCTCATACGGTTATTTCAACTGTACCATAACCGAATCACACGTTTTAAAAATTTTTGTCTGTCGGTCTGTCTGTCTGTTTGAACGGGCTAATCTTCGGAATGGCTGAACCGATTTTGACGGGACTTTCACATACAAGTAGAGAATTAACCAGGGAGTAACATAGGCTACTTTTTTTAACCGACTTTCAAAAAAGGAGGAGTTGTGTTTTTCTACCTATGTACACCGATATCTCCGAGATTTCTGAACAGATTTGCGTAATTTTTTTTTAATCGATAGAGAAACATTGCGACCCTATTCTATAAAAAATTTGGATTCCAACTCCTCAATCCTGATGCTGCAGGGGCTGATCCCCAAAGCTAATGGGATTTAGAAACTTTCAAATGCCACACACAATTCAAACTTTCAGTGCCAATTAAAGACTTTATCGTTGAATGAACTCGAGTAGGTTGGATTCCCAACTCCTCAACCCTGGTGCTGTAAGGAATTGCATTCCGAAATCGTGGGGATCCCGCGGGATTTTTCTGTTTTGGGGACAAGTTACTACGGATAAGCTACTTTTTGTTCTGGAAAATCAAAAGTTCCCACGGGATTTTTAAAAACCTAAATCGACACGGGCGAAGCCGTGGGCATCATCTAGTTATAAAATATTATCTTTCTATGAAAGTCTTATCATAATCGGTAAATCCGATTCTGAGATCAACTCGGACATGAGTTTTGTACGTAAGAAAAGTCACTTTTGAAATCCCAGACAGATCCTACTCTTTATATTTAGTTATACATAGTATACGTAATACGTACCTATAGATGATCAATATCAATCAATATGATCAATACGTATGATCGATGCTTGATCGAATACTTTTGATTCGATGTTCAAAACTTAACTTCAGACTTTAGAGGGAACAAAAACATGCCCTTTATTGATAGAAAAGACATAAAAACAGATATTCAAATACCTCGATCATCTTATATCTATCATGATAATATTTAAATCAAATAGAATTTGTGGAATATGTAGGGAACATATTCTGAAAACCTAATAAACACGAGATTCGTAACACAAGTGACGATATGAGTATCAAACTCGTATTCGGGTCAAATCCCACTAATTGTGTCCGAAGTTGGAGGGGCGAGGGCTTTTTAATTAAAACTTATTCAATATTATAGAGTCGGATCGAGTTAGCTCGGTCACTTGGATGGTTCCAACTTTGTTACATTTGGCTGAAACGTTTGCCAATTTTTCTTAATTAGATTAACAGATTCGTCCGATTTTAATTATTTTTTTAGAATTAAATTAATTTCAACTGCACCTATTATTTACCTATTTGATTGCATTTTCGACACGGGCTTGTGCGGTTTGCGCACATGCAAAAATGTACTATAAATATCAAATTATATATTTCACTACAATAGAATAATATAAAACAGTTTTTTATCCAAATGAACTTTTACAATTAGTGCTTTTGAATCGTAGAATGAATCTACTTTTGCTACTGTCTTTATTGCAGTGTCAATTGTACACCGCGAAGGTTCAACGCGCTCCGTTAGAAGTGTAGATATCTTATAGTATGAATTTTAATTCAATTCCAGATTTGACAATTTCAGTGTTGCAACGTTATGACAAGTACTAAATAGTGACGTTGCGAAATTATTCGATACGGAAAAAGAATATTTCCGTATCGATTCCTCTCGTTTATAGTAGTATATCTAAACAACTACTACTTTAATAGAAACTAAGTATATCAGGAAATTAAATATTTCTGAACGGATAATTTAGTTATGACGATTAATTTTATTAAGGATCTGAGAGTTTTTTTTAATAATTGTGTGTGAAATAAATAAAAAATGTGATCATGAAGGAACATGAGAAATAAAACAAATAGATGTATTATGGTAATATTTTATTTTATAAATCGTCGCCGTCATCGCTATCGCTATCGCTGTCACTTTCTGTAACATTTATTATAAACTAGATGATGCCCACGGCTTCGCCCGTGTGGATTTAGGTTTTTAAAAATCCCGTGGGAACTTTTGATTTTCCAGAACAAAAAGTAGCTTATCTGTAGAAACCCGTCCCCAAAACGGAAAAATCCCGTGGGATCCCCACGATTTCGGAATACAATTCCTTACAGCATGAGGGTTGAGGAGTTGGATATGTACCTACTCGAGTTCATTCAACGATAAAGTCTTTAATTGGTACCCCTAATATCAATTTAAATAACCGAAAGTTTCTAAAACCCATTAGTTTTGGGGATTAGGTCCCCTACAGCATCAGGATTGAGGAGTTGGAATCCAAATTTTTTATAGAACAGGGTCGCAATGTTTCTCTATCGATTAAAAAAAAATTACGCAAATCGGTTCAGAAATCTCGGAGATATCGGTGTACATAGGTAGAAAAACACAACTCCTCCTTTTTTGAAAGTCGGTTAAAAAAGTAGCCTATGTTACTCCCTGGTTAATTCTCTACTTGTATATGAAGGTCCCGTCAAAATCGGTTCAGCCGTTCCGAAGATTAGCCCGTTCAAACAGACAGACAGACAGACAGACAGACAGACAGACAGACAGACAGACAGACAGACAGACAGACAGACAGAGAGACAAAAATTTTAAAAACGTGTGATTCGGTTATGGTAGCGTTCAAATAACCATAATATGAGCTTAATATGAGGTAGTTATTTCGATATTACAGACAGACACTTCAATTTTATTTATTACTAGATGATGCCCACGGCTTCGCCCGTGTGGTTTGTAAAAATCTCGTGGGAACTTTGATTTTCCAGAACAAAACGTAGCTTATCTGTAGTAAGTAGTAACCCGTCCACAAAACGGAAAAATTCCGTGGGATCCTTACGATTTCGGAATGCAATTCCTTACAGCATCAGGGTTGAGGAGTTGGACATGTACCTACTCGAGGTCATTCAACAATAAAGTCTTTAATTGCTATCCCCAATATCAATTTAAATAACCGACAGTGCCTAAATCCCATTAGTGTTGGGGATCAGATCCCCTACAGCATCAGGATTGAGGAGTTGGAATCCAAATTTTTTGTAGGACAGTGTCGCAATGTTTCTCTATCGATTAAAAAAAAATTACGCAAATCGGTTCAGAAATCTCGGAGATATCGGTGTACATAGGTAGAAAAACACAACACCTCCTTTTTTGAAAGTCGGTTAAAAAAGTAGCCTATGTTACTCCCTGGTTAATTCTCTACTTGTATGTGAAAGTCTCGTCAAAATCGGTTCAGCCGTTCCAAAGATTAGCCCGTTCAAACAGACAGACAGACAGACAGACAGACAGACAGACAGACAGACAGACAGACAGACAGACAAAAATTTTAAAAACGTGTGATTCGGTTATAGTATCGTTCAAATAACCATATGAGCTTAATATGAGGTAGTTATTTCGATATTACAGACAGACACTTCAATTTTATTTATTAGTATATAGATTAGTATAGATGTGTATGTGATATTGTCAATTAACATATCTAGCCTACTCATTTTTTTCTCTTTTTTGACAACATGGGATACGCATTTAGACCATTCGGTAGCTGTAATTTTTTGAATGACTTCCTTAAATAAATTTCTCACGTCTGTCAATTTGAAGGTTTTATTATTTTGAGCTACATGCCCCTTTACCTGCGCCCATATCAATTCGCAATGGTAAGGGGGCAGTCTTAAAATCGTGATCCCATGTTGTGCTGCCACGTCTCTACAGCGTACTTATGAAAAGACTCGTCATGTGGAATTAGTTCTAAAAGCGTAGCTTTAACCATATCTAGTTCATAATGAATATTTTTATTTAAAAGCCAGTCTTGAATGGCACGCTTTTTTCCAGCTCATTTTTGGTGCCGTTTCCAATTTTGGGAGTGGTAAGGTGCATTATCCATCACCACAATTAAGTTTGGTCTTAATTTTGGTAAGACTCCAGCGAACCACTCCTCAAAACAAATAGATTCACTTAGAGTTCACAAGAAACTATAAACGTAACAACAAACACAACGTAACAAAACTTTAACAAAAACCCAACAAAATAACAAAATATCGATTCGCAATGAAACAAGATATTCGTGCAGTCAGACTTGGAGAATGAAGCTGAATGACAAGATAAACAAAATGGCGATAGCTGCACGAGCGCGCACGGGTTGCCAATACAGAAAACTAACTAGGCTCTTTTATTATAAGTTTTGTTTTTAATATAAAAAACAAAAATATTAACTTTTTATAAAATAAAGCAGCGGTTACTAATTAATAAATAATTATGTATTTATTTATATAAAAATCAATAATTTAGTCTTTAATTGGCACACCAATATTATGATTACATAAACATAAATCTCGATTGTTTATCGATTTTTGTGTTCATCACTACACTATTATATGTGGTATCATTATTTTACAAAATGACAGTAGCTAATGTCAAATGTGGAATCGAATTATAATTCCGACATTAGTTACCAAATAGTAAACTGTATCTATGTCTAATATACTATGTGGAAACGGAAATTGAATTATACTCAAAAAACATATCAAAGAACTCGTCAGGGAGAGCTAAAGCTTGCAGGTTTTGGCTGCTCCCCTTTTATCCAGGAAGCCTTCGTAGATATACAAAATTCCGAACTCCAAGCTCATCTTTTGTTCTTGGTTTTCAATTTATTCTAAATTCAACGAGCAACGAATTTCAGGTTGAAAATTTTTCGACATTTTGAAATCAAATCGGGTAGTGAGGTAACCCTATTCTTATTTAAATTAAAACCATGACTGTAGAACAGGAATGTATGGTTGAACCATTGACGATATGAACCAAAATGACGATATGATATCGTCATTTTCTGAAAACCTCTCCGTTGATCAAAATCAAGAGAATACTTAATCGTTGATATTTTAATAAGAAACATTACATATCATAAATATACATACCAACATACTTACAAGCAATATTACCTACCCATACGTCAATACGGTCAAATTGATACTAGTGGATTCGTTGAACTCACAGGTTGAACTTAACATTTGACAATCATTGACGTTTTCACATTGCTAATGTAAACAATTATTCAAAAAATTCTGGATTTTAAAATCCTATTTTTTTACAAAATACTGTGCAGATATTTTCCACAAAATTGCAAGACATATAGAATCTAGGTGAAGACGTTTCTAAAGGTTCACGTACATTGAGTCCATTACTCGTTCAGTGGTTTATTCCACTGCCTCCTCAAAGATGCCTAAAAGCACCCATTGCTAATAAGGAAACCAAACAAAACCAGGCGGTGCTATTCAACTGGTGCAAATTAAGATCTTCAGTGCTAATTACTCGCCTTCAAGTTGTTTGCATGCTTACATTCTTCAACTGCGGTGGAAAGACATAGATGTGAGAAGCAATATAATTCAAGATTTAATTAATTTTCATATTGATAAGTTTGACTGGTACCAGTAAGCGCAGTGTATACAGGGGTAATTTAAAAAATATGCACCGAAATGAGAAGCTCTTCCTTTTTTAAAATCATTTAAAAAATGAAATTTCTCAAATTGACCGAACCAGAAACAACACCTGGGTAAGATCAAGTATTTTTAAATATAATTTTTCTCTAAAAGTTCTGTGATGATCCTTGCAAAAGAGGTCTCTTGAGTCTCTCCAGAAGCGCCTATGCCCAACCCATGCCCAGCAGTGGACGTCTATTGGGTGAAATGAATTTGAACGGTTAAAAGGACGCATCGTGCTAGGATCCAACCCTGGAACCATCTGATTCGTAATCAGATGCCACAAAGATACTTTTAAACTACCAAAAAAGCTAGTGATCAATAAAGAACAGAACGATCATAAAACAAATACATGATACAGAATGAAACTGGGCCTGATAAAACAGAAGTAAAGTATTTAATTTCACAGTCTATGAGAAAAATTGGGATACTTAAAATATATTATTACGTTTCTAAGAAAACGTGAATATTTGATATCAATATCAATGATATTAATATACATTTTCGTATTCGATAAGAAACGCAGGTGTAAACCCCTACATGCAAAGCATAAAATCTACATAATTGCAACAAAAAAACGCCAATACCTAATTGCTTTAACATTTCCATTCCTCAAAATAACATGTACGGATGGTCGATCATCGATCATGCGTGTGTAATGAACTTAAAGCCCTTTGAAGGCATATATTTTTCTGTCCATCATAAGAAATTACTATTCTCGCACTAGAATTTTAACTTCTTTGTATTGCATTCCGATGTAAAATACAGCGGCTTTACCTGTTTTTTACCCTTTGAAAATATGCGATGTTGATTTTACCTGCAAATGAGTATGTTTGTAAAGTTTTGCAGACCGTTTACTT
Source organism: Melanargia galathea (assembly GCA_920104075.1). Taxonomy (NCBI): domain Eukaryota; kingdom Metazoa; phylum Arthropoda; class Insecta; order Lepidoptera; family Nymphalidae; genus Melanargia; species Melanargia galathea. Next base: position 7,709,067 of record OV049870.1, read on the forward strand.
GTTTACTATAAGATCAGCTAATAAAGGTGCTATTATTAAATTTGATAAGAAAATTTATTTTACTGTAATAGCACTAGCAATATTAAACTATAAAAGTTTGCGAGAATCAATTTCATTATGATCCGATCAAAATTATAAAAGTACAAACCCAATTAAAAAAGTTTTAAGTTAACTCAATAAATGTAACTTTGTTCGATAGTTGAGCAAAAACTAGCTAAGTAATTGATTCAATTAAGAAAGGTAATTTTTTTCACCTCGTTAAAAACTTGTTTTGCGGAATAAATTAGTCCCAATCAACTGTACTTGGAAGCTTAATTTTTCTTCAAACAGTCAACTTTTTAATTGCGACTTAATGAAATTATAAACTTTCTTTCATCGAAGGCAGAAACGGAGTTTTTTTTAAGAATAAGCGAAAATAAATAAATTAATCCACTAAGGGCCTGTTTCACCACCTTCTGATAAGAGTCGGATAGCCTATACCTACTTAAGTTTTGTCACTTTCTTACTTTATGTCAATTAGTGACAAAGACAAAAGCTGTGAATAAGCTATCCGACACTTATCAGAAGGTGGTGAAACAGGCCCTAAATCTTATTTTTACTTTATTTTAAGACAAAAAAAATCTATAGTAATTAGTCTTTTTCAAGTCCATGAAATTCACGATATATCGTATCAAAATGAACAAGAAAAGTGAATTATTATTAATGACATGTAATTGTCCATTTAATTCAAAACAAAGTAGTAGTAGGTAATGGATTTATATGTAGGTACTTAATTTATAACTTTGGACAGCATATTAGTAGCTAGGATATTATATTTCAAATTCAAAAACCAAAACGAACGTTAATTTAATAACAGGTAATGGTGATAATTACTTACGAAAACTTAAAACTAAAACTACGAGGGTTTCAAACGCGCCATGGTCTGAGAAGAGCCCACAAAACTCTACCGGGTTTTTTTACTATCACCACCTTAAAATATGGTTTATCCATAAAAACGATTTGAACTGTCGGCTTTTAGAGCCGTACTTTACCTTCTTTCTAGTTACCTTCTCCATCACACGTTCGTGTTTATGAGTTTCAAGCTGCAACGCACTGCGGTATCACAGGCAGGTAAGATAAAGCTCGCAGACAAGGCCCAACGGGGTGGAAGTAAACCGTAAACCACAATGCTACGTTGATGAAGACGATCCCGTCAAATTGCGCCCTAACAGAGGGAGAAATTAATAAATACCTTACCTACAGTACAGTTGATCGTGAAGTTAAGCGCTTGCCGCTATAGGGATCTGTATTGTCACAGGTAATTCATTAAAAAATCTTCAAATACAAAAAAAAAGAGATCTCTGTTTAGATTATTTAATACTCGTTAAGGTGTATGTATGTAGGTGGTGTGACTAGCTCTCATATTATTATTCTTTTTTTCCATAGAGGACTTTTGGTTGATTGGCGGAGTTTTGAAAATCTAAAAAATTATTTAAGTACCTACTAGGTAGGTTCGAGTACCTAGTATAGGTGCAGTGAAAGTAATAAAATAAAATCCAATAGAGCTTTCACGGACATATGTTGTATTCTCGCACTTTTAGAGTTATTATTTAGTACAGGTTTAATCTTCTGGAAAATGAAACTGTCTCAGGCTATAGGACCATCACTGAGGTCTGATCTCACCGGGATAACAAAATAGAATGATATTAAAACAGAATCTGGAGCCGACCTTCCGGCCCTAAAAACGGAATAATAATACTACACCGCGCACATCGAAGGCGCAGGCTGAGACAGCTTCTACATTTGAAAAATATAAACACTTATAATCTCTTGACACACAAAAACGGCCGGCGAGAAAACCAGTCAGGAAAACTGTGGAAGTTGCAACGCTGCCATGAGGTTGCACACCGCCACAGATGCTCCCCCACGAAGTCATGAAAACAAAGAAAAAAAGAAATTGTTAAACAAGTTTTAAATGTAATTTACGCACGCTAGTGGCAACTTAAAATGAACCTTACGACCTGACCGGGTCCTAACAACTGGTTTACCCAAATCATCCAATTCCGTAGGATCCAACATATATGCCGGTTTCAACCTATCCACTGAAACTTTCTCAGGTCTACCTTTCAAATCTACTGTAAAATACTTGTCTCCACTCTTTAAAACTTTAAAAGGACCTACATAAGGTGGCTCTAACGCCTTGCTAAAAGGACCTCGACGAACAAAAACAAACTCCGAAGATAGTAAATCCTTTGGAATATGAAAGATCTTTTTGATGCAGGTGTTGGAGATAGGGATTTCAAATTTGATCTAAGTCTATCCAAAAAGAAAGAAGGATCGTCAATATGATTCTTAGAAGGATTAAAAAATTCACCTGGTAGCCGAAGAGGCTCACCATACACGAGCTCCGCACACGACGCTCCTAGGTCCTCCTTCCAAGCGCTCCTGATCCCCAAGAGCACCAATGGAAGGACTTCTGTCCACCTTGGATTAGCGTGACACATAATAGCTGCCTTCAGCTGCCGGTGGAACCTTTCTATCATCCCGTTAGCTTGAGGATAATAAGCAGTGGCCGTGTGGTGCTCAGCACCTGTTAGTTCGATCACCTTCTGGAACATATGTGAGCAAAACTGTGAACCTCGATCTGTAGTGATGCTACGAGGCACAACAAACTTCGCCAGCCAACCAGAAATAAAAGTTGAAACGCAGGTTTCCGTTGTAATATCTGGCATGGGAAGGGCTTCAGGCCAGCGCGTAAACCTGTCAATGATAGTTAGGCAATACTTCATGCCAGCCGAAAATGGCAACGGACCTATAATATCCATGTGAATATCTGCAAATCTTTCAGAAGAAAGGGGAAATTTAGAAAACGGTGCGGTAGTGTGACGCACTACCTTCGATGATTGACATGCCTGACACGCTCTTGTCCATACGCGGCAGTCTTTTTTCATACTAGGCCATACGAAGCGATCTGAAATTAATTTATAAGTAGCGCGAATCCCAGGGTGACTGAGATTATGGAAACTTTCAAAAACATTCCTCCTAAGTTGCGGAGTTACATAAGGACGTGGTTTACCTGTCACGTCACATGTAATTTTACCCTGGTGCCTGGAATAGTAACCCGAGCCAACGTCAACGACGTTGTGTCATTCAGTGTTTTTAATTCCTCATCGGCTTCTTGAGATTTCGCTAGCGCTACAAGTATGTCTTGAGCTGTGACGCTCTCCACACGAGAGAAGGTATCAGCCACAATATTCTCAGCTCCTTTGACATGTTGAATGTCAGTAGTATACTGCGAAATGAAAACAAGTTGATTAAGCTGAATAGGTGGAAGCTTCTCTCGTTTTTGTGTAAACACATAAAGTAATGGCTTATGATCTGTATAAATCGTAGCTGGTTAAGCTTCTAGAATGTGTTTAAAATGTTGCACACTCTCGTATATGGCTAATAATTCGCGGTAATAAGCCGGCCAAGACGATTGCTTGGGAGTCAGCTTCTTACTGAAAAACGCTATAGGTTGCCAGCCCTGCTTCACTTCTTGTTGAAGACATGCACCGACATGAGAACTCGATGCATCTGTAAATAATCCAAGTCTAGCATCAGCGACTGGATGAGCTAAAAGTGTTGCGTTAGCTAAACTTTCTTGACACACAAAAACGGCCGGCGAGAAAAACCAGCCAGGAAGCTTAGCTGAAACTTTACAAATTTTTGATTCCTGACCCGTGGGGGGATCCGAAACACTCGCTAATTGCGAACGTAACACTTCATTTTCTTTAAAGATTGGGAAAGTTTTGTCGGCCAACTCTTTAAGTTTTAATTTGAGAGCATTATTTTCATCTTCCAATTGTTGGCATTTGCTTTCCATAATGTTAGTACAACTACAGATTGTACTAGATTTTATACAATGATCAGCGCTGTCTTATGAGTGGGGGTTGCTGGGTTCAATTCCCGGTAGGGATAACTTGGGAATTTATAATTTCTAATTTTCTCTGAGTTAATATGTAAATGATTTTTCTTCAAAGCACGTTTTGCCATTTCCCATTCTGTAACCATTCCCCACTTCTTTTATAGTGAGCAGTTTTCACTGGAGGCACAGACTCCATTATTGTGTGCATGCCTTTAATCTACAGTACCTTCCTAGTTCACGGCGAGCACCCTGTTGGTGATTACTTGATTAGCACAGGCGACGTTGATACTTTCAAATCACGTGCAGGCTTGTCTAATGAAACAATTATGTGCCTCGCTTTGTCAGACGAGGGCGATGGCAACTGATTACATAATGAAATGTAGGTATGTACGGTACAACAATTAAAATAGAGAATCATGTTTAATTTTACAAGTACGATTAGGTGATTAATGAAGCTTGTTGATTATTCATTGAAATCCTTCCCAACTCTACCCTACTCTCAAATCCTAGGTGGTCTAAAATATTTGGTATTCTTTGTTAATGAAAATTGCCTTATGCTACTGCAAGGTAAAAATTTGTTGGTTCACAATTATTTTTAAGTAGAGTGGGGGCATGGGACACCTTCTTTATTACAGACTAGCTGACCCCCGCGACTTCGTTCGCGTGTTTATAGGTTTTATATAGGATCGGATGAGATCCCATAATTCTTTTATGTACCTAAACTAAATGTAACCTAAGTTACTCCTTATAACATCATCTATCTGCCATTGAAAGTTCAGTTAAAATCGATCCAGCCGTTTCGGAGATTAGCTGGAACAAATAGACAGACCAACAAACATAAATTTAAACGCACACCAGTTTAAAATAAGCCGTACGTTCAAAGATCCGGGTCCCAAGTTATTTGAACCCGATACGAAGGGTTGTAATGTCTGTCTTTTCTGAACTAAAAAACCTATGACCTTGAAATATTTACGGGACAATATAAAAAGTACTACCTTTCTAACAAAAAAAGAATGAGTGAAATCGAACAACGCGTTAATGAATTACAGCTAAATACCCGTTTTAACTTTCATCCCCTCTCCCAAGGGAACCGTGCTGAATTTCGGGATAAAAAGTATCCTATGTCCTACCTCGGAGTATAAACTCAAATCGTACCAAGTTTCATTCGAATCCATTCAGAAGTTTCGGCGTGATGCGCGGCCAAGATACAGACAGACAGACAGACAGACAGACAGACAGACAGACAAAAATGAAAAAAATTGCAGTTTTGGTTTCAGAATCGATTATGGAGTGCCCTCCAATAACAAATTTCAAAATATCTTCAATGTACAGAATTGGATCTGTTACAGTTTTATTATATTATAGATAGACATATGAAAGGTGACTGGAGAAATAGTCCTGACTGAAAGGACCGTTCCCGGTCTTCTTTCTTTGGCTAGGAATTTGTTAACGCAATTTTGAGTTTGAATATCTCCAGAACGATTTTTATGTCATCGTCGTCACAGCTGAAAACACTCGTAAGTCCATTTAGAGATTTTCACACGTCGCAGTTTTACGCCGCTTATATTCTGCGATTTCCTACCACTCGTCAGTCATCCATAGAGTACTGCCAACTCCTTCTGGTGCGAGGTTTCTTTGGAACCCCGACATCATTCAATGTTAAGTTAAAAAATTCAGAGCATAGCTTTCCTCAACTGAGGAACTCTGAGCATTCTTATGAGGCCCATAGCTAGCGACCATGTCTCGGAACTGTGTATTTTATCTGGCAGTTACCAAATAAACTCCGCGAACTTAGTCAATACTGGCAACATGCATTGCTCTAACTTGTCTTCAGGCAAAGAGAGATTTTCGACTTAGGCATCTCGAAACTTCTCGAACGTTGCCCAATGCTCATGGTATTATACAAATAAATTTATAAACAAACTAGCTGACCCCCGCAACTTCGTTCGCGTAGATATAGGTTTTTACATAGGATCGGATCGGATCCCATAATTCTTTTATGTACCTAAACTAAATGTAGCCTAAGTCACTCCTTGTAACATTGAAAGTTCCATTAAAATCGATCCAGCCGTTTCGCAGATTAGCTGGAATAAATAGACAGACCGACAAACATAAATTTAAACGCACACCAGTTTAAAATAAGCCGTACGTTCAAAGATCCGGGTCCCAAGTTATTTGAACCCAATACTGAGGGTTGTAATGTCTGTCATTTCTGAACTAAAAAACCTATGACCTTGAAATATTTACGGGACAATATAAAAAGTACTACCTTTCTAACAAAAAAAGAATTAGTGAAATCGAACAACGCGTTAATGAATTACAGCTAAATACACATTTTACCTTTCATCCTCTCTCCCAAGGGAACCGTGCTGAATTTCGGGATAAAAAGTATCCTATGTCCTACCTCGGAGTATAAACTCAAATCGTACCAAGTTTCATTCGAATCCATTCAGTAGTTTCGGCGTGATGCGCGGCCAAGATACAGACAGACAGACAGACAGACAGACAGACAGACAAAAATGAAAAAAATTGCAGTTTTGGCTTCAGTATCGATTATAGAGTGCCCTCCAATACAAATTTTCAAAATATCTTCAATATACAGAATTGGATCTGTTACAGTTTTATTATATTATAGAAGATAGATAGATAGGTAGTTAATTTAAAATTTTCCAATTTCGTGGTTCCTATGTAGACTTGAAATTTCCTTCAAATACAAAAGCTCATGTAGCGACATGCATTATAGATGCTATTTAGGGAGTGGCACAAAGCCTAGAATTCTCCTGCAGCCACAAAATTTTACTTCAGCGTACTAGACATTCTCGGTCCGGGGGTATTTCGTCTCAGTTTAGCGAACATTCAGTTTGGAAACCTGTACTAGAGCAGTGTGATGGTACCTTATTTTCAATGAAATATTTCAAAGTCTTTCAAAAGTAGCTTAGATATTTTCTCAGTGACCTAAGATAGAGGACTTTAAGAGAATGAAGCATTTATAGGCCGCTGCTTTCCAGTGCATAAACGGCTATACACAGCTGCAGACACCTGCTGTCTACCGTTACCACCTACCTACAGTTTACACGCTGGTACCCAACAACTAAACCGTATTTCATGAACAGATCTTAAGGTCACGATATTTGAAATTATAGTAGAGATCTATTCATAATAAGTGGATACCCACGTCTTCGTTCGCATGGATATTGGTTTTAAAAAATTCCGTAGGAATAATTTTGTTTTTTCTAAGCTTCTTTGAGCTCATACCTTGCTAAAAACTGTTAAAAGTTTACTGGTGGATGTTTAGGTAGATCATAATGTAAATATCCACCAGTGAAAGGACCATCAAAATTGATCCAGCCTTTCAGAGATTAGCCAGTAATATTTAAAGTATCTCTTATCTAAGAAAAAAAGAATGAAGAAATCGGATAACACGTTAATGAATTACAGCTAAGTACACCTTTTTACTTTCATCCCCTCTCCCAAGGAAACCGTGCTTTTCGGGATAAAAAGTATCCTATATGTTACTCCGTAGTATGAATTTAATCATGGCAAGTTTCATTTCAATCCATTTATTAGTTTTTGCGTGATGCGCGCACAAACATACAGACAAAAATTTCAAAAATAGCTTTTTTACGTTCTATCCTCAACATCCCCCAGTTATTATTTTGCAAAAATCTATATACTAATATAATAAAGCGGAAGAGTTTGTTTGTTTGAACGCGCTAATCTCAGGAACTACTGGACCAATTTCAAAAATTCTTTCGCCGTTGGATATGTACGTGATCCTTGAGTGCTATAGGCTATATTATATGTACCACGGGCGAAGCCGGAGCGGACCGCTAGTCTTTAATATACAGAAACCACCCACTTCAACGCGTGACACGAACTGTACGGTTGCTAAATTAAGATTAGTCATGAGTAGGAACTTGTACCTATAAAACTGCTCACGTGAATTATAAATGAACTACCCTAGGCCCGCGGCTCCGTCTCCGTCAAAATTGAAAGAGAATTTATTAACTGGCTTCCAAAGAGAAGTCCGTAATAAAGTACTTTATAACACGATTGTTAAGTCAATGTCATCGTTGTATTTCTTCTTTGGTTTAAAATTTTTCTTGATTTTGAACCACTGAGAAAGTAATAGTAGTGAAGGAGCCATACCTACTTTAAAAACGTGTCAAAAATACACTCACACACGCTTAGATTAGGTATCATACACGCACAATCCGAAAACATAAAATGGCGCGTGTTCATTGTGATGTCTCAAGTTGTGCGTGTGTGAGTGTTTATGTATACTATGTTACATTTTAGGGAGGCCATTTTTTGTTTTAATTCTACCGCAAACTGTTTTATTATTATGTCAAAAATGTACCTAATGTTGTCTCTTACACACTTATCAAAATTTTGATAAACTTGAGCTATTTTCCGATCCACTATTTTCTATAGGACATTATGGCACCTCTATATTATTATTATTATCTCTATGTTTTTAACACGTCCCGTACAAATGAACTCCAATTTGAATATTAACCAATCAAATTTAATGAAATTTTGTCTGTAACTAGGGTAAACAGAATAGATGTCACCACTATATGTCACACAATAGATGTCATACCACTAAAATCTAAGCACAAAACGCACGAACTGTTGTATTTTAAGTGACATGATTTTTTAGTGTTTTATAAATAAACCAAACTAAAAAGTAGAAAATAAATAATAGTTTAAAAAAACTAAAAAACACGCTTTTTACAGAAAACCAAACTAAAAAATAGAAAATAAATTTTAATAAATATAAATTAATAATAGTGTGCACATTTTTATGCAATTATGAGAAAAAGAGCAGCATCTGTGATGAGCAGAATTCGCGGGAGTTCCAACAGTATCCTGAAAATGTTATCTGAAAAGCTGGATGGTCCATTTGTGAGACATTGGGTAGGCATACACATGCACCCCAATGTTTCATAGATGTATCATCTACACAAAGAAAAGAATAAATAAATAAGATAAATAGTTACTAACATAGTTCATAAGTAATTAATACCTACTAACAAAATGGATGTAATGTCTGAAAATAAAGATTATTATTATTATTATATTATTATATGGAAAAAATGTCTAGAACCTATAAAAAAATGGTGCCTATAGGTTTGTCAAATATCAGTTAAAATATGTAGGTTCAAAGATAAACGGATTGAAAGATTAACATGTTTGAGCCGATGTCTTTTCTTTCTGGTTCTTCTTGGTTGAAAGGGTATTTCGAATCAGCATTAAACTCATTAGACAATGCGGAAGCATTTTTTAAAACTTTATTCGAATAAAAAAACTTTTCTATATCTATTGAATTCTATTGATTTGAAAACTTAACAAAAAATCAATTGAATATCTTTAAAGCCAATTTGTAATCAAACCTGGGACTACCTAGCGAATTGTGGAAAAATAAGTGACCTTGTCGACAATGTTAGTTAAAATCAACATAGTTAGCACGTCATACAGTCTTGTGTATTATAAAACTAAAGACGCTCTTCATGACGCGACTGTCATAGGGTACCTAAATTTAAAAAAAAATTAAAATGGCGGACTTTCTGCGCTTTAATGTGCGAGCTGAAAAAAAATTTTTTCTTCAAGACCCTCGAGTGGGGTATCAAAATGAAGGGATTTAAAAGGCAAATACAAAAATGTATACAATTATATATTTGAAAACAAGTTGGAGTGATAAATCACAGAGAATGACCGTTTCCTATGTCAGTTCGTAACTACTCAACGACTCAACCTATTTTGATAAATGATACGTCATTAGATTTGTCTTAACAGCGCAAATGTTACTGGGTACGTAAAATTAATAAAAATTCAAAATGGCGGATTTTATACACTTTAATGTGCGAGCTGAAAAAAATTTTTTTCCTCAAGACCCTCGAGTGGGGTATCAAAATAAAGGGCTTTAAAAGGCCAGTACGAAAATGTATACAATCTATATGTTTTAAATCAGTTTGGAGTGACAAATCATGAAAAACAAAATAAATAACAACTACACTGTAAGTGGTACGGTGGTAGTTTATTAACTTTTTAGTTCGTTTTATAACATGGCAGTCGGGTTTTTTAATTTTTAAATTATAGTTATCTCTATGTTTTTAACACGTCCCGTACAAATGAACTCCAATTTGAATATTAACCAATCAAATTTAATGAAATTTTGTCTGTAACTAGGGTAAACAGAATAGATGTCACCACTATATGTCACACAATAGATGTCATACCACTAAAATCTAAGCACAAAACGCACGAACTGTTGTATTTTAAGTGACATGATTTTTTAGTGTTTTATAAATAATCCAAACTAAAAAGTAGAAAATAAATAATAGTTTAAAAAAACTAAAAAACACGCCTTTTACAGAAAACCAAACTAAAAAATAGAAAATAAATTTTAATAAATATAAATTAATAATAGTGTGCACATTTTTATGCAATTATGAGAAAAAGAGCAGCATCTGTGATGAGCAGAATTCGCGGGAGTTCCAACAGTATCCTGAAAATGTTATCTGAAAAGCTGGATGGTCCATTTGTGAGACATTGGGTAGGCATACACATGCACCCCAATGATTCATAGATGTATCATCTACACAAAGAAAAGAATAAATAAATAAATAAGATAAATAGTTACTAACATAGTTCATAAGTAATTAATACCTACTAACAAAATGGATGTAATGTCTGAAAATAAAGATTATTATTATTATTATATTATTATATGGAAAAAATGTCTAGAACCTATAAAAAAAATGGTGCCTATAGGTTTGTCAAATATCAGTTAAAATATGTAGGTTCAAAGATAAACGGATTGAAAGATTAACATGTTTGAGCCGATGTCTTTTCTTTCTGGTTCTTCTTGGTTGAAAGGGTATTTCGAATCAGCATTAAACTCATTAGACAATGCGGAAGCATTTTTTAAAACTTTATTCGAATAAAAAAACTTTTCTATATCTATTGAATTCTATTGATTTGAAAACTTAACAAAAAATCAATTGAATATCTTTAAAGCCAATTTGTAATCAAACCTGGGACTACCTAGCGAATTGTGGAAAAATAAGTGACCTTGTCGACAATGTTAGTTAAAATCAACATAGTTAGCACGTCATACAGTCTTGTGTATTATAAAACTAAACTAGTTTAACACAAGTTATTAGAGTACATGAAAATTGCATTTTAATAGCACCCTAACCGCCATGTGGTGTAATTCGCGGGTCATGACTTGAAAGACTACAGTACAAGTATACACACAGAGTTACTAAGATTGAGACAGTGCAAAGGTACAAATCATTTTTTATTAGCTTCATAAAAATATAAACCCTGTCCGAAAGGCAGAGGCAACAATTTTGTATCTGAAGTAGTTCTTAAACCGTATTAGGATTATGATGAAATAAATCATACAAAAGTCAATTCAATACAAAAGTCAAACATATTATCATACAAATTCAATTACGGTCTTAGTATATTTCAGTTTTCATAAATAACTTTTTTATGAAAACTTCCTCATATTAATTCACAGAATATAAAATGCAAATTGGTAAGCATAACACATAGCTAAATTAGCATAAATTGTTCTTCTTTTGAACTCCTTTTAAGACAAACTCTTTCAAGTTCTAGCAATAATAGTATTCATAGTTTGATTTCAAGAATCTAAAACTTTCATCAATATCGACTTCGCCCAATTAATTTCTTCAGTAAGTAATTAAAATTGTTTGCAGATTGTATATTTAATTTAAGTGTGTATATGATGTATTTTATAAGTACATTTAAGAGTAGTAACAACTTACTCCAGTTACTTTTATGTAATTCTAATACTTAATTGTTCAATTGTCATTAATTGTTTCCGCCAGATTTATACGAAGAGAAATAATTAATAATGTGGGATTGATTATTTTCATACATAGTTATACAGGGCTAAATAAAAAATACCAAAAAGCTCTCGGTACGTAATTGTTATCATTAAAACTAACAACTTTTGTTCTACGACTTTTTTTTAAACTCGATATTTTGTGAAATATTTGATATTCAATATTTTACATAGATTCTCTCCTTGTAACTACTCTGTAACATCGGCGACGCCGCACGACGCACAGGGTAATGTCACTCTAGAGAAATAACATAATTTATTATTTTTTTTGTATGAAAAAAATTAATGCGGAATTTTGAAAAGTCGTAGAACAAAAGTTGTTAGTTTTAATGATAACAATTACGTGCCGAGAGCTTTCTGGTATTTCTTATTTAACCCTGTATATGAATAAATTTGAGTACAGTACTCAGTACTGTCGAAGTTAGCTCTATCAATTTCTAGCTCTACAGAACAGGGGAATAATGAAATGTCTGTAAGGAAGGTGTCTTATGAATACTGACTACCACCCCATGTCGCGATTTAACTTGTCAGAGGAGTAACAAATGAAGAGAGAAGCTTTGGGGAGCCGGGAGATAATCCTTGCTTCAACATTTAATTATTATAGTCGTCAATTTGAGGGATGATTTGCAGATCACAATAATTACACGAGTCTCGTGTGCTTCTTGTATCGGGTTAACGAGGTACGGAAATTAGAGATGGGTTTATACGTACCTACTTATGAGAGGTACTCTGTTATACCTACTAGAGACGGTAATGTTCTGAAAAAGTATCTGAATCTGTCAGCTGTCGAACAAGACAACCGACCACTTGCGTTTTTCTGCATAATGTAAAATATAGCTAGACCAGATATAGATGTAGGCATAAAAAATCCAATAAGAAGGCATTAGAACTGCAGCTGTGTACTAATTCAATTTAAACAGAACACATATCACCACCTTACTGCATACACAAAGTTAGTTCTACGCAATATCGCAAAAACAAGCATACAGAATGAAGCTGTAGGATTAGCGCGTTAAGGTTGCAAATGCATCTATCTCATCGTTCGCTTATCGTTGTGCTTGTGACGTCCGCGTCCTCAGCACGGTGACAAGGTCACGCATACTTAGCATTTCTAGTGCCTTATTATTAGAATTTCTGTGCCTGTACGGTTCGTAAGAGTTTGTTCAACTTAACAACATTGATTGATATCGAATATCAAAACACTACTAACTAACATCAGAGCAAAATGGACTTTAGCTGTCTATTATAATTTTAAATAAAATTAAATGAACTAAACTAAATGAACTTTATGTCAATTGCATAACATACAAATTAAATAGGAGCCAAAAAAAGGTCGCGCGTCTTCCGCGGAATTCTCGAGAATTCCCGTAGCTACTGTCGGCGCCGTCTGTGGAATCCGCGGGAAGTGGCGCGAACGGAGAGTCCGTTGGGTCGGTCACAGCAGTGTCGTGCCAAGCGTTTAGCTGGAATGCGCGAGAATTCTCGAGCATTCCAGCGAATTCGCGCGCCTTCCGCGTCATGAGGCGAATTTGACGCTTCGATTTCACCGCGGTGTAAATTAAGCCTAAGAGTTTCACCTCATAATATTATTTTATTTAACTTTGGCTTTTTGTTTCTATTGTGTTGGTATAGTCGGGAAAGTAAATCATTATTATCTATTATTTGTTTTCACATTGGTACCTTTAATATTATATTAGAAGTTTTTGTGCGCACTAGTACTTACTTTCTTAGTGTTTTATGCTGAAGTTTTAGTCTAGTTATTAATTAATAATATGAGAGTGGAGGGAAAACGAACAAAGATTGTACAAAAGTTACAAAAACACTACATAGTAAACAAGATTTGGTTTTGCTGTATTTTAATGGATGCCTTTTTAATTTATAACTTTAACAAGTATATAAATTAAAAAATTTAAAAACCCCCGACATTCGCCATTTTGTGGTAGCAGCCATCTTGGATTTGCATAGTGCTATTTTACTAGTCAAGTCCTTTCATTTGATACCCATATTGAGGGTGTTGTGATAAAATATGTAATCCGCCATTTTGTAGCGGCGGCCATATTGGTCTGATTTTCATCAAACATAGCTAACAACACTCTCGACTAATTCACCTTTCAAACTAAAAAACCGCATTCAAATCGGCCCACCCGTTTGAGCGCCACAGGGGAACAGACAGACACACACACACACACACACACACACACACACACAGACACGTCAAACTTATAACACCCCGTCGTTTTTGCGTCGGGGGTTAAAAATACATATAGTGAAAATAATATATTTTTAAACTTAATTTAATTTAAAACTAAACGCACTACGATAAATAGATATTTTTATAATTATTCTTTCTTTGACGTAAATACCTATTAAATATTGTTTTATATTCGTTTACAAGGTTTTTATTTCTATGGAAACGGAAAAATCCTGTCCTACTTCGTTGCCTGAAACGTTAAAAGTGTAGTTAATTAGAATTCAGGGAAAAATGTGATGAAAAAAATGCTTTTTTAGGATAAATTAAAAACAAAGAGAAAATCATTGAGGCTTTTAAAATATATAATGGAAAGTTTATAATTATCTCTTTTCTTTATTAATTACCATGGTCTTCTTTCTTTTAATTATATAAGCTTGTATGCTTTTGTTTCGTAGTGTTATTTATAGGATACCTCATTAGTTCGGTGGGGTGATTTTCGTATCGTCAAATAAAGATGCGGGCTTCATTCCTGGGTTTGTAATTTTTGGAACTTTGATCGATGGTTTTGAAGTAAATAAACTTGTAGAGTTACAAGAAAATAAAAAAATACGGTTCCCTAATAAAACAACTTTGTAGGTACTTATTTAACAAAATAAGATTACAAAAGCTATTTAAATCGTAAATCCCATTCATTCGCTAATATTTGAACGTATTATGTATTCTACATGTTTCAGATTTCGAACTCATTACTTAGTCGAATCTTTTGTGAATAAGATACGATACGTTTGATCTACAAAAGCTTTGAATTTCGCAACTTGATCCTGAATTTGTACTTTTGGAGAGTTACATAAAGTAATGTTTTCGTAAGTATTCAATGTAAACATCTTTGTAACAAAGTTAACGTATTTTCTGTAAGTAGGAACTCGTATACGAGGTTAAAGTCATGTATTCATTAAGCAAAAATTGAGGTAGGTACAGACAATGAGGATCATGAACGATTTTAGGCAAAAACGCAGTTTTCTAGGATTTGAAAAGCAAAAAATAAGATATGGTTAGTTTTTTTAAACGACCAACTGACATAATATTTGGAATCGCAGTTACTTTTGAACTCCAGAATCAGAGAATCAGCCATTCCTTAAATCGTCACCTTTGTTACGAGTAATAAATTAATATAATATATGTGGTAAAGCTCTATGGTATAACAGGTTATACCAGATATTTTTACTTATTTAAAGTCTTTGTTTGATGTATTTTATATGCCACATTCAATGTCCGCGGTTCTGTTTATTGGAATAGATAACTCTTTTCAACGAATTGTCACGTTAATTAGTTGAATTTCGTTTCAATGCACAATTAATCCACGATTATAGCTCAACATAGAATTTAATTAAACCCCAGACTAATTTAGGCTGCGATTTAATTTTGTTTTATGTGTACATAATATATGTGTACATAATATACTTCATCCGAGTAGAGGAATACGTGCATGGGTATGGGCGTATAATAATCTAGAATTTAATTAAACCCCAGACTAATTTAGGCTGCGATTTAATTTTGTTTTATATGTACATAATAATATATGGATTGCACGAGCATAAACAATGTTCTATCTGCATCATACTCTGTTAAGGAAATCTGGCAAACCACAGACATAGATACATATTTTATTACATTGTAGCGTTTATCTATCTACAAAATTTCATTTAGTTTGATCGATTAATGTACAAATAGGTAATTATATCAAACTTCAAAGTTTGTATCTGGCGCACTCGAGATCAGCCGGGTTATTCTGTAACTTAGTTAGCAACTGAAAATAGTTGCCAACGAATTAGTTTGATATACATTGCTGCTTTACTGTGGGAAATATAAAGTGTTTTCATAATTTTACACAGTAAAGCAGCAATGTATATCGAACTAATTCGTTGGCAACTATTTTCAGTTGCTAACTAAGTTACAGAATAACCCCCCAGGTCCTTTTAAAAGTGATACATGATCAGACAATGCCTAGCTATTACACAAAAACCACTGTAACAAAGATTGAGTTAAGTCCACAGTAAATTTCAAAAAAAAATCTAGTCGCAATTTTAATTTTCAATAGCCCCAAGGCAGCTCAACACAATCATTTGAAATAATACAATCCCTTTTTTACTTTTTTTAAGTTCCTTGAGTTATAACATAAGCTGTGAGCGATTTTAAACACAACGATTTAACTTTCCTAAAGTTGTAAAAGTTGTAAAGTGAAAGTTGATAATTATTTTAAATCGAATATAATATTTTTTAATGCAATTACATTGTTCTAGTTTTTCGCTGATTTTCTTTAGTTAACAATAAAAACGCTAATGAATGCACTGTTACCTACCAAAGCACTCTCAATGGTAGACAAATATTAATTAATGGTATACGCGTATGGGTATGGGCGTATGGGTTTTTGTTTTTCAAAATCTAGAATTCATATCGTTTTCCCTAGAAGGTGACCAATGAATATCTCAAGTGCTTAGATCAAACATTTAACTTCCCATCATCTGCATCGCTACCTTCTATGATTTATACCATCAAATAAGAATCAAACAAAACACGACGTACTGTATCCAAACTGCTAACTTTTATTTTAACATTTTTTAAGCTTTCTTCCTTTATAAGCTCAACGGGGATCACCTGATTGCCGCCGGGCAACCCTTTTGTGTGTTACAGTAGGCAATAAAGTGGCAAATCAGGGTTTACTCCGGATTCACAGCGTATTTAGGGCCAGCAATATTTTTTTAATCATTCGACGCTAAAACCCACTTTTTGCATTATAAATCCATGGGTAGGAAAAATAAAACCGTAAAAGATTTTTCTAAATGAAATTTGATGAATACAAATTATTTTATTTATTTAAAAAAAAAAAATTGAAAAGTTAGTAAAAAGGCACGTATACACCGTTTTAGATGTCACTCGCAGCGTTTAGAGAAAACGTGCAGCTGCAACAGTCAGCCGCATCGGGCGTATTGAAGAAAATGCTGTTGCCGTCAGCAGCAGTCGGCGCTGAGTGATCTCTACTGGCGCATTTTTACAGCGTGCCCGATGTTGCTGACCTCACTTGTGTTTCTAGTAATGACAGATACACCTTTTGCAGTCATGTGTTTCGTGAAGTTGTTGCTAGATGGCACTACGGGTGGGTTGCATGTCACACGGTTAGGGGTTAAATTTTACCATCAAAAAATTTTTTTGGTTGAATAAATCAGGGCTCAAAAGACGCTTATAATCTTAACCATTGGGGTACAAATACTGAATGAAGCGTCCTACTTTGGTTGTTTAACTTAACTTTAACCACTCTGATATGACTCTTAATGGTAAGTAACCACTCTTTGCGTCTCTTGGAGATATATCAAATAGGTCCTATCTACATCAACATTATTTTCTTGGTATAGATTTGAAATAGGTACCTGACTTCTAAGGACCGCAAATAGGTACTTATATCTGGAGGTTTCTCCATAGTGAATTTCTATGGTTGCAACCGCGCAAATCGTTAATCATTAAAATTAATATCGCCCCATGTTCCGCTAAGCGTTCCTTATTCATTCCGTTTCCTTAATTAAGCAATCTGTTTACAACGGGCCAATTAATTGGTGTTCCCATTGTTCAATGCGAATTTAATAAACTCTGCAAAATGGTCTGGAGTGTTTCCGAAGCCTTTTTATATTTTATTACCTTCTCGGTAATCAATCATTGTTCGGTTCTCGGTAACTCGTGTAGAAAAGTTATGCAATTCGTCGATCAATATAGTTTTTTAGATCCATTCCATGTCAAATGGCTTATTTAATTATGGCTTATTAATAGCTTATTAATTTCAGTCAAATTGAGATGTATCTGTTCAAATTTTTTTGATGTTACATTGATTGAATCTAGAAATTAGGTACCTATATGTATGAAAAATCTTCTTTGTCTATTATTTTTTTGACGTGATAATGTGTTATAAATCGACGAACGTCAGAAGCACGCACGAAAAACTATGACTCATTGTCACGTTTCGCCTAGCCAAGCGTGCAAGCGAAAGCGCGGAACAAGCGATGGAGAGGCAATATTTTCGACGTTATCACGTAAAATTATCGTCCGTAAATCGACCTTACAGACAACCAATTTTTTTAATATTATTTAGTACCAAATAATGTGAGTTACATTAATAGGTATTACAAACATATTACGTGTCGAATTGATAACCTTATTTTTCAAGTAGGTTAAAAGTACGCAAGGTTTTGTAACGTAAGTAACGTAAAATTGTCTACGCTTTTCCGCAGGCATTATTATTCGCCTACGTCACTGCCGCTTTCAGGTGAGGCGCCTATGATTTAGTACTTGATTACGGCATACATATGCACAAAAATGTGAATGTATCGACATTCTAGCATTAGGTATATTCATGACTTCCTAAGATTTCGGAGTTATGCGTTAGCAGACTATTTCTATATTCATCTACAAGTTAGCCTTTGTATTAGCAAGTGACTAAGCATTCTAAGGCGATGTGCCCACCTATGTAAAGTGACAGTAACGGAATTTTGGAGTAGCATTCAGCATGACTCTGACACGACATTCGATGGACCCACCAGAGAGATATCAGAGCTACAAACACAATCGAGATAATGTGGTCGCCGATAAAGATGAAGCTGCTCTTGCTTAACTACTTACACATTTTGAATATTCATTCAAAGACGATTTTGGCTGCATCCTATGTGGGAAAAAAACTAAAAACTGGCGTTAGATTCGTCATTATGAAGGAATTACGAGTAAATACATACCCCGGGAGATTTAAGACATTAATCCTTCATTTTTCAAAAAAAAATACGTTACTTACCACTTCCAGGCGTCACTAGTAGCACGCTCAGTAACACTTCAGGTCGTGCAATGTCACGCCACGCAAATGGGCACTCCTCCATACAATTGCTTTGAATGTTGAAACGATTGGTAAGTTACGCGCCAGATTACCTACTCGTGATATCACGCGTCGCGTAACACGTTACTTAGGTGGGCACGGCGCCTAAAGTGGAAGCGGGCTAATCTAGAAGAGGTATGGCAGTTTTTTCAAACCCGTATCTCTGATCGGATTCTACGCGTCATCGTACCAGAACGTTAAATCGCTTGGCGGCAAGACTTTGCCAGTAGGGTGGTAACTAGCCACGGCTGACGTCTGACCAGGCCAGAACCAGACCAGACCAAATGCACCTGCCGGGAATCGAACCCGGGACCTCCCATTTATAAGATTACAGTGCTCACCACTGTGCCAGGGTTGTCGAAAAAACGCTCCCACTCAGTGGACGGGTGACATCAAACGAATCACTGGACACAAGCGGCACAAGGCAACTGAGTGTGGAAATACCTTCAAAAGACGTATGTCCACTTTCAATCGATTGATATAACGACCGACATCTTTGTTAACACTATTATTATTACTTATATACACTACATATACAGTCATATATTAATTTATTTTATTTTATTTATTTTATTTATTTTATTTTTATATTTTTTATTTATTTTATTTTATGTCAAATGACCGAACAAACTATGCCTTAATTTTGTATGCCACGCAACCTGAACTGTGGCACTTAGTTCTTGGTATGAGAATCTTTTTTCTTTATAAGTTAGGAACCTACTTTAGTTTGAAACTTTATGTATATACGACGATGTACTAGATTTTATTACGATGTTTTCTTTCGCCGAAACATGCGTGTTGAATTGTAAACACGTCATATTAACTATTCGCGGGAATTTTTACCTCGCATGCACGCTGGCCGTTCATAACTCGTTGAGTGAAACACTTTTTAGGCTGACGACAGCTTGTGTCACCGTGTTTTATACAAAGGTTTTAGGCTCAATTTAGACCGCGGCGGAATGGATGGAATGGAAGCGTCAATTTCGCCTCATGACACGGAAGGCGCGTGAATTCGCTGGAATGCTCGGGAATTCTCGCGCATTCCAGCTAAACGCTTGGTACGGCACTGCTGTGACCGACCCAACGGACTCTCCGTTCGCGCCACTTCCCGGGGATTCCACAGACGGCACCGACAGTAGCTACGGAAGACGCGCGACCTTTTTTTGGCTCCTATTTAATTTGTATGTTATGCAATTGACATAAAGTTCATTTAGCTATGTACAATTTCGTTGCAAAAAGTCGCTTCCATTCCATCCGCCGCGGTGTAAATTAAGCCTTATACAGGTAATGCTAGAATAAAATAAAACAGATAAAACCAGTAAAATAACTAGTTGGTACCCTACCACAGGCCCTCGTTAATTGGCTGCCTAGATTTTTACCAATTTATAGACGCCATTAATTTTGCAGCCGACGACGACGACGGTGATGATATAAATCTACACCAAATGTACCATAGACCACATACATAAATACTTAATTATATGAAACCTTCACCGCCGATTGCTGCTATGACATCATTGTTCATGATCAAATCACGAATGATGCCTTATCATAACGAAATTAGATTGCAATAAGGACCAAAATTTATGTCTTTTTTGTTTTCAACCGGCGGACATTCTCGGGCATTGCTCGCTTATATGCGTACCAAACGCACCACCTTTCTTTGGTGCGTTTGACGTTCATAAAGGTGTGAAATCAACTTTAACTACAGGCTTGTCTATAATGGTGCATTTTATAACTTAAAATTATTATTATTAAAATAATCTAAAATAAGCAACCTAATCACGGCCTCGAATGATTTATCAGCATTTATTTTAATTTAACGAAAACAATATAGATCTAGTATATTAAATACGCTCGTAGAATAAATAAGCTAAGTAGAGTTGAATCCAAATCGCGTGCTCATATTTAATCCAGTTTAACCTGTAAAATATACTGACTCTTTGCTAAGCCAATTAAGGTGATCTACGGCCGTCGGGTTGATATTAAGTATTTATGGCCCATTGTTTCATAAAACCCTCGAAAGTGTTGCCACTAATGAAGTGGATTTTAGCGTCTTTTATTTACTTTAATCTGAATATGTACTGTGTTTAAAGTAGATTTATGCTACACCATGCATGGGCCGAGTCGTGCCCAGTATGCTTAGTCTCAGTTTGCACAGCTCGAAAACTTTCGGTTTTAAGACATTTATTTCTCAAAAAGAACACAAAAGTTCACTTATAATGACAATTAACAAATTTTTACATTTTACTAAATACTACTGATCGAAACACAAAGACTTCAGAGTAGAATGGACCTTAACTGACTTATTTTAAGGTTTGAGTTTGCCAATACATTCAGCATTCGTCTACAGCCAGCGCCCGAGCAGAAATGTTGTAAAATGAATATTCAAAATATTAAATTACGACTTTAAATCAAGAGGCTTTGGGTTCATTTTGCATTACATATTACAGTTATTCGATATTCAATAATTGGCATAGTTTTGGAGGTGCGCAAACTCAGAATACCTGTACCGGTGCGCTGGGGCAACTGTCAATAGTTTTTCACACAAGACAAACGCGTGACACGGTCTAGCATAAATGTTGTAAACACTATGTAATGTGTTTTATCGTTACTGATATAAGCGATCGAAACCTACAAAGTATTTGTAACAATTGTACCGATAACAAAAATGTGGCTGAAAACTAATACGAAGTTATTTTTATAGTATTAATTTGGAAATGTCTGTACTCTGTGTGCTTAGTCTAAAGCGGAGCACTCGAAAACGAACTCAAAAACTATTGATCGATTTCAGAGTAAAATAGACCTAAAATGGCTTGTATTAAGGTTTGAGTTCGCCAATACATTCAGCATTCGAACAATGCTGAATGTATTGGCGAACTCAAACCTTAATACAAGACATTTTAGGTCTATTTTACTCTGAAATCGATCAATAGTTTTCGAGTTCGTTTTCGAGTGCTCCGCTTTAGACTAAGCACACTGTACCTATACTATACAAATACTCGTACATGTCGGCTTTTGTATATTTAGAGAGTAACTTTATAGTATTATTTCACTCTAATCCGTTAAACCATTATCGTTCCAAATTCTTTGATGTTAGAATTAGTGTGGCGTGTGTAATTTTAGACAAAAATATTTAAATACACGTCACTTATGCACTTTACATTCTGACCAACATTTTAGTCTACGTTATAGGTATAGATCGACCAGAATCTCATGAAAAATAGGGAAATGAAATTCCAAGGTTAGCAACACTACGGCTGCCCTAGCGATAAACAAAGTAATTGACATTTTTTGTGAAATTGACTTTTTGCATTAACAAAAGTTTTATGTCGAGTAGTTTTTTACCACAGTTTAATATTTCAAATAACTTGAACCGTTTACTGAAATTTAAATTGCCCAAACAAAGTAACTGCACACACTAACCCGGAATATAAATGCAAAAACCAAGTAAACAACAAGCACAACACAAAAACAAAGTAATTGGATGTTGATTACTTTGTTTTTGTATTTAAAATGCAGTTGCTGGATTTTTCGTTTCGTGGAACGATCCCAGGTAAGGTGCTCTGAATGTAATTACTTTGTTTATCACTAGGGCAGCCGAGTTAACCTAGTGTTGCTTACTACAAATTTTAATTTCCCTATTTTTCATGAGATTCTGGTCGATCTATATCTACCTACTGTGTTGTCAGTTGTATCACTACATATTATAAAACAAAGTCCCTCACCGCGTGTGTTTGTCTGTTCGCAATAAATTCAAAAACTACTGAACGAATTTTTATGCGGTTTTCACCAATAGAAGAGAAAGGTATATAAATATGACGATAATAGAGCCGTGAGCTCTATGTTCTAGCTATTTATAGTCCTACAAATATATATCCTTTTGCCTGCGGCTTCGCCCGCGTGAATTTAGTTTTTTCACAAATCCTGATTGAATCGAGGATATCCAGTTCCCATTCCCGCTTCCTTTTCCAACCTTTATACCTACTTTCAATAAAGTTTGCTATAATAATCTACCTATAGCAGTAGCTGCGGATTTCGGTTTTTTCAAAATCCCGCGGGAATTGTGGATTTTTCCAGAATAAAAAGTCTATGTATTAAGTCAGGGCATAATCTATCTTCATTCAAAATTTCAGCCAAATCGGTTCAGTAGTTGCGACATTAAAGAGTTACAAACATACACACAAACTTTCGCCTTTATGATATTAGTGTGATTGTTTAATTCACAGTGGCGTCATTCATTCCACTGGGTCAGATAATAATAATAAATGTCCACCCTTTAGCCACCAAATTAATGTCAATCACGTTTATTAGCGGATGCGTAAAAAAGATAAAACGGTAGCAGTTCTCGAAGCGTCAATCCAAAAAAAAGTATAAATTTCTACTGAAAAAAACTGATAGTGATAAAAACCCCTACCCTTTTTACATCGGTCAGCGGTTTATTGAAGAATTTCGGGTTTTAATTAAAATATTTCTGTCACATTCTTACGCACATTGCCTTTTTAGGGCGGCCATTGAGATTTGAGGAAGTTGTTAAAATACATATTCAAATATCCAGTTCTATATCTTAAAAGCGACATCATTATTGTATCAAGTTGATAATATAGATGTACGTTTTATAGTATTTTTATATCTTTTGACTTATCTATGTAAGTGTAAAATGTTTGATATTGTATGTAAGATGGAACGTATTTTTGCCTAATCTTCCATTAAACGCTGTCTGTGTTTCATTGAGTCCGCCGTAGAAACAATTAATTATTATTTATTTATAACTTATTATTCAAACATTTGTCAAACGTACAAAAACAATAAACGTTCAAAGACGATTTATGCGTCGGCTATAACGTTTTAAAACGTGCTTCTATTGATAATATAATTTAATAAATATGTGTTTTAAAGCCTCAATAGACCTGAAAACCTCGAAATTCGATGGTGCTAACACAAGCTTTACGCTCATTAGTTGGATGGGAAAGGGAAATATAATTAACTATAGTGAAATTATAAATATCAAATCAAATTATAACAAAGCTCCTTGTGTAATTTTGTTATTCAACGTGAAGATATTGACATTTTTCACCACCAATAAATGCAATTTCGGATGAGCAAGTGAGAATAATTGTCTTTTTATCCAAATTTTACCCTCTGCCTTAGCCATGTAGGTAGGTAAGAATATTGACTGATCACTTATTCAAGCAACTTATTTAATGGTGATCATGTTTTATTTTAGTAAAGGTAACTTACATTTAACTTCTGACAGTGTTATGACAGATTTACACACAGGTAACGTTAACATGAAAAATCACACTCGGCCCTAATAAAAATAAATGTTAAGTACATCTGAAATGTAGCGTTTTTATAACATCAACATGAAACTTTGTGAAGCTCGCGAGCACCATTTTCTAAATAACACTTTGAAGTCATATTGAATTAGTTGGGGCGAATTTCTTATTTACGCGTTGATTTATCGGCGACGTCCTCTGAGGTACGGCTCGTATGTTCCTACTTAATCTTGATTTACGCGACCGTTGCGTCTTGTCGCTGCCCAGATACGGTTTTAAATTATTTACGGTTCACACGTGAAGTTTGTCCGAGGGCTTAGATTCCATCGTCAGACAACAACAGGTGTACCTACCTATGAGACAACAGGCAGTTTTCACCATCTAACTCTAATAGAAGAATGAGATGTACTTATGACTGTAAAATCTAGACTTGTCTTAAAGTAAGAGCCACAAGTTGGCCTACATGAACTAAATAATTTTGAATTCTGAACACCTAAACTAAAGAAATAAGAAAAAAATTACTAATAATTACTTACAGACATAATAATCTTGTAAAGATTTCCAATTCTCATAAAAATGTGTTAGAAACTAGCTACTGCCTACGACTCTATATCTGCCTATTAAAACTAAATAAGTTCGTAATAGGTATTTTTGAGCCAGAAAGATTAAAGAGAAAAACAGTAAAGAGAGGAAGGTTCTTTTCACTACATTGGGAATAGTTTACCGAAGACCACATTAATTATTATTAAGTGATTCCACTATTTCCACTAAAAGCTAGTTAGTCTATATAAGCAACAAAATAGCCTCAGCACTGGATACAAGTGATTCAATCAAACAACTCAAGTACTTTATAGGTATTAGGTACAACTGATAAAAAAGGAAGCTAATGATGGAAGAAATAGAAGCGTGGTTTTTTAGATTTCCGTACCCAAAGGGCAAAAACGGAGCCATAATAATATAGCTCTGCTGTCTGTCTGTTTGTCTGTATGCGTGTCACAGGCCTCTAGCTTATAGACGAAATGAGTTATTATTATTATTATTCAGATTTATAAGTATCACTTTGAAAAACTTAATGAATTAATATAGAATCTGTCGTAGTATTCAAATATTAGTTCAAATAGGTGAACATGTTTTTTTTTATTAAATGTTTTGTTTTCACAAACAAACTGTGTTCAACAGGTTCAGATTATCATTTTATAGCGGATGAATTATTAAAAGCCAAGTCATATTTGCCAAGGAGGGAGTTTTAAACTTTCTTTATCAAATAGAAACTTTGTGGGCATTAAACTTTGAGATAGTGGTATTCATGAAACAACTCCACGGGTAGAGCAGTTTTACTTCCACGGGCGACTTAATGTGGAATTTGTTGTTACTTTTACAGTTCACGGTATTAAGTTATTCAATGATAACAAGCTTGGTTTAAACGTTTTTTTTTTGTTGATAGAATAAAATAATTAGGGTAAAACCCGGATAGATGCCGCAGTTGGATAGATGCCTCAGTGTCAAAAAACCTGACTTCCCAAACTCGCGACTAAAAATTGATAGTTTAAATAAGAAGCGCAGGCCCCCCAAACCTCAGGCCCCTACATACATTTGTATTAAAACAATTTGTTTCGCTTGTGCGTGTGATTATCTCCGCAGCGAACGCGGCAAATCCTTCAAAGTTTTAGAGGCGAGTATTTGCCGTTGTATAACTTTTGAAGTAGTAGAAGATTCTGTTATATTTTTTATTATGTCAATACACTGGTTCAATAAGTGTACACCTAAGTGTAAATAATCGCTCTTTAGTTTTTAGTTTATTTAATAAATAAAAGGGCATCTATCCATATCAAAAAGGATAGTTGCCTCGATTTTTCGAGGTATAGGTGCCCTTAGAGGCATCTATCCCCTTATATACCTATAGATATATCAAGTATTTATTTAATATTTTTAATGTTCTTTTATATTTTTATTTCTTTTTTCAATAAATTCCTGATAGTTTTAATATACTTCGGGGCATCTATCTCTTTCAGCCCGATCTGTCCAGTGGTTTGAGCTGTGCGTTGATAGATCAGTCAGGCAGTCAGTCAGTCAGTCACCTTTTCCTTTTATATATTTAGATAATAAAACCTTATGAAACTATGTATTTTGCTTATTTTTTTTCATAGGGCATCTATCCTTTTTAGTATTTTCATAGTGGGGCATCTATCCACACAGGTAGGCATCTATCCTCAAAAAAAAGGGTCTGCGAAAAGTTAAATTCTGCAAAATCTGTAATCGTTAGGACAACAAAAACAAGTCATAATGGAACCCAAAAGATTAAACTAGCTATATTCATAAATATTATTTGTGATAAATTAATATTTTTAAAGTTATGAGGCCATTTCAAAAAGTGGGGCGTCTATCCGGGTTTTACCCTACTTCTATCGCATATTTCATTTCTAAATTACTTAACTACCTATTTTATATTTTAAATTAACAAGCTTCCTCTTCTCCAATTCGATTTGAGATGCTATAAGTGTTTTTAGTATCCAAAAATCTATTTATATCTACCTCAATGTCCTTCCTAGGTACTGTAGGCACCTGTAGGTACCTACTATTGTACATGTCCTTAAGTTTAAACAAAGTAAAGAGGCTAAAGTTTATAAATCCTGAAAGTTTCTTAAAGGACTCTTCCTCAGAAATTTTCTGAACATTTGTCTAACCAGCCGCGGCAGTCGAAATGCGACTTTAATATTCTCGAATTATATTAATAAACGAAAACGGATATCATTAACAACGCCCGAAATTCCCATAAGAAAAATTATCCGTTGAAAGGAAACGCAAAAGTAATTTCACTCAACGACGCATAAAGGATCGCTCCCATAAATAATACTGTCGTTTGTTAAACATAACCGGTATCGTGGAATGGATCACTTAATTTCGATTACCGAGAACAATAAGGCGGCGGAAATTATTCCTTTTTATTTTTTTCGATTGTTTTTTTTTTTTTTCAATTTTCGATACTGAGGGGCCAAAATCGAGACCAGTTGTTAAACTTGTTACAGTTTTAGGTATACTTATTACAGTATTATTACAAGTAACTTGATGATTGCGGTATAAATTGCGACACAGATTTAAAATTAGTTAAATGCTAATTTTAATTAAATATTTTTTTTAAATTTTAATTAAATAAATTAGTTAAATAAAAATTAGTTTTTGACATCTAATTTGATTTGATCAAAAAATTCATTTGATGTCAAAAAGGATTTAGATGCAGTTGAACTACTGGGAGAAAAAGTCTTATAGTTCAATGATTGAACTTTTCCCCACAATTATTTATAGATGTATTTATTGAATTATTTATATATATTAATCGCTCATTTCCATTTTGTACTAGTGGGAATGAACCTAGTGGGAGGTTTACCACACTGCAAGTTGGCCGAGAAAGGTTAAGATTAACAACATTAACTATTTTTATTTTTTCCTTTGTTTACATAATCCACATCATAACAAACAATAAATTATAATAAACTTTCAAAACAAAATACCGACTGCTTAAAAACAAAATGTAGGGTGACTTTTTGTTGGCTATTTACTTTAGAACACCCTTCTCAATGATGCGCATCGGTTCAAGTCGAACCCATTATTTTAATAGGCAATCAATATGTTCCCTATAATTACCCAATATTTCACGTCGGCTAAGATAAACTAATTAAGTCTGTTTGAATATTTGCCTTGAAAATTGGTTGATATATGTAGATAGATCATTAAGGCGGTTGGTTCAAAATGTTCTCATATTTGGTTTGGTACGCTTAACGTTCTAGATTTGAGTGATTCACAGAAAATTCACAAAAGATTCACAGAAAATTCAATAGAAAAATCTTTTCGGAAATTATAGAAAAGTGTTAATTCAAAAATAATCTCTCACAATATGTTTCACTCACAGTGTTTGGAATTCCTTTCCAACCGAGAAGAAGTTAAATCCGTAACGCAAAAGTATAATTACTAAAATATACAGCCAAAATATTAGTAGATATTATTGCAGCATAGAAATTTTCCTATTACTGCGTGCCACAGTTGGCTTGGAATGGAAAAAATATACGTTATGACAGTACTTATTAAAAATAATATAACAAAAAAGAAGTTCGGCTCGTAATCCATAACACAGAGAAGCTTTCAGGAATAATTTTAAATAAACTCAACGCAAGACACCGATCCAGAATTCACTGAAACCCCCAAAAAAATTAAAGAGACACTGTTATCATTCCCTTCCAATGAGACACAGATGTCCTAAACATTTTAAGTTTTCTAATAACACAAATGGACTTTCCCACTCACCCGGGCCAGTGATAATATTATTTTATCCCCCCTGAATTGAACCGTCTCTGTCAACTAGCCAAAGTTTGACGGGGAACATTTTTATTTACTTTTCTCTGACACGAGAGAAATAAATTTCCTTCTCTTGAAATATTAAGGTCTTTTTTACCTCTGAACTTTACAAAGAAATTAAAAGAATACCCGCCATTTTATTAAATTGTATTGTGTAGAGATATTAATTATTTCATTTAGTAACCATTGGTGGAATACTAAATCGTATTTTAAAACTTATGCGCCGACATTTGTTATATGGAAAAAATGGTGGGAATTATTGTAATCTCACCCCTATTTTTTAGTCTAATTTGACCGGTCTATTATTCGAAAGCAACAGAAAATATTAATAGGAACCGTTAGTCCGCTTAAGTCCTTATCTAGTATGAACACCAAGAATTCTGTAGGATTTTATCTTTGAGAACGTACATCCCTGCATGTGCATACATTGCGTTACGCTCTACTGAAACTCCAGTACCCGTAATTCTAAAACGCAGTTCACGTCAAATGAACAATACGGAGCTTTATGCCTCAAGACATAAGGAGAGTATTCCCGTAAATCCAGTTCAGTATTGAGCTAGCAATGTCCAGCGTATGAGAATAAAAAGTAAGATTCCACCATGTCTGACCATTTCCGACGGCTATTATTCCGTCTCCCTCTATATCCGTTTCCGGCTGCCGCGAAAACAAAATACGGCACAGAAAAAGGAGGACATCGCGCGATTCATGCTACCTACTGATTCATTAAAAACAATGTCCCACAAATGAACAATATAGTTCATTGAAATGTTACATGAGCTTTGCATTTATTAGAGGACGCAATTTTATTTTTGGGACATGTGTGGGGGGTCAATAGAAGCTTAATCTCAAGTTTGTGGGGTCGCCACCCTTGTCCCCCGGCCGCCATCTTGGAAAACACTTTTTTCGCGATATCTCGGAAACTATGCGTCTTACAAAAAATTCGTAAAGACATAATTTGTAGCAAATTGTTTTGCCTACAAATATGTTTTTATAACTTTTTGCCCTAAATTAAAAATTAAAGAAGCTATAAGCAAAAAAGTGAGAAATTTTTTATAAAATCTTTTTTGCTCTATAACTTTTTTTTATACATTTTACAAAAAAAATACCTCAGACCAATCAATTTTTTTATTTCATTCATTTAAAACGCTGTTACAGCGCTCCAAAGTTGACCGGGTTCGTCAATGCTCATGAGGATCCGGTCAAAACGAAATGTTTTAGCCACAGCCACAGCCTGGACCATCGAAGAAAAGTAGATTAGAGTAGCTAGCTAATAAGTGATTGAAAATATTATGATGTTGAAGATTACCTTATAAGCAAGATGTCTATGGAGTAGGCCTACAAAACAGTACAAGATTGGTCTGAGGATTTTTTTGTAAAATGTATAAAAAAAAAGTTATAGAGCAAAAAAGATTTTATAAAATTTTTCTCACTTTTATGCTTATAACTTCTTTAATTTTTAATTTAGGGCAAAAAGTTAAATAAACATATTTGTAGGCAAAACAATTTGCTACAAATTATGTCTTTATGAATTTTTTGTAAGACGCATATTTTCCGAGATATCGCGAAAAAAGTGTTTTCCAAGATGGCGGCCGGGGGACAAGGGTGGCGACCCCACAAACTTGAGGTTAAGCTTCTATTGACCCCCCACATATGTAACAAAAATAAAATTGCGTCCTCTAATAAATGCAATATTCGGTCCTTAAAATGTAACATTTCAATGGACTAATAAGAAGATCGTGGTTCTGTAAGTGGCCATTGAATTTTTCTTTTGTTTCAACAACTCTATATTTATGGTTTTTCTTTTTAACCCCCGACGCAAAAACGACGGGGTGTTATAAGTTTGACGTGTCTGTGTGTGTCTGTCTGTTCCCCTGTAGCGCTCAAACAGGTGGACCGATTTGAATACGGTTTTTTTTTTGTTTGAAAGGTGAATCGAAATCGTGAAAAAGCGGATCGGCAGACTTCACACACCTTTGAGAACGTTATGGAGAACTCTCAGGCGTGCAGGTTTCCTCACGATGTTTTCCTTCACCGTTAAAGCTAGTGATATTTAAATACTTAAAACGCACATAACTCCGAAAAGTTAGAGGTGCGTGCCCGGGATCGAACCCACGACCTCCGATTAGATGTCGGTCGTCCTAACCACTAGGCTATCACAGCTTTTTAATGTGCACAGCTATATGTATACTGTTTAAAATTTAATCCTTGTTCACTTCTATCGGCTTTAAACTTTAATTCAGTTTTCACTTCTATCGGCAGTCCCCAAAGACTGCCTCGCATTTTTTTTATCTTAATTCACATTTAGAAAAATATTAGGCACTTACGTCTTGTATGATGAGTTCTTATCGCCCAGCCATCGGCATAAAGAATAATAATTTATCATACAAAAATTTTACTTCAACTTAATAGGTAATATATTAATTCAAATATACAATTTTCTGAATAAAATTTAATCCCAACGGTAAAATTTTCAAACGAATATATCGGTAACAAACAACAGCTGTAAGTGCAAAGTTTGGTGGTTTGCTCTTTATCAGAGACCATTTCTAATTATTTAATTTTGTTCGCTAAAAAGTTGTTTTCCAGTAAAAAAGAATTCTTTAAATTAATCAAAAATATATAACGGGTTTTTTTATTTATGTTTGCAGCTGTTGGATACTTATTATCTACGCTTGTTATTCTAAGCGTTGTTGGAAATAGCAGAATTAAAATTACTTATTTGTCTTTCTACCCATACTTAGTAGTAAATTATTTAAATTAGTCCTTTGTGTATTGGAGTATCGTTTATCCAATAGAGCTAAAAACTTGGCACTGAGTATGACGTGCATCCTGTAAACCAGAGTTTCCCAAACTTTTTTTTCTCATAGACCACTTTCAAAATTTAGCTAGTTCCGGTGGACCCCCTGCAGCCACATTTCTACCATACTCCCAAAACTCGACAAAAATGTGAAGATTTCAAATTTCCATAGACCTTACTATGGAAATTTGCGTTGCGGCTGAGGTCCAACCACGAATTAAATGTTTTCGAAAATAAAGTGAGAACTGATTGATTAATTGATTGTGCTGTGAGTGGATGTCAAAAAAGTAGTTCTGTATATAACAGTCCCTGAGCTTCTTAAAATATTATCTGCCTACATTGTTAGGTTAAGTCAAGCCAACATTTTAGTTCTTTACTATCGAAAGCAGATAAATTTTCGTGGACCCCCGCTTATGACTTGTTAACCCCCATGTTTTTGTCACGCCAACGTAGACCCCCTTCGAGTCTCCCGTGGATCTTTGGGGGTCCACCTGGACCACTTTGGGAACTACTGCTGTAAACGGACGTGGGAAACTTTTCATCATCTCGAAAAATAGTTCTACCTAGAACGGCGTCTTTTTTGCGTTCGCCGATCTTTCATCCGATTGACTAGATCTAGAACTAGCCACAGAAATAGGTTGATAGCAGAAACGAACACGTAATTATTTTTATCTCGGAAAAGTAATGTTCCCAACAATATTATCATAGTTTCAGTTTTTCTTAAAAGAGTGTTCTAGTTCTGTAGTTATTTCCGTAGATGTTTGTGTGTATTTTGTATAATCATTTTCATTTCCCAACGTAACTGCTAGAAACACTGCATGATTTACCATAAGTACAAATAAATTATTTACGTAAACACTTGAAAATTAACCTTTAAAACCTTTAGAAAGATGATCTTGTACCTATTCATTTTCAGTGAATGACCTTATCAAAACAGACATACATATTTAGATTGATAGCAGCCCCGGATCTTCAATTTTTTCGAGGGGGGGCAAAAACTGAAAAATGCCGCCCCCACCAATATTTTTGGTATACACCAGTATAAACTACGCATTTTTTTAAATATTTTCTATAGTTACATTTTGAAAGTAGACTAAAATTGTTTTTTTTTTTTTTCTAAAAAAGTGAAATTTTAAGATTGCACAATTTTCGACCGCGATGTTGGGGATATTACTCATTTTACGGGTAGAATTATAGGCAAAAATGGTGTACCAAATCTATTTAGCATTATTTTAAGGACAAAACGATGTCTCTAGGTCTTAGTTTAAAGTTTGAGGAGGGAAAAGTATACTTTTTTACATTACATTAATTTCTGGGGCGGGGGGGGGGGGGGAGGGGCAAGTGCTCGTCTTAACGTCTATACACGTCAATGTATTTTTGGAAAAAATATAGGCTACACAGAGAAAGAGCAGTTTTAGACCGGTTATGACTTATATTGCTCGGCACTCATAATGTCCTTATAATGCATCATAAATCTTAAATTATATCAATAATATCTAATAATAATAAATATTTTTTTTTTATAAATAAATACCATTATAAATACTTAATAGTAGTTTAAACATACATATATTTCGTGGATGTATATGGTTTTTTCTTTCAAACTTATCTTCAAAACAAACTAAAGTGAAAAATGCAGTTTTCTTATTTTTTGGATTTTCAGGATTTGTAAATAAACTAAGTATGGCCTAAAAATGTTTAAATTAAATTTAATTAAGTATAATTACTACAACATCTTTTCATATACTTAACTTTACCTGTAAAATGAGTATTTTCCCCGATATCGGAGTTTAAAATTGACCAAATCTTAAAATGTCACTTTTTTGGAAATAATTGTCAAGTTTTGAAGGGCTGTATCTCAGTAAATATTGAATTTTCAGAGCTGGTTCTAGTCTTAAATTGTAGCAATTTTAGTTCACTTTAAAAAAGTATTGAAACATTTTTTAAAACGCATAGTTTAGGACTTATATTGAAAAATCCAAAAAAAGTGCAAAAATTTCGAACAGGTCTTTCGAAGCTGCAAAATTAGATCAATACTACTGGTAACTAACATCATATTAAAAAATCTGAACTTGCCGCTTGATTGCGATTTTAATGTAAGATTTGACTGGCGTAGTAGATTCGGCGTGATTCGTGGCCAAGATTATAGACAGACAGACAAAAATTAAAAATCACAGTTTTAGGTTCAGTATCGATTATACAGTGCCATCCAAAAGAATTTTCAAAATATTTTCAATGTAATACAAAATTGGACCTGTAACAGTTTGAAATATGTACGAGGGGTGTTCAGAAAATAACGGGAATCTTTAAATTTCGCGGGTTTGGAGAATCCGATTGTCAATTTTTTTTAATTATTATGTTGGTATACATGCCCCTGAAGTATGAAAATATTTTCAGTCGTATACATTATTTACTTTGTCTTTGGCAGCCGCTAAGGTTAGACGTGTTTTATGAGCTCGGCGATTTTCGTTTATTAAAAGAAATGGATCAAAAATTATTTGTATCAAATTTTGCATAAAAAATTAAATGTAGTGTAACAAAATGTGTGCAATTTTAATAAAGGCCTATGATGAGTCTGCTATGAATAAATCAAGAATTTACGAGTTTACGTAAAGATGTTGAAGATGATGAACACCCTGGACGCCCCAGCACATCAACAACCGATGAAAACCTGATGAAAACGTAGAAAAAGTTAAAGAGATGGTCATGAATTCTTGCCACAAGGTCCAACGGTCAATAAGGAGTACTACCTACCAAGGGCGTCGCCAGCCGATGGCCAAGGGGGGGGCAAGTTGATGATATTATAGTATGGAAAAAATACAAAGTATTGTTGGTACACTCCAGAGCTTTTGAAGCTGATTACGAGCTCTTAATTTATTTTCGAATTAGAATTTTTCATTGACCTCGTTTCCATTTGCGCCAGGTTTAATTTAGATACTTAATGCAAAATATAGCACATCTATACTTTTTCAAATCTCTAGGGGGGGGCAGCTGCCCCCCCCTGCCCCTACCTGGCGACGCCCATGCTACCTACAAGCTCAACGCCGTTTGCGTGAAGTAATCCAAAAGAAACACCCGGATTTGAGGAAAGACATTTCATGGCATTTGCACCACGATAATGCACCTGCACACATTTCATTGCTTGTTCGCAAATTTTTGACCAAAACCAATACTGTACGAAGCCCCAGCCTCCATATTCGCCAGACATGGTTCCGTGTGACCTTTTCCTATTTTCAAAAATAAAGAGAACCTTAAAGGATCGTCGTTTTACAGGCATAGAGGACATTAAAAGCGCATCGCTGAAAGAACTAAAGGCTATCCCAAAGATCGAGTTTGAGAAGTGTTTCGAGGATTGGAAGCAGCGCTGGCACAAGTGCATAATATCTAATGGGGACTATTTTGAAGGCGACAATATTAATATAGACGAATAAATAAATATTTTTTTCAAAAAATGAAAATTCCCGTTATTTTCTGAACACAGTGGTATGTACCAATACAGTGGCGGATTTCTAATCTGCCACTGTATTGCTGTCGACATCTATGTCGACAGCGCTCTAGGCAGCACCTTATCGGCGCCCCTGATTGACAGAACTAACGGCTAGTTCTGATTTTTTTATATGTTGTTAGGACCAATAAAAGTCGTGTAGATATAGGTAGGCACTAATCCAAGTTTGCAGCTTCGAAAGACCTGTGCTAACTTTGCTTACTTAATTTTGGCGCCCCTTGTAATCTCGCGCCCCTAGGCACGTGCCTAGTTTGCCTTATGGATAATCCGCCATAATTGACCTATAGATTATTTTACTATTATACTGCGCGTTCAATCATATTTTTTTCGCAAACTTTCGATAATGCTGTAGGTACTCAGCATTTTGAATTTGGCGCCCTCTGATTCTGCCGCCCGGGGCACGGGCCCCCCCCTGCCCCCCCCTAGATCCGGGCCTGATTGATAGATATAAATAATACGCAATTGACTAATCCGTCCGGCATTTACTAAATATATTGTAATCATACACCACAATTTCCTCGCTTCATCGTGGAAACGGGAACTCAAAGGAACAGAAATCCTTAATTGCCACATAAAACAGTCCTCACCCTTTTAATCATATCGAAGGAGCAATCTTCCGGTCGGGTGGACGGCCAAAAAACTAGTATAAATTTTAACGAACCTTATCGCAATGTTATAAAAGCTAAAATCGGTCGGCAAAAAGTCAATCTGTTATCGTAGAGTAATTTCAAAACTCGGAGAATAACGGCGCTCTATCATATTACAAATTCGTTTTTGATTCGTGAAATTCTAATTCCGAGGTCTTAATCTTTCATGTTTGTGATGCTTTAATCTCTTCCTCCCTGGGTTCGGTTTCTGGGAGTTTTTAATGAGAACAGTTTAATGAACAACAAACAAAATAATATAATAATACCTGCGCGTCTCTCAAAAACGACGCAACGCGAACATAGCGCGAAAAGGAATTCTGAGCCTCATAGAGTTTCCAGATAACATTCTATCATTTGTGTTGCTAAAGATTTAAGTTATAAGCAGAACATGGTTCTTTCGTTCTCATCATGCATCTTTTGTTCTTTGGCTCTACCAATGTTACTGAAAAGGTTAGGCGTATTAATTTCAGTCTACTTATCTCTTTAAGGATACCTGTACCTACATACCTACGAGTATCCACCACCACCAGCCTTTTTTTAACGTCTCACTGCTGGGCACAGGCCTCCTCTCTCATAGGAGAGAGGGATTTAGAGCTTAGACCCACCACGCTGCTCCAGTGCGGGTTGGCGGGCTTCAACGATTATTATCACAAATGATAGTGATAATAACCGGGACCGACTGCTTAACGTGCTCTCCGAGGCACGGGGTGTAACACTGTCAGCTTCCAACCCCGGGTTGGCACTGAGAATTTCTTGACAGAAAAACCCAATACCTAACAATTATTTGCCCGACCCGGGAATCGAACCCGGGACCTCGTGATCTTCTTTCGAATATGCTAACCACTAGACCAACGAGGCAGTCAGACCAACCAGGCAGTCCTACGAGTATTTTTTGGGTAACTTGCGTCTCTGCAATCCGATCATAATTCTATTTGAAATTTTGACTTTACGATGGTATAATAGGATTTTACGTAGGATTCAATAATAGCACCTATAATTTGTTATAGTGACACCTCTAAACTTGTTATAGGATAGCGAAATACTTGCTATCTTTGTCATCTCTGTTTAAATGGAGTGAGAAGAGAACTTTAACGAAATAAAAATTTTGTAATAGGTACTTAATGTCTATTTATTGCATCATAAAGTTAACTTAACATTTTATTATGCACGGCTTTTTGGACTAAGAGCCGGCGATGGGACTTGTATGTCCTATTAGCAAGCTTGTAAAAAATAACTCGGAGATTTATTCATACTAGCAAGGAGGATATCATATTAAATGTACCAGTTTATTATTTTCATGCCAATTAGAAACAAAATGAGCCATAAAAATAATTGTCATAAGAAATATCGTGCTGATTTTTACAACACATTTTCAGATCGCCTGGCACGATTTTGTTGTGCTGTCAACGAGAGTAGGTTTAATTCCTATAGACTCGTATAAGTAACATAATCACAGTTATTTAATTAATGATAGGTATTTATTTTAATCTATGTAATGGCCTGGATCTATACAAACTCAGAACTCCGAACCTGTACTGTCAAATCAGCATACCATTTGACAAATTGGTCTACATATAAGATCAAAAAGCATGTTTATTCTGAGTTTATCGAGTTAAGTTTAAGATTACTTAAAATTACATTATTACACTTGCAGTAACTTCCGCAAGCAATTATTTACTTTAAAATTTGCACAAATTGATTTTCTGCGAGTGTTTGTTTACACAGCACAAGTGACTTTTTAACCCCGACGCAAAAACGACGCGGTGTTATAAGTTTGACGTGTCTATGTGTGTGTGTGTGTGTGTGTGTGTGTGTGTGTGTGTGTGTGTGTGTGTGTGTGTGTGTGTGTGTGTGTGTGTGTGTGTGTGTGTGTGTGTGTGTGTGTGTCTGTTCCCCTGTGGCGCTCAAACGGGTGGACCGATTTGAATGCGGTTTTTTTAGTTTGAAAGGTGAATTAGTCGAGAGTGTTGTTAGCTATGTTTGATGAAAATCGATCCAAGATGGCCGCCGCTACAAAATGGCGGATTACATATTTTTTCACAATTCCCTTAATATGGGTATCAAATGAAAGGGCTTGACTAGTAGAATAGCACGTCCAAGATGGCCGCCGCCACAAAATGGCGAATGTCGGGGGTATTTAAATTTTTAATTTATACTTGTTAGAGGTTTTATTGCAAGTGGACGCTTTAGACTTTAGAATGATCAGCTTCGCTCTACTTAACAACTTTGCTTTCACAAATTCGTATATTTGCCAGTATTTAACTTTAGAACTTGTTTTGAGTCACACAAAGAATTCACCAGCTCCTCGCCTATTCCTACATCGCACGTCGAGACATTCACATATTAATAAATATTAATATAAGATATTAACTTTATGAGGTCTAAGAGGTGGAAACAAACAGGAAAGTTAATATTTATAGCCTGACACGCCGCCGAAATACAATGAGCGGGAATGATGAATGTACGGGGAATAGGTATAATTTTATACCGGCAACCTCCGGAAGCACATTTTTGTGACATTACTTATTTAGATTCAGTCGCTATATTAGATTTTTAATTTACTTCCAAAGGGTGATATTTATTTTAATCTCAACGATGACGGTAAAATATTTTCTTTTTTTATTGCCTAAACTAAAAGTGGTTTCAGGATATCTTATATACGTACCTACCTGGTTACTTTTTAAAATATAAATCTATACTATTATACTATCTTTGGCATGTTTTGTGTTCATGTGCTGAAACACATGCTGAAATATGTTAAATAGGTTTTTGTGTCACCAAGAAAATACATATATAGGTTTTACGTTAAATGAATTACTAACATAGATATGGAGTATAACAATCGATGGCAATTTTTTTATAACTATGCGAACATAATAATTAATAATAAATTAAAGCCCTAAAATTATAATAATCATTATAATCGTAATGCATCTATGCGTCTTACATTATTCATATTTTTAAACAAATCCAAAGGATACAGAATACAATAACAACGATCTTAAAATAACAAATCAAAGAAAAATCAAAAAATAAAAAAGAAATCCATATTATCTTAAAACACAAAAGTATCAATAGAAAAGTAACTAAAAGAACTTACAAAGAACTTGCAAAGAATAACGATGATATTCATAGCCCGGGGAAGGAAAGTAAACTAAACAAAAATAAAAGAGCGTAGCCGAGTTCAGAGTTTATTTTCAAAGGGCCCATAATCATTGAGCGGCGAACTTTATTACGCCCGAGGACGAATCTGAAACAGCTCAAGAGCCCGTAGGATTTTTTTACGAGGTGCTTGATAAAAAATTAAATTTTGAAAGGTGTCGATACTGTACGTGCCAGCCTGACCGCAGACCGCTTGATTAGTAAGCCATGAGATTTTTCTAATTTCTAATTTATTTTTACCTAGTGAAGAAAAGTTACACACTAGAAAAAGCTGGTCATAATAAATATTTATGTACAATGGTATTAAAGCAAAAGGGCTTGCAATTCTGCTTGAATCTAAAAAGATAGCTAACGTGTTTCAAGTTTCGGATAAGGACAGAAAAGGTTGTTACGTTCCCTCAAATATGGTTGAGCGAAGCAATGGCTGGATCATGCGTCATGCTCGTGAACGGGTGCCGCCGTCGGAAATGGGGCTACTTTTGTCTGCCCTTCTTAACGTGTAGAATTGTAAGCACCATTCCGAACCAGTGGTAGATTCATTTGTCGATTCAAAAGCACTTGTAAAAGTTTATCTGAATAAAAAATATGTCTTAGACTTGCCTTTACACAAGTTTAAGAACTTTATTAAAAGTATGCCCATAAAAAAACGCTTATTATACAATTGAAGATTATATAAACGATAAAAAAGCTTGGATTTAACTCGTTCCAGCAATGCGCGAGACGGCATTTCAATCATGTACATTAATAATAATAATTGTTATAATGTTATTTTTAAAAAAAGAGCAACCGCCGAGTTTCTTGCAGGTTCTTCTCGGCTGGAACTGCATTCCAAACCTGTGGTAGACTCAATTGACGATTCAAAAGCACTTGTAAAAGTTTATTTGAATAAAAAACTTTTCTATTCTATTCTAAAAAATAAAGTTGATACTTCGCAGCACCTATTGCATGGCTTTTATGAGAGCTTGTTTAAATTTTCCGCCAAACTGCAATGAAGCAGCGGGTCTTAGCTGTACATCTCTCTCTCCTATAAGAAACGAGGCGCGAAAACGGCAGACAATTTAGGCGATCCATTGTAACTAACAATAAAAAAATTGTAAGCCCGCCATTGATCATTGGAAGGTCTAGTAAACTATACTCAAGCAGAAAATCCACCGTTCCCACTTTGAGCTTTTATCAAACACCTCAAAATTATCTAGTGCCTCTTGGTGTATAATGTAAACAGCTCGAGGTGAATAATACAGTATCTACAAGTTAATGAATGAATTGCTTCCGTGTGTTTATTAAATCTGTTTACTGTATAAGAATGTTATAATATTACTTATGTTTTATCAAATATTGTAAAGTACAAATAATACTAGGTACAATAAAATAGTTAGTGTTAGAGTGATCATTAATCTTCATCATCGTCTCAGTCGACGTCTACTACTGCACAGGTCTCTATAGGTCTCTATAGGTCTGTAATCTGTATACAGTATAGGTCTCTGGTAGATATTTTCATACTGCACTGTATTGTGACGTTTATGAAGCTACCAGCTGTCTGAGACTCTTTTGATGTCGTATCTCTATCTAGTGGAGTGATGTAATCTTATGTTAGTTGAATTAAATCTAAAATTGGGATCGAATAATGACCACTATATCAAGATATTCTGACAATTTGCAGAATTATA
The DNA here is from genome assembly GCA_920104075.1 of Melanargia galathea. NCBI lineage: Eukaryota > Metazoa > Arthropoda > Insecta > Lepidoptera > Nymphalidae > Melanargia > Melanargia galathea. The sequence goes on from OV049870.1 coordinate 7,749,339, forward strand.
AAACAGTAGGTACTAGGTACCTATCGCAAGAATTATTTTATTACTTTCACCATTTTGCGTCCCACTGTTGGGCACAGGCCTCCTCTCTCATAGGAGAGAGGGATTTAGAGCTTAGGCCTTAGACCCGCCACGCTGCTCCAATGCGGGTTGGCAGGCAACATCAACATTAGCAACTAGTTAATGTTGCTTACTTAGATACCTACTTTTAATTTTATCAAAGGGAAGATCAAGGGCTCTTGAACACAAGCCATACAGTCCTTAAATACAATTATGTTTAGTTCTCTTGAACACTGAAAATTCAGGCTTCTAGCTTTAACCACGACGAAGTTACAGGGGGTCGAAAATGGCCTCAAATGCTTCGAGAAAAGATAGTACCTACGGCTGTGCTTTTGCTCGACTTGGCGGGAGCACTGCCGCGCTCCCAGATAAATTATTCGATCTATGTATACCAATGACATAAACAAACTATAAAGCGGCGTCAAAAGGGTGTCAACGATACAAAACAGAACAATAACACTAAAATGAACAAACTTTTTTAGCAATACAGTGAAACAAAAAAAAAACCATTAAACAGCACATTTATCGGTCCTCCATGTGACGAGTTATGGCTTAAGAGGCGTCAAAAGATATGCAGATATCTTGTAATTTCACTTTTATTTTTCTTTAAGGCAAATTTGTTCAAAGCGCTGACGTTTTTATGCTAAAATATGGAGATAAAGTCATTAGCAATTTTTACTTTAATGAGAAGATGTCGCTTGGGTCCAAATGACTGCCCTTTGCTCCGGGTCTCTGGTCACCGAATTATTATCATATAAATTTCTTCATTTACTACTTAAGGAATTGCTATATATTTTTTTCACGAATAAATTGGTCATTATTCTTTATGGCCATTGCCCATTTGAATAATGGAGTGCCAGAATAATATTATTTTAGCAAAGAATAAATTGGCTTCGGCGTATATTAATAAAGTTATTCGCGAATACTAAGGAACAATTTATTTATTTTAACGTTAAAATTATGCAGACACTATAATGTTATACCTAAGTTTGATAGAGACAGGTTCGTAAAAAAAATCATACATTATAATAAAATTATAAAGTTTGTGTAGTCTAAATAACTACATCATCACTTATATATTATTTATATAAACAAAGTCCCCCGCCGCGTCTGTTTACAGTTCGCGATAAACTCAAAAACTATGAACGGATTTTCATGCGATTTTCACCAATAGACAGAGTAATTCATGATAATAATTTGTTAAGGTTTTGTGTAAATTGGTTGAAATATGACGATAGTTGTTGAAAATGTCCAGATAATATTCTATCATTTGAGTTGCTGAAGATTTAAGTTATAAGCAGAACATTGTAATTTTTTGTTCTTTGGCTCTACCAATGTGACTGAAAAGGTTAGGCGTATTAATTTCAGTCTATCTCTTTAAGGATATCTATACATACCTACGAGTATCCACCACCACCACCACAGCCTTTTTTTTAACGTCCCACTGCTGGGCACAGGCCTCTCCTCTCATAGGAGAAAGGGATTTAGAGCTTAGACCCGCCACGCTGCTCCAATGCGGGTTGACGGGCTTTAACGATTATTATCACAAATGATAGTGATAATAACGGGGACCGACTGCGCTCCCCGAGACACGAGGGTGAAACACCGCCACCTTCCAACTCCAGGCTGGCACTGAGAATTTCTTGACAGAAAACCCAATACCTAACAATTATTCGCCCGACCCCGTAATCGAGCCCGGGACCTCGTGATTTGGGGTCGAATATGCTAACCACTAGATCAACGAAGCAGGGTCGTTATAGATAGTAATAAGTAACAATAATACAGCGTAGGATCACCAGTCACCATATGCTTCCAAAAAACAAGGGACGTACCTACTAAGCGTTAACAAATTTCTCTCACGAACGCGGCGGCGCTTCGGTATTATTTTTGTTCCTGTCACTTATGCCTGTGATATTTTCGGCTCATTGTTATTGTAGCATCCAGCATCCTCGGCGCATGACGGCGTCCTCTTAATTTCCAGTAATCGAGGTGCTCTTTGGCGATGGCCTGCAACTGAATAAACATCGCTTGCGGCATGATTAAAGAAGGATACAGTCGTGCGACTTTGGTCAGATGAATCTGTTATTACTTTGAAAAATTATTGTCCGATTAATTTTCAAAATAATAAACCCATTGCAATTAGTATTGCGAGTACCTTACTTAAGTGAATTATATAATAATATTTTGACGTGATAACGTATTTTATAGGTATCGATGAACGCCGGCCGCACGCACGAAAAAGCATGACTCATTATCACGTACCGCCTTAGCCGAGCGTACAAGCGAGAGCACGAAACTAGCGATAGTGAGGCATAGCCCAGAGTGCAAGCGAGAGCGCGGACCAAACGATAAAGAGAGCCAATGTTTTTTTATGACGTTATCACGCAAAATTATCGTCTGCAAACCGACTTTACGGACAACCATTTTTTTTTTCAAACTGCTTCTAAAAATTTACATTTTAGAGTTAAAATCTACCTATTAGTTTGATTTACAGCACAAAGAACTGCGCTGTGGAGTCAACTATAACTTCAGAGTTTAATTTCAGTAGGTATATGCTTCTTCATATTCTAAACATTTTATCAACCTTTGCTACTAGCATTCGATACCTTTTACCGTCTAAAATTTTAAATAGCATACATTAAAATTTTAATTATGATTTGTTATGTAAAATCGAAAGTTTGCAGCCAGCTTTCGTATCAGTAGCCCGTAATCTCATCGATATATCAAGCGCTCAGTCAGTCCGAAGCCAATCGTCAACTTTTGACGGGAAGTGAGTAATAAACCTGAAAGTTATCTTTATGATACAGAAATCTCGTCGGGATTTATTAGCAGTATTAAATATTTATTGTACACAAGCAAAAGTCGATCCTGAAAAAGATAAATGCGGCAAAGTGGGAAAATAATACTGATTGTCTGAAAGAGTTGCAACTCACAGTTACAGATTTAGCATCGCCTTACAATTTGCGTCTAGAATTACAACATTACAGTGAAAAATAAATATTGAAGATGTCTTTCTACAAAATAAACTTAATATTCCAGTTTACCCACGCGAATGTCACTTCTCGATTTTTGTCTCATATAAAATGTAGCCTATGTCACCTGGACTATAACAGCGAATCAAATGACACCTCATACATCAAAATCGTCCCAGTAGTTTATGCGCTACGGTGGAACAAAAAATTGGATACAAACATACATTATAGATATAGATATAAAATCATAACCCTCTTCCTTTTGGCTTTGCCGTAGTCGGGTAAAAATGAATGAGTATTAGTAAAAATACTAATCAATTCATGTATTCAACTAACTCCAGACGTAGACTTATCACAGACAGATTCGGAATTAGCAATAAATTAAAACATAAGCTGGTCTGACTTGATTAATCCGACAGAACCGTTACTTATTACTGGACAGTGAACACAAAAGCCTACATTTCACAATTCTACTGGCCAGTAGACAAAACTGTACAGTCGTATCAGTATCTAATCAGTGGCCATTCCAACAGAATTGTTACCGGCGGCGGCTGATAGAGTAATGACACTATACATTACAATAAACAATGTCCTAATCTGAACCAACACATTTCACTGAGCTCTGAGTCAGCCATTCGTCACCTCTTTCCTAGGGATGTATGAAGGGCTACTAAATCTTATTACTGAAACGGAATTTTGAGACGAAAATAATAACGATATCATTAAATAATATTATAAAACAAGTATAAATTAAAAAAATAAAAAACCCCCGACATTCGCCATTTTGTGGCGGCGGCCATCTTGAATTTGCAATAGTGCTATTCTACTAGTGAAGCTCTTTCATTTGATACCCATATTAAGGGAGTTGTGAAAAACTATGTAATCCGCCATTTTGTACCGGCGGCCATCTTGGATCGATTTTCATCAAACATAGCTAACAACACTCTCGACTAATTCACCTCTCAAACAGAAAAACCGCATTCAAATCGGTCCACCCGTTTGACCGCTACAGGGGAACAGACAGACAGACAGACAGACAGACAGACAGACAGACAGACAGACAGACAGACAGACAGACAGACAGACAGACACACACACAGACACACACACACACACACACACACACACACACACACACACACACACACACACACACACACAAACACACACACACACACACACACACACAAACACACACACACACACACACACAAACACACACACACACACACACACACAAACACACACACACACACACACAAACACACACACACACACACACACACACACACACACACACACACACACACACACACACACACACATACACACAGACACGTCATACTTATAACACCCCGTCGTGTCTGTCAGTCTGTCTGTCTGTCTGTTCGCAAATAAACTCAAAAACTACTGAATGATTTTCAAGCGTTTTTCACCAACAGACAGTCTCATTCATGAGGAAGATTTAGGTGTATTCTTTTTTAAGGTTTTGTATAAATTGGTTGAAGTATGAGTTGTTGAAAATGTCGAAAAAAGTCAAGCCGCCTAGCCTGCAGGGAACTCTTCTCGAAAACGCTGCCTAATCTCTTTGAGATATAACAAAACAATGTATGACGGTATAGTAACCCGCTACTATCCCATAATTACTGCCCATACAAAGCGGCTAGTAATATCTAATTAAAACGAATTTCTTAGAAATTCCTTTCTCAATAACACTGAATTTATATAAACCAAATTATAAGGATAGCTTTATAATTATTTTTATTTTCTTAAAGTAGGTACTTGACTGATTTCGAAAAAATTAATGCAAGCGGTAATAATTTCAAATGATAATATAGTACTAGTTATTGGACAGAATTGTAACCGAACCGTAGTCCGTAAGATCAAATAAATCATCAGATTTTCAAGTACGTAAAAATAAATACTTATTTTGTGTAGGTATTTAAAGCTTTTTGCGAAAAAAAAAATTAAAACATTTCCTCAAGCATTGCCATTGTATTTTAATTGGTACCGTGCCAGTGGAAATAATATGACAGAGAATAATATACTCGTAAGTCCCATTAACACAGTCCTGTAAGAGAATAACTTACAGAAACGTTTCTTTTATCCGGTAATGAGTGTTGGCTGATTTCATTAAATATCCAAAAAGGAACGATCCAATGTTAAGTACAACGTTTTAAGCAGGTTCTCTGATAAGTGATACTGATAACATACCACTTAGCTAACAGTGATAAAACAAACTTAAAAACAGAATTATCGAAAAATTCCTTTACATATTTCCTTTACATTCTCGTATTAGGTACTACTAACACAATCATACCCGTGTAACCCCCTGCACGTAAGTCGAGCGCTGACCTTCAAGTGCGCGCAGGGTCGTACGAATGAGCGGGACACAATACGATTGGAGAGCCAATCAGCGCTTACGAGGGATCCGCGAGAGCTAATCAGTGCTTACGAACGATCCCCACGCCCTCCACGCAACCCCCTCACACCCCGAGATACCTCATTTTCGACTTCTGCGCATTGAAGGTCGCCGCTCGACTTATTTGCCGTGACTTGTATATTCCTGTTTGACGATCATATTTTGTCGAGAAGATTTAGGGTGAGATCTATAGAGCGTACTCTGACTCTACTCAGACTCAAAAGTCAAGACAGAGTTAAAACAAGACAGATTCATGTCAGGTATAGGTATTGCCTGACATAAATCTGACCGATTTTAACTCTGTCTTAAGTCTTAGTAGAGTCAGAGTACGCGCACCTTAAGACTTGCAACACGAGCACAATGAGTGCTCTTTCTCGCAGGTTTTAACCAGTGCCCCCACCCACTACAGGCTTTTTTACGTCCCACTACTAGGCACAGGCCTCCTCTCATAGGAGAGAGGGATTTAGAGCTTAGAACCCCCACGCTACTCCAATGCGGGTTGGCGGGCTTAACCAGTGTACGCGTTGCAAAAGCCGCGAGATAGATGTATCGCTCTGATTATCGGACTGCAGATTTAGTTTATGTGTTGATTGTGCTTGCTTGTTGCGATTGTGATGCTCAACCGTGTATTACATTAGTGGCTAGAGGGCATGGTTTAGTATGAATGAAATATCATATGAATAGGGGCATGACAAAGAGTGACCATTAAGGGCCTGTTTCACCACCTTCTAATAAGTGTCGGATAGCCTAAACGTAGGTAAGTTTTGTCACTTTCTTACTTTATGTCAAGTGACAAAGACAAAATTGAATAAGCTATCCGACACTTATCAGAAGGTGGTGAAACAGGCCATAAGAATAATAAATAATTACTTCGTAAAGGAGCGATACTCCCTCTGCCAACTTATCTTCACTTGCAAAGTGGAAGTCCCGCTAGATTAACCTACATCCTTAACTTTGTAGTAGCAGCTCGCTTGTATGAAGTGTCAAGGGTGTATCTAAAGACACCAATCTAGACAAATAGAATAATTAAGAATGTTCGTTCTCCATCCACCGGATTTGAATGTACCTACCTAACTATGCACATAATTTTTATGTGTGTGTTACGAACTCATACAAGATGGTTGAAGTTATTTACAGTATAACATGTGACATTATTTAAAATCAAGAGACCAAAGCAAGCCGCTAGCAGTAATATGACGAAGGTCCACAAATAAGTATAACTTGTCATCTTTCTTAACGAAGCACACTTGTTAGTATCTACATCTTGCGTCTCGTTAAATTTTTTCGTTTGTTTTTATTTAACACGCTTTCTTTTTATCAATGCTAGGATTTCATAATACAAGTACAAGTTTTAGCCTTCTTATGAAATAAATAAAAAACATTTACTTTTCAATTATCAAAGTTTTTACTTTCAGTCAAAACCTCATTTATGTTTTCATTAAACTCAACGGATTGCTTAAAATTATCATAAGTGTATATAAAAGTAAAACATGAAAAAAATTACCTAATTGACGCGGAGTAGTAAAATTGTATTAATAAGCATTATATAATAGAGAATATTTGTTTTAGTAGATGAAAAGAGTTTATACAAGATCATCAACAAACTATAGGTCAAACACCAAAAAAAATTAAAAGATGATAAATATAGGCAGGAAAATGTAATCTAGGGCGATAGAAATATGTACATATTTTTCTATTCAGTGACTGTCAGGAAAATGTACCGCCAAATAAAGGAAACAATTTACCCATCAAAACGGCAGCTAAAGACAATGCCCTGTAACTAATATTATACGGTTTATTCTACAAAAGAATAATAACAACAAAAATATCACTCTCGGCACAGTCAAGCCCGGGACAATTTTTTTCCTCTTTTACTTTCGCAAACATTATTGGAATGGAAGAAGAACAATGGGAAATCCGATATAAGTGGTCCGACGTATGTTATTTTAGACATCTCGCTCTATTTGTCTCGGTTCACTTACGGGTCCCGTGATGAGAGAATTGATTTTGAGAGAAAATCATACAGATGAGTAGAAACCCGAACGAACATTACCGGATATTTTTCTTGGGTCCACTTTGGAACAATTCTTATCTGATGTGTTTTTAGGAATTATAGGAAACTAGAGAATACCCGCGGCTTCGCCCGCGAGAATTTTGGTTTTTCACAAATCCCGAGGGAGTCGTGGATTTCCGGTTCCCATTCCCGCTCCCTTTTCTAACCTTTACACCTACTTTCAAGGAAGTTTGCTATAGTAATCTACCTATAGTTGTAGCTAGAGATTTCGGTTTTTTTCAAAATCCCGTGGGAACTGTAGATTTTTCCGGGATAAAAAGTAGCCTATGTTTTAAGTCAGGGTATAATCTATCTCCTTTCAAAATTTCAGCCAAATCGGTTTAGTAATTGCGGCGTGATTGAGTAACAAACATCCAAACATCCAAACATCCAAACATCTAAACATCCAAACATCCACACTTTCACATTTATGATATTAGTAGGATAGTAGGAGGATTAGTAGGATAGTAGGATTAGTAGGATTGGTATTGTGATTATGTGTGATAGCTTCTGCCCGCAGCTTCGCTCGCGTAAATTTCGGTTTTGAACAAATCCCGAGGGAATCGTTGATTCCCGGTTCCCGTTCCCGATCCCTTTTCCAACCTTTATACTTTCTATCAAGGAAGTTCGCTATAATAATCTACCTATAGTTGTAGATATAGACTTCGGGTTTTTCAAAATCCCATGGGAACTGTGCATTTTTTCCAGGATAAAAAGTAGCCTATGTGTTGCCAATGCATGCAACACAGCAAACTATTGCAATAATGTGTTATGTGAACGTGATTTACCTAAGAACAGTCAGCGCCCTCTATGGCGTTTTTGGAAGATTATATCTATTTTAGTCCCACAGGAATACTTTTCCGGGATAAAAAGTAGCCTATGTTTTAAGTCAGGGCATAAGCTATCTCCATTCAAAATTTCAGCCAAATCGGTTCAGTAGTTGCGGCGTGATTGAGTAACAAACATCCAAACATCCAAACATACAAACATACAAACATCTAAACATCCAAACATCCACACTTTCACATTTATAATATTAGTAGGATTAGTAGGATAGTAGGAGGATTAGTAGGATTAGTAGGATAGTAGGATTAGTAGGATTGGTATTGTGATTATGTGTGATAGCTTCTGCCCGCAGCTTCGCTCGCGTAAATTTCGGTTTTGAACAAATCCCGAGGGAATCGTTGATTCCCGGTTCCGGTTCCCGATCCCTTTTCCAACCTTTATACTTTCTATCAAGGAAGTTCGCTATAATAATCTACCTATAGTTGTAGATATAGACTTCGGGTTTTTCAAAATCCCATGGGAACTGTGCATTTTTTCCAGGATAAAAAGTAGCCTATGTGTTGCCAATGCATGCAACACAGCAAACTATTGCAATAATGTGTTATGTGAACGTGATTTACCTAAGAACAGTCAGCGCCCTCTATGGCGTTTTTGGAAGATTATATCTATTTTAGTCCCACAGGAATACTTTTCCGGGATAAAAAGTAGCCTATGTTTTAAGTCAGGGCATAAGCTATCTCCATTCAAAATTTCAGCCAAATCGGTTCAGTAGTTGCGGCGTGATTGAGTAACAAACATCCAAACATCCAAACATACAAACATCTAAACATCCAAACATCCACACTTTCACATTTATAATATTAGTAGGATTAGTAGGATTAGTAGGATAGTAGGAGGATTAGTAGGATTAGTAGGATAGTAGGATTAGTAGGATTGGTATTGTGATTATGTGTGATAGCTTCTGCCCGCAGCTTCGCTCGCGTAAATTTCGGTTTTGAACAAATCCCGAGGGAATCGTTGATTCCCGGTTCCCGTTCCCGATCCCTTTTCCAACCTTTATACTTTCTATCAAGGAAGTTCGCTATAATAATCTACCTATAGTTGTAGATATAGACTTCGGGTTTTTCAAAATCCCATGGGAACTGTGCATTTTTTCCAGGATAAAAAGTAGCCTATGTGTTGCCAATGCATGCAACACAGCAAACTATTGCAATAATGTGTTATGTGAACGTGATTTACCTAAGAACAGTCAGCGCCCTCTATGGCGTTTTTGGAAGATTATATCTATTTTAGTCCCACAGGAATACTTTTCCGGGATAAAAAGTAGCCTATGTTTTAAGTCAGGGCATAAGCTATCTCCATTCAAAATTTCAGCCAAATCGGTTCAGTAGTTGCGGCGTGATTGAGTAACAAACATCCAAACATCCAAACATACAAACATACAAACATCTAAACATCCAAACATCCACACTTTCACATTTATAATATTAGTAGGATTAGTAGGATTAGTAGGATTAGTAGGATAGTAGGAGGATTAGTAGGATTAGTAGGATAGTAGGATTAGTAGGATTGGTATTGTGATTATGTGTGATAGCTTCTGCCCGCAGCTTCGCTCGCGTAAATTTCGGTTTTGAACAAATCCCGAGGGAATCGTTGATTCCCGGTTCCCGTTCCCGATCCCTTTTCCAACCTTTATACTTTCTATCAAGGAAGTTCGCTATAATAATCTACCTATAGTTGTAGATATAGACTTCGGGTTTTTCAAAATCCCATGGGAACTGTGCATTTTTTCCAGGATAAAAAGTAGCCTATGTGTTGCCAATGCATGCAACACAGCAAACTATTGCAATAATGTGTTATGTGAACGTGATTTACCTAAGAACAGTCAGCGCCCTCTATGGCGTTTTTGGAAGATTATATCTATTTTAGTCCCACAGGAATACTTTTCCGGGATGAAAAGTAGCCTATGTTTTAAGTCAGGGCATAAGCTATCTCCATTCAAAATTTCAGCCAAATCGGTTCAGTAGTTGCGGCGTGATTGAGTAACAAACATCCAAACATCCAAACATACAAACATACAAACATCTAAACATCCAAACATCCACACTTTCACATTTATAATATTAGTAGGATTAGTAGGATTAGTAGGATAGTAGGAGGATTAGTAGGATTAGTAGGATAGTAGGATTAGTAGGATTGGTATTGTGATTATGTGTGATAGCTTCTGCCCGCAGCTTCGCTCGCGTAAATTTCGGTTTTGAACAAATCCCGAGGGAATCGTTGATTCCCGGTTCCGGTTCCCGATCCCTTTTCCAACCTTTATACTTTCTATCAAGGAAGTTCGCTATAATAATCTACCTATAGTTGTAGATATAGACTTCGGGTTTTTCAAAATCCCATGGGAACTGTGCATTTTTTCCAGGATAAAAAGTAGCCTATGTGTTGCCAATGCATGCAACACAGCAAACTATTGCAATAATGTGTTATGTGAACGTGATTTACCTAAGAACAGTCAGCGCCCTCTATGGCGTTTTTGGAAGATTATATCTATTTTAGTCCCACAGGAATACTTTTCCGGGATAAAAAGTAGCCTATGTTTTAAGTCAGGGCATAAGCTATCTCCATTCAAAATTTCAGCCAAATCGGTTCAGTAGTTGCGGCGTGATTGAGTAACAAACATCCAAACATCCAAACATACAAACATCTAAACATCCAAACATCCACACTTTCACATTTATAATATTAGTAGGATTAGTAGGATTAGTAGGATAGTAGGAGGATTAGTAGGATTAGTAGGATAGTAGGATTAGTAGGATTGGTATTGTGATTATGTGTGATAGCTTCTGCCCGCAGCTTCGCTCGCGTAAATTTCGGTTTTGAACAAATCCCGAGGGAATCGTTGATTCCCGGTTCCCGTTCCCGATCCCTTTTCCAACCTTTATACTTTCTATCAAGGAAGTTCGCTATAATAATCTACCTATAGTTGTAGATATAGACTTCGGGTTTTTCAAAATCCCATGGGAACTGTGCATTTTTTCCAGGATAAAAAGTAGCCTATGTGTTGCCAATGCATGCAACACAGCAAACTATTGCAATAATGTGTTATGTGAACGTGATTTACCTAAGAACAGTCAGCGCCCTCTATGGCGTTTTTGGAAGATTATATCTATTTTAGTCCCACAGGAATACTTTTCCGGGATAAAAAGTAGCCTATGTTTTAAGTCAGGGCATAAGCTATCTCCATTCAAAATTTCAGCCAAATCGGTTCAGTAGTTGCGGCGTGATTGAGTAACAAACATCCAAACATCCAAACATACAAACATACAAACATCTAAACATCCAAACATCCACACTTTCACATTTATAATATTAGTAGGATTAGTAGGATTAGTAGGATTAGTAGGATAGTAGGAGGATTAGTAGGATTAGTAGGATAGTAGGATTAGTAGGATTGGTATTGTGATTATGTGTGATAGCTTCTGCCCGCAGCTTCGCTCGCGTAAATTTCGGTTTTGAACAAATCCCGAGGGAATCGTTGATTCCCGGTTCCCGTTCCCGATCCCTTTTCCAACCTTTATACTTTCTATCAAGGAAGTTCGCTATAATAATCTACCTATAGTTGTAGATATAGACTTCGGGTTTTTCAAAATCCCATGGGAACTGTGCATTTTTTCCAGGATAAAAAGTAGCCTATGTGTTGCCAATGCATGCAACACAGCAAACTATTGCAATAATGTGTTATGTGAACGTGATTTACCTAAGAACAGTCAGCGCCCTCTATGGCGTTTTTGGAAGATTATATCTATTTTAGTCCCACAGGAATACTTTTCCGGGATAAAAAGTAGCCTATGTTTTAAGTCAGGGCATAAGCTATCTCCGTTCAAAATTTCAGCCAAATCGGTTCAGTAGTTGCGGCGTGATTGAGTAACAAACATCCAAACATCCAAACATACAAACATACAAACATCTAAACATCCAAACATCCACACTTTCACATTTATAATATTAGTAGGATTAGTAGGATTAGTAGGATTAGTAGGATAGTAGGAGGATTAGTAGGATTAGTAGGATAGTAGGATTAGTAGGATTGGTATTGTGATTATGTGTGATAGCTTCTGCCCGCAGCTTCGCTCGCGTAAATTTCGGTTTTGAACAAATCCCGAGGGAATCGTTGATTCCCGGTTCCCGTTCCCGATCCCTTTTCCAACCTTTATACTTTCTATCAAGGAAGTTCGCTATAATAATCTACCTATAGTTGTAGATATAGACTTCGGGTTTTTCAAAATCCCATGGGAACTGTGCATTTTTTCCAGGATAAAAAGTAGCCTATGTGTTGCCAATGCATGCAACACAGCAAACTATTGCAATAATGTGTTATGTGAACGTGATTTACCTAAGAACAGTCAGCGCCCTCTATGGCGTTTTTGGAAGATTATATCTATTTTAGTCCCACAGGAATACTTTTCCGGGATAAAAAGTAGCCTATGTTTTAAGTCAGGGCATAAGCTATCTCCATTCAAAATTTCAGCCAAATCGGTTCAGTAGTTGCGGCGTGATTGAGTAACAAACATCCAAACATCCAAACATACAAACATACAAACATCTAAACATCCAAACATCCACACTTTCACATTTATAATATTAGTAGGATAGGAAATTAGTTTTATCTTGAGACGTCGCCCGCGTGGATTTCAAGCAGTAGATAGACCAAACTACATATTTTTCTATTCAGCGCGTAGACTTCAAGCAAAAATCACATTGATCAGCTCTGTTGCATCATAATCGAAGTAAGAACCAACAAACGAAAAATAAAATAAAAAACAAACACATTTTCGGATTTATAATATTAAGTAGGGATTTAATATTGTAGAGAGTAAGGTTTTAAAAGAATATAGTCCAAGTCCACCTCATTGCGAAGCAATCCTGCAGTGTAGAGTCAAAATCTCCTTAATGTTTAGCAGTGGAGGGCAGCCAGCATAGCGCATGTGAATATACTGTACCATACAAAGTCTGTTTTAGCTGTTTACAGCAAAAAATATATATTTTTGTATATATGTCATGGATTTCCGCAAAGTAACATCTTCTCCTACGAGTATTCATCATTTTTGGGAGTCATTTGACAATATTCAAGTCAAATGACTTCCCCCACACCTTTCAACAGGATCATGGCATTTTACCGGTCACCGTGCTTATCAAAGCTTACATAAATCAACCAAGTACCTATCTAATATCTATATCGCTATTAATATCCGGTATAAGCCATACAAAGGGATTTAAATACACCATGAACCGCATTACAGAGTGAAATTACTCCTAACTGTTACAGGGTTATGCCATACTAGCTTTTGCTCGCGGCTTCGCCCGCGTTAATTTCGGTTTTACACAAATCCCGAGGGAATCATGGATTTTCGGTACCCGTTCCCGCTCTAATCTTTATACCTATTTACAAGGAAGTGTACTATAGTAATCTATAAAAAAGTAACCTATGTGTTAAGTCAGGGCATAATCTATCTCCATACTAAATTTCAGCCAAATAGGTTGAATAGTTGTGGCGTTAAAGAGTAACAAACATACACACAAACTTCCACCTTTATAATATTAGTGTGATTAAACGCCTCATCCCTCATAAATTTTATTTAAAGCTTCTGATATTCTTCTGATATTATTCCGTTGAATATGTATTTTTTAACAAAATAAAAATATATACCTAACAATTATTTGCCCGACCCGGGAATAGAACCCGGGAGCTCGTGATCTGGGGTCGAATATGCTAACCTCTAGACCAACGAGGCTTTAATATTATTATCAACTCAAACAATATAAATCGTGATCTCCAACCGTCAATTAGTTAATCCGATCTAAATTTTATGGCTGACCAGTTTGATCCATTCGATGCTTTTATTATTTACGACGTTAGATTAATATGTAAGTTCGAGGATCTCGGGACCTTAACAACGGAATTATGGGTCATTTCGTAGCCAAATCCACCTCTAGGAATGATGAATCAAATAATTGTGGGCCACCCGGATTTTAGTTTAAGTAGAGTAAAATTATTGTAATGGTGCGTCACACTCACAGCGTTTTAAAGTCGAATTTTCAAAGACTTCTTTGCATTATTATGTCTTAAGTTAAATTGAGTTGAAAATCATGATTTTTTGTTTCAATCAAAAATGATGATAACTTTTCGTGTAATATTTTATTTAAGTAGGTAGGTATGTGAAAATTTTACAGTTTTCTAAAACTTCAAGATTTTTATTTAATAATTATCATTTTTAAAACGATATAATTAGATTTTTTGCTCTCATCGCGGTCAATTTACATTACTTAGTGCCATATTTTTCTTGCTACACGAAAGTGAAAAAATCTATCCTTCTCACATAATTATAAGCCAATCAGTAGGTACTGTTGGTAGCACCTTTAATAATTCTCAGATAATATAAATTATGAAGTTTCGATTTTTAAACGCTGCCAATGTGATGGATCACAACAAAATGTTGTGACTGATATCTTATTAATTCTTCAAAGAAAATTATGATTATTTTTAGGGCGAGATTAACCTCTTGATTTATAAATGTTATATTACTTATTTCTTTACTACCCGGAGTCACGCTCGTATAAGGCAATAAAAGTGTAATGAATTTATGGAGAGAGAAATTATTATTTCACAAAACACCCTTGTTGGTTAGTGAAATTGTTTTTTATATTTTTTAATAATGAACCACGTTTTATGGCTAGTAAATAACAAAGCATTAAAACGGTTTCCTTTGTGCCAATTAATGTGTTGACACATTTTATTTCCATTAGTGTACCCGAATTTGATAAAGCCTTAAGTAGGTAGGTGTACTACCTACTTAAGCCTTAAGTAGGTAGGTAGTACATTTCAATATTCACTGAAAGTATATTATTATGCGGTAATATCAGGGGGGTTATTCTGTAACTTAGTTAGCAACTGAAAATAGTTGCCAACGAATTTGTTCGATATATTATACATTGCTGCTTTACTGTGTAAAATTATGAAAACACTTTATATTTCCCACAGTAAAGCAGCAATGTATATCAAACTAATTCGTTGGCAACTATTTTCAGTTGCTAACTAAGTTACAGAATAACCCAGCAGGTCTTATAAGCTCAACCTTTTTAATACTTGCTGATTTAAATTAAAAAAAAATACTTCGTCATACAAAATTTACTACCCCTTTTCACCCCTTTAAGGATAGAATTTATAAAATCCCTCCTTAGCTCATCAAATAATTCTTTAAAATTTCATATTATATTTAGCTTCACCGATTTAGGCTGTGCGATGTCAGTCACTCAGACAGTCAGTTAGTAAGTCAATCAATTAAACAGATATTTATCATTATTACTATGAATTTTAATACTCATTCGTCGTAACATCCAGTATATCACAGCGTAATCCAGTCCCATTAAGTTATATAGAATGCCTGATTTCTGACAGATTTATAAGAATAATTTATAAGTTATCCAACGATACAGCCTGATTTGATTACCCCGTGTAACTCAAGACACGTGACTTCGTCATGGTACCCGTACCAAAATCCCGTTCATGACGCAATAAATCAACAATAACACCAAATGACAATGATCGTTATTTCTCGGTGAGTGAGAATATTATTCCCACTGGAGGATTTGGTGTTTAAGACATTTTCGATACTGAGGAGCTGAAAGCTCGTGACGTAACTAATATTGGGTTGGAAAGCGAGCTTGAAAGTTTTGATGTGGCGTATTAGCTTGCAAATATATAGAGCCCATACAAAACTCTTATTGATCGAATGTTATGCAGTGCAAGTTGCAAACTGTAATTTATGGGCGTGCTGTAAGTAAGAGCTCTTTCAAAGCGGTTACTCGCTCTTTGTTTATTGCCCGGCTTCGTCTGAGAAACATCTCGCTTTATGAATATTGATAAGAGTTGCCTTCCGGCCGAACTTTTTAAAACAAAGCGCTGTTTATATCAGTTGGAGTACTCTTTACTGTTTTGGACTTGATTTACTCAGGAAGTTGGCTATTTACGATGTAAAGTTTAAATGAAAAGTAAGTAGCGCTTATTGTGTAATTTTATATTAGTCGTATAATTTTCACTTCATTAATGTAGTAACTTTAGTGTAGCGGCCACATCTACGGGATATGCCATTTAACATAGCGATAACGGTAGGAGTGGCCGCTTTAATGAGTAAATCTGCCATTGACACTCTTTGATCTGCAAAAATTTATCGCCACCCGATCTAATCCCCAATGGCATATTCCGTAAATGTGGCCGCGGCATAGCATATGCGCTGCCTAGAAGATAAACACATTTTTTTGGACTCACAATTAATATTATACGAAGGTGAAATAAAAATAATCATGCAAATCTATGTATAAATATTATGTAAGTAAAGGCTAAAATAACTTTGGCTAAAAACCGAGATTTGTTCTTGTCTTGACCTATAAGCAATAATAAAAAAGTAATATACATGTTCTAAACAAAGCGCTTTTCATCTTATGATACGTTAGGTACCTTTCATCATTTTACAAGTAACTTTTCGCTTTGCACACTTTTGATGTAGTTTATAAAATAGGGCCGATTGTCGTGAAGAGCAAATATTTTTAACCTTTGACATATAATATTATGTAAAATCACAAAAGTCTTTAATTGAATAATATAATACGGGTTGACATTTTCCACTGAAGTGACCTTTCTCGACCGTTTTAAAACTTTATCAAATGACGTACCTATCGTATAAGTATAAAGTGGTATAGATGCTTAGGGCGTTTGTGCACTTACTCGTTTTCGATTCGTTTTCGATTCATGTTCGTTTTTTTAATGAACATCATAAAAACGGATACGAAATTCACGAATGACATTTGTGCACTTAATCGTGATTTCACTATACGTTTTAAGCATTTCGTAGATAAAACCGTGTTCATAATGTGTGCTGCATTTAATCGTCGTCAGCTTTTCGCACTTCTCTTATACATTCGTAGGCGATCATCACTTAATGACATGACATGACATCATGAAAAAACTTTTTTTAATTACTATCGAAAGAATGTTGCTACTTTCGATTTCATATTGTGTCATATAAAAAAAAAGATTCCTCGGCAAGACACACGTTTTAGAGAATGCATAACTCCAGAAAAAATGCTGGCAGTAACACTAAGGTAAGTGATTATGAATATTTCACACGGTACGGTTAGTATCAAAATTATCTAAGCATACGTCATATATTTTGTGAACATCCCAAGTGGACATTACGCTCTTGTAAGAAAACAGTAACAACTAAGTATCAGAAATGATATTTTTTATGAAATGTTCATATTTTGCTGATAGTTTTTGACTACCAACCACAGGTATGGAAATTTTGATTATACTACAATATTTAGGTATTTTACTCGAAGTAAGTAAAACTAATTTGAATGAAACAAACGATTTATTTTAATGCCAAACTAAGTAGGTATTAACTTTTAATAATAATCAACTGCTTTGAATCATGTTTTGTTGGAATTCAAGAAATGCAAATACCTATGTTTTCCAAATACCTCACAACATCAGGACTCATCTCTGCCCTCTTTCCACACACCATTCCACTCGCGTCCTTATTTTAAAACGATTCGATGTGAAGAATTCACGAATATATAAACACCAAAACGAATCGAAAACGAGTAAGTGCACAAACGCCCATACAGTTATAAGGAAGGCTATGTCGAATCGTGTTTTCACGAAACACGAAAACGAATCGAAAACGAATAAGTGCACAAACGCCCTCAGGTTGACAAATCCAAGAGCAGGTGATTGCCAAAACTATACCTACTACTTAGATTTTTATATTTATTTTCAGTTTAAGTTGAACAAAATGTACAATTTCTAAGCTTGGAGACAGAATACATGAAAATGGCTTTGATATGAACGAGTATCTAAAGGCTTCCTGGAATCGAGTATTTCTTGGAGTGCCTAATTTGGAAGCTAATATTTTCAAAATATTGCGTATTAATTTGACCTATTATTTAGTCTTCAATCTAGCTAGCCCTTTAGGCTTCTAAACTTGGTTTGACAAAAAAATTAATAATCTAAATGTAAAAAAGGAAAAAGTGACTGACTGACTGACTGATTTATCAACGCATAGCTCAAACTACTGGACGGATCGAGCTGGACGGCATGCAGATAGTTATTATGATGTAACTAGGCATTCGTTAAGAAAGAATTTTTTGAAAATTCAACCACTAAGGGGGTTAAATAGGGGTTTGAAATTTTGTATGACATTTATATGAATCCGCGCGGACGAAGTCGCGGGAATCAACTAGTGATCTATATTAAACTACATCATCCACTTACTTTTAGGTTCGATTTTAGATTGAACCCAACTAGGTAAAACCATACCTAAATTCGCTCAAAGTAGAAAACGTAATATAACTATAGGTACAAAGCTCTTGGTGTACATCACATTATCTCCATAGCTAGATACGATTAATGCCTACTATCTATTGATCGTGTCATAATATATTCTGTTACAAGCGCCCTTGTTAAACTCAGTGGATATCTGACTCCCTCTCAATGTATCCCGTAGCTGTTTCATTTGATCCTCTTGCTTTCATCAAATATTTAGGCCGTTTAAACTTGAGTGAGACGTACTCAGTGGAAGTTAGCTGCATTGACTTTCAAACGTGACTGAATCTTGTTTGCCGCTCGTGTTATTTATTTATTTATTTCCATTTTATTGCGCCGTACGCCGCGCCAGGCAGTGGGCGTTCAATTCGATTATTTTTTAAAGGAGACTCACTCTAAAATTCGGGGAGCGTTGCAAGTTTGAAACCAATAATGGATTGCTTTCAGCTTATACAGCTTGTAGGTGCCTTCGCGAATTAATTTTGTTTCAGATGGAATAAAAAAAAACCTTAACGGGACATATTCACAATTTATGCGTATTTTTGCAAGCCGTAACTTCAAAACGAAATTTAAAGACAAGGACTTTTACATTAAAAAAATATGATTTTTTTAATGTTCAATCCTAATCCGCTATGAGAATTAGCACTCAAAAAGCAATATTTTCGACAACATTATTTTATTCCAAGCACTTGTCTAATTTTTTTTTGGTTTAAGAAACTTTCAAATAGTCGTTCAGTGACCTGTGACACATTGTCATGGCATCGCAAGTTGCATTATGCTTTGTTTTGTGCTTTAGAAAAAAATCCACACATACCTACAGCATACCGTGCTTATTTTGCTATTCTACATAATGTATGTAGATGTAACATAGTAACGTGTAATTGTTTAATTTAAACTGCGTGTGTAAAAGTTCAAAAACAGACTACTTACAAAATTAACTTAGAAACCTATGTATGCCTTGCTATGCCTTATCTCTAACTAGAGATCCACTCAAAGTAAGCACAAAATTTACAAGTAGGTAAAAGTTCGTAAACTAAAACCCGACTACGCTTAATTAATTTAATATAAAATAATAGGTAATTTAATGCGAAATCGCGGGGCAAGCAGCTAGTGGTGCCATCTGTCATGTCTATCCGAAACTAATTTCATAATCTAGAAAGCCGCGCGAAGGTCACTTCTCGGTTTTTTCGTAAATAAAATGTAGCCTATGTCACCCGGACCATAACAACGAATCAATTGACATCTCATTCATCAAAATCGGTCCAGTAGTTTAGGCGCTACGGTGGTACACACAGAATATCATACAGAAATCGGACACAAACATACATACATACATACATACATACATACATACATAGACTGCTAAAATCATAACCCTTCCTTTTGGCTTTGCGGGTAAAAAGGGGTCTTTTATTTTTGTATACCTATTAGATTAGAGACGACAAAGCTTATCAGATCCATTATGTATATGCTACAAAAATGATACAATTACAATACCCTCCTCAAAATTCATATCGCACATACTACCCCACGTTACCCCAAAGCTCGGATCCCGATCGTCAAACACGTACCTATCTTAAAAGGTTCACATGGACGGCAAATTTGCCCAGCCTACCCGGTGTCATCATTATCAATTGCCACATTTGCATAGTATGATCCATGTGAGGCCCAATTCTGAGCCCATCAAGGCCCCAATTATGCCTCAAAACAAATAGAGGGCCCAATCTGCCCTGCGGCTTATTAAACCTGTTTTAAACCTCGTCAATTTTGTTCCAAGTTGTAACAACGACGGCCGGACCATAAACTTTTTTAACGATTTAAAAACAAACTCTAATCGATTTGAGGTACGATGTTTTGTAAAAAAAAAGATTAACATGTTATAAAATAAAGTATGAAGGTATCGAATGGAATGGATGAATAACAAGTATAAATTAAAAATTTAAAAAACCCCCGACTTTCGCCATTTTGTGGCGGCAGCCATCTTGGATTCGCATAGTGCTATTCTACTAGTCAAGCCCTTTCATTTGATACCCATATTAAGGGAGTTGTGAAAAAATATGTAATCCGCCATTTTGTAGCGGCGGCCATCTTGGACCGATTTTCATCAAACGTAGCTAACAACACTCTCGACTAAAATATCTTACAAACAAAAAAAACCGCATTCAAATCGGTTCAGCCGTTTGAGCGGTACAGGTATAAAATCTAAATTTGCCCATATTTTTTATCATGTTGACTCAATACCTTGATGTTTATACACCTAATAGAGACTATAGACCTCAGTATCTGATATAAATTTCAACTTGCTAGGTTCACCCGTTCCTGAGAAAATCGCTGGTGACATACAAGAGAGTGATCTTATAAGGGTTCCTTTTTTTACCTTTTGAGGTACAGAACCCTAATTAGCGTGTCGATGCGTCCGCACTGCACCGGCTGACTATGCTTCTGTATATATTCTACTAGCACAAATAATATAAAGTACAAATAGATCTTAAATAAAAACATAACTCTATGTACAGAGGTACCTACCTCTAGGTATTTCACGAAAATTACGAATAAACCTACGGTAAGTAGGTATCAACATAAAAACTTAGTATTTCATGCCGGCGCTTTTCCATGAATTTGGACTTCCGAAATGCTTTTAATAGTTAATAAAAGGTGCAGCACTATTCAGTTGCCTCATTAAAAATATCACACAGGGAATAAAAATAAGGCTGGCCGGTATAAATAACTACAAACTCCGTATAAATCTTGGTTTGCACACTCTAGGGTTGTCACGCGAGTTTTTTTACCAAATTCAATGAAGTGTAAGTATAAACAACACTAAATTTATTTATCCAATCTGATTTATATTTAACTAACAGTTTAACTTTCTAGAACCTTTAAATGAGATAAGTGGATGCATGTAATTATTAAAATAAATTAATGACAATATAATTTTTGAATAATTTATTAAACTGATAGTATAATTATAACAAATCATCTTGTGTTCCTCGTATTACGTACTCTAATCAAGATATAGCTGCGCAAATGTCACATAAATAGCCTAAGAATATTTGCGCTGATTGTATTTAACCAAAGCATCGAAAAATGCCAATAACCAACAAATTTTCAAAAAAATTTCAACTTTCACCGTGCCAAAATAAAATTTTATCTATCAGTAGAAGTGCTCTATAGAAGATAGGTAAATTTTAACCGACTTCCAAAAAGGACGAGGTTCTCAATTCGGTGCTATTTTTTATTTTTATTTTTTTATTGCATTTGCATGGCCACCCCTTGCCGGCGCGGCAGCTATCCGCTATGAATACTCGAGTTTTCTGCCTCAACTGTAGGGTGGAAATGTGCTGCAATACAGGCATAAAATCCAGGACTTAATCTTCGCACAAGTCACCGTTTAATCTTGCGATAGATATGGCAGGGGGGTAAATAATAAATGTGTAATACGCAATCAGTTCGAATTGCATTGTAGGGGACCGGACGTCAGGAATGCAGGACTTAAGCCCTACGATCACAATTTGTAACCCGTTCCTACTAATACTTGCATAAATAAGTCATTACGGGGATCTCTCCGAGTTATCTGGCTAATAAATGAGCCCACTATTGTTGGAGGATGTCATTAAATCTCTCCTTACATAAGAAAGTGCACTGCCCGGTTTCACCATTTATTAGAGAGTTCTGCAATGGTTTTAAACTTGTTTTATTATCTAATATTAACGTTATGTCCGTATCAATAAAGATTATTATATAAAACTAACTAAACTTGTTTATGAGGTTGTTGAAGTTGTTTTGACTATTAATACAAGATTTTATTCGTCACTTTACAGTATATTATTTTGGCAAAGATATTGATTGCAAAGATTCGAAAAAGTTCCAGTCAAGTTACTTGTTTTACATAAAAGAAGTGCTCGATTTCTGTCTTCATGTATCTACTTAAGATTTTCACCGTACCAAGTTCATTAGCAGCCAACTTATTTGTACAAGTTAATAAGTACTGCTAAGTCGTCTTTATGTCGAGTGAAGACTTAAGCAAACCTATTAGACAGTAAGCTAACAAAAAAACGGGATCGGAAAGAAATAATTGCAACAGCCTCGGGAAATCTGGAGGACTTAGTTGATGTAAAAGAAAATAAAATCTTTCGTCTTTCGCTTGTTTTCTTTTTTTTGATGCTCTTTCCTTTATTCCTGTAACTTCTGTAACTTTGGCCCTTATTTATAAAAAATACCTTATTTATAAATATATTATGGACAAGCGGACATCCTGCGGGAACTTTTTGTTTTTCTTAAGCTCTTTTGAGCTCATACCTTGCTAAAAACTGTTAAAAGTTCACTGGTGGATGTTTAGGTAGATAAAAAGTAAACATCCACCACTGAAAGTCCCATCAAAATCGATCCAGCCTTTCAGAGATTACCCGGTAATCTTTAAATTATCTCCTTTCTAACAAAAAAAGAATCGATGAAATCGGACCACGGGTTAATGAATTACAGCTAAGTACACATTTTGACTTTCATCCCCTCTCCCAAGGGAACCATGCTGAATTTCGGGATGAATTCCTATATGTTACTCCGTAGTATGAACTTAAATCATGCCAAGTTTCATTTCAATCCGTTCAGTAGTTTTTGCGTGATGCGCGCACAAACATACAGACAAACAGATAAACAGACAAACAGACAAAAATTTCAAAAATAGCTTTTTCACGTTCTGTTACTTATTCCTAACATCCCCCAGTTATTATTTTGCAAAAAATCTTCAATGTACAGATACGGCAATTCTACGATTTTATTATATGTATAGATGTATAGATTATTATATGTATAGACTATAACTATTGAATACCTAAATATTCAAATTACGGTTATGAATTCTATTTTATTTTTATTTATTCATTTTAAATTGAGTGAAATAAATTAACGAATAATAATTTTTCGTTTACTCACTTAATTTTATTAGGGCTGCAATTCTGTAAATAACAAGTAGAATTTACAAGCAGGGATTGTTCTACTGACAGTAGATACTGTCGCGTCCACTCTATATATATTTATGCAGTTGGAAGGCAAAGTCAGGGCTATTCGAATGGCTGTCACAACCTACTGTTTATTTTTCCCTTCTCTTATATTACACCTCAGTAACACCTATTGATAATATTTATCGATAGAACAGTCCACACTCGTGGTTTTATCTCTCGCCATTGACAAGAATAACAATGTGCCTAAAACAACACCGGTGTCAAACAGTAGGTGGTAAATAGAGTATTGTTTCAAAGCACGTGGGTGCATAATTTTAGTAGCTAGATTGTTTTACACGTCTCTACACTGTGCCGGTGATTAATGATTAGGATGATAAGAAAAGCGTCTATATGTTTGTTTTAATAAGTATCTATAATGAGTCTAAAAGAATACGGTGAGATAAATTTCCTAACGTCGCGTCCCTACTATTTTTTTCGCTCCAAAAAAGGTCCTTTCATTATTAAAATCAGATTTCGGTACACATTTTCGATTCAGTAGGTAGATAATCGGAAAAGGAAAAGTTGTCTTCCTTTTTAAAGGAAATGCTTTTAGAACAACAAAATCTGAAGGAAGTTCAGGTTTGTCTCTAATCACTAAATAGGTAATCACATACCTATTATAAGAGAGACAACTTGTAGGAGACTCACGCTATGAATAATTGTACGTACTGAAAATGCTAATGGTTGAGTCGGTTGTATCGGGCGCTCCGTTAAAATGCGGATGACGCTAAAAGAGGTTATGTCAGTGTCCAATGGAACCGAATTGTTGTGGAGAAATTTATTGAAATTTTCCAATATGCGTCGCTTGGTTCCTTCGACCGTGTGCGATCACCTAAATATCTAATTAGTCCATAAATGCAAACACGAAATACCTTTCCATCAGATTATGATCTTTAGTGCATTAAATAGGACCCGAAATAGGTGGTATTAGGTGTGTGCTCGAGTCATCGATATATCAAATATGTAATTAAATAATATTTCAAGTCACCTTCGCGTTGATGTATCGACGCCAATTTCGATGAAAACTCAAATAACAACCAACACGCGTGAATACTACACATATTTACTAATGACATAGTACCAGAATGGTTTTTTCCATCATCATCTCAACGCTACCATAGTTGGTGCAGCAACATAAACAAACATTACACAAAGTATTGATTTCCCCATATCTCGTATCTCATTTAATAGTAATCAACGATTGACTGTCGAACATGTGCGTTGTCGTGTCCGCGCGTCGCGACGCAGCGCTCACTGTCAACGATCACAAATGGCCGCCGTAAAAGTCTTCGCGGCTAATTTACTGCCCCCATCACGAGTTCGGATCTTGTTCGGGCCATTATGTTTGATGTAGGCGTTACCATGTTGATTCTTAAGATATCTCACGGTTTAACGATGTGCGGGATTATTCTGGGACCGCTCAAAACGCAGCCACGCGCGAAGCGCGGTTCTGATACAATATAATTTTGATAAAAACGAACTTCGCCCTTCTTAAAAATCCCGCGGGAATACCGGTGTAAAAAGTATCCTGTGTCACTCTTTAGATCTATAAATAAACACATACAAAAAATCATTCGGTGTGATGCTCTATGCGGGATGATTAAAGGACAAAACAACGAATAGATTGTCGCATGTCCTAATGCGAAATAATATAAATTGATTTTGTTCAGAAAATCAAAGCAAATTAAGAAAGTTCCATAAGAGTAATTAACTCTATAATAATAAACCTTTGATATAAAATATCTCGAATTATGCTGTTATTTCATTTTACCTATACCTGCCTCTTATTTTTTAATCGAACAGTCGATGTAAGTCATCTTCGTCTTACCGCAAAAAATCAATAAACACAAGGGTTAATCGCGTGTTTCTTTTTTTTTTAATTAGTTATAGGTACTACAATCAATTGTGTATTATTATAGGTACTACAATCAAATACGTATCTTCAACCTATCTCCAATACAAACCTGTCAAACGCCAGTCATCAGTCAGTGTTTAATTTTTACCGTGGTACGAATCTCTAAGTTTAACATTTAAACTCTGATTTTGTCTTGTAATCGTGAAAGCTAAAAAATAAACAATGACAAACAAAATTATTTTGCTATAAATTAAAGTGCAATGCACTTTATTTACGGCATGCGTTGTCTACATATCGGTGTCGGTAAAAATTTGTCGCTTTTGGCGGATTATAGTAAAATAATTTTGTTTTTCATTGAATTCAACAATGTAACGCCTACTTCTATTCAACATTAAAAAAATAAACATCAATTTTCAGAATAAGGCTATCGATGCTAAGCATGTGTGCTAAGTAACAAGCTAAGTGAATGTGATTGTTTCCTTTAAAAGGCGTGAAGTCATTTTTGAACATTATTTGATTGCATAATGTGATATCGGATTCAATACATATAATACTATTCTAATTAGATTCCAATAAGATTTGTTTGAATAGATTTACTATACCTACCTACTTCAGTTAAATATTTATGAAGCGCTTTGATGTTAGGTACAATTTTTATAGAGATTTTTTTGAGGTCTGAAATTTAAGGTAGAAAAAAGTATTAATTAATACACTCTTAAATGCAAAAATTTGCACAGCCCCTAACGCAGTGACGTGCACATTAGAAAACATTTTTTTTAAATAAATTCTTCTTTCTTTTTTTTTAAAGAAATTGTATACAGGACGTTTTATCTCTTCACCACGGAGAGTAGACGAGTTAGACCGTAAAGCATTTATTAGTGGCTTTTATTAAAGACAGATATTAATCTACCAGATTTATCCGAGCCTTTTTATCCTCTCGTTATCTCGAAAATCAACGTAGGACGTTTTATTAGTATTTCCGAATGACTGAATCTGTGGCATTAAAAGTCGGGGGATCTATTTTTATTGGCCGCCCTAATGGATTTTTGTAATGTGATCCTTAATTTCGGTGTTGTTTTTTAATGCAATGCTTTTAAAGGCGTGTACCGCACACGCTTCTTATCTGGCAATGTGAGATAAATCTTTTTCTGTATATTGAGTATATTTTTCCCATGGTGAAAACAAGCTCAATAAGTACCATTTTTATGTAAATCTACTATTCATAGGTTAAAGTAAAAAGTATGTTATACCGTTTTATCTATATGTTGGTATCATTAGAGTGGTATTTAAATAAGGTAGATCAACTTTTGAAAATCCAAAAAAAAAAAGGTTGATTATCACTAGCTTTTGCACACCGCTGCGTGTCCAAAATATATAGCACTAGTGGACCCGGCAGACTTCGTCCTGCCCGGTGAGATACCGACATCGGCGCCACCTACCGAGACCCGGTAGGTTACCTGTATCTACCCGGTAATTGTGATAAATGAAGAACCGCTCGACCGATTTTGTGCAAACTTCACTACTAAATAGTCCGAACGAAGCCTAAACATTTAGTTTGGATAGGTGAGCCCGTTCTTGAGTTATAAAATTACAACGAAAAGTGGCATTGATTTTTATATATATAGATATACAGTTGGCTTTGTTTGCAAGACAAACCTTAGCTTACCATATCACTTATGAATAAAACATCTGTTATATCAGTGACACATAGATTCCATCAGTGGTTTTAATTCTTAATTCTTACATTCACGAAGAGACAGCTAAGTATATTCAGCAATTGATGGATACAGTAGGTTAATATCGGTTAAGATGAATCCGAAAGTCATAAGAGTCATATTTTCTTTCATCTTCTATTAAGAAAATTACACAGATGTAATATCAAAAGATAGCAAATAGCTGATAGGCATCGTTTTCTTTTCTTCCACGAGCTTAGAAAAAAATAGGTCATCTATAAAATTTAATGTTGATTGCCTCAAATAACGGCAACAAATAATCGAAAATAACGATGCCTCCATTTAAGATCATTTCGATGTGATGCTCATCCACGCGTAAAAATTAAAGGGCAAATTGATAGATAACGTTTCGTGATCAGAATTTCGAGGGTATTATAATTTTTTTTATTTTAGAAATATATAACGTAATATCGTTTTTTTTTAATATAAAGTACCTATTATGGTTTAAACTAGTGATAGGCTTATTTCGTGGTTTATCGACATAGTCTGTCTCATCATGACCACGGTGCATGCAACTGGATCGAAATATCGACAAAAACATGACAAAAACCATTGATGTAAATAACACAAAAACAAATATTTTATCGTGGTATGTACCTGTAATTTCTACATTAGACTATACCTATTAAAAGGTTATCGTTATTGGAAATATTATTAAAATATCATACCTTCTGTGTTTTTTTTTCTGTGTTTCTATTCTAGGTATTCTATTCAACGAAGTTGCGAAATTGAGTCCCGGGTCGGGCAAAAAAAATTCCGTCAAGCAATCAACTTGAATGCCCGGTGAAACAAAAGCCCGGTGTTAAAAAGTCAGTATAGCACCCCCGTGCCCCGGAGAGCACGTAAAGCTGTGTCCTGCGCCTGATCCATCTCCGATCATATCGGATGATAAGAGAGAAGGAATAGAGAATGCAACTGAGATTAAAACCCACTGAGTTTGTTTCAAAGCTACAAGACAATATCATACAAATCACATATTGCCACATTAGTCTCTTGAAGCGTTAATTTCTTGGAGCGAGTCTACGTTTCATTGAGTTTGATTGATCAAAATTCAGATAAGAAATCAGTCCTCGTTTGTATGGAGCGAACTAGGGAGAAACTTCTCTTAAAAATATTCTTTTTACATTTACATCACTTTACTCTTAAGACAATTCAAATTCAAAAATTCAAATTCAAAATTCATTTATTCAAAGTAGGTACCTACACTGTACACTTTTTGAACGTCTACACTTTTTGAACGTCTACACTTTTTGAAAGTAGGTAGGTACACTGTACACTTTACGAACTGTACAATTTTTAACCCCCGACGCAAAAACGACGGGGTGTTATAAGTTTGACGTGTCTGTGTGTGTGTGTGTGTGTGTGTGTGTGTGTGTCTGTTCCCCTGTGGCGCTCAAACGGCTGGACCGATTTGAATGCGGTTTTTTTTGTTTGAAAGGTGAATTAGTCGAGAGTGTTGTTAGCTATGTTTGAAGAAACTCGGTCCAAGATGGCTGCCGCTACAAAATGGCGGATTATATATTTTTCACAACTCCCTTAATATGGGTATCAAATGAAAGGGCTTGACTAGTAAAATAGCACTATTGCAAATTCAAGATGGCCGCTGCCACAAAATGGCGAATGTCGGGGGTTTTTAAATTTTTAATTTATACTTGTAAACATTTAAAACGAACACGTTGATTTTATTACAGAGTATCGACAAAAGTGGTCTAACCTCAATCAATCATGATTTGGTTAAAATTAATTAGTAGGTAGGTATACTTAAAAAAAAAAAAAACAACTCAGTCGTATAATATGATTTACCTATATGAAGTTTGCGCGCGCGCACGCAGCCGATACCTACAAGATGGCGTATGTGGGTGGGACTAAGCGCCGGACACGGATTGGCCGGACAGACAATTAGCATTTTTATTGATTACGATTTGGTGTGATTAAATAATTTAGTAGCGCTAAGGTTACCAACCTTAATCATTTGCATTTCAATTGAGATGAATCGTATAAAGTTATTTATTGGTTAGTAACAAGCTTTAGGAAAAATTAAACAGACAGGAAAAATTGTCCATATCTTGAAAACTACTGAGCCGATTTTGATAAAACTTGCACCGTTCCCTAAGTTGAAGTAAATTTAAGCTAATATAAAGAGTAGCTACGTAACAGAATGGCTACAATCCGATTAACGGTTTCGGAAAATTGCGTAGTTGCACACACTTATAAAATTATTTATATTTGCTTGGAAGTCCTAACAGATTATCATATTAAGTGAATTGCGGTACGAATAATATTATATACGCATACGTGTTGAATTGATCGATTTTTTTTAATCGGTTAATAAGTTGAGCCTATTATGTAACTTAGGAAATCAATATTTAAACGAATAAATCTACCTAATATATTAAATATCATACCTTTTAATAGTTAATATATATGTATAATAAATAAAATTTATCTCAATCACAAAAGTCAAATCAAAAGAGAAGAATCACAAAATCAAAAAAGATATAGTTGAATATTCATTAATAAAGACGAAAAAAAAATCCAATCTATGCGAGAACGTTTTCCTTTTGATAAAATAACTGCCAGAGCCAGAGTTAAAAAATAACATAGTAACGTAACAAGAAAATCAACGATAAACGATTCTTTCAAGAGCAAGTAACAGTAACCGCACTTTTTAATGAACTAGTTACTTTACAATTTACAGCTTACAAACACTCGAAGTGTGAAAACGTCGCTTAGCCGCAAACGCTGTTTAGTTAGCGACAAGTGTTAACTTACAAAGTTACAACCTACTTTTCCTCGCCCTACATGCGCAACACGCCGTGAGTAAGTTTATGTAACAGGAAAAATAAGAAAAAAAATTTTCTTTGAATTTAGAACAAAAATAGTGGTGCCTATGACGTAAAGTATACTTTACTGCACGCGATGTAAAAATGAACAGATTGTTTAGGATTGTTGAAAGCTGCCCATTGATAAATCAAGTTTAGGTAAGATAGAGCACCGGAAAGCGCAATGTTGCCAGACTGCACTACGAGGCAAGCC
The DNA here is from genome assembly GCA_920104075.1 of Melanargia galathea. NCBI lineage: Eukaryota > Metazoa > Arthropoda > Insecta > Lepidoptera > Nymphalidae > Melanargia > Melanargia galathea. Next base: position 7,779,634 of record OV049870.1, read on the forward strand.
GACGACATCAAACGAGGAGGAGAGAGCCGCTGGATACATAGGGCGGAAGACCAAGACGTGTGGAAGTCCTTACAAGACACCTACGTCCAGCAGTGGAAACCTATCGGCCGATGATGACCACGATGTCGAAGATATGAGATGAGTATAAAACATTATACAGTATAAGGAGACCGCTTCCGAAAACTTAGCACTATTATTATACTACCTAAACACAATCCAATACCAATAACCATTTGCCTTACTGGGTACCTAGGTAACGCGCGCAACGGTAGGTTTGCAAGGTTCATTGACCTCCAGCGTCAGCTCATTTTATATGAATTGCGTTACGAACTCAATTTTCAACGATTTTTTTCATGTTTTTTACGGTATCTTATCAGTAATCATCAGTACTATCGCCTGACTTCGTTTTCGAGAGCATTCTCCTGATACCCTGTTAGATACAGGGTATCAGGAGAACGCTCTCTTGATTCTCTCTTGACTCATGCATCGTACAAGGATGCAGCTGTGTCTATCATCTAAACATTTTTCTTGATATTGCAAATTGCTTACTTAAACCCTCAAAAAAGCAGTTCACAAACCTCGACACAAAACAATACATGCTTCAATTTTCTTACCTAATACTTACTACGTTAGCATTTTTTATTGACTTACGACAAAAAAGACAATATCTATAAAAACACGATTTATTCAGCGATTGAATGACTGAACAGATTAGTTTTGGCGGCTATCTGTTGATGGAGCATTTGTTCCGCTTTTAAATAGCATCGATATTGTGCAAATCATTACATTTTTAATCTCGTTTTTAGTATAAACTACTTGCCCATTATTCGGTTCAAAGAAGCTAGTTGTAAATTACAATCACAGAACAGAAACTGGTAAAAATTTAATAAATAATAATTATGTATTTACGTTGGTAGGTAATTTAGGTGCTATACTTACAAAAGTTATACCGCCCACCGATTTTACCTACCGATTTTATTTAAAACTTCAAATAAACTTTTTAAAGTGTGCTTCTTTGCTTTCATTCCATTTCATTCCAATTAAATCATATTAATTAAATTTTTTTACACCCAATACACCCTATGCAGTGATGAAATCAGCTATGCTTAATACCTACGATATGAATTCATAGTAGGCAGTTCCCAAATTCCCATAGTTTATATTGGCACTTGGCAGTACTCTTGCAACATCAGGAGTGAGGAGTTCAGTGATGAAATCTATGCTTGATACCTACAATATGAATTCAAAGAGGACAGTTCCAAAATCCCCAGTTTAGGTGGGCAGTACTACTGCAGCATCGGAACTGAGGAGCTGGGATCCGGAGTTCAGTGATACAGTCTATACTTGGTACCTACAATATGAATTCATAGTGGACAAGTAAAAAGTAAAAAGCTGTCATAGCCTAGTGGTTAGGACGACCGACTTCTAATCGGAGGTCGTGGGTTCGATCCCGGGCACGCACCTCTAACTTTTCGGAGTTATGTGCGTTTTAAGTATTTAAATGTCACTTGCTTTAACGGTGAAGGAAAACATCGTGATTTCCTCAGGTTTCCCTGCATGTTCTCAAGTATGTGAAGTCTGCCAATCCGCTTGGCCAGCGTGGTAGACTATGGTCTAAACCCTTCTCACTCTGAGAGGAGACTCGTGCTCTGTAGTGAGCCGGTAATGGGTTGATCATGATGAGTGGACAAGTCCCAGATCCCAATTTTCAGGTGGGCTGTACCTATAAAAGCGCAGTATTGGCAGAGCCCTCAATAGTTTGAAAGACTTGATAACTTAGAGATGGTCATTTTGTAAAGACAAAGCTTTTCACGAGTTGAATTTCTATAATATTTCCAAACAACGCTGTTTAAGCAAGTGCCAAAAACAAACAATGCTGTAACTTTTGGCGCCATGCAAAAGATTCACATCGAAAACATATCAAAGCATCAAAACACTGAACCTATAATAACAGCTTGAAGTTATTTTTCCATAACAAGCCCGAGATATGTTTGTTCTTCTACTAAGTCTCAGAGACCCGGAGCATTGTAAATATACGACCATAACCGGCAATCATTCTCTTCACAACGGCCTTAATGATAGCTCTCCGAACAAGTAAATTATCAATTCCGCCCCAAGGGTTTCGGCCTTGTTTTTGGAAGGCTATAACAAGCCTATCATCTATGGGATCTGAATTATCGCTATTCGTTCCGCCATTATGATATCAATCTCGATTGTTTAAGGCGCATAGTCGCTTGTTAGAGGCGTAAACCGGACGTCAACCCACAAAAAATGCACTGACCCGGATGATATTGGTATTCACAGAATGAACTATTATTTCTTACTAAGCTTGCTCCCTCTTAAAATATTTTAGGATTCTCTTAAACGATGTTTGTTTGTTGTCAGAATAGTAGTTATTGGAATAAACATGCTGAAAATACTGCAGGTGCGAATTTAGATTAACAAGTTTACAGTATAAACTTATAGTATTTAGGTGAGTGGATCTCTATCTTCTTCTTGAATCTCCTCTCTGATGCTGAGATGCTTATGTTATATTCCAGATTCTCTATTTAAAAAGCTATTTTTTTCAAATCGACATAATATCTATCACTACCGATTATTATTGATCGATCTAAAATACCTAGTATTAGTTATACATCGTCTGTGTAAAGGCATATTGTAAAAATACTTCCTTTATATACTTATTATGTCTCTAAAATTAAGTACTATTTGCAGCACGTATACAAACATCGTTCGTTCCTTGCAAGCGATAAAATTAGTCCTACGCAAGCAATTACAAAAGGATCTTAATTGCATTTTAAATGCAGTATTTGCAGTCACAATTTGGACAAGCTAATAGCGCCAGCTCAAAAGCCGTGTAGTTTTTTCGTGACCCCCGATTACTGGACGATAATAACGGTAATTTAAAAATAAAATGCAGCCCTATTCTTGGAATCGTCTTATTGCGTTTTATAACTGCTTGATGACTGTCCGAATACTAGTTTTGCTAATAAGAGCTTGACATGATTATACTGTTATTTTAGTCTATCACAGCTTATTTTCTCAAAAATGAAGTTTACAACAGCAGCTTTATCATTTTATCTCTATTTTAACAATCAAATCTTAGGGGATCCTTAAACGATTGGATGCTGTTGTCAGTTTTGCCACACTAATGACCTGTTTCATCACCTTCTGATAAGTGTCGGATAGCCTAAACGTAAGTTTTGTCACTTTCTTACTTTATGTCAAGTGATAAAGACAAAAGTTGTAGATAGCTATCCTATATTTATCAGAAGGTGGTGAAACAAGCCTTTATTGTTGTGGCCTGTGAGTGATGCCAATCTACCGAGTTTAGTGGGATAACTGTTGTTTGCATGACAAATATCTGAATTTCTAGTCCATTAGTTATTCAACCCTCGTGGTGATCGGAATCGACTGTGCAGAACCTATCGTCTAGACTCTAGTATGTAGACCCTCAGAAATTATTTTCGCCAAGACCTTTGACATGACAATAAGTAGCTAATAAAACTTAATCAAAAGGTCAATAATTTTTGTATTGATCGTAGATTATTATTATTGCTCACAATGATTTTATAAATCAATAATACTTAATCTACATATTTATTTTATACTGGCATATTAATTTTGTAGAAAAGTTTTTTTTTACTTTTTAACGCACCTTAACATTGCGCAATTATAACATTATGTATGATTTGTATTTAGTTGGTAGGTATACTTACTCGGAAGTACAAAATATCAAATTTAAACCAAAACTTTAACAATGTATCACATATATGCCATTGTAGTAGAGATTAACTTTTTTCTAACAGAGATCATTTCTATTTTGTGTGACACATATTTTTTCTTCCGGTCTTAATTTCTGTAGGCATTATAATTTTGTTGTACCTTATTGCATTGAGTTAAGGTACACATTTGCAATTGAATTAATGTAATTGTATTTTTTTCTTCTTTCTGTTGTGGTACCACGGGTTTCCTGTAAAGCGAAACCGTGATCGACCCTGTGGGTGGTTCGAACTGTATCAAGTTCCCGATGTTCTTTTTGTTACTTACAACTAATTAAACGAATATAGGTGCACTCTTCTATCCGTATCGTTAGTGCAGTGTTATTGCGTGAATCGTCGCTATCATCGTCAATTAAATTTACGAACAATATTTTCTGTCAATAGATATGTATATTTTATCGGCGTGGAAAATTCATATAAATTTTCTGAAATCATTGCAAAATTTATTGCCTGCTCATTGCCATAGTACGGTCAATGCAACTTTAATAAACTTTACTATAAGTAAACTTTACTTACGTACATACCGTGGGCCACTCAAGGAGTAGGATTAGGGCATATCGCTTCAACAACAACTCAATTTAAACTGAACTGTGAGCTTTATACTTGTGCCATATAATATACTAGCAATCCGCCCCTGCTTCGTATACGTATTCAACGGTGAAAGAATTTTTTAAATCGGTCCAGTAGTTCCTGAGATTAGCGCGTTCAAACAAACTCTTCCGCTTTATTATATTAGTAGGTATAGATAGCAAAAGCGAATTGAAGTTGAAGCGATAGTATGTCTTATTATAATTACCGTGCTCCACTGAATATTTTTTTTGATGTTTCTAAAATCTGGGTGCCTACTGTTTTTATCAAAGTATGTTTATCTTGTACGTATGACAAAACTAATAATTTACAACACATCTAATATTGAATCGCTTCTCGGCCTTTTGGCTAAGATCAAAGTGTAGTATCTAATATTGAAGAGATAGGTACTTATATTTAAAAAAAAATTCAACTCAATTAAATTCGTTTCATAATCAACGCGCACTCTTATCAATCGAATCACTTATACGAGCGTTGCATAAGGCCAAAGGACGGTGGCACAAAAGCTCCGCGAAATCTAATATTATTCCATATTGTAACAATCGCCAATCGCAAGAACTTCGTCTGTTAGTGTCGCCTATTGTTCGATTTCTAAGCAGAATATAATAACTACAGCAAAATGTTACAAGTTTTATAATACACTTAAACTTGATAATTTTATACTCTATTGCAAGGCGATAGAGACTAAGAAACTGTTTCTTCTGTGCTAGTTTAATTTTGTAAGAAGTTGTCGATGAACAGTACAGTTTGAGCCGCGTCGGAAGTGGTTGGGAAATTATTCTGGTCTAATGTGCAGCTGGTCTCGAATAAACTTTAATTAAAAAAAATCAAAAGCAATAATAAATAATTAGCTTTAGATGGTGCCTTTAAAATTCAAATGTTCCGGGAATATTTTTATAGAATCTGTCGCTGGAACTCATAACTTTACAATCGGGTAGCCATGTCTTGTCTGAAGTCCAATAGAAAAGACCTGAGTCAATTTAAGAAAGGTCAACGAACCCAATTGAGAATCGAATTCGAGGTCTCATTCTTGCAGGATAAGACATTAAAGCGCAGGCTACATTGAGAGCGAAGCGAAGTGAAACGAACCTCGCTTCGCTCATGTTGCTAAACTAGAGAGCTCGCAAGTTTGCATCGCTGGCTTCGTTTAGCTCAGTCGTTCGCTGTGTGAACTATAGCATGAAAAAACGCGGTAGCGGCATGAGCGAAGCGAAACGAACTTTGTTTCACTTCGCTTCGCTTCGCTTCGCTTCGCTTCGCTCCCAATGGGGCCTGTCACACTATCAATACCGTATCGCGATCCGCGGATCGCGGATTTCAAGACCATCCGGAAATCCATCAGTATTGACGCAAAAAAGCGGCCAAACCATCAATAATTGGATCGCGTATCGCGGATCGCGTGATAATACTGATAGTGTAACACCCCCCAATGTCCTGCGCTTAAGGCAGCGCTGCGTTGAATCAGAGCAGGCACAGAATATGTAATACAGGTGCATGTCAAGTTTTTAACTGTTAGTTAGAGTAGTTAACTGCCTCGTTGGTCTAGTGGTTAGCATATTCGACCGCAGATCACGAGGTCCTGTGTTCGGGCAAATAATTGTAAGGTTCCTATTGGGATTCTCTGTCAAGAAATTCTTAGTGCCAGTCCGGAGTTGGAAGCTGGCGGTGTTTCACCTCCGTGCCTCGGAGAGCACATTAAGCACTCGGTCCCGGTTATTATCACTATCATGTGACAATAATCGTTAAAGCCCGCCAACCCGCATTGGAGCAGCGTGGCGGGTCTAAGCTCTAAATCGCTATCTCCTATGAGAGAGGAGGCCTGTGCCCAGCAGTGGAACGTTAAAAGATACTGTAATGGTGGATGTAGAGTTTTGTCCCATTTTAAGCCGTGTAAACAAAATGTAGTAAGTACATATATTATAGTAGTGTAAGGAGTATGTTTTTCGACACAATGTCTTCCATTCATGATTGTTTGCTCTCTTGTTAGTGTGCAAACGGAAGTTGAGTGTACGCAGCAACATTGTTATCTCGGTGTTAACCTTTGTTCCTTTATGGGACTTCCTTTACTGGTATTGTGTTGGTACAGCTAGTTACGATAAGTTTTTGACAAAAGTTTAACAACCCTGGATAGATTATTTATTAATATCGAGTCCTAATTTGTAGACGACGCGAGCTATCACACTACTATTATAAAGGCGTTTGTGTGTGTGTGTGTGTGTGTATGTTTGTTACTCTTTAACGCCGCAACTACTGAGCCGATTTGGCTGTTTTGAATGGAGATAGATTATGCCGTGACATAGGCTACTTTTTATCCTGGAAAAATCCACAGTTCCCACCGGAATTTAAAAAAAAACCGAAATCTATAGCTACAGCTATAGGTAGATTACTATAGCAAACTTCCTTGAAAGTAGGTATAAAGGTTGGAAAAGGGAGCGGGAACGGGAACCGGAAATCCACGATTCCCTTGGGATTTGTGAAAAACCGAAATTCACGCGGGTGAAGCTGCGGGCAGAAGCTAACTAGCTTGTGCCCGCGGCTTCACCCGCGTGAATTTATTTTATAACTAGCTGAACCCCGCAACTTCGTTCGCGTAGATATAGGTTTTTATATAGGATCGGATCGGATCCCATAATTCTTTTATGTATTAAACGCAGCCTAAGTTACTTCTTATAACATTGAAAGTTCCATTAAAATCGATCCAGCCGTTTCGGAGATTAGCTGGAACAAATAGACAGACCGACAAACATAAATTTAAACGCACACCAGTTTAAAATAAGCCGTACGTTCAAAGATCCGGGTCCCAAGTTATTTGAACCCAATACTCAGGGTTGTAATGTCTGTCATTTCTGAACTAAAAAACTTATGACCTTGAAATATTTATGGAACAATATATAAAGTACTATCTTTCTAACAAAAAAAGAATGAGTAAAATCGAACAACGCGTTAATGAATTACAGCTAAATACACGTTTTAACTTTCATCCCCTTTCCCAAGGGAACCGTGCTGAATTTCGGGATAAAAAGTATCCTATAACCTACCTCGGAGTATAAACTCAAACCGTACCAAGTTTCATTCGAATCCATTCAGTAGTTTCGGCGTGATGCGCGGCCAAGATACAGACAGACAGACAGACAGACAGACAGACAGACAGACAGACAGACAGACAAAAATGAAACAAATTGCAGTTTTGGCATCAGTATCGATTATAGAGTGCCCTCCAATAAAAAAATTCAAAATATCTTCAATGTACAGAATTGGATCTGTTACAGTTTTATTATATTATAGATAGATGAATATAATAATATCTATAATAAGAATATCCTGGAGCCTTTATTCACAGTTCCGCTCACTTTAGTAAAGACTTATTACCTATGCTGAAAAAGAAAGACCGACATTGCTTGGGTCTAAAAACAAATTAGTACATTTTAACATTCTCTCTTAGATACGTTTTACTTTGTAAAAATTGTAATATTTTGTTTTTCTGCCAGTTATAAAGGGATCTCGAACATGGGATTCGTCAAGCGTCGAGTTTGTGTCAAATTGTCAAACAAGGGATACAGCAATCGATCCTACTACGGCGAAAATTCACTCTTACCCCATCGCAACAACAGATAAAAGATGACCAAGTTTGAAAGTCATACGGGCCCGCTATAGATTCGGCATGCGATTGTAGTCCATCCATCAAGCCGAATGTCAAAACTAATACGAACCATGTCCCGTGAGAGATTCCCAATTGTATCGCAGCCGTTGAGCTCGTAGACCATAGAGCAGCAGACTTCGTACGTACATCAGAGATTAAAATAAAATATACACACTGCACGTATGTCGCCGCGCCGTTCTTATAAGAATTTTTCTTATTGGAACTTGGCTGGACACACGGCCGTGTGTCTTGATTTCCCCACTTAATGTCTACAGAGATGTACCGTACATACTTGTATAGGCTTCGAAATAAATAAATGTCTATAAATAAACATAATTTTTCATTCTTACAATCACACAAAACACACAAAAAAATCAAACAATTTTAACAGTTTTTGTATTCAAAATAGTATGGTTTAAAATAAACAATTGATTAAGTAAGATTTGTAAATTTTTTTGTAATAAGACTGATTATTTCTAAATATTGTATCGTTATAACATTACTCTAATAGTGTACAATACATAAATGTATTACGGCCTATTTCACCACCTTCTGATAAATTTTAGATAGCCTAAACGTAAGTTTTGTCACTTTCTTACCTCATGTCAAGTGATAAAGACAAAAGTTGTAGATAGCTAGCTATCCGATACTTATCAGAAGATGGTGAAGGCCCTTAGTGTCGTATTATTATGATAAACACAGCGATTTTAAAGTCCGAGAGACTACAATCAGGTCCTGCAGGCTGCAGCGCCAATTTACTCAATGTTTGCCAAGCAACGCTGGTGTCGTCGGCGAACCAATATACTTGAGTACATTGTGCAGGACATTGCACGCTCTGGTAATAAGACATATCTCTGCCCAGTCATGTCTATAATTATGTATTCTAGTGCAGCGTCATCCGATTAAAATTGGCAGCCGATAGGGGAATTAGATTGACGAATCAAGTATACATTGTATACAGAACATGAAAATGAGGCGATATGATCTGTGATCTGGTTGATTGATTGAAGAGGGTTAAACTGAAAGTATCAATTTTGTCTGATGATACTGAATAAAACTTGTTAGTGACCCATTTAGGCCATTATAGGGCACGGGTCTTGTCTCAGAATGAGAAGGGCTTAGGCCATAGTCCACCATGCTGACCGAGTGCGAAGTGGTAGACTTCACACACCTTCGAAAACACTCCAATTCATATATTTTAAATGAAATTTTTACGCCAAATCTCATTTTGTTAGTCAACTTGAAAAGTTATATAAACTAGGGGGCCCATTGAACAACTTAAAACATTACCCTAATTTTTTTTCAAATTCACAGTGTTTCAAACAGAAGCAGCAATTTTGCAATATGTCACTTTATGCCATTAGCATGAAAGCAAATGCGTGTCGTATTGATTTTCGCTTTCCTTAGAACTCTAGTTAGCGTAGTTAGAATGTATTGAGTTTTTCTTTTCAGTCGTTCAAACAATATTTCCCCACAGATTCGTTGAGTCACAGTGGTTAACGTACTACGTACGTAACTAGTTGTAATTTGTACAACAAATAGCGCCAAAAAGATGCAAATTTTGAAATTGCTGTAGTACTTGTATTTTGTTTACGGAATGTGAAACTGAAAAATTAGAACGCCCCCACTGTGTCACAAGTTGTGATACAGTGGGGGCGTTCTAATTTTTCAGTTAACACATAAATCTATCTAGAACAACTGTATATATCAGTAACAAAACTATGTCTATAACTTTAATGAATCTCATAGATTCCTTTATTCCTTTATTTGCATAGATTGGTACAATGGTGTTATGTTAAATATATTAGCACTACAATCTGCCGTGGGTCGGCATGCAAAACTGCAAACAACAACTGCATGCAAAATTAACATAATTACTTATACATAGGAAAACCTGTAAAGATCCAATTAGTAATTAGTAATTTTATAAACATCGAAATTAGATCGGTGCACTTATTTTATCGGTGTCGCTTGGGCAACTGTCCGTTTTTTTTTTCATTAAAATAATATGTTGTAAGGGTTGCCAACAGTTTTTTGTAATAATAGATCGACTGATATCTAACATGTATAAAAATCTTATTGGGAATATTCATATGACAAAAATCGTGTCTGATTCTCTGCTGCTGCAATATTATAGCTGAAGAGACCATTGAAAATTTTGAGGTGTTTTATAAACGCGTTGTCTGAATGAAATGCCAGTAGATAGCTTCACAGTGGGTTCATAATAATAGGAAAATTTTTAACCCCCGACGCAAAAACGAAGGGGTGTTATAAGTTTGACGTGTCTGTGTGTGTGTGTCTGTTCCCCGGTAGCACTCAAACGGGTGAACCGATTTGAATGCGATTTTTTCGTTTGAAAGATTAATTAGTCGGGAGTGTTTTTAGCTATGTTTGATGAAAATCGGTCCAAGATGGCCGCCGCTACAAAATGGCGGATTACATATTTTTGACTAGTAGAATAGCTTTATTGCAAATCCAAAATGGCCGCCGCCACAATGTCGGGGTTTTTTTTTTAATTTTTAATTTATACTTGTAATCTTATTATTTTTATTGAACTTTTCAAAATTAATAAACGCTCGATATACTTACAACCGTCTCCTTAAAATTAACGTTAACTGCCTCGGTACAAAGACATCTTCAATGCCAGCCCAGAGTTGGAAGTTGGCGGTGTTAGATACATCCCCGTGCCTCGCAGAGCACGTAAAGCCATCGGTCCTGCGCCTGATCTCTTTCAGGTAGTGTCGCATTGGACTGTAAGAGTGAAGGAATAGACAATGCACCTGTGTATGCGCACACACTTGTACACTATAATATACTCTGCACGTTTGGCCGCGGTGGCCGAAATTCGGTCGGGGGAACATTACAGATATTATCTCCTTAAAATTTTAAACTAGATTAATCGGTAAAATTCTATCTAACTATAACGTCAAATGATTTTTTTCACAACAATCAAATTCTTTTTTTTTTATTAAACTACAAGTTAGCTCTTGACTGCAATCTCATCATGGTAAGTGACGATGCAGTCTAAGATGGAAGTGAACTTGGAAGAGGCATGAAAACCCCTCATCGGTTTCTACACGGCTGACGGCATAGTATCGGAACGCTAAATCGCTTGGCGGCACAGTTTTTCCGGTAGGATGATAAACAGCCACGGCCGAAACCTCCCACCAGATCAGACAAAAGACAATTTAGAAATTATAAAATCCCAAATTGTACTACCAGGAATCGAACCCGGGACCTCCCGCTTATAAGACCACAGCGCTCACCACTGCGCCAGCGAGGTCGTCAATTCTACATCGACCGTCCAACGAACGACGGCATAATTATTCAACCGTTCAAAAAATGTTGATTCGGATAGAAGTATGTATTAGTTTATTTTATTATTATAAACAAGTGGAAACCCGCGACTTCGTTCGCGTGGATATTGGTTTTTAAACATCCCGTGGTAATCATTTTGTCCTTCCTAAGCTCCTTTGAGCTCATACCTTGCTAAAAACTGTCAAAAGTTCACTGGCGGATGTTTAGGTAGATCAAAATGTAAACATCCGCCAGTGAAAGTCCCATCAAAATCGATCCAGCCTTTGAGAGATTAGCCAGTAATCTTTAAAGTATTTCCTTTCTAACAAAAACAGAATGAATAAAATCGGACCACGCGTTAATGAATTACAGCTAAGTACACATTTTGACTTTCATCCCCTCTCCCAAGGGAACCGTGCTGAATTTCGGGATAAAAAGTATCCTATATGTTACTCCGTAGTATGAACTTAATTCATACCAAGTTTCATTTCAATACATTCTGTAGTTTTTGCGTGATGCGCGCACAAACATACAGACAAACAGATAAACAGACAAACAGACAAAAATTTCAAAAATAGCTTTTTTACGTTCTATTACTTATCCCTAACATCCCCCAGTTATTATTTTGCAAAAATCTTCAATGTACAGATACGGCAAGTCTACGATTTTATTATATGTATATAGATATAGATATAGACTAGTAGGGCGCGTGGGTGCGCGGCCCGCAAGCGGACCGCGAGGTTTCGCTTTCGGGTATTTTGGTTTGAGCAGCCTCCATCTATCTCTCCCCTATTCCTAATCCTCGATCATTATCACTCTCCATATTTTTTCTTCGAATCATTCTGCTCATCAAGTAGAACTTAAGGTCTTAATCATCTTTTGGCAAAAACCACTCTTCCATCTTTTATACTTGGTGAGATAGACACCGATGTTTGTATGGCCACCATTTGGACTTTTTTTCAGCTCACTGCCAATTGGATGATGTTTCGAGTATTTTTTGTTTGAGCACCTCCTACCTATCTTCAATACCCTGCCCGGGCTCCTCAACCAACTTCCAAACCCTCAATCATCATGTCTTCCCATATTGTTCTTTGAGAGTTCTCAAAAAAACCGCATTAAAGCCTTGCATAGTTCACAACTTGTAGTCTCTTCAATATTCGCCATACATTTTCTATGGAAAAATAAATTCCGCCATTTTGAATTTTTTTTCTATTCATCGAGTAGACCTTCGGATCTTGATCATCTTTTGCTAAGAAACTATTCTTCCATCTTTTATACCCTCCGAGATGGAGACCGACGAAATTTGTATGGCGGCCATCTTTTTTTCGCCATTTTGAATTTTTTTTCAGCTCACTGCCAATTGGATGACGTTTTGAGTGACATTTGCTCGAGCACCCCCCACCTATCTTCATTACCTTAAGCGTGCCCCTCACCTATCTCCGAAATCCTCAATCATCAGCTCTCTCCATATTTTTGTTCCTAATGAATTTTTGTTTTCTATACGAAACCATTGTTGAAAAAAAAATTTTTCATACAAAATTTTACAGGAGAGGTGATCAATCAGTCAGTGAATCAGCACGAGCAGCTATATATATATTAACTAGTATGGCGCGTGGGTGCGCGGCCCGCTAAAGCGGACCGCGAGGTTTCGTTTTCGGATATATTGGTTTGAGCAGCCTCCACCTATCTCTCCCATATTCCTAACCCTCAATCATTATCACTATCCATATTTTCTCTCCGAATCATTTGTCAGAATGAGAGTTCTTTCATAAAAACAAATTCTGAAAAGTAACTGTATCAAAGTCTTGCATAGTTCCCAACTTGTATTCTCTTCAATATTCGCCATATATTTTGCATGGAAAATAAATTCCGCCATCTTGTTTTTTTTTCTGCTCATCAAATAAACACGTCTTGACCATCTTTTGTCAACAAACCACTCTTCCATCTTGTATACTCAGTGAGATACACACTGAAGAAATTTGTATGCCGCCATCTTGTATTCGCCATTTTGGAGTTTTTTTTCAGCTCACTACCAATTGGATGAGGTTTTGAGTAATTTTTGTTTCAGCACCTCCCATCTATCTACAATACCCTGCCCGGGCTCATCATACATCTTCCCAACCCTCAATCTTCATGTCTTCCTATATTTTTATTTGAGAGCTCTCCAAAGAACCGCATTATAGCCTTGCATAGTTTACAACTTGTAGTCTCTTCAATATTCGCCATACATTTTCTATGGAAAAATAAATTCCGCCATTTTGAATTTTTTTTCTATTTATCGAGTAGACCTTCGGATCCTGATCATCTTTTGCGAAGAAACCACTCTTCCATCTTTTATACCCTCCGAGATAGACACCGACCAAATTTGTATGGCGGCCATCTTTTTTGCGCCATTTTGAATTTTTTTTCAGCTCCCTGCCAATTGGATGACGTTTTGAGTGACATTTGCTCGAGCACCCCCCACCTATCTTCAATACCTTAAGCGTGCCACTCGCTCGTCTCTGAAATCCTCAATCATCAGCTCTCTCCGTATTTTTCCTCCGAATGAATTTTTGTCCTCTATACGAAACCATTAGTGAAAAAAAAAATTTTCATACAAAATTTTACAGGAGAGGTGATCAATGAGTCAGTCAGTGAATCAGTCCCAGCAGCTATATATATATTAATGGCTAGTATAATTGGTGGATAGAATTATGTATTAGTTAGGTACTATTATTTTATAAATATAATTGGAAAACCTATGACATCAACATTAAATCGATGCGCAAATTGGAACAATGGAGTTGCATCCGAATTAGATAAGCAGTAGGTACCTACGGCAATAATATAATATTATGATTAACTTACGCAAATATTATTTCACGATCGATTCACTGTTGATATTAGTCGTATCTAGTTAACGGAGGAACGGTTACTGTGTGTCAAAACACGAGCGTTTATTTAGTCTAATGGACCCTTATTGTTTTTGTAGTATCTACTTAGCATTCAACTATTACAGCCCTCATACACTGGGCCACCAGTGGCGACGACTAGTGGCCACCACAACTCGCGGAAGAGATTTTTCATACATTTTCTTGTGGCGCGAACGTGGCTACGTGGCCGGCCACTAGTCGTCGCTACTAGTGGCCCAGTGTGCGGAGGCTGTGCGCATCCTCACTAGTCGCGGAGTTACTTGCGGAATACCACGACAAATTGTTCGTCAAAGTCGATCGCAGCGAGCGAAGCGTCCGCCCGGAGCGAAGCAAGGTTGCTTGGAATGAATCGAAGCACATACTACCTATCTACGCTATTCGCTTCGTTCAACCACACGAGTAGATAATTTCAACTCCGATCAACTCCGCGAGCAGTGTACCTATACCCGTATTACTGATTCCCCGGAATTCTGACAGCTGTCATTGTCATTTACAGATGAGTTATTTGTATGGAGAACAGGGTTAACATCTATGAAGTACGATAAATTTAACCCCAAACTAATTTAATTCCCTGTCATCATAAAAAGCCATATGCCGCGTAATAATATTACTCGTTTCGCCTTAAAATAGAAAATACCAAGAGTGGAAACTAGAAAGTGCACACTGACAGCAATATTAAACAAAAGAAGCAAAATGAAAAATTTATTCAAAAATGGATGTCGAATGACATTATCACCATGAAGTGTCTGTTAGGCATTTGTCATATCTACATGCGGCAGTTGATTTGTATTTGCATAAGTTTTGAATTTTTTATCTTTTTTGTGGGAATTTTTTTATCTCTGGTAACATTACGAAACGTCTGAATTCCAGGGAATTAGTAATACGGGTATAAATGGGGTATTAGGTTTAATTTTCAAAGTAACAAGTGCAGCAGGGGGGTGAAACTGCCATACAAATACAAGTGAACAAAAAATGCGTAGAGAATGCTGCCCTCTAGTTACTGCGGTACATAAACTTGTTTTTTAGAAGTCGGCTGTCGCTAAAGCAGTGTCCACTAGCAATTATTTGTGAAATTGTTTGCAGTTTTCAGTTTTCACCTCTGCACTGTATAAAACGTAGCAAGTCAATTTCTGCAAGTTTTACCTGGTCTGATATTTGAATTCTGCCAGTGGATGCTTAACGATACGTTAACTGATACAGGATGAACAGACAGACAAACAAACAAAGATTTTTTTTAATTTATAAAATGGTCGATCGTCAACGGTCTAGTTATATTAATGTAACTATTCCAATTGGAAAAAATTGATTTTTTAAGTACAATTTTGTGAAACATTTAATAAATATAAGTAGTGAGGTAGGTATAGCTGTTAAATATAAGCTGTGATAGCCTAGTGGTTAGGACGACCGACTTCTAATCGGAGGTCGTGGGTTCGATCCCGGGCACGCACCTCTAACTTTTCGGAGTTATGTGCGTTTTAAGTATTTAAATATCACTTGCTTTAACGGTGAAGGAAAACATCGTGAGGAAACCTGCAAGCCTGAGAGTTCTCCGTAACGTTCTCAAAGGTGTGTGAAGTCTGCCAATCCGCTTGGCCAGCGTGGTAGACTATGGCCAAAACCCTTCTCACTCTGAGAGGAGACCCGTGCTCTGTAGTAAGCCGGTAATGGGTTGATCATGATGATGATGATGAGGTAGGTATATGTAGTTAGATTGACTACGAAATTGGGAAAAAGTTGCTTAGAAGAATCAGTTGTAGATAACTACTACCAACACTACAAATTAATATAGGTAAGTACTAAGTAGTATACAGGTAAATATTATTCCTATTAGGGCTAACTGGATAATTATCTACTCAGACTAACTGCAATTGATTGCTTGCAGATTAATCAAATTAGCCAAAAGTGATAATAGTTCACATTCTCTAAGTAAATTGATTAACTTGATAATTAAGTAACTGGCTATTTAGGAGTTGTATATCTATGATGTTATGAGATGTTTTAAGCACACGTTATCTACATCTATACTAATATAATAAAGCGGAAGAGTTTGTTTGTTTGTTTGTTTGTTTGTTTGAACGCGCTAATCTCTGGAAGTACCTATCGGATTTGAAAAATTCTTTTTGCATTCGGTAGTCCAACTTTTGGGGCAGGATATAGGCTATTTGATATACCTAAAATCCTCCCCTAAGGGGGTAAAATGGGGGTAGAAAGTTTGTATGAAAGTCCTATGTTTTTAAAGTTACAGATCTGAAAATCGGCATTTAGATTATTAGTTTTAAATAATAAAACTCTGTATATTTTATTTTGAAAAATCTTCCCTTAAGGGTGGTAAAATAGGGGATGAAAGTTTTAATTGGAAGTTTTAATTATAATTTTGCTATTATCAACTTGAAATTTGGTAGGTAGGTTAATTCTAGGGCTTAGATATCAGCCTAGAAAATATTTCATGAAATTCCTCCCCTAAGGGGGTAAAATGGGGGTAGGAAGGTTATGTTTTTGATGTTACAGATATGAAAATAGGCATTTAGATTATAATTTTTAAATGATAAAAACCTGTATAAGTTATTCTGGAAAATCTCTCCCCCTTAAGGGTGGTAAAATAGGGTATGAAAGTTTTTATGAAAGTCCTATGTTTTTAAAGTTACAGAACTGAAAATCAGCATTTAGATTATGAGTTTTAAATAATAAAACTCTGTATATTTTATTTTGAAAAATCTTCTTTTAAGGGTGGTAAAATAAGGGATGAAAGTTTTAATGGGAACTAAAAACGATAGCAGTGCCCTCTGGCGGCCTAACTTGAAGCGATCACAGCGCCCTCTGGTGGCCTAAGCCGGAAACTTGAAGCAATTAGCACCCTCTAGCAGCCAAAACTGGAAACAAAAAAAAACAATTGCAGCGCCTTCTAGCGACCAAAACTGGAAACTAAAAAACGATCACAGCGCCCCCTGGCGGCCTAAGCCGGAAACTTGGAGCAATAGCAGCACCCTCTAGCAGCCAAAACTGGAAACTAAAAAAAAACTATTGCAGCGCCCTCTAGCGACCAAAACTGGAAACTAAAAGCGATCGCAGCGCCCTCTGGCGGCCTAAGCCAGAAACTTGAAGCAATAGCAGCGCCCTCTACCATGCAAAACGGGAAACTAAAAACGATCGCAGCGCCCTCTGGCGGCCTAAGCCGGAAACTTGCAGTAATAGCAGCACCCTTTTGCGGCCAAAACTGAAAATTAAAAACGATCGCAGCGTCCTCTGGCGGCCAAAACTGGGAACTAAGTAACGATCGCATCGTCCTATAGCAGCCATCACTAGAAATTAAAAAAACGATCGCAGCGCCCTCTAGCAGCCTAAGTCGGAAACTTGAAGCGATTGCAGTGGCCTCTAGCAGCCAAAACTAGAAACTAAAAACTATCGTAGCCCCCTCTAGCGGCTAAAGCTGGAACTAAAAACGATCGCAGCGCCCTCTAGCAGCCTAAGTCGGAAACTCGAAGCGAACGCAGCGCCCTCTTGTGGCCAAAACTCTTGCGGCCGAAGTCAGAAACTCTAAGCGACTGCAGAGCCCTCTTGCGAATGCAGGCCGAAACAAAAAACAATCACAGCGCTCTCTTGCAGCCGGTTCTGGAAACTCGAAATGATCACAGCGCCCTCTTGCGGCCAGAGCTGGAAACTCGAAGCGATTGCAGTGCCCTCTGACGGCCTAAACTGGTAACTAAAAAACGATCGCTGCGCCCTCTAGCGGCCTAGGCCAGAAACTTGAAGTGATTGCAGTGCCCTCTTGCGGCCAAAACTGGAAACTAAAAGTGATCGCAGCGCCCTCTAGCAGTCTAAGCCGGAAACTCGAAGCGATTGCAGCGCCCTCTTTTTGTCTAAAACTCTTGCGGCTGAAGCTGGAAATTCGAAGCAATTGCAATGACCTCTGACGGCCGCACGTGGAATCTCGATACGACAGCTGCGCCGTCTGGTGGCTGAATTAAATAAATACTAAATTAATAACTAAATCAATAAATAAATAACTAAATAAATAATTTAAAGCTATTTAATTATTAAATAAATATACTAAATGTGAAAGTGTGGATATTTGGATGTTTAGATGTTTGGATGTTTGTTACTCTATAACGTCGCAACTACTGAACAGATCTGGCTGAAGTTTTGAATGGAGACAGATAATGCCCTGACTGAAAATATAGGCTATTTTCTATCCTGGAAAAATCCACAGTTCCCACGGGAATTTGAAAAAACCCAAATCTACAGCTATAGGTAGATCAATATAGCAAACTACCTTGAAAGTAAGTAAAAAGGTTGGAAAAGGGAGCGGGAACGGGAACCAGAAATCCACGATTCCCTCAGGATTTGTGAAAATCCTAAATTCACGCGGGCGAAGCCGCGGGCAAAAGCTAGTAATATAATAAAGCGGAAGAGTTTGTTTGTTTGAACGCGCTAATCTCAGGAACTACTGGACCGATTTCAAAAATTCTTTCACCGTTGGATATGTACGTGATCCTTGAGTGCTATAGGCTATATATGTACCACGGGCGAAGCCGGGGCGGACCACTAGTATAAAGTATAAGCTTCACTAGTTCGTTTACCTTTAAACAGTTATTGTAAAACAATGAGAAGGATTATTCTGAACACATACATACCTACATACTCGTAGAGTAGCCACACAAACCATTTACACGCAAAGGTATTAAAAAAAAAATATTAAATATAATATATATAATATAATAAATATAATATAATATAATATACAATATAATATATAATATACAATATATATACAATATAATATATAATATACAATATAATATAATATAATAAATATAATAATTTTTTTTTAAATGTACCTACTAGATATAGAGATTATGTATACGTAATGTACACAGGCGTAGCTTACTAATTTAATCACTTTAAAGCATAAAGCTTTAATGGAATCTTTAATTTTATAGTTTAAGGTAGAGTCGATAGTTAAGAAAATGTAATGCTTATTGCTTCAAGGGATTAATATAATTACTGCCTTTCATTACTTTACAAGCAAGGTATTATAGTTGCCTTCCGAGATTTTATTAGATTGATTTCTTTATCTCCCTTGGGTAATTTCATTAAAGCTTCTTTCATAGTACTGAGTTTCTTATATATAGGAAATAAATAACAGCTAGAGACAGATTTATTCCTTGAGTAGAAAATTTAGTTATTTTTACGACTTGAGTCAGTTATTTGAATCTGTATTGCCACCCAACTAGATTAGCTTACATTAGAGTTCATGAGATAAATAATTTTACACTAAGAAAATATTTAAGAACTATTTTGTTCTAATTTAGATCACTTTTCTGATTAGAAGCTTAGTTATATTATTTACTAATCATCTGTCAACACAAAAATGCGAATTCAAAAGGTTGAATCTGTGGTGGGTAAAGAATTCAATAATGATAAAAACATTTGCGCAAACAAAAATTATCAATTTTATCTTTAGCTGTATAGCCAGACTGTTGTCGTAGTCAAATGCAAAAGTGTACATAATAGTTTTAACTTTTTTTTAAACTACAACAGAAGGAACATACCTAATAGTTAAAGGTCAAAAACTAATTACTTTTCAAAGATATTATGTAATAATGTATGCATACATACAAATCACTACATAGTATAAAACAAAGTCGCTTTCTTTGTCCCTATGTCCCAATGTATGCTTAAATCTTTAAAACTACGCAACGGATTTTGATGCGGTTTTCTTTAATAGATAGAGTGATTCAAGAGGAAGGTTTGTAAGTAGAAAAATTGGACTCGGTAGGTGGCGCTAATAGCGGGCAAGACGACGTCTGCCGGGTCCGCTAGTATAATAATAAAATCGTGGCCGATTGCGAGTCGGGCCTCGCTCTTTTAGGCTTCCGTACATAATTATGAACAATATAATATTTTGGGTCTAACAAATATTTAATTTTCGAGCTAGACATCGTAACAAACCGTGAAAGAAAAACCCAGAAAATGTTCGCTTGTTTTCACAGCTTATAAACTATTTTATGAATCGTTGTTTTCAGTAGGTATTTGTTGTTTAAAAAGAGCATATGGTACATAATATACTGAAATATCATATTCTTAACTAGTTTAGTGCTTGAGATAGCCCTCGTCACAAAAATGGTCTAAAACCGACAACTTTGATGGCCCCCCATTTTCTTATCTTTTGAGCAAAACATTAAAAAATATATATTCTTACTCTACTCAATAAGATCTAAACAATGATACCCCACAAGCTAGGGTAAGAGAAAAATTTTTTTTCCGGCTCCTTTCTCATATATGGGAGCTCCCCTGAAAAATAATTTAATTCAATTTCTAAAATTCAATATTTGATTTTGGGTTAACGTTTTACATGAAGTACCAAAATTTCAGGTTTGTAACTCATTTCTTCTGCGAGCTAGAGACCTGTGACCGGCAGACAGACAGCAGGGTGACATTAATAGGGTTCCGTTTTTACCCTTTGGGTAGGTACGGAACCCTAAAAATCACAATAGAAAGAAATCAAATATACTATGGGGAAAATACACCAAAGGTAATTCAGAAACCACTACTGAAGGATTCCTTTAAGCCACGACGTCTTTGAGCCATAGAGCGCTTTGTAAAACTCTTTCCACCTCAATTGTAACAATAAACTTGTTATTTTTATGTTCGCCGCAAACTTAACTCGAACGTTAAAATGTTTCTAGTGGGAAATTTAGAATTTGTTAAGGGGCAATAAAAGGAACAGTGAATGTATGTAAACGAATTAAAATAGATAAGATACGAATTCGTGGTAAAATAATTATAGTCATAATGTTTGTTTGTTTATCGCCTCTACGTAATATACAAACAATATCTACACATTATAATGTGATTAGAGATAAAGGGTCCATAAGTCAGTCAATCGTGAGTTTAATTAATGAATGCCTGACTGCCTCGTTGGTCTAGACTCAAGATGGTTAGCATATTCGACTGCAGATCACGAGGGGCTCGATTCCCGGGTCGGGCAAATTATTGTTAGGTATACATATTAGGTTTTTCCGTCAAGAAATTCTCAGTGCTAGCCCGGAGTTGATAGTTGGCGGTGTTTCACCCCCTTGCCTCAGAGAGTAGTAATTGGTACAGAGACATACCTTGGCTACTTTTATCCCGAAAACCATAGTTTCAAGGGATTTTTAAAACTAAAATCCAATCGGAAAAAGTCGCGGGCAATAACTAGTATTTTATATAATTACTATTTCATTTCATAAAAGTACCTATAAATATTGTTTAACTATCAACTAACATACACTAGGTATACCACTTATACAAATAATTTCATATTTGACCGTACAACGTGCCTACACGGTCTGTTTCCACATGCAATTAGTAACGTTCGTATTAGGTACCTACCTATAGATTAATTTGTTCGAGGGTCTATTAGCTTGTATAGAATACAGATACCACAATATCTCCTTCAGGCTTATTGGCTGTGGTATTTGGACTATTAATAATGCCTCTAGCGTTCTCAATAGGCATTAGGAGAAACAAACCTAAAATCTCTTCATGAATTTTGAATACAATATACCTAAGCTCAGAATATTATAGTTATTCCTATTTCATATACTGAGAATAGAAGCTATCTGTAAGTTTTGGATTAGCAAAAATCAAAAATATTTTCGATCTACTGAAATTATACATATTACGTATAAGTATTTCCAGGATTAGTAGTTTAGCAATAAGGTAATACATACTATTTCTGTCCAATGCAATTAATAAAAGCTGCGGTAATATTCTTTTCCAAAAAATCATTAGATACCTATATATAAGTTACCTATGCTCGGTTTCTATATATTTCAATCAATCTGTGATCTATCGATAAGTTACCCAGCAAGTGTTTAGCGAAAAACGAAGTTGCAAGGTACCTAACTTATCGACAGATTAATTATTTATAGATAGATTTAATATAGGAACCGCGCATCGTAAACTCTTGGAACAATCCGGTTTTGATAAATAATTATTATTTGGCGACGTTTTCATTATCAGTTCCAATATACTTAGACCTAGGTATATAAAAAAAGTTGCCAAATGCCAATCGTCTATTACTCTCGCCTGTTCTTAGCTTAATTAAATAAATAGCAAAAGAGAGTTTAGGTTGATTAATATTTAGGGGTAAAAGATTATACAGAATTACTGAAACTGAGGTACTGTAAGACCCGTCCAAAAATGGCAATAGTGATTCGGCATTTCTGAGACATTTTCAAAGTTCAGAATTCATAATACTTATTTCATATCACTTTTTATTTCATAATATTTATTATGTTTACTATATGTGTAGCAGTAAATGTAGAATGTGTCATATTCATTCAATCAAAAAGGTTTTGAATTAATATCAAAACGTATCAAAATAGGGACTGAAATAAAATGTACAATTTCTCATTTCGCCTGTAAAATTATATTTTATGTAATTAATCTTAATTAAGGTTTCGCTTTGAACATTAATATTTTGCAAATGAAAGACATAATGAGTATCAAAACGTCAGTATAATTTTATTACGGTTTTAAGATATCTTTGTACATTTTATACAAAACAATAATTTTTTAATAAGACTAATAATTACAATTCAAAAATTACATTTATATTTTGCAAATTCATAATTATTAAATCTAATATCACGATTTAGCTTAGTTATAGTTATATAAGTTATTAAGAATTTTCAAGCATTAATATTCTAAACGATAACATCGCAAACATAGATTTTTATATAATTATATTTATTTAAAATAAAAAGCACATTATATATACGTGCCATTTTTTCCATATAGTGGGAGATACAGTCATAGAGATTACTACCCTCATCTGTTATTTAATGCTGATAGAGATAATATGCTAGATAATTCATAGATTGATACATTGCACTTTGGTTGCCTGGCTAAATTTGGTGCCTATGATGTTAAACACAAAAAATGTAATCAATTTTTTTCGATCTGCTTCCCTCATCTGTTATTTAAACGAATTATATGTCAAATGAAAGATTATTTTATTCCCAATCGAACCGTATTTGGTTGCCTGGTCAAAAGTGGTGCTAAATCATGGTTGCCTGGATTTTAAGATATAAAATTTTCTGTGCGAGTGTTGAAAGTGACGGAAAAGTGTTGCGCGCGCAATTCCATTTGACAGACAAAGATGCAGTGAGGCAGGCGTGCACTCGGCAGGTGCTTAGTCTATACAAAGATTAAAACCATAGACTAGCTGTGCCTGTCCATTAAAGATATTTGCAAAAAAAATAAGTGAGCGACGTAAGGAATAAGTAATAAAACGTAAAAAAGCTGTTTTTGAAAATTTTGTCTGTTTGTCTGTATATTTGTGCATGTATTACGCAAAAACTACTGAATGGATTGAAATTAAACTAGGCATGATCTAAGTTCATACTACATAATAGCATATAGGATACTTTTTATCCCGAAATTCAGCACAGTTCCCTTGGGAGAGGGGATGAAAGTCAAAATGTGTACTTAGCTGTAATTCATTATCACGTAGTCCGATTTCATTCATTTTTAGGGTTCCGTACCCAAAGGGTTAAAACGGAGCCCTGTTAATGTCACTCGGCTGTCTGTCTGTCTGTCAGCCGGTCACAGGTCTCTAGCTAGCAGACGAAATGAGATTTACTCCAAACAATTTTCAACCTGTCAAGTCATCTTTGTCTATTACACAAAATAAGGACGCCTTTTTTCGAATTTCTCCACTAAATTTAAATTTTTTGGTACTTCAACAAAAAAGAATTTGTTGATTATTTATTAAAACGTTGAATGACATTAATAAGGCTCCGTTTTTACCCTTTGGGTACGGAACCCTAAAAATGAATGAAATCGGACTACGCGATAATGAATTACAGCTAAGTACACATTTTGACTTTCATCCCCTCTCCCAAGGGAACTGTGCTGAATTTCGGGATAAAAAGTATTCTATATGCTATTATGTAGTATGAACTTAGATCATGCCTAGTTTAAATTCAATCCATTCAGTAGTTTTTGCGTAATACATGCACAAATATACAGACAAACAGACAACATTTTCAAAAACAGCTTTTTTACGTTTTATTACTTATTCCTTACGTCGCTCACTTATTTTTTTTGCAAATATCTTTAATGGACAGGCACAGCTAGTCTATGGTTTTAATCTTTGTATAGACTAAGCACCTGCCGAGTGCACGCCTGCCTCACTGCATCTTTGTCTGTCAAATGGAATTGCGCGCGCAACACTTTTCCGTCACTTTCAACACTCGCACAGAAAATTTTATATCTTAAAATCCAGGCAACCATGATTTAGCACCACTTTTGACCAGGCAACCAAATACGGTTCGATTGGGAATAAAATAATCTTTCATTTGACATATAATTCGTTTAAATAACAGATGAGGGAAGCAGATCGAAAAAAATTGATTACATTTTTTTGTGTTTAACATCATAGGCACCAAATTTATCCAGGCAACCAAAGTGCAATGTATCAATCTATGAATTATCTAGGATATTATCTCTATCAGCATTAAATAACAGATGAGGGTAGTAATCTCTATGATGGTATCTTAGACCAATAGTCATTGTCAAACAAAAATACGAACATGAAAGAAAGACTTCTGTAAATTATAAAGTGATGAAAATAATAACGTATAATAAATAAAAGAAATCATTTCACACCAATATGGATTTTTTTTATGAAATAGTCATAGCTATTTTATTCAATAATTCATAACAAAAGGTTGGTAAAATTAATTTCAAGGACATTTTAAACAAGAATAATAAAACAATTTCATAGTAAGAAATAAAATTATAGTAGTAATTAGTAATTTTTTTGTGAATAATATGAAATTTACAAATATCGTCTTACACTATTTGGTGTTGTTTTACAGTGAATTTGATGTTATTACATTCCACATCAATAACTCCATGATTAACATTAATTTTTGAAAAAATGTTTACTTTATCAGACTTAACATTTTCACACAAACTTTGTACAAAATATTGTTTTATGTTTTAACATTAATTACCTTATGGTATTACTTATTGTTGATACGTAAATTAATACGGGTCATTTACGTATGTGGAAATTGACCAAAATGTTCTTATTATTATAATACGAAAATACATTCTATGTACAGTGATAAATAAATATTAATTTTAACGTTATATATTCAAAAAAGGTGCACTTAACAATTTTTAGTGCGAGAAGTAAAAGAACAACAATGCAAATGCAAATGCAAGTAAAATATAAGTTTTCAGACAAAGTAAGTGCGACCTTTAGCAGCGGTGTTCGTTATAGAGCGAGGTACAGTCGGCGATATATCTTCCACCCTAGAGTAGACGTGACCACTGCTCGGGGAAAGCCTGAGGTCATAATTAAACCGGGAACATGTTCTATTGTCAATTGACATGTAACTATTGTTCGAATTGTTCCCTTCCCCGTACGTGTTGTCCGAGGACGGAGAACTTTCATTCTGCGACGTTTCCCCGTCGTTTCTCCTGCAATATTGTAGAGAATTTGAAAAATTCTGCTTTGAACAACTATCGTTTGTGACCGGCATTGTAGTGTATCTCAACGTCGGAGTCTGGCGTAATGACTTCTTGAATACGCTCCTCTCAGAGCTCTTTACCGTGATAATGGTGTCGGTGGAATTGAGTAAAGCAATGAATTTATCCCAGAAACGGGGATCGTTCCACGATATATTTTTAAACTTATCCAGCACAAAACACAGTTCGTCATTTATTTGATTATTATCTACTATCTTAACGAATATAACCTTATTTAAATCGCTACGGTTTAAAGATTTTAAATAACTGTAAAACATATTTTTAAAATGAAAATCGCATAGATCGTTGCATATGAAGTTGGTCGTCAAAACAATAAGAAGACGCTTGCATAATTTTGAAGATTTTGAAAAACTATCTAATGTTAATATGTTAAGGGTGGACTCGTTCATTGAAAATTTTTTAGAGGACATTTTTCGGAATTCTATTTCTGACATAATATTATGATATACAAATTGGGTATCTTTGGTATTACATATCACGTAATAGTCGTACATGTGATTAGAATTCCCCTCTAATACATGATCAACATTCGGACAGGACTGTTCCTTAAATAAAGGCACACCATAATTTGTGTACAACCAGTCACTAACGTCGTATCTGAAAGCATAAAATATGGCACCTACAAGACAAAGTACAACTATAATAATAATAATTCCACATATAACAGCAAAATAGTTATCGGGTAGAAACAACGATTTGGAGACAATCTCATTTTTAGAAACTGTAGGGTCATGTATCGAACCTAGGTACTCTTTGCAATGACTTAAAACTGAAGCGATTGTTATTTTCGTGGATTTACCTTCAGTATCTGTACACAACATTTTTTCAGGATCCCCTGGATCTTTTCGAAGCCATGTCTCCAATTCGGCAATACTTTTACAGTCACAGGAATACTTATTGCCCTCTATTGAAACATGGGCTAAACTTTTTGAAGATGATGCTAATAACTTCCATGGGAAAAAATTTACAAGTTTATTATCATCAATTCGGAGCACCGAGAGAGATTTTAATGACGAAAATGTGTTATTAGCAACATGTACTATCGCGTTATGATCTAAATATAATTCGTTAAGATTATTAAGGTGCACGAATTCATCTCCTTTTAACTCGACCAATTTATTATTCTCCAGGTGTAAAACCCTCAAAGAATCAACTCCCTTAAATGTTTGATTATTAACTTCTTTTAATTTTGTGTTGTTTAAGTATAAAACTTGTAGCTTCTTTTTGCCAATGAATACATGATTACCCAAATTACTTATATCATTTCCATCTAAATAAATTTCAGTAGCGTCCATAGGTATTCTATCCGGTACTTCTGTATACCCAGCATTTGAACAATCTACGACATTTGCATTCCATGTTATATCGTGATAACATTTACAGTTATTAGGACAAATCATTTCACAATCACAAGCAACAAAATCACAACAATGACAAAGGGCAAAGCAATGACTTTCATATGGACACAGAAAGTCAGAAGGTGACATGTCTATTATCATTTTTTTCTCTTTAGCTCGGGAATGAACCAATGAACAAAAAGCTTTATCGAGATCCAACACTCGTGGATACTGTCGACTGTGACTTAAATAATTGATTCGTTGAATCCATTCCATTGAGCAGTCACAAACAAATGGGTTTCCACTTATAAAGAACTCTGGTAAATCACTATCTTCATCTATTTGATCTATCCTGAATGCATTCATGTCAAGTTGTGATATCTTGTTGTTATTTAATGTTACAGTTGACAGCTTTTGTAATTTGGAGAAAGTACCAACTTGTATGTGTTGTATATTATTATTATTTAAGTAAAGTTTTTCTATTGATTTAGGTATTGAAGTGACGGTAAGTTGACTTATATTGTTGTAGCTTAAGTCCAACAACTTTATTTTAATGTTTGAATTAATTTCATTTATATATATTGTATTTATAAAGTTCATATGTAAATCTAACCACTCCAAACTTCTAGGAAAACTTTCAAAATCAAAAGAAGAAATTTTGTTGGCGGACATATTTAACCATACCAGACTATTTAATGAAGTAAATATTCCATCGAACTTCGTAATTTCATTTCCATCCATGCGTAATAATTTTAAATTAACATTTTTACGAAAACAACCAGCTGAGACAAGTTTTATTTTATTAGACGCTAGATTAAGCACCTGTAACTGAGGCAAATGTTCAAAAGTATCTTCATTTAAATGAGTAACTTTGTTATCTACGAGACGCAAACCAAAAAGTTCTGTCAGACCGCGAAAGTTTTCTCGATTCAAATGGGTTATATTGTTATTCCCGATATCCAGTGATCTGAGAGATCGTAATTTTCGAATTGAGGCCGGTATTGTTGGTAACAAGTTATCGTTAAGACTTAAATCTTCAATTGTGGTAACATTTTCAAAGGCGTATTCGTCTATGTGTTTAATTTTATTATTATCCAAAAATAGCTCATGTAAGACATGCAAGTCAGTGAATATGTTAGTGTGCACATGTATGAGTTTATTATTCGAAAGTGTAAGAGAATGTAAGTTTCGAAGTTCTTCGAAAGCATGTTCATCGATAATCGATATTTCGTTATGCTCTAAGTTTAGTTTTTGCAAACTGTATAAATCTTGGAACATATAGCGGTCTATCTTACTAAGTCTGTTGTATGAAATATTTAATATCACCATCCGTAACAGCCCTACGAGTGTACCTTTATTTATCCACTGACTAGTTAGTTCGTTATTAGAGAGGTCTAATATTTGTAGTTGTTCCAAGCCCCTAAAGAGACCAGGGGGTAAAACATTTATTGTATTGTTGCTGAGTGTAATCTCTTTTAACAGTTTTGTATCCGAAAAAATATCTGGTGGGATACTGGTCATAAAGTTACTAGATAGATTCAGTACTTGCAAACTGATGAGACCTTCAAAAGCACCATCCTCGAGAGTAGATATTGCATTGTTTTGTAGAAATAATTTTGACAGAGAACGTAATTTCGACAAACTATTTTCAGTCATCACAATCAAATCGTTATAAGACATATCGAGAGTTTCTAATACTAAATTACAACTTTTCACACTTAAATTTTGTTCCCGCGTTGAATCGGAAAATCCTATGGTTTTTATATTTTGCAAATGGTTCCTCGTCAAATTCAAAGTTTTCAAACTGTACAATGAGCAGAACGTATCAGTTTTAGTGCTCCAGATATTATTGTCACTTAAATCTAATTCGATTAACTCACTGAGTCCTAAAAATGCTTGTTCATGCAACTCCATAGTCATTGCGGACCATTCACTGTTGTATGTAGTCACGTGCAAAGATTTTAGATCCTTGAAA
The DNA here is from genome assembly GCA_920104075.1 of Melanargia galathea. Lineage (NCBI taxonomy): Eukaryota > Metazoa > Arthropoda > Insecta > Lepidoptera > Nymphalidae > Melanargia > Melanargia galathea. The sequence goes on from OV049870.1 coordinate 7,808,712, forward strand.
TTCTCGAACGCACGTGCCGGTATCTGACGTATCTTGCACTTGTCAATGACTAGATCTCTAAGCTTGCCCAGGTTCGAATGTTTACCGGAAGCTCTTTCCGTTTGTGCCGCGAGCGTGCTTTCGAAGAAAAGAATTTCACTGCATTGAACGTGTAACGAAATAACATCGTCGAAGTGTGTCCGGCTAATGTTCTGCAGCAGGTGATCCAAACTGCTTATCGTTCGGATTTTGCAGAACAGCACAGCGTCCTCCGACGTTGCCATCTCAGACGCGCGGTAGGCGCACTCGTGCGGCATTTCGGCCGTGGTGCTCCTCTCGACGACATAACAGCAGAATAACACGTACACTACAAAGTTAAAATTTCGACGCTCAAGTCTATTCACGATAGTTCGTTTTATCGGCATCTTATGGTCGGATGCGAGTTGCGGTGAGGCATCGAGGTCGGCAATGCCATTTATAATGAGTTGGTGATCGCGTCATAAATATTCACGCGGTAGGAACGACATCGCGAGTCGCGTGGCATGTCAGCCTTTCACACGGTAGCAGCGGGCGTATGTCGCGAATGGTGGCTGCCCACCGACTGAGCGGCGCTTTGTGGGCCCGTGGCTCCGCCCCGCGACGCCCGACGCCCCGCCGCGCCGTCACCCGTCCGGCGTCTTAGAAAACTTCCGTCTCGTAGCCTCATAGGTAACAATTAAACGTATCGGTAAGGGTGCATAATAGACCCGTTGACCCTAAACTTAATTGTTTTATCGCCAAGCTTACTATGAGTATGAGATACGCTCGGTGGCTTCGGCCAAGCACCCTTATTTTTATCACGGTGTTAATATAATTTTTGCTTCACTTAGTCATAGTACACTGCTCTTTGTCTTCTTTGTTTTAAAGTTCTTTTATGACCCAAGTGCCTAAGCTTTCCATGGGACACTAAACTTTTACTCATTTTCTCTAAAAATTGGCTTCTGCACTTAAAGCCATCTTCATTTATTCTAACTTTACTCATATGTGACATCGTTGCGGAGTATATTATTTTTAATATTTCATGTTAATATGGACAAACTTGGCAGTACTCGGCGACTAGTTACTTAAGGAGAAAAGATATATGTTCCATACTCATACAGCTTTTAAAAAAAGGTTCTAATATTGCAACATCTCGAACACCTGTTGTGTTGAACAACCTCTCCAAACTTTGTACTTCGGGTGAAAATGAGATAAAAGCCTTGCAAAATAGTTTTCTGGGTCACCACATGCTTTTCAAGTTAACGTGCTCACGTGGAGGGTGCCGATGGGAATCGCTTAAACGTAATTTAAGTCCACGAGATTCAACACTATTGATACGTACATTATAGTCGATAAATATTTTGCACACAATCTCTATTAACAGGTATAACAATAGTGTTATCTTTTCCACGCTCTTGTGAAACAGATAAAAAATAAGTATCTGAAGCACCTTATGCCCTTAAGGTGCTTCAGATATTAGTTACAATTTTAATTTTTTTTTCATGTTCATTTAGATACCACTCTACAGTCATAGACGCACCGCCCCGTTTTGATGGGGTTTAAAGTTTAGGGTTTAATAACAGCTGCAACATCGTCTCAATCTTGTTTTACTCGCAGTTTCAGTATTCAGGCGAAAGACCTGTTTTGACTAAATACTGAAACTCAAACCTTAGTGTCCCAGATGTTAAGTGTCTGTTTTTTGACAATAGTATGTAAAACACTACGTTCATAAGAATTCAAAGACTTTCATGTATACGGCCGTTATATTTTAAAAAACCGGTCAAGTGCGTGGCGGGCCACGCGCAGTGTAGGGTTCCGTAGTCACAATCCTCGAAAAACAGATATAACTCCTTAACCTGTGAACCCTACTTAGCCGTGATAGTTTTCCTTTAAAATTGATTATATACCCTAGTGCTGTGAATTTTTTCAAGTTCCTATATACTGCCATTTGGCTGATAGAGGGGGGGGACACTTGACTCTAATAAAAATTTGCACTTTAAAACATCATATTTTACAAACGGATCTAGAAATCGAAAAATGATGTTCCCACACCCACAGTATTTTTAAAAGACCTATTCAACGATACCCCACACTATGGGGTAGACGAGAAAAAAAATATTCATCCCCACTTTACATGTAGGGGAGCTACCCTAAAAAAAAATATTTATCAAAATTTTATTTCACCACTTTGTCGGCGTGATTAATATTTATACTCATGCCAAATTACGGATTTCTAGCACTAATAGTCTCTGAGATTAACCGAGGACGGACGGACAGACGGACAGACGGACAGACGGACAGACGGACAGACGGACAGACGGACGGACATGGCGAAACTATAAGGGTTCCTTGTTTACTACGGAACCCTAAAAATGTTCATGTTACTATTGGTTGAGATCACCACGGAGCGCTAACTCTAGAACAATTAAGATTGATCGATTAATATCTATCTAATCCAAAATCTACTAAAGTACTAGGTACCTACTATTAGAAAATGAGGTGGAAAATACAGATCGAAATCTGTAGATTTTGGGCTAGATATGTTATTAATTTCGGTCGTATAAATATGGATAATGGACACATACTTAGTCCATGACTTTATTACAACAAGGTTTACCGACCCATGGGAAGTTTACGTAATAATTGGCCAGCGTCCGTGATTGAACTATGGATCCAATGTGGATGTGAGCCGACGAGCTTAAAGCAATTTGTTGGTTTGTTCATTGGACCACCCATTTGTTGATGAGCTGTTCTATGTACCTACATAATTTTTGGTGTATTATCTATTTAAAATTCCCATTTCGTTGAATATATAACGTAACATGTAACATTTAGGACAGCGAAACTCTAGTGTAACTTTTCAAAGTAACGTTAACTTATGTTAATATGTCGTTTAGTGTGAAATTCAATTTTAAGAAGACGTTAATTAACGTTATTTATTTTGTAACAATAGTCGTTAAAGCTCGTCAACCCACATTGGAGCAGCTTGGGTCTAAGCTCTAAATCCCTCACTCTTATGAGAAAGGAGGTCTGTGCCCAGCAGTGGGACGTTAAAAAGGCTGTACCTAGTGGTAGTGGTGGTAATGTTACTCGGTAACGTTAACCCTGGAACGACGCCTTAATATTATTGTACAGCTTGCAAAGCTAAGATCTTTTTCTGTTATAGGTTACGGCACAAATTCCAAGCATTGTTCTGGCGCTTTTATTATATTTTCAGCATTCGAAGAATTTAAATGCTTGAATAAAAAGAATACCTGAGTGCCTAGTGTTCCAGTTTGATGCGTGGTAATTTGACCTCGTTTTGCCACCGCATCAGTGGTTTGCGCTGATTTAGCGACGTTGACTCAAGTTGCTGCACTGAATGGAAGACTGACAACGCATATCAGCAGCGCTATTCTGTAAAGCCATTTTCGAATTAAATTAGAGAGTGAATTCGAGATGAGTTTGCTAATTTGTACTCTGTAAAACTCGATAGTACAGGTCTTCTCACTCAAACTCACTTCACTTCGCAAGTGCGTAGCAGCAGGGCTATTCTGTAAAGCCATTTTCGAATTATCGAGAGTGAATTCGAGATGAGTTTGCTAATTTGTACTCTGTAAAACTCGATAGTACAGGTCTTCTCACTCAAACTCACTTCACTTCGCAAGTGCGTAGCAGATGTTTACAGAATATCAAACCAAGGTGAAGTTTGCTTTCGAAGCGAGTTATCTCACTTGAGTGAGCTTCGATATCGAGATGGTATTTTAGAGAATAGCCCTACAGTATGTATATGATTACCACTAGTCAATGATTACCGAAAGGAGTCTCAACCCTCAAAGAAGAGAGAAAGCAGAGAGAGAGTAGGGTTTATTTTTTATGTCTTTCTAATCTTCTTCTTCTATAAATATATAAAAGGAAAAGGTAACTGACTGACTGACTGACTGATCTATTAACGTACAGTTTAAATAGCATACAGGTGACATAGGCATCCGCTAAGAAAGGATTTTTGAAAATTCAACATTTTGGGGTTTAAATAGGGGTTGAAAATTTATATGAGATATACACGCGGACGAAGTTACGGGCATCAGCTTGTCTAAGATAAAGCAGAATAATATTTAAGCAAGCAACAAATAGTCCCACATTCATTCGGAATAATAATATTGAACATGGAAGTAGCACTTTATTTTCCCTTTATTGATATTTTTGATATAGCACAAATTGAGTTGTCACTAACACACACTCTACGTATTGCGTACAGATTATTTTCCGTGAATATTGTGTTTTTTCAGCACTTTTTTATATTAGTACCTTTAAAGATGTTATTACAGGAAGTATAAATTACTATGAACTACAAAACGCATTCCAAATCCAAGTAGGGTGTTCTACTCCTCGTATCTGCTAAATACCATAGAGTCATAGCTTCTGTAGATTTTAGTTAAGATATGGGTGATAAAGATGCTATATTATAGCAGCCAATGTAGACCCAAGCCTTAATTGTTACTGTTGGGATAAAACATTACTATCACAAGGTTGTGAGTGCTCTCACTAGCTCTTTATAACCTGTTATCGACTATAGACAAATCCTTTTTTACTGTTACACACAACACCAGAGAAAAAAGTTTCAGTTCCATAAAGCCTATAAGTGCAAGCGAGAAGTCCGATAAAAATCATTCATGACTCAGTTCGCACGTTTGTAATGTCCCAACTATGTATAGTAACAGCTTTGCTTCTTGCAAGCTGTCCACGACAGTATAGGTACTATATTAACACGGCATCGGCATTGAAACTAGGTTCATGCAAGCTATCATTTTTATTAAAAGCTCGTTACGGTAAATCGGACAATTAACTTAATTGATGGCTGCCACAATAGATTGGAGATTGGAGATGGTAGCCACTTTATCTTTGTTTTCAGAGCCAAGCATTTAAGGAGATATTATCAAAATGATGGAGAATATCTCCATTTAAGAGCTATCATCAGATTACACTTGAGAGCAATTATTTTATAATTATAAACAGTACCTTGTTCAGCAGACGCTTAACGAACTGTGTTTAGGTTCATCTACGCTGACCCATTTTGAGTGGCTACATTGTAGTATAATACCCCGCTGAGTTCATTGTAGGACTCTGCTCAGACCAGGGTGCATTTGGAACTCTCGTAGTTTGAATTTTGAAGTGTGGTAAATAATGATAACTTCCATATACTCGACGTTCAAAAAGTGCACAGTGTATCAATTTTAAAAGTAAATAGTCTGAATCTATACTAATAAATAAAATTGAAGTGTCTGCCTGTAATTTCGAAATAACTACCACATATTAAGCTCATATGGTTATTTGAACGATACCATAACCGAATCACATGTTTTTAAAATTTTTGTCTATCTGTCTGTCTGTTTGAACGGGTTAATCTTCGGAACGGCTGAACCGATTTTGACGGGACTTTCACAGACAAGTAGAGGATTAACCAAGGAGTAACATAGGCTACTTTTTTAACCGACTTTCAAAAAAGGAGTTGTGTTGAAATCGGTAAGTACCTGAACGCCCTGATAGGTATTTTCGCAGCGCACGACGGCCGACGCTCGCGCTGCACGGAACTCCCCGCGCCACGCCGCGCGCCCCGCCCCCTGCGCCCTGCGCCCGCCGTACGCGGTACCGCGGTACGAAGCCGCGCGGCGGGGGGCGGGTGGACCAGAAATCTACTTATCCCTCAGGATTTGTGAAAAACCGAAATTCACGCGGGCGAAGCCGCGGGCAAAAGCTAGTCTTATATATAAAATTCTCGTGTCACAATTTTCGTTCCCATACTCCTCCGAAACGGCTTGACCGATTCTCATGAGCATATTGAGCATATTGAGTAGGTCTGAGAATCGGCCAACATCTATTTTTGATCCCCCTAAATGTTAAGGGTATTCCACCCCTAAAATTTTATTTTTTATTTTTTAGACAAAATTTTTAGTTTTTATTTTTTTATGATACAACATACAAAAATACATACAACACTAAATTTTCACCCTTCTATCACCAACCCCTATTTTTTAATTGCGATATTAGTACTTTGATGACCGGGTAGGTTGCACTGATGTCAGTATGTCACCGGGCAGGACGTCTGCCGGGTTCGCTAGTCTATATCTATACTAATCTATACTAATAAATAAAATTGAAGTGTCTGTCTGTAATATCGAAATAAATACCTCATATTAAACTCATATGGTTATTTGAACGATACCATAACCGAATCACATGTTTTTAAAATTTTTGTCTGTCTGTCTGTCTGTCTGTCTGTTTGAACGGGCTAATCTTTGGAACGGCTGAACCGATTTTGACGGGACTTTAACATACAAATAGAGAATTAACCAGGGAGTAACATAGGCTACTTTTTTAACCGACTTTCAAAAAAGGAGGAGTTGTGTTTTTCTACCTACATATGTACACCGATATCTCCGAGATTTCTGAACCGATTTGCGTATTTTTTTTTAAATCGATAGAGAAACATTGCGACACTGTCCTACAAAAAATTTGGATTCCAACTCCTCAATCCTGATGCTGTAGGGGACCTGATCCCCAAAACTCATGGGATTTAGGAACTGTCGGTTATTTAAATTGATATTGAGGGTACCAATTAAAGACTTTATCGTTGAATTAACTCAAGTAGGTACAATGTACATCTGTGTACAATGTACTCTTCAACCCTGATGCTGTAAGGAATTGCATTCCGAAATCATAGGGATCCTACGGAATTTTTCCGTTTTGGTGACGGGTTACTACAGATAGGCTACTTTTTGTTCTGGAAAATCAAAAGTTCCCACGGGATTTTAAAAAACCTAAATCCACACGGGCGAAGCCGTGGGCATCATCTAGTTAACTATAAAATTAACTCATCATTTTCCGTTGTTGTCATGGAGTATATATTATAAGTATTTTAAACTATTCACGTTGATCTTTATCAGAATAATGATAGATTAGATAGAGACCTACCTATTGTTATTTTTGAAAATAAAATCTTATAATCAGCATAATCTTTCTGTAATTTTAGTAAAGAAAACAGTTAATCATTCATCAGATACTTAATGACCAAACTATTTCCAGTTTCATTTCTATTTGGCAACAACTGGAATCCTACTAATATTATAAATGTGAAAGTGTGGATGTTTGGATGTTTGGATGTTTAGATGTTTGTATGTTTGGATGTTTGTTACTCAATCACGCCGCAACTACTGAACCGATTTGGCTGAAATTTTGAATGGAGATAGCTTATGCCCTGACTTAAAACATATTTTATCCCGGAAAAGTATTCCTGTGGGACTAAAATAGATATAATCTTCCAAAAACGCCATAGAGGGCGCTGACTGTTCTTAGGTAAATCACGTTCACATAACACATTATTGCAATAGTTTGCTGTGTTGCATGCATTGGCAACACATAGGCTACTTTTTATCCTGGAAAAAATGCACAGTTCCCATGGGATTTTGAAAACCCCGAAGTCTACATCTACAGCTATAGGTAGATTATTATAGCGAACTTCCTTGATAGAAAGTATAAAGGTTGGAAAAGGGAGCGGGAACGGGAACCGGGAATCAACGATTCCCTCGGGATTTGTTCAAAACCGAAATTCACGCGAGCGAAGCTGCGGGCAGAAGCTATCACACATAATCACAATACCAATCCTACTAATCCTACTATATCCTACTAATATTATAAATGTGAAAGTGTGGATGTTTGGATGTTTAGATGTTTGTATGTTTGGATGTTTGTTACTCAATCACGCCGCAACTACTGAACCGATTTGGCTGAAATTTTGAATGGAGATAGCTTATGCCCTGACTTAAAACATAGGCTACTTTTTATCCCGGAAAAGTATTCCTGTGGGACTTAAATAGATATAGACTTCCAAAAACGCGATAGATGGCGTTGACTGTTCTTAGGTAAATCACGCTCACATAGCACATTATTACAATAGTTGCATGCATCTGTATGCGTATGCACTTTTTATCCTGGAAAAATCTACAGTTCGCACGGGATTTTGATAAAAACGAAATATATATCTACAGCTATAGGTAGATTACTATAGCAAACTTCCTTGAAAGTAGGTATAAAGTTTGGAAAAGGGAGCGGGAACGGGAGCCGGAAATCCACGATTCGATTTGTGAAAAACCGAAATTCACGCGAGCGAAGCTGCGGGCAGAAGCTATCACACATAATCACAATACCAATCCTACTAATCCTACTATATCCTACTAATATTATAAATGTGAAAGTGTGGATGTTTGGATGTTTGGATGTTATGATGTTTGTTACTCAATCACGCCGCAACTACTGAACCGATTTGGCTGAAATTTTGAATGGAGATAGCTTATGCCCTGACTTAAAACATAGGCTACTTTTTATCCCGGAAAAGTATTCCTGTGGGACTTAAATAGATATAGACTTCCAAAAACGCGATAGATGGCGTTGACTGTTCTTAGGTAAATCACGCTCACATAGCACATTATTACAATAGTTGCATGCATCTGTATGCGTATGCACTTTTTATCCTGGAAAAATCTACAGTTCGCACGGGATTTTGATAAAAACGAAATATATATCTACAGCTATAGGTAGATTACTATAGCAAACTTCCTTGAAAGTAGGTATAAAGTTTGGAAAAGGGAGCGGGAACGGGAGCCGGAAATCCACGATTCGATTTGTGAAAAACCGAAATTCACGCGGGCGAAGCCGCGGGCAAAATCTAGTAGAAAAATAAAGATAAAAAGAGAAGAAACATTTCTACCCTGAGCTCTGTTAAAGTTATGGTAGAGCCTGAGAAGATTCCTTTTCCAACCGAGGATTATCAATATGTAAGCAGCAAGTAATATTTCAGGAGTACACTATCAGCCAAATGTAAACACGGTTTATTGTCATGCACTGTCAAATCTGTATTCTACATTATTATGCTGGCAAGACTTAAATTTCACAGCTATGGCCCGCCGTGTCACACCCCACTCAGGGCGTTCGCAAACAATATGCATTTTTAAATACAGCTGACTTTTATGCTCCGGAAAAAGTGGCCTGTTTTTGCTTAAGAAGGGAAAGTTCTTGTCCTTTTGACATCATATAAACATCCTTTATGATAGGATTGTTTCGTTATAAGGCTGAGCACGCACCGCGGTTTAGAAAAAGCGGTTTAGGAAAAGCTGAAAACGCCAAACAGCGTACAAACACGCCCTGCGGTTGGCGTTTTGCTTAATTATATTTCAGTACAACCATGGATTTCAAACAGCACGTGTTGTGGCTCTGCGCTTGCTTAGTCGAGACTGAATAAAAACTATTACTATGGAACACAAAAAAAACCGCATTTACAAACCGCGATCCAAATGTAGCAAGTTACGTTTTTAAAATCAGTCACTAAAAAGTCGCTAATGCGTGCGCTTGTATAGAAAGCAATGTGTTACATTTTTTTGCGGTTTCAGACTTGCGGTTAACCGCTCGTGTTTAACCGCGGTGCGTGCGCAGCCTTAAGGAAAAAACTAAAAACACGTGTACCTAATTGAACCTGCCTTGTGCCAATATATGTATTTTTCGGATTCTCAATTTCAATTTAATCAAGTGCGTTGATCATCATCATAATCTGGCGGCAATCCTTTGTCGGTTGTTTTTATGGCAACCTTTTCCACGTGTTTTTTGTTTTATTAAAGTACTTTATCTGCCTTCTCCGGTTTGTGTATTTTTCCATTCTTCTCAGGCGTGCTTCTTGGCCTGCGATTTGGTATTTTCCCCACATCACCCTTACATGCACTGCTAAGTTTGCATACTCACAGCTTTCCAGATGACTCGCTCATCCTCGTCAATATAGTCAGAAAAAAATGTTATAATGTATGTAGGTAACTCTACATATTGCTCTGGGTTTATATTTTGGGTTCTTCAATCCTTACTAATATTATAAATGCGAAAGTAACTCTGTCTGTCTGTCTGTCTGTCATGCTTTCACGCCAAAACTACTGAACCGATTTGAATGAAATTTGGTACACAGATACTCTAGAGCTTAAGAAAGGACATAGGCTACTTTTTGATGTGAAAAAAGGGCTGTAAAGGGTTAAAAAGGGGGTTGAAATGTTGTATGGAAATATCGTCATTTTAAAGCTAAAAGCTTGAAATTTATTTTTTAGGCTGTTAATCCTTACTAATATTATAAATGCAAAAGTAACACTGTCTGTCTGTCTGTCTGTCCTTCTGTCACGCTTTCATGCCAAAACTACTGAACCGATTTGAATGAAATTTGGTACACAGATACTCTAGAGCCTGAGAAAGGACATAGGCTACTTTTTGATGTGAAAAAGGGGCTGTAAAGTGTTAAAAAGGGGGTTGAAATGTTGTATGGAAGTATCGTCTTTTTAAAGCTAAAAGTGAAATTTGTGAAAAATCGAAATTCACGCGGGCGAAGCCGCGGGCAGAAGCTAGTAAAAAAATAATTCGAAAAAAAATCCCTTTTCAGTTTGTGGGTATTATTAGCCTACGCGAGTTCTAAAAGATATGGCGTAATATTTTTCATACATTAAATTGATTTATCAGTTATCACAATTATTTCATGGTAATCATGTCATATGGAATGCGTGAGTAATGGAACAATTTTGATAGAATAGAATAGAAAAGAAAAGTTTTTTATTCAAATAAACTTTTACATGTACTTTTGAATAGTCAAATGAATCTACCACTGGTTCGGAATGCCATTCCAACCGAGAAGAACCAGCAAGAAACTCGGCGGTTGCTCTTTTCCAAATTTACAATATCAATATCAATATAACAATTTTATGTTATGTACATGATTGAATTGCCGTCTCACGCATTGCTGGAACGAGTCAAATCCAAGCCTTTTTATCATTTATATAAGTAATCTTCAATTTTATTCAGATAAACTTTCACAAGCGCTTACGAATCGACAAATGAGTCTACCACTGGTTCGGAATGGTGCTTACAATTCTACACATGTGAAGTGAGATGATAGTGGGAACACTCTTTCCCTTTGTTTACACAATCTACTCGTGAGGATGAAAAATTGAATCACCTGTCAGAGACGCAGCCGAGATGACAGTGTAACACCCGAACATCTATCCTCGCGCCGATTTTATTATGTCGTCAATTCCAACAATATTAAACCTTATCCCATACAAAAGAAAGATCAGTTTCAAACATACTTTCCTTAATGAGACACGCATATTATATTGGGCGTTGTAAAATAAACATAGTGTAAATTAGTGTTGGAGGCATTGAGTACGATTAACATATTGAATTAAGACGGACGGATCCATCCGACAACTCATTAGTCATTTTCAAGTGATAATCTTCGAAAAACACCATCTGTTATTCCTGAGTAAGTTTGTCTTGGGAGGATGTATGTTATTCTAAATTTCAGATCCCCTCGTATGTCAAAAAGATGAATAGTCACTGGAGTCTTAGTAAAATTCCATCTACTCAATTACTCATACATTTATAGATGTAAAAATACCGGAATAATACGTATTATTCCAAATTTTGCGGTATTATTCCTCAAATATACCGTATTATGCGGAATAATACTCGCCTACAAAAATGCAAGAAGTGTGTTTTACATATCTTCATTATGGGCAATTTTTGGTCATCTGACGTCATATTTTGTTTTAATTAGGTATATTAGTATAGGTTTTAATTAGTAATTAGGTAGGTTAGGTAATGTAGGTATATTGTTTGAAATCAATGAAAAAAATGTTTATTTACATATTAAATTGATCTACTCGCTAAATATATCAATATCAGTATATATCACACATTTAAAAAACCCTTACATACTTTATCCGGTACTCGGTAAAATCAAGAAAATGAAAAACATAGTCATCAAAACCAACTGTATTATACCGGAATTTTTGGAATTTTACAGAATTATACCGGATTTTTCGTATTATTCCGATTGGTATTATTCGTATTATTCCGGCCTTACATCTATACTCATACATATAACCAAAAGAAAACAACTGGTCATGGCATTTTCAGTAATCTGGGTACCATAATGTACCTATTGATTATCTTAAATGTGTTATGTCCTATTCATATTATGATCTGGTTACGTCAATTTGCACATAAAAACCTCGCAATTCATACATTCAGGAAAATTAAATATGTAATATAATATAATGAACACGCATAGATATAGGTGAGAATTCATCTGATAAACCTTTTATAACTACAATAATTCTCTTTCCGTTGACACGACACTTAATTATAATAGGTATTCCAATTCTATCCAACACCTTTTGGTTGGTTCACTGGGTTCACTTAAACATTAATTAAAAATCAAACATTTAACCCACACCTTATGGGTTTCTCTATTATTATTGGCTTATCTACCCGTTTAATTTTATTTCTATTTTTATAGACGCCAATAAAAAGCTCGACTATCGACGTCTAAAGAGCGAGAAGCAATAAAAAAAAAGTTTATTCCGATAATTCGAAATCCATAAACATACAGATTTCCATATTATTATGGCCAGATTATGTACATGTGAAAACATTGTGTTTATTTTCCTACGGGTGAATTGTATTTAAAGTCATTTTTGGTGGTTAGGTACCTACTCAATACTATATGTTTTTTTTTTTATTGAATAGCTGCATATTTACTCTACAATTAAAGCTAACGCAGACTAAATTTTTATTTAAGACCTAATTTTAGATGACGGATTATTTGTCTAGAGTATTGGAATAGGTACCTGAAAGTGAACTCAAAATTGTTCCAAGTCGATGTGGACATCTTCAAGAGAATCAATACAATTGTTATGGACGCTACGATACCAAATCATCTATTATTTTAGGACTAGAGAATGCCCGCGGCTTCGCCCGCGTGAATTTTGGTTTTTCACAAATCCCGAGGGAGTCGTGGATTTCCGGTTCCCATTCCCGCTCCCTTTTCTAACCTTTACACCTACTTTCAAGGAAGTTTGCTATAGTAATCTACCTATAGTTGTAGCTAGAGATTTCGGTTTTTTTCAAAATCCCGTGGGAACTGTGGATTTTTCCGGGATAAAAAGTAGCCTATGTTTTAAGTCAGGGTATAATCTATCTCCTTTCAAAATTTCAGCCAAATCGGTTTAGTAATTGCGGCGTGATTGAGTAACAAACATCCAAACATCCAAACATCCAAACATCTAAACATCCAAACATCCACACTTTCACATTTATGATATTAGTAGGATAGTAGGAGGATTAGTAGGATTAGTAGGATAGTAGGATTAGTAGGATTGGTATTGTGATTATGTGTGATAGCTTCTGCCCGCAGCTTCGCTCGCGTAAATTTCGGTTTTGAACAAATCCCGAGGGAATCGTTGATTCCCGGTTCCCGTTCCCGATCCCTTTTCCAACCTTTATACTTTCTATCAAGGAAGTTCGCTATAATAATCTACCTATAGTTGTAGATATAGACTTCGGGTTTTTCAAAATCCCATGGGAACTGTGCATTTTTTCCAGGATAAAAAGTAGCCTATGTGTTGCCAATGCATGCAACACAGCAAACTATTGCAATAATGTGTTATGTGAACGTGATTTACCTAAGAACAGTCAGCGCCCTCTATGGCGTTTTTGGAAGATTATATCTATTTTAGTCCCACAGGAATACTTTTCCGGGATAAAAAGTAGCCTATGTTTTAAGTCAGGGCATAAGCTATCTCCATTCAAAATTTCAGCCAAATCGGTTCAGTAGTTGCGGCGTGATTGAGTAACAAGCATCCAAACATACAAACATACAAACATCTAAACATCCAAACATCCACACTTTCACATTTATAATATTAGTAGGATAGTAGGAGGATTAGTAGGATTAGTAGGATAGTAGGATTAGTAGGATTGGTATTGTGATTATGTGTGATAGCTTCTGCCCGCAGCTTCGCTCGCGTAAATTTCGGTTTTGAACAAATCCCGAGGGAATCGTTGATTCCCGGTTCCCGTTCCCGATCCCTTTTCCAACCTTTATACTTTCTATCAAGGAAGTTCGCTATAATAATCTACCTATAGTTGTAGATATAGACTTCGGGTTTTTCAAAATCCCATGGGAACTGTGCATTTTTTCCAGGATAAAAAGTAGCCTATGTGTTGCCAATGCATGCAACACAGCAAACTATTGCAATAATGTGTTATGTGAACGTGATTTACCTAAGAACAGTCAGCGCCCTCTATGGCGTTTTTGGAAGATTATATATATTTTAGTCCCACAGGAATACTTTTCCGGGATAAAAAGTAGCCTATGTTTTAAGTCAGGGCATAAGCTATCTCCATTCAAAATTTCAGCCAAATCGGTTCAGTAGTTGCGGCGTGATTGAGTAACAAACATACAAACATACAAACATACAAACATCTAAACATCCAAACATCCACACTTTCACATTTATAATATTAGTAGGATTCTTCGAAGCAAACTCGAAACATGTCTATTGTTCATCGACAAGAGCATCACAATGAAATTGTGGCCTAGGCTATGTTCATAAATAAACGGCTTTAAAACTAGCTCTTCTCGCTCAAGATACCATAATACCTTTGCAAGGGGAATGAATTGAACTGGATTATGCAAGAACAAATCAGTTTACTAGGCATTAAACCGTTTTCTTAGTATTGACTTCAAGCTAGAATAAATTGTTTTCTTACTATTGACTTGAATATAGTTTCAGTACTTACCTACCCAAGTTTTTTAGTAATTTTACAATGACACATATTTCAAATATTTTATCAGTTTCTCAGTCAATATCTTAAATCATTACCTCAAGTGCACGAGTCATACGGTCAAAAATATCGCATAATTCATGACAGCCATCGATGTATTTTTTTTATAGGAATAGCGGGCAACTGAGCAAACGGGTCACCTGATGTTAAGTGATTACCGCCGCCCATGAACATTAGCAGCACCTGAGGAACCACTACATACTGCGTTGCCGGCTTTTGAGGAAGGAGACTGGCTCTTCAGCTCGCTGCCGGAACACATCGGATGCTTTGCGGCAGATTACGGCTGAAGTGTGGTCGCTAGCCAGGCGGATTCGGGGTAGGATCCTACCACAAAGCGGTGATACCATCCAGATTACGTTGTGTGGTATCAGGCACAACGACCCGTAGAGGGGACTGAGTGCGTCAGGGCCTCGTTAGCATGTGTATGTGTAAATATTTAAAAAAAAAAAAGATAAAAAAGATATTGGCAGCGTGCATCACGCGCAGGTGAGGTTGACTTTGGTCACATAGGTGGAATTTGGGCTACTTACACCCCCACACATACAGTATGACAATAGCGCCGCGGGTGAGGTTTGAACTGTGAGCAGTTTTATTCTGCGACCTGACCACTGAGCCATTGAGGTTATATTGATAAATACATATAGGTTATCGTAGGAAGGCTATACGATCCTGGGGACAGGTTTCCCTGACACGAGAACTCAATTAAATAAAATTATATTATTAAGTTTGTCTTGCATAAAGCTCTCCTTATTGTTGGAGTATGATATTCTTAGGGTCCTCTTGCAAATTGGCCCCTAACTCGAGTCACGTTTCGGCTATTAGTCCGAGGTATATTAAACTTTGATCGCGAAACCATCAATGGAAACTCATTGCTTTTCGCATTAAAAAATCATAATATCTACAATACCAATATCATAGATGCAAAAGTGTGTCTGTCTGTTAACTTTCATCACTCAACCGTTGAACCAATCTTAACAGAAGGCACAGATACGAGTAACTATAGATACCTAGTAAATAAAACCGGTCAAGTGCGAGTCAGACTCGCGCACCGAGGGTTCCGTACTCCAGAAGTATAAGTACAATCTTGTTTTCATCAGTTTGTCTTAAAAGGTAAGGTGCTAATTAAGCTAGGCCTCTAAATTGTATGAGCACTCATACAACTCAAAGGTCTATCTTAATTGGCTCAACTATGTACCTATGTATTGGGACACCCTTTAATTTCCAACTTTTTTAGTTTTTGGAATTTTTCCTTCATTTGTGCTGTAAGACCTGGCTTTTGCCAAACGTCATTCTAGGTCAACTGGAACTACCATTTAGGTTTTTGACCCAAAAACTATAGGGTACTTCCGGTTGACCTAGATTTGTTAATTTTGGTCAAAAGCAAGGTCTTACAGATCAAGTAAAGGAAAAATTCCGAAAAATAAAAAAAGTTGAAAATTAAGGTAAATTTTGGTAATTACAAGTTTTCGTGAAAATATAAATTTGACCAATTCTTTTTATTGTGTGGACTCAGGACCTTAATTTTATACACCTAATAGGGACCATAGACTTTGGTATCTGGTATAAATTTTAACTTGCTAGGTCCACCCGTTCCTGAGAAAATCGGTGGTGACACACGGACAGACGGACAGACAGACAGACGCACAGACGGACAAGAAAGTGATCTTATAAGGGTTCCTTTTTTACCTTTTGAGGTACGGAACCCTAAAAAGAACGGCATTCTTGTTCTGTGCGCTTCTGTTCTACAGCCAGAATCTTTAGTCTTCATATTTTTCTACATTCTACACTCAACTCGCTAGACTTGGCTAGAATTTTCTTACAATTATCACCTGTCTTCCAAAACGTTTAAGTTTTTGAATAATAATTTGCCTATCCTGTAACATACCATTATATACCAATAACATACATTCACGCGCACCCGCATTCACGCGCATTACAATAATAAAGACGTAAAGGCCAAATTAGATGGTGCCCCGTTCATCGTTCATTTTTGCGGTGAACGATGCACGGTCGGTGTTCAGATCATTTTCGATGATTCACCGATGAAGCCTCGAAAATGAAAGCAAAAATCTCGAAAAATTAACCGTCTAATTTGGCCTTGATGATTTTAATTTAATTTAACTAATCCAAAAATAAAAGCACCAGGATAATATATTTGTCATTTCATATCCGCTGACTGTCTTGTACAAATATATTCGCGGTTGATAGATTGTCCAATCAGAAGAAAAATAAAACCGGTCAAGTGCGAGTCAGACTCGCGCACCGAGGGTTTTGTACTCCAGAAGTATAAGTACAATCTGTTTTTCATTAGTTTATCTTTAAAGGTAAAGTGCTAATTAAGCTAGGCCTCTAAATTGTATGAGCGCTCATACAACTCAGAGGTCTATCTTAATTGGCTCAACTATGTATGTATGGGGACACCCTTTAATTTCCAACTTTTTTTAGTTTTTGGAATATTTCCTTTATTGTGCTGTAAGACCTGGCTTTTTGCCGAATTTCGTAATTCTAGGTCAACTGGAACTACCATTTAGGTTTTCGACCCAAAAACTATAGGGTACTTCCGGTTGACCTAGATTTGTTAATTTTAGTCAAAAGCAAGGTCTTACAGATCAAGTAAAGGAAAAATTCCGAAAAATAAAAAAAGTTGAAAATGAAGGTAAATTTTGGTATTTACAAGTTTTCGTGAAAATCTGCCCCATATCTTTTTATTGTGTGGACTCAGGACCTTAATTTTTATACACCTAATAGGAACCATAGACCTTCGTATCTGGTATAAATTTCAACTTGCTAGGTTCACCCGTTCCTGAGAAAATCGGTGGTGACACACGGACAGACGGACAGACGGACAAGAAAGTGATCTTATAAGGGTTCCTTTTTTTTACCTTTTGAGGTACGGAACCCTAAAAAGGCTAAAAAGTCCTCCGATCAGGTAAGTTCTAAGTTGCAACTACCTACCGCAATCATTGCAGGTAATATAAAAACCGTCAAGCCAAGCCACATAAAAACCGTCTCTAGATTAACGAATTAATTATATTAAAGTTATATTTGCCAGCGAGGTTTGTTTACGTTCGAATTCAAAGCGAAATTTAAATTAAATTACCAGTTTATTCCCAAAATTTTGAGACTACAAAATAGTTGAGGTACGTGGGTAAACAGATTGCGCATGTTTGGAGGCAATCAAAGTGGTCATTCGTCGGGGTAAAAGGCTCTTGAGGTTGAAAGAGGTCAATACACTCGCGTTTTTCAATAGTTTTGTAATGGGCATGTACTGGAGTTTGAAGAGCCCTTTTTTGCATGTGTACCCATTGCGTATATGTAGTATTGTACTCACTAACTGCCCGGTGGCCTAGCGGTTGGCGTGATTGGCGCGGAACACGAGGTCCTGGGTTCGATTCCCGGTCGAACTACAAAATTACGAGGTATTGCGTTTTTTAACCCCCGACGCAAAAACGACGGGGTGTTATAAGTTTGACGTGTCTGTGTGTGTGTGTGTGTGTGTGTGTGTGTGTGTGTGTGTGTGTGTGTGTGTGTGTGTGTCTGTCTGTTCCCCTGTGGCGCTCAAACGGGTGGACCGATTTGAATGCGGTTTTTTTTGTTTGAAAGGTGAATTAGTCGAGAGTGTTCTTAGCTATGTTTGATGAAAATCGGTCCAAGATGGCCGCCGCTACAAAATGGCGGATGATATATTTTTTCACAACTCCCTTGATATGGGTATCAAATGAAAGGGCTTGACTAGTAGAATAGCACTATTGCAAATTCAAGATGGCCGCCGCCACTAAATGGCGAATGTCGGGGGTTTTTTAAATTTTCAATTTACACTTGTCTGACAAGAAATTCTCAGTGCTAGCCCGGAGTTGGATTTATACCGTGCCTCAGAAATTACTCAAAGTCATCGGTCCTGTACTTAATCTCTCCGGTCGTGTTGCATTGGCGTCCCCATGGCGTCTCATCGGACTATGAGAGTGAAGGAATAAAGAGTACACCCAGTGTATGCGCACACGCTTGTGCACAATATTATCTTCCGATGGCCAGTCTCCGTTGACATTGACTAAGTACCTTGACCGAAATACGGTTGGAAGGATTTTATTATATTTACTAATGTTTACATTAAGTTTTTTTAGTGCAAAATAAAAGGAATAAGTAGGAATACTTTCCTACTTAGTGAATTCTTCAAAAGAGATATTGTACCTATCTAATTGTTTTCGTTTTTGTTTTACGGTCAAACTATATAATTGCTCTAATCAAAAATAGATTGATGTTTGATTGTCGATAAAAAAAAATTGCCCCAAAATTGAATTTAAACTCAAAATAATTTGTTCTGTATAGTAGAACTTTCCCTACTAACATTCCGGTGACCGGCTCTTGGTGTACATTATTATTGCTCTCTGGAAGATGGCCGGGGGCGTTTTAAACAAAGCCACGGCTCAATATTATTATGTTGATACGTTTATCCATTGTTTGGTTAAGTACATCCCAGAGAAGATTACGCTATCGATCCAAATTGCAGAGTAAGCGTCCAAACTTAATAATTACGAGCGGATACCCGCGACTTCGTTCGCGTGGATATTGATTTTAATAATCCCGTGGGAATCATTTTGTTTTTCCTATGCTCCTTTGAGCTTAAACCTTGCTAAAAACTGTTAAAAGTTCACTGGCGGATATTTAGGTACACCAAAATGTAAACATCCGCCAGTGAAAGTCCCATCAAAATCGGTCCAGCCTTTCGGAGATTAGCCAGTAGTCTTTAAAGTACATCTACTTTCTAACAAAAAAAGAATGAATGAAATCGGACCACCCGTTAACGAATTACAGCTAAGTACACATTTTGCCTTTCATCCCCTCTCCCAAGGGAACCGTGCTGAATTTCGGGATAAAAAGTATCCTATATGTTACTCCATAGTATTAACTTAAATCATGCCGAGTTTCATTTCAATCCATTCAGTAGTTTTTACGTGATGCGCGCACAAACATACAGACAAACAGACAAACAGATAAACAGACAAACAGACAAACAGATAAACAGACAAACAGACAAACAGACAAACAGACAAACAGACAAAAATTTCAAAAATAGCTTTTTTACGTTCTATTACTTATCCCTAATATCCCCCAGCTATTATTTTGCAAAAATCTTCAATGTACAGATACGGCAATTCTACGATTTTATTATATGTATAGAAGATGTATAATTACTTCTACTAGAAGTAATTATTACTTCTAGCTTACTTTTACTAGTAGAATGCTTATGATCAATAGTTATTCTCTATTTTATCTTAGGCGTCGATTCTTCTGTCTAAGGTCAAAAGTTCTTAGTTTTAAGCCTCTAGTGTTTAATAGCTGGGTTAGTTTTTGTAAAAATTCAAACCATCGCTTAGAATAGAATGAACTAAAGAGACTTAGTTCAGTTAGATGGAAATTTTTGTCTATTCCATTTAAATAAAATAAAAATATATAAATCCTATTAATATAAAATTGAATAGTATTTTTGCACCTTTAATTTAATTTTCATGTTCATGGTGATAACAAATTAATAAAATTCCAATAACACGTCTAAACAAAAGCTATTTGAAAGGCATAATATTATATCAACCTTAACATGTTAATATAGCAAACATAATTTGTCTGAAGAAATAAATAAATTATTACTACAACGAAACCATTCGTAATCATAATACTTACTTACCAATACACAAAAATAATATCGGTTCTGCCGCCATACGTCAAACCAAGCGTATCATAAGTCTTTCGAGGGTAGAGGAAAACGTCATTTGCATAACCGTGGACTGCTGCTGACACCACATAACATCAATAATAATGAATTACTCCCAATAACCATAAGCGTTGCAATTAACTGCTCTCTTTCCCCTATAAATGTATTAGGCTGAGACCAGACTTATCCACCTATTCAGATGTATAGCGTGAAATGAACGTCACCCCAAAACTGCCTCGGGCATTGTCACCCTTATTTTTTTGTTCATTGTAAATTGCATATCCGTGATGCCGCAATATAATACAGACATGCCAACTTGCAAAAGTTGTGCCGGTGATTGCCTTTTTTGTGCGTCTCTAGGATGGTTGTCTACATGGACCGACTAGTCTTCTGACTTTATAATTATTTATTATTGCCTGTAAAACATTCAACAATTTTCTACTAAGATACGCCCACTACACAACACCGTTGTTTGGTTGTCTCATCGTTTGTGATTATGCTTCTTACTTGCGTGAGCGTGTGCGATGTGGTATCTATAAAAATGCATTAAATTCAGGCAATCGTGATTACAATTAGTTATTCCAATCAGAGAACCCCAGACAGACCTACTTATTGAAACAAAGAACTACATAGAAGTAAGCAATGACTGGCTTGACCATGTCTTGACAGACGAACTTCTCACTGATAGGTACGACATCGTGTTAGCCTATCAGCCTTAAGCTTTATAGTTACGTCTCTCCATCTGACTTGTTGGCACGTCTGTAAAACGCTATAAGCCTATAATGCAAAATTCATAGCGTTTATGGTTTGGAGGTAAATTCTAAAAATAATTTGACAAACGATCCGGAAAGGCGTTAAACTGCTTTTGTGATATTTAATGGGTGCCAGATAAATGAGTTGTTATTAATTTGCGAGCCTGAAAAAATACTTAATTAAAATCTGCTATACCTACTTCATAAATGCAAATGTCCGTTAAATTTGTATTTTAACTACCTATTTGAAAAATTCCAAATAGCTGTGTATCAGATATACCTATAAAACCTACATAAATCCATAGCGTGCGAGCGAGTTTTTCTACCTCAGTTTGAAATAGAAATTGTAAAACTCATAATAGCTAAGTGAACTGTATGTTAGATAGCAAACATAATAATTCCTAACATTGTGCCGTTTGTTGCATGCAAATTAAATAATAAATTTTGAAACAAAAATAAACCGTTCCATGAAATTATTAAGACCTTTGATGTCAAATTATTCCAAGAAGAGTGAGGGGTCGGGAAATTTTTACAGCTTTGGTAGCTAACAGGGCACCATAAAAACTGAGTCGCATTTTTTGGGTGTATAAAACGGCGTCCCACGGAGGGGGAGATTTTCTTTTAGTGTTGTTTTTACACGTGCGCCTAAAATATATTATGATACTTTTGTTTTATGCCTACATTATGCTGACGGAGTGTGTTCTGATGCGGTGAACTCAAATACAGAGCAAATAAGGTCATTGATCGTTATTCAAAATGGGGCAGGATGTGGCAAACGTCGTGTACCCCACTCGGATTTTAGAAGGTAGCTTATACTACAAACAACTTACTCGAGTTACCAAATGGTTGCCTAAACTCCCTTTTTATCGTCTGGTCGCCTGATAGAAAAGTTAGAAACAAAATCGACTCGATGTTAGAGAAAATTATCACAAGCAGCTAATGAAATTTAGTCATTTATTTTTTAAGCATTAATCATTTTAAATAAATAAATTTTTGTCTAAGAGCAAACAAAATAGATCATTAATGTTTCGAGATTATTGTATAAGTAGCTAAGGCAGAATTTGGAGAAAGTCAAAATTTTCTAGCTTTAATATTTAACATGTTATGTTGCTCTAATGAAGACCCTGATTATTTTCTGATTTTTTGATGTGCCCAATGATGAACTCGATGTTATTAAATTTGCTGTAGGAATTACACATATCCAATTCGGAATAGGCATAGGTAAGAAGCTGTGATAGCCTAGTGGTCAGGACGACCGACTTCTAATCGGAGGTCGTGGGTTCGATCCCGGGCACGCACCTCTAACTTTTCGGAGTTATGTGCGTTTTAAGTATTTAAATATCACTTGCTTTAACGGTGAAGCAAAATATCGTGAGGAAACCTGCATGCCTGAGAGTTCTTCATAACGTTCTCAAAGGTGTGTGAAGTCTGCCAATCCGCTTGGCCAGCGTGGTATGGCCAAAACCCTTCTCACTCTGAGAGGAGACCCGTGCTCTGTAGTGAGCCGGTAATGGGTTGATCATGATGATGATGATGATGATATGTACGATTATCATTTCTCATTAAAGACAAAAACACACAACCAACCGTATTCCAATTATAATAAGCGAATAAGAGAAATATGCACGCAAGGCATTATCAATATAGATAGGAGACACAAAAGGCCAGGGCATACAATTAAATTGTCTCCCCGGGGACGCCACTCTTTGAAACTACTTTGTTAATTTATCCGAAACAATTACAGAAGTGCCGCAAACACGGGGTAAAGGCAATTCTATTATTTTACGCTTAACTGAAACGGTTGTAAATAGAATTCGCAATACAGTGCGGATGTTAGGCGAAAATATTTTTATTGTTATTTGAACATTCGAAATGGATTCATAGAGTTTAATTAACAAACACGTTAATTCAACAAAAATTATCTATCTTATATTGGTCATTATATTAGAACAAAAACACGAGTATACAATTCCTATGTTAATATACATTTAGTAAATTCTCCCGATGTCAGTTCAAAATGTTAACAATTTAAGTATCGAACTTGAAATGTAAACTGCCGTTGTCAGATTGTAACAATCTTATTTGGTTTAATGAGCGATGTTTATTATTGCCATTATGAGCCTAGTCTACTACCAAATAATATCTGTGTTATGTTTAAACTGCAAAGCGTAGGATATAATTAATATATATTTTTTTGTCTCTATGCATAAATACTGTTACTGTCCAGTGTCCTTACCTATAATATTCGTGGGTAATAAACACACATTACACAGAATTTAGCACATTATAATCCAAATATCAAAGTTAATACCAAGTTTTAGGCCTCCCCAAATTGTTTGACTTGTGAAGTATGCAACTTGATGGGCCCCGAATAGTAAGTAGTCCACTGTTAGTAGAATATTTGCTTTCACTATAGTGTGCAAAACAGCGAATTTTCTTTTATTATTTTTGCGTTATTGCCTGCATACGTAATGTATGCAGGCAATAATAATAATATTTTTAACATATTAGCTTTCTTTAATGTTTTCTATTTCTCTCTAATTAAGGGAAAAGCTTGTGCTAGGAATAGTTAAGACAAAAGTACAATGGCCTAAAATGGTGAACAGATTTCAGTCTACATCTATACTAATAAATAAAATTGAAGTGTCTGTCTGTAATTTCGAAATAACTACCACATATTAAGCTCATATGGTTATTTGAACGGTACCATAACCGAATCACACGTTTTTAAAATTTTTGTCTGTCTGTCTGTCTGTTTGAACGGGCTAATCTTCGGAACGGCTGAACCGATTTTGACGGGACCTTCACATACAAGTAGAGAATTAACCAGGGAGTAACATAGGCTACTTTTTTAACCGACTTTCAAAAAAGGAGGTTGTGTTTTTCTACCTATGTACACCGATATCTCCGAGATTTCTGAACCGATTTGCGTAATTTTTTTTTAATCGATAGAGAAACATTGCGACCCTGTTCTATAAAAAATTTGGATTCCAACTCCTCAATCCTGATGCTGTAGGGGACCTGATCCCCAAAACTAATGGGTTTTAGAAACTTTCGGTTATTTAAATTGATATTGGGGGTACCAATTAAAGACTTTATCGTTGAATGAACTCGAGTAGGTACATATCCAACTCCTCAACCCTGATGCTGTAAGGAATTGTATTCCGAAATCGTGGGGATCCCACGAGATTTTTCCGTTTTGGGGACGGGTTTCTACAGATAAGCTACTTTTTGTTCTAGAAAATCAAAAGTTCCCACGGGATATTTAAAAACCTAAATCCACACGGGCGAAGCCGTGGGCATCATCTAGTACATAATATAAACCATTCAGCCATTTAAAGAAAACCTACAATTTACCCACTTGACTTGCAACTCTATACGTCTAGAGAGATTTTTATAACCCAGTTTGATATAAAAATATTTATGTTAACTTTGTAAAAATTCTCTGCAAAAAAGTTCTCTATTATTTTATTCCAGTTTGTACTTGAAGAGATATCTGAAAGTTTGGTTATCATAGACTCTACAAACCAGTGCATCTGTGTCTCTACAGATTAATATACTTACGCGTAAAATACTAGCTATCAATAGTTTTGCTGCAAAAAAGTTTCTTGTATATATATGTACCTACCTTTTTATATTTATTTCACCTCGCAAAGTATTTATTGCACCTCGGAAATTGCGAAAATTGCAGATATGTTAAAAAAGCATCCTCTAATAAATCGGATTATGTTACCTATATTAGATATAGTTAGTCGGACTCGGATAGATCAAGCAACAAAACTAATTTGCGAGTCCAACCTCAAAGCTGAAATCCAGGGAGCACAAAATGGGAGGTCGTTTGGGAATTTTCTAATTACGTTTTCAAAGACACCTCGTTTGTTGAACATGTGACGTCCAAGTGAAAAAGGTCACGTCCTCAAATTGGAAATTCGACTAGAACTCTCAGAGAGTTCGTCCACATTTGCCTTTTGATTTTCCCATTAACGGATCTCATTTCTAATTTGTTAGATTGGCCAAATAACTGACGTCCAGCCGGGCGAGTGCGATGCTTTTTGTCACTCACTGCACAATCAATTATTTCATTTATATATATACATTTTACTTAGTGTTTTTATTAAATACGGTTTCAGAAGTTATATTTGCTATTCTTGTAGAGCATTCCAATTGGTTAACTGAAACATTTTAATTTCAAATCAACTTTAAATTAAAAATAATAATAAAATTTAAGAGTATTTATGTAAGTATCTATCAAAAATATCGTATCTTTACTGTTTTTAAAGTATATAAGTACCTACAATTATTTTAATATCTGTATCACTGGATCCCGCAAATTGAGTGCAATGAATGTAAAAATGCTTAAAATATCTCGTGTTGTTATTATAGTAATTAATTTGGCAGTAGTCAAAATTACATTTTAATATAATACATTTTGTAATAAACTTCTGCAATTTAATAATGACTGCAAATTGCAAATCTTAATCAGATAGTAACAGAACAATAACTATTAGTATAACCAGCTAATTTTGCCGCAGAACCCAGAGTAGGTAGGTACCTAACTAATTTGCTCGTGTAATGGTGTAACCACATAAATCCTTGTCGCTCTGATCACCCATTAGAAATCATTTGCTGTAATTATCTTTAGGCTTTCCAACTAACAATGGCCTTCATCCGGAATTCGAATAACTTCAACTATAGGTACGATAGATTCAACATCTATAGATATACATAATATTATGTACTTTCCTCTTCTCCAAATTCAACATTTACTTCGAAACATTGTCCAAATTAAATTTTGAAATTTAACAAATTAATTTTGTTGTTTATTTATGAATATTATTTGAGTTTAAAGTTGCATCGTAGTCTGACATCGCTATATTTTATTCACAAGACGTAACCGGTTTAATTATAAATTTCGACACAAAGTTTTGTCCCTCGGTATATTTTCTTCTGTACCTCATTCGAGTTCGGCATCTGTGTAACCCTATTGCAAAATAATTACCCAAAAGTAAGTTATGCACCCTTTAGACTGTATCAAATTTGAGCAAATAAAGTCGCCTTAAAATATATTAAAGGAGCCACATGGCGACCGTATAAAAGATAATTTCCTATGAGTGCATCGCGTACCTATCTGCGGAGATGGGGAGAGGAAAATATGATATTGCTTAGCGCTTTTAGCCGTTGACAATGGTTTTATTACTTGAGAAGTTGTGATATCGCAGACCATTTCAACTTTCAAATAAAATTAACTTTAACGTTTAACTTGATGCTGTGTAGGTACTTAGGTATGAGATGAAATTCGCGACTTCGTCTGCGTTAAATATTTTTAAACATTCATATTATATACTTGAGTGTTTTATTTTATTTTTTATTTTATTTATATACCGTTTTTAACCCCCCACGCAAAAACGACGGGGTGTTATAAGTTTGACGTGTCTGTGTGTGTGTGTGTGTGTGTGTGTGTGTGTGTGTGTGTGTGTGTCTGTCTGTTCCCCTGTGGCGCTCAAACGGCTGGACCGATTTGAATGCGGTTTTTTTTGTTTGAAAGGTGAATTAGTCGAGAGTGTTGTTAGCTATGTTTGATGAAAATCGGTCCAAGATGGCCGCCGCTACAAAATGGTGGATGACATATTTTTTCACAACTCCCTCGATATGGGTATCAAATGAAAGGGCTTGACTAGTAGAATAGCACTATTGCAAATTCAAGATGGCCACCGCCACAAAATGACGAATGTCGGGGGTTTTTTAAATTTTTAATTTATACTTGTTAAATCAACTTTTTATATTTACTCCTTAACCCCTGGGGCCTAGACCCTGTCCATGTCATTAAAATTGTCACACATAATATATTTTTGTTTATTTAGTTATGTACTTACTACTTAGAGTTCATGACAAAGTAGAAGTGCGGGGCAGCCTCCCGCGCCTCACACTTCGTTCACACTTCTGCATTGAACCTACCAATAATACATCATTATTATTATGCAGTACTTGTAGTATATTTTTACTTGACCGTTCCAATGTTGGCAAATAAATACCAGGATTTTATTCCATCACAATGCTCATAAAATAGTTTGAGCCAATTGCATTGAACGTCAACAAAAACACTCGAAGTGGCACGCGTCACTAGTCTCACTACCATTATCCGATTGTAAGGCGGTGGTAGTGTGTTTCTTATCCATACATCGAAAAATGACTTTTACGTTTGGTATATTTTAGATATTTATTGGAATGTATTGACATCGCAATACTTTCATAGAAAGGTTTACTAAAATGGGGCTGGATAAAAAATATAGAAATAGTATAATTGACTGAACAAAATCATGGTGAATAAAACTATGAGCCCCCACGCTCAGGAAATTACTCATATTTCTATTGGCAGGGCAGCTTTTAGTTTTGTTAAATTGCTATATTCAATGACTGCAATTATGCAATTCAAAGTGATATTTTACTGTCCTCAATTTTTGACTTTAATCTATTCTATCTATCTATCTATGTATCTATACATATAATAAAATCGTAGACTTGCCGTATCTGTACAATGAAGATTTTTGCAAAATAATAACTGGGGGATGTTAGGGATAGGTAATATAACGTAAAAAAGCTATTTTTGAAATTTTTGTCTGTTTGTCTGTCTGTTTATCTGTTTGTCTGTATGTTTGTGCGTGCATCACGCATAAATTACTGAATGGATTGAAACAAAACAAGGTACGATTTAAGTTCATACTACGGAGGAACATATAGGGAAAAGAGGATGAAAGTCAAAACGTGTATTTAGCTGTAATTCAATAACGCATGGTCCGATTTCATTCATTCTTTTTTTGTTAGAAAGTAGATACTTTAAAGATTATCGACTAATCTCTTAAAAGCTGGATCGATTTTGATGGGACTTTCACTGGCGGATGTTTACATTTTGATCTACCTAAACATCCGCCAGTGAACTTTTTACAGTTTTTAGCATGATATGAGCTCAAAGGAGCTTAGGAAAAAGAAAATGATTCCTGCGAGATTTTTAAAAACCAATATTTACCCACGCGAACGAAGTCGTGGGTGTCCGCTTGTAGTTTATAAAATTTTAGGAGGAATTCGGCACAATAATTTTAGATTTTTATGCCTAAATTCAATTGCATAAACTATACAGTACACCTTTAACCCTAGGTCGGTCGCATGGGGTCTTTGAAAGCCCGGGGTTTGCAAAAACTGTCATATTTTTTTTAATACTTATGATACGAACTTGTAATTTATAGTAGCTTCCTAAAATATACTTAAGTATAAAATAGAGCAGTTATCACTGATTTAGCGCACTGCGTTTGCGCATGATAAACGTTTGTTTTGCGCGCGGGCTTCAAAAGACCCCACGCGACCAAACGTGTAACATTTTTTGTTTGAAGGCAGACACTTACATTATGTTAAATTTAACCGAAAATGGAATATTTTAAAAAACAGCAGATTGTCCGAAGGCTAGAAGAACAGTCCGAACATGATGTAGATGTTACGATCGATGAAACATTGGTAAACATTTTGATTTTGGACCTGACGTACCCAATTGAAAAAAGTTCTCTTGAAACTGATTCTGAGGCATTCTGAGCTGCCCGAATAACTGGATTCAGACAATGATGATGAGGATAAGGTTCCACTCGCTCGAAAAATACTATTTATTTATGTATTTAGCATCAACCACATATTATGTCATTAGTCGGAAAACTACGCTATCGAAATACTGAAACGATATTTAGCTGGAAAAAACTGCTCCTAATCCTTCAGTCAGAGACAATATTGGAATATAATTAGCCAAATAGGACCAAGATACGCGAAGACTATTTCAAATCACATGCATTTCATCTTTTTGATGATTATAAATACCCTCCCGAGAACGCTCCGGTGTGGCAGCATATGAAGCGCTTTTTGGTCCTGATGTTCTGCAAAATCGATGTGAAAATCAGCCACAAATGTCCAGAAAGATATGCACATATTGTCCACGATATATTTGATAGAAAATATTCGACAGGATGCTTTTCATGTTGCCAGAATATATACCCGAGGCATGCAGCATCAAATTGCGCAAGCTGTTCGAAATTGCAAAATGAGGTGTAAAAATTTACTAATTTTTATGAATTTATTCATATTGTTTTTTGTGATTTCGTTAAAATAAGTCTTATTTTGATAGTTTGTGTTGATTTTAGAAAGAAAATATAATAAATGATTGGTTTTATATTAATTTAAACTAAAGTTGCCGAAAATGAGTCAAAAATGTTTTTCTCTATGAGACTGACGTAATCTTATAAAGATTTAAAAGATTATAATACTTTTATTTTAAAATACATCTTAGTACCTTATTAATCTATACTAATAAATAAAATTGAAGTGTCTGTCTGTAATATCGAAATAACTACCTCATATTAAGCTCATATGGTTATTTGAACGCTACCATAACCGAATCACACGTTTTTAAAATTTTTGTCTGTCTGTCTGTCTGTCTGTCTGTCTGTCTGTCTGTCTGTCTGTCTGTCTGTCTGTTTGAACGGGCTAATCTTCGGAACGGCTGAACCGATTTTGACGGGACCTTCACATACAAGTAGAGAATTAACCAGGGAGTAACATAGGCTACTTTTTTAACCGACTTTCAAAAAAGGAGGAGTTGTGTTTTTCTACCTATGTACACCGATATCTCCGAGATTTCTGAACCGATTTGCGTAATTTTTTTTTTAATCGATAGAGAAACATTGCAACCCTGTTCTGTAAAAAATTTGGATTCCAACTCCTCAATCCTGATGCTGTAGGGGACCTGATCCCCAAAACTAATGGGTTTTAGAAACTTTCGGTTATTTAAATTGATATTGGGGCTGGGGGTACCAATTAAAGACTTTATCGTTGAATGAACTCGAGTAGGTACATCCAACTCCTCAACCCTGATGCTGTAAGGAATTGTTTTCCGAAATCGTGGGGATCCCACGGGATTTTTCCGTTTTGGGGACGGGTTTCTACAGATACGCTACTTTTTGTTCTGGAAAATCAAAAGTTCCCACGGGATTTTTAAAAACCTAAATCCACACGGGCGAAGCCGTGGGCATCATCTAGTACATAAATAAAAATCTGAATATACGAAGTAATTATATAAAAAAATATAAAATAAAACGGGGCTTTCAAAGACCCCATGCGACCGACGAAGTTACAAAAACTAGCGCGACTGACCTAGGGTTAAGTAAATACCAATAGCACTATATATACCTACCTTTAATTAAATGCCAATTGCATAGACTATATACTGTGCCTTTCATAGGTACATATATAAGCACAGAATTCGACGTTGTACGCTACAATTAATTTTCTACTACCAAGACAAAATAAGAGCACTAAGTAAAACTTCTAACCGTTTAACCGTTATCGCAATGAGTCAGAATCGGACTAATTTTAACGATTTTATTTCGATCCCTCTCACACATAAGTGTTAAACTCAACTCAACCAATTACATCCCTTTTAGGCAAATTAACAAGCCGGCTGAAGCCGTGGAAATTCAATCCAACCAAATCTGTATGTAAATGTATTGTAATAGACCAGCCGATATTCCTATTACAATTTCTATGTTGATTAGGCGTGTTAAATTTATGTTCGCTACTCTTGTTGCTCTAGTATAATTTTGTTTGTACACGTTTTACAGCGAATGGAGGAGTAATATGCATATCAGGATAGTTCGATTTAGTTGTGTTTTCAGAGAAAATAGTCATGGAATTAGGTACCATATACATAATTATATACGGAATGCCAAATTGACGTAGAGGAACTTGGCATTTGCAGTAGGTAAATCCATTATTGGTATCTGTATTACACTGTATCTATATCTTCTATCTATCTATAATATAATAAAACTGTAACAGATCCAATTCTGTACATTGAAGATATTTTGGAAATTTTTATTGGAGGGCACTCTATAATCGATACTGAAGCCAAAACTGCAATTTGTTTCATTTTTGTCTGTCTGTCTGTCTGTCTGTCTGTCTGTCTGTCTGTCTGTATCTTGGCCGCGCATCACGCCGAAACTACTGAATGGATTCGAATGAAACTTGGTACGATATGAGTTTATACTTCGAGGTAGGTTATAGGATACTTTTTATCCCGAAATTCAGCACGGTTCCCTAGGGAGAGGGGAAGAAAGTTAAAACATGTATTTAGCTGTAATTCATTAACGCGTAGTTCGATTTAACTCATTCTTTTTTTGTTAGAAAGGTAGTACTTTAAGTATTGTCCCGTAAATATTTCAACGTCATAGGTTTTTTAGTTCAGAAATGACAGGCATTTATTGGGTTCAAATAACTTGAGACCCGGATCTTTGAACGTAAGGCTTATTTTAAACTGGTGTGGGTTTAAATTTATGTTTGTCGATCTGTCTATTTGTTTAAGCTAATCTCCGAAACGGCTGGATCGATTTTAATGGAACTTTCAATGTTATAAGGAGTAACAGGCTACATTTAGTTTAGGTACATAAAATAATTATGGGATCCGATCCGATCCTATATAAAACCTATAAACACGCGAACGAAGTTGCGGGGGTCAGCTAGTATATATATATATGTAGGTACATGTATCTGTATATACATATACCTATTATGTATTTAGATCTACGACAGTTTATCACTTAAGACTATTTGCACAGGCAGTTCAGATAAATTCAGATTAAGGTGAATGATAGAATTTTGAGAGAAAGTGAACGATTTCTTTATTCTAAAGTATTCTTTTTAGTGATCCTATTTAAAGTTTGAAACTGCCTTTCTTTCTTTAAGTGAACGCGTCCTATCTGAGTCATGTGCTCAAATGACACGAATAAAAAAATGCCAGCAGTGGATATTTTGATCTTGTCCCATAATTTAAAGTGAAAATGAAATCCAATATCGTTTCAACTATAACCGTAGCTTAGTGCCGTAGCTGGTTGACTGTCACACTTAAAATAAATTACGGTCCCTCGCACAATTTCACACCCCTTGCAGTCCCACTAATTGAACCAAAATACACTTAAATTTTCTTTGTGTCTAGTGTAATTTTAGCCTCAGATGGGGTCAGCAGACCACCCCTTTGACATTTAATGGGGACCTTCGCATGTCTTAAATCGGAGTTCCTTAATTAAGAAAATATTTGGCATTGCATTCAGATGCGCTGTCAATTGGTCGAAGCACACGTTATTTTCTGAGATTTCATGACTGTGACATACAAGAATAGAATAGAATAGAATAGAATAGAAAAGTTTTTTATTCAAATAAACTTTTACAAGTACTAAGTAATCGTCAATTGAATCTACCACAGGTTCGGAATGCAGTTCCAGCCGAGAAGAACCTGCAAGAAACTCGGCGGTTGCTCTTTTTAAAAATAACATTATAACAATTATTATTATTAATGTACATGATTGAAATGCCGTCTCGCGCATTGCTGGAACGAGTTAAATCCAAGCTTTTTTATCGTTTATATAATCTTCAATTGTATAATAAGCTTTTTTTTATGAGCATACTTTTAATAGAGTTCTTAAACTTGTGTAAAGGCAAGTCTAAGACATATTTTTTATTCAGATAAACTTTTACTATACTTCGACTTTTAATTGTGTGCAGTAAAGTGAAGTTTCGTGGGTTGTCACTTTTTAATGAAATTAAAATAGGGATGGGGTACAAGTGATTGATTTGAATAATTCAATTATTTTATTTAAATTAAAGTTTATATTTTAAGTAATTATTATATTTTATATACAAAGTTTACCTATATATATGTATATATAGTATATATATAAATACATATATCTTTAATATTGGTTACGCCAGAATTCATGTATTTTTTAGTTATTTTTAATTTCACGAAAATTCGAATGCGTTCCTTAAATTCCTATCCATCCTAAACCCGAACACAGCACTGGATTGCTGCGATACGAAGACGAGCGAGTGGAGCCGAGTTGGTTTTTGGAACTTCAATGTTTGATTCCGATGATTTCACTTCAAACACATATTTTTAAACGTTTCTAATCCAAAGTTTCTCATTGGTACTTATATTCTTACGCGGTTTTTTTTTTATTAGGAGGTAAAAATGTATCCTCAGCATGCGATGTGCTTGGTTGAGCATTCATTTCTTTGTTTTATTATGCTTAACAAAACGAAATGGTAAATTTAACAAAAATAGATAATGAAAACCAAACACAACGTTACAAAAACTTAACAATTGGTAACAAATACAACGCGCAGTAGGCAAAATAGAAATATTCATACACTCAGAACGTAAAAATGAAAATGGACAGTGAAAATGAAAATGTCGAATGACTAACGAAGAAAAATGGCGACAAATATTCGCCAAGTAGTTAACAGCGTCAACAGTAGCATGAAAAAGCGTAACCTCGGTGATCGGTATTTAAAAGAAACATAAAGAACCTTTTTAAAGGACTGCCTGAAAAAAAAGGAGTATGTTGTTTTCAGGGTTCATGTATGTTTGTATGTTGTACCATAACTTCTATATGCCGGAACCAATTTTGATGAATAAGGTATCGTTAGAATTTTATTTCTTATTCTAAGTGGCATAGGCTACTAGTTTTATTTATAAAATTTAAAGAAATGATGGAAAAAAAATAATCAAAAATCAGATTATGTTCATAATCATCATCTATTTTTTTATTCAACTACAAGTTAGCCCTTGACTGCAATCATTATACTTTTTACTTTTTTATTCAAATAAACCTCTAATTATTAATTGTACCAATAGGATGCGTTTGCCACAAAAAAGCCAAGATGACAAAATTGTTAATTTGGCTTTTATACGTAGGAGCCATTGATTTACTTAGTAGATAATAGTAGTTTATGAAACGGTTGCATATTATGCAACCGTTTCATAAACTACTATTTAAAAGGTTATTAAAACACGAGTGTTTGTTTAAAAAACGAGCCGCAGGTGAGTTTTTAATAGTATTACACGAGTGTTTTAATGCATAATTATGTAGAGTTTCATACACTACTTTATCTAAACTCATATCTTAAAATCCAAACCATAAAATCTTGGTAATATTTGTAGTGAGTTTTCCTTGATTTTGCTGGCAAAAGATTGTTGGTCGGTGGTCAGGTGGAGTTAAATTCTCTTCAGTATCACTGCTAGACATTTTTCCGCGCAACAAAAATCACTTGCAAAGGTTTGGGTTACAAAAACAATAAATAATAAATTAAAAATTTAAATAATAGGCGCCAAAAACAATACGATTTCCCGCCATAGCTGAAAAAACCAGAATCCAGAGTCGTGACTCGACCAGAAGGCCTACTACAATCTTTAATCTAACGATCCAATTCCGATGCTATTCAATATCGGTGCCTAAAATGAATTGCATTGAATTCGTACCATGAAGTATCTTTTTGTTTCTATATTTTTATACTAGGTTTTTGTTTCGTCTATAATATCGTCTATAATAGACGTCATGACGTCATGACATCTATTGGTTGGATAAAAGAGTTCATGGTTCATGAATTATTGTAAGTAACAAAACTAAATACCCGCCATGGCTCAAAAATACCAGAACCCAGTGCCTGTACTATAATGTAGAAAAAATTATTTTATAACATTACTTTGCAATAATTTCCTAACAAAGTAGTGTTATAATGAACTTTTTTAATTTTTTTTTTAATATTATAGATGTATGTGAATAAAGTAGTCCAATATATGACACATTTTGATTTCTTAATCGGGATTTTAAGATATGAGAGTAGATAAATAAAATTATGATGATAATGAAAGAGTAACTTTGAACGAAACTTTTGTGCATCAAATTGAATGAATTGAACGTATCACATCACTATAGAAATATGGTTGGCAACATTATTTTACAGAATGACATTAGGAAACGTCAGATTACTGCAGATAATTAAAAGTGGAACTATAGTGCTTTTGAATCGACAAATGTAAACGAGAGTTGTTTTTGTGTGTACGAGAGAAGTTTTCAAAACGCAATGGCAATAAGACAGACCATACGACATCGTGTAAACGCATTAACAATTTAAAAATGCTGTTCTCGACCTAACCACGTATATTATATTATTCATATTGTCGACGGCAATTATATGCGGCATTATATTCTGCAGAACGTGTCCGGCCGTCGCAGAATTTTCTCATATCTTTTAACTTGAAATTAGAGATGTAAGAGGAAATTTTATCAGTGTTGAAGTCTCTTGTTATTTCGTTAGACATTTATACGAGTATAATTAGAAAAAGAATTAATAAAAAAGCTATTTTTTTTTATAATTAGGAAAAAGGAACCTTGGGAAGCTCCCCAGTTGGTGAACGAAGGATCACGAGCGGGTCCCTGGGAGCCGCTGGTGGCATATGATCGTGTTGTGGAGTAAAAGGAATTCCTTACAAGTGATATTCGAGTATTTCCAGCAATCGACGTAAATCGTTTGAATCGATGACTACGATGAAGTACTTAGATAGATTTGCTCGCTTTGACGCCTCGAATCAATACAAGTATAAATTAAAATTAAAAAAAAACCTTTAACCCCCTTAGGGGTTGATTTCTGAAAATCCTTCCTTAGCGGATGCCTACGTCCTGGTATCTTCATGCCAAATTTCAGCCAGATCCATCCAGCGGTTTGAGCTGTGCGTTGATAGATCAGTCAGTCAGTCGACCTTTTCTTTTTATATATTTAGATTATTATAAACTGCAATATCAACGTCCTTTGCACGTAGCGTATCTCATCTGATGAAAACTCCTCGAGCTTTTATTTGTCATCAATAGATATAAACCCCAAAAAAGAGCAACGAAATTCCAACACGATTGTATTAACCGATAATAAACCGTG
Source organism: Melanargia galathea (assembly GCA_920104075.1). Classification (NCBI taxonomy): domain Eukaryota; kingdom Metazoa; phylum Arthropoda; class Insecta; order Lepidoptera; family Nymphalidae; genus Melanargia; species Melanargia galathea. The sequence goes on from OV049870.1 coordinate 7,844,658, forward strand.
CAACAGCCAACAATCAAATGGATTGATATAGTCAATGACCATCTATATACACATTACACAGATATACTTATACGAGCTAAGAGGAAGAAGACGAGGTACTTATTACTTTATATTTAGAGCTAAGATAAAGTATAAGTACCTCCTCTTCTTCCGAATAGTAATGACGAGTTGTCAGTGGTTTATAAAAATTCTGTCATTTATGGCAAAAAAAATTACCTACTGAAATAAAAACAAAGGTAGAAGTATGGTCCACGTTCGACTAATTTGACGCCCTCATAATCGACCACATTTCTTCTCCACCACCAACACCTGGCATTGGCCAGGTGTTGGTGAAGTTATAGGCATTGGCCTATAACTCGTCAAGACTAAATAAAAATACCAATGAGCCCATATAATCTCTTATAAGTTCACAATGAGCCGGGTAATCCGCAGGCTGTCCTGGTTGCTGTTCAGGTCAAAGTTCCATATTTTTTGCAGCATCATTGTGTTTATGTTTTCCTTAGACTGATTAGATAAGTGGAAGTCACATTATAACCGAGATGCCTACACCGACTGGGAAAAGAGCTGATAAAATCTTTGAGACATAAAAATACTAGCAACCAACCGCGGCTTCTCTCTCGCGAAATCAAAAATTACCTTTCGGAAACTCACACCTTATTTCCTATCTACATACCTAGAATTGGTTTAAAATTCCAGCTTTCTAGGTCTAAGAGTTAGTGCTGTGTTGATAAGTCAGTCAGTGAGTGAATTGGGATTTTTATTTTTATACGCCTACTATCTATTCTATATTATAGATAGGCATTCAACTTATAACACTTCGGAGCTAAAAACAGTTTTCAATAAGCGCCAAGGACTCGAATACTCATATCGATTTTACCGATAATCGATTTGATATCGGATTAAAGGGGCGAACCGATACGCAGTAAATATTTTACGATCTAATACTCGTACGAGGCAAAGTATTAAAGAGCTTATTACATTGAATCCATGTTGACTATTGTAAAGTTATGCTTTAAGAAAATAGTTCAAGGATTTGTCAAGAATTTTGTTCTTTGAGTTAAGCTGTCTGCAATATTCTGAAATTAGAAAAAGTCTGTAAGCCAAATTACAAAATAGTATTTATAATTTTTCGGTCTGATCTTACAGAGAACGGAATGCGGGACTTTTTACTAATAACAAAAACGTTAATATTAAATAACGTTTATTATTTTTAACGTTTATTGTTATTAAATAACGTTTTTAATAACGTAGCGGTAGGGACTGCTTTGAATGTAAAAAAGTCTGAGTTCGATTCCCGATAGGTTCAGCACAGAAAATTGACTATTTTATCACTACGTTGCCGCATAGAGTTTTAAATTGAGATGTTATGGAAAATTTTAGTTTTGTTAGTCTATTGTTTTATGTGACGTATGTATCTAATATAACACAGCGACGCAGCAGGCGGACAACGCTACACATAATATGTAGTATGTACATACTATATACCCAAGCCCTTTAATCCCCTGGATAGAGCAATAATGCATAAAATGCTTCTTACTTCGTTTTGGTAACTTTGTTTTTCTTTTAAAATCTGTTAATTTTGCTGAACCCTGTCAGGTATAATAATATTAAGCTGGGTGAATCACACGCAAAAGTAAGCGTCATGCATCCGCCATTACAACCACCGCACATTTGGCCACTTGTGGGGACGACTAGTGGCCGGCACAAGTTGCTGAAGAGATTTTTCATACATTTTCTTGTGGCTGGAACGCGGCCACTCGAGCGCTCAGTGTGCGGACGGTCCCATAAAAAATGTATGAAAAATCTCTTCCGCGACTTGTGGGTCCCACAAGTCGTGGTCTTGGCCACTAGTCGTGGCCACTTGTGGTCCAGAGTGCGAGGGCTGTTATCTATGCGCCATGCTATTAGATTGCCATTGGTATTCAAATTAAATACGTAAAGAAACTTAATCGCGCGTAAATGCTCATGTGGGTTACATGTTACAGCTACAATTAATTGTGATCTGTAAATACTTAGTACAGCTTTGCACATCTCGACAATTTTGATACATTTCGAGTATCAAAACTTCAATATAAAATGAACCTTAACTAGATTATTTCAAAGCCCGAGTTCATCCATACATTTACAGCTAGTGCACCAAGCGGAAAAATAGGGAAATAAAAATCACTTACTGAATCTACATCTCTAAAATAAGGGACTTTAAGTCCGTTTTACGCTGCCATTATAGTGTTTCGATTCTCGAAGTGCATCAACGTTATCCATAGATGTGTAAATTCGTACTAAGTATACTGCACAACAGCACCACAGTACACAACAGTAACTGGAAGAAGAAGAAGGAGGAAGGAGGTTCAGGAAGAAGAAGGAGTATACTGCAATCGCTTCTAGATGTTTCGTATCTTCGTACGAGTATAACCATGAAAGCGCACATTCGCCAAACCGCGGCGACATGCTGCCGCCATTATGCGTGCGGCCATTGGCGTTCAAATTAAATACATAAAGAAACTATGTTCACGCGTACACGCTCTGTGGAGGTTAGCTGGGCGTCATCTGCTGTCTTTACGATCCTGTTGTACTGGAAAACCTTTTTTAACCCCCGACGCAAAAACGACGGGGTGTTATAAGTTTGACGTATCTGTGTGTGTGTGTGTGTGTGTGTGTGTGTGTGTGTGTGTGTGTGTGTGTCTATTCCCCTGTGGCGCTCAAACGGGTGGACCGATTCGAATGCGGTTTTTTTTGTTTGAAAGGTGAATTAGTCAAGAGTGTTGTTAGCTATGTTTGATGAAAATCGATCCAAGAGATGGCCGCCGCTACAAAATGGCGGATTACGTATTTTTTCACAACTCCCTTAATATGGGTATCAAATGAAAGGGTAAAACTAGTAGAATAGCACTGTGCAAATCCAAGATGGCCGCCGCCACAAAATGGCGAATGTCGGGGTTTTTTTAATTTTTAATTTATACTTGTTTTATTAATTAAACAGAAAAGTGTCTATTTGATAAACAGATTATTTCCCATGGCTTGTTTTCTCTGTAGAACAACACATATAATGAAGCCTAGCAACCTGCACGGATATCTTCTTTGCCGACAGCTCTATTAAAACTCCTTAAAAGCCGGCAACGCATTAATGGTTCCTCTGGTGCTGCAAATGCTCATGGGCGGCGGTAATCACTTAACATCAGGTGACCCGCGTGCTCGTTTGTCCGCGTGTAAATAGAAAAAAAAATAAGGAGCTCGAACTTATACAAACGATCAAGATGATGACAGTAAGCGAGCTCAGATTACTATGTCGATATATGAACTCACTGCTGATGCCAGCGACTTCGTCCGCTTGGATTCTTATAAATTTCATCCCCTATTTAACCCACTTGGGGATAAAATTTCCAAAATTCCTGAAACACGTAATTTTTTATTTCTAACCGACTATACAAATACCGATTTTCATTGATATAGCTTTAAAAATGACGGACTTTCATACAAAACTTCATCCCCCCTTTAACCCACTTGGGGATAGCTTTTCCAAAATTCCTTAAACTACCAAAAATACCAAAATACCAAAAATGTAAATACCGATTTTCATGGATAGGTATAACTTGAAAAATGACGGACTTTCATACAAACTCTCACCCCCTATTCTTAGTGTGCGCCTACGTCATAAAAGGAAGCTATTGTGAAATTTTCAAGATTCTAGCTTCAGTGGTTTAGGCTGTGCGTTGATGATCAGTCAATCAGTCAGTCAGTCAGGACAATCTTCTTCATATTATCATAGATAGATAGAGAGATAGATAGACCTGATAAGTTGCTGAAATAACAAGTGTTGGTCTCAGAAAAAACTTGAACGAGAATATGAAGTCTACCGAACTGTTTTACATCGTGACAGGATAAACGAAGCTGAGTGTTACGGGGTCATGTCCTACGTCAGCGACAAACGTAACAACGCGACATGATACGACGCGACTCGAAAATATCAGACAGTAGCTGAACCTGCATGTGGCCTACGTTGTCGCGTGGACAAGTTTGTAATTTTCTATGCAGTCGAATCGCATCGCGTCGTGTCGCGTCCCGTCGCGTAGTATCCTGCTTAAGCAGGACACCGCGTTAATCTCCACTTGTCAGAAAGAGGCACCAGAAAAAGTATTTTTGTATAACTGGAAAGTGAAAGATAAACCAGCATCTACCCAACTGAAATTCCTTGATTTACAAAATATTATTGAAAATATTTTGTAAATCATGAAAAACTCAATTATCTAGATGACTTATTAACAAAAGAAGCTCTATTCGATGGTAAGTCTCCGATTTCACATTTCAATAAAACAAGTTTAGTTTACGTCGAAACAGTGTTACACAAATGTAACCATTCCACGTATCGTCATAAAGGCTATTTTTATTGCTTACAGTTAACATAAACTTCATCCAGTTTCATCCCCTAACGGCTTTAAATGCAATCCAAACGCACGAGAAGCAGAAATTATACCGGCATTTACTTTCAACGATGCACTCAAGATATTTCCAAGAGAGCCAAACTAAGTTTAAATGTCGGATTATTTTTATATTAATACACATTTGCTTTGCGCTCCGTTCAAATTAATGTAACTCAGCTACTTCAGAGTACGTACTGTCGTAATGCTGTTTTTGACTACATTCCCTAGAATTTAACAAGTATAAAATGAAAATTTAAAAACCCCCGACATTCACCATTTTGTGGCCGCGGCCATCTTGGATTTGCATAGTGCTATTCTACTAGTCAAGCCCTTTCATTTGATACCCATATTAAGGGAGTTGTGAAAAAATATGTAATCCGCCATTTTGTAGCGGCAGCCATCTTGAATCGATTTTCATCAAACATAGCTAACAATACTCTCGACAAATTCACCTTTCAAACAAAAGAAACCGCATTCAAATCGGTTCACCCGTTTGAGCGCCACAGGGGAACACACACACACACACACACACACACACACACACACACACACACACACACACACACACACACACACACACACACACACACACACACACACACACACACACACACACACACACACACACACACACACACACACACACACACACACACACACACACACACACACACACACACACACACACACACACACACACACACACACACACACACACACACACACACACACACACACACACACACACACACACACACACACACACACACACACACACACACACACACACACACACACACACACACACACACACACACACACACACACACACACACACACACACACACACACACACACACACACACACACACACACACACACACACACACACACACACACACACACACACACACACACACACACACACACACACACACACACACACACACACACACACACACACACACACACACACACACACACACACACACACACACACACACACACACACACACACACACACACACACACACACACACACACACACACACACACACACACACACACACACACACACACACACACACACACACACACACACACACACACACACACACACACACACACACACACACACACACACACACACACACACACACACACACACACACACACACACACACACACACACACACACACACACACACACACACACACACACACACACACACACACACACACACACACACACACACACACACACACACACACACACACACACACACACACACACACACACACACACACACACACACACACACACACACACACACACACACACACACACACACACACACACACACACACACACACACACACACACACACACACACACACACACACACACACACACACACACACACACACACACACACACACACACACACACACACACACACACACACACACACACACACACACACACACACACACACACACACACACACACACACACACACACACACACACACACACACACACACACACACACACACACACACACACACACACACACACACACACACACACACACACACACGTCAAACTTCTCTCGATGGACGCTCTCAAGCGAATCGCTGGCAGTCGCTACATACAAGCGACATACGATCGTGTTCTGTGGTGATCCTTACAAGAGACAAGAGACATATGTCCAACAATGAACAGCTATCAATTGAGACGACGACAACGACTAATAGATTCTTGCAAGATAGGTATACCCGGAACATTTTCAAATATGTATAATTAGAATAATTACAAAATATAAAAATTTATATTTCGAGAAAAAATAGAACGTGAATATACTTCCTAATTTCAAAACGCCCAATCCAATAGAGTAAAAGACTGTAAGAACCTGGCAAAAGAACACCGTAGAAAATGGATAATTTATATGCGGAAGCCGTATCTTTGACCGTACACTCGTTTCACTTATTTCAGCATTGGACCCCACTAATTTTGTTTACTTATTCATTAAAATGGAGAGCTATGGCGGAACGTTTTGTCTATTCGATTTTATAAGAAAGGAAAAGATCGTGTTTCTTTTCCAGTATTAAATGCTTAATACTCCAATCACATTACCAAAGAATTTTTATTACTGCAGAAACGACACTTACTTTCTCTCTTCAATCGTCGTCGTCCGCAACGTAAGAGTACGTCCAGAAGTAATACGTATAGCGATGTCCCTGTCCCGTTCGAATAGCGTCTTTGTCATTATTTTGAAAGTAGCTTATCCAACTTGATACAACGCTGCATCATAATACATAATAAAATTATACCTACCCTCAATTACGAAAATTATAGTTTAAATGGAGTAAAAAAAAGTATATAGAGGTTTTTTGTCGGTAAAGATAATATTGTTAGGTATTAAAATTAGAAAATGCAAATTTTTCGATTTTTGAAATCATATTCTTTTTTATACCACGCACTTAATTATGTCTTTGATCCATTTTTTAATTGAAAAAAAAAATTGTTAAAGAATTATGGCGAATGTGAAAGGAGCTTTAGATTGCGCTGTTTGTTTTTTCAGAGCACACACAAAAGATTCCTCCCCGATTCTAAAATCTAATATTTCCTATCAAATAACCTGAAACACGGAAATGTGTATGTAAAACGGGAAAAGATGAAGAATATTGTCCGTGAACGTGGCATACGAGATTCTTCAATATTTCCAGATTTACGTACACCCTACGAAAGAGAACACAAACCCAGAAGATCTTATTGACACACGCATAAAGACTACAATGGATGGGTTAAGGACAAAACTTTTGTTGACTACCGTTTAAAATGCAACGGCCGACCTGGTTTGACTGACTGCCGAATCGCATCTTGAATTATTCATCTAGTTACTTCCAAAACTTTGTTCAATTCCGGCACCCCTTAGAATCTGCTTTGTTTTATAGTTTATGTTATTCCACCATGCTTCAGTTTATTTTACGTCGGCTTTGTTCTGTACAAGGGGAAATCTACGTCATTTATCGCATACGACTACTTTACAGGGTAACGCATCGATATTATGAATTGCAAATACTGTCATTGTGATGATGTTGAAATATCTTGAATTAAGTTTATAATTCAATCAATATTTTACGAACTAACTATTATTTAATATTATACTAGCTTTTGTCCGCGACTTCGTCCGGTTTTTCAGAAGTCTCGCGGGAGCCCTTTGTTTTCGCAGGATAATTATCTGAGTATTGTGGATATCTTGTCGATTCGAAACCTTTTTATTATGAATATTGAATACGTTCTATAATTTGAAGGGAGAGTTTACCGTATCGACGGGATGATCAGTTACGAAACCCATGAACATTTTGTATGAGAAATAAAAGAAAGTAGAAAATAGAAGAATCGAAAATTTTGACTTGAACCTTGTTTAACTTTTTTAGCAGACATGGGATCAATGGGGACTTTTGACACTTTATTCCTACTGGTGTACCCAAGGTCTCTACCAAAATTTAGCTCTGTCGGAATTATTGTTATGTGATACCTAACTATTTTACGTCTAATTAGACGGTCTACAGGTACAGGTATTAAATATAGAATTTAACTTTTCATTTGTTTTGAGTGTAAATAATGATAAAACTGCTAAAGAATCAAGATTTAATCAAATAATCAAAAGGAGAATAAAAGCGAACGGCAGTGAATAATTCATTTAATCTAATTCACTAACAGACAGCGCTCCAGCTAGTCCAGCCAATAAGTCAGGTCGGAAACGTGCCCTGCAACATCCGTTACCCATTCGCCGACGCACAAATCGGTCCGTTTGCGAAGACAAATGAGCCCGTCTGCTCGCCTGCATATACACTCCATTTTCCAAAATTCACTCCTAAAAGAGTTTAATTTCGGTGGTGAGCGCTAATGGTCCATACTGACGCTTCCATACATTTCATTTTCTCTCGCTGAAACTTTTTTTCAAACGAGTCAAAAATAGCATAACGCATTCAGTAGTAATGAATTACAACTCAAAAGTGAACACATGGTATAACAATTTAAAATTTTTGAAAATTTGATTTTTAAAATAGACATAGGTACCTTCTTATAATAATTAATCAGATGGGTATATTGCATGAATTTACACATGCTTCACTCCATCAATGTGGCCAATTCTGTTGTACACAATCTCTAAACCTAAACTAAAATGACAGGTCTAAATCTATTGCTATCCTTTTCCGCAGTGAGCACTGTGAAAGAGATAGGAATAAATTTAGACCTGTCATTTTAGTTTAGGTTTAGAGATTGTGTGCAACAGAATTGGCCACATTGATTACTTATTATAATTTCTAATATTACATACAGAGTCAAAATGAATTACTAAAAATGGAATCGAATACGAAACTTCGAACTCAATGTAAGAGTTTACACTACATAGTTTACTTAAAAAAAAAATGATACATATTAGGATTCCTAAAGGTAAATATATGACAAAAATCTTTTCCAAATTGTAAATTATAATTAACTCCATCTAGAGAATAAATTAAAAACTAAAATATAAACAACACAACACCGCGCAGTGTAATTAGAAACCAAAAAATCCCCGTCTCCGCTTAAATTATAAGACGTCTGTTGGTATCGCCTCCTAATACTTTTTTGATCGTTAGTAAGTTTGCCATGAAGCTACCACGTAGTTTGGAAGTGTTATCGCCGATATTTATCTTAATTACAAAGTTAAATACGCAATTAAGATTCAAAACGCCGCTCTAACGAAGCGCCTTGTGATGCCACCGTCGGCGTTAAATATTGCAAACGAAATTCCTTTCAATCGCGTCGTCGGGTGCAATCTCTAATCAAACAATGGACATAACACGCATCGCGTTATAGCGAAATTCTCTTCTCTTCTGTTGTTGTACAGACAGCAGCAACAAATAAAGGGCCTACTATATCTGAACATGCATGAAACATATTGCAATCAAATCATAAAAATTGCCATGTATATCTACCAAAGTGACATTCACAAAATGGCGACTTAACAATTCATCTTCATAAGGAGAAAATAAGACGAAGACATAAATTCCTTAATTGAAATAAATATTTGAACATCTACCAAATATGGGTTAATTTACGCATAATGGGATGTTAAAGTTAAAATTGAATATCTGAAATCTAGAATAAAGAATGACTTAAATCTGAGTATGACTGTACAAAAGTTTGGAAGTGTGGTGACAAGGTGGTGGCATCCTATCAATGTTGTAATATTAACAATAAACTTTTTGAGGTTGAGAAATTCGTGTCGCAGACGGCACTTCTACGCCTCGAGGCAGACACAGTTTTGAATTCCAGCAGCATAGACAAAAAATATTAAAGCTTTAGCGACGATCATTTTAAATTATTATTTTAAGAATAGGAGACCCAAATTATTTAAGACAAATGGTCTACAATTTTACATCCAGATACTAAATTACCAGTTCCCCTCCATCCTAGAGAACCTCTAACTGAATCAATGACACTTTTATTGTAAACCATAGAAAAAGTAATAGAAACACAGATAGTGTTAGGTTTGGAGGAAAACTCAATACCTACCAATTATTTATTTGCCCGACCCGGGACTCAAACCCGGGACCTCGTGATATGCATTCGAATATGCTAACCACTAAACCATCTCCACTATGGAGCGATAAGCATTCTAGATCTAGATTTAACTTAAGAAGAGAGAACTCTAATTAGATCTTAAGGCACAAAGATCTTATCTTCCTCTGATGGGGCCCGCTAAAAAGCGGATGCACTTCGACCTTTACGGATCTTTTGTACTCTAAGGCACAAAGATAATACTAATAGTTTATTATTATAAAAAATAGCAGCATAATTTTGTGTACGTATTTCCTGTTGTAAGCACTAACGCGAAGCATAGACGCATCCAAGTACCAGATAAACTTGAACTGCTTGTTCCTCCCGATATCTTTATTGCAGAATACGGTGCTGAGAAACAATGCCTTGAAATTAAAGACCCTAAGATTAAGGATTCACCCTCACATACGGCATACGGCGCGATGTGCATACAGCCGCTACACCGTAACAAATATCCACTGATATAGGGTGCAGACTGTGCAGACTTGTAGAGGCTCTAGATTTCAGACCATTATCAAATGCATGTAACGTTACTTTAAGTGCATATTTATTTGTTTAAAATCTATATGGTATCCTATTCCTTGACCGATTATTATAATATTATAGTATAAAAATAAAAATACGAAAGTACCTAAAAAGTGTAAAAGTTGCTAGAGCATCATCTTAGAATTTATATTATTGAATATAGTCATAGCAATAAGCGGCTTGGCTCCCCGCACAGATCGTAAATTCAAATGTTTGTTTTCACGCAAAACGCCTGCGCTTTTTAGGGACAGAAAAAGTGGTTGGACAGTATGGAATAGCTTTTTCTTAAAACAAAAAAACAAATCAACTTTCAACGACATAAAAATTACTTTTAGTCGGTATACATACTTAAATTATTACAGTGAGAACATTATAATATTACGTATATTAAGTAGTGACTGTGCAACTGTAAATGCTAAATACATACTTATAAAGTTTTTGTTTATAATCACATAACAAAATTTTTGAAAATAACAGGATGAAAACTAATTATACAAATAACTAGGTAATTGTATATTCGTAGCTAATAAATAAATTAGGTGATTTTTTCATTTGTTAAAATGAGCAACCATTCCATTATCCATACTTACCAACCCTTGAACATCAGACAAAGTTCATAAATCTTAACTTTTGTAGTTTGTTCTGGGAGTATAAAATTGTTTTAGTTTACACATACCCACGTATCAATAACAACCTATGTATATATCGGTAGTGATTTGCAAAACTACACTGATTTATATGTCTGGCTTTGGGTGTTAACGTATTTTACTGTCTTTGAGAACATGCTAGACTTGGCTGCGTCCCTTTAGGCTTGTTCTTCAAGAGTGTGGTTTCATGTATAAGATTTATGATTACGATGGGAATACAATATCACAGCCATATTTTTGCTCGTGTTTATGAAAACTTGAGTAGTGTTCTACATCGGAGGACTCTGAGTCGTCTAATGGTTTCTTATGGAACTCCTTGGTATAGAATTAAGAAGTTCACTCTTAGATTCAGTTTATTAGTAACAGCTAAATGATATCTCAATAAAATATTTTATGATAATAATTAGTTTAGAAATACTCGTCATTTAAGGAAAATGTCTGAGAGCGGAAGTTAGACTTTTCTTTACTAATTTTATACATGCTATTGAGATCATTCATAATAAGCGAATCTACATACTGACGTTCAAGCGTATGACGCCCTGACTATACGTAACGCTGCGTAAACGCCGCGCTGATCGCCGCGCGGTCATCTCATCGTATTGACAGCAAAATTGTATCATTATCAAAATTGATTCCGACGAGGAAATCTTATTGTTAGCTTTCAGAATTGAGCATTCAGGTGTTGTCACAACTCACGGCCGAGGCGTTTGCACTACGCATACATGTAGGTTTGATGAACGCCTTCTTTGGAGAAACGCTAGTACGAGGGGGCTCTAAATATATCAGTAAAACTTGTCACTGATTCAGAAACTCAAAGAGGAGCTTTGCCTTTGACATTAGGAGTTGTCATGCTTGTCTTTCATTTCTTCAAGCCAATCATCTTTTTTGAAGATGGCATGGCAAGGCTTAATATTTCGACATTCTACGACTTTGCTATATGTCACTCTGAACTTGCTTTCCTCATAGCACGGCTTCTTTCCGTACTATCTACGTATCAAATTTAACAAAGTTGTACATAATATGCTCGTATTTAGTCCCAATAGGTAATATTCAATTAAGCCACTTTGTCTATGTATGCGTCATTCGGTAGTCTCCGATACACCATCTTTTCATCTAAATTTTCCTTGCTACATTCCACATATTTAATATTCATTCGTCGACTAATGAGATTCCGATATTTAAATATGCGGGTCCCTCTTTATTGACAGCTAATTATGTCGAAATAACTATTAAACCCGTTTAATTCCGCAGTAAATCTTTGTTAACACAACATCGCTTCGGTTTTTCAATAAAATTTATGTTGCATGCAATTCACGCTGCGACATTTCAATTCGGTTTGAGTTTAAATGACTTGATGTTGTTTTAACTTTTTATTGTATTTATATGCGTTTGTACTGGTAATAGCATAAGAGTCGTTGTTAAAAGCCTAAAATAAGATTGTGAAAATTGCAGTATGCGCATTTCAAATATGGAAAACGGGTAAGCTCTGTTTTCGCTAACTGACTTGTGTTAGGATAATATTCTCGTTGCATCTAATATTTGTCCCACGTGTTGCTTGTTACCTGCGCTGTCAGTATCTGCCTTACTATGTTTTTCTCGCCGACCGACGGCGGAAGCTGGCCCACTATAAACGCAATCAGGTGTGACCAGCCTATGAGTATTGCCATGCTATATTTAAAATTGTTTCGGTTCTATTTTTAACCACCGAAGCAAAAATTACCGGGTGTTATAAGTTTGACGTGTCTGTGTGTGTGTGTGTGTGTATGTGTGTGTGTGTGTGTATGTGGGTGTGTGTCTGTCTGTTCCCATGTAGCGCTCAAACGGATGAACCGATTTGAATGCGGTTTTTTTCGTTTGAAAGGTGAATTAGTCGAGAGTGTTGTTAGCTATGTTTGATGAAAATTGATCCAAGATCGCCGCTACTACAAAATGGCGGATTACATAATATTTTATCACAACTCCCTCATTATGGGTATCAAATGAAAGGGCTGGACGAGTAGAATATCACTATGTAAATCCAAGATGGCCGCCACCACAAAATGGCGAATATCGGGGGTTTTTTAAATTTTTAATTTATACTTGTGATAATTCAGTGATTATTATATAAATTATTCTGAATTAAGTTTCTTGCGTCATTTTATAAAATTTTAATTATCTTCTATAATATAATAAAACTGTAACAGATCCAATTCTGTACATTGAATATATTTTGAAAATTTTTATTGGAGGGCACTCTATAATCGATACTGAAGCCAAAACTGCAATTTTTTTTATTTTTGTCTGTCTGTCTGTCTGTCTGTCTGTCTGTCTGTCTGTCTGTCTGTCTGTATCTTGGCCGCGCATCACGCCGAAACTACTGAATGGATTCGAATGAAACTTGGTACGATTTGAGTTTATACTCCTAGGTAGGACATAGGATACTTTTTATCCCGAAATTCAGCACGGTTCCCTTGGGAGAGGGGATGAAAGTTAAAACGGGTATTTAGCTGTAATTCATTAACGCGTTGTTCGATTTCACTCATTCTTTTTTTGTTAGAAAGGTAGTACTTTATATATTGTCCCGTAAATATTTCAAGGTCATAGGTTTTTTAGTTTCCAAATGACAGACATTACAACCCTCAGTATTGGGTTCAAATAACTTGGGACCCGGATCTTTTAACGTACGGCTTATTTTAAACTGGTATGCGTTTAAATTTATGTTTGTCGGTCTGTCTATTTGTTCCAGCTAATCTCCGAAACGGCTGGATCGATTTTAATGGAACTTTCAATGTTATAAGGAGTAACTTAGGCTACGTTTAGATACATAAAAGAATTATGGGATCCGATCCGATCCTATATAAAAACCTATATCTACGCGAACGAAGTTGCGGGGTTCAGCTAGTAACGGTAATAAAAGAATAATAATACCGAATCACAACAAAAATGCCGCAACAGAGCTATGCCTCGGCATTATTTTTTGCATGACTATAGTTAAAGATCTAGAGAACGACGTATTTAGTCTCAGAATACCATACATCCTATGTATGGGCTAGTAAGTAAAATTATTATATCTATTTAAAATATCTAGTGTAGTAATTATTTATGACCACAAGTCATGTGACTTTCTAGAATGTATACTTTTACAGAATTACGCAATATATTTTAATAATTATCTAGGTAAACGATACGTACGAGAGTATTCATTATAAAATCAAACAGCGCTTACCAAAATACCATTTCATGCATACCTGTACTTTGGCAATGTCCCAACCGTGGTGTCGGATGCACTCACTTGCTACCATTGATATTTATCTCCCTTATTTATTATTACGTACGTATCTAAAGGTTTTCAAACAATTTGTTTCATGTAGGTATTTAATGCTAGATATTTTTAACTTAGTCGGCCATTTTTCACATATATCTGATTTGGAAGCCTATTTATTTAATATGATCGTACGTTCACGTTGACTACCTACACTCTGTAAATTTCTTATTATGTTTATGAATGTGTATTTGAATTAATAGTGTTCAATTTATCTAAAAGCTTCATGAGGACCTAGATTCAAATCCCCGGGTCGGATTAAAAAAATATTGGATTTTCCTGTCATGAAAATCTCAGAAAATTTCAGTGGAATGTTAGCGATGTCACACCCCTGTCTATGAGAGCACTTAAAACCGTCAGTGCTGCGATTATAGTTAAGAACTATCCAAACAGGTGACCTCATGACAAGAAAAAAAACATCAAAATCAGTCAAGCCGTTTAGGAGGAGAAGAATTACGAGCACACGCACACCGCAATTTTGTACATATAATAATAATATGATAGTTCTAGCCCAGTAATTTTGCTTTACTAATTATATTTAACAAGCTATTACTTACTCATAAAGTTAACTATATGAACGGAAGATCTCAAGCGAGTCGCTGGCAGCCGCTGGAGTCAGGCGGCACAAGATCGTGTGCTGTGGCGATCTTTGCGAGAGACCTATGTCCAGCAGTGGACATCTATTGGTTGAGACGACGAAAGTTAACTAAAATTTTCATCAAATATTCAGTCATACTTATTGTTTATCTAAATTCACTGTATAAGCCCCTATACGAATAAAACATTATATTCGTCAAGCATAAATGATCCGTCATGGTGTCAGTACGAATCTGTACATTCTCTCTCTCTTATCTTATTAGGGAGTAAAATTGAAATTGTAACTTATCTGTCGATATTTGGGTGAAACAAATGACTCTAAAAAGTCTACGATATATCGAAGCTTAGTGATTGCCAAGAAAATATATATACTTTTCGACTCGATATTTTCCACCACACGCCTTTTTTTTAAAGTTCCACTGCTGAGCACAGGCCTCCTCTTTAATAGGAAAGAGGGATTTAGAGCTTAGACCCGCCACGCTGCACCAATGTGGGTTGGCGGATAAGTAGCAAGTCTTTCATAATATGGCCATGACAGTAAATATCAATTATTACACGCATTAAACTACTTGATGTACCTACTGGGCAATGAATTGAACTGTATCCTAATAGATGCTTAGAAGTTAGAATGAATTTAGTCGATTACAATGTCCGTTTACAGTATCTTCGATTATGACAACATGATTAACGAATAACTAGTGATCATCGATAAGATGCTGGCGCGTCCCTATTCCATTCAGTGATCAATCATGAACAGTGTTAATTTGATCAGTTCCCGCCAGCTCCAATCGCAGGAGTGACGAGCGAGGGGTCATATAAGGCATTTTAAAATTTTTAATTTACGACTTTTAAATTTGACCAGTTTTTTAAATTAAACCGAACTGATCTCTGTTAGCTGCGGGTGATTTAATTTGAATTGTATTCAATAGCCCCGGTACCACAATTTGGCCCCAATGTAGGTATGCCCCAATTCTGTTCGTCCAACGTGAGGATGGCAGGACACGGACCCGACGTAGGCGCTAACGTTGGAAGTTAGCCGTTGTTTTTTTTATTCAAGTACAAGTTAGCCCTTGCCTGCAATCTCACCTGATGGTAAGTGATGATGTCGTTAGTCTAAGATGGAAGCGGGCTTACATGGAAGAGGTATGCATACCCCTGATCGGTTTCTACACGGCATCGTACTGGAACGCTAAATCGCTTGGCGGCACGGCTTTGCCGGTAGGGTGGAAACCAGCCACGGCTGAAGCCTCCCACCAGACCAGACCAGAGACAATTTAGAAATTATAAAATTCCAAATTCCCTCTGCCGGGAGTCGACTTATAAGACCACTTATAAGACCACAACGCTCACCACTGCGCCAGGGAGGTCATCAAAAGTTTTAAGGTTTTTTATAATAAACACTACTTGGCGCCACTAATTGCGTTGCATCCACATTCTGGAACCCATTGGGTCCAACGTTGGTACCAGCGTACGGAGCCAGCATTAGAATCGATTTAAAGAAAATCGAGTATGTGAGGAAGAATATATTTCTCAGTTAATCTAATAAAATTGAAAACTCAGCTCCAAACTAGGTATATTGAGGTAAGCAGTAAGCTACAAACTGCCAAGATAAGGCCTTCAGAGTTCGGTTCTACAAGTAGGTATTATTTTACCTACTACAAGTGATTGTACTTTCACTTATTATACTTTAATGTGAGGATTCCACAAAATGCTTTTTTCCGCCCATAATACCTACCGACTGAGAGAAACAAAGATAAAATACGACTAGCGCATTAATATATTTATGGTGTCTGTTGGGCAGGTAATGGGATGAAAACACCGCAGAAAATGTTGCCAGCCGCAGATGAGATAAATAAAAATAATACAATCGGGGGTCCTTCCCTTGTTCGAGAGAGCTTCCTGCATAAAATAGTAGCGCGAACGAGACATTGCATCGATTCCTGAGGAAATAAATTAGATTTTTGCTGCTTTTGTTGTAAACGCACAGAAAATACATGGCCTTTTTCTGTCTTTGTTTGGGATGCTCGATTTTCTTCGGTAGGTATCTATACTTCGTAATTTATGTGCTCAAGTACAAAAACAACATTTATCTTGTCTTGAGTTAGAAACCTAGGCATCAATTAACTTAAAATCATCTTAAATATTACAATGTTTGTGATTGTTGTGAAATGATACAATGTTACTGAACTACATACAATGTTTGTGATTGTTGTGAAATGATGCACACCAAAGGTTTTAAAGATGATTTACTTTTGTAACAGTTTTACGCTGCACTTTTCCACAGGTATTTTCGTATTAAAATAGATTTTCGTAATTAAGTATAAAGTTCGTAGCAATGTTCAATTTTCGTAATAGAAGTGTAATGTCAAAATTGTCACTTGTCACTTTGGCGGGAGACGCCACAGAGTCACTACAGATGAGGTATTAGTTTTGACGGGAGACGGCCACAGATAAATTGGCCCGAACATCTTCCCCCCCCTCAACGACCTTGGGCTGTTGAGTTTCTTCGTCAGACGCCGAAGGCAGAGGGCACAGATTATGAATGGCACGGCGTATGATGCCTCTTGAGGTCAACACATCGGCTACACGTGCAACACCGTCTTCTCCAGGGTAAAGTTTTGAAATGCGCCCCATTCGCCATTTGAGTGGGGGCAAGTTGGGTTCCTTGATGACCACCATATCGCCTTGAAGTATATTCCCTTGATTGACTCGCCATTTGGCTCTCTGTTGCAGCTCAGACAAGAATTCATGTCGCCACCTTTCCCAAAAATGTTGCTTGAATTGCTCAATTTGTTGATATCGGTTTAGGCGGTTTCCATTGACGTCCAATAAGGCCGGAGATGGCAAAGAGGTGAGTGGTCTCCCGATGAGGAAGTGCCCAGGAGTTAAAGGAAGTAAATCGGTTGGATCTGAAGAAAGTGGAGTAAGGGGCCTGGAATTCAAAATTGCCTCGATCTGCACAAATAAAGTCGACAATTCTTCGTACGTGAAGTGATTTTTTCCTAGCATGCGATATAAATGATGTTTTGCAGACTTGATGCCTGCTTCCCAAAGCCCACCGAAGTGGGGGGAGTAAGCTGGTGAGAATCTAAATTTTATGCCCTCATCGGCTGCGAATGAGGTGATGGATTCATTGTTCTCTACGGATTGTAAAAATTGACAAAGATCATTGTTTGCACCAACAAAATTCCGGCCATTATCGCAGTAAATTTCAGTAGGTTTTCCTTTGCGCGAAATGAATCTTTTTAGACAAAGGAAAAAAATATCAGTGCTGAGGTCAGAAGCAAGCTCCAAGTGTACAGCTCTGGTTGACAAGCAAATAAAGAGGCATAAGTAACTTTTAAGTATTTTACAACCGCGTCCAAGACGATCTCTAATTGGAAAAGGTCCTGCAAAATCTACACCAGAAATCTGGAACGGTAAGTTAGGAGTCACCCGAGACGCTGGTAAGTTACCCATTATTGGATTAAGTGTATTAGCTTTCATAATTCTACATAATTTGCAATTATTTACCGTACTTCTAGCTAGTCGTCTGCCTGCAATAGGCCAATATGTTTGTCGTAAATTATTTAATAATGATTGAGGGCCGCTATGCATAAGTTTCTTGTGCTCATGATCAAATAATAATTTTGTAAATTGATGATTTGAATCTAATAAAATTGGATGTTTTTTATTGTAAGTTTCAGGTGAATTTTGAATACGTCCCCCTACGCGGAGGATACCATCTTCGTCTATGAAAGGTCGCAGCGACAGCAAGCGTGATCGAGAAGACAAGCATTTTTTATTTTGTAGTGCTTTAAGTTCTATTTCAAAATTTTCCAATTGATGTTGCTTTATTAAATAGTTAAGAGAAGTTTTAATTTCATCAGTAGATAGATGGCCTGTATATTTTGAACTAGGAAACCTAATATTGTGAATGAATCTTAATGCATAGGCTAGACTTCTTTTTAACCTTGAAAAGTTTGAAAATCTTTCACAATTTATTATTTTATTTGCATGTGTAGTTGTAGAATTTGCAATCGTAGTGAAAGCAGCTGTAGTTGTAGTTGATGAATGTTGTTTAGATTTATTAGTAGAAACTTTCCTTTCAGGAAGATCAATTGAAATTTTTATATTACATGGCCACTCACTCTCATCCTTTAATAAAAATTGAGGGCCTTGCCACCATAATGTAGCATTTTGAATATGCTTAGGATCTAGACCACGAGAGGCTAGATCTGCAGGATTATTTATGCCGGGTACATGTCTCCAGACAGCAGAAGAAGTCCTTTGTTGAATCATTGCAACTCGATTTGCAACAAAAGTTTGAAGATCACGAGATTCTGATGATAACCATCCAAGAACTACAGAAGAATCAGTCCAGTAATATATTTTTGGAGCTTCTGGAAGTCGTAGAGCCTTTAAAACAGCCGAAGCTAAACGAGAGGAAAGTAAGGCTCCACAGAGCTCTAATCTGGGTATAGTCTGCGATTTTACAGGAGACACTTTTGTCTTAGCACAGAGAAGATTAACCGTTACCCTTCCTGATTTATCTGTTGATCTTAGATAGATACATGACGCATATGCTTCAAGGGAAGCATCACAAAATGCATGAAGCTCGATCGTCTCCAGATTGTCACTGAGTGTGTATCTGGGAATTTGAAGTTTAGACAAATTTTCTAAGTTAGAAACAAAATTAGACCATAAATTAGCACTATCAGTTGGTATAGGATCGTCCCAGTCTAATTTGGACAACCACAATTTTTGCAGAATTATTTTTGGTATGATTGTACACGCACTCAGTAAACCGAGAGGATCAAAAAGCTTAGCAGAATTTGATAAAATTGACCGTTTAGTTGCAATAGAAGTCGATTCAATTTTTGTAGGAAATTTCAAGACGTCAGCGACTGGATCCCATTTAAGACCCAATGCACTGGATTGCGAACTTAACTCTAAGTCCGTATCGACATGAACATTAGAAGTACTTTGAAAGATGGAAGGTATGTTGGTACGAAATTTGCGTAAAGGGAAGCATGCTGATTTAAGAGTTTCTGTAACATTATTTATGATGTGAATAAGTTCCTGTAAAGAGTTACTGCCTGACAGAAAATCGTCAACATAAAAATCATGTTTGATAAGTTGAGCTATTTGTTCATCCTTACATTCTTTTGATAGCTGCAGCAAACATCGTGTACTGAGAAAGGGAGCTGACGCTGTACCGTAAGTTACTGTGTTTAACTGAAATGTTTTTATAGGGAGTTTCTCATTGTCCCGCCACAAAATCATTTGAAGATGACGTTGTTCAGGTTGAATTAGTATTTGTCGATACATTTTTTCGACATCAGCCGACACTACAAATCTGTGTTGTCTGAACCTTAATAATATTGAGAACAGGTCATCCTGGACTACAGGTCCTACAAACTGAATGTCGTTAAGTGAGATGCTGTTTGAGGTTTTAGACGACGCATTGAAAACAACCCTGACCTTAGTCGTTTCGCTACTCTCTTTGATAACCGCATGATGTGGCAAGAAACAACCATGATCTTCATAGCCAGTAACTTCGGACATATGGCCTAGTTTTTCATACTCATTCATGAATTTATTATACTCTATACGCAAATTGGGATTTTTATTTAATTTTGTTTCCATTTGAAATAATCTCTTTTTTGCAATATTATAGGAATCACCTAAAACATCAGCTGAATCACGAAGAGGAATCTGTACACAAAATCTACCATTTTCATCTCGGTAAGTAGTATCATTGAATAATTTTTCACAATAATGTTCATTGAAAGAAGGATTCTCCGCAGGTACTTCTTCGAGTTCCCAGAATTTGGAAAGTTGTTGATGTATTTCTTTGCTGAAGTTACAATATATTTTTTCAGATGTATCACAATATTTCCCCCCCATGGGGCCAGAAACTATCCAACCTAGTTGTGTCTCTTGTAGTGTGGGCATATGAGGACCCAGTTTGAATCTAGAAGAACAAAGTAAATCCCAGAAGACATCGGCCCCTAGAAGTATGTCAATTTCTGAAGAGATGTAGAAGTTGGGGTCCGCTAATTGAATGTGGCTCGGTATTTCTAGATTATTGATGTTAATGTTTACCTGAGGCAGCCTGTCAGTAATAAGAGGAATGATGTAGCATTTAACAGGCATGCTGAATGTGGTATAAGAAGACTGTATGATGACATTGCAATGTTCAGTGATTTTAATGATGGAGTTATTTAGACCAAATACTGAACGAAGATGATTTTTTATTTTTGGTAAACCAATTTTAGCATGAGCAGCTTCGGTCAAAAAAGATGATTGACTTCCACTGTCTAATAAAGCCTTTAATGTATATGTTTTGTTGTTATTCACTACCTCTACCAAAGCCGTAGACAGAAGAGCTTGGTTCGAGGACACAGAAGACATACTAACGACGCAAGAAGGATCCTTAACATTAGTAGGTTGAGATGATGAAGAAGGTAAGCTGTTATGTCGAGGAACTGTCATTTTAGATGTACCAAGTGATGTAGCAGTTCCATCACAACTTTGTAATGATGTAGATGACGTAGATGGTTGTGCTTGTGGTTGAATATAATGAAGAGAAGATTGTTTATGCAGAATCGAATTATGTTTTCTTCTGCAGTACCTACAGCCACCCAGTCTACAGTGGAAAGGTTTATGGCCTTCGCGAAGGCAATTGCTGCAGATTTGCCACTCAAGCACTTTCGCGATTCTATCGTCTACTGACATTGCTTTGAATTTAGGGCAATTGTATAATTTATGATCTAGCTTACAAGCTAAACAAGTATTATTGTTATTTAAAGAAGACGGAGATGAAGGCGAAGACGGTGATGATATTATGAATGACTTGGATTTAGTAACTTGGTAACGTTTGTCTGATTTGATAGGTTTGCTACTATGCAGTGTCTCTAATACGGTAGCCCGTTGACGCAGAAAATCAAAAAAATCTGATAGCTTTACTGTGTCAAGGGTGCTTCTGAACTCCTCCCATTTTCTGGCTGTAGCCAAGTCGAGTTTTGCAGAAGCCATGTATATTATGAATGAATCCCAATAATCAGTTGGTTCTCCAAGTGTATTTAATGCACTTAAATTTTTTGTGATAGTATCAACTAAAGCGCGTAGACAAACCTCAGATTCTTTAGCTATCGGCTCAATGGAAAATAAACCTTTGATATGTTCATTTATAAGAAGGCGTTTATTATTGTACCGATCGCAGAGAAGAGTCCACGCAATAGGATAGTTGATAGCCGATACTGTAACTGAATTTATGACAGCATTTGCGGTTTCACTTAAGTAAGATTTTAAATAATGAAATTTATTTATGTCCTCTATGGTGTCATTGTTGTGGATTAAAGAGAGGAACATATCTCGGAATTCTATCCAATTACTGGGATCCCCATTGAAGGTGGGGATTTTAAGCGGTGGTAACTTCACTGGTTTGTGTTTTGACTGGTCGGAACCACTGACAGATGCTGAAGCAGATTCATTTTTAGATGCACTTTCATATAATTGTAATAGCTCTTGAGAACGAGCTATCAAGCTAAAAAAGCGGTTCTCGAAACTTTCCCTCTCTTTCATTTCTTTGTCCTCATCAATATCGAAGGCCTCAATTTTAGATTGCAAGTCGTCATAGCTATATGAGAGATCTTGGAACTTACTTAAGCGCAAACTTAATTCATTGATCTGAGATTTATTTAGTTTACATTCTAATAGCGGCGTGAGATATTTTTCGAACAAGGTGATACGAGTTTTTACCCGTCCTCTTTGTGCAATAAGGTCTTTTAATTCGGTCATTGTGTAAGTGCAAACAATAATACATACACAATAAAATAAAAATAGAAATTACAAGAAGAACAATGTATCAACCAACCTCAAACTCCCGTACTAACCGGGCGGTGTAAGTTGACTCGAAGTACGCGGCAAATAGGTAGGTAGGTACGTTGCATCGATTTACTTAATGCTGCCTGTGATGCTGCTTAAATTCTCACCGCTCGACTCCCGGAAGTCCTGAAATAGTCGGCAAGTATTTGTTTTAATATGTAGTGTATAATTTATCAGTGAAATACAGTGTAGTGTATACAATGTGTGGTATTGTGTGCACGTGTCGTGTTAGAATGACGTTCGAACAATTCGGCGTTTACACGTACAAATCGAAGCAAAATTGATAACGAAGGATTAAAGATGCGTATAGGAAATGGGAATGGGCATTACTTCCCTCGGTTTTGTCCACCTCTGCTTGTGGGATTGAGCAATGCCTTCCGATGAGTAATTGCGCCGGAGTGTCCGTTCTTGATAACGTAGGGGTCACCAAAAAATGTTTGTGATTGTTGTGAAATGATGCACACCAAAGGTTTTAAAGATGATTTACTTTTGTAACAGTTTTACGCTGCACTTTTCCACAGGTATTTTCGTATTAAAATAGATTTTCGTAATTAAGTATAAAGTTCGTAGCAATGTTCAATTTTCGTAATAGAAGTGTAATGTCAAAATTGTCACTTGTCACTTTGGCGGGAGACGCCACAGAGTCACTACAGATGAGGTATTAGTTTTGACGGGAGACGGCCACAGATAAATTGGCCCGAACATCTTCCCCCCCCTCAACGACCTTGGGCTGTTGAGTTTCTTCGTCAGACGCCGAAGGCAGAGGGCACAGATTATGAATGGCACGGCGTATGATGCCTCTTGAGGTCAACACATCGGCTACACGTGCAACACCGTCTTCTCCAGGGTAAAGTTTTGAAATGCGCCCCATTCGCCATTTGAGTGGGGGCAAGTTGGGTTCCTTGATGACCACCATATCGCCTTGAAGTATATTCCCTTGATTGACTCGCCATTTGGCTCTCTGTTGCAGCTCAGACAAGAATTCATGTCGCCACCTTTCCCAAAAATGTTGCTTGAATTGCTCAATTTGTTGATATCGGTTTAGGCGGTTTCCATTGACGTCCAATAAGGCCGGAGATGGCAAAGAGGTGAGTGGTCTCCCGATGAGGAAGTGCCCAGGAGTTAAAGGAAGTAAATCGGTTGGATCTGAAGAAAGTGGAGTAAGGGGCCTGGAATTCAAAATTGCCTCGATCTGCACAAATAAAGTCGACAATTCTTCGTACGTGAAGTGATTTTTTCCTAGCATGCGATATAAATGATGTTTTGCAGACTTGATGCCTGCTTCCCAAAGCCCACCGAAGTGGGGGGAGTAAGCTGGTGAGAATCTAAATTTTATGCCCTCATCGGCTGCGAATGAGGTGATGGATTCATTGTTCTCTACGGATTGTAAAAATTGACAAAGATCATTGTTTGCACCAACAAAATTCCGGCCATTATCGCAGTAAATTTCAGTAGGTTTTCCTTTGCGCGAAATGAATCTTTTTAGACAAAGGAAAAAAATATCAGTGCTGAGGTCAGAAGCAAGCTCCAAGTGTACAGCTCTGGTTGACAAGCAAATAAAGAGGCATAAGTAACTTTTAAGTATTTTACAACCGCGTCCAAGACGATCTCTAATTGGAAAAGGTCCTGCAAAATCTACACCAGAAATCTGGAACGGTAAGTTAGGAGTCACCCGAGACGCTGGTAAGTTACCCATTATTGGATTAAGTGTATTAGCTTTCATAATTCTACATAATTTGCAATTATTTACCGTACTTCTAGCTAGTCGTCTGCCTGCAATAGGCCAATATGTTTGTCGTAAATTATTTAATAATGATTGAGGGCCGCTATGCATAAGTTTCTTGTGCTCATGATCAAATAATAATTTTGTAAATTGATGATTTGAATCTAATAAAATTGGATGTTTTTTATTGTAAGTTTCAGGTGAATTTTGAATACGTCCCCCTACGCGGAGGATACCATCTTCGTCTATGAAAGGTCGCAGCGACAGCAAGCGTGATCGAGAAGACAAGCATTTTTTATTTTGTAGTGCTTTAAGTTCTATTTCAAAATTTTCCAATTGATGTTGCTTTATTAAATAGTTAAGAGAAGTTTTAATTTCATCAGTAGATAGATGGCCTGTATATTTTGAACTAGGAAACCTAATATTGTGAATGAATCTTAATGCATAGGCTAGACTTCTTTTTAACCTTGAAAAGTTTGAAAATCTTTCACAATTTATTATTTTATTTGCATGTGTAGTTGTAGAATTTGCAATCGTAGTGAAAGCAGCTGTAGTTGTAGTTGATGAATGTTGTTTAGATTTATTAGTAGAAACTTTCCTTTCAGGAAGATCAATTGAAATTTTTATATTACATGGCCACTCACTCTCATCCATCTCAAGTACAAAAACAACATTTATCTTGTCTTGAGTTAGAAACCTAGGCATCAATTAACTTAAAATCATCTTAAAATTTTGTTTTAATTTTTAATTTTACATATTTTCGATAATATTATTTTGGATCTGGATTTGATACCTGGTCTGGTACCTAAGTATTAAGTATATTTTAACCAAGTATTTTTGATGCTCATATAAAATAAATGTAATTTAACTTATATAAATTATTTAATTAAAAAAATTGAGTGTTGCAAACTTCAGCAAAATAAACATTCTTCATTACATATCTTTACACGCATCGATACGCAGCATTTATTACGGCGTCATATTACCAACACTATTTTGCTCTCGGTCCATAAACTTTGCACTCCTAACATAAGCTGTTAAGGTTTAAATTCGTGGATTTTTTCTATTTAGGGTGAATTTTCATGCTTGTTTTTGGAAGTCTAGAGCGTTTCTATCACGTCAAAACAAGGGCCGAGGATGGAATGTATTGCAGTCGGCAATCTTAATGCCCTTTCCGCAATATCTTTAGTGACGCCCTCCGATATGAATAATGTGTCATACGATCTCGCCCTTTTATCTACTGGAAACTTAGATTTTAGGAAAGGTTCGCGTTGGGGTAAAACAGTGTTCGTATTACAACGAGTGTAGATAAATGATACGGCATCATTTGTTGTTTTGATGTATCGTTGAACACTAGAGGTAAAAGATTCCAGGGTGTTTGGAACAGAAAATTTCGTTGTTCTTTTTTACTGAGCAAATTTTTTATATGGTTCTATATCAAA
Source organism: Melanargia galathea (assembly GCA_920104075.1). Classification (NCBI taxonomy): domain Eukaryota; kingdom Metazoa; phylum Arthropoda; class Insecta; order Lepidoptera; family Nymphalidae; genus Melanargia; species Melanargia galathea. The sequence goes on from OV049870.1 coordinate 7,870,802, forward strand.
AGTGTAAAACCGAGTTATATTAGTGTGATTCTGTAGTCCGTCTGTCCGTAAGTCAAGCATCTTTAGTGCGTAGATGGAATGAGTTATAGTTCCACAATATATCTATTTTATATATCTATGTTGATGACTTTATGTATTTGTTTGTTTTCATTGTGTCAATCGTGGAATGGTTATTACGAGTTAACTTGGCCATTAGTTGATTATCTTTCGTGTTGGAATTGTTTTATGGTCGTGCCAACAGAGTTTTTTATTTGGTAGATGAACTGACAACCCAATAGAAGCAATAAAAATGAGATAACCAAGTTTTTTTGTCGAAGTCTATTGCTATGTCTGTGGACTGTGGAGTGCTTACCCATCTATTTGTTTTTTTTTAACAGAAAACCTTTGACTACTTGTTTGACTGTAGGTATGTAAGTTCAAGTTAATTCTTACTAATATTATAAATGCGAAAGTAACTCTGTCTGTCTGTCTGTCACGCTTTCACGCCAAAACTACTGAACCGATTTGAATGAAATTTGGTACACAGATACTCTAGAGCCTTAGAAAGGACATAGGCTACTTTTTGATGCGAAAAAAGGGCTGTAAAGGATTAAAAAGGGGGTTGAAATGTTGTATGGAAGTATTGTAATTTTAAAGCTAAAAGTGAAATTTGTGAAAAATCGAAATACACGCGGGCGAAGCCGCGGGCAGAAGCTAGTAATATGATAGGCAAGTCATGATCTCTACTTACTGTATTTAGGTTTGATGGTTAATAGTTAATACGTTATTATTAGGTATGTATTTTTTACCATATACCATACAAATTCAAGGCATAAAACTTTTTCATTCATTTGCTGTCGTGAAATAAGATTTAACTTTTTGATAGATTCCAGAAGCCAGTAGATATTTGAACTCCTCCATGTTGATATTTCAAATAATTACTCTATGTTTTACTGAATTTTCTGGATTTTCTCTGACTCTTATTTTCAGGCTTTCCTATAGTTTTCTCTAAAGTTTTCCTTCCTTTTGTATATTGCTAATTTACAATACTGATACAATTTTCTCACAGTATTTAACAAAACTCTAAAGATTTTAGGTTTCTGTTGCATAGCTGGTCAACACAAAGTTAGCAGAACGAAGTAGATATTGTGGCCAATTCTGTTGTACACAATCTCTGAACCTTAACTAAATTGACAAGTTTAAAAATAGTGCTATCCTTTTACATAGAGAGCATTGTGAAAGAGATAGGTATATATTTAGCCCTGTCATTTTAGTTTATGTTTAGAGATCGTGTACAACAGAATTAGCCACATTGTGGCTAATTCTGTTGTACACAATCTCTAAACCTAAACTAAAATGACAGGTCTAAATTTATTCCTATCTCTTTCACAGTGCTCACTGTAGAAAAGGATAGCAATAGATTTAGACCTGTCATTTTAGTTTAGTTTAGAGAATTGTGTACAACAGAATTAGCCACATTGTCTATTTTGTTAAAACATTTTTTATGAAAAACTAGCGGACCCGGCAGACGTCCGTTGTCCTGCCCGGTGACATACTGACATCAGTGCAACCTACCCGGTCATCAAAGTACTAATATCGCTATTAAAAAATAAGGGTTAATCGTAGAATGGTGAAAATTTAGGATTGTATGTATTTTTGTATGTTGTATCATAAAAAAAATAAAAACTAAAAATTTTGTCTAAAAAATAAAAAAATAAAATTTAGGGGTGGACTACCCCTAAATTTAGGGGGATGAAAAATAGATGTTGGCCGATTCTCAGACCTACTCAATATGCTCACAAAATTTCATGAGAATCGGTCAAGCCGTTTCGGAGGAGTATAGGAACGAAAATTGTGACACGAGAATTTTATATGTTTAAAAGATATGGAGCTCATTGCGCATGTTATGACGCAGTTAAATAAGTATTCTTTCCCTGCGGCATAAAAAAATGTGAGTACAAATACTTGTATTATACATTTGTGGGGGTGATTCTTTGGGGTAACAGCGGTCCAATGTTTTGGTACAGTAAAAAAATGCATGGGTTCAAGGCAATATTTTAATATTAACTGCAATTTGGGGTGCAGGGTTGCATACGGATTACGATAAAGAATGTCGGTATTAACATGGGTAAGACGGTTGCATTAGAATGATTGTGGTTTGGAATAAATACTAAGTAACTACATTAATTTTTATAACATGTCTATTGTCTATGTATGCATGTATGTATGTACCTATATACTTTATTGCACACCACATAAGAGACATGATATGTATGTACATACAATATATGTAGGTGTATGTATGTAATTATGTATTATACATTGTACATAATATTAGGTAGGTATAAGGAGAAAGAAAAGTATTTTCAAATATGATACTATACAGTGTGGGCTAGCTGGAATAGTGTACCAATATCAAATGATAGGGCTCCTTTTCAATTAAAAACCTGATCTAAGTAGCACAAAATATTATTTTATCCCTTAACAAAGCTTATATTATTTTATACTTACTTTAAAGTTTTCCATTAATTTAAATATTATGTTAGGTAATTACAAGCCTAAAATTTTCATAATATCCATCCATTTGTTTCTACACAATATCTAAACAACAAAAAAAAACTGCACCACACGCTTAGGGTAACATAGGTTTGCACTCCGATATTGGACTAATATTCGGGTTACCCTCTTATTAAAAAAACCAAGGGCCATTAGTATGTATTTATATTTATAGTGTGCCAACAGAGGACCCTGTCAATAAATTTATATGAAAAATCCCTATGGGCTCATTTCGCTAAAACATTTTGGCTGTCGATATCGGAAAAGCCGTTCGAAAATTCCTGCGCCTAATTTTGAATTTTTATGCGAGGGAAGTTTAACCAATTTCAACTTTTTTTTAGTCTTTTGGGGATACTTTTATCTGGCGTGAATGTAGACACAGATATTTTAGAATAGAATAGAATAGAATAGAAAAGTTTTTTATTCAAATAAACTTTTACAAGTGCTTTTGAATCGTCGATTGAGTCTACCACAGGTTCGGAATGCAGTTCCAGCCGAGAAGAACCTGTAAGAAACTCGGCGGTTGCTCTTTTTAAAAATAACATTATAACAATTATTATTATTAATGTACATGATTGAAATGCCGTCTCGCGCATTGCTGGAACGAGTTAAATCCAAGCTTTTTTATCGTTTATATAATCTTCAGTTGTATAATAAGCTTTTTTATGAGCATACTTTTAAGAAAGTTCTTAAACTTGTGTAAAGGCAAGTCTAAGACATATTTTTATTCGGATAAACTTTTACAAGTGCTTTTGAATCGACAAATGAATCTACCACTGGTTCGGAATGGTGCTTACAATTCTACACGTTAAGAAGGGCAGACAAAAGTAGCCCCATTTCCGACGGCGGCACCCGTTCACGAGCATGACGCATGATCCAGCCATTGCTTCGCTCAACCATATTTGAGGGAACGTAACAACCCGCACCACACACTATTTAAAAGATGACAAAGCGGAGAAGTGAGACCGTAGCGGAGGCATGTGTGCCTCTTCCAATTTCAATTTCACATCCCCTGATGATAACTACGCGATAATTTGTTTGTGGGAGAAACATGACGTGTTCGAGTCAAGTCCGCGCCACGTCCAGGAAAGGATTTAGTCGTATTTTAGTGGCGCGTCTAAGCTCTGAATCTCTCTGTGGAACGTTAAAGGGCTGTAGAGGTAGTGGGGGTTTTCTCTTCTTGAACTACCTACTATTTAAGGCCGAGATTTACTTTTGTTTGAGTAGCTCTATTACGTGCTACTAGGTTTAGTTTATTTAGCTATTACAGTTTTTAGTTTGTTATAAACACCATCACTGACGGCTAGTTCATTTTCTCCCTAGCGTTTCGGTTGACTGGAAGAGATATATTTAACGATAAGACCGCCTTGTTGTGCCTTCGTTTTAATTTGGTTCTATTTCCATAACCTGTCCTTTGTGTTTTTCTTACATACATACATACATAGATACATACATTCATACATATACAAACCTACTTCTGTTAGCGTTATTGTATTTGTCGACCGTACAAGCTACCAAATCATAAAAATGTCTCATGGCGTTTTATAACGACCGGTCGTAGTCAGATAGCAGTATCAGATACGCATAAATAACAGACGTTTGCCAATTTTATGCGAATTCACGTACCTCTCTTCTTATTATTCAAAATAGTTCATAATTCTACTGCTACTGGAAACTATTGCTAACTATTGCTACCGGAAATGCAAGTGCGCACGTAGTTACATATAATTATATTATTTTTAATGTAAATGACATATCAGTTAAAGCGGAGCTATTTGTGTTTTAATATCTCTGGTTTTACTTAAAGATAGTTCAGTCGTAAAAGAAACAATTAAAACGCAAATGTATACTTTGAAAACTGAAGTAACCTCAGGAGTGGCATAAGCAGAAACGTGACCAACTTACGGTATCTAAACTTGGAGGAATAATCCACTTTTATTGCTTTTCTTAATGCTACGCTTGCCGTGTTGAAATGTAAGGAAAATAGAAGGAAAATAACATTGTTTTGCTTATATCTTGCGCAGACTATTTTTTGATAACTAAGTAATTTCATTATTAAAGCAATTTTCATCTTAGCATTTATTTTATCTTCAAAGTTACGTAGCGCTCTGGCAGACTCTGGCTCTCGCTTTTCCTGTTTATAAAAATCAAGCAAGTGCGAGTCGCGCCTCGATTTATTACGGTTCCGTATATATTATGACCAACTAAAAATAGCTTGCAAACTAATGTTGTAGCACATTATTTACCGGTGTTTTCATTATTCTATAAATACGGTGGTGCGTACAGAATATACAAAAATTCCAAATTCCTGATTAGTTTACTTTTCGAAATAGACTCTGTAACAAAAATGGTCTAAAGTCAATTTTATTTGCACCCCATTTCTTTGTTTTTGATCATAAAAAATGATAAAAATATTTGTAGTGTGCCAACTAAGTGCCAACTCAAAATTATTGAGCTCTAAATAATGACACCCCATACATCAGGTTAAGAACAAAAAAATCGGCTCCTTTTTATGTATGGAAACCAGAACCCTCGTTGATAAATAATTTTTAACTTCTTATTCAATATACGGTTGTGGTTGACCCACAACCGTATATTGAATAAGAAGTTCACATGTATTGAACAAGAACATTCTACATCAAAAATCCACATTTCAGCTGGGTTATTCTGTAACTTAGTTAGCAACTGAAAATAGTTGCCAACGAATTAGTTTGATATACATTGCTGCTTTACTGTGGGAAATATAAAGTGTTTTCATAATTTTACACAGTAAAGCAGCAATGTACCTATATCGAACTAATTCGTTGGCAACTATTTTCAGTTGCTAACTAAGTTACAGAATAACCCCACAGGTCTGTAAAACATTCCGTCTACGGGTTAAAGATCCGTGACATACCGATGGACAGACAAAAAGACAGCCAGAGTACCTATCATAAATAGTTAAGGGCCATTACACGCAGCTCTTCCGGACAAATTCCCGCTAGATGGCGCTATTAGGGTGTTTCACAGGTTTTTATAATTTTTGCCTAGTTGCTACGTACAGTTTTTAAAAATATTATACGACAGAACATATAACAATGCCTATTATTTTATCACATCATTAGTTTACTTTAAAACGGAGCCATTTCATCAAACATTCAAAAATATATAGCTTTCATATCAATTACTGTAAAGACGCAACACTCACGCACACACTGACATCAATGCTGTTATCCAAGCTTAGTGGTTCCAATATAAACTACAAATTGTTTACTATAAAATTGAACTAGATGGCACTGAAACGTTTCTCGACTAGCTTCGTATTTTTTTTATTTAATTCGGATACAAGTTAGCCTACAGATTGCAATCTCACATCACACGAGTAGACAAGTGTAAATTGAAAATTTAAAAAACCCCCGACATTCGCCATTTAGTGGCGGCGGCCATCTTGAATTTGCAATAGTGCTATTCTACTAGTCAAGCCCTTTTCAAGCCCGCATTCAAATCTGTCCACCCGTTTGAGCGCCACAGGGGAACAGACACACACACACACACACACACACACACACACACACACACACACACACACAGACACGTCAAACTTATAACACCCCGTCGTTTTTGCGTCGGGGGTTAAAAATGGTGGTAAGTGATGATGCAGTCTAAGATATGAACAGGCTAACCTGGAAGGTATACGCCAGTGTTTTTTAAACCCATGAAGACATGGCACCCTTTTGTTTCTACATGGCATCGTACAGGAACGCTAATCGCTGGCGACACGGCATCGCTGGTAGGGTGGCAACTCTCCGCGGCCGAAGCCTCCTACCAAACCAGACTAGAGAAAATTATAAAATATAAAATTCCTCCCTGCCGTGAATCGAACCCGGGACCTCCCTCTAATAAGACCACAGCACTTACCGGTGCGCCCGCGCCAGGGAGGTCGTCAAACCTCTATACTACCTACCAATCTATAGTGCGCGACAGGTCGAGGGGTGACGTGCGGCTATCGATAGATTATCGATATTGGACTATCGATAGACAATCGATTTTTATCGATATACCTACATTTATTTTTAGGCGCCAGGTATGGCGCAGGTAGCGTTGCCTATACATAAACTATCGATAGATTATCGATATTGGACTATCGATAGACAATCAATTGTTTATCGATATACCTATATTTGTTTTTTAGGCGCCAGGTATGGCGCGGGTAGCGTTGCCTATACATAAACTTTCGATAGATTATCGATATTGGACTATCGATATACAAGCGATTGTTTATCGATATACCTATATTTATTTTATAAGCGCCGCGCCGCCGGGTATGGCGCTCGTCTCGTAGTCTATAGATAGATTATCGATATTGGACTATCGATAAACGTTGCTACTCGCACCCGCGCCTAGTCGCAGGATAACTATTGCCTCGATCTATCGATATAATATAATGTATTGATTTTTCCCCTAGTCAAGCCTGTTGGACCTTAGTTGAACTAAGATGTTAGGTACCTACATAAGCCTGCAGAGCTAATAATGCGCCGAGAAAAATTTTTGAATAAAATATACTCTTGCGGCTAGGGTTGCCAATTTTTATTGGAAAATTTTCCAATTTTTTCTTATATATAAGCTACTGCAATATGCCTACTGAAAACGGACAATTGTCCATATCATGAAAACTTTATATAAAAAAAATATTTATTTTTCAAAAGTTGTGAAAATACAGTAGTTCTGGAAAATTATATAATATTACAATTGTTTTACGAATCCCGCGGGTACCATGGATTTTTCCGGGATAAAAAGTTTTACGACTTTCAGCCAAATCGGTTCAACAGTTATTGCGTGATTGAATAACAAAGAAAGATTCCCCGTCAGGTCCCTGGTTGAAATGATACACAGTTCCGTTTTAATTCGTTTATTTCGTCTAGTTGCTTGTTTGCGTTATTTTTCCCCGTTTATTCATTTGTTAAATTTTAGTCAAATCAAGTTACATATTTGTCAAATAAACTTCGAATATAATAATAGTTTGTTGTGGGCTCTTGTCAGACCAGGGCGCGTTTGGAACCCTCGTAGATTTCGTTTTAAGTTGCTCGCTTGAGATCGTCTGTCCATCGAGTGGAGGGTCTACCTACGCTTCATTTACTAGTCGCCATTCAAGTACCAAGGAACTCCAACGTCCATCAGTTTTTCGAAAAATTTGCCCCGCCCATTGCCACTTCAGTTTCGCGATAATATAATAAAAAACTTTTTTTTCTGTGATCGAAGATAGAAAACTTCGATCGCAGAAAAAAAGATAAAAAAGGGTAGTACGGGTGGCAACCCTACATGCGGCGTGATTTATTTTACAAGCCACGCGCAAAACCGAAATTATCATCGCAATATAGATATAGACCAAGAGGAAACGAAATATTTTGATGTGAATGTAATACCTACTTTATTTGAAGGACGATTTATCGATACAGGGTATAAGGAGACCGCTTCCGAAAACTTAGCACTATTATTATACTACCTACTACACGTGTGCGCCGCGCCGACCCGCGCCGCCGCCGTCATTTTTTCGACGCTGCCACCACCAATCTGCGTTTCTGCGTAAAATCGGCGCGAATTCGGCCAAAACTAGAAACTAAAAACGATCGCAGCGCGCTCTGGCAGCTAAAACTGGAAACTAAAAAAACAATTGCAGCGCCCTCTGGCGGTCAAAACTGGAAACTAAAAAACAATTGCAGCGCCCTCTTGCGGCTAAAACTGGAAACTAAAAATGATCACAGCGCCCTCTTGCGGCCAAAACTGGAAATCAAAACGATCACAGCGCCCTCTGGCGGCCTAACTTAAAGCGATCACAGCGCCCTCTGGCGGCCTAAGCCGGAAACTTGAAGCAATAGCAGCACCCTCTAGCAGCCAAAACTGGAAACTAAAAAAACAATTGCAGCGCCCTCTTGCGGCCAAAACTGGAAAATAAAAACAATCGCAGCGCCCTCTGGCGGCCTAACTCGAAGCGATCACAGCGTCCTTTGGCGGCTAAAACTGGAAACTAAGTAATGATCGCATCGCCCTCGCAGCCATCATTAGAAATTAAAAAAAAACTATCGCAGCGCCCTCTAGCAAGGCAACCTCGACTTAGGCAAGTCGAAAACTTGAAGCGATTGCAGCGGCTGAGATGTTTGGATGTTTGTTACTCTATAACGTCGCAACTTCTGAACAGATTTGGCTGAAATTTTGAATGGAGATAGATAATGCCCTGACTTAAAACATAAGCTACTTTTTATCCTGGAAAGTTCCCACGGGATTTTGAAAAAACCTAAATCTACAGCTATAGGTAGATCACTATAGCAAACTACCTTGAAAGTAAGTATAAAGGTTGGAAAAGGGAGCGGGAACGGGAACCAGAAATCCACGATTCCCTCAGAATTTGTGAAAAACCGAAATTCACGCGGGCGAAGCCGCGGGCAAAAGCTAGTAATATTATAAAGCTGAAGAGGCGGCTAGGGTAGGCGGACCGCTAGTCAAAAATAAAACAGGAAGAAATGATCGGAAAGTGCCGCTACCTCCCGGACTATAGAGGCCGCTTCAGCCACTTCGGATAATATAAGCGATGCGCGACTATGAATTCCATTCAAACTATTCGACTTTATAAATCATTTGAAATCATTTTTCCAAAATAAGTAACTAACTTGAATAATGTTTCACTACTAATTCGAGTCTATTAGTATACCTACTAGCTGTGCTACTAGGTAGGTTTTATTATAGACGGCCGCGCGGGCGGCGCGGCGGCGTCTTTGATTTGCAAATTATTAGGTACCGAGTGGCGCTGCGCGGTGATAAAAACTTTGTTTCTTGATCTTGTCTAACATCACTTGGGTAGGTAGGTACTTATTCTAAAACATGACTCCTACTTTCTTCAACCAGCACGATCTTTCTTTTTAGCTCGCCAACCGGCTGCGAGGGGATGGACTGTTTTTATCACAAAATGCACAAAAAGTAGGTAGGTACCTACCTAGAGTAGGTATTAGTAAATAAATTAAATTATTAGGTACCTACCTATAAACTTCGATAAAAATATGTACCTATAAATGAAACAATAGGTAGGTACTAGGTAGGTAAGTAAGTACCTAACTATCTATCTACCTGCTTCAAATAAAACCGGCTAAGTGCGAGTCGGATTCGCGCACGAAGGGTTCCGTACCATTTTCTATACAAACGGCAAAAAAATCACGTTTTTTGTATGGCAGACCCTTGAAAATTTATTATGGTTTTAGTTGTTACAGCGGCAACAGAAATAGGTACCTACATCATCTGTGAAAACTTCAACTGTCTAACTAGAATATTGTGTTATAATTTTGTCCAAAAAAGCTTATGCATAGTGGTTGAAAGTTGAAACGCGCATCAGCTGACGATCGGCATACAGCGCGCGGTCATTCAACTCGCGAGTCGAGGTGACGATGGCTTGCGAGTTGGGGTGACCATTATTTTTTTTTTTTGAGAACAATGACGCAACACAACTTTGTAAGTTTACAATTATGTTTTCGAATTTTGTATTTGTATTTTGTAACTATTCCAAATGTAAAAATATTTGACACGTGTTTCGGTTTTTGCGCAAAGTAAAACTAACGTTGTAATTGAGAAAGTGTGTTTGTTTGTTTGTCCTGCACGTTGCAACGGAGCGACGACGCTCCTCACGGTAGATAGGTACCTACTAGGTAGGTATAAGTAGAAGACTGAAGGTTAATTTTCATTATAATTAGGTACTAAGTAGATGATGCCCACGGCTTCGCCCGTGTGGATTTAGGTTTTTAAAAATCCCGTGGGAACTTTTGATTTTCCAGAACAAAAAGTAGCTTATCTGTAGTAACCCGTCCCCAAAACGGAAAAATTCCGTGGGATCCTTACGATTTCGGAATGCAATTCCTTACAGCATCAGGGTTGAGGAGTTGGATATGTACCTACTCAAGTTCATTCAACGATAGTCTTTAATTGGTACCCCCAATATCAATTTAAATAACCGACAGTTCCTAAATCCCATTAGGTTTGGGGATCAGGTCCCCTACAGCATCAGGATTGAGAAGTTGGAATCTAATTTTTTTGTAGGGCAGTGTCGCAATGTTTTTTTATCGATTAAAAAAAAAATTACGCAAATCGGTTCAGAAATCTCGGAGATATCGGTGTACATATTATGTAGAAAAACACAACTCCTCCTTTTGTGAAAGTCGGTTAAAAAGTAGCCTATGTTACTACCTGGTTAATTCTCTACTTGTATGTGAAATTCCCGTCAAAATCGGTTCAGCCGTTCCGAAGATTAGCCCGTTCAAACAGATAGACAGACAGACAGACAGACAAAAATTTTAAAAATGTGTGATTCGGTTATGGTACCGTTTAAATAACCATATGAGCTTATTATGAGGTAGTTATTTCGAAATTACAGACAGACACTTCAATTTTATTTATTAGTATAGATATAGGTATAGGATTTTTAAAAACGGTAAAGCCGCGGAAAAGGACAATAGGTAGGTAAATTATAAAAAGAAACATGATGACTGGACATTTCATGTTATACTTATAGGTAGGTAGGTATATAATTACAAATAAATTCAAGTTGATGTAGGTAACAACCTATCTAACAAAAACCTAATAATTTTACGTTAGTTTGTATTGATTAGACCCATAATGGGTAGGTATAATAGGTATCGCCAAACAAATAATCGCCTCTGAGAGCTGAATGTAACCGCAAGACGCGTCGCAATAGCATATTTTAGGTAGGTATCAGTGAGCGGACAGAAAGGGACGGAGCTAGCACGAACCCGCGCGAGTTCGCTCTCGCACGAAGCTCAGAGACGAATAGGTATTATTTTGTTTGGTAGTAACTAGTACCTATACCTACTTAGTAGTAGGTATACCGTATACTTACGATTTTTCTTCTAACGATTTCGAAAAGAAGTGGAAAGTTCATTCACGTTTGATAGTTTTGGCGATGGGTTGCCATGACAAAATTTTAAAATATTAGGAGAGTCACCGTTCCGTGAAAATGGCAACTCTGTATCCTCGTGCTTAGATATGAACCTCATACTCTATAATTGTGAAGTACTTTTAAACTATAATGATAGATGGCGCTAAAAAACATACTCACACATGCGTAAAGGGGAATGCCCAGACTACATACAACGTTGGGCTACTCACGAACAGGCAAAGATCTATCATAGTATTGTTTATTTAGGCTTCTTAGTGTATTTTTAATAATAAAAACTGATTATGGTGGCCGCCACTTTTTTAGTATGAGAAAAGATAGCATATTTTGTTACCATTTTGAGGTTATGTTTTTGACACATTTGATGACTGACATGTTTATTGCTATTTGTTAAGAATTGAACTGACAGATGAGAAATAGAAGAATTGTACTTTACTTGCTTTTTCCCATCAGTATATTAAATTGTCATGGCATTTACGCAATGTTGTATACTTTTATCAGTATGTTATCAGTTTTTATACTTTTATTTTAAAAATAATTATTGATAATAGTGGCGGGTTTTTTAATATTCTGAAAATTCGTATTTATTTATTTTAAAATGCTTCTATAATTTGGATAAATTCTATAGTGCTGTTCGCGGATAGCCCGATAGTGGGCGATCCCCTTTGCCACTTTTTGAATGCCGTTTTTATAATGTATATAATGTAAATATTTGCTTGACATGAAAATTCCGCGCATAGAAACCCATAAAGAAATTATAAAACAAATTAAATTTAAAGAAAAATGTATACATTTCAAGAATAATCAAAAAGAAAAATGTATGAAAGTCACTGTCAGCACATGCACCTTAAGGCTATTTCTTTGGTTGCGAAAGGAAACGATTCTTGTACGAAACGCTAATGTAAGTGTAGTAGACACGAGCAGTCTTCAGAACAGGTCTTCAGGCAGTTTTCAGGAGTAATTCATCCTATGGAAGTATTTAAGTTGCATCAATCGCCCGGATACCACAATTTAAACTAATGGTATGGTACCTATAGCGTTTGCTTAGTTGCTTAATTAACTGAAACAAAGAAGAGCCTCACCAGGGATCACTTGTGAAATAAATCAAAGCTGTAGAGTTCAAGTTTGAAATTCACGAAAGGCAACGCTTACCGGCGAACTTATTACTGGCGTATTGACCTTTAATTTTCTACTCTATTGACGTTCCCGGTGATGTATATCTGCCCCGTGAAACTGTAGAAATGGCCCGCTTTTTCAAATAACAGCCGAAGCGCCATCAATCGTTCCCGTCACTCATTTTCACTGTCCGCCCCGTGAAATATTACACTTATCTGTTGGGAAAAATCACGCCTGAGAAAACTATTTGGACGTCGAAAAACAATCTTTCACTTTGATTACCTATTTTTCTATTGTAAATAATAGGAGACGGTTATGAGATGTTTTTGTTTGAGAGCAAACGTTGGATCGCGTTGCGTTGCTAGAGGGTTCTTTTTTTGGAGAGCGCTAATATTTTCGTTTGACCGGTGGTGACTGGTGGTTCATTTATCTAAAAGGAATTATAATTTGCTATATCCATCATTATCTTTCAAAATACATGAGTCTTGTATATATGTATGTATGTATTTATAGAGGGGACCATCGAACTATTACGCTTAGAAGGTAAGTTTCTAACAAACCGCTCGAAACGTAAGCTATAAACCAACCCATGTGTGCCCTGTAATTACATTTGCCGACACGCACACAAGCGCATGAGTACATTGAGCACTGACGCGACGATAGACGTACCGAGTTGTTTAGGCTTGCTAAAAACGGCTTATCGCCGCGTCGACGACTGCCTTTCTTTACCTATTTATTCTAAGGAGGGGACGCCTTCCGTCGCCAGGCGGGCCATCAGTCCTATATAAGGACCATTTCAACCAGTTCTCCGTGTTTGGACACAGGTTACTGGTGTCCTGGCAGTCTACCCCCCTCAAACCTTCCCGTGGCTTTCGTAAACCTAACAATGTACCCTAAGGTTTGTTATGTCTTCTTTTTTGATAATATCCTTACCTTGCAATTCCCATTTCCCATCCTACCGACGAGTAGGTACATAGGGCACTCAGCTATGAAGTGAAAGCTGGTTTCCTCTTCACCACACTCTGGACAGGATGGGTCTTCTTCGAGTCTCATTATTGTAAGATGTCTATTGAGCAGATAGTGTCCAGTTGTTATACCTGCAACTAATGCTATGTTAGTTCTGCTTTGTCTTCTTCTTGTCGAATGATTTCAGGAACATTTTTGATTGTCTATTTTGATTTGGTGTACTTAAAACGTAAACCCAAAACCCAGTATTGAATTAGAAATTGAATTAAATTATTTTTCGGGGGGGCTCCCGTACATGAAAAAGGAGCCGGTTTTTTTGTACCCTAGGTTTTGGGGTATCATTGTTTAGAACTTTTAGAAGTTTTTGCTTAAAAAATAAGGAAATGGAGGGCCATCAACGTTGTCAGTTTTAGACTATTTTTGTGACGGGGGCTATCTCAAAAACTTAACCAGTTAGTAATATGAAATTGCGGTATATTATGTAACCCATATACTGTATTTATTAAACAATAAATACTGAAAACAACGATACTGAAAACAAATAAAGTACTTACTTACTTACCTACTTAATTTTTACGCTGTGACCTAGGCTGTGACCAAAACAAACGAACATTTTTTGGGTTTTTCTTTCACGGTTTGTTGTGATGTCTAGCTCGGAAATATTTCTTACGCCCATAATATTATGTTGTTCATAATTATGTACGGAACCCTAAAAGAGCGTGGCCCGACTCGCACTTGGCCAGTTTTTTATAATTAGTGTGATGTGAGATGTCAGTTCGAATTGGCGACATCTATTGGATCTTAAATGAACGTCTTCAAGGGTGCAGATCTCGCCTGCTCTGAACTGCGTCTCCTCTAGATTTTAGTATGAAATTTAAAAGTTCGACGCTAGATGGCAATGTCTACTCTATTTTAGTGTTGGCGCGTTTGGTGCGCACTCGTAGCTCTTCAAACGGTTGTGGGCTCGTGTCCGGGTTGCCATTCTATTTTTTTTTTTTTCTACTTTTTGGACCTCAATGGGGCTAATTTTGTTTCACACAATCTCTAACCTAAGCTAAAATAACGAGCTCGAACCCTTATTTCGGCTTAAAAAATAGTATAAAAAACATAATCATTTGTAGTTAGTAAAAGAATAATGTTCCTACATTTCATCAATTATGGTACACATAGACGTGGCGACTTTGGTGCGCACTCGTAGCTCTTCAAACGGTTGCGGGTTCGTGTCCGGGGTTGCCATTCTATTTTGTTTTTTTTTTTCTATTTTTTGGAACTCAATGGGGCTAATTTTTAGGGTTCCGTAACTCAAAAGTTAAAAAAAGGAACCCTTATAAGATCACTTTCTTGTCCGTCTGTCCGTCTGTCCGTCTGTCCGTGTGTCACCACCGATTTTCTCAAGAACGGGTGGACCTAGCAAGTTGAAATTTATACGAAATACTAAGGTCTATGGTCCCTATTAGATGTATTAAAATAAAGGTCCTGAGTCCACACAATAAAAAGATATGGGCAAATTTAGATTTTCACGAAAACTTGTAAGTACCAAAATTTACCTTAATTTTCAACTTTTTTTATTTTTCAGAATTTTTCCTTTACTTGATCTATAAGACCTTGCTTTTGACAAAAATTGACAAATCTAGGTCAACCGGAAGTACCCCATAGGTTTTGGGTCGAAAACCTAAATGGTAGTTTCAGTTGACCTAGAATTACGAAATTTGGCAAAAGGCCAGGTCTTACAGCACAAATAAAGGTAAAATTCCAAAAAATAAAAAAAGATGGAAATTAAAGGGTGTCCCCATACATGCATAGTTGAGCCAATTAAAATAGACCTCTGAGTTGTATGAGCGGTCATACAATTTAGAGGCCTAGCTTAATTAGCACCTACCTTTTAAGACAAACTAATGAAAAACAGATTGTACTTATACTTCTGGAGTACGGAACCCTCGGTGCGCGAGTCTGACTCGCACTTGACCGGTTTTTTTTTCACACAATCTCTAAACTAAGCTAAAATAACGAGCACGAACCCTTATTTCGGCTTAAAAAATAGTATAAAAACATAATCATTTGTAGTTAGTAAAAGAATAATGTTCCTACATTTCGTCGATACTGGTACTAGAGATTAAAATTGCCGAAAGTTTCGGAAACTTTCCGGGAAACTTTCCAATATTGCCGGCAACTTTGGCAATATTGCCCGGAAAATTGCCAAAGTTGCCAAATTTCATAGGTTTTTTCAAATGTCATTTTCTATGACTATGAGCACATGAGGTTAAAAGTATTAGTATGTTCAGAATTAATACTAGTTAAACTTCATATAATATTGTTCATTATAATCAATTTCTAATTAATGATTAAAATATGAGAAGATAAAGTAAAATTACGACAATGGCTACTTCGGGATAACTGAACCCATGACTTTTTAAGCAATTCACTTATAATTTTTGTATGCATAGAAACAGGATATTGATACCTAATTTATTAGATATTAATTAAATGTGTACTATAATTATATTCAAACTAAATGATGCGCCGCGACTTCGTCCGAATGGATTCAAGTTCCATCTCCCGTTGATCTCGTGGGAACTCTTTGATTTCCCCGGATAAACAGAAGCCTATGTCGGTCTACAGGTTACAAGTTATCGTTGTGCAAAATTTCGTCAAGATAGGTTCAGCAGTTAAGTCGTGAAAAGGTATTAACCTATATGCATATTGTTCCTCGTATCAACATTTTTAATTTTTTTACCCAGCAATCCTAAATATTTCCGGAACAAAAAGTAATCTATAGTACTTTTCAGGTCCACAATTATATCCATGCAAAAAAACAGGTAGATCCGTTGCTATGTTGTGGCGTGATTGAAGGACAAACCAACAAACATACACACTTTCGCAATTATAACATTGGTTGGGATTATTTCGACACTTATTTAGCTTGATGTGTTACTTACTGATTTTGAAAAGCCTATTAAGATTAATTAACTGATGTCTGATAGTGCTAAAATTGCTGAATGTGCCGTTGGATCGGAATGTAGGGTGAATGCTCCATAAGTCGACACTTTAACGGTTGTGTTACGTTTAAAAATTCGTAGACGTGTCAAACTAAGCAATTTCAGTACAATTTTTCTCTCTCTAATAAGTACTTAATGCTTATGATTTTTGAGTCAAGTATTAATACCTTTTGGGGCTTTTTGAATAAAGAAGTATTTTTTTAATTTACCTATTTAAAAAAAAGTACTAATTTGCCTAAGATCGGCACCTTTGTGCTTTTCCAGCATTTGTGTTCTCAAAGTTGACCCTCAAATTGTATTTTACCCGCGACTTCGTCCGCGTAAATTTATGTTTTTCTTAATATTTATAGGAACCTTTCCTCGTTTTCATTTTATTTTTCCGCCAAAAAATACCCTTCTCCAAAATTAATAGAATTTTTGAATATAGACAATAGATAATAGAAGCAATTTTTTAAATAGATAACTAGCTTCCACCCGCGGCTTTGCCCGCGTGAATTTCGGTTTTTCACAAATCCCGAGGGAATCATGGATTTCCGGTTCCCGTTCTCGCTCCCTTTTCCATCATTTATACCTACATTTTGCTATAGTAATCTACCTATATGTGTAGCTATCGATTTTTAGATTTAGATTTAAAAACCCCCGACATTCGACATTTTGTGATGGCGGCCATCTTGGATTTGCATAGTGCTATTCTACTAGTCAAGCTCTTTCATTTAATACCCATATTAAGGGAGTTGTGAAAAAATATGTAATCCGCCATTTTGGAGCGGCAGCCATCTTGAATCGATTTTCATCAAACATAGCTAACAACACTCTCGACTAATTCACCTTTCCAACAAAAAAACCGCATTCAAATCGGTCCACCCGTTTGAGTGCTACAGGGGAACAGACACATTCACACACACACACAGAGACAATTTTTAACTGGTTCACCGATATCTCTGAGATTACTGGACTGAAGTCGGTTTAATTGCACTAATATTATAAAGGCGAAAATTTGTGTTTAACATCAAAGGCAGGAACGATGTGAAATGTCTAATTTTAAACTGGTTTTTTTTAATTGAAATAATTTGTGTGTGTGTGTGTGCGCACGTGCGTGCGTGCGTGTGCGTGTGCGTGTGTGTGGGTGTATATATTTGTTACTCTTTAACGCCGCAACTACTAAACCGATTCACCTGAAATTTGGAATAAAGATATATTATGCCCTGACTTAACACATAGGCTTTATCTTTTTATCCTTGAAAAAAACCACAGTTTCCATGGGATTTAAATAATACCGAAATCTATAGCTACAGCTATAGGTAGATTAATATAGCAAACTTCCTTGAAAGTAAGTATAAAGGTTGGACAAGTATTACTTAAAAATTTAAAACCCCCTACAGTCGCCATTTTGTGGCGGCGGCCATCTTGGATTTTCATAGTGCTATTCTACTAGTAAAGGCCTTTCATTTGATACCCATATTAAGATAGTTGTGAAAAAATATATAATCCGCCATTTTGTAGCGACGACCATCTTGGATCGATTTTCATCAAACATAGCTAACAACACTCTCAACTAATTCACCTTTCAAACAAAAAAAAACCGCATTCAAATTGGTTCACCCGTTTGAGCGCTACGGGGGAACGGACAGACACACACACACACATACACACACACACATCAAACTTATAACACCCTGTCGTTTTTGAGTCAGGGGTTAAAAAGCGAGCGGGAAAGGGAACCGGAAATCCACGATTCCCTCAGGATTTGTGAAAACCGAAATTTACGCGGGCGAAGCCGGGAGTAGAAGCTAGTTTATTCTAAAATATAGCATTGTATGTGTTATCACTTAGCACAATGTGGTATTGCTATTAGGCTTCATCATCATCATCATGATCAACCCATTACCGGCTCACTACAGAGCACGGGTCTCCTCTCAGAGTGAGAAGGGTTTTGGCCATAGTCTACCACGCTGGCCAAGCGGATTGGCAGACTTCACACACCTTTGAGAACGTTATGGAGAACTCTCAGGCATGCAGGTTTCCTCACGATATTTTCCTTCACCGTTAAAGCAAGTGATATTTAAATATTTAAAACGCACATAACTCCGAAAAGTTAGAGGTGCGTGCCAGGGATCGGACCCACGACCTCCGATTAGAAGTCGGTCGTCCTAACCACTAGGCTATCACAGCTTAACCACTAGGCTATCACAGCTTATTATTATCACAGCTATTAGGCTTAGTTTTACATAATTAATCAAACATTAGGCTGTGAGCATAATCACCTTACTAAGCTTAACCCATTCATACGTGGAAACTATCTTATATACGCATATACATACATTCTTATATACAAAAAGAGATAACCATAATGATGTAGGAAATAAAAAAAATACGATTTGTCGAAAAAAGTTATGGGTTTATCAATCCCGAATTATCATCTTCAACTTATTTTTAATTTTTAATTTATCAGTAATAAAATAAGCGTGAAAATAAAAGTTTTTCATTAGGTTTTATAGATAAGCGAAAGAACTAACACCCTATAGGCTGCTTTTTCATCTAATTAAACAATTATGGACATAAAATGTAATTTTCTATTTACACGTTTTTTGCCAAAGTTGCTGGGAAAATTCCCAAAGTTGCCGGCAGTTTTGGCAACTTTCGGAATATTGCCGGCAATTTTCATCACTAACTGGTACACATAGACGTGGCGACTTTGGTGCGCATTCGTAGCTCTTCAAACGGTTGCGGGTTCGTGTCCGGGGTTGCCATTCTATTTTGTTTTTTTTTTCTATTTTTTGGACTCAATGGGGCTAATTTTTTTCACACAATCTCTAAACTAAGCTAAAATAACGAGCACGAACCCTTATTTCGGCTTAAACAAGTATAAATTTAAAATTTAAAAAACCCCCGACATTCGCCATTTTGTGGTGGCGGCCATCTTGAATTTGCATAGTGCTATTCTACTAGTCAAGCCCTTTCATTTGATACCCATATTGAGGGTGTTGTGGTAAAATATGTAATCCGCCATTTTGTAGCGGCGGCCATAATTTTGGTCCGATTTTCATCAAACATAGCTAACAACACTCTCGACTAATTCACCTTTCAAACAAAAAAAACCGCATTCAAATCGGTCCACCCGTTTAAGCGCCACAGGGGAACAGACAGACACACACACACACACACACACACACACACACACACACAGACACGTCAAACTTATAACACCCCGTCGTTTTTGCGTCGGGGGTTAAAAATAGTATAAAAACATAATCATTTGTAGTTAGTAAAAGAATAATGTTCCTACATTTCGTCGATACTGGTACACATAGACGTGGCGACTTTGGTGCGCATTCGTAGCTCTTCAAACGGTTGCGGGTTCGTGTCCGGGGTTGCCATTCTATTTTGTTTTTTTTTTTCTATTTTTTGGACTCAATGGGGCTAATTTTTTTCACACAATCTCTAAACTAAGCTAAAATAACGAGCACGAACCCTTATTTCGGCTTAAAAAATAGTATAAAAACATAATCATTTGTAGTTAGTAAAAGAATAATGTTCCTACATTTCGTCGATACTGGTACACATAGACGTGGCGACTTTGGTGCGCACTCGTAGCTCTTCAAACGGATGCGGGTTCGTGTCCGGGGTTGCCATTCTATTTTGTTTTTTAAAAGCAAAAAGATACTGTGCAGTATTTAATTGTTTAAATACGGATCGTGATCGAAATTTAACTTTTTTTTGGTTGCCTAAAGACGCTGACAGATAAAATCTACTTTGATTGGATTACATCATGTTCCTATTTGAAATGAAATTAATTCAAACTACAAACCCTTTCTCCCCTTGTTGAACAAAGTACTATTCCAATACCCTAAAAGTATTTAAAAGTACAATATAAAGACATTTTTCATCTCGTCGTTTCATTCGAGTTGCATTTCATTTGTCGTATTCATTTACGAACTTAGACTAAGAGCCCTACGCAAAATATTGACGGTGATACTATAGGTGATACCTATGGAATTGTTTTCAACTTTAAAGGAAGTTTGCGAATCCATATTGCGAATTTCTTGCTTGGAAATAAATAAATAAATAATTTTAAAAATAAAATAATATTTTGCAATATTGCAGTAAAACTGTAGGTGCAAGTTAAAAAATATTGAGTTAGTATTCGGTGAGTACTATTCACACTCAGCACACATTTAGGTACTAGCTGATACCCGCGGGTTTGCTCGCGCCTTAGTTTTTGATTTTAGAAACTGATATCGGTTTTTAACTGAAGAATAATTTTTATAGAATTAGTAGTTTTCACAAAATTTCAAGATGTGTAACCAGCGCCAGTAATGACGTTGTAATTATAATATAGTATACATATAGCTATAATGCCGAATATCGTTCAAATTCATTCAATATGGTAACTAGACGGACAAGAAAATAAAAATTATAAAAAAAATGGTCTTGTATCGTTCATAATGCCTAAGTAATAATGCCCCCTAAGTGAGGTCGCGTGATTTTATGCCTGTGTTATTCTGAGTCTTCAGCTATCTACATACCAAATTTCATCGTAATCGGTTCTGTAGTATTTGCGTGAAAGAATAATAAACATCCATCCATCCATCCATCCATACATACATACACACATACATCTATACATCCATACATACATACATACATACATCCATACATACGTACGTACATACATGCATACATACATCCATACATCCATACACACTCACAAACTTTCGCCTTTATACGGGGGCTATCTCAAAAACTTAACCAGTTAGTAATATGAAATTGCGGTATATTATGTAACCCATATACTGTATTTATTAAACAATAAATACTGAAAACAACGATTCATAAAGTACTTACTTACCTACTTAATTTTTACGCTGTGACCTAGGCTGTGACCAAAACAAACGAACATTTTTTGGGTTTTTCTTTCACGGTTTGTTGTGATGTCTAGCTCGGAAATATTTCTTACGCCCATAATAATTATGTACGGAACCCTAAAAGAGCGAGGCCCGACTCGCACTTGGCCAGTTTTTTATTATTAATGTGATGTGAGATGTCAGTTCGAATTGGCGACATCTATTGGATATTAAATGAACGTCTTCAAGGGTGCAGATCTCGCCTGCCCTGAACTGCGTCTCCTCTAGATTTTAGTATGAAATTTAAAAGTTCGACGCTAGATGGCAATGTCTACTCTATTTAGTGTTGGCGAGTTTGGTGCGCACTCGTAGCTCTTCAAACGGTTGTGGGTTCGTGTCCGGGTTGCCATTCTATTTTGTTTTTTTTTTCCTATTTTTTGGACCTCAATGGGGCTAATTTTGTTTCACACAATCTCTAAACTAAGCTAAAATAACGAGCACGAACGAATAATTCGGCTTAAAAAATAATATAAAAACATAATCATTTGTAGTTAGTAAAAGAATAACGTTCCTATATTTCGTCGATACAGGTACACATAGACGTCGCGACTTTGGTGCGCACTTGTAGCTCTTCAAACGGTTGCAGGTTGCCATTCTATTTTGTTTTTTTTTTTTTCTATTTTTTTGACCTCAATGGGACTATTTTTTTTCACACAATCTCTAAACTAAGCTAAAATGACGAGTACGAACCCTTAGGGCATTTGTGCACTTATTCGTTTTCGATTCGTTTTCGTGTTTCGTGAAAACACGATTCGACATAGCCTTCCTTATAACTGTATGGGCGTTTGTGCACTTACTCGTTTTCGATTCGTTTTCGTGTTTATATATTCGTGAATTCTTCACATCGAATCGTTTTAAAATAAGGACGCGAGTGGAATGGTGTGTGGAAAGAGGGCAGAGATGAGTCCTGATGTTGTGAGGTATTTGGAAAACATAGGTAGGTATTTGCATTTCTTGAATTCCAACAAAACATGATTCAACGCAGTTGATTAT
Source organism: Melanargia galathea (assembly GCA_920104075.1). NCBI lineage: Eukaryota > Metazoa > Arthropoda > Insecta > Lepidoptera > Nymphalidae > Melanargia > Melanargia galathea. Next base: position 7,893,244 of record OV049870.1, read on the forward strand.
TATTAAAAATTAATACCTACTTAGTTTGGCATTAAAATAAATCGTTTGTTTCATTCAAATTAGTTTTACTTCGAGTAAAATACCTAAATATTGTAGTATAATCAAAATTTCCATACCTGTGGTTGGTAGTCAAAAACTATCAGCAAAATATGAACATTTCATAAAAAATATCATTTCTGATACTTAGTTGTTACTGTTTTCTTACAAGAGCGTAATGTCCACTTGGGATGTTCACAAAATATATGACGTATGCTTAGATAATTTTGATACTAACCGTACCGTGTGAAATATTCATAATCACTTACCTTAGTGTTACTGCCAGCATTTTTTCTGGAGTTATGCATTCTCTAATACGTGTGTCTTGCCGAGGAATCTTTTTTTTATATGACACAATATGAAATCGAAAGTAGCAACATTCTTTCGATAGTAATTAAAAAAAGTTTTTTCATGATGTCATGTCATGTCATTAAGTGATGATCGCCTACGAATGTATAAGAGAAGTGCGAAAAGCTGACGACGATTAAATGCAGCACACATTATGAACACGGTTTTATCTACGAAATGCTTAAAACGTATAGTGAAATCACGATTAAGTGCACAAATGTCATTCGTGAATTTCGTATACGTTTTTATATTTTTTTCACACAATCTCTAAACTAAGCTAAAATAACGAGCACGAACCCTTATTTCGGCTTAAAAAATAGTATAAAAACATAATCATTTGTAGTTAGTAAAAGAATAATGTTCCTACATTTCGTCGATACTGGTACACATAGACGTGGCGACTTTGGTGCGCACTCGTAGCTCTTCAAAACGGTTGCGGGTTCGTGTCCGGTGTGGCCATTCTATTTTGTTTTTTTTTTTCTATTTTTTGGACCTCAATGGGGCTAATTTTTAGGGTTCCGTAACTCATAAGTTAAAAAAAGGAACCCTTATAAGATCACTTTCTTGTCCGTCTGTCCGTCTGTCCTTCTGTCCGTCTGTCCGTCTGTCCGTGTGTCACCACTGATTTTCTCAAGAACGGGTGGACCTAGCAAGTTGAAATTTTACCAAATACTAAGGTCTATGGTCCCTATTAGATGTATTAAAATTAAGGTCCTGAGTCCACACAATAAAAAGATATGGGCAAGATTTTCACGAAAACTTGTAAGTACCAAAATTTACCTTAATTTTCAACGTTTTTTATTTTTCAGAATTTTTCCTTTACTTGATCTATAAGACCTTGCTTTTGACAAAAATTGACAAATCTAGGTCAACCGGAAGTACCCCATAGGTTTTGGGTCGAAAACCTAAATGGTAGTTTCAGTTGACCTAGAATTACGAAATTTGGCAAAAAGCCAGGTCTTACAGCACAAATAAATGTAAAATTCCAAAAAATAAAAAAAGATGGAAATTACAGGGTGTCCCCATACATGCATAGTTGAGCCAATTAAAATAGACCTCTGAGTTGTATGAGCGCTCATACAATTTAGAGGCCTAGCTTAATTAGCACCTACCTTTTAAGACAAACTAATGAAAAACAGATTGTACTTATACTTCTGGAGTACGGAATCCTCGGTGCGCGAGTCTGACTCGCACTTGACCGGTTTTTTTTTTTCACACAATCTCTAAACTAAGCTAAAATAACGAGCACGAACCCTTATTTCGGCTTAAAAAATAGTATAAAAACATAATCATTTGTAGTTAGTAAAAGAATAATGTTCCTACATTTCGTCGATACTGGTACACATAGACGTGGCGACTTTGGTGCGCACTCGTAGCTCTTCAAACGGTTGCGGGTTCGTGTCCGGGGTTGCCATTCTATTTTGTTTTTTTTTTTTCTATTTTTTGGACCTCAATGGGGCTAATCTTGTCTCACACAATCTCTAAACCAGGTATGGGCAACCTTTGGAAAGTTGCGGGCTAAACTTGTGGATGGAAACAGAAGTCGCGGGCCGTAGATACAACATATTTTTTTTTGGTTGTGAAAAAACATGCGGTTTGTTTTTAACCCCCGACGCAAAAACGACGGGGTGTTATAAGTTTGACGTGTCTGTGTGTGTGTGTGTGTGTGTGTGTGTGTCTGTCTGTTCCCCTGTGGCGCTCAAACGGGTGGACCGATTTGAATGCGGTTTTTTTTGTTTGAAAGGTGAATTAGTCGAGAGTGTTCTTAGCTATGTTTGATGAAAATCGGTCCAAGATGGCCGCCGCTACAAAATGGCGGATGATATATTTTTTCACAACTCCCTTGATATGGGTATCAAATGAAAGGGCTTGACTAGTAGAATAGCACTATTGCAAATTCAAGATGGCCGCCGCCACTAAATGGCGAATGTCGGGGGTTTTTTAAATTTTCAATTTACACTTGTATTAACATAATATATAAAGTGTAAATACTAAAGTTACATAATCAATTTATCATGTGATTAAGTTTTTACTTAATTAAACTTAAAATTCAGCAGAAATTTATTTAATGTGTTCCGCGGGCCGGACCTAATGCCGAAGCGGGCCGCTTCCGGCCCGCGGGCCGGGCGTTGCCCATACATGCTCTAAACTAAGCTTAAATGACGAGTACGAACCCCTAATTAGATTTAAAAAAGTATAAAAATATTATAGACCGTATATTGTTTATTTAGTAAAACAGTCGGTTTAATTTTTCTTTTTTAAGTACATATCTACATTAAGTAGCGTGTTAAAAATAAAATCAGCTGTTTAGGTTTAGCTACGGTCTACGAACCATAATTTGTATGTAATAGATATAGGCAAGGGCGTCGCCAGGTAGGGGCAGGGGGGGGCAGCTGCCCCCCCTAGAGATTTGAGAAAATATAAATATGTAGTTTGAAAAGAAAATTCAGATTTTTTAATATGTTGTTAGGACCACTACCAGTAGTCTCCAATTTTGCAGTTTCGGAAGACATTTTGCAGCACTTGAAAAATATGACTGGCCTATTTACACTTTTCGCATACTATAATATCATCAACTTGCCCCCCCATTGGCCAGCGGCTGGCGACGCCCTTGGATATAGGTACTTCGCGTGGAAAGTACACTTGCAGTTACCACTTACCAGTATGCTTAGTTCCACTTTGCAGCGCTCCAAAAGGTTCGTATACTATTGATCGAATCACAATGATTTCAGAGTAAAATGAACTTAAAAAGGCTTATAATAAGGTTTGAGTTCGCCGTTATTATATTCAGGATTCAAAAACAGCCAGCGCCCCAAGCAGAAATGTTGTAAAATAAATACCTAAGTATTCGAACTATTGAATTGAATAAATATAATTGAAATTGAAAATACTATTGAAAAAAATAAGAGCGTTTGGATTTATTTTGCTCTGAAGTCATTGTGTGACGATGATACTCGAATTTCGATCATCGTTGCCACTATAGTGCAGTCAAATTTGACTCCAAAAGTGGCTAAAATCGCAAACGAACGGCTAGTTCTGATTTTTTAATATGTTGTTAGGACCACTACCAGTAGTGTAAATTCAATTTTGCAGCTTCGAAAGACCTGTGCTAACTTTGCAGCACTCGAAAAACCGCGAAATTTTCGCACTACTTTTGGTTTTTTCAATATAAGTCCTAAACTATGGATTTAAAAAAAAAATATTTTCTATACGTTTTTAAAGAAGATTAAAATTGCTACAATTTAAGTCCAAAACTAGCTCTTTAAATTCAATATTTGCTGAGATACAGCTCTCCAAAAATTGACAATTAATTCCGAAAAAGTGAAATTTTAAGATTTGGTCAATTTTAAACCCCGATATCGGGGAAAATACTCATTTTACGGATAAAGTTAATTGAAAAGATGTTGTAGTAAATATAATTAGCTTTAATTTAAACACTAAACGACGTCTGTAGCCCATATAGTTTACTTATAAATCCTAAAAGTTTAAAAAATGGGAAAATTGCAGTTTTCTCTTCAGTTTGTTTTGACTGTAGTTTGAAAGAAAAAAACCATGTACACCCACAAGAAATATGTATTAAAACTATTACTAAGTATTTATATTTAGTATTTATAATGTTATTTATTCAAGAAAAAAAATATTTATATTATTATTGATATTTATTGATTTTTATGAAACATATTAACCTGTATTAAAGGGACATTATGAGTTCCGAGCAATATAAGTCGTAAACTACGCATTTTTTTAAATATTTTCTATACATTTTTAAAGTAAACTAAAATTGCTACAATTTGACACCAGAACCAGTTCTGTAACTTCAATAAATTTATGTTCTGTAAATTCATGGACGTCAGTTCTGTAAATTCATGGACGTCACGGATGCGTCTGCGACGGTTTAAGCTGTTACGAATTTTAATTGAAATAAAATAAAATATTACGATTCCAAGTGTTCTACTGTGTTGTGAGTAAAGCATAGACTTCGATTCAGTAGTGAAAGTATTTTGGTGCTTAGATTTGTACTAAAAGGGGCGTAAAACGGCAATTAATTCAATACACCAAGTGCAATTATTACTTTATAAAAGTGGGTAGTTCAAGAAGTGGCTCGTTGAATTTAATAAATAATCACTGTTGCGAACTATTACAACGACACCTACCGGCTGTGCTGCAAACAACTATTTAGAAGCCACCTAGCGGCGCTTGCACGGACTACGTTAGGATAATCAATACGCAGGTTCAGTATGGCGAAGTGCCGCGGGTGTGGTAAATTTCTGTCACCGCTAGGTGCCGCCCTATGTGCGTGCTCCGCGATTTATCACAAGGCGTGCGTCGCAATTCCGGAAGATAAACAAACTCCTTCAGGTTGGATATGCCCAGAGTGTAAATGCAAACTTCCAAAAACGGACAATACCGCAACCCCTGTGAAAGGCACTGAAACTAATATTTCAATTTCCTTAGATAAAAACATTACTATGGAAAATGTTGCCAGCCAAAGTACCGATCCTTTGATCTCCATGAGCCCAGAGATTCAAAGTCTCAATGACACAGCACACGATATTACCCAGCCATTTAGTGTGGATCTAGGACTGGAAATTCGTTTGTTTCGGGATGAACTACGCCAAGTTAGGCAGGAATTTAAAGAGTTTCGTCAAGAAATTTTTGACTTGCGCAGTGTACTATCTACATCGAACGATCGGCTCGACAGCTTAGAGAAAAGAATTAATGCGCTTGAAAGTCAAAAGGAAGCAAACGAATCTGATTCCAAAGTGAGTGCTTTGGAGCGGACTATCGCCCAACTTAAGCTAGATATCAATGACTGAGAGCAGGACATATTACAGTCAGATATCGAGATATCAAATCTGCCCGAGTTAGCAGGCGAAAATCCAACCCAAACTTTCATGGTTTTGGCGACAAAGCTAGGTGTGCCACTTAAACATGAAGAAGTTGTGTTTGCTGAAAGGATTGGTAAAATGGTCGAAGCAAACAAAGGCGAGATTAAAAGAAGTCGGCGTTTAGTGGTGCGGCTGTCGAGGCGCCAGTTGCGGGACGAACTTATTCAGAGCGCTAGAGTGAGGCGTGGGGCTACATCGGCAGACCTCGGCATAGACCTTCCGCCACGACGTTTTTACGTCAATGAACGACTCACTCCGGTAAACAGGAAACTTTTTTATTCCACCCGCGAAGCAGCTAGAAACCAACAATGGAAGTTTACGTGGACTAAGAGAGGCAGAATATATACCCGGCAAGGAGAAGGAAAACCGGTCCATACCATCCGCTCTGATGACGATTTGGCACGTGTTTTTGGCTCTGCTTCCGTTGGAAGTGCTAGCGAGGATAGAGACTAACAGCCGCACGTCACAAAGGTGCCCTTGTAGTTCATTTTATTCCATTATAATGTGTGTAATACTAAGAAAGCTATATATTGTTACAGTTGATCACCGACAAAAAGTATTGTTCTTAATGTTAATAGAAGAAAAAATTGATGTTTTACTATATTCGTCATTAATTAGAATTATTTTTTTAAGACTAATCATTCGCGTGTATGTCATGTTGTACTTTATTTTCTTATGTTTATATTTTACACGAATACAAAAAAATATGTTATTATCATTTTGTCGCTACATATTTATTTTTCAGGGTCTTACCAGTTTTTGTTTCCAGTCCTTCTATTTTGTAACATTATGTTGTGCTCCAGCAGAGTCAGCCTACCTAAATTATAAGATTAATAATAATTTGTTGAACTATATGATAGAGATGACTCTATACAAGCATAGGCAAAAATAAAAAATTGTTTAAAGTTGGACTTTTCAACGCTGGATCGCTAGGAACACGACACGATGAGTTTGTGGTGGCTCTGGAAAACTTAAGTATCGATATTTTAGCGATAAATGAAACATGGATTCGGAAGGGGCAAGATGACCGTGCTCCTGTCGTACCAGGTTATAGATTAAGACATATCCCTCGACCTCTTAATATACGTGGTGGTAGAGGCGGTGGGGTGGGGTTTTATGTAAGACAGGGCCTTAATGTGCGAACTTATCAGCATCCTGTCTCAAACAATGTTGAACAGATGTGGCTAGGGACAACCGTCAATAAACGCTGTTTAATTATTGGAACTGCTTATAGACCCCCTTGGCTTGATATAAATGATTTTTTTGATGCAATCACACAATCAGTATCTTCGTTTGGTAATGCAGACTATGTAATCCTATTGGGAGACTTTAACATTAATCTGTTGAAAGGAGATGATAGTAAAACAAAACTATTTTGCGAGTTTTTACACTACACAAATTTAAAGCAACTGGTTAATGAACCAACGCATTTTACGGATCAAAGCAGTACACTTATCGACGTGATTTGTACAGACTCACACATACAGGAGGTTAAAGTGACTCACATTCCTGAACTTGGTAATCATGCGATAGTTTCAGCCATCTTAAACTTAAAAATAGACAAAGCCCTGCCAAAATGGATAAATATAAGATCCTTAAAAAACATTATTATCGAAAATTTTAATAGGGACCTGAACAATATACCTTGGAATTCTCTTGATAGTAAAAATAATGTGAATGAAATTGTACATGAATTTAATAGGATAGTGGTAGATTTATTCAATTTACATGCGCCTTTACAAAAAGTTAGATTAAAAGAGCGCCATCCATGGATAACTGATGTTGTAAAACTTATGATAAAACTTAGAAATGAAAGTCATGAACGGTCAAAAGTAACTGGGCTTGAGACTCATAAAAAACAGTATAAAGATATGAAATCTTTAGTCACACATGCTTTGGAAGCGGAAAAGAAAGCTTTTTATGAAACCTATATTAATGCATATATTAATTCTCCAACTTTACTATGGCGAAATCTAAAGAAATCATCTCTTATAATAGACAAGAAAAAAACTAAAGAACTCCCAGCTATGTTAAACGATCCTAATATAATTAATAAACATTTTCTTGATATACCAGGCGATAGTATAGTATCATTATCAGATCTTACTTATTTTGAGTATCACCGGCATGGAACTTCACAGTTTGTGCTGCAGCCAGTTGATGAAATTATAGTTGCTAAGGTTATTCAGGATTTGAAATCTAATGCTCAAGGTGTGGATGAAATATCTCTTCAGATGTTATTACTGACATTGCCTCAAACTTTAAATATTATCACTTCGATAGTCAATAAGTCTATAACAACATCTACATTCCCTGATGCATGGAAAGTAGCCAAAATCATGCCTCTTCCTAAATGTAATAACCCCCTTAGTTTTAAAGACTTGCGACCAGTCAGTCTTCTGCCATGCATATCGAAAATTCTAGAAAAGGTCGTGGCTTATCAGGCAACTAAATACATTGAAGAAAATAAAATTTTACCAACTTTCCAGTCAGGATTTAGGAAAGGACATAGCACAACAACTGCAACTTCAACTGTAGTAGATGACATCCTGACAGCACAGGATCAGGGCAAGGGTACCTTACTAGTTCTTCTGGATTTTTCTAGAGCGTTTGACTGTATAAACACGGCTTTTCTTCTGTCTAAAATGTCATATTATGGGTTCGATATCCCAACTGTAAAGTGGTTTGATAGCTACCTAAGCAATAGAGCACAGTTCGTTGAAGTCAGGAACAATGATGGCACACTCTCAACCTCCGATCTGTCTCCTTTAACTAGAGGCGTTCCCCAAGGGTCGATTCTTGGCCCTTTGCTGTTTGCGATTTATACGGCCGATATTACGAATAGTATTAAGCATTGCTTATATCATCTTTATGCTGATGACACGCAACTCTATATTTCCTTCGATCCTGTAGACACGGTGGCAGCTACACTTAAACTTAATTCTGACTTAGAACAAATACGTTTATGGGCAAAAAGGAATTGCTTAGTCCTTAATCCTGTTAAGTCTCAGTGTATGGTACTGGGCTCTAAAACTATTGTCAATAAAATAAATTTGCTTAATCCGACAATAAAAATTAATAATAGTATTATTGAAAAAGTCGAGGAAGCTCGTAATTTGGGAGTTGTTTTTGACACCGCACTGCGCTTCGAAACCCACGTCCTTAATTCTGTCCGCAATAGCTTATATCGCTTAAAATTGCTTTATAAATTGAGGCCCTATATTAGTGTAAAGTTAAGAATACGTCTGTGCGAATCGCTTGTTTTATCAAGACTGAATTATGCTGACACTGTTTATGGGCCTCGACTCTTAAGCAGGACTGTAAAGATTATTCAGCGGGTCCAAAATGCCTGTGCCAGGTTCTGCTTCAACATTCCTCCTCGCTCACATGTCACTCCTTATATTAACGAAGCAAACATTTTAAAAATGGAAGCACGCAGAAAACTGCATCTTGCCACTTTACTTTTTGGGGTGCTTAAGAGCGGTATCCCAAAATACTTGCGTGAGAAACTTATGTGGTTAACTGATAGGTCAGCACGCATTAAGCGAGACTTTTACCTGTCTTTATTGGCTACGCCGAGGCATAGTACGGCCGCATTTAAGGGAAGTTTTAAGTTTGCCGCAACTAAGTGCTGGAATGACTTACCACCACCAGTACGATCACTAAAATCATCCAAGTCGTCTTTTAAAAATAAATTAAAAACTTATCTTTTAAATCAACAAAAAAATATAAATTAATCGTTCCAGCACTTAGGGTACGTTCTCGCTGTCTACGGACAACGGTTGTATTTGTGATACTGTTTTTGTGTTTTGCGCTATTGTTTACCTATGTATTTTCATTTTCATTTTTATTTTATTTTTTATTTTTATTTGTACTTCGCTTTTTTTTTTCTCTTTTCATTTAATTTTAATTAAGCAGTAGTAATTGATAGATAATTGTTGCATGGTGTATCCGTGATGACACCCAAGTAAGGCTCCCACTGAAAACCAGCGCTGCAGCTTGCTGCAGCACGATGCTGAGAGGGAGACCTGTATTTGATCACAGACAATAATTGTTCCTTTTATTTTAGATTTAGTTTTATTTTATTGTATATATTTTTTATTGTTAACTATATTTTATTTCTTTTCATTCTTGGTAATTAATTGTGTGATCAAATAAAATAATTTTCTTTCTTTCTTTCTTTCTTTCAATACTTGCCGAGATACAGCTCTCCTAAAATAGAACTTTTTCCAAAAAAATTGAAAATTTAAGATTTGGTCAATTTTCGACCGCCATCTTGAGGATAATACTCATTATAAGGGTAAAATTATAGTCAAAATGTTGTAGTAAATCTAATTAGCTTTAATTTAAGGGTGGAACGACGTCTCTAGGCCATATAGTTTACTCACAAACCTTAATGAACAATTATAACCAAAAATAATATCTTTGTAATGCAGGTTAATATGCTTCATAAATATCAATAAAATAAGATAAATAAATATTTTTTTTTTCATAAATAACATTATGAATACTATAATAATAGATTAAATGTACATTTCTTGTGGATGTTCATGGTTTTTCCTTTCAAGGTACTCACAAACCAAACTAAGCAGAGCAAATTTACGAAAATTGTTTTCCCATTTTTTGGACTTTTAAGATTTGTGAGTAAACTATATGTCCTAGAGATGTCGTATTACCCTTAAATTAAAGTTAATTAGATTTACTATAACATTTTTACCTATAATTCTACACATAAAATGAGTATTATCCCCAAGATCGCGGTCGAAAATTGACCAACTCTTAAATGTTCACTTTTTTTGAAAAAAGTTCAATTTTAGGAGAGCTGTATCTCGGCAATTATTGAAGCTACAGTGTGCTTAGTCTAAGATCGGAGCACTCGAAAACGAACTCGAAAACTATTGATCGATTATTTGAATGTATTGGCGAACTCAAACCTTAATACAAGCCATTTTAGGTCTATTTTACTCTGAAATCGATCAATAGTTTTCGAGTTCGTTTTCGAGTGCTCCGATCTTAGACTAAGCACTCAGAACTGGTTCTGATGTCAAACTGTAGCAATTTAGGTCTACTTTAAAAATGTATAGAAAATATTAAACAAAAATGCGTAGTTTACGACTTATATTGCTCGGAACTCATAATGTCATTTTAATACAGATTAATATGTTTCATAAAAATCAATAAATATCAATAATAATATAAATAATTTTTTTCTTGAATAAATAACATTATAAATACTTAATTTAAATACTTAGTAATAGTTTTAATACATATTTCTTGTGGATGTAGGTACATGGTTTTTTCTTTCAAATTACATTCAAAACAAACTAAGTAGAAAACTGCAATTTTCGCATTTTTTAAACTTTTAGGATTTGTAAGTAAACTATATGGGCTACAGACGTTGTTAAGTATTTAAATTAAAGCTAATTATATTTACTACAACATCTTTTCAATTAACTTTACTCGTAAAATGAGTATTTTCCCCGATATCGGGGTTTAAAATTGACCGAATCTTAAAATTTCACTTTTTTGGAATTAATTGTCAATTTTTGGAGAGCTGTATCTCAATAAATATTGAATTTAAAGAGCTAGTTTTGGTCTTAAATTGTAGCAATTTTAGTCTACTTTAAAAAAGTAGCGAAAAATATTTTTTTAGAAACGCATAGTTTAGGACTTATATTGAAAAACCCAAAAAAAGTGCAAAAATTTCGCGGTTTTTCGAGTGCTACAAAATTAGCACAGGTCTTTCGAAGCTGCAAAATTGAATTTAGACTACTGGTAGTGGTCCTAACAACATATTAAAAAATCAGAACTAGCCGTTCGTTTGCGATTTTAATGTCAAATTTGACTGGCGTACTATGTAAAAAGTGGAACTAAGCATACAGAACTTACAGGAAAGACTGTTTCAATGTAGCGCCAACTATGTTTATCGGAATAAATCTGCGGAACTTAGTCAAGATATTGCCATCTAGCGAGGAACTTTTGAACTTCGTATTAAAATAAGGAGAAAGCGCAAATCAGGACAGGCGAGGTCATCATTTTTGAAGACGTTTTGGTAAATTACGATAGATGTCGTCAATTCGTCCCACCGAAAATATTATTATTTTCTGTTTTTAACCGACTTCCAAAAAAGAGGAGGTTCTCAATTCGGCACGCATTGTTTTTAACCCCCGACGCAAAACCGACGGGGTGTTATAAGTTTGACGTGTCTGTTTGTGTGTCTGTGTGTGTGTGTGTGTGTGTGTGTATGTGTGTGTGTGTGTATCTGTCTGTTCCCCTGTGGCGCTCAAACGGGTGGACGGATTTGAATTTAGGGTTCCGTTTTTTAGGGTTCCGTACCCGAAGGGTAAAAACGGAGCCCTATTAATGTCACTCGGCTGTCTGTCTGTCTGTCTGTCTGTCCGTCTGTCCGCCGGTCACAGGTCTCTAGCTCGCAGACGAAATGAGTTACAAACCTGAAATTTTGGTATTTAGTGTAAAACGTTAACCCAAAATCAAATATTGAATGAGAAATTGAATTAAATTATTTTTCAGGGGGGCTCCCATACATGAAAAAGGAGCCGGAAAAAAAAATTTTTCTTTACCCTAGCTTGTGGGGTATCATTGTTTAGAGCTCATTAAGTAGAGTACAAATATATATTTTTTTAATTTTTATCTCAAAAAATAACGGAATGGGAGGCCATCAAAGTTGTCAGTTTTAGACCATTTTTGTGACGGGGGCTATCTCAAAAACTAAACTAGTTAGGAATATGATATTTCAGTATATTATGTACTATATGCTCTATTTAAACAACAAATACTGAAAACAACGATTTATTAAATAGTTTATAAGCTGTGACCAAAATAAACGAACATTTTTTTGGGTTTTTCTTTCACGGTTTGTTGCGATGTCTAGCTCGGAAATTAAATATTTCTTAGACCCAAAATATTATATTGTTCATAATTATGTACGGAACCCTGAAAGAGCGAGGCCCGACTCGCACTTGGCTGATTTTTTTATTATTAGTGTGATGTGAGATGTCATGTCAGTTCGAATTGGCGACATCTATTGGATATTAAATGAACGTCTTCAAGGGTGCAGATCTCGCCTGCCCTGAACTGCGTCTCCTCTAGATTTTAGTATGAAAAAAAGTTCGACGCTAGATGGCAATGTCTACTCTATTTAGTGTTGGCGAGTTTGGTGCGCACTCGTAGCTCTTCAAACGGTTGTGGGTTCGTGTCCGGGTTGCCATTCTATTTTTTTTTTTTTTCTCTTTTTTGGACCTCAATGGGGCTAATTTTGTTTCACACAATCTCTAAACTAAGCTAAAATAACGAGCACGAACGAATAATTCGGCTTAAAAAATAATATAAAAACATAATCATTTGTAGTTAGTAAAAGAATAACGTTCCTATATTTCGTCGATACAGGTACACATAGACGTCGCGACTTTGGTGCGCACTTGTAGCTCTTCAAACGGTTGCAGGTTGCCATTCTATTTTGTTTTTTTTTTCTATTTTTTTGACCTCAATGGGACTAATTTTTTTCACACAATTTCTAAACTAAGCTAAAATAACGAGCACGAACCCTTATTTCGGCTTAAAAAGTAGTATAAAAACATAATCATTTGTAGTTACTAAAAGAGTACTTAATGTTCCTACATTTCGTCGATACTGGTACACATAGACGTGGCGACTTTGGTGCGCACTCGTAGCTCTTCAAACGGTTGCGGGTTCGTGTCCGGGGTTGCCATTCTATTTTGTTTTTTATTTTTTTCTATTTTTTGGACCTCAATGGGGCTAATTTTTTTCACACAATCTCTAAACTAAGCTAAAATGACGAGTACGAACCCTTATTTCGGCTTAAAAAATAGTATAAAAACATAATCATATTTTGTAGTTAGTAAACAAAATAATGTTCCTACATTTCGTCGATACTGGTACACATAGACGTGGCGACTTTGGTGCGCACTCGTAGCTCTTCACAACGGTTGCGGGTTCGTGTCCGGGGTTGCCATTCTATTTTGTTTTTTATTTTTTTCTATTTTTTGGACCTCAATGGGGCTAATTTTTTTCACACAATCTCTAAACTAAGCTAAAATGACGAGTACGAACCCTTATTTCGGCTTAAAAAATAGTATAAAAACATAATCATTTGTAGTTAGTAAAAGAATAATGTTCCTACATTTCGTCGATACTGGTACACATAGACGTGGCGACTTTGGTGCGCACTCGTAGCTCTTCAAACGGTTGCGGGTTCGTGTCCGGGGTTGCCATTCTATTTTGTTTTTTTTTCTATTTTTTGGACGTCAATGGGGCTAATCTTGTCTCACACAATCTCTAAACTAAGTCAAAATGACGAGTACGAACCCCTAATTAGATTTAAAAAAGTATAAAAATATTATAGACCGTATAATATTGTTTATTTAGTAAAACAATTGTCGGTTTAAGTATCTACATTAAGTAGCGTGTTAAAAATAAAATCAGCTGTTTAGGTTTAGCTACGGTCGACGAACCATAATCTGTACCTATGTAATAGATATAGGTACTTCGCGTGGAAAGTACACCTGCAGTTACCACTTACCAGTATGCTTAGTTGCACTTTGCAGCGCTCCAAAAGGTACTATATACCTACTATTGATTGAATCACAATGATTTCAGAGTAAAATGGACTTAAAATGGCTTATAATAAGGTTTGAGTTCGCCATTATTATATTCAGGATTCAAAAACAGCCAGCGCCCCAAGCAGAAATGTTGTAAAATAAATACCTATTCGAACTATTGAATAAATATAATTGAAATTGAAAATACTATTGAAAAAAATAAGAGCGTTTGGATTTATTTTGCTCTGAAGTCATTGTGTGTCGATGATACTTACTCGAATTTCGATCATCGTTGCTACTATGTAAAAAGTGGGACTAAGCATATATGTAAAACTTACAGGAAAGACTGTTTCAATGTAGCGCCAGGCCTGTGTCACTCCGCGTGTAGGTATTAAAAACATACCTACAGGCGGCGGCCGTTGCGCAACGGCCAATCTAGTAGGCTGCCACAAGCGAAGAAAGACGCACGCTATTTGTTCGACCACGTTCAACTTTCTCGATAGTTGCAAGATGGACACAAAACGAAAAAAAGCAAAAAGATACTGTGCAGTATTTAATTGTTTAAATACGGATCGTGATCGAAATTTAACTTTTTTTTGGTTGCCTAAAGACGCTGACAGATAAAATCTACTTTGATTGGATTACATCATGTTCCTATTTGAAATGAAATTAATTCAAAATACAAACCCTTTCTCCCCTTGTTGAACAAAGTACTATTCCAATACCCTAAAAGTATTTAAAAGTACAATATAAAGACATTCTTCATCTCGTCGTTTCATTCGAGTTGCATTTCATTTGTCGTATTCATTTACGAACTTAGACTAAGAGCCCTACGCAAAATATTGACAGCGATACTATAGGTGATACCTATGGAATTGTTTTCAACTTTAAAGGAAGTTTGCGAATCCATATTATTGCGAATTTCTTGCTTGGAAATAAATAAATAAATACTTAATTTTAAAAATAAAATAATATTTTGCAATATTGCAGTAAAACTGTAGGTGCAAGATAAAAAATATTGAGTTAGTACCTATTCGGTGAGTACTATTCACACTCAGCACACATTTAGGTACTAGCTGATACCCGCGGGTTTGCTCGCTTCTTAGTTTTTAGGGTTCCGTACCCGAAGGGTAAAAAACGGAGCCCTATTAATGTCACTCGGCTGTCTGTCCGTCTGTCCGCCGGTCACAGGTCTCTAGCTCGCAGACGAAATGAGTTACAAACCTGAAATTTTGGTATTTAGTGTAAAACGTTAACCCAAAATCAAATATTGAATTAGAAATTGAATTAAATTATTTTTCAGGGGGGCTCCCATACATGAAAAAGGAGCCGGAAAAAAAAATTTTTTCTTTACCCTAGCTTGTGGGGTATCATTGTTTAGAGCTCATTAAGTAGAGTACAAATATATATTTTTTTAATTTTTATCTCAAAAAATAAGGGAATGGGAGGCCATCAAAGTTGTCAGTTTTAGACCATTTTTGTGACGGGGGCTATCTCAAAAACTAAACTAGTTGGGAATATGATATTTCAGTATATTATGTACTATATGCTCTTTTTAAACAACAAATACTGAAAACAACGATTTATTAAATAGTTTATAAGCTGTGACCAAAATAAACAAACATTTTTTTGGGTTTTTCTTTCACGGTTTGTTGCGATGTCTAGCTCGGAAATTAAATATTTCTTAGACCCAAAATATTATATTGTTCATAATTATGTACGGAACCCTGAAAGAGCGAGGCCCGACTCGCACTTGGCTGATTTTTGATTTTAGAAACTGATATCGGTTTTTAACTGAAGAATAATTTTTATAGAATTAGTAGTTTTCACAAAATTTCAAGATGTGCAACCAGCGCCAGTAATGACGTTGTAATTATAATATAGTATACATATAGTTATGATGCCGAATATCCTTCAAATTCATTCAATATGGTAACTAGACGGACAAGAAAATAAAAATTATAAAAAAAATGGTCTTGTATCGTTCATAATGCCTAAGTAATAATGCCCCCTAAGTGAGGTCGCGTGATTTTATGCCTGTGTTATTCTGAGTCTTCAGCTATCTACATACCAAATTTCATCGTAATCGGTTCTGTAGTATTTGCGTGAAAGAATAACAAACATCCATCCATCCATCCATCCATACATACATACATACATACATACATACATACATCTATACATCCATACATACATACATACATCCATACATACGTACGTACATACATACATACATCCATACACACTCACAAACTTTCGCCTTTATACGGGGGCTATCTCAAAAACTTAACCAGTTAGTAATATGAAATTGCGGTATATTATGTAACCCATATACTGTATTTATTAAACAATAAATACTGAAAACAACGATTCATAAAGTACTTACTTACCTACTTAATTTTTACGCTGTGACCTAGGCTGTGACCAAAACAAACGAACATTTTTTGGGTTTTTCTTTCACGGTTTGTTGTGATGTCTAGCTCGGAAATATTTCTTACGCCCATAATAATTATGTACGGAACCCTAAAAGAGCGAGGCCCGACTCGCACTTGGCCAGTTTTTTATTATTAATGTGATGTGAGATGTCAGTTCGAATTGGCGACATCTATTGGATATTAAATGAACGTCTTCAAGGGTGCAGATCTCGCCTGCCCTGAACTGCGTCTCCTCTAGATTTTAGTATGAAATTTAAAAGTTCGACGCTAGATGGCAATGGTAGCGATTCTGTTAAACACACTCTCTAACCTAAACTTAATTTTAGGTTTTCTTATTTTAGCTGCTCTATCTCTAAGTGGCATTCTAACTGTCACCTTCAACTAAATTTAAATACTCCAAAAGGCCTTCTAAAATGACGTTTAAGTTTAATAGTAAGTGTTGCCATGTAAGATAACAAGAACTGCACAAATGTTGTGTTTGATTTTCCCCATTAATTTCAAAAATATTTTTAGTGAAAAATGTCGAAGAAAAGCGAACGATGTTACTTGAAATACAAAAATAATAATTTATTTGATTTATTTTGCTCCAATCATGATAAGAAAGTGCCGAAAATTGGTATTTTGTTTATTATAAAGTGTAAAGTAGGCTTAAATCTTTGTCTATACTCTATAGTTCATGGTTGTCATCTGTGAGTTTTAGTATCCTCTAGTAATCTGTGGTTGTAGTGTTTTCAAAAATAATTAAAAGAAACATTTTAATTAATAACATAAATAAGGAACGCCAAGCCCATAAAAGAATAAATAAAAAACAATAAGAGCTATTGGTAGAGAGGCTCAATGCGAATATTGAAATCGCGAGAGGTAAGTCGGTGTATTTTACGTTTTTACTTACTTCAGTGCTAATAATTAATCGTTTTCCTTTCAGTCACGTAAAAGTTGTGATCAATTCTGTGATGTAAAATTCGCGAGGCTAATGCGACTTTGTTCCCCAGTCAATATTTCAAAATGTATTAATTTTTTTTGTTAACCTAATCTTTTATTAAAAAGACAAGATTCGTAGGTAAGGTTAGATAGGTGCACTTCAATAATGTTAAACGTACCTATTTTGATTTTGATTCATCATCATCATCATGATCAACCCATTACCGGCTCACTACAGAGCACGGGTCTCCTCTCAGAGTGAGAAGGGTTTTGGCCATAGTCTACCACGCTGGCCAAGCGGATTGGCAGACTTCACACCTTTGAGAACGTTATGGAGAACTCTCAGTATGCAGGTTTCCTCACGATGTTTTCCTTCACCGTTAAAGCAGGTGATATTTAAATACTTAAAATGCACATAATTCCGAAAAGTTAGAGGTGCGTGCCCGGGATCGAACCCACGACCTCCGATTAGAAGTCGGTCACCCTTACCACTAGGCTATCACAGCACTGATTTTGATTAATAGATGTTAACTTACTCAGGGTAACAAATTTTAAATAAGAATCGGTTAAGAAGTCTTATTTGTATGGCTGATTTTATTAAGAAATAGTTATTGTGATAAACCTATTTACAATATATAAATGTGTGTGATGATGGTGATGATTATATTGTGTACAATCTACCCATGGTCATACGTATAAATAATTTCTTCCTCACAGAGAACACAGCACTTCGGGAAGTCGTTGATTTTTAGGCAGCGTTGAGCACCATGCTGAATCAACTGGTTATTCTGATAAACCTATCTATCTATCTATCTATAATCTATAATAATAATAATGTAAAGAAGCTTGTCCTGACTGATCATCAATGCACAACCTAAACCACTGAATCTAGAAACTTGAAATTTTCACAGTAGCTTTCTTTTGACGTAGTTGCACACTAAGAAAGGATTATTGCTAATTTCACCCCTAAGAAGGTTAAATAGGGAATGAAAGTCCATCTTTTTTCAAGTTATGTCCATCAAAATCAGTATTTAGGTTTTCGGTTAAAAATAAAGGATTATGTTTAAGGAATTTTGGAAAAACTGTAATCTTTGAAGTTATATCAATGAAAATTTGTATTTGTATTGTCGGTTAAAAATAAAGAATTAAATATTTCAGGAATTTTGGAAATTCCACCCCCAAGTGACATTTATAAGAATTCAAGCGGATGAAGTCGCTGGCATCAGCTAGTTTAAAAGATATAAATCTATACTAATATTATAAAGCTGAAGAGTTTGTTTGAAAATGCTAATCTCAGGAACTACTGGACCGATTTCTTCTTTCACCGTTGGATATGAACATGATCCTTGAGTGCTATAAGCTATATAATATGTACCACGGGCGAAGCCGAGGCGGACCGCTAGTCTACTATATTGTGCACAATATACCCATGATCATGTACTTAATCTATAATATAATAAAACTGTAACAGATCCAATTCTGTACATTGAAGATATTTTGAAATTTTTTATTGGGGGGCACTCTATAATCGATACTGAAGCCAAAACTGCAATTTTTTTCATTTTTGTCTGTCTGTCTGTCTGTCTGTCTGTCTGTCTGTCTGTCTGTCTGTCTGTATCTTGGCCGCGCATCACGCCGAAACTACTGAATGGATTCGAATGAAACTTGGTACGATTGTAGTTTATACTCCGAGGAAGGTTATAGGATACTTTTTATCCCGAAATTCAGTACGGTTCCCTTGGGAGAGGGGATGAAAGTTGAAACGTGTATTTAGCTGTAATTCATTAACACGTTGTACGATTTTACTCATTCTTTTTTTGTTAGAAAGATAGTACTTTATATATTATTCCATAAATATTTCAAGGTCATAGGTTTTTTAGTTCAGAAATGACAGGCATTTATTGGGTTCAAATAACTTGGGACCCGGATCTTTGAACGTACGGCTTATTTTAAACTGGTGTGCGTTTAAATTTATGTTTGTCGATCTGTCTATTTGTTCCAGCTAATTTCCGAAATGGCTGGATCGATTTTGATGGAACTTTCTGGTGATGTTATAAGGAATAACTTAGGCTACATTTAGTTTAGGTACAAAAAAGGATTATGGGATCCAATCCGATCCTATATAAAACCTATATCCAGGCGGACGAAGTCGCGGGGGTCGGCTAGTGTATAAATATTTTCTTCCCCACAGGGAACATAGCACGTCGGGATGTTACTGATTTTGAGGATGCAGCAGGACTACGCAGCAGTGGCAGCATGTAAGTTCAAACTACCAATTTGGTTTGTTCTTTTAAAACATCATTAAATTAATTATCATCAATATCATCATCAACCTAATGCCGACCCACTAAGGAGAACAGATCTCCTTCGAATGAGAAGGGCTTGGATCAGCATGCTGTAGTCCTATACAGATTGGCAGACTTCATACACCTTAAGGAATATTATGGAGAATATATCTGGAAGCGGTAATAGATTATTATATTAACTTATTACAAGATATAGGATACTTGATGTTTTCAAAAAAGTATATCTAACTAGTTAAGTACTCCATACAGCTTCGCTGAGGTGCAATTTGACATATATAGATAATAGTATACATACTATTACTGGATAAATTAGCTTTCTAGTAATCTAGCTTTTGCCTGTGACTTCTGCCATGGTACCTGTTAATTTACAGTCTATGTTACTTATATACTGGATAAAGTAGTTTTCTAATGGCGAAAGTTTTCTAATGGTGAAGAAACCTTTCAAGAAAGACAATTTATTTCAGAATTCATTGATTACAAACAATTTTATACATATATATCGATTACATACAAATCTTACCACTTTATAATAATTATAGTGTAAATATAACTCTTTTTCAGGCCTTGCCACCAAGCCCTGGTGCAGTACCACCTGAAGAGCCTTCACCAGCTAGTGAAGTCCAAACAGAAGCTGAAGCGGGGATGTCTACATCAGCAATCCAAAATCGGACATATATACATAGAATAACAAGGCCTCATCAACGTCCTCACCTACCAGTTCAGCAACTTAATGGCTAGCCTTAATGAGAATAATAGATTACTAAGAGAAGCCATAGGTACTGCAGCTGCTATTATATAGTGTTATTAGTAGTGTTATTTAAACTTTTATTTTTGTTCTCATTAAGTGCTTGCCTCTTCAAATCTCAATAACTTCTTGTAATAAAAGTTGATTTTGTACCTGATAGTAATTATTCCACCACCCACCACTGCAGTCTTTTTTTACGTACCACTACTGGGCACAGGCCTCATCACTCATAGGAGAGAAGGATTTAGAGCTTAGACCCGCCACGCTGCTCCAATGCGGGTTGGCGGGCTTTAACGACTATTGTCACATGATAGTAATAATAACCAGGATCGATTGCTTAACGTGCTCTCCCAGGCACGGGAGTGAGACACCGCCAACTACTAACTCCGGGCTGGCAGTGAGAATTTCTTGTCAGAAAAACCCAATACCTAACAATTATTTGCCCAACCCGAGAATCGAACCCGGGACCTTGTGATCTGCAGTCGAATATGCTAACCACTAGATCAACGAGGCAGTTATAATCACCAATGATTATCCTTACTAATATTATAAATGCGAAGGCGTGTCTGTCTGTCTGCTAGCCTTTAACGGCCCAGCAGTGCAACCGATTTTGATTTAATTTGGTACAGAAGTAGCTTACATCCCGGGGAAGGACATAGGCTACTTTTTATGTTGGAAACATAACATGTTCCCATGGAAAGACGGAAAATTTATAATGCATAATCCGTTCAACCGATTTTGATGAAATTCGGTACAGAGGTAGTTTACATCCCGGGAAAGAACATACTTAGGTTACTTTTTATACCGAAAAAATAACATGTTCCCGTGGGTTAAATACATAATCCGTTAACCGTTTAACCAATTTTAACGAAATTTGGTACAGAGGTAGCTTTCCCTTGCTTTCCTTCGTCCCTGTAATTGACATAAGCAACTTTTATCCCAGAAAAGCAAATAGTTCCCACAGGATTTTAAGAAACCTAAAAATAAGGCATCATCTAGTATATTATAAGTGAGATAAGTTGTTTATAAACTGAAAGAACTATGTACCTACCTCTTGTTAATAATTATTGAGTTGAATTTGTTTATAAGAAATATGTGTAGTAGTTGCTCTACCAAAATATTTTAAAAATATTTAGGTAAGTACCTAACTACCTTGTTGATTCTAAAAAATAATAAGCAAAAATAAATATTTTTTATGTGAAACATTTTTTATTTATTAAAATGATTAGTAATAAAAATTTTCCACTTAGTCTAGCTTCATGCAAAAAATCTGCGTTGAATTCTTCATTTATGATTGCCTCATTGTCTGTATCTGCATTTTTTGGGTTTTTATCTGCACTATCTGCAAAATACAATGATTTTATTAATCTGTTTTTTTTTTTTAATGAAAGTAGGAGGCTAACAATTTGGAAAAACTTAATAATTTACTATTAATAAGCTACTTTTTGTTCTGGAAAATCAAAAGTTCCCACGGGATTTTTACAAACCTAAATCCACACGGGCGAAGCCGTGGGCATCATCTAGTATAATAATAAAATTATAAAGTGTCTGTCTGTGATTTCAAAATAACTACCTCATATTAAGCTCATATGGTTATTGGAACTGTACTATATCTGAATCACATGTTTTTAAAATTCTTGTCTGTCTGTCTGTTTGAACAGGCTAATCTTCAGAACTGCTGAACCGATTTTGACGGGACTTTCACATACAAGTGGAGGATTAACCAAGGAGTAACATAGGCTACGTTTTTAACCGATTTTCAAAAAAAAAGGTCCATTTCCAACTCAATCCTAATGCTGTAGGGGATCTGACCCCCAAAACTAACAGGATTTAGAAACTGTCGGTTATTATAGAGATACCTATCAATTAAAGACTATCGTTGAATGAACTCAAGTACATACCCAACTCCTTAACCCTGATGCTGTAAGGAATTGCATTCCTAAATCGTGGAGATCCCGTGGGATTTTTTCGTTTTGAAGACAGGTTAGATAGGCTACTTTTTGTTCTGGAAAATCAAAAGTTCCCACAGGATTTTTAAAAACCCAAACACACAGGGGCGAAGCCGTGGGCATCATCTAGTAATAAAATATGTTTGTTATGTAAAATAACTTTTATAAAATAAAATAATAAAATATGTTTGCTTACCGGTAAGCACATCGAGAAAAATATTATATAACGTCACCAGTATAGTTGTTGCCGCTTTTATGGCTTGTAGTGTAATTATCTGTGTCAAGGGAGGCACCTGAACTTGTTTTTTAGGCATCCGTTAAGTACACATTTCAAAGATATTTCTGGTCCTGGTGTGGCATTCATTGTATTGAAGTCCGGCTTGGGTTGATGGCTCCATCAAAGGATCATCAGCCATGACTGTAGAGGATAGATATCCTTTGTCAACTCTGCAAAAATCATAATAAAAAACTATATTTACAAAATACATCAAAATGTTGTGATTACAAAGCAATTGGCTTGTCTTTATTCATCATTTTATATGTTGGGCTCAGATTATTTCAGCAAATACTTATCAAAACCCAAACACCCATTTTTAGGGTTCCGTACCCAAAGGGTCAAACGGGACCCTATTACTAACACTCCGCTGTCCGTCTGTCTGTCCACCTATTACCAGGCTCATGATGTGATAGTTAGACAGTTGAAATTTTCATAATTGATTAATTGCCTTTGTTATTTGGCTACTTAGATCATTTCTTCCTTTAAGGTTTCCTAGTGCCTAAGAGAGACTACAGATCTTTAGAATAGGTAGGTAACTAGTTATTTAGATACCTAAGATTAAGAAATTTAATAAATTACCTGTCTCTGGAATCAATCAGAGCTGCAATAAGGTTTTCTTCCATTTTAAGGTTATCACATGTACAGCAACTTAAAATCTGAGGTAAAAAAACACTAAATACAACTTTAACAAGTTTTTCTCAATGAAATCATAGAATACGAAAAAAATATATAACTTTTAAGGAAAACCGAAACCCTAATATTAATATTTCTTTTCATTTATTCCGCGGTTTTTGGCTTTAGACGTACAACTTAAATTTAGGGGGCACCTCGAGAGGTCCTCTTTAAATTTAGCGAATTTTAAGTTGACGTTTCTTAATTTTGACACTTAGTGCGTTCGACAGAATAGGTTTTGCTGTCTAAAATCTAAATTGAATAGTTTAGTGCTGTCAAAATCAATTTTAAGTTAGACCTGTCATTTAACTGTGTTTGTAGAATTGCACATCCCTCTAAGTCTAATATAAGCGATTTTAAATTTAGAAATCTGCCAAGAGAATTGCTACCAATTGTCTACTCTATTTAGTGTTGGCGAGTTTGGTGCGCACTCGTAGCTCTTCAAACGGTTGCGGGTTCGTGTCCGGGGTTGCCATTCTATTTTGTTTTTTATTTTTTTCTATTTTTTGGACCTCAATGGGGCTAATTTTGTTTCACACAATCTCTAAACTAAGCTAAAATAACGAGCACGAACGAATAATTCGGCTTAAAAAATAATATAAAAACATAATCATTTGTAGTTAGTAAAAGAATAACGTTCCTATATTTCGTCGATACAGGTACACATAGACGTCGCGACTTTGGTGCGCACTTGTAGCTCTTCAAACGGTTGCAGGTTGCCATTCTATTTTGTTTTTTTTTTTTCTATTTTTTTGACCTCAATGGGACTATTTTTTTTCACACAATCTCTAAACTAAGCTAAAATGACGAGTACGAACCCTTATTTCGGCTTAAAAAATAGTATAAAAACATAATCATTTGTAGTTAGTAAAAGAATAATGTTCCTACATTTCGTCAATACTGGTACACATAGACGTGGTGACTTTGGTGCGCACTCGTAGCTCTTCTAAACGGTTGCGGGTTCGTGTCCGGGGTTGTCATTCTATTTTGTTTTTTTTTTTTTCTATTTTTTGGACCTCAATGGGGCTAATTTTTTTTACACAATCTCTAAACTAAGCTAAAATAACGAGCACGAACCCTTATTTCGGCTTAAAAAATAGTATAAAAACATAATCATTTGTAGTTAGTAAAAGAATAATGTTCCTACATTTCGTCAATACTGGTACATATAGACGTGGCGACTTTGGTGCGCACTCGTAGCTCTTCAAAACGGTTGCGGGTTCGTGTCCGGGGTTGCCATTCTATTTTGTTTTTTTTTTTTTTCTATTTTTTGGACCTCAATGGGGCTAATTTTTTTCACACAATCTCTAAACTAAGCTAAAATAACGAGCACGAACCCTTATTTCGGCTTAAAAAATAGTATAAAAACATAATCATTTGTAGTTAGTAAAAGAATAATGTTCCTACATTTCGTCAATACTGGTACACATAGACGTGGCGACTTTGGTGCGCACTCGTAGCTCTACAAACGGTTGCGGGTTCGTGTCCGGTGTTGCCATTCTATTTTGTTTTTTTTTTTCTATTTTTTGGACCTCAATGGGGCTAATTTTTAGGGTTCCGTAACTCATAAGTTAAAAAAAGGAACCCTTATAAGATCACTTTCTTGTCCGTCTGTCCGTCTGTCCGTCTGTCCTTCTGTCCGTCTGTCCGTCTGTCCGTCTGTCCGTGTGTCACCACCGATTTTCTCAAGAACGGGTGGACCTAGCAAGTTGAAATTTTTCCAAATACTAAGGTCTATGGTCCCTATTAGATGTATTAAAATTAAGGTCCTGAGTCCACACAATAAAAAGATATGGGCAAATTTAGATTTTCACGAAAACTTGTAAGTACCAAAATTTACCTTAATTTTCAACTTTTTTTATTTTTCAGAATTTTTCCTTTACTTGATCTATAAGACCTTGCTTTTGACAAAAATTGACAAATCTAGGTCAACCGGAAGTACCCCATAGGTTTTGGGTCGAAAACCTAAATGGTAGTTTCAGTTGACCTAGAATTACGAAATTTGGCAAAAAGCCAGGTCTTACAGCACAAATAAATGTAAAATTCCAAAAAATAAAAAAAGATGGAAATTACAGGGTGTCCCCATACATGCATAGTTGAGCCAATTAAAATAGACCTCTTAGTTGTATGAGCGCTCATACAATTTAGAGGCCTAGCTTAATTAGCACCTACCTTTTAAGACAAACTAATGAAAAACAGATTGTACTTATACTTCTGGAGTACGGAATCCTCGGTGCGCGAGTCTGACTCGCACTTGACCGGTTTTTTTTTTCACACAATCTCTAAACTAAGCTAAAATAACGAGCACGAACCCTTATTTCGGCTTAAAAAATAGTAAATCACCCCGACGCAAAACCGACGGGGTGTTATAAGTTTGACGTGTCTGTTTGTGTGTCTGTGTGTGTGTGTGTGTGTATGTGTGTGTGTGTGTATCTGTCTGTTCCCCTGTGGCGCTCAAACGGGTGGACGGATTTGAATTTAGGGTTCCGTTTTTTAGGGTTCCGTACCCGAAGGGTAAAAACGGCTATCAAAAACTAAACTAGTTAGGAATATGATATTTCAGTATATTATGTACTATATGCTCTATTTAAATAACAAATACTGAAAACAACGATTTATTAAATAGTTTATAAGCTGTGACCAAAATAAACGAACATTTTTTTGGGTTTTTCTTTCACGGTTTGTTGCGATGTCTAGCTCGGAAATTAAATATTTCTTAGACCCAAAATATTATATTGTTCATAATTATGTACGGAACCCTGAAAGAGCGAGGCCCGACTCGCACTTGGCTGATTTTTTTATTATTAGTGTGATGTGAGATGTCATGTCAGTTCGAATTGGCGACATCTATTGGATATTAAATGAACGTCTTCAAGGGTGCAGATCTCGCCTGCCCTGAACTGCGTCTCCTCTAGATTTTAGTATGAAATTTAAAAGTTCGACGCTAGATGGCAATGTCTACTCTATTTAGTGTTGGCGAGTTTGGTGCGCACTCGTAGCTCTTCA
This sequence comes from Melanargia galathea, assembly GCA_920104075.1. Lineage (NCBI taxonomy): Eukaryota > Metazoa > Arthropoda > Insecta > Lepidoptera > Nymphalidae > Melanargia > Melanargia galathea. The sequence continues at coordinate 7,919,407 of OV049870.1, forward strand.
AACGGTTGTGGGTTCGTGTCCGGGTTGCCATTCTATTTTTTTTTTTCTCTTTTTTGGACCTCAATGGGGCTAATTTTGTTTCACACAATCTCTAAACTAAGCTAAAATAACGAGCACGAACCCATAATTCGGCTTAAAAAATAATATAAAAACATAATCATATTTTGTAGTTAGTAAAAGAATAATGTTCCTATATTTCGTCGGTACAGGTACACATAGACGTGGCGAATTTAGTGCGCACTTGTAGCTCTTCAAACGGTTGCAGGTTGCCATTCTATTTTGTTTTTTATTTTTTATTTTTTTGACCTCAATGGGACTAATTTTTTTCACACAATCTCTAAACTAAGCTAAAATAACGAGCACGAACCCTTATTTCGGCTTAAGGTGCATGTGCTGACAGTGACTTTCATACATTTTTCTTTTTGATTATTCTTGAAATGTATACATTTTTCTTTAAATTTAATTTGTTTTATAATTTCTTTATGGGTTTCTATGCGCGGAATTTTCATGTCAAGCAAATATTTACATTATATACATTATAAAAACGGCATTCAAAAAGTGGCAAATTTACGCATGTGTGAGTATGTTTTTTAGCGCCATCTATCATTATAGTTTAAAAGTACTTCACAATTATAGAGTATGAGGTTCATATCTAAGCACGAGGATACAGAGTTGCCATTTTCACGGAACGGTGACTCTCCTAATATTTTAAAATTTTATTATGGCAACCCATCGCCAAAACTATCAAACGTGAATGAACTTTCCACTTCTTTTCGAAATCGTTAGAAGAAAAATCGTAAGTATACGGTATACCTACTACTAAGTAGGTATAGGTACTAGTTACTACCAAACAAAATAATACCTATTCGTCTCTGAGCTTCGTGCGAGAGCGAACTCGCGCGGGTTCGTGCTAGCTCCGTCCCTTTCTGTCCGCTCACTGATACCTACCTAAAATATGCTATTGCGACGCGTCTTGCGGTTACATTCAGAGGCGATTATTTGTTTGGCGATACCTATTATACCTACCCATTATGGGTCTAATCAATACAAACTAACGTAAAATTATTAGGTTTTTGTTAGATAGGTTGTTACCTACATCAACTTGAATTTATTTGTAATTATATACCTACCTATAAGTATAACATGAAATGTCCAGTCATCATGTTTCTTTTTATAATTTACCTACCTATTGTCCTTTTCCGCGGCTTTACCGTTTTTAAAAATCCTATACCTATATCTATACTAATAAATAAAATTGAAGTGTCTGTCTGTAATTTCCAAATAACTACCTCATAATAAGCTCATATGGTTATTTAAACGGTACCATAACCGAATCACACATTTTTAAAATTTTTGTCTGTCTGTCTGTCTGTCTATCTGTTTGAACGGGCTAATCTTCGGAACGGCTGAACCGATTTTGACGGGAATTTCAGATACAAGTAGAGAATTAACCAGGTAGTAACATAGGCTACTTTTTAACCGAATTTCACAAAAGGAGGAGTTGTGTTTTTCTACATATGTACACCGATATCTCCGAGATTTCTGAACCGATTTGCGTAATTTTTTTTTTAATCGATAAAGAAACATTGCGACACTGCCCTACAAAAAAATTAGATTCCAACTTCTCAATCCTGATGCTGTAGGGGACCTGATCCCCAAACCTAATGGGATTTAGGAACTGTCGGTTATTTAAATTGATATTGGGGGTACCTACCAATTAAAGACTATCGTTGAATGAACTTGAGTAGGTACATATCCAACTCCTCAACCCTGATGCTGTAAGGAATTGCATTCCGAAATCGTAAGGATCCCACGGAATTTTTCCGTTTTGGGGACGGGTTACTACAGATAAGCTACTTTTTGTTCTGGAAAATCAAAAGTTCCCACGGGATTTTTAAAAACCTAAATCCACACGGGCGAAGCCGTGGGCATCATCTACTTAGTACCTAATTATAATGAAAATTAGGTAACCTTCAGTCTTCTACTTATACCTACCTAGTAGGTACCTATCTACCGTGAGGAGCGTCGTCGCTCCGTTGCAACGTGAAGGACAAACAAACAAACACACTTTCTCATTTACAACGTTAGTTTTACTTTGCGCAAAAACCGAAACACGTGTCATATATTTTTACATTTGGAATAGTTATAAAATACAAATACAAAATTCGAAAACATAATTGTAAACTTACAAAGTTGTGTTGCGTCATTGTTCTCAAAAAAAAAAAAAATAATGGTCACCCCAACTCGCAAGCCATCGTCACCTCGACTCGCGAGTTGAATGACCGCGCGCTGTATGCCGATCGTCAGCTGATGCGCGTTTCAACCAAAATTATAACACAATATTCTAGTTAGACAGTTGAAGTTTTCACAGATGATGTAGGTACCTATTTCTGTTGCCGCTGTAACAACAAAAACCATAATAAATTTTCAAGGGTCTGCCATACAAAAAACGTGATTTTTTTGCCGTTTGTATAGAAAATGGTACGGAACCCTTCGTGCGCGAATCCGACTCGCACTTAGCCGGTTTTATTTGAAGCAGGTAGATAGATAGTTAGGTACTTACTTACCTACCTAGTACCTACCTATTGTTTCATTTATAGGTACATATTTTTATCGAAGTTTATAGGTAGGTACCTAATAATTTAATTTATTTACTAATACCTAGGTAGGTACCTACCTACTTTTTGTGCATTTTGTGATAAAAACAGTCCATCCCCTCGCAGCCGGTTGGCGAGCTAAAAAGAAAGATCGTGCTGGTTGAAGAAAGTAGGAGTCATGTTTTAGAATAAGTACCTACCTACCCAAGTGATGTTAGACAAGATCAAGAAACAAAGTTTTTATCACCGCGCCGCGCCACTCGGTACCTAATAATTTGCAAATCAAAGACGCCGCCGCGCCGCCCGCGCGGCCGCCTATAATAAAACCTACCTAGTAGCACAGCTAGTAGGTATACTAATAGACTCGAATTAGTAGTGAAACATTATTCAAGTTAGTTACTTATTTTGGAAAAATGATTTCAAATGATTTATAAAGTCGAATAGTTTGAATGGAATTCATAGTCGCGCATCGCTTATATTATCCGAAGTGGCTGAAGCGGCCTCTATAGTCCGGGAGGTAGCGGCACTTTCCGATCATTTCTTCCTGTTTTATTTTTGACTAGCGGTCCGCCTACCCTAGCCGCCTCTTCAGCTTTATAATATTACTAGCTTTTGCCCGCGGCTTCGCCCGCGTGAATTTCGGTTTTTCACAAATCCTGAGGGAATCGTGGATTTCTGGTTCCCGTTCCCGCTTCCTTTTCCAACCTTTATACTTACTTTCAAGGTTTGTTATATTGATCTACCTATAGCTGTAGATTTGGGTTTTTTCAAAATCCCGTGGGAACTATGGATTTTTCCAGGATAAAAAGGCGAGGGCGATGCGATCGTTACTTAGTTTCCAGTTTTAGCTGCCAGAGGGCGCTGTGATCACTTCAAGTTAGGCCGCCAGAGGGCGCTGCGATCGTTTTTAGTTTCCAGTTTTGGCCGCAAGAGGGCACTGCAATTGTTTTTTTTAGTTTCCAGTTTTGGCTGCTAGAGGGTGCTGCTATTGCATCGAGTTTCTGGCTTAGGCCACCAGAGGGCGTTGCGATAGGTTTTTTAATTTCCAGTTTTGGCTGCAAGAGGGCGCTGCAATCGTTTTTTAGTTTCCAGTTTTAGCTGCTAGAGGGCGCTGCTATTGCTCTAAGTTTCCGTCTTAGGCCACAAGAGGGCGCTGCGATCGTTTTTAGTATCTAGTTTTGGTCGCAAGAGGGCGCTGCCATCGTTTTTAGTTTCCAGTTTTGGCTGCTAGAGGGCGCTGCTATTGCTTCAAGTTTCCGCTTAGGCCGCCAGAGGGCGCTGTGATCGCTTCAAGTTAGACCGCCAGAGGGCGCTGCAATCGTTTTTAGTTCCCATTAAAACTTTCATCCCCTATTTTACCACCCTTAAGGAGAGATTTTCCAGAATAACTTATAAAGGTTTTTATCATTTAAAAATTGTAATTTTATATCCTATTTTCATATCTGTAACTTCAAAAACATAACCTTCCAACCCCCATTTTACCCCCTTAGGGGAGGATTTTCGTGAAATATTTTCCAGGCTGATATCTAAGCCCTAGAATTAATCTACCTTCCAAATTTCAAGTTGATAATAGCAAAATTATAATTAAAACGTCCCATTAAAACTTTCATCCCCTATTTTACCACCCTTAAGGGAAGATTTTTCAAAATAAAATATACAGAGTTTTATTATTTAAAACTAATAATCTAAATGCCGATTTTCAGGTCTGTAACTTTAAAAACATAGGACTTTCATACAAACTTTCTACCCCCATTTTACCCCCTTAGGGGAGGATTTTAGGGATATTAAATAGCCTATAACCTGCCCCAAAAGTTTGACTACCGAATGCAAAAAGAATTTTTCAAATCCGATAGGTACTTCCAGAGATTAGCGCGTTCAAACAAACACAAACAAACAAACAAACTCTTCCGCTTTATTATATTAATATAATAATAATAATAATAATAATATATAATATATATAATATAATATAATATATAATATTATAAGTAATAAGTATAGATTATCTGTATCATGTACCTATCTCTAATACAGACGTCTTCCGTTGTACCATGGAGGAGGGTTGCGATTCCAACAGATTCCATTCAGAAAATTCATAAAAAAATCCCCTAGCTTTTGGCATGAAACTTGCTCAACTCGTTAATTTAAACTATTAAAATATGTAAAAAATATAGTCTTCCAGCTGAAATACCTACATAGTTGAGGAACAACTATGTACCTAGGTGGACCATCCATCAATATTTTTTTCAGTACATTTGAACATTTTTCGTCATAATGGATACTTTAAAACTTCGTGTAATTATGGAATATGAGTTCCGTCGTGGCACCAACGCGACACAAACGGCACGTGACATCAAAACCGTTTACGGAGAGAACTGTTATACAAACGAACGCACAACCCGTTATTGGTGTTCCCGTTTCCGTTCTGAAAATTTTGACTTACATGATTGCATTGGATCTTTATTACAAATTGCCCGGATACACTTTTACTGAATTAAAAAAATTCTATTCATTTCGGAAGCATTATCCCAAATTAAAACTCCGTACCGAATATTGGAAACAACATAGCCATGATATGCCGAAAGATCCGTGCTTCGGTCAGCAATTTTAGATATTCTACGTAAAGCAAAGACAAATTTATTGATTTTGTTGCACAAGTTGTCAATATTAGGACCTCAAGCACAAAATTCATCCAAAATCATACCCAAAAAACAAATCGTAGATATTCGTTCTATGTTTTCACCAGTACATGTCACCTTTAATATTTTTAAATGTCATTTTTCTGTTTCTTAATGCTTAAAATCATGTATTTAGTTTTTTAAGGTTTAAACATAAGTTATTACTTTTAAGCCATTCGTGGACGTCGTCTAGAGTTTTATTTATTTCAGAAGAGTTGTCATTATTTTTTACACATGGTAAAATAATAGAGACATCATCTGCAAACATAATGCATTTATGTTTAGTAGAATCGGGAAGGTCTGATGTAAATCAAAAATAGAAGTGGTTCAAGGACACTGCCCTGCGGCACACCAAATGAATTTATCTCTACCTCTGAACTAAATTTTGTTAGCGCATTTTTTCATTTAATTTTGATATTTCTACTAATTGCTTCCTATCTTTCAAATAACATTTTAACCAATCATAGCATAGCCCTCGTAATCCATAATGTTCGCATTTTTTCAATAATAAGTCATGTGAAACGTAGTCAACGTAGCCTTGGTCATAATGGATGATACGATTGGAATTGGAATGGATACGATTGGATTTAAATTTTTAAACGTGGGGATTCATTGATTTACTGGGATAAAAAGAAAGCTATCTCATTCATCATATTTTTAAATCTTTCTCATTTTAAAAGCTATCTCATTCTTCATACGTACCGTGCAAAAAACAAAAGACACACAAAAATCTAAAAAAAATAAAGCTTTGGTTTCAGTATCAACTATGGATACTGAAACCAAAACTGCCCTCCAAAAAATGTTTATTTCTTCAATGTACAGAATTGATTACAGTTTTATTATATACTAGCTTTTCCCCGCGGCTTCGCCCGCGTGAATTTCGGTTTTTCACAAATCCTGAGGGAATCGTGGATTTCTGGTTCCCGTTCCCGCTCCCTTTTCCAACCTTTATACTTACTTTCAAGGTAGTTTGCTATAGTGATCTACCTATAGCTGTAGATTTAGGTTTTTTCAAAATCCCGTGGGAACTTTCCAGGATAAAAAGTAGCTTATGTTTTAAGTCAGGGCATTATCTATCTCCATTCAAAATTTCAGCCAAATCTGTTCAGAAGTTGCGAGGTTATAGAGTAACAAACATCCAAACATCTCAGCCGCTGCAATCGCTTCAAGTTTTCGACTTGCCTAAGTCGAGGTTGCCTTGCTAGAGGGCGCTGCGATAGTTTTTTTTAATTTCTAATGATGGCTGCGAGGGCGATGCGATCATTACTTAGTTTCCAGTTTTAGCCGCCAAAGGACGCTGTGATCGCTTCGAGTTAGGCCGCCAGAGGGCGCTGCGATTGTTTTTATTTTCCAGTTTTGGCCGCAAGAGGGCGCTGCAATTGTTTTTTTAGTTTCCAGTTTTGGCTGCTAGAGGGTGCTGCTATTGCTTCAAGTTTCCGGCTTAGGCCGCCAGAGGGCGCTGTGATCGCTTCAAGTTAGGCCGCCAGAGGGCGCTGAGATCGTTTTAATTTCCAGTTTTGGCCGCAAGAGGGCGCTGTGATCATTTTTAGTTTCCAGTTTTAGCCGCAAGAGGGCGCTGCAATTGTTTTTTAGTTTCCAGTTTTGACCGCCAGAGGGCGCTGCAATTGTTTTTTTAGTTTCCAGTTTTAGCTGCCAGAGCGCGCTGCGATCGTTTTTAGTTTCTAGTTTTGGCCGAATTCGCGCCGATTTTACGCCGAAACGCAGATCGGTGGTGGCAGCGTCGAAAAAATGACGGCGGCGGCGCGGGTCGGCGCGGCGCACACGTGTAGTAGGTAGTATAATAATAGTGCTAAGTTTTCGGAAGCGGTCTCCTTATACCCTGTATCGATAAATCGTCCTTCAAATAAAGTAGGTATTACATTCACATCAAAATATTTCGTTTCCTCTTGGTCTATATCTATATTGCGATGATAATTTCGGTTTTGCGCGTGGCTTGTAAAATAAATCACGCCGCATGTAGGGTTGCCACCCGTACTACCCTTTTTTATCTTTTTTTCTGCGATCGAAGTTTTCTATCTTCGATCACAGAAAAAAAAGTTTTTTATTATATTATCGCGAAACTGAAGTGGCAATGGGCGGGGCAAATTTTTCGAAAAACTGATGGACGTTGGAGTTCCTTGGTACTTGAATGGCGACTAGTAAATGAAGCGTAGGTAGACCCTCCACTCGATGGACAGACGATCTCAAGCGAGCAACTTAAAACGAAATCTACGAGGGTTCCAAACGCGCCCTGGTCTGACAAGAGCCCACAACAAACTATTATTATATTCGAAGTTTATTTGACAAATATGTAACTTGATTTGACTAAAATTTAACAAATGAATAAACGGGGAAAAATAACGCAAACAAGCAACTAGACGAAATAAACGAATTAAAACGGAACTGTGTATCATTTCAACCAGGGACCTGATGGGGAATCTTTCTTTGTTATTCAATCACGCAATAAATGTTGAACCGATTTGGCTGAAAGTCGTAAAACTTTTTATCCCGGAAAAATCCATGGTACCCGCGGGATTCGTAAAACAATTGTAATATTATATAATTTTCCAGAACTACTGTATTTTCACAACTTTTGAAAAATAAATATTTTTTTTTAATAAAGTTTTCATGATATGGACAATTGTCCGTTTTCAGTAGGCATATTGCAGTAGCTTATATATAAGAAAAAATTGGAAAATTTTCCAATAAAAATTGGCAACCCTAGCCGCAAGAGTATATTTTATTCAAAAATTTTTCTCGGCGCATTATTAGCTCTGCAGGCTTATGTAGGTACCTAACATCTTAGTTCAACTAAGGTCCAACAGGCTTGACTAGGGGAAAAATCAATACATTATATTATATCGATAGATCGAGGCAATAGTTATCCTGCGACTAGGCGCGGGTGCGAGTAGCAACGTTTATCGATAGTCCAATATCGATAATCTATCTATAGACTACGAGACGAGCGCCATACCCGGCGGCGCGGCGCTTATAAAATAAATATAGGTATATCGATAAACAATCGCTTGTATATCGATAGTCCAATATCGATAATCTATCGAAAGTTTATGTATAGGCAACGCTACCCGCGCCATACCTGGCGCCTAAAAAACAAATATAGGTATATCGATAAACAATTGATTGTCTATCGATAGTCCAATATCGATAATCTATCGATAGTTTATGTATAGGCAACGCTACCTGCGCCATACCTGGCACCTAAAAATAAATGTAGGTATATCGATAAAAATCGATTGTCTATCGATAGTCAAATATCTATAGGCCACGCTATCCGCGCCATACCCGGCGTCTAAAAATAAATGTAGGTTTATCGATAAACTATCGATAGTCCAATATCGATAATCTATCGATAGCCGCACGTCACCCCTCGACCTGTCGCGCACTATAGATTGGTAGGTAGTATAGAGGTTTGACGACCTCCCTGGCGCGGGCGCACCGGTAAGTGCTGTGGTCTTATTAGAGGGAGGTCCCGGGTTCGATTCACGGCAGGGAGGAATTTTATATTTTATAATTTTCTCTAGTCTGGTTTGGTAGGAGGCTTCGGCCGCGGAGAGTTGCCACCCTACCAGCGATGCCGTGTCGCCAGCGATTAGCGTTCCTGTACGATGCCATGTAGAAACAAAAGGGTGCCATGTCTTCATGGGTTTAAAAAACACTGGCGTATACCTTCCAGGTTAGCCTGTTCATATCTTAGACTGCATCATCACTTACCACCATTTTCTACTCGTGTGATGTGAGATTGCAATCTGTAGGCTAACTTGTATCCGAATTAAATAAAAAAATACGAAGCTAGTCGAGAAACGTTTCAGTGCCATCTAGTTCAATTTTATAGTAAACAATTTGTAGTTTATATTGGAACCACTAAGCTTGGATAACAGCATTGATGTCAGTGTGTGCGTGAGTGTTGCGTCTTTACAGTAATTGATATGAAAGCTATATATTTTTGAATGTTTGATGAAATGGCTCCGTTTTAAAGTAAACTAATGATGTGATAAAATAATAGGCATTGTTATATGTTCTGTCGTATAATATTTTTAAAAACTGTACGTAGCAACTAGGCAAAAATTATAAAAACCTGTGAAACACCCTAATAGCGCCATCTAGCGGGAATTTGTCCGGAAGAGCTGCGTGTAATGGCCCTTAAAAAATAGTATAAAAACATAATCATTTGTAGTTACTAAAAGAGTACTTAATGTTCCTACATTTCGTCGATACTGGTACACATAGACGTGGCGACTTTGGTGCGCACTCGTAGCTCTTCAAACGGCTGCGGGTTCGTGTCTGGGGTTGCCATTCTATTTTATTTTTTTCTATTTTTTGGACCTCAATGGGGCTAATTTTTTTCACACAATCTCTAAACTAAGCTAAAATGACGAGTACGAACCCTTATTTCGGCTTAAAAAATAGTATAAAAACATAATCATATTTTGTAGTTAGTAAAAGAATAATGTTCCTATATTTTGTCGATACTGGTACACATAGACGTGGCGACTTTGGTGCGCACTCATAGCTCTTCAAAACGGTTGCGGGTTCGTGTCCGGGGTTGCCATTCTATTTTGTTTTTTATTTTTTTCTATTTTTTGGACCTCAATGGGGCTAATTTTTTTCACACAATCTCTAAACTAAGCTAAAATGACGAGTACGAACCCTTATTTCGGCTTAAAAAATAGTATAAAAACATAATCATTTGTAGTTAGTAAAAGAATAATGTTCCTACATTTCGTCGATACTGGTACACATAGACGTGGCGACTTTGGTGCGCACTCGTAGCTCTTCAAACGGTTGCGGGTTCGTGTCCGGGGTTGCCATTCTATTTTGTTTTTTTTTCTATTTTTTGGACGTCAATGGGGCTAATCTTGTCTCACACAATCTCTAAACTAAGTCAAAATGACGAGTACGAACCCCTAATTAGATTTAAAAAAGTATAAAAATATTATAGACCGTATAATATTGTTTATTTAGTAAAACAATTGTCGGTTTAAGTATCTACATTAAGTAGCGTGTTAAAAATAAAATCAGCTGTTTAGGTTTAGCTACGGTCGACGAACCATAATCTGTACCTATGTAATAGATATAGGTACTTCGCGTGGAAAGTACACCTGCAGTTACCACTTACCAGTATGCTTAGTTCCACTTTGCAGCGCTCCAAAAGGTTAGTAGGTACGTATACTATTGATCGAATCACAATGATTTCAGAGTAAAATGAACTTAAAAAGGCTTATAATAAGGTTTGAGTTCGCCGTTATTATATTCAGGATTCAAAAACAGCCAGCGCCCCAAGCAGAAATGTTGTAAAATAAATACCTATTCGAACTATTGAATAAATATAATTGAAAATACTATTGAAAAAAATAAGAGCGTTTGGATTTATTTTGCTCTGAAGTCATTGTGTGACGATGATACTTACTCGAATTTCGATCATCGTTGCCACTATGTAATAACCGGCCAAGTGCGTGGCGGGCCACGCGCAGTGTAGGGTTCCGTAGTCACAATCCTCGAAAAACAGATATAACTCCTTAACCTGTGAACCCTACTTAGCCATGATAGTTTTCCTTTAAAATTGATTATATATACTACTGCTGTGAATTTTTTCAAGTTCCTATATACTGCCATTTGGCTGATAGAGGGGGGGGGGGGGACACTTGACTCTAATAAAAATTTACACTTTAAAACATCATATTTTACAAACCGGTCTAGAAATCGAAAAACGATGTTCCCATACCCACAGTATTTTTAACACTAGAAAGACGGGCGGCGGTCGTTTGACCGTTTTTAAAATTCAGAGTTAGATAATTCCAAAACTATTACTTTCTGAGTCATATCCTCTCGTGACTTTTATTAAAATGGTTCAAATTTACATTTAAAAATGTTTACATTGTTATATGATCTTTATATCATAAATAAATCATACATCTACCTACAAAGACGGCGTGGGTCATTTGACCCATGTGACTTTTGTTAAAATAAACATATCCAATAGAGGGTCATCGTCGTCGTTGTTGTCTCAACCAATAGATGTCCACTGCTGAACATAGATCTCTTGCAAAGATTTGCACAGAATAAGACCTTGGGCCGCTTGTTTCCAGCGGCTGACAGCGTGTCGCTTCAGATTGTCCGTCCGTCTAGTAGGGGGGTCTTTCTACGCTTCGTTTACCGGTATGAGGTCGTCACTCAAGCACCTTGGGACCCCAGCGTCCATCGGTTCTTTGAGCAATGTGCCCGACCATTGCCACTTCAGTTTCGCGACTGCGCGCGATGCGCTATGTCGTTGACTCTGGTTCTCTTGCGGTCTCCTCATTTCTGATTTGATCCCGCTGGGATACTCTGAGCATAGCTCTCTCCATCGCCTGCTGAGTGATCCTGAGCCTTCTATGAGGCCCATTCAGAATCATAAGTCAGAGCGGGTAGACCATGATAATATATATTAGAATAAGTTTGTGAAATATAATGAACACGATTGTATTTTATTTATTCTCTTTCTTTCGTCAAGTAAACAGCGTTATTCAGATGTGTTACTATGCCTCGACTTACTCATAGTCAAATATTAGCATTACAATTTTTGCCTGAAGATCAATCAGATGGTGAGAGTGAAGAGGCAGATAGATACCAAAATGATTCTGAAGAAGATAGGCATACACCCCAATCAAGCTCTTCGAGTAGTGAGGACTCAGATGATAGTATACCAATAGGTTCAAATTACCTACTCCATTCTTGGATTTTATATCAAGAAGTCACAAACAAGACAGTGCGCAGTTTATAGGTACTTTATACTTTAGCTCAGAACTCAGTGACATTTTCCATGAACATCAGGTTCATGGAAAGATGGCCTCGGCGGCACTAATACAGCCACCAATACCGACAGAGTCGTCTACTGTCGTTACGAGAAAAAGGCACCACTGCTCCTCTTCTGTTTGCAAAATCAAATCAAACTAGGTTTGCGATATAATAAGTAGAAAATCATTGCGTGGACAATGCAATCAGTCAAAAAGTTTTATTTGTCATATTTGTAAGTAAAAGTACAAGTTGGAGTTAATAAAAACATAATTAATGTAAGTAAAATTGAAGCTGAATGTTTTTTTCAGTTATTTGTTGTAAGTTTTTGGGACATTTATTATATAAAAAAGATTTATAAAGCAAGGGGTCAAATGACCGCTCGCCGTCTTTCTTGGTAAGTCGATTTTTCCGTCTTTCTAGTGTTAAAAGACCTATTCAACGATACCCCACACTATGGGGTAGACGAGAAAAAAAATTATCATCCCCACTTTACATGTACGGGAGCTACCCTAAAAAAAAATATTTATCAAAATTTTATTTCACCACTTTGTCGGCGTGATTAATATTTATACCCATGCCAAATTACAGATTTCTAGCACTAATAGTCTCTGAGATTAACCGAGGACGGACGGACAGACAGACGGACGGACATGGCGAAACTATAAGGGTTCCTTGTTTACTACGGAATCCTAAAAAGTGGGACTAAGCATACAGAACTTACAGGAAAGACTGTTTCAATGTAGCGCCAACTATGTTTATCGGAATAAATCTGCGGAACTTAGTCAAGATATTGCCATCTAGCGTGGAACTTTTGAACTTCGTATTAAAATAAGGAGAAAGCGCAAACCAGGGCAGGCGAGGTCATCATTTTTGAAGACGTTTTGGTAAATTACGATAGATGTCGTCAATTCGTCCCACCGAAAACAATATTATTTTTTTCTGTTTTTAACCAACTTCCAAAAAAAGAGGAGGTTCTCAATTCGGCGCGCATTGTTTTTAACCCCCGACGCAAAACCGACGGGGTGTTATAAGTTTGACGTGTCTGTTTGTGTGTCTGTGTGTGTGTGTGTGTATGTGTGTGTGTGTGTGTGTCTGTCTGTTCCCCTGTGGCGCTCAAACGGGTGGACGGATTTGAATGCGGTTTTTTTATTTGAAAGGTGAATTAGTCGAGAGTGTTGTTAGCTATGTTTGATGAAAATCGATCCAAGATGGCCGCCGCTACAAAATGGCGGATTACATATTTTTTCACAACTCCTTTTATGTGGGTATCAAATGAAAGGGCTTGACTAGTAGAATAGCACTATGCAAATCCAAGATGGCCGCCGCCACAAAATGGCGAATTTCGGGGGTTTTTAAATTTTTAATTTATACTTAAGTAGGTACTAGTTTTCCTACGTTGTACACCGATTTGCGTATATTTTTTAATCGACATACGAAGTTTAGGAAATGGTTCCATGTTTTTTTTTTGCTTCAACTCTTCAATCCTGATGATGCAGGGGTGCTTACTTATTGCCTACCTAAACTTAAGAGTTTGAGGAAATATCCATTATAAATTCATCCTCTAGGTAGGTACTAGGTACCAAGCATAGACTGTATCATTAAACTCCGGGTCCCAGCTCCACAGTCCTGAGCCTGCAGGGTACTTAGTACTTACTGCCCACCTAAACTATGGGTATTAGGGAAATATCACGCTTGCACGCTCGGCTCAGGCGGAACGTGACAATGAGTCCTGCTTTTTCGTGCGTGCAGCCGGCGTTCATCGATTTCGTCAAAAGTTACCTACTTAACTAGGTATTCACCTATCGAAAGCCAACTTAAAAATTCCACCCACATTCAAACTCGAAACAATTTTCCAAAGAAACAAACATAGAGCGCAAAGATAGGTATTACCATAAAAGCCTTTGTTTGCAAACATTTTCAGAAATAAACTGGCGTAAAATTTCGTCCGAAGTGATAAGGCAAGGTAATTTTTACGGGCACATTTGCCGTACCTAGTACCTACCTAACAATAATAACAGCTCGCAACTAATTAAAAGTAGGGCGCGGACTCACGGGAAGGGGCGCCTTACCTTGTTAATATAGTAGCGTCGGCAAAAAAAATGTTCTGCTACAAAGAAAATAATTAATAAGGTGCGTCTAATAAATTTTGTCACGAGTAAATTATTCTTTAATGATTGCCTGCTTTCTTGAGGTAAAATGCTGGAAGTTTGTACTTATTAGGTACCCACATGAATCTTAACAATAAGGTACTAGAAATGCTGTGTACGCGTGACCTTGTCGCCGTGCTGAGGACGCGGCCGTCGCAAGTGCAACGATGTGTGAGGTAAGCAGACGGTGTGACGCATTGGCAACCTTAAGAGCGTTTGTCCACCGCCACCGTCACCGGCACGTCACCGAGAACGAGATTATTTCTGGTCGAGAACAAGTTGACGTGACGGGCGTACGGTGGACACACGGCCGTAGTAAATGTATACGTATCACTATATCGGCGCCGTCATCTCGTTGCTGTTAACGCGCGGACGTCCCGTTGACGGTGGCGGTGGATAAACGCTCTAACTGTTCATCCACACGTTCGCCAACATGCTGGCCCATCTTATGGCCCAATATGTTGGCCAAACGTGTAGAGCGGGAATTGGAAGGTATTGGAACGATGGCCCGCAAGTTGGCGCGAGATCCATTTCGTGTCGGTACATCAAAGGGATTGGGACAGAGTTTGGCCGCACCATCCACACGTTGGAGGCAAGTTCAGTTTGCTACGAGCTCTCAGAGTGATCGCACGCATGCACGTCTTTTTTTTATATTCACGCGTCGTAACTAGTATAATGTCCACAAAATGGCAGTGACAATGACCAATGAAGAAACTTTTTGCTTTATAGAGCCCTACTAAGCCGAAAATTGTTTGTGGAACCCAAGAAATAAAATCACGAAAATAAAATAATACAATTTTCGTATACACATTCACGTAGTTGCGGTATGCTGTGAATAATTAAACCGCAGCAGCTGTTAACGTCTCAATATTTAATTTAGTTAATACGTCCGCACATTGGCCCTAACCGGAGCATACTGAACGACCTTCCAACGTGTGGATGCGAACACAAACTCCTCGGCCAACACCTTCCAACATATCCGCCATCATGTTGGCCAACGTATAGAGGCGCCTTAACGTGCTAATCCTATGTACTCATTATGTACTCAATTCTGTCTGCTCAGCATTGAGCATAAATGTGTTTGCGTGATTGCGTAGAACTATGTTTGTGTATGTACTATGTAGTAAGGCGGCGACATGCGTTCTGTATAGTTTGAAGTGGTACACAGCAGACAGGAGTTCTAATGCCTTATTATTAGGATTTCTGTGTTATTACCGAATGTACGAAACGAATTTTAGTCCTACCTATGTACAATATTATTCGAAGAGAATAATAACTGGGCCCGATGTTAAGGATAAGTAATAAAACGTAAAAAAGTTATTTTTGACATTTTTATCTGTTTGTCTGTATGTTTGTGCGCGCATTACGCAAAAACTACTAAATGGATTGAAATGAAACTTAGCATGATTCAAGTTCATACTACGGAGTAACATAACATAAAGGATACTTTTATCCCGAAATTCAGCACGGTTCCCTTGGGAGAGGGGATGAAAGTCAAATATGTGTACTTAGTTATAATTCATTAACGCGTGGTCCAATTTGATTCATTCTTTTTTAGGATTCCGTACCTCAAAATGTAAAAAAAAGTAACCCTTATAAAATCACTTTCTTGTCCGTCTGTCCGTGTGTCACCACCGATTTTCTCAGGAACAGGTGGTCCTAGCAAGTTGAAATTTATACCAGATACTAAGCTCTATAATAGTCCCTATTAGGTGTATAAAAATTAAGGTCCTGAGTTCACACAATAAAAAGATATGGGCTTTAGATTTTCACGAAAACTTGTAAGTACCAAAATTTACCTTAATTTTCAACTTTTTTTTTTTTCGGAATTTTCCCTTTACTTGATCTGTAAGACCTTGCTTTTGACCAAAATTGACAAATCTACCCTATAGGTTTTGGGTCGAAAACCTAAATGGTAGTTCCAACTTCCAGTTGACCTAGAATTACTAAATTTGGCTTAAGCTAGACAAATCAAGGAAAAAATCCAAAAACTAAAAAAAGTTGGAAATTAAAGGGTGTCCCCATACATACATAGTTGAGCCAATTAAGATAGACCTCTGAGTTGTATGAGCGCTGATACATTTAGAGGCCTAGCTTAATTAGCACCTTACCTTTAAAGACAAACTAATGAAAAACAGATTGTACTTATACTTCTGTACGGAACCCTCTGTGCGAGAGTCTGACTCGCACTTGACCGGTTTATTTGTTAGAAACGAGATACTTTAAAGATTACCGGCTAATCTCTGAAAGGCTAGATCGATTTTGATGGGAGTTTCACTGGCGGATGTTTATATTTTGATCTACCTAAACATCCGCCAGTGACCTTTTAACAGTTTTTAGCAAGTATGAGGTCAAAGGAGCTTAGGAAAAACAAAATGATTCCCACGGGATTTTAAGAAACCAATATCGACGCGAGCGAAGTCGCGGGTATCCGCTTGTCAGAAATAATTTAATTTTTTTTTCTTTTGCTGACGCTACCAAAAGACGACTTCTAATTAGCAAGTTGAGAGCTAAATATTACATTTATGATATGTAAATTTTACTCAGCAAGCCAGCACTCTTAATCTGAACTTTATAAGACTGTTTTAAATGTACATTATGCTGTAGCAACTAGGTAGGTAACAGTTCCTTGTACAACTTATCTTTAAATTGTAATTTTTATTAAAGTAAGTAGGACCTTACAAAGTACATTCGCTTTCTAACTAAGTAGGTATGTACATCTTTTGACACTATTAATTAGTAACGTACTTGCTGATAAGTATGGGTATAAACTATAAAGAACAGGTGCATAGGATTTTTTAGGGTTCGGTACCCAAAGGGTAAAAACGGAGCCCTATTAATGTCACTCGGCTGTCTGTCTGTCTGTCTGTCCGTCCGCCGATCACAGTTCTCTAGCTGGTAGACGTAAATAGTTACAAACTTGAAATTTTGGTATTTGGTGTAGAACGTTAACCCAAAATCAAATAAGTATTGAATTAAATTATTTTTCAAGGGGGCTCCCATACATGAAAAATGAGCCGGAAAAAAAATTTACTTACCCTAGCTGGAATTAGGTAACTGTCAAACATCCCGTCGCGTGGATACGGTAAACTCTCTCACCCTCTCACCCGTACCACAGAGGACGGAACCCGTACCTATAATTATAATTCTTCTGTACGTGTGTTTGTCACCTAAGTCCTCCTAAACAATATCATCATCATCATGATCAACCCATTACCGGCTCACTACAGAGCACGGGTCTCCTCTCAGAGTGAGAAGGGTTTTGGCCATAGTCTACCACGCTGGCCAAGCGGATTGGCAGACTTCACACACCTTTGAGAACGTTATGGAGAACTCTCAGGCATGCAGGTTTCCTCACGATGTTTTCCTTCACCGTTAAAGCAAGTGATACTTAAATACTTAAAACGCACATAACTCCGAAAAGTTGCGTGCCCCGGGATCGAACCCACGACCTCCGA
Organism: Melanargia galathea; assembly: GCA_920104075.1. Taxonomy (NCBI): domain Eukaryota; kingdom Metazoa; phylum Arthropoda; class Insecta; order Lepidoptera; family Nymphalidae; genus Melanargia; species Melanargia galathea. The sequence continues at coordinate 7,937,082 of OV049870.1, forward strand.
TTAGAAGTCGGTCGTCCTAACCACTAGGCTATCACAGCTTCCTCCTAAATGGCTGGACCGATTTGTATGTATATTTCAATGGGTTCCTGGATGGGTACAGGTATCGAGTCTCAGTAGGTGGCGCCGATGTCGGTATGTCACCGGGCAGGACGAAGTCTGCCGGGTCCACTAGTTTTCATATAATTTTAGGTAACTGCTTTTTAGCTTAGAAACTAGTTTTTTTTTTTCTATATTTAGTTGCTGTAATTAGCAACCGTGAACGAAACTGGTAAAAAGTTGACAGTTGCTTCAACTAAAGTTGCTAAGTCTGTGCAGCATCTCAGGATAAGTTTTTTTTATTCAAGTACAAGTTAGCCCTTGACTGCAATCTCACATGATGGTAAGTCATGATGCACTCTAAGATGGAAGCGGGCTAACTTGGAAGAGGTATGCATACCCCTGATCGGTTTCTACACGGCATCGTACCGGAACACTAAAGCGTTTGGCGGCACGGCTTTGCCGGTAGGGTAGTAACCAGCCACGGCTGAAGCCTCCCAGCAGACCAGACCAGAGACAATTTAGAAATTATAAAATCCACATTGCCCCTGCCGGGAATCGAACCCGGGACCTCCCACTTATAAGACCACAGTGCTCACCACTGCGCCAGGGAGGTCGTCATGTACCTAGATTTTAATATTAGGTATGTAGGTATGTAGGTACGCTGATACACAGGTGAAAAAGGCATAACGATCGATTCAGCTGTTGAGAGCCTTCGGAACTTTTGTAATGCACCCGCTGTATTTCGTAAAGTTGACTCGACTTTGAGTGCTTCTTAGCATAACAATGAATATTTAATTTTTTATGGTTGAAAGCAAACTGGCTTTTAGCGCATTTGTACTGTGGTGACTGATACATATTATACCATGGCATATTATTAGACGCTATAAGTACCAGTATATTTAATAATTAGTAGGTAGGTATTTTGATTGAAAACGCTTGTTTCAAAAAATCTGCTATTGAATGAAAATTATAATATATTCCATACTCATGTAGGAATAGACATATTATAGGGTTTCTCTGTTCTATTTTTTGTAATATAATTATAATTATCATAATAGTAATTATCATAATAGGAAGGTACATCATGTACAAAGCCAGGGCAAACCAGCAAGTAGGTATTACTAATATTTGGTACATAAGTCGGCGGAGGTTAAATGTGTGTTATAGATAAATAATATTACCTTTATTATGTACGAGTATTTACTAATTTAAAATGCATAAGTACTTACTTATTCAATGTTTTTCCAGGGTAGATGTCTAATGTTTTTTGTTGTCTTGTTTCAACTAAAAGTTTCGTTTTAAGTAGTTGAGTACGGTGCCTGTTTTTAGTACTATAGACTACTTTTATAGTAAATTAATGAGTTTTTAGAGCAGTTTAAACTATAGTACTTTCAACTTATTTAAAAACTTCTATTTATATCTGAAGTTCATAGACGTGGCCCGTGGGTATATAGGAATATGTTTTTAATGTTACTCAAACACTTGTGTTTTAGTGTTTGAGTACCACCTTTTGACACTTTAACTATTATTTTTACTACAGGCGTTTTAAATAAATTGAATACCTAATTATTTAATATTAATTTATTAATATTAAAATTTATTAATATTTGCATCTACGCAAATTGCAATGCAAATGCAGTAGCACTATTATGTCTTTTAAAATCTCCTTAAATAAAATATCTATAAAAAGTTGACAGAAGAAAAAATTAAAAACTATTCGTTCGCGCGTCAGAAGTTGAGACTTGAGAAGCTATATTTGCGAAACTTTTTGAAAGTCGGTTAAAAAATTAGGTAGAATTAATTCCTGATATACCTACTCCTGTCGCTCCGTTGTAACGTAAATAATAAGCTCCCTGCCGCGGGCGCAATGGTAGGCGCTGTGGCCTTATAAGTGGGAGGTCCCAGGTTCGATTTCCAGCAAGGGCTATGACTAAGTAAATGATTTGGTCTTGTGGGAGGTTTCAGTCGTGGCTAGTTACCGGCAACGTGAAGATAAGCTTTATAAAGTTCTGGTACGAGCCGCGTAGAATCGGAATAGGGGTGGGAACTATAAGAGCATTTGGAAGGAGTAATAATATAATTCGAGAGCGGTGATGACCTAGCGATTAAGACTTCGGCCTACCTTTCCGGGGGGACCAATTTCGATTCCCGACACGCACATCAACTTTTCGGAGCTATGTGCGTTTTAAGCAATTAAATATCACTTGCTTTAACGGTGAAGGTAAACATCGAAAACTTGCATGCCTCAGTAGTGTCTCCATATATAATGTTCTCAAAGGTATGTGAACCGATCTGCGCTTAGCCAGCAAGGTGGACTAGAATAGAATAGAATAGAATAGAAAAGTTTTTTATTCAAATAAACTTTTACAAGTACTTTTGAATACTCAATTGAATCTACCACTGGTTCGGAATGCCAACTAACGCCTACGGCTAAGGACTAAGGCCTAAACCCTTCTCATTCTGAGAGGAGACCTGTAGTGTGCCGGTAATGGGTTGATCATGATGATGATGATGATGATGATGATGATGATGATGATGATGATGATGATGATGAATATAATTCGAATGAGGTCCACAGCTGGACACCAGCTGGACTTAATTCGAATTAACAAGTCAATCTATTATGACGATGATGACGACTAATAATATTCGTTGTTCCTTCCTTTGATGTTCCCTCAAAATCTCAATATGAGATTTTTGATGAGGGATAAACAAAAAGCAGGCAATGGGAATTCATCTGGTGCCAAAGATGTTCATGGCCGAAGGGTGGCTGTATTCACAAAAGATGAGGTGATCTTTTTTTCCTGCTCGTTAATTCGCTATTTTCTCAGCTCGAATCCGAATGCATTTTTAGTGAATCACGAGGGATTATTTATTTTTCTTTAATGCCATTGCAATGACTGTATTGATTTTCGAAGTAACACTAATGAGAGAATAACTAATAGAGACCATTAAAGGAGTTTTGATCCAATTAAAAGTTGTGGTATTTTTTTTTCATTCAAACTAAGTATGCGTTAATCGAAGTAAGGTGAATCATTGTTTCTTGTTACCTAAGCTTTTGGTCATAGTAAGGGGATTTGAAATAATTTCTCTGTTAGCCATGGAAGAATTTGGCTGCGGTTAGTTAGCAATATGTTGGCGAAACAGTGCAAGCGATTTTCTCGTTACGATGAAACATACAAACCTATAAGGTATGGGTAATAAAAACTACAATGCCTCTTCTAAGACTTGGATTTTTAACCCCCGACGCAAAAACGACGGGGTGTTAAAGTTTGACGTGTCTGTGTGTGTGCGTGTGTGTCTGTCTGTTCCCCTGTGGCGCTCAAACGGGTGGACCGATTTGAATGCGGTTTTTTTTGTTTGAAAGGTGAATTAGTCGAGAGTGTTCTTAGCTATGTTTGATGAAAATCGGTCCAAGATGGCCGCCGCTACAAAATGGCGGATGATATATTTTTTCACAACTCCCTTGATATGGATATCAAATGAAAGGGCTTGACTAGTAGAATAGCACTATTGCAAATTCAAGATGGCCGCCGCCACTAAATGGCGACTGTCGGGGGTTTTTTAAATTTTCAATTTACACTTGTATCAAGGTACAAGTAAATTATAAGTACAAATACTTCAAACAATGCATGTACCTATATGAAAATCACATAGCGTAAATCTTCGTTCTATGGTATTTTAAAAATATACTTCCGTTTGTATGAATGCGGTGTAAAAAGGCAAAACAAGAAAGCGTTCACACATTATCGTCATTTGAAATACCTTCATTAAAATATTTGGTCTACTAGGCACGAATTCCACAGTTTTTTTAGTTTGTCGTAAGAATTTAGTTGACTAAGTGACTAAATAAAAAAGTAACCCTAAATTAACTTCAATAAATAAAGTTCATGCACGTTGATACAACTACAAACATAAGTCGTATTTTTTAAGGTAAGCTAGGTAGGTTGGTACACTCTTTAGCAATAGGTATATGTATAAGAGTATCATTTTATATTGTAAGCGGTTTTATATAGAAGCCATCAGAATCAAAATTATGCTTTATAGTTTAATTTACAAGTTCTTTTGAATCTTTAATTAAAGTCTTACAGTCCTTAGAGCGACTCGTGGACTCTACCAACATAAATTGTGCGGCAATTGGCTTCCCTTTTAAAATTAGCTTCTCCAGCCGTGTTTCATAATTTATAATTCATTTATTCATTGCAAAAAATACACGTGAAATGGTGTTACAATATTTTAACTATTATAATTTTAACTATTATAATTTTAATATAACTAGTGTATTACCACGTATGGCGTGCAATATTAAGGACAATAAAGAGCATAATAATATATCTGTGCCTCCTGTGATGAGTGATCTAAGTCGAGTTGTACCCTTTTTGAGATTTTTACATAGAAATGATCAGAAAAAAATTAGCTTTTTTTTGGTCTAACCCACGTTCTTCTAACTATTATAGTTTCGGAGATAATTTTGTGCAAAGTGATATAAGTGGCAGCATTTTTGCAAAAATATCGTGCATATAGATATATTTCATGTTGTAACCTCAATAAGTAATTTTCTGCATGCATTATTTTTCGTGCTTCGTGGTATAAGTGTGATTATATTAATTTTCACATTTTATTTTTAGTATATTTATCGTGAATATTGATATAATTAGAGTTATATCACTTTGAACAGATTTTTTTCAAAACTGATTAGGGTACAATTATACATATACCTAATAATCACAATCTAAATTTATACCTAATTTGTGATTAGTGATACATCTCGACTTGCATCATTGTGTACAAATCAACATTATCTGTGTAAACGAATATAAATTGAATTGTATCTAAAACTCAAACCAAATCTAGAAAAAATGTATGAAGAAGGAGACGTGCTAAATGATACAAGTGAAATCGTCAAGTCATACTCTTATGGAGATTGATACCAACCATGCGTTAATTGAGCGTAAGAAGAAGCACATTAGTATGATTATTCACTTGCAAAGAGATTGGTACCAACTAGTGCGTACAGCTTCAAACAAAACAGCAAAGTTTAGGTAGGTACTGTTATCTAAATGACTTGTGATTCAACATGTTTTCAAGCAATTTCTTACTCTTGCATTGGAAAGTTAATGTGGTGTGATGTTCGATCTGTTTTGCATACCAAAGAAAATATTCCCCGTTTTTCTTACACAAAATGAATTCAAGGATGATGAATACAAGACTATGGATTGTTTGAAACGAGTTAAAGCTTACGCTATTACGATTACAATAAAGACAGTACCAATAGCCTACCATTTCAAGATTACTGTTTCAACCGATAAGAAGTAATATCTGTTTTGCTATGCTTTATTCAGGACCGCGATCATGAGTTTTACAGAGTTTAAATATTAGGACTTTGTTATTGAATTGTTTTCCTTGCAAGAAATTGACTAAATTCCGAAAAAAGTAGTAATCTGTTGAAGCAAACTCCCGGGGAGAGTGATTGGTGTTGGAGATATTTCAATCGCAGCACCTTTAATTTAGCGACTGTCTGTTGTGAAGTATGAGGTCTAGCGTTGGTCTAAGTTAACAGCATTGGGCAAGAGAAATGACCAGTTTCGGTTGTTTAACTGCTGACGTTTCCATCATGGTTTGAAATTGTTGATCTATCTTTATTGTCTGGCCAGATCTTAGGAAGCCATAGTGTATGATACCAGCACTGATCCACCAAACACACACCAGTAGTTTTTTCTGAGTCAACTTTCATTTGGGACAGTTTCACCAGTTGGGTTTCGCCAGTTCTCTTGGATTCAACTACTGTGATGAGCATTTCCGACTATCGTACACCATTTTTCATCACTGATAACAATACGATTCAAAATTCCGTCGTTATTGTGACAATTGAGTAATGTAACGCAGCATTTAATGCGTGTTTGTTAGTGTGCTTCACTCAATTCATGCGGCAGAGGTACCTATTTCTCGAGTTTTTCACTTTTCAAATTTGTTTTAAGTGAATTAATATTATTATATCACTCACACCGAAGCCTGCCACTAACTCTAACATAGTTTGCGATAGATCCGCTACCACAATCATCTTTAATTCTTCATTGTCAACTAGGGTTTCCAGCTGTCCACGGGGTTTTTTTAGGTCAAAATTTCCAGAACAAAAACGTTGGAACAAAAATCGTACCATGCTTTCTTTTACAGTAAGGGTTTCCCCATACTCATCATTAATCCTTCGAATTGTTTTTGCAGTACTGGTGCCACTGTGGAACTCATATTCGTAAATAATGCGATAAGTTTTCCATTTTTTGAACAGATCGATGTCAAAGAAAAATCAAATTGAGCGAAAACAAATGAATCACTAGATTCAAAAAACAAATACATAAATCACTTTTGAAATAAATTTAAATTTGGAATACGCCAAGATATATGAGATGATAGTAGCCAGTTCGATAAAACGCCAGTTTCATAATATGTAAGGACTTAATCTAATCTTTCACGCCTAAACCGCAAAACCGATTTTGATGAAATTTGGAACAGAGATAAATTAGACTTTCGAGACCAACATAAGTTATCTTTTGTTGCGAAATAAAGGCTTGAAGGGGTTGAAATAGGGGTTAAATCTTTGTGTGGGAGTCCATCATATTGAAGATAAAAACCTTTATATTTTTGCTGTTTACATCCTGGAAATCGATATAAGATACTTCTAAGAATACACCCGAAATGAAGTTGTGGGCATCAGCTAGTATTTTATTAGTGAATTATTGGTTTAGAAGAAGTTTCACAAACGTTGATTTATTTTTGTAAAACTTGTATTTATTTGCACCATAAAAATGCATTTTAGTGAGGGGTATAACATGAGTTGTATTATTTAACACATTTTTCAGAAGACCAAAATTTTAGCAAACTGATACAATTCAGCTAAATTGTTAAAATAGGGGACTGATAAGTAAAAAAATCTCATCTTTGAGATATTACATTTATCCTTTGTTTGAGCACCATTGGGTTGGGAATATATTCTAATGAGTTATTAGATATTTTTACTTTATGTATATCAATTTACACGAAGACATTAAATAGGTGTAACGTAATTTAACTGTACTTGTATCATTTATCACGTAATTTTAGCATCGATTAGAAATTAAAAAAGGTACAACTCACAGGTTTTTCAAGAATTACTTTAAAACTATAATATTTACCGCAAAAATTTAAATACACGGTGAAAGTGAATGTTTTTATCTACAAAAGAAAGCACTCAAGTTTAACCTAGCCCAATTAGATCGCGAACTAGAATTTTTTTAATCTTGTTTTTGCTCTCCTGTAAAATGGTGATTTTTGACTTGTATCACCTGTCACAGGAGGCACAGATATCATTTGAATAAGTCATCGATAATTACTAGGATAATAATAATACAAAACAAAACAAAATACTACGATTATAAAATGTCAATATTAAAGTTAATGAAATATGTGATCATGTAGGAGTAGAAAGCAATAGTTAATTATTATAGGTAACAATCGGTAAAAGAATTTATAAAAATAATAGAAATATGTGAGCAAACAAACATCAAAAATAAAAAGAGTATAGGTATGTCAACATGCAAACATTAAAATTAAATATCATTTTTAGCGTCCCTTCCCATATCTATTTTATTATAGTCTGTGTTCCACTGAATTATTTTTAAGGACGAGAGTTGGTTGCGTGATGCGTCGTGTTTTTACGTGACATCTGGTATTAAAGAGCTCACCTTCGGAGGAACACAATCTTTAGTCGAGATCAAAGTACAAGGATAGGCATTCACAGGAACAATTAAAATTATCAGCGAGGGCTGTTCATTAATAACTCTCTTTGGGGGCAAAAAATGAATACTTTGTTTACATTTATTAGTGAAGTGGCGAACGCTCATAAATCAAGCTGGGCAAGACGAATTGGGTTCGTGTCAGGACTCGACGACATTTTGTAGCGTTGACGTCATTTATTTCCCAGAAATATGGATCACTGATTAAATCTTAGGATTCGAAATTGAAAAAAATATAACTGTTTCTCTATTAAATAGAAAACCAATTCGGGTAATTATTTTATTGACGTATTGTATTAGGCATAGCTCTTCATTTTGCTAGGAGCATTATCTACATTTTACAAAACTAGGTAGGCTAGTGTAGATTTTTTCATTCTAGCATTTCTTGTAATAAACTTTCATCAATTTAAACTATAAGCTCATCAGCAAACAGCTTTAGTTTGCGCTCGGTTTTGTCTATTGTATATGAAGAATTTACTCGGAGGTACCTCTCCCACTGGGTTGGTCACTTTATCTATCCAAGTTATATGCATACGAGTATAATGTATGTATAGGTATGTATAAAATTGACATTAATATTATAGTCCAATCACCGTGGATTTCTTTTTGTTTTAAACCTTTAGGACTAAGTTCTCCTCTCCCCAAAGGTTGTCTGGTAGAGATTGCTCTGATAGCAATAAGGCCGCCTTTGCATACATAGTTTTAAGCAACCTCTGTACCTACCTACTTGTATTATCTTTCTTGCGTGCAATAAAGTACCTACCTACCTATCTATCTATACTTTTGAGTTTATTGCCTAACTTATACAGATATTTATGACGTAGGCATCTAGCTACCTATAGCAAAACGTTTCAAAATATTTTCCCTCATAAAAGAAATCCTAATCAAAATTTTTGTTCAAGATTTATTATCGTTATCGGCTGAATAAAAGGTCATAATTAAAGTCGAAACGCCATTCATACAGCCATAATCATTAATCTCGTCGGCCTAAAAACTACTTCGGGGAGCAAAGTTTGGTAAGAATTTTTATAATAAACACTCTGTTCCTTGCGTTTCGGTTATGCGAATGTTGTTTCTTTGTTTAGCTAAGTGCCCATTAAAACGATTTGGTTCATTATGAGCACATTACGGCGTTATATAAAGGCTAAGTTTCCCTTCCAAGAACTATTCGTAGGTAATAAAAATGGCACAAATTCTACCCAACAGCTTTAAAGGTATTCAACGATTTAAATTATTCTGATTCCGCAATCATCTGAAACGGATGTAATTTTTTAACACCTTCGTATTATTTGAGAAAACTACTTACATCTTGTTCTCCTATAATAATTTGATAAACCCTTGTCTAAACTGCCTCGTTGGTCTAGTGGTTAGCATATTCAACTACAGATCACGAGGTCCCGGGTTCGATACCTGGGTCAGACAAATTATTGTTAGGTGTTGGGTTTTTCTGTCAAGAAATTCTCAGTGCCAACCCGGAGTTGGTAGTTGGCGGTGCTTCATCCCCGTGCCTCGGAGAGCAAATTAAGCAATCGGTCCCGGTTATTATCACTATCTTGACAACCCGCATTGGAGCAGCGTGGCGGGTCTAAGCTCTAAAATCCCTCTCTCCTATGAGACAGGAGGCCTGTCCAGCATTGGGATGTTAAAAAAGGCTGTAGTGGAAACCGTTGTCTAATAACCAGGTGTATACCCTAAAAAAGCATCCGATAGATAGACAATATATCACAATAAAAAGTCATCCCCATATCGGAAAACAAGAGTCACATTTCTTACGTATCTCACTAACGTTTCATTACGAGGGGCACATGCCGTGTCGATTTCTAAAAAATGACGCTTTTTGTATCACAAAAAGTGCCAAATTAACTTTTTAAAGGAAACGATCTGTTCTTGGTAGTGCCACGTGTGACAGTATCGTTGGCGTCAAATTCTATTTCGGCGGTGACGCCACGTGACGCCACATGGCGTTTTGTTGTTACTTACTGTGTCGTCGATGTCCCTCATCATTGGGGATATGTATTTTTAGCCCTAGACGGATTGATGACGCCAAGTTTGTGAGCTTAACTCGACTCTAATACCCCTGTGATATATTGAACCCAGTTACGTACCTGACACGTCCAGACGCATGCTTTATGAATTATTCCGTTATATCGCCTTTTACATTTCACACGATTCGATTGCAAAGAGAAACAAAGGGAATAGACGAATTTGAAGATACTAACAATCTGTGTTGCAATAGCCAAAATGGGAAAGACAAAGCAAAGTGATTTAGTGTTGGTTTGTTGAAACCCTTGAGGAATTGCATGAAAACATAATTCCTAGAGGAACAGACAAAGAATAAGTTATATACGGGTCTGTATACCGGCATAAAGGATGAAAAGGAGCATTCATAACTGGTTTAGATATTATATTCAAATTTGGAAGGATCAAAGAGCGTGTTTGTGACATACAGCTGCGAAAAACTTCGGTAGGCATCCGTGAGGTGAGCAGCGCCCGAGGGCTCTCGAGTAACACCATCCACGAGGGAGCCAGTCTTTGAAACAAAATGCGTTTGCATACATTAAACTGTAAGAATGTTCAAGATAGGGAGAGGGTAACACCGACGGGTCCCTGGGGTAGTGTGTTTCGGCGATTACGCGGATGGAATTTTCCTAACTGTAAGTTGCCTTCTTGGCGAGATAGTTTGCACGTAACAGTAGCCTCTTTGCGTATTTTCGCAGTCAAAGCTCTCTCTTGGAGCACTCCGCTGTATGTTTCAAAGTATTTGAAAGGCAAATTGGGTAGGAAGTTGTAGGAGCTCGATACAGTAATGTAAATAGTTGGAGTAATTAACTACGTGGGTCTTAGGTGCGCTTCTAAAATTTTGTACTTACATGAATTTAATATTACATTTTCCTCTTCGCCGTTTTAATGTTGGGTTCTGTTGGGGCAATTTATTCAAGAACTAGCTGATGCCTGCGACTTGGTTGGCGTGAAAAATCTCGTTCTAAATCAACTTCTCGGGATAAAAACTGATCCATATCCGTCTCCGGGATGCAAATTTTGTCAAGATTGATTCAGCGGTTCTAGGTTATGAACAATTCATTAATCTAATAATTGTGCAATTGTGTCTTAAAGTAGATACTGTACAATATTCGTCGTCTCAACCGATATTTCCACTACACGGCATAGGTCTGTTGCAAGTAGTCGCCATAGAATACGATCTTGTGCTGCTTGTATCCGGCGACTGTCAGCGACTCTCTTGAGATCGTCCGTCCATTAATTAGTGGGGGGTCTCCGAACGCTGCTTTTCCTAAACGTGCAAAGTCACCATTCAAACACCTTGGGATCCCAAAGTCTATCGGTTATTCGAGCTATGTACCCTGATGTCTGTCACTTCAGCTTCGCAATTCGATCTCATACGGCACTTCTCGTATCTGATTTGATACTCCGAATATATAGCTCTCTCCATCTACAGAGACACTGAGTCTTCTTATGAGGCCCATACTTAGCGATCATGTTTGGGATCCAGAAAATATATCATCATGGCAACTATTATTCGAAGACTTTCGTCTTACATCACGGTATTAGATGTGCTTTTAAAAATTTGGTCTAACAAAGTTAGAGGCTGACTAAATTAATCCTGTCTGCAAACAAGGAGTATAGGTGCGGCTATGATGCAACAAACAGCCAAGTTGGCAAGCGATCTGCGAGCAAATTCAGGGCCCATTGGGAAAACTTCTTGAATACAAACGTATACATTATGTACCTATACTACTTGCTTTTGCCCGGTACTTCGTTCGAGTGAATAAAGATGTTTTAAAATTAAAAATATCGTGGGATTTTACGGAATAAAAATTCTCCAGGATACAGACTACTTCAGTGTCAAGCTAAGTGAAGGTTGGTTGAAACCGTAAAAGATATCAGCCAGACGGACAAACACATTTTCGTTCATAATGTTAGTAGTATGATTTAAAAAACTAATGAACCTATAGAGGTAGTCCCAAGGTGCTTGAATAGCAACCTCACGCCGCAAAGACAGTTGGAAGACCCCCTGCCCTTCCACTAGGTAGACAGACAATCTCAAGAAACTAGCTGCTCGGTTGAGAATTGAGATGATGATGAAAAGACTTAAGACTCTAAAGGATTGTCTTTTTTTTTAACCCCGCCGCAAAAACGACGAGGTGATATAAGTTTGACGTGTCTGTGTGTGTGTGTGTGTGTGTGTGTCTGTCTGTTCCACCGTAGCGCTCAAACGAGTGAACCGATTTGAATGCGGTTTTTTATTTAAAAGGTGAATTAGTCGGGAGTGTTCTTAGCTATATTTGATGAAAATAGGTCCAAGATGGCTACCGCCACAAAATGGCAGATTACATATTTTTTTACAACTCTCTCAATATGGGTATCAAATGAAAGGGCTTGACTACTAGAATAGCACTATGCAAATCCAAGATGGCCGCCACCACAAAATGGCGAATGTCGGGGGTTTTTTAAATTTTTAATTTATACTTGTCTATGTTCCGCTCTAAAGTTAGAGCTAAGTATATATTAAGCATTTTCCTTTCTGAGCACGTTCCAAGCATTTAATTTCTCGAATGACTATTATTACCAAGGGTTGACTTCTAGCAATAAGCAATAACCGCTAAGAGACGCCACGGTGATAAAGTCGCCCAACGTTGTCACAGGACAAAGGATTTCTGCCGGCCACTGCGGATAGGGCTGTAAAAAGCACAAAGTTAAAGGAACATATTGAATGTAAAGTATCTCCTTCTTTCAGTAATTAAAGTAGATAACGAAAAAAAGCCATAATTCTTCATTTTCACGGCTATATTTACTACATTTTTTAACGAGTGACGAAAAGAAATTCTTGCTGTTCAAATTGTGCCAAAAAATTGAACTTATTACTTTACAATACTAATTACTACTTAATACTAAAAAAGAACTTTATTTCGTATCTTCATCTTTTTCATCAAACTATGGACGTCTACTGCTGGACACAGGTCTCTTTTAAGGACTTCCACACGATTTATTTGATATCTGTGCACTGAGTGGTTTGCTTATCTTCAAATGGTTTGCCTTTTTCTCTGAGACCATAGTGGGGTTGGCGGGATTAGTTTAACAAATATAAAAAAATCAGCTTCTGGTAAAAAAAAATATTATTAATGAGATATTTTGCATTGTCATCGGAAGTAAACAGACTGAATAAACGTTATATAACTAAATTTTTAAAACTTAACATCCGTTCCGCTATTTAAATTCAAACAAAAATCAAAAAACTGTCTTTTCGCTATCACACGGAGTATCTTGAAAGCTTAACAGATACCTACCTATCAAGACTACAAAAGACCTGGACTTTATAAAGCGAGTTAGGAAAAGTTTGTCGTCACGAACGGAAGACTTAAAACTTCCACATGACAGCCCTGTCTGAACCAATCTAATGCTGTAAATCCACAGGGTACACTTACCTCCCTTCAAACTCATGCGATATTGCGTTTTTTTCCTAAACCGCAAGAGGGGAGACCGCCGTTGCTAGCTTTATGTAGTCACGCCAATATTTTACCCGGTAAATGTGTTCAATGAAATAAAAGTCACTTTTGAGTTTGATAATTTTTAATATTAAGTACTTGTTTGTTTTCTGGTTTCGTGATTGGTTTACTTTGTGAAATCTATTTAATTTCCGTTTGGCTTTGAGGTGATCGTATGTTACGTCATAATGATCCACAGGAGGATCAAAAGTGCTATAAAAGTGTGTGACGTCAGCAATAAGATTCGACCGCATCGGTTGCATTGAGACTAGCCGCCGAAAGTAATTCAGTAGAAACGATGTCTTCATGAAAATGCGCCATTTACACATTGTATGGCTTTAGCTGCATTGTCGCCTCTTGAGTTTGTCTTCTTATAAAGTTCAAAAACAAAGAAAAAGTGCTCAATAGAAAAATACTCGGATAAAACAGTGAGTGCAACTTCAATCCTACAAACGAAGATATATACGATAAACACAACGAAGTGATTGCGTGACTTTATAACATAAAGTGTGAAAACTTTAAAAATATACATCACAGTCTGCTTTTAGAGAAAGAATCTCTGAACACATCTCAAGATCACGAACAATTCAATTACCGGAATGAGGGAAACGTGTCAAACGTGTTTAAAAGTTTTTATTCACAAAGGTGATTGCAAACATGCACTTGCATAAAATGTTGTGTTCTAATAACACGAACAATTTCAACATCGCTCTCACGAGACCTCTCCAACTTTAATAACCTTCAAACCTCAACAAATTTCTGGATTGCTCGTGTTCGGGGACCTGCCCCCTAATCTTACTTTTTCTGTATTTATTGCTCTCCTACCCTCGGATAAGTTATCGAAAATATAATCCCTCTTTACGCACAGAAAGTTCCACTGCTGATTACTATACTCGGTTTGATAAGATCCGACGATGTTTGTGTGGATGCGACGAAAAAATAAATCAATGATACTTTCGAATGTTTACGTAAATAGACGTCCATCCTCTAAGTTAATTAGAAAATAAATAGACTTTCCTTATGGTACGAATGAAATGTACCGCATATCAAAGGAACTGTGGTCAGTTTTTCCGCAGTGGTTTATGCACTCTGCGTTTAAAAGCGAATTTCACTTTGAAGCTTGACATATTATGTTTACTTTTCAGTCCGTTCTCGATTTTTATGGTAAGTATATCGTTTTTAGGACTTGTTTTAAATTTAAATTGCGCTCTTTTCAATTTTTAACTTACTGACTAGTACATCAAATAATCTCTTGAAAGATAATTTTCAATTAATGTAATACCCTTAGGTTTAAACCTATTAATTTTACAGTATTTTTTTAATGAATTATTTTCGTTTATATTGTCATGATGAAGTCGTAAGAATCATGTCTTGAAAAAATTATATCGGTTATTGATACCGTATCGATACTTTATATTATCACACATCTAATGTTGAAATGATGTTTTTTTCGTGGGCTAGATTATTTCTTATCCTTATTATGCTTTACTAGACAATATTCGGAGGCTGCTGCCGACTTGCGGCTAGAAGAATGAAATCCCAGCCTAATCCCCTAAAGATTAATATTATTTTATCGCTAACGATAAATAACGAGAGAATTCAATAGCAGAGCGGTAACCGGGAATTATAAGTTTTTTGACACACTAGTGGAAAACTTTTACCGGATTCAATCTTGAGGGGATTTGGTCCAATCGCTTTATATTCCGAGTCTCAGGAGGTCCGGGATAAATAAAGGTTTAGTGCGGGGCTAGTGTTTTCTGTCTTTATTGCAGTTGTTATTTCGGTGTGAATTTGATATTAGGCATATCTTTACAGTAGATTTTTACTATAGTAAATATTTACAAATATCTTTACAGTAGATTTTTACTGTTGCAAATATTTATTTATTTATTATCTTGTGTCGATATAATATGTCGGGTCGGGTGGCATGACACAAATACAGAGTCATTCATGATAGACCGCATTTATAATTTTACTGTTTTTCTAACTGGGAATATATCTACGGTTAATTTATTTGTTCTCTCTATCGGTATTTTCCACCCAAACTCACAAGTTAAATCTATTTTGGTGTCGATAGTATCGGCTCTAACTTCTAGCTATTCAACAGGTTAAACAAAATATTTTTTTAACATTTCGACTTCGAATTCACTTCTTATCATAAAAAAATTTACACCGGCACTATACTAGATTCTAGTACAGTTAAAAAAACCACAAATCCTTGGGGCATCGCGCTTAGTCGTTTAGCTCTTGAGACTCAAATATAAGATCGTATGTCTGAAAAATGTAGCTACATTTCTTAAACACTTTATTATGAATAATTGGCAATTTTCACGAGTACATACTATATTATGTAACAGTGAGATTGCATCATTACTCACACCCTACGTAACATTTGTACGCATTTTCTATGCGGAAATGTTACCGTATTAACTTCAATTTCAGCAAATTTACGAGTTTAGGCAGCTAGGTAGGTACTATTTAAATTATACCGCTTGTGTTTTCAGATTATACCTCAGGTATATATTCCATTCATGGTTGTGAATATTAGTTTATACGTACCTGCCGCATTATTTTACAAAGTCTAACAAGATACAATGTAGCCAGAAAAGTTGTCTGAAGTTAGATCACAGAAACTGGTAAATCTTTTTCTTCTCGACTAGCATGATCGGGTATTTCGTAACTAAGCCAAGCAAGTGGCTAGGTCGAAGAGACAAACAGTTTTAATGCAAAAGAACACAGCGCTGTGTAAGAAGTAGGTGATCTGCACCATAAGGAGAAGTTGTATATTATTTTAAATCATAAAACAAAACAAACAATAAAAAAAGGCACGGACCAAGAGTCTGTGGAGTTGTTAACTATTTAATAAAAAAAAAAAAAAAAAAATGCAAAAGAACATAAAGTATTTCTTGTTTTCAGTGAGGTTAATTTCTTAGCACTTGCTAGCTCAGTGTATTAAAGAGGATCTTTGCTTATTTCAGTAGAAGCATACCTACCACTCATGCCTGTTTATTTCAATCGGCTCGTCCTGTGGCAGTTCTTAGGTATACCCGTTTTTAGTGTGGTAACTAAAGGATTCCTTAAGTAAGGATCCCTTTACGTTAAACGTTACCTAAACGAAATCAACTTTAGCGTTTAAGTATCCCTTAAACTTTGGTGAAAACTACATCGTCGGGATACCTAATTGGGCTTAGTTGTATTTTAGGGATTATCGGTGAATGAGCACTTTACACATTTTGTTGATCCAGGAACTCTAGGGCGTCCAATAGGGTATTTTGCTTTTGAACAATCCAAGTAAGTTTATCTCACAGCATAAGTCTCCCATCTTCTTCTAATTTAGGTGTCCAAGCGCGTCTTCACACTACAAATCTTGAGGTATATAATAGGAAAAGCTGTGATAGCCTAGTGGTTAGGACGACCGACTTCTAATTGGAGGTCGTGGGTTCGATCCCGGGCACGCACCTCTAACTTTTCGGAGTTATGTGCGTTTTAAGTATTTAAATATCACTTGCTTTAACGGTGAAGGAAAACATCGTGAGGAAACCTGCATGCCTGAGAGTTCTCCATAACGTTCTCAAAGGTGTGTGAAGTCTGCCAATCCGCTTGGCCAGCGTGGTAGACTATGGCCAAAACCCTTCTCACTCTGAGAGGAGATCCGTGCTCTGTAGTGAGCCGGTAATGGGTTGATCATGATGATATAATAGGAACTTTACTAAAAGTTACATTTCTGAAAATCTTTTGTATCAGCAAGCAGCTTGTGAACTATCGGTAAGTACGTTATATGATAAATAACGTTATTTTGATGGTATTAGTCCTGTTATTAAGTTAGGAATGCGCCCGAATAAATAAAAGTTTATTCACCCCATACAAATATGACATGCACCCTCCAGTAAGACAAATTGTTTCATTTCCCCGTCCAAAGGGACTTCATACGTGACTCCCGGCGATCATCAATTGTATGACTTCGGGAGATTACCGAGATGCGACGATTTATCGCTACAGTTAGTTAGGATGAGTTATTTCGGGATGGTATTAATTTGGGGCAACAACAACGGTCAATGTATCTCTTCTTTTTCTTAGTCTTCCACGCAGTCTGTACTTAGGTTTTACTTGGTATTAAGCTAGGAATTGTCCGTTATATTATAGTCTGTTCTGTATGCTTAGTCCCACTTTTTACATAGTGGCAACGAAGAGCGGAATCCGAGTATCGGTAAACAATGACTTCAGAGCAAAATGAACCCAAATACTCTTATTTTAAAGTCGTAATTCAATAGTTCGAATATTTATTTTACAACATTTCTGATTGGGGCACTGCAGCTGGCTGTTTTCGAATGCTGAATGTATTGGTGAACTCAAACCTTAATATAAGCTGTTTTAGGTCCATTTTACTCTGAAGTTATTGTGATTCGATCAATAGTACCTATACTATAAAGTTTGGGAGCGCTGCAAAGTGGGATTAAGCATACTACTCATAGTAATACCAGCTTGTGAGTCTGGCAGGATACTTGTTTATAAACTTAGCTAAGAGTAAGTATAGTATTTCAAAGTTATCGTATGTACATATTAACATGAAACGACCCGCAAGTGAAGATCCGCAAGGGCATCAACTGTATTTTTCGATACTGAAAATGTCTGAAATGTTGGAACATTTCGGGTGTATAACAAAAACACTGATGAAGTCAGGAGAGGTTGGGATTGAATTAACTACTGATGACGTATTTGTAAGGTACTTTTTAAGGTTTTCAGTAGGTACTCAAAATGCGCTTTTTGCGGCTCCGGCGGGAATTGCGGCCATATGTTATATCTAATGAGTTTCAAACATGTTTTCTTTAATGCGTACTTAAAGAGATAAATTATTACAGTTATAAAATATAACAGTAGAGCAAATATATACATACTAGATAAGTTAAGGAGTATCGTTCAACTAACGATTTCACATGCCCAATATTTTCCATACAGATAGTTTTCCTCCTAGATACCTATGTACCAACGTAACATCAAAGTTTATATATATCTAGAATCAGTCATTACTTCCGTACAGCTGAACCCAGGAGCGGCACCATGTGACAAATGAGAAATACCAGCCGTTTTACATGTGACTAAAACAAATTAATGTCCACTAGACTGTAGCAATTTTCCGGAGAGGCACTCGACTCGACAAGCGATTTGCCACAAAAGCTGTCCCATGATTCGGAATATGTGTAGAGGCCAACGCTGCAAATTTATACTTTTAATCCAATTGTTTAATTATCACCTCTACTCCTACGTAATAAGATTCGGGTCCATTCCGCGCTAATTTGCGGAATTCGACAATTGCAATATCGCGTTGGCACCCCTCTAGCAATTTTAATTCCGTCCAGCCTTCAAGCAAATTGTTCTTTCACGCAAAACGGAATGTAAGCTCGACGTCACAGCGGCAAAAGGATGAAATGTGCAGTTTCCAGCGTCGCACAAAGGTGAGGCCGGCGTGAAAGTAGACGTTTATTTAGTGTCTTCTTTGCGGACGGCGCAAGGAGATGTTTTATGAAATTGTTTTTCCGGGACATTAGCCAGCCCTAATTATGGACCCTGCCTCTCGAGCACAATTACCCTGGACGTTCATGTTGACTATGACAAAGTGTAGGAGCAATTTCATGAAGACGTCGGCTTATTAAGGCAGTGAAATTGGGCTATATGAAATTCAGCCTCTAGCGAGCACGACCGACTCCACATTATAATATTATGTGGAGATAATTGTTTTAGAATTAATTAAGCCTCATACAGAGACAGTGGAAATTTAATTACGTTTGAATTCAACGAGATTGTTGTTTAAATGTTTCTGAACTTAGATATGTACCTACGTAGTAACTCAATTAAGTGTGAGTACGTAGTGGCGACAATGTTTCGAGGCAAATATAAATGTTTGTATTTCGTGATGTAGATTATAAATATTATAATAAAAAAAGTGTTTTCCATCACGCCATTCTTAAGAATTTTCCTGGTTAGCGCACGAAAGCTTATTAAGTTTATGTACCTACTACGAGTAATAATAATATTCTCTTGACCGGAATTCGGCCATTACAGCCAATTTCTATGGATACGAGCCAACTACGCAGGAGATATTATAGTGCACAAGATATTATAGTGCACAAGATATTATAGTGCACAAGATATTATAGTGCACAAGCACAGGTATACACTCTCTGTTTTCTAACTCTCACAGTCCCATGGGACAGTCATCTGACACTACCGGAGAGAGATCAGCTATAGGTACGACGGCTTTGCGTGCTCTCCGAGGCACGGGGGTGTAACACTGTCATCTTCTCAAACCCGAGAGCTTATCCAAGAACTTAGCATGAGGAACGAAACTTAATTAGGTAAGTACGTTGAAAAAAAAAGTTTTCGTTCCCGTGGATACTTCACAGCCAATAAATACCTTTTGATACTACATAATGCAATGTAATCGATATTAATCGGGTACGTACAGTGTACACTTATAACACTCCCATGTTCTCTTATCTACGGAAACTTATTAAGATAAGCCTTCGCTGATAAAGGCCGTTTGTCTTATTGGTCTGAATGGATATAAATGGATGAATTAGGTACCTACTCGCCCCTGTTATCGATATCCTGATGGACAGTTGTAGATTATAATGATCCTAATGGAATTAAATAACGATTCGGGTTGATTTGTAATACATTTGAAATTAGTGTTTAATGAATGCAATGATTAGAAGCGGTTCACCACTGGAATAATAATATGCTAATCATTCTAGTAGCATTAAGGCCGCCTTTGCAAGCCATTAATTTTGCGCGTTTTTCAGTAGATATGTAGGTACCTGTAATTGTTTAGCATTGTATGTGTAATACAGTATTTTCTTCTGCTTCTTTTACTTAATTTATATACTTAATCAAGAACAAAAAAAACAAAAAAATCTATCTATACATATAATAAAATCGTAGACTTGCCGTATCTGTACATTAAAGATTTTTGCAAAATAATAACTGGGGGATGTTAGGGATAAGTAATAGAACGTAAAAAAGCTATTTTTGAAATTTTTGTCTGTTTGTCTGTGTCTTTGTGCGCGCATCTGCATCTCTGCATAGCAGCTGTGATAGCCTAGTGGTTAGGACGACCGACTAGCTGTGATAGCCTAGTGGTTAGGACGACCGACTAGCTGTGATAGCCTAGTGGTTAGGACGACCGACTAGCTGTGATAGCCTAGTGGTTAGGACGACCGACTAGCTGTGATAGCCTAGTGGTTAGGACGACCGACTTCTAATCGGAGGTCGTGGGTTCCATCCCGGGCACGCACCTCTAACTTTTCGGAGTTATGTGCGTTTTAAGTATTTAAATATCACTTGCTTTAACGGTGAAGGAAAACATCGTGAGGAAACCTGCATGCCTGAGAGTTCTCCATAAAGTTCTCAAAGGTGTGTGAAGTCTGCCAATCCGCTTGGCCAGCGTGGTAGACTATGGCCAAAACCCTTCTCACTCTGAGAGGAGACCCGTGCTCTGTAGTGAGCCGGTAATGAGTTGATCATGATGATAATGATGACGTCAGCAGAATCGGACACATCATGAAAATATTTTGGCAGAGATTTACTTATTTTAATCTAGGTATAGAATAGGTAAACCCGACTGTGCGAAGTCTCTGCGTCAGCAGGTACCTAGTGGACAATTTAAAAATATCAAACGAGTCGTAAAATTTTAATGGACCGTTCTAGGGCGGAGTTTTAAAAAATTCAATTCAATTATTCATAGGCAATTCGACTAAATGAACGCGTCCTAACGTGCCTAACATTGAAATATGCAAGTGTCAGATTGGGCACAGTGCATGTGATGGCAGACGGAATTGCAGGCGACGTTTAGTCACGGCCGGTGCCCTCTGGTTGTATACGCATCGCTGTTTGCGCGGTGCGCGTACACACTAGTATACCTGTTGATTTGATGACATTAAAAAAATAGGACAGAAGAAAAGGAAAATTTAAACGCCATATTTAAAATGAAAACGGAGACTTTACGACATGGGTTAAAGTCAGACATAAGACGTGGACATGGGTTTTAAAAAAATCTAAATTCCTATGCAGGAACTCTTTGATTTTCAGGGATAAAAGTATTTTATGTCGTCTCCAAGTCACAATTTATCTTTGTGTCAAAATTCATCAAGATCGGAACTTTTTTATCCCGGATAATCAGTGTTCCTATGGGTTTCAAAAAATTTAAAAACCAGCGAAATTTTGGGATTATTATAGTGATATTAAAGTGCAACCTCTTATAAGGAATAAGAGGTTGGAGAAACAAGCGGACACCCGCGACTTCGTTCGCGTGGATATTGGTTTTTAAAAATCCCGTGGGAATCATTTTGTTTTCTTAAGCTCCTTTGAGCTCATACCTTGCTAAAAACTATTAAAAGTTCACTGGCGGATGTTTAGGTAGGTCAAAAGGTAAACATCCGCCAGTAAAAGTCCCATCAAAATCGATCCAGCCTTTCTGAGATTAGCTGGTAATCTTTAAAGTATTTCCTTTCTAACAAAAAAAAGAATGAATGAAATCGGACCACGCGTTAATGTATTACAGCTAAGTACACATTTTAACTTTCATCCCCTCTCCCAAGGGAACCGTGCTGAATTTCGGGATAAAAAGTATCCTATATGTTACTCCGTAGTATGAACTTAAATCATACCAAGTTTCATTTCAATCCATTCAGTAGTTTTTGCGTGATGCGCGCACAAACATACAGACAAACAGACAAACAGACAAAAATTTCAAAAATAGCTTTTTACGTTCTATTACTTATCCCTAACATCCCCCAGTTATTATTTTGCAAAAATCTTTAATGTACAGATACGGCAAGTCTACGATTTTATTATATGTATAGATATAGATTATACCTATGAGTTTTATTTTACACAATAACTTAGGCTCGTAGTATGAACATAAAATACAATCCAGTCCCCGCTTCGGGGAAATAAATTACGCAAACAATTAAATATCGGCAATAATGCGAACATGGGGTGCGACAATTTGTCTAGACCGGTCCGCTGGGGTAGCCTCGACCGCGTATACACGGTGTTACAAAATCTAACAAACATTGAAAATAATGTTTATTAAAAAATTTTGCAGATGCCTGTGCCTTTTTACCCGACTACGGCAAAGCGTTATACTACGGACTACGGAAGGGTTATAATTTTAGCTGCCTATGTATTTATTTATTACAAGCCGACACCCGCGATTTCGTTCGCGAGGATATTGGTTTTTATAAATCCCGTGGGAATCATTTTGTTTTTCTAAGCTCCTTTGAGCTGGCCTGGCTAAAAACTGTTAAAAGTTCACTGGCGGATGTTTAGGTAGATCAAAATGTAAACATCCACCAGTAAAAGTCCCATCAAAATCGATCCAGCCTTTCTGAGATTAGCTGGTAATCTTTAAAGTATCTCCTCCCAGTTATTATTTTGCAAAAATCTTTAATGTACAGATACGGCAAGTCTACGATTTTATTATATGTATAGAAGAAGAAAATAATCTTTAAAGTATCTACTTTCTAACAAAAAAAGAATGAATAAAATCGGACCACGCGTTAATGAATTACAGCTAAGTACACATTTTAACTTTCATCCCCTCTCCCAAAGGAACCGTGCTGAATTTCGGGATAAAAAGTATCCTATATGCTACTCCGTAGTATGAACTTAAATCATAATAAGTTTCAGTTCAATCCATTCAGTACTTTTTGCGTGATGCGCGCACAAACATATAGACAAACAGATAAACAGACAAAAATTTCAAAAATAGCTGTTTTACGTTCTATTACTTATCCCTAACATCCCCCAATTATTATTTTGCAAAAATCTTTAATGTACAGATACGGAGAGTCTACGATTTTATTATATGTATAGATAGAAGATTATTATTTATTGTATTTAGCAGTTTATGTATGTACAATGTTTGTATCCGATTTTTGTATCATTTTTCGTGTGTTCCACCGTAGCGCCTTAACTACTAGGCCGATTTTGATGAATGAGATGTCAATTGATTCGTTGTTATAGTCCGGGTGACAAAAGCTATATTTTATATGCGAAAAGAATCGAAAAGTGACGTTCGCGCGGCTAAACTGTAATGTTACGTTAGTTTCAGATAGACATAACAGATGGCGCCACTAGCTGCTTGCCCCGCGCTTTTTTCCATTAGTACGAACTTGAAATATAGGTTTTTCTGCACACTAAATTATTATTTTAATCATTTCATGAGAGATACATAATTTTTATTTATTTGTAAAGATTTATAAATAGAATAAGAAAATCATGAAAACTTTACAACATTTTTCGTACTTAGATCAGCCTGTACATGAGAAGGTATAGTACAAGAGCAGATCGTGTAGTTAATGTAATTATGAGACCGTTACGTAAACGGTCCTGACTTGTTGCGATTAAGGATTGTCTCTTTTCAAGAGGTAAGCAACATTTTGCAATATTTCATGTCCAAAAATAAAAAATGAACTACCTATAAAGGAATTATATTATAACCCAGTAAATATTTCTTTTGTGAATTCACTAGACCAAAAACCGCAAATAATGCGTATTAAACCTATTGTATTTTATTGAAATTCATTCAAACTAAAATCGCTTTAAATTTTTTTGAAAATATTAGTTTCCTATTCCCTGTATTGGGCTGCCTGCAACCTTTAAATAATAATAGGTAATACCTAATTATCATCAACGTAATTAATCTAAGAACGTTATTTTTGTTACAACTTGTTTTGAGGTTATAAATTAAAAAATGTTACGCAAAAACGACTTCAAATTTGTTCCAAAAATTGCAGAAAAGTTGGTTATAAATAAACACATACAAATTCTTTCCTCAAACGTATAACCCACCTCCCGTTTCATCGTCGGTAAAAAATGTTGGCAACAACTACACTAAATTGGAAGCAAGCGCCTGTATTCATTGGAAAGTTAATTAAACTCGCCCCAAGTCAATGAATACCATAGTTTTGTTCAAGCACAAATTGCTGCAAATGCTCTATCTAGTCTCCTTCTTGTATTTATTACTAAAGTGATTTAGTAATTCAAATAAGGAAAGCTTTACGCCAATTTTTTTAATAAGTTTTAAGAATTTACGAGTAGTTATACTTTTTAGTGAAGATACTAGAGTGAGTAATAAAATAATTATTAAGTCTTAAAGAAAACAGGGTTTGAGGGTAAATATTTCCGTTCGTAAAATAATAATTTGCAATGACTTCAATTTTACAAATTTTCAATCGTATAAAAAGTGAGTTCCGTTGATTTTTTCATTAGGAATTGTATTTGAAAACAACATGAATTATTGACGATATTACCTCAACAAATAAGTAGGTAAAGATTTAAAAAAAACGAAATATATTATGTACTAGCTGAACCCCGCAACTTCGTTCGCGTAGATATAGGTTTCTATATAGGATCGGATCGGTTCCCATAATTCTTTTATGTACCTAAACTAAATGTAGCCTAAGTTACTCCTTATAACATTGAAAGTTCTATTAAAATCGATCCAGCCGTTTCGGAGATTAGCTAGAATAAATAGACAGACCGACAAACATAAATTTAAACGCACACCAGTTTAAAATAAGCCCCTACGTTCAAAGATCCGGGTCCCAAGTTATTTGAACCCAATACTGAGGATTGTAATGTCTGTCATTTCTAAACTAAAAAACATATGACCTTGAAATATTTACGGGACAATAATTGACTACTAGTACTACCTTTCAAACAAAAAAAAAACGAGTTAAATCGAACTACGCGTTAATGAATTACAGCTAAATACACTTTTTAACTTTCTTCCCCTCTCCCAAGGGAACCATGCTGAATTTCGGGATAAAAAGTATCCTATGTCCTACCTCGGAGTATAAACTCAAATCGTACCAAGTTTCATTCGAATCCATTCAGTAGTTTCGGCGTGATGCGCGGCCAAGATACAGACAGACAGACAGACAAAAATGAAAAAAATTGCAGTTTTGGCTTCAGTATCGATTATAGAGTGCCCTCCAAAAGAAATTTTCAAAATATCTTCAATGTACAGAATTGGATCCGTTACAGTTTTATTATATTATAGATTATAGAAGATAGATATTTAAACAAAATATAAAAAGAACATCACATATAATAGTAGTTTATGAAACGGTTGCATAATAACTAATTATGTAGAGTTTCATACACTACTTTATCTAAGCTCATCAATAGGTATCTTACGTATAAAAGAAAAGACTAAGAAATTAACAAAATTATTTATTATAATAAGTATTCATGTTTTGGATATTGCAATTTATAAATGTACTCAATTCTTCAGGGGAGAACGTTTTTGCTTTTTTTCCCTTAAAGCCCTGCGATTTTCTTTTTAAAACAGCAATCAGTCTTGTGTATTTAGTAATATCGATTTGGTTGTAGATACTCTGATATACTTTTGAGCATTGAGTATTTAGCCCATAAGGACAAAGACTTAAATTTATTTGATAATTCTTGGAAATATGCTAGCATTACATTTTCTGAAAATGAAGTGGCTTTTTTCAAAATTTTCCAACTCATAAAATCTTGGTAACATTTATCGTAAATTTTCTTTGATTTTGCTGGCAAAAGATTATTTGTCATTCCCGATGCTATTTCCAGAATGTCTGGTGGAGTTAAATTCTCTTCAGTATCACTGCTAGACATTTTTCCGCGCAACAAAAATCACTTGCAAAATTTTGAGTTACAAAAACTGAATAGTAAATAAATAATAAATTAAAAATTTAAATAATAGGCGCCAAAATTCAATTGTCAATTTCGAATGTGCGGTGCGTGCAGTGCGTCTATGGTCAATTATGGTAGCACTACACTCTGTCCTCTGGCCGCATCTTGCTACCGCCACACTTTCGCATTAGTAGTAATAGGGTAACTTTGATAGCGGGATAATCATTGTAAGTAACAAAACTAGACTAACTAACTATTGTAAACTCACTATTGTACCTATTTCTTTTAAAATGTTTCTTTTGTTTAATTTATGTTTTTTTGGTGTACAATAAAGTATTAAATAATAATAATAATAATAAACACCCGGCATGGCTCAAAAATACCAGAACCCAGTGCCTGTACTATAATGTAGAAAAAATTATTTTATAACATTGTTTTGCAATAATTTCCTAACAAAGTAGTGTTATAATGAACTTTTTTAATTTTTTTTTTAAATATTATAGATGTATGTGAATAAAGTAGTCCAATATATGACACATTTTGATTTCATATTCGGAATTTTATGATATGAGAGTAGATAAAAGAACATACCAGATTACTTTTTTGGTAACAATAGTCCTCTGCGTGTGAAAACTAATTTGATGATTAATAATAATTAATTCAATCTTTAAAGAGTTAGCCTTAATTAAGGTTACATAGTTAACAAAGACTGGTATATTTGAACTTAACCGATTACCCAAATTAAAGCAATTTTAGGCACAGTTAAGCATTACGTAACCGCGAGGTAATAGTCTATGCAGTAGGCAATTACTTACAGGAATAGACCAATTAATAAGCCAGAGCCTCCACGAATGTGATACTACGAAATCGAGCAACTAAGTAACTTGAAATATGTACATAGTTGTCACCTACATGATAATATTATAGTAGGTATATTTCGTTTTAGTCATATCATAGTGATAATAACTCTCTACATATGTAATAATATAATTACTTTAAGAACTTTAAAGGATTGTTCCCTTATTATCACACTAATATTATAAAGGCGAAAGTTTGTGTGTGTGTGTGTGTGTGTATGTATGTTTGTTGCTCATTAACGCCGCAACTACTAAACCGAATTGGATGAAATTTTGAATGGAGATAGATTATGCCCTGACTTAACACATTGGGCGAAGCCGCGGGCAGAAGTTAGTTATTATAATATTTGAAACTTTTTATTGGAATCGTTTTTTGAGTATGAAATATAGTATAGCTTTAAAAATATAATACGAAAATTTTTACTTTAGAATTAAAAGTCTTCATCAACTAGGTGTTCTTTCAAAATAATATAGATATTATTACGTTAACTTCTAAGCCGTGTTTTATTATAATACTAGCGGTCCGCCCCGGCTTCGCCCGTGGTACATAATATTATAATAAAAATCCTCTTTAATTATATAATTTCCTTTAATTATTATTATTCCATTCTCTTAATACCATTTTACATTTTATTAGTCTTTCCAAACATTCTCTTTTTCGCTTACATCTCATGTCTGCCATTTCCACTCCTGTCTAAACCTCTTTTTTTTGAATTGTCAGATCAATAATCATAAAAATACCTTAAATCAACAAAAGGAGGTCCTATTGCAATACTGAATTTGCAACGAACCTTACATTCGTCCATCCTGACAACGTGTATGTCCTCATACACATCCGGTAAACACCTTACATTCGTCATGTTAAAGTAGGAGTATACACCGCGATACTTGCTATTATCATTAATACTTCAGTATTCAATGTGAGACAACTATACTATATAGTAAACCATGCTTAAATGCAACACATTTACATGATTAGAAAGACAATGACATGTTCGATACTTGATATGACAACAACATCATCCATTTTATTCTCTTTACCGAAACCAAACGAACCTCACTCTAAAACATCTCCTTTCAGTTCAGTATCAGTATCATAATATTTATGTTCAAGTAACTAAATAACACTGTATTCCCTGTCTCTAGCCACTTTGCTTCCATCAGTTAAACATTGTATCCAATTTTTGTGAGTTGTCAGCTCTTTATAAGCTCTTTTAAACTTCGATGTGTTAAAAAATTTCATTCAATGACTGTTCTTCTAAAGCTATCATAATCTGATGGCTCTGTTATTCTTTTTGAATACATGTTTCAGTTATTCTTACATAAGAAGAGAGTAAAATGTGCAACGGCCTTCTATTCAGATCTATACAGAAAACCACAACAAGAAATAGGTAGCACAAGAGAAACAAAATAGAACTAGGAACAGAGAAAGGTCAACAGAAATTATCCACAATTATAAACTCTTTTCATCAATCATTCTGTGTAGAATAGCACCAGAAATAGACAAAAACCAACGAATAGAACAGGCCGGTTTCCGACCACATTACTCCACAATCATTGACCACATATATGTCATTGAACATATAATTGAAAAATCTAAAGAATTCAACAAACCACTTTATATAACATTCGATATCCAAAACTTTCGATAGCATAACACACTCAGCTATATGGAATGCTTTGAGAAGTAATAATATCAACGGAAAATACATAAACATTATAAAGAACTTCAAAAGTTCAACTAACAAATTTTGTTCCATGGGTGTTTCAAACCTCTCCGAATCCTTTATTTTGCTAAACCTTCTATACACCTACAATGAACCAAAGTCATTTTATTCAGTTCTGGACCACAATCAATATCAATTCCCAACTACTGTTTCACTTTTCCTAAGTCTTTCATACGAAATTTCTTACTGAGTACCTATTTGCTTTATATTTTAAATCATATTATATTCATTTTAAGCATATTAAATTATGATCCACATGTAAACTTTTTTACCACTAATACATCCTGTTTACAGACAATAATCATAGTTTGACCTTATGCTCCACATAAACTCACTATAACACTCGTACCAATCTCTCGGGCTCTTCCTCAACCCAAACAAAGCCCTTCTCAACTTGTAGACCTTATCTCAATTTCATAACCATCTGGTGAAACTTCAGATTTAATAGTTCCATTAAAAAAAAAAAACGGTTTCTACATCCATACTTTCTAAATGCCAACCTCCCACACATGCAATTGACATTGACAACTTTCATAGTTATCACTCTTCCTCCTCTTCTATTACTATCTTGTTCCACGAGCAAATACATTTCTTCATTTCACATCATAAATTTGTTTAAAACCTTTTGCCACTTTCCGCTTTGTATCTCCCATTTGACCCTATCCTAAAAATCCATTTTGCTTCGCACATTTTCATCCATTGGTTCCTCAACAATTTCCCACGTTTCATTTTGTTTCAAACTATTTATCTCATCGCATTTTTCCATTTTTTTGCTTCTGAACTTTCATTGCTTCTTCTCCAGCACACATTCACATAAACAACATGATCATTAAATTTTTAAAGCAATCTTTTTTCTCCCTTAAGTCAACTTGTTTCCTTTACCTCCTCAACTCTAAGTTTCATTCTCTCATCTTCTTTCTTCTTCTTTTCAAGTGCCGTCTCTAGGAACGAAGGCTATTTTAATCTTTGATGCCGCCGCTCGGAACAATAATCGCGTGCTCATCCCGTACCACTCGCGGAGATTCTTGAGCCAGGAAGAACGTCGTCTGCCAGGTTTTCGGTGTCCCTGAATCTTGCCCTGTATTAGTAATTGCAATAATCGGTACTTCTCGTGAGGCGTGATATGCCCAAGATATTGCAGCTTCCTACATTTGATTGCAGTGAGAACTTCTAACTCCTTGTTCATTCTCTGCAAGACCGTCATCATCACAGATCATCTTCTTTATTATCTTCAATACTGTCATAAAATTCTTCATTATCATAATCATTTGCATCTCTTACTTTATTTACTATTTTCATCACTCTAAATTCCTTCAACTTATGAAATTTAACGTGACCAATCTCTCCTTTTCCTTCACTGATACGTCTAATTCGTTTACATATACACTTCTACTGCTAACCACTATCCAGCGACCAGTTCATTGTTGTCACTTCATCCAATTCGTTCAATGAACTCACCATTTCTACGATGAGATCTCTATCCTCGCTATTACCTCTGAAACTTCTATTCTGACCTACAAATTTTAGACCAGCAAAATTAAAATTAAGTTAATGTCAGTTATTTCCAGTTTAAGTTGGTTCCAATTATCTTCGACTGACTGTGTTTATCTCTGTTTTTTCATCTGCCCACTCATTAATTTCATTTGATACTAGAGCTTTGATGGCCATAGTTTTGACCTTTCTGATTTTAAATTGTAATACTTTTAATCCAATCCATCAGCCTGTAGACGTCCACCGCCACTGATCCTCTGAGCTATGTCGGTCACTTTGGTTCTCCTATGAATCTCCTCGTTTCGGATTTTATCCCTGAGAAAAACGCCCAACATAGCTCGCTCCATAGCGCGCTAGGGACTTTTAATTTATGGACAAGGCCAACCGTCAGTGTCCACGTTTCTGCTCCATACGTCATCACAGTAATACAACAAACAGTGTTATACTTATTATAAATAAACCTGAATATCGTATGCTTGTTAGAAGTAGACTGTCTCTACTGTAGGTACTTAATTTTAAAAATCTTTTATTGTAACAGTCAAACCATTGAAATAAAATGAAATTCTATTGGCATCAACCCATCTATGGATGATCGATCTTGAAAAACTCTGTATATATTTATTTCACTAGTATCAACCCGTCTATTGATGCTCGATTTTGTAAAACTCTGTATAGTACCTATATTTATTCCACTAACATCAACCCGTGTATTGATGCTCGATCTTGTAAAACTCTGTATAGTATATTTGTTCTACTAACATCAACCATTTATTGATGATTCATCTTTTTTAAAAGTTTCTATACACTTATTTCACAGAAATTCTTTTAAAACTCTCTATGTATTTATTTCACTCACATCAACCATTTATTTATGTTTTATCTTTTAAAACTTTCTATACATTTATTTCACAGACATCAACCATTTATTGATGTTTTATCTTTTAAAACTCTCTATGTATTTATTTCACTCACATCAACCATTTATTTTATGTTTTATCTTTTAAAACTCTCTATACATTTATTACACTGAAATCAACCTGTATATTGATGATCTATCTTGTAAAACTTTCTATATAATATTTATTTCAATAACATCAACTCGTCTATTGATGACTTATAAAACTCTTTATATATTTATTTTACTAACATCAACTCGTCTATTGATAATCTATCTTTTATAACTCTATATATCTATTTATTTTACTAACATCAACTCGTCTATTGATGACTTATAAAACTCTTTATATATTTATTTTACTAACATCAACTCGTCTATTGATGACTTGTAAAACTCTTTATATAATATTTATTTCAATAACATCAACTCGTCTATTGATGATCTATCTTTTATAACTCTATATATTTACTTCACTAACATCAACTCGTCTATTGATGACTTGTAAAACTATATAATATTTATTTCAATAACATCAACTCGTCTATTGATGATCTATCTTTTATAACTCTATATATTTACTTCACTAACATCAACTCGTCTATTGATGACTTGTAAAACTCTTTATATAATATTTATTTCAATAACATCAACTCGTCTATTGATGATCTATCTTTTATAACTCTCTATATATTTATTGCACTAACATCAACCCGTCTATTGACGCCAAATGCAATAAACATATCTACTTTCATTGACATCAACACGTCTAGTGATGTTCAATCTATCTTTTATAACTCTCTATATACATTTATTGTACTGACATCACCACGTCTAGTGATGTTCAATCTATCTTTTATACCTCTCTATATATTTATTGCACTGATATCAACCCATCTATTGGCACCAAATGCAACAAACATAATCTTTCATTGACATCAACACGTCTAGTGATGTTCAATCTATCTATTATAACTCTCTATATACATTTATTGTACTGACATCACCACGTCTAGTGATGTTCAATCTATCTTTTATATCTCTCTATATATTTATTGCACTGATATCAACCCATCTATTGACACCAAATGCAACAAACATAATCTTTCATTGACATCAACACGTCTAGTGATGTTCAATCTATCTTTTATAACTCTCTATATACATTTATTGTACTGACATCACCACGTCTAGTGATGTTCAATCTATCTTTTATACCTCTCTATATATTTATTGCACTGATATCAACCCGTCTATTGACACCAAATGCAACAAACATAATCTTTCATTGACATCAACACGTCTAGTGATGTTCAATCTATCTTTAATAACTCTCTATAATATATATCTATTGCACTGACATCAACCCCTCTAATGACGCCAAATGCAACAATCATAATTATGTAACAACCTTTCAAACCAATCTATGTGAATGACCTTACTCTGTATTTCAATGGTAATATAGATATGCTTATCAATCTTATCATTCCACAGCAATCGTGTCACGAAGCTAATCCATCTTATTTAATGCTCACCATTAAAATTCACTAAATCATCATAAAATCAATAGAATATCAATAGAACATCAATAGAATCAATATAATAAAATCAATATTACATACATCATTATCGAGAACATACGAGATACCTACGTTTCAATTCTTAAAAACGTACCTTAGGAATATTTCATATTATGAACCATTAATTAATATTATCAACCATTAAAGAAATTGAGAAGCCACCACTCAATAATATAACAAATTAAATGTAAAAACGTTTGCTACTAATCTCTAGTATTCCTTTTTGTCAAACTATACATTTTATCATCTCATCACTCTTATAATAACAACAACAAAAAAAAATGGCGTAATAAACTCAAACTCTAAAGTAAAAATTCGAAGTCAACTAAACCGAACTTAACCAGTGATAACATTACGTAATATTTTAACTTCAACAAGGAGAAAAAAAAAATAGACAAACTTTAACTAGTCCAACTCTCATCCTTGTCATCTTCATCCATGCTAGTATCATCGACATTTAAGCCATGTTAAGTCAAGTCAAATAAACTTAATTCAAAATTGGTACACTGTATATTTTAATGGTGATAATTATTTACGAAAACTTAAAACTAAAACTACGAGGGTTCCAACGCGCCCTGGTCTGAGAAGAGCCCACAACAAACTCAGCTGGGTTTTCTTTTTATATTATCACCATCTTACAAAATGCCTTTAAAATGATTTTAACTGTTGACTTTTAGAGCAAATTATGTTCATGGTTTTTGTCAAAAAAAATAAAAGTCAAAAAGTCCGAAATTGGACAACAGTAGTTGTAAAGAGACACAACAATGAATTGCTCTAATTCAACTGCCGCTAGTTCTATTGTCCGTACAACAGATAGACTTACAATGTCATTTCGATTTTTTAATTTAATTTTTTTTTGGCCAACAATATTAATCAGCCCCCATGAATAGCATTGGTTCTGATGAACGAACCACCAACCTAAAGATCACCAAAATTGAACATGATTGTATTCATTCTGTTTTAATCAATGTTCAGTTATACATAAAAATAAAAATAAATCTTTAAAAACAACTCTATCTCCAAATCCTTCTTTGTTACTAATCAAAAATTCTAATTAATTTATTTAGATGTTCACAACGTAGTGCAAGTGCACTAGATCTAATCGTTTTGTCGTTAATGAGTGCCATGTATAATATAATCTGCGGCACGCTTACCAGTAATATCGCATTGATTTATAAGTGCTAAGTAGTTTTCATAAAAGTAATTCTGGGTTCATTATATCTGCTTTTCCATCTCAGCATGTCCTCCAAAGATTGAGCAAAATTTAAAAAAAATAATAATTTAAGCTAGGTACATGATCTTGTAGACTTAGTCCTATCTTCAGGTCTGTCCATTCTAAGCCTTCGGTTCTGATGACTGGAACCAGAAATTCTACATTCCCGAGATTCTTCACGAGAATAACGTCGTCGTTCTGCTGAATATTGTCCACGAGCTACGTCTAAGTCCTTTTCAATCCTCAAAAATCGCTCGCGTTGTTGCTCCTGTTCGCAGTCCTGTACTCCTCCTATAGCTACTCGTACGCTCCCGAGAACGACTTCTCAC
This sequence comes from Melanargia galathea, assembly GCA_920104075.1. Classification (NCBI taxonomy): domain Eukaryota; kingdom Metazoa; phylum Arthropoda; class Insecta; order Lepidoptera; family Nymphalidae; genus Melanargia; species Melanargia galathea. The sequence continues at coordinate 7,971,161 of OV049870.1, forward strand.
ATGACCGCGGCTACGGCTGCGACTACGGCTGCGGTAACCACTTCGCGGAGGACTCGGTCTCACTGCTGTGTTAGAATCATCCACCGCGAGACGTCCGTCTACACTCTACATGCTGCAGGCGTTTGTAAACGTCGAGACTCCTTATTCCCATCACCCGGCATTATTTAGAGCTCGAACAGAAAACATAAAATTTGTATTAGTAATTCGACAAATCGAATAAGATGAATTTTGAGATCGAACAAAATAATAAAGTCGGCGTTGTCTTACCACTTCTGAGATATAATAAAAATCCTCTTTAATTATATAATTTCCTTTAATTATTATTATTCCATTCTCTTAATACCATTTTACATTTTATTAGTCTTTCCAAACATTCTCTTTTTCGCTTACATCTCATGTCTGCCATTTCCACTCCTGTCTAAACCTCTTTTTTTTGAATTGTCAGATCAATAATCATAAAAATACCTTAAATCAACAAAAGGAGGTCCTATTGCAATACTGAATTTGCAACGAACCTTACAATATATAGCCTATAGCACTCAGGGATCACGTACATATCAAACGGTGAAAGAATTTTAGAAATCGGTCCAATAGTTCCTGAGATTAGCGCGTTCAAACAAACAAAGTCATCCGCTTTATTATATTACTAGATGATGCCCACGGCTTCGCCCGTGTGGAGTTAGGTTTTTAAAAATCCCGTGGGAACTTTTGATTTTCCAGAACAAAAAGTAGCTTATCTGTAGAAACCCGTCCCCAAAACGGAAAAATCCCGTGGGATCCCCACGATTTCGGAAAACAATTCCTTACAGCATCAGGGTTGAGGAGTTGGATATGTACCTACTCGAGTTCATTCAACGATAAAGTCTTTAATTGGTAACCCCAATATCAATTTAAATAACCGAAAGTTTCTAAAACCCATTAGTTTTGGGGATCAGGTCCCCTACAGCATCAGGATTGAGGAGTTGGAATCCAAATTTTTATAGAACAGGGTCGCAATGTTTCTCTATCGATTAAAAAAAAAATTACGCAAATCGGTTCAGAAATCTCGGAGATATCGGTGTACATAGGTAGAAAAACACAACTCCTCCTTTTTTGAAAGTCGGTTAAAAAGTAGCCTAAGACAGTGTCGCAATGTTTCTCTAACGATTAAAAAAAATTTACGCAAATCGGTTCAGAAATCTCGGAGATATCGGTGTACATAGGTAGAAAAACACAACTCCTCCTTTTTTGAAAGTCGGTTAAAAAAGTAGCCTATGTTACTCCCTGGTTAATTCTCTACTTGTATGTGAAAGTCCCGTCAAAATCGGTTCAGCCGTTCTGAAGATTAGCCCGTTCAAACAGACAGACAGACAGACAGACAGACAGACAAAAATTTTAAAAACGGGTGATTCGGTTATGGTAGCGTTCAAATAACCATATGAGCTTAATATGAGGTAGTTATTTCGATATTACAGACAGACACTTCAATTTTATTTATTAGTATTAGTATAGATACTAGCGGTCCACCCCGGCTTCGAACGCGGTACATAATATATAGCCTATAGCACTCAGGGATCACGTACATATCCAATGGTGAAAGAATTTTTGAAATCGGTCCAGTAGTTCCTGAGATTAGCGCGTTCAAACAAACAAACTCTTCCGCTTTATTATATTACTAGCTTTTGCCCGCGGCTTCGCCCGCGTGAACTTCGATTTTTCACAAATCCTGAGGGATAAGTAGATTTCTGGTCCACCCGCCCCCCGCCGCGCGGCGGCGTACCGCGGTACCGCGTACGGCGGGCGCAGGGCGCAGGGGCGCGTGGCGCGGCGCGGGGAGCGCGAGCGTCCGCGTCGGCCGTCGCGATCGCGCGCAGCGAAAATACCTATCAGGGCGTTTTTAACATCTGTATTTACCGATTTCAACTCAACTCCTTTTTTGAAAGTCGGTTAAAAAGTAGCCTATGTTACTCCTTGGTTAATCCTCTACTTGTCTGTGAAAGTCCCGTCAAAATTGGTTCAGCCGTTCCGAAGATTAGCCCGTTCAAACAGACAGACAGACAGACAAAAATTTTAAAAACGTGTGATTCGGTTATGGTATCGTTCAAATAACCATATGAGCTTAATATGTGGTAGTTATTTCGAAATTACAGACAGACACTTCAATTTTATTTATTAGTATAGATAGTATAGAAGATACTGTAGATGTTTAGTTTGCAAAGGTTTGTATTTTTTTTTCTGGAGAACATACGAGATACGTTGGTGCGTTGCCGTTAGTCTTTTTGTATGGACTCGTGATTTGAAAGTTCCATACAATTTTGGGAGATTCACGTAACCCCGGTGTCACGACTCACGCCTTAACTTCCCGTGTAAAATGGGGTTAAAGTTTGAGTCTACGCAAATAAAGCTAGTCTGATGTGAAAATAAATATTTTTGTCATAAACGAAAATGAATTAATTCTGTGTAATAATTGAAACTCACTCGAACATCGCATCACCTGAGGCGTGGCACGTGTCCCTGTGAGTGCGACAGCGTTCCACTCTTTCACCGTAGTACATAGTTTAATTCTGAGTAGGTAAAATGAATTGATTGATAAAACTTTATTTGGAAAATATATATAATTACAAGCGGACACCCGCGACTTCGTTCGCTTGGATATATACTTATTGGTTTTTAAAAATCCCGTAGGAATCATTTTGTTTTTCCTAAGCTCCTTTGAGCTCATATCATGCTAAAAACTGTTAAAAGTTTACTGGCGGATGTTTAGGTAGATCAAAATGTAAACATCCGCCAGTGAAAGTCCCATCAAAATCGATCCAGCCTTTTAGAGATTAGTCGGTAATCTTTATAGTATCTACTGTCTAATAAAAAAAGAATGAATGAAATCGGACCATGCGTTATTGAATTACAGCTAAATACACGTTTTGACTTTCATCCCCTCTCCCTAGGGAACCGTGCTGAATTTCGGGATAAAAACTATCCTATATGTTACTCTATAGTATGAACTTAAATCGTACCAAGTTTCGTTTCAATTCATTCAGTAGTTTTTGCGTGATGCGCGCACAAACATACAAACAGATAAACAGACAAACAGACAAAAATTTCAAAAATTGCTTTTTTACGTTCTATTACTTATCCCTAACATCCCCGCAATCTACGGCAAGTCTACGATTTTATTATATGTATAGATAGATATATATTTTTATAATATCTCTCTTAATATTTCTCACTTACCATAGGTGGAACACACACCTTCAGAGTATTGGAATATCTGGAGTACCTGAAACCTGAAACTTAAATTCTGCTTTACTTATTTATCTAAACAATACTCTTTGCCAAACTAAACAAGATCCTTCGCTCGGGCATGCTAGAGCGCGGTTTGTGTTTTGATTATTCCATTTTTAACCCCCGACGCAAAAACGACGGGGTGTTATAAGTTTGACGTGTCTGTGTGTGTGTGTGTGTGTGTCTGTTCCCCTGTAGCGCTCAAACGGGTCGACCGATTTGAATGCGGTTTTTTTTGTTTGAAAGGTGAATTAGTCAAGAGTGTTGTTAAGCTATGTTTGAAGAAAATCGGTCCAAGATGGCCGCCGCTACAAAATGGCGGATTACATATTTTTTCACAACTCATTTAATATGGGTATCAAATGAAAGGGCTTGACTAGTAGAATAGCACTATTGCAAATCCAAGATGGCCGCCACCACAAAATGGCGAATGTCGGGGGTTTTTTAAATTTCTAATTTATACTTGTTAACCTTAGAAATAAATAAAGCTGTTTTAGTTATCATGGGGTCCCACGGTGCTGGAAGACCCCTATTAGGTAAACCGATGACATCAGATGAGTCACAAGGAGCTGCTGCATACAAGCGGCACAAGACCGAGGTACCGAGCCGTGTGGAAATCCCTACAAGAGACCTATGTGCAGCAGTGGACGTCTATCGGTACAACAACGATTTGACATCATAAATTAGACTCAATTGGTAGGCGCATGTGGAACACAAAATTCCTGAACTTACTCGTAAAGCATGTGAGATCAACGCCGTACAAAATACTCGTAGACATCATTTTTTGAGCAAAATATGAGCAACAAGATATTAAGTAAAATTAGATGCGTAGTTGCACACCCTCTACCGTTGCTATGTCACATACGCGAGAAAGATGAGAAATTTATGCAACCCCGATCTTAGATAAAGCCCCTAGAAGGGTGCCGGGGTCTAGATAGGCGCTTTATTTTAATGCAAACCGACAACAAATAACGAATAAATATTCCCTTTTTTTATTGTCGACTTGCGATGCGACGAACGTTATGATTTAGGGTCTACAGATACAGAGGGGTTGGGCGCGACGAATTGTGGCCGAGATTATTTAAGAACAGGACAGGGGTTTATGTCACTGTCAGAGTTTGGAGTATCAAGTTTCATCAATATTTGTATTGACCGGACTCAATTCTTTTGTGAGTGTCAAGAGTGTTTAATATTTAATTAAAAAATATGGTCACACTGTCCGGCCATCTTTCTTTCTCCTTTTTTTTGGAATCGCACTACAGGCAACAGCCCTGAGCCCATTTTATTGTTAAAATAATATAATATAAATCTATACATATAATAAAATCGTAGACTTGCCGTATCTGTACATTAAAGATTTTTGCAAAATAATAACTGGGGGATGTTAGGGATAAGTAATAGAACGTAAAAAAGCTATTTTTGAAATTTTTGTCTGTTTGTCTGTTTGTCTGTTTGTCTGTTTATCTGTTTGTCTGTTTGTCTGTATGTTTGTGCGTGTATCACGCAAAAACTACTGAATGGATTGAAACGAAACTTGGTACGATTTAAGTTCATACTAAGTAGTAACATATAGGATACTTTTTATCCCGAAATCTAGCACGGTTCCCAAGGGAGAGGGGATGAAAGTCAAAACGTGTATTTAGCTGTAATTCAATAACGCGTGGTCCGATTTTATTCATTCTTTTTTTGTTAGAAAGTAGAAGTACTTTTAAGATTATCTTCTTCTTCTATTCTATTCTATACATATAATAAAATCGTAGACTTGCCGTATCTGTACATTAAAGATTTTTGTAAAATAATAACTGGGGGATGTTAGGGATAAGTAATAGAACGTAAAAAAGCTATTTTTGAAATTTTTGTCTGTTTGTCTGTTTGTCTGTTTGTCTGTTTATCTGTTTGTCTGTTTATCTGTTTGTCTGTTTGTCTGTATGTTTGTGCGCGCATCACGCGAAAACTACTGAATGGATTAAAACGAAACTTGGTACGATTTAAGTTCATACTAAGGAGTAACATATAGGATACTTTTTATCCCGAAATCTAGCACGGTTCCCAAGGGAGAGGGGATGAAAGTCAAAACGTGTATTTAGCTGTAATTCAATAACGCGTGGTCCGATTTTATTCATTCTTTTTTTGTTAGAAAGTAGAAATACTTTTAAGATTATCTTCTTCTTCTTCTATCTATACATATAATAAAATCGTAGACTTGCCGTATCTGTACATTAAAGATTTTTGCAAAATAATAACTGGGGGATGTTAGGGATAAGTAATAGAACGTAAAAAAGCTATTTTTGAAATTTTTGTCTGTTTGTCTGTTTGTCTGTTTATCTGTTTGTCTGTTTATCTGTTTGTCTGTTTGTCTGTATGTTTGTGCGCGCATCACGCGAAAACTACTGAATGGATTGAAACGAAACTTGGTACGATTTAAGTTCATACTAAGGAGTAACATATAGGATACTTTTTATCCCGAAATCTAGCACGGTTCCCAAGGGAGAGGGGATGAAAGTCAAAACGTTTATTTAGCTGTAATTCAATAACGCGTGGTCCGATTTTATTCATTCTTTTTTTGTTAGAAAGTAGAAATACTTTAAAGATTATCTTCTTCTATATCTATACATATAATAAAATCGTAGACTTGCCGTATCTGTACATTAAAGATTTTTGCAAAATAATAACTGGGGGATGTTAGGCATAAGTAATAGAACGTAAAAAAGCTATTTTTGAAATTTTTGTCTGTTTGTCTGTTTATCTATTTGTCTGTATGTTTGTGCGCGCATCACACGAAAACTACTGAATGGATTGAAACAAAACTTGGTACAATTTATGTTCATACTAAGGAGTAACATATAGGATACTTTTTATCCCGAATTTCAGCACGGTTCCCAAGGGAGAGGGGATGAAAGTCAAAACGTGTATTTAGCTGTAATTCAATAACGCGTGGTCCGATTTTATTCATTATTTTTTTGTTAAAAAGTAGATACTTTAAAGATTATCTTCTTCTTCTATCGTCACTATCCTCACTAATATTATAAATGCGAAAGTAACTCTGTCTGTCTATCTGTCTGTCTGTGACACTTTCACGCCAAAACTACTGAACTGATTTGAATGAAATTTGGTACACAGATACTCTAGAGCCTGAGAAAGGACATAGATTACTTTTTGATGTGAAAAAGTGCTGTAAAGGGTTAAAAAGGGGGTTGAAATGTTGTATGGAAGTATCGTCTTTTTAAAGCTAAAAGCTTGAAATTTATTTTTTAGGCTGTTAATCCTTATCCTTATCCTTACTTCCTTACTTATATCCTTTCCTTACTTATATCCTTACTTCCTTATCCTTACTATCCTTACTTCCTTACTCCTTACTAATATTATAAATGCGAAAGTAACTCTGTCTGTCTGTCTGTCTGTCTGTCACGCTTTCACGCCAAAATACTGAACCGATTTGAATGAAATTTGGTACACAGATACTCTAGAGCCTGAGAAAGGACATAGGCTACTTTTTGATGCAAAAAAAGGGCTGTAAAGGTTTAAAAAGGGGTTGAAATGTTGTATGGAAGTATCGTCATTTTAAAGCTAAAAGTGAAATTTGTGAAAAATCTAAATTCACGCGGGCGAAGCCGCGGGCAGAAGCTAGTTAATCAATAAAAAGCATAAAAATAGAGCTGTGGGACTTTAATTAATAATATCAGACAAAGAGTAGTTTCCCATGTGTGACATTACGAACCGTACTTTGTTTGACTGCCAGCGTAACTGGCGGCAAGACTTCCTTCCGATGCTCCGAACCTCACCTGTCAAATCAAGTTAACTTAGCTGCTAAAATTAATCGTTGCTAAAATCTCGAGTGTGGTGATTGACTGAATTTATTTATTTATGTATTTCGAGAAATACCCAGAGAGACGTTGCAGTCATCCAATTCATTCTTGCAGGAACAATGCATTTTAGTTAATAGCAAGAGCCGGTCAATCACGTATTTCAATTTTACAAGAGGCTTAAGTTTTCGACTAGCAGATTAGATGCAATACCACCAGACCTACTGATTCCGAGTGCTTTGACATTCATGACTGATCTCGAATTGGTAAACGAAGCAAGCAGCAAAATTATTCGTCCTATCCAAGTCCTATCACGCCAGAAGCCACTATTACAATAATAATGATGCTATATGTATTTTTGCCTGTTGAAACAATGTTTAGAATTACAGTTGATCCGGCTGAGATCCGGAAGATTACGAATTAATATGCAATGGGGAGGATTACAAAGAAAAATCTGGCGTATCAGTATTTATTCAAACGTATGTAAATAAAAGAGTAGATTCGTTGCTGCTTGTGTGTTTCGTTTGTATTTTTGAGGGACTCATGATATAGTGGTACGTTATTCATCCAGCAAGCAAAATCAGTACTGTAAGAAATGAGGTTCCAAAATTATTTACTACTACGGAATATCATCATCATCATGTTCAACCCATTACCGGCTCACTACAGAGCACGGGTCAACTCTTAGAGTGAGAAGGGTTTTGGCCATAGTCTACCACGCTGGCCAAGCGGATTGGCAGACATTTACGGAATATATCTAATATTTAATAAATAATTAGTTTTTTTTTTTTTAGGTGATTAGATTAAGTGCTCAATTTGTTACTTTTCTCTGACTTCCAAAAAAGGAGGAGGTTTTCAGTTCAGAGAGTATTTTCTTGTCAAAGCTGCATTAAACATCAATTCTCTTTATTTTTCATAGATAGAAGGCATTATCTACAGTCAGTAAACGTACTATCTATAATATATTTACCTACTGATAATAATTTAACTTAGTTAAGAGTAAAGGTTTCTGAAAACCTATCAATGGGTTCTGAAAACCGTCAATTAGACATTAACTAATTCGTTAATACATTAAGTAGTTTATCTTCTGCGTTATTATTATGGTACACTATGTGAGGTTGTAGTCAAACACAACTCTGTCATGAATAATGTACGCGTATATTTTTTGTGGTGTTGATATTTTCCGATAAATATTCCTACAAATTTTTAAAATAGATTCAAAGTTAAGACCGCACCCCAAACGGGGCTATAAAAACAATAAGGTACCAATTCCTGGTCGTGGTGGGGAAATAAGAAACAGACCCTCCCCGCGAGTCAAAGACATGGCGGAGTTTACGTTTTATGGGGGAAGACTGATATATATAAACCTCAAGATAATTCGCCAAAATTTAATTTTTTGTGTGGTTCATTATATAAATTACTAGCTTTTGCCCACGGCTTCGTCCGCGTGAATTTCGGTTTTTCACAAATCCCGAGGGAATCGTGGATTTCCGGTACCCGTTCCCGCTGGAAAAGGGGTTTCCAACCTTTATACCTACTTTCAAGGAAGTTTTGCTATAGTAATCTACCTATAGCTGTAGCTATAGATTTCGGTTTTCTTAAAATCCCGTGGGAACTGAGGATTTTTCCAAGATAAACAGTAGCTATGTGTCCAGTCAAGGCATAATCTATCTACATTCAAAATTTCAGCCAAATCGGTTTGGTAGTTGCGGCGTTAAAGATTAACAAACATGCACACATACACACACACACACACACACACTCACACGAACTTTCGCCTTTATAATATTAGTGTGATTGTATTAAAATTAAAATATATAAATAAATTAATATTAAGTATATAATCTCCAATTTTTTATATTTTGAGAAATCGCAATCTAGTTATTTTATTTTTTACCAGACTGGTTTACCCGACTGGGTATATGTGTTTCACCTGTGTGTATGTATGTCCATTCCTATGTCCGCTTGTAACTAATCAACGGCTCAACGGATTTTGATAAATGATACGTCATTAGATTTTTCTCAATGACGCGAGTGTTATAGGGTACCTAAATTAAAAAAAATCAAAATGGCGGACTTTATGCGCTTTAATCTTTTCTTCAAGACCCTCGAGTGGGATATCAAAATAAAGGGATTCAAAAGGCAAATACGAAAATGTATAAATTTATATATTTGGAAATAATTTGGAGTCATAAATCGTAGAAAATGACCGTTTCCTATGTTAGTTCGTAACTACTTAACGGCTCAAACTATTTTGATAAATTATACGTCATTAGATTTGTCTTGACGGCGCAAATGTTACTGGGTACATAAAATTCATAAAAAATCAAAATGGCGAATGTTATGCACTTTAATGTGCGGGCTGAAAAAAATTTTTTTCTTCAAGACCCTCGAGTGGGGTATCAAAATAAAGGGCTTTAAAAGGCGAGTACGAAAATGTATACAATTTATATGTTTTAAATCAGATTGGAGTGACAAATCATGAAAAACAAAATAAATAACAACTACACTGTAAGTGGTACGGTGGTAGTTTATTAAATTTTTTTGTTCGTTTTTTAGCATGGCAGTCGGGTTTTTTTAATTTTTAAATTATAGCTTGTTATTTACCTAATCGTAATAAAATTCATTTTCGAATTTTTTTATGATAATACATTGGGGCCATTAATTTTTCAGTAGGTATGTACTATGGAACTTGCATTATTTTCTCAAGAGAATTGAGTCGATTGTGCAATGCGAAAAAATTCTAGCAGCTAAGGAGTTACATATATATAATATCAGGAAAACTGTATATCTTTAGTTTTATATATCGAAGCTGGGGGAACAAAAAATTATGTCCGGGTGATATATAGCGACACTTTGCCCAGAATTTTAACGCTCAGTTACTGAAACGGTTACTTCCGATTACGAGGTAGGGCGTGAATATGACCCTTAATAAATTTTGCAGGATTGCTGAAAATAATTGTGATGAAAATAGCAATGGCAAACTGCATACTTTTCAGAGAAAGATTTATTCAAAATAAAAATTCAATTAGTAAATTAGGCGAATATGTACTATGTACCTGTATACATTCCTATAAGTATTTGAGTTCTATTATTAAAATGAATTAACGTAATGGAGCAATACAATGACATTATGGCGTTAAGGGCCAATGTGGCACATTACACAACATTAAGGCAAAGTTTATCTTATCACTCATCTCGTTCCAAGTTGGTAGCAGATGTAACGATAGGACTGCACGACGGATTTTTCTTGACCTTAACCATGTTACTTACTAGACCATGGGATATTGTAGCAACAATGTATTTTTGTTTGACGTCCTCCCTGGCTCAGTGATGAGCGCTATGATCCTATAATGGGGGGGTTCTGGATTTATTTCTACACTAGCTGTTGCCCGCGGCTTCGCCCGCGTGAATTTCGGTTTTTCACAAATCCTGAGGGAATCGTGGATTTCTGGTTCCTGTTCCCGCTCCCTTTTCCAATCTTTATACTTACTTTCAAGGTAGTTTGCTATATTGATCTACCTATAGCTGTAGATTTGGGTTTTTCAAAATCCCGTGGGAACTGTGGATTTTTCAGGATAAAAAGTTGCCTATGTTTTAAGTCAGGGCATTATCTATCTCCATTCAAAATTTCAGCCAAATCTGTTCAGTAGTTGCGACGTTATAGAGTAACAAACATCCAAACATCTAAACATCCAAACATCCAAATATCCGCACTTTCACATTTAGATAATTATTTAATAACTAAATAGCTTTACATTATTTATTTATTTATTTTTATTTATTTATTAATTTATTGATTTAGTTACTAATTTAGTATTTATTTAATTGCCTTCGGCAACCAGAGGGCGCAGCTGTCGTATCGAGATTCCGCCTGCGGCCGTCAGAGGTCATTGCAATTGCTTCGAGTTTACAGCTCCGGCTGCAAGAGTTTTGACTATAAGAGGCACTGCAATCGTTTCGAATTTCCGGCTTAGGCCGCTAGAGGGCGCTGCGATCGTTTTTTTTAAATTTAGAGTGATGGCTGCTAGAGGGCGATGCGATCGTTACTTAGTTTCCAGTTTTGGCCGCCAGAGGACGCTGTGATCACTTCAAGTTAGGCCGCCAGAGGGCGCTGCGATCGTTTTTAGTTTCCAGTTTTAGCCGCAAGAGGGCGCTGCAATTGCTTCAAGTTTCCGACTTAGGTTGCAAGAGGGCGCTGCGATCGTTTTTTAAATTTAGTGATGGCTGCTAGAGGGCGATGCGATCGTTACTTAGTTTCCAGTTTTGGCCGCCAGAGAGCGCTGCGATCGTTTTTTAGTTTCCAGTTTTGACCGCACGATGGCGTTGCAATCACTTCAAGTTTCTGGCCTAGGCCGCCAGAGGGCGCTGCGATCGTTTTTTAATTTCCAGTTTTTGCCGCAAGAGGGCACTGTGATCGTTTTAATTTCCAGTTTTGGCCGCAAGAGGGCGCTGCAATCGTTTTATAGTTTCCAGTTTTGGCTGCTAGAGGGTGCTGCTATTGCTCCAAGTTTCCGGCTTAGACCGCCAGAGGGCGCTGAGATCGTTTTTAGTTTCTAATTTTGGCCACCAGAGGGTGCTGCGATTGTTTTTAGTTTCCAGTTTTGGCTGCTAGAGGGCGCTGCTATTGCTTCAAGTTTCCGGCTTAGGCCGCCAGAGGGCGCTGTGATCGTTTTTAGTTTCCAGTTTTGGCCGCCAGAGGGCGCTGCGATCGTTTTTAGCTTCCAGTTTTGGCCGCTAGAGGGCGCTGCAATCGGTTTTTAGTTTCCAGTTTTGGCTGCTAGGGGGTGCTGCTATTGCTTCAAGTTTCCGGCTTAGGCCAGCAGAGGGCGCTGCGATCATTTTTTAGTTTCCAGTTTTGGCCGCCAAAGGGCGCTATGATCGCTTCAAGTTAGACCGCCAGAGGGCGCTGCAATCGTTCCCATTAAAACTTTCATCCCCTATTATACCACCCTTAAAAGCAGATTTTTCAAAATATTTACAGAGTTTTATTATTTAAAAACTCATAATCTAAATGCCGATTTTCAGGTCAGTAACTTTAAAAACATAGGACTGTCATAAAAATTTTCATCCCCTATTTTACCACCCTTAAGGGGAGATTTTCCAGAATAACTTATACAGGTTTTTATCATTTACAAATTATAATTTGATATCCTATTTTCATATCTGCAACTTCAAAAACATAACCTTCCAACCCCCATTTTACCCCCTTAGGGGAGGATTTTCGTGAAATATTTTCCAGGCTGATATCTAAGCCCTAGAATTAACCTACCTTCCAAATTTCAAGTTGATAATAGCAAAATTATAATTAAAACTTCCCATTAAAACTTTCATCCCCTATTTTACCACCCTTAAGGGAAGATTTTTCAAAATAAAATATACAGAGTTTTATTATTTAAAACTAATAATTTAAATGCCGATTTTCAGGTCTGTAACTTTAAAAACATAGGACTTTCATACAAACTTTCTACCCCCATTTTACCCCCTTAGGGGAGGATTTTAGGGATATTAAATAGCCTATAACCTGCCCCAAAAGTTGGAGAACCAAATGCAAAAAGAATTTTTCAAATCCGATAGGTACTTCCAGAGATTAGCGCGTTCAAACAAACAAACAAACAAACAAACAAACAAACTCTTCCGCTTTATTATATTAGTATAGATTCATAATTTTAAATGCGTTCATGTCTGGCTTGATAGGAGGCATCAACGGTGGCTAGCTACCACCCGACAGGCAAGGCCCAGCCGCAAAGCGATTGAGCCAGCCACTGCTAAAGCCTCCCACTAGAGCAGACCAGAGACAATTTAGAAATTATATTCAAATCGCCCCTGCCGGGAATCGAACCCTGGACCTCCCACTTATTAGACCACAGCGCTCACCACTGCGCCATGGAGGTTTTCAACGGGTATTGGTTTAATAACAGCGATGGTTTAATGAAACTGCCGTTTCCCTTCTTATAGATAGTTAGCACGTTTCGATCTTAGACTGCATCGTCCCACGTTACCTCGTGGTTAGTACAATCAAGTGATACAAACTAACTTGGGATCTTATAAGCTTAGCACCAAAATTTTAAATATCACAAAAGCGACTATCTCAAAGTCATTAGTTAGCCTGCATTAAAAATGCTAACTTCGTTTGTGTTGTTTCTTTCATCTTCAATGCAATCAATTCATTTCACCATCGCATACGGGACGCCTGGCCGCCGCGGGCGATGCTGTGTTACTGCTAATGCCAAAACCCGGTCTGTCCATTTGTCCCGCGTCTCAACTAATAGAGAAATTCCATTTAAAACGAAGTCCACGGAGGGGGTTGTTACGTACCTATTTTTTTTTTAACGGCGACTTTAAATTGCGTTCGGGGCACGAGATTTATAACATTTGTTGGCTCATTATTTTTATAGCTATTGGTCTTTGAATTTATGGCTGAAGTGTTTTAATTTATTGGCTGTTAAAGGCTTGAAATATTTTAACGGTGTCCATTTTATAACTGCTACGAAATGAATGTTTTATTATCGACGTTTTGTTGCATATTATGTACTCAATAGTTCTACACAAAACTCCTACACATCAAGTTGGAAGAAGTACCAGTTAGCGCAATATGTACAGGGGCGTATAAACATTTAATGTTTACATTTTATCATAAAGTGCGCTAATTGAGTGAGTCTCATCTGTCTCCTGCTGTCGCTTTTCGTGATGTTAAAAGCAAAAAAGAATTTTATATTAGGAACACTGATGTAAGAAAATTTTGTCAGTAACTAACTTTCCAATTATTTATTTTTGAAAGTGTTATCTGGTCAAGCATTTCATTTTCAGTCCTGAGTTAGATTCTTACATCAATCAATAATAATAATTTTGTAATAAACTATAATTAAATTACTTCAAGTTTTAATATTTTAGTTAGGATCTGATTTATCCTTTCGGTTCCTTCTTACCGGTAATCTTAAAAGATGAATTGTATGAAATTAAATTTTATGTCGATAGTGTACAGCTAGATGGCAGGTTTCAGAGTCGCGCATCGATACAATGAATAGTCCTCCAACCAGCCACTTTCTCACCACCTTATTTTTTTGTCGATCCATCCAGATGGGGGACATCCCTCACTTTACTTACCACTATGCAAACTTTATCTACTCCAGAACACATTTTATCCAGCTGCAACAGAAAAACCTACATAATGCCACTTCAGCTTCATAATCATCATCGTCATCATTATAAACTCATTACCGACACAGCACGGGTCTCCTCTCAGAATAAGAAGGGTTTCGGCCGTAGTTCACCAGGCTGGCCAAGTGTGGATTGGTAGACTTCACACGCACAATATGGAAAACTCTCAGGCATGCATGTTTCCTCAAGATATTTTCCTTCACCGTTAAAGCAAGTGATATTTAATCATTTCTCAAAACCCATATAACTTTCAAAATTTAGAGACTTCAGCTTGCTAATCTCTTCTTGGTCCGCTTCCATCTTAGGCTGTATCCTCACTAGAATACAAAATTGTCTTGAAGTTTTTTCTTTATTTTGCCGCATCCGCATCGAGTTGTTTTGCTTGTGTTTACCCTCTCGCGCCCTCTTAGCACCCCAACAACGCTTAACTCCGGAGACATGTCTCGTCTTCAAATGTATGTAAATTGGTAAATGTAATAAATTGCATGTATTTATGTGATAATGGCTCTCTTAAGCGAGGGTGGTAGTCAATTGGACATTTTAGGGCAATCTTTGTAGGTGTAAAGCTATTTTTGGGGCTCTTAGTAGTTGGTGCAAATGCAGCACCAGGAAACTATAAAGTAATTGCGAGTAATTAAACTTAAGACAGTATTGAATAGAATCAGGCGTTACTTTGCGGAAATCCATAATATATGCAAAGTGTGCAAAGTCTTTGCAATTGTGCAGTGTAGAGTCTACATCTCCTGAGAATGCTCCGGTGTCGGAGTGAAACGATCGTCGAGTTTATTTTGGTGGTGGATTTGTGTGGTGTTACATGGTGGTGGTGCTTGGGGTCCGCTTGGTTGCTTGTTTTTTACTGCATATTTAACCGACGAGGGCTGACAGGGCATAGCATATGCTGCTTCTTGTACCATACAAATATGACTTTTTGCGGATTATAGCAAAATAATTTTGGGGGGTAAGGGAGTGCACCTCCATCTCAGCACTCCAATTGTCAACCTCACCTGCACGTGGTGCCCCCTGCTAATCAACAGACGAGGCTCTGACGACCGACAAATGGCGGTATAACCATTTCACATCGGCTAGACTACAAAATGGCAAGGGCCGATGTCGGGCAGCAGCGACATCGGTACAATAGTCTAGCCCTGCGATCGCCAACCCGCCTGCCCAGCGTGGCGATTAAGGGCATAACCCTTTGCATATGGATTGCACAATAAAGCCACAGCCCCTAGTCCCCGGCGGCCCCGCTATTCCTAGCTCTGGCAGCGGTTACGGTAACGGCGGGGCAGGGGGTGTCAAGAATCTCCGGAAGAGATTCCGCTGCCAACCCCGACGACTGGACCTGGCAACATATAACGCACGCACTTTGAGGACCGACGAAAAGATCATCGAGCTGGAAGAAGCAGTGAGCAAGTTGAATTGGGGTGTCATAGGGTTATCTGAAGTCCGAAGAGAGGGGGAGGACTCGATAACCCTTAAATCCGGCAACTTGCTTTACTACCGGGAGGGCGATCAAAAATCCCAGGGTGGTGTCGGGTTTCTCGTCCACAGGTCCCTCGTTAACAACATTGTGCAAGTCGAAAGTGTGTCGAGCAGGGTAGCGTACCTTATACTCAGAATAACCAAACGGTATTCGCTGAAGGTCATACAGGTCTACGCACCGACATCGACACATACCGACGAGGAAGTAGAGGTCATGTATGAGGACATATCAAAAGCCATGCATGCCTCTAATACCTACTACAGTGCTGTGATGGGGGATTTCAACGCAAGGCTGGGTAAGCGAAGCGGTGTAGAGTTGAAAGTGGGACAATTTGGCTATGGGCGACGGAACCATAGGGGCCAAATGTTGGCCGACTTCATGGAGAAAGAGGGCCTCTTTATGATGAACTCTTTCTTCGAAAAGCGGCCACACAGGAAGTGGACCTGGATGAGCCCCGACGGTTCTACGAGAAATGAGATCGACTTCATCATGTCTACCAAGCGGCATGTATTCAATGATGTCTCTGTGATCAATAGGGTAAAAACCGGCAGCGATCACCGTATGGTACGAGGCACATTGAATCTGAACATAAAGCTCGAAAGGGCCAGACTGATGAAGTCAACGCTCCGACCTGCTCGCGCCCATATCCAGAACCCCGAGAGCTTCCAACTCGAGTTGCAAAACCGATTCGCTTGCCTGGCAGATTGCGATTCTGTGGACGAACTAAACAACAGGCTGGTGGAAACTGTCCATGCGGTCGGGTCTAGGTTCTTTAAGACCCACCGTAGAAGTAGAACCAAAAAATTCTCAGACCATACTCTCAATCTCATGGAACAGAGACATGAAATGAGACTGCAGTCTTCAGGAGACGCCCTTGCTTATCGGCGGATTAATAGACAGATCTCTAAATCACAGAAACGCGATTTGCGATACTTTAACACCGAGCGTATCAAAGAAACCATTGAGCGGAACAAAGGCTCAAAGGTGTTCGCGAGAGATCTGTCTATCGGTCAAAGCCAGCTGACGCGACTGAAGACCGACAGCGGTAGTCTCATTTCGTCTAAACCTGAGATTTTGAGAGAGGTTGAGAAGTTCTACGGACAGCTGTACACGTCAACACAGAAGCCTGTTGAAGATTTGGCTAAAGATCCCAGAGCCAAATTGACCCGACACTATACCGAAGATATCCCGGACGTCAGCCTATACGAGATTAGTATGGCTCTCAAACAACTTAAGGACAACAAGGCGCCAGGTGATGACGGAATCACAGCGGAACTCCTGAAAGCAGGTGGAAAACCGGTCCTTAAAGTCTTTCAGCGACTGTTCAATTCCGTCATCGACCAGGGCATTACGCCAGAGGCATGGCACAGAGGCGTGGTGGTTCTTTTCTTCAAAAAGGGCGATAATACCCTGCTGAAGAATTATAGACCCATCTCGCTGCTGAGCCATGTCTATAAGTTGTTCTCGAGAGTCATTATGAATCGTCTCGCTCGTAGGTTCGACGACTTCCAGCCTCCCGAACAGGCCGGGTTCCGAAAAGGCTTCAGCACAATAGACCACATCCATACGCTGCGGCAGGTTATACAGAAGACCGAAGAGTATAACCGGCCACTTTGCTTAGCGTTTGTGGACTATGAGAAAGCCTTTGATTCGGTGGAAACTTGGGCTGTATTGAGATCACTGCAGAGATGCCGGATCGACTATCGGTACATCCAAGCGCTGAAGTGTTTGTACGAAAACGCCACTATGTTAGTCCGTATACAGGATCAGAATACGAGGCCAATCCAATTACAGCGAGGAGTGCGTCAGGGAGATGTTATCTCCCCGAAGCTATTTACCGCTGCATTGGAAGACGTCTTTAAGCTTCTGGACTGGAACGGACTTGGCATCAACATAAACGGCGAGTACATCACTCACCTACGGTTTGCCGATGATATAGTCGTGATGGCAGAGACTCTGGGAGACCTCAATACAATGCTCAACGATCTCAGCAGAGTTTCTCAACAGGTGGGCCTAAAAATGAACATGAGTAAGACGAAGATCATGTCTAACGCTCATGTTCCGCTCCACCCGGTAATCGTTGAGAACTCTGCACTCGAAATTGTAGACGAGTATATATACCTAGGACACACGATCCAGCTAGGTAGGTCCAATTTTGAGAAAGAGATCAACCGCCGAATCCAACTCGGCTGGGCAGCGTTCGGGAAACTTCGAGATGTCTTTTCGTCCAATATCCCTCAGTGTCTGAAGACGAAAGTCTTCGAACAGTGCGTGTTGCCAGTGATGACTTACGGATCTGAGACATGGTCGCTGACAATGGGCCTCATAAGAAGGCTCAGGGTCACTCAGCGGGCGATGGAGAGAGCTATGCTCGGAGTATCCCTGCGGGATAAAATCAGAAATGAGGAGATCCGCAGGAGAACCAGAGTTACCGACATAGCTCATCGAGTCGCAAAGCTGAAGTGGCAATGGGCGGGGCACATTGCTCGAAGAACCGATGGACGTTGGGGTCCCAAGGTGCTTGAATGGTGACCTCGCACCAGTAAACGCAGCGCAGGTAGACCCCCCACTCGTTGGACAGACGATCTCAAGCGAGTCGCTGGCAGCCGCTGGAATCAGGCGGCACAAGATCATGTGCTGTGGCGATCCTTGCAAGAGACCTATGTCCAGCAGTGGACGTCCATTGGTTGAAACGAATTTTGACCTTTCATCATATCTTATGACAGTATATAGATACACCATAGTACAAGTAGGTGTATAATATGAATAAATATAAAAATATAATAAAATATCATGATTTGATGGATACTGGTGGCAATTTAAAATAAAAATCAAATGAATAAAGAAATATAAAACATTATAGAACAATGCCTCATGTTCTTGGTTTTTTTTATACTTACTTATATTATGATGATGTAGAGTCAATATCTCTTGGATGCTCCGGGATCTTGTAGGTTCTGTTACAAGTTTTGTGAGGTTTTACGTATTGCTTGCTTGCTTGCTTCTCCTGCATATTATATAGTTGAGGGGAGGCTGATGCAGCATAGTGCATAAAACCTGCAAAAATAAAAATGGCGGATTAATACTCAAACCCCTTAGGCATACAGATAGTTATTGTGACATAGAATCCGCTAAGAAAGGATTTTTGAAAATTAAATTCCGCTTAACCCGCTTCTTCAATAGGGGAAGAAAACACAAAATAGGTAGATTTATATCCAAAGGCACTTCTCGCAAATAACATAAAACGATAATATTATGAGATGCCACAAAAAGGAGGAAAAAACACTGTGGTCTTAACTATTTTAATAAATAAAAAAGGTAACTGTCAAATAAAAGAGAATTAGTCGCAATAAGGGTGCCGATTCAGTCCACGACGTGTCAATAATAAAAAGGGGGCCCGTGATCTGAGGGGGACCCCCTTTGAAGTTTGTAAGCGTTGATTAGATTTAGCGCAAAGGTACGAAAATGTTCATATTTGTACTTTGTAGAGGGCAAAACTTAAATATATTTGATACCTAAGTATAATGTATCATCATCGTCATGATCAACCCATTACCGGCTCACTACAGAGCATGGGTCTCTCCTCTCAAAGTGAGAAGGGTTTTGGCCATAGTCTACCACGCTGGCCAAGTGGATTGGCAGACTTCACACACCTTTGAGAACGTTATGGAGAACTCTCAGGCATGCAGGTTTCCTCACGATGTTTTCCTTCACCGTTAAAGCAAGTGATATTTAAATACTTAAAACGCAAATAACTTCGAAAAGTTAGAGGTGCGTGCCCGGGATCGAACCTAACCTAAAAATCTAACCACAAGGCTATCACAGCTTATAATGTATAATACATTCTAAATATTATAATCGTTATTTTTCAGTTAAAGCTGGCCGTAAATTTTACTCACGTAAAGAGCTCTTATATGATGAAGTTAGGATTTTGCAAATTTTAGGTTAATTATGTAAGCTTCACGTAAGTAAAAGTTACAGTTGTAAGGAGGGCCTAATAAAATGTACCTATTTTATGCTATACTTGTTTGGTAGGTATAGTTATTTTAAGGTCAAATTTTGACACGTGCAAAATTTGGCAGGACTTGGAATCTTCGGCATATGAACAACATAGTAATGTTGAACATAAAATTAATTTTCTTTACAACAACATCAACAATTGTTACTCAACAAAGTCTTCAATGTTGTGTGGCCTTGTTCGTCTTCACTCACGTGATCCCCATATTATTATTGTTGCTATCAACGTCATAACCAATCCATTAAATACGTATAATAATACTCTGTTCTACTACTGATTGAATATGGAACAATCTATTGTCGAACGAGTAACGACACAATTTTCTTAATACAAATGGCACACCGACACCTAAACACCGGCTTTTATAAAGCCATCATCGTCACGGCAAAAACGGAGCGCGTACACGAAAAACGGACGCCGGCTTTTATAGGCGACAGTAATAATAATGATTCGTCTTCCTGTCGCCATTTCAACTGTTCCTATCGGAAACGTTTCACCATTGATTTTTCCGCAAATAATACACTGCGGCTATCACGGATCAGAAACTAGTAAGTTACATTTTGTCATTGTAAATCTTTTTTTTTTTCAAAATTATGTTTTTTATTATTGTTGCTATCTATTACTTTTGATTTTGTTGTCTCGCGGGTGTGAAAAGTAGAGTATTTAACGCGGGGGCAATGCTGTATTAATCTTGGGCGTATATTAATGCTTATTAATGCTGTATTAAATCCCGCGCTACACTCAGGATTCTAGATGTAACACTCTCGCTTCGCTTGGGAGTTACTCTAAAATCCCTCGTTCTGCTTGGGATCTATCCCGGCGCCCGTGACATAATACATTGCATTACCTCCATGTTGAATAATTTACTATTTTGAGCTTAGTAAAAATAATAAACCTTATAATAATTATCCTAATACTCCTGATACTCTATATTTATCATTCTCTCTTAGGCTACTTTTCCGAAATTTCACTTCTGCCGTGTGTGTCCATACACACACTTCTTTTGATCGACAATTTTTATCTACTTACTAGGTTTTGAGGTAGAGCAGTCGCTTATCTCCCAAATTCTTTTTATTTCGCTGCATTGTTTTCGCCCGGCACCCCTATTCCGCTCCCGTTCGATACGATGTCGCATGGTTTTGAGTGCATTAGACTCGCTCAAATACATACGCCACGCATTCGGTTTCCTGGACGTCGGTTGACACGTGACTGCAAATATAAAGGACTCCACGCCTGATCGACTCCGCTCGATGTGAATGGAATTGCCCGTATTGTATAATATTATATTGGGGTGCGATTCATTTACTGGAGTAAAAGAAGCAATTTTAGTAATCGTTGATTTCGGTGATTGGTGCCTACAGGATAAAATCATCTTGAATGTGGGCGTTAAAATGTGCCAAGCGTTCGAAAGCATTCAGAGGAAAAGGAAATAATGTAAAAACAATATATTTTTCGGTAGATGCAACAAAAAAAGGCACTTACAATACACATTTATAAGATACTAGCGACCCGCCCCGGCTTCGCACGGGTAGTAGAGCATATTATGCGTAGGTACTATGTAACTGAACTAACGACCTTATGAAAATCTATACCCTTTAAATTCCTAAAGATCTTCCTAAAGATTATGTTTTTAAATAATTTCTTTAAAGTGGCACGTGAACGATAGTGGTAGAACCCTTTATAATGTTGTGTCCGTATAAACCCAAGAACTTTTAGAGCGTCAGAAGTAATGAGTTCAATTGACTTAGACGATTCAATCTAGTTCGTGTATTGAAGTGTCGGTTCCTGCTTAGTTTTATTATAAAACTAGCGACCCGCCCCGGCTTCGCACGGGTAGTAGAGCATATTATGCGTAGGTACTACCCGCTCAGGGATTAGGCAGCGTTTTCGATGAAAGCTCCCAGGCGGCTTGACTTTTTACGATATTTTCCACAATGAACTTACTATATCTCACCTTATACCCGAATTACTAATTCCGTGGAATTCTGACGTTTCATAATGTTACCAGAGATAAAACAATTCCCACAAAAAAGATAAAAAATTCAAAACTTATGCAAATACAAATCAACTGCTGCATGTAGATATGACAAATGCCTGACAGACACTTCATGGTGATAATGTCATTCGACTTCCATTTTTGAATACATTTTTTCAATGTGCTTCTTTTGTTTTCTATTGCTGTTAGTGTGCACTTTCTAGTTTCCATTCTTAGGAATTTCTATTTTAGGGCAAAACAATTAATATTATTAAGCGGCTTCGAGCTTTATATGTTGACAGGGAATTAAAGTAGTTTGGGGTAAAATCGTACTTCGTAGATGATAACCCTGTTTTCCATATAAATAACTCACCTGTAAATGACAATGACAGCTGTCAGAATTAAGTCGATATTAAGTCAAAAATAAGGAGAAAAACTAAATATTTCAAATCAAATAAATTACAGTGTATTTGGGACATAAAAAGTTTTCACCAGATTCCGTGAAAAAAAAATATTTATTTTAAAAGATAAAAATAAAAAACCAAAAACTTGGTTTTTTGAACTTTTCACATAAATTTTGAGGTTATGTGAAAAAAGTGTAAATATAAAAGTTGTAGATCTTTTTATTACCTACAACTTTGCTATTTGATTTTTTTCCATAGGACTTCTAGTTTTGCCGGAAATCGAGATAAACCGTTTTTTACCCATAAAACTCCCCCCATTTTTTCCCGAGCTCAGATCGCCCGTAAATTATTTTTCCTTGTATTTTTATAATATTCTCCTCCTTTTCCAATGGGTTTCATCCTACGTACTGTGATTTTTTTTTTTTGGTTTCAAAAATTATCGACACTGGGCTATATAATAGGGAGAACCGCGGCCACCGACGCGCTTATAGGCACGCTCCCGCCGCCGCAATTTTTAAATCTGTAATATCTTCGAAAGTATTCATTTAAATCATATGCTGTAAAGGGCCATATGGATTTATATCAAATCAACAATGTATTTAAGGTATTTAATTAGATAAGGATTAATGCTGTATTGGTTGAAATCGCTTCGAAAATTAGCCATTATTTGTCGTAAAAAGTAAATGACAAAAAAATGTTATTGTGGGATATCCATAAGAGATAGACATATACCATCGCGGACTTTTCTGTAGACCTTTTCAATATGTACAATACTTAGTACATTATTTTGATAAGTCTCGTAGGGTTCAGCCTGCGTTTGCAATGTAAGCAGAAAAAATGAAATTATTTACGACATCACATTAGAAATCTCAAAAATAACAGTATTTCTCCACTATTTAATGGATGTTGTTATACATATAAACCTTCCTCTTGAATCACTCTATCTATTAAAAAAAACCGCATCAAAATCCGTTGCGTAGTTTTAAAGATTTAAGCGTACAAAGGGACATAGGGACATAGGGATATAGGGACGGAGAAAGCGACTTTGTTTTATACTATGTAGTGATATGTTAGCGGTCAAGCTATGGTTAATAGTGACTTGGTTAGTTATTAATCTATAGTGGGATGACACACTTTTAGTTCAAATGAAGATAAACTTCTTTCCCTAAAGGAAAAGAAGTCCATCAAGGCATCATTCATACTTTTAGCAATAAAAATATGGATGATGGTTGTTAGCTCCCGTCACGCCAACAACGATGAGCCCCTACCTTTTGTGGTACTCTAGTATCGCATACAGAGTTAGTTTTAGTATTAATTTATTATTCTTATTTCGCTCCTTATATATTTTATAGAATGGTTGCATGAAATACTAGACATACCAGCAAACCATTGGGCCCCCCCCCCTCACACCCAGGCATCATCCCAAAGAGTTGTTTTTTAACCGTGGTTGTCTCCACAAGACTTTTTTATAGTGGTGTGCACCACTTAAGACCTTTGTTTAGAGTGTTTAAGTTCCACTATGGTTGTTAAGTCATTAGTGAAGAGCGAAGTTCGCTGCGGTACGTATGATGTAGGTTTGTTATTATTATTATGGAAGCAAGCTCGAGGCAAAGCTTACTGAGGTATATCAGTTATATGTCCTTAGTAAAGGAGGAAATCCATTGCATTAATTATTGGTGGCATTTGTCAGTCAAGGAAGAGAAAGACTCACTGTGGTAAAATAGTACTAGGTACCATTTACACAGGTCTTAGAACTCAACACGACATCCAACCACACCTTCAAGCAATCCCCATCAACTCACGCTCCAAGCGTATAACACCCTGAACGTGCATCGATCAGACCACTCGCTAATGCAGCTATCATTTGTCATGAAAGAGCAAGACTCGCTGTGTTCGCCGGCCGAAACCCAACCCAACATTTAACTGAATGTCAGACGTCCAGGCAGAGCGCGACACCAGCGTTATCACCGGTCTGAACCCCAACCTAACATCTAACTGGACGTCAGACGTCAAGGCCGAGCAAGACTACGCAGCGATAAATATTCCACAGGTCCAACTCAACCTTATAATATAGTTCGAAAGTATGTTAATAATAGTACATGTGCTATCACCACGAAGTGGTGATAAACTCCGAGAAGGTCAGAGCAAGTTCGAATTAATATTGTATGTTAGCACTGCACTCGGCTTGGAGCGCAGTGGTCAGTTTAAAGATATTATGTTAATAATAATACAGGTGCTATCACCACGAAGTGGTGATAAACTCCGAGAATGTCAGAGCAAGTTCGATATTTATATTGTATGTTAGCACTGCACTCGGCTTGGAGCGCAGTGGTCAGTTTAAAGATATTATGTTAATAATAGTACAGGTGCTATCACCACGGAGTGGTGATAAACTCCGAGAAGGTCAGAGCAAGTTCGAATTAATATTTATATTGAATGATAGCACAGCACTCGGCGTAGAGCGCAGGATCAGTTTAAAGATATTATGTTAATAATAGTAAATATGCTATCACCACGGAGTGGTGATAAACTCCGAGAATGTCAGAGCAAGTTCGAATTAATATTGTATGTTAGCACTGCACTCGGCTTGGAGCGCAGTGGTCAGTTTTTAAAATATTATGTTAATAATAGTACAGGTGCTATGACCACGAAGTGGTGATAAACTCCGAGAATGTCAGAGCAAGTTCTAATTAATATTATGAACGCAAGTCGCCATGTCAAGAAAGGTTCACAAGCACATATGCGCTAGGCTCCCTCTCATGAATAGCGTCAAAGCGTAAGATTAGGTTATCATTATTATAAAATTAGTATATGTATTCGTCTGTCGCTATCCTAAGGAAAAGGGTACACAAGGCATCCTAGACACCAAGACTCCCCCCCTCCGAACAGCAACATACGATAGTGTATCGCCCCAGTATTGACACATGAACGCAAGTCACTATAATTAGAAAAACTCACAATACATTTTATAGTGCTAGCGCTTTCCTCTATAAATAGCGCTAAAGTGTTAGATTAGACTAGCACTAATTATTAATTTATTTTATATATCGCCATCACCATTATAATTTGTTAGTCTCATATAATACCGTCCACAGGACTTCCATATACAATCTCAAAATTCCGTCACTCATGACGCTGAGAGCCCTATCCCCTATGTTACTTTTGGCATCAAAACAGCGCTAATACCGACTCTGAAGGGATTCCCCATAGTAAACGACAACCGAGTATAATGTCCGTACTACGTATAATCGCCTCTGCTTCTCGTATTAGATCCTGACCTGAACAAGGTGGGAATCAAAGTTCATCATTATTTATATAATCTCATGCGAGAGCACATTAGTACCCTCAATTACTAAGCCCTTTTTGATAAAATTCAAAGAAAAAATTTTTAACACTTCCGAACCCGTATTCTTTAAATAATTATTTAGCATGTAATATTGGGTCGTTACAACTACCCGCTCAGGGATTAGGCAGCGTTTTCGATGAAAGCTCCCAGGCGGCTTGACTTTTTACGATATTTTCCACAGTGAACTTACTATATCTCACCTTATACCCGAATTACTAATTCCGTGGAATTCTGACGTTTCATAATGTTACCAGAGATAAAACAATTCCCACAAAAAAGATAAAAAATTCAAAACTTATGCAAATACAAATCATATGACAAATGCCTGACAGACACTTCATGGTGATAATGTCATTCGACTTCCATTTTTGAATAAATTTTTTCAATGTGCTTCTTTTGTTTTCTATTGCTGTTAGTGTGCACTTTCTAGTTTCCATTCTTAGCAATTTCTATTTTAGGGCGAAACAATTAATATTATTAAGCGGCTTAGAGCTTTATATGTTGACAGGGAATTAAAGTAGTTTGGGGTAAAATCGTACTTCGTAGATGTTAACCTTGTTCTCCATATAAATAACTCATCTGTAAATGACAATGACAGCTGTCAGAATTAAGTCGATATTAAGTCAAAAATAAGGAGAAAAACTAAATATTTCAAATCAAATAAACTACAGTGTATTTGGGACATAAAAAGGTAAGTTTTCACCAGATTCCGTGAAAAAAAAATATTTATTTTAAAAGATAAAAAGAAAAAACCAAAAACTTGGTTTTTTGAACTTTTCACATAAATTTTGAGGTTAAGTGAAAAAAGTGTAAATACAAAATAGGTAGGTAGGTAATAAATAGATCTCGTGTGGGGTTGCTGGTCCCCCATCGGGCGCGTCCCCCCGGTGGCGGATGGGGGAACGCCTCCCAGATATGGGAGGTACCGGGGAAACCCGGCGCGGACCAAAACCAGCAGGGGGTTGCCGCTTGGAGGATCCTGGTACTTCTCTGTTCATCAGAGTGGACTGTGGAGACTCCGGGCGGCGACAATTGGGGGGGAGGCTTTCGGGCCGTGAGGAAGAAAACCTCGTTAAAAAATTACAGGAGGGGGTGGAAACGCCCTGCGCGGCGGGTCCGCTGGTCTTTGTGGCCGGTGGGCGCTGGCTTCGGCCACCGTCGGGCAACCCGTAATCCGCACTGAGCGGAACCGGGGGCCCCACGCACTGAGCGAGGGGCCGCGAGGAAGAAAACCTCTATAAAAATTACACGAGGGGTGAACCTCTTGAGGGTCGCCTGCGGGTGTGGCCCTCTTGAGGGTTGCCTCTGGCGGGGAACTCCGGGTGATGGAATGGCGTATCCGTCGCCCGTTGAGACGCCTCGGGTCGGGAGGCGCACCACTATGTTCCTGGTGCGCCTCAGACGGTGTTAGGGGGCCTTTAGGTCCCCCGGTGGAGGGTCTGCCTCGGCGGACGGCGCCGGCTGGGTCGCGGATGATTGCGCAAGTGTACCCGTAACCCAGCCACCAGGCGACACGGAGGAACATCGCTGGGTTTTAGTGGGTATTCTGGCCACTTCTTGGCCTGCCTGAGTCCCACACTACCTTCCGGAAGCATTGCAGTTCGCTGTAAGGCTTCCGGAGGGTGTGCATAAATGCATTTCCCAGCGTCAAAAAAAAAAAAAAAAAAGGTAATAAATAGATCTTTTTATTACCTACAACTTTGCCGTTTGATTTTTTCCATAGGACTTCTAGTTTTGCCGGAAATCGAGATAAACCGTTTTTTACCCTTAAAACTCCCCCCCTTTTTTCCCGAGCTCAGATCGCCCGTAAATTATTTTTCCTTGTATTTTTATAATATTCTCCTCCTTTTCCAATGGGTTTTATCCTACGTACTGTGATTTTTTTTTTTGGTTTCAAAAATTATCGACACTGGGCTATATAGGAGAACCCCGGCCACCGACGCGCTTATAGGCACGCTCCCGCCAATTTTTTAATCTGTAATATCTTCGAAAGTATTCATTTAAATCATATACTGTAAAGGGCCATATGGATTTATATTAAACTAGTAGGGCGCGTGGGTGCGCGGCCCGCAAGCGGACCGCGAGGTTTCGCTTTCGGGTATTTTGGTTTGAGCAGCCTCCACCTATCTCTCCCCTATTCCTAATCCTCGATCATTATCACTCTCCATATTTTTTCTCGAATCATTCTGCTCATCAAGTAGAACTTAAGGTCTTAATCATCTTTTGGCAAAAACCACTCTTCCATCTTTTATACTTGGTGAGATAGACACCGATGTTTATATGGCCGCCATCTTGAATCCGCCATTTTGGACTTTTTTCAGCTCACTGCCAATTGGATGATGTTTCGAGTAATTTTTGTTTGAGCACCTCCTACCTATCTTCAATACCCTGCCCGGGCTCCTCAACCAACTTCCAAACCCTCAATCATCATGTCTTCCCATATTTTTCTTTGAGAGTTCTCCAAAAAACCGCATTAAAGCCTTGCATAGTTCACAACTTGTAGTCTCTTCAATATTCGCCATACATTTTCTATGGAAAAATAAATGCCGCCATTTTGAATTTTTTTCAATTCATCAAGTAGACCTTTGGATCCTCATCATCTTTTGCGAAGAAACCACTCTTCCATCTTTTATACCCTCCGAGATGGAGACCGACGAAATTTGTATGGCGGCCATCTTTTTTTCGCCATTTTGAATTTTTTTTTCACCTAACTGCCAATTGGATGACGTTTCGAGTGACATTTGCTCGAGCACCCCCCACCTATCTTCAATACCTTAAGCGTGCTCTTCACCCGTCTCCGAAATCCTCAATCATCAGCTCTCTCCATATTTTTGTTCTACTTCAATTTTTGTCCTCTATACGAAACCATTAGTGAAAAAAATTTTTTTCATACAAAATTTTACAGGAGGGGCGATGAATGAGTGAGTCAGTGAATCAGAACGAACAGTTATATATATATTAACTAGTATGGCGCGTGGGTGCGCGGCCCGCTAAAGCGGACCGCGAGGTTTTGTTTTCGGGTGTTTTATTGTTTGAGCAGCCTCCACCTATCTTCATCCCTCTTCCAAACCCTCGATTAGGACTTATTTTTCAGCTCACTGCCAATTGGATGAGGTTTCGAGTAACTTTTGTTTGAGCACCTGTTAGGTATCGAATACGCAGTTCTTTTTGAACGAAAATTATGTTGACCAATCTTAAAGATTATAAGTAATTATAACGCGCAAACATGAAATAGCACTAGCTCTTTTTAACGCTAACCTATCTCCTATCTCCCATCTCACCCAATTTCACGCTCCTAGCCGACCGCAGCCGAAAAACGCAATTCATTATTGCAACAAGTGTGCATCGAACCGCCGAATACGCCGCATGCGTTGCGCTAGTCGCCGCCGCAAAAACCGCCATTTTGTATGTAAAAAGTGTGTGTTGGACATTATATTACCTACTACAATTTCAACGAAAGACACTTATCCTTGGCCAAGTGATTGTGAAATGTGAGCATTCGTGCCTGTGCTGCAAGGAACTGCTGTGACGCATCAAGAAGTTTGAAGATCTCCGATTGCTGCCACGTGAGTCCTTCATCTCATTCTCCACTTTCATTTTTCCACATTTCCTTTCCTGCCAAGAGAGCTAGTGTCGAATCGCGCATAGGGGATATATGTATAAAACCGCAAAGAATACAGTCCACTAATATCATAATAAGAACTCATATATATCGCATACCTACATACTATATTCACACCGCAACCCCAAATATGGTAGTGGTCATCCCCTCAAAATTAAATTGACCCACCAAATTTTTTGGCCACTTCGACCGGATTATTTATATAGAATTTAATCATAATAAATAGTTCCGCAAACGTAAAAGTATTGAATACGATTGTAGTGGGTAGGTAACGCTCGTAGTAAGTTACAATTGTCCAAAGCGCGAGCGACGCAGCGCTCGGTCTAAAAATAGAATCATAGATCGCTGCGCGCGACGGCGGTGAATGAATTGCACCTTCGTATTTAACCGCTTATTATTCAACCGCTTATTATTTAACCGCGCGCCTTAAAATAGGAGTTGTGTGTTTTCGCAATAATCAACGCATTTTATAAATATTAACCGCTATATTGTTATATAATATATCGATTTATGTTAGATTTGGGAGATAGTTAAGTTTTAAAAATGAGTACTAAAGGTGAATCCGATATACCGCGCACTAATGACGAATGTCAATTGTTATTATTACAATCGAAACGTGATACAATGTTTGCTCGAATGCAACGAATTTATGATACCGCCGTAGAAGTTGAATCGGATACGAGTAGATTGCCGAGTCTTTTGAATCAATCTGCTAATCTAGACACTTTGCGGAAGGAATTCGAACAAACATTGGACTTATATAACGCTGCACAGTTAAAATTAAATCCTAAGAACCCTATTAATTATCAATCATGGGTATCGTTCGAGGAATTGTTCTGCTATGTTAAGCAAGTATTAGCGACTTATAGCAGTAACAAAGAATCCGAGATTAATACGACCTCTTTGTCGAAATTTCCTAAATTGAAATCTCACCTACCGCCTATTAATTTAATTTCATTTGATGGTGACTTAACAAAATGGCCTTTGTTTTATCAGCAATTTAAGAGTATGATACACGATAACCCAAACTTAAATAATAGTGAAAGGGTATTTTATCTCGTCGGAAAATTAACTGATAGGGCTGCCTCAGTGTGCGCAGGGTTGCCAGCGATAGCTGAAAATTATAATATTATTTGGGATGCCTTAATACAGAAGTACGACGACCCCCGCTCGCTCGCTTCCGCTTATTTAAATCAAGTGTTGCAATTTAAACCGCTTACAAATAATAGTGATACCGCATTAGATAATTTTATAAATACCTTCGATTCATCGGTAGAAGCGTTTAAACAGTTAAAAATAGACTTAACTGATTTCATATTCCTCCATTTGGCTACGCTTAAGTTAGACGCAGATACGGTTAAGATGTTCGAGCTTATTAATCGTAAAAAACAAATACCTACTTATAAGAGTCTTATAGATTTTGTAAAGGAACAGAGCAAGGTGCTGTCTAGAGGGAATAATAATACGCAGTTTCAAAATAAAGCTCGCTCAAAAAATATACCCGCACCTGTCACGAGGTCTACTAAGTCTACTAAGTCTTTTGTTAATACGGATAGTGCTAGCTCAAATGAGAGTAGTAAGTGTGTCGTCTGTAAAAATGAAAAGCATGACCACTTATATAAGTGTTCCGAGTTTATGAAGTTAACTCCCAAACAAAGGTTCGAAATTGTTAAAAGAAATTCATACTGCACAAATTGCTTAAGTACCTCACATAAAAATTCTGCATGCCTCAGCATTAAAAAATGCATTTTTTGTGATGATGGAAAGCGCCATCATTCCGCTCTTTGCTTCTCCAAATCTAGCAAATCGAATTGCAGTGTCGTTGTCAATGCGCCATCGACACATAGCTGCCCGCACATTTGTAATTGTTCGCTACCGCAATCCGCAAATTCGGATGATATGTCTCGCATTGTGCCGAGCAATCAGTCTGAAAATAATACGTCCGCGAGTTTACCCGCGCATACGTCCGCGAGTTTACCCGCGCATACGTCCGCGAGTTTACCCGCGCATACGTCCGCGAGTTTACCCGCGCATACGTCCGCGAGTTTACCCGCGCATACGTCCGCGAGTTTACCCGCGCATACGTCCGCGAGTTTATCCGCGCATACGTCCGCGAGTTTACCTGCGCATACGTCCGCAAAATCGCCTTCTAATCAACCCGCAAAAAATAATATATCAGAATCGCCCAATGATTCACCCGCTAACATTGCCGCATCCATATGTACTATATCTCGTGAACATCACGACCGCACCGCTATAACAACCTTATTAGGTACCGCCAAAATAAAAATATACGATAAGTATAACCGCCCGCACTTTTTACGCTGTCTTGTGGACCCAGGGTCCCAGCAGGACTATATTAGTATTGCCTGTTGCAAACGCTTATCGCTACCTGTTAATTCGCAAAATCGGTTCGCTGAAGTCCAAGGAATAGGCGGATCTTCGCAAAAGATTCTAGGCGTCTCCGAATTTAAATTTAAGTCTCGCTTTGATGACGTTAGGGAGTACTCCATACGCCCGCTTGTAGTCGAGCAGATTACGTCACAGCTGCCCGATGCGCGCGTAGACGTTGCCGCTATGAACTCCTTGATACGGAATATACCTCTCGCGGACGATGAATTCTCGGAGCCAGGATCTATTGATTTATTATTGGGAGTAAATCTTTACTGTGAAATTTTACTTTTCAATAAATTGACAGGTGGTGATAATTCGCCTTCCGCTATAGAAACCACTTTAGGTTATTTAATATTGGGTGACGCACCGGTCGTCTCTCAGCTCCCGCATACCGCAGCTTTCTGTTCTTTTACGCGTGAACCACTCGATAATATTTTAGAGAAATTTTGGACCGTAGAAGAAATACCTGAAAAGAGATTTTTAAGCCCCGCCGAGCAGGAATGCGAAAATATATACACCTCGACGACAACTCGTAACGAAGACGGTAGTTTTTCCGTTGATCTACCTTTTAAAGAAAGCCCTGAAACGCTTGGCGATTCGTTTATCGTTGCGAAAAAGAGATATTTAATGTTAGAACGAAAATTCGCTAAATCGCCCGAACTTCGCGTTAAATACAATGAAGTTATTCAGGATTATTTAGACAAGGGTATTATCTCAAAGGTTCCTCGTGAGGAATGTACCTCACCTGGATTTTACCTACCGCATCACCCCGTCATACGTAACGACAAGTCGACCACCCGCCTTAGAATTGTTCTGGACGCTTCGATGAAATCGGATTCAAATCGGTCTTTGAATGATATTCTTCACACGGGTTGTAACCTGCAGGCTGAGATATTCAATATTCTATTAAATGTTAGGGTTTTTAAAATCGCTTTCTTTGCTGATGTACGACAAATGTATTTATGCATTCAAGTGCACCCACCGCACCGCAAATATCAGAGAATCTTATATAGATTCGATAGTGATGACCCGCTTGAGACGTATGAGTTCAACCGCGTCACTTTCGGATTGCGCTCCTCCCCCTTTTTGGCACTTCGCACTCTGCGCGAAGTTGCCAAGCAGGAGAGAGAGAGATGGCCTCTTGCCGCTGCGATTCTTGAAAGGGACATCTACATGGATGACCTTGCTTCCACTGCTTCTTCTACTGAGGAAGCAGTTGTGATAGCAGATCAGTTAATCCAGATGTTCAAGTCCGGAGGTTTTGATTTGGTCCAATGGACGAGTAACTCTCCCGAACTCATACGACATATACCGCAGTCTCACCGACAATCTGAAGGTGTATCCTTTGAAGATGAGCATACCTTCAAGATTCTCGGACTTCATTGGTTTCCCGCATCTGATAACTTTGTTTTTAAAGTTTCGCAACCGCCTACCGCTTGTACAAAGCGAGCTATTCTCTCGGCTACCGCACGTCTCTATGACGTTTTGGGCCTTGTAGGTCCCGTTATTTTATTCGCCAAATTACTCATAAAGGAGTTATGGCTTCTGAATATGGGATGGGATGACTCTCCACCGCAACACATTATTGACAAATGGCAAAATTATATTTCTGAATTACCAATCATTTCCACTCTTCAATTTCCACGCCATACAGGAATTGAGAAAAATTCTCAAGTCTCACTTCTGGCATTTTCCGACGCAAGTGAGAAGGCATATGGCTGTGTCGTGTATTTACACGTTGAAAATGAAGGTCAGCCGCCTGTAGTCACACTGGTCTGCTCGAAATCTCGTGTAGCACCATTGAAGCCAACGGTCACACTCGCTAGACTTGAGTTGAATGGAATGGTTTTACTTGCTCGTCTAGTAAACTCAGTCTACAATACATTATCCTCCCGCATAAAAATAAAGAGAGTTCTCGCCTTCTCAGATTCAGAAGTCGCCCTCTGTTGGGCACTCTCGTCACCGCACAAATTTAACACTTATGTGGCTAACCGCATTTCTCAAATTCACACGCACTTGTCGCCACTTGAGACGAATTATTATCATATCGCAGGGGTTCAAAATCCTGCTGATTGTGTATCTCGTGGTCTCATGCCCGCACAGTTCTCAGAACACGCACTTTGGTTTCAAGGTCCCTCATGGATTTCATTGCCTTCGGAAGAATGGCCTATAACCAAGTTTTCACCCCGCAACAATTCTTCTTTACCTGAGAAGAAAACTACGATTCACGTAGTAACATCACCTGACGAGCATCCAATTATAACGCTTGGATCAAAATGTTCTTCTTGGACTAAGTTTGTCCACTCTGTGGTGTATGTGCTTAGATTTATGAAAAAGCTTCCGCGTAGAGACATTATCTCAGCCGAAGACATCGAAGCAGCCGAGTTAACAATTATTCGCGCAGTACAGCAGTCAGCTTTCAAAACTGATATTTATAACATCACACATAATAAACCTTGTTCGCCGCAATTGCGAAAACTCTTTCCGTTTATAGCTGACGGCGTGCTTCGCGTAGGTGGTCGGCTTTCCTATTCCACGTTGAATTACGCTCAGAAGCACCCCGCATTATTGCCAAAAAACGGACATATAATTGATCTGCTCATTGATTATTATCACCGCCAGCAGTTACACGCGGGCCCTCAATTGCTCATGTCCATTTTGCGGCAAAAATATTGGATATTGTCCGCTCGTCGCGTGGTGCGCCAACGAATACATAAGTGCAACGCGTGTTTTAGACAAAATCCCATGCTTACCGTACTTAATCAAATCGAGGCTGTACTTAATAGTCGACCTCTATATGTTTTAAGTTCAGATCCTTCTGAACCAACCGCGTTAACGCCATCGCACTTTCTTTCAACAGTGCCTTTGGAATTTATTCCGGCTCCCGATGTTACTGGAGAGCGCGCAAATCTTTTAACGAGGTTCTCTTTATTAGACTCACTTGTTCAGTCGTTTTGGAAACGGTTCAAGACTGAATATTTGCATAATCTACAAACGCGTGAGAAATGGAGTACGCCAAGTAATCCTATTGCTGTAGGAACTATTGTGTTGATTATTGCTGAAAACGCACCACCCCTACAATGGCCAATTGGAATTATTACCAAGGTGATGCCGGGCAGGGACGGAGTGGTTCGTGTCGCACAAGTCCGAACCAAATCTGGAACTTATGATAGGCCCGTAGTTAAACTCTGTCCGTTGCCAAATCAATAATATTGTATTATATTTTAATTTGTAGTTATACTTAGGTTTAAGTTACCCGCGATATTACGCACCCGTACAATATGGGTTCTTATTATATAGTTTATTGTAATACTTAATAGTTTAATGAAGCAGAGTCTTCATGCTGGGGGGCGTGTTAGGTATCGAATACGCAGTTCTTTTTGAACGAAAATTATGTTGACCAATCTTAAAGATTATAAGTAATTATAACGCGCAAACATGAAATAGCACTAGCTCTTTTTAACGCTAACCTATCTCCTATCTCCCATCTCACCCAATTTCACGCTCCTAGCCGACCGCAGCCGAAAAACGCAATTCATTATTGCAACAAGTGTGCATCGAACCGCCGAATACGCCGCATGCGTTGCGCTAGTCGCCGCCGCAAAAACCGCCATTTTGTATGTAAAAAGTGTGTGTTGGACATTATATTACCTACTACAATTTCAACGAAAGACACTTATCCTTGGCCAAGTGATTGTGAAATGTGAGCATTCGTGCCTGTGCTGCAAGGAACTGCTGTGACGCATCAAGAAGTTTGAAGATCTCCGATTGCTGCCACGTGAGTCCTTCATCTCATTCTCCACTTTCATTTTTCCACATTTCCTTTCCTGCCAAGAGAGCTAGTGTCGAATCGCGCATAGGGGATATATGTATAAAACCGCAAAGAATACAGTCCACTAATATCATAATAAGAACTCATATATATCGCATACCTACATACTATATTCACACCGCAACCCCAAATATGGTAGTGGTCATCCCCTCAAAATTAAATTGACCCACCAGCACCTCCTACCTATCGTCAACACCCTAGCCGTGCTCTTTACCCGTCTCCAAAATCCTCAATCATCAGCTTTCTCCATAAGTATTTTTCCTCCGCATGAATTTTTACTAAAAAAAGAAATTTCACTAAAAAAATTTTTGTGTGAAAACAGAAATTTCGCCATCTTGTTTTTTTTTCTGTTCATCTAGTAGATTTTTAGTTCTTGATCATATTTTTCTTAGAAACCACTCTTCCATCTTTTATACTTGGTGAGATAGACACCGACAAAATTTGTATAGCCGCCATCTTGAATCCGCAATTTTGTTTTTTTTTTTTCAACTCAGTGCCAATTGGATGAGATTCTGAGTAATTTTTGTTTGAGCACCTCCCATCTATCTACAATACCCTGCCCGGGCTCCTCATCCATCTTCCAAACCCTCAATCATCATGTCTTCCCATATTTTTCTTTGAGAGTTCTCCAAAGAACCGCATCAAAGCCTTGCATAAATTACAACTTGTAGTCTCTTCAATATTCGCTATACATTTTCTATGGAAAAATAAATTCCGCCATTTTGAATATTTTTTCCATTCATCAAGTAGACCTTCCGATCCTGATCATTTTTTGTCAAGAAACCACTCTTCTATCTTTTATATCCTCCGAGATGGAGACCGACGAAATTTGTATGGCGGCCATCTTTTTTTCGCCATTTTGAATTTTTTTTCAACTCACTGCCAATTGGATGACGTTTAGAGTGACATTTGCTCGAGCACCCCCCACCTATCTTCAATACCTTAAGCGTGCCATTCGCTCGTCTCTGAAATCCTCAATCATCAGCTCTCTCCATATTTTTGTTCCTAATGAATTTTTGTTTTCTATACGAAACCATTGTTGAAAAAAAAATTTTTCATACAAAATTTTACAGGAGAGGTGATCAATCAGTCAGTGAATCAGCACGAGCAGCTATATATATATTAACTAGTAGGGCGCGTGGGTGCGCGGCCCGCAAGCGGACCGCGAGGTTTCGCTTTCGGGTATTTTGGTTTGAGCAGCCTCCACTCTCCATATTTTTTCTTCGAATCATTCTGCTCATCAAGTAGATCTTTAGGTATTGATCATCTTTATCCAAGAAACCACTCCTCCATCTTGTATACTTGGTGACATAAACACCGACGAAATTTGTATAGTCGCCATCTTAAATCCACCATTTTGAGGTTTTTTTCACCTCAGTGCCAATTGGATGAGGTTTCGAGTAATTTTTGTTTGAGCACCTCCCACTTATCTACAATACCCTGCCCGGGCTCCTCAACCATCTTCCAAACCCTCCAATCATCATGTCTTTGAATATTTTTCTTTGAGACATCCCCAAAGAACCGCATCAAAGCCTTGCATAGTTCACAACTTGTAGTCTCTTCAATATTCGCCATACATTTTCTATGGAAAAATAAAGTCCGCCATTTTGAATTTTTTTTTGTATTCATCGAGTAGACCTTTGGATCTTGATCATCCTTTGCGAAGAAATCACTCTTCCATCTTTTATACCCTCCGAGTTGGACGCCGACGAAATTTGTATGGCGGCCATCTTTTTTTCGCCATTTTGAATTTTTTTTCAACTCACTGCCAATTGGATGACATTTCGAGTGACATTTGCTCGAGCACCCCCCACCTATCTTCAATACCTTAAGCGTGCCCCTCACCCGTCTCTGAAATCCTCAATCATCAGCTCTCTCCATATTTTTCCTCCGAATGAATTTTTATCCTCTATACGAACCCATTAGTGAAAAAAAATATTTTCATACAAAATTGTTCAGGAGAGGTGATCAATGAGTGAGTGAGTCACCCTATCAGCACGAGCAGCTATATATATATTAACTAGTATGGCGCGTGGGTGCGCGGCCCGCAAGCGGACCGCGAGGATTCGAGTAGTTTTTGTTTGAGCACGTCCCACCTATCTTCAATACCCTCGCCGTGCTCTTCATCCGTCTCCAAAATCTTCGATCATCAGCTCTTTCCGTATTTTTCCATCAATATTTTTTTTTTTGTGTAGAAAAATAAATTCCGCCATCTTGTTTTTTTCTGTTCATCAAGTAGACTTTTAGGTCTTGATCATCTTTTTCCCAGAAACCACTCTTCCATCTTTTATGCTTGGTGAGATAGACTCTGACGAAATTTGTATAGCCGCCATCTTGAATCAGCCATTTTGTTTTTTTTTCAGCTCAGTGCCGATTGGATGAGGTTTTGAGTAATTTTTGTTTGAGCACCTCCCATCTATCTAACATACCCTGCCCGGGCTCCTCATCCATCTTCCAAACCCTCAATCATCATGTCTTTCCATATTTTTCTTTGAGAGTTCTCCAAAGAATCGCATCAAAGCCTTGCATAGTTTACAACTTGTAGTCTCTTCAATATTCGCCATACATTTTCTATGGAAAAATAAATTCCGCCATTTTGATTTTTTTTTTTCAATTCATCAAGTAGACCTTTGGATCCTCATCATCTTTTGCGAAGAAACCACTCTTCCATCTTTTATACCCTCCGAGATGGAGACCGATGAAATTTGTATGGCGGCCATCTTTTTTTCGCCATTTTGAATTTTTTTTCAGCTAACTGCCAATTGGATGACGTTTCGAGTGACATTTGTTCGAGCACCCCCCACCTATCTTCAATACCTTAAGCGTGCTGCTCACCTGTCTCCGAAATCCTCAATCATCAGCTCTCTCCATATTTTTGTTCCGAATGAATTTTTGTCCTCTATATGAAACCATTAGTGAAAAAAAAAATTTTCATACAAAATTTTACAGGAGGGGTGATCAATCAGTGAGTCAGTCAATGAATCAGCACGAGCAGCTATATATATATTAACTAGTAGGGCGCTTGGCTGCGCGGCCCGCTAAAGCGGACCGCGGGGATTTCAGTATTATTTTTGTTTTAGCAGCCTCCACCTTCTTCTATCATTTTCAGCATCTTTAACCCTGGCCGTGCTCCTCATCCATCTTCCAAACCCTCGATCATCATCACTCTCCAAATTTTTTTCTCCGAATCATTTGCCAGAAGGAGAGTTCTTCCATAAAAACAAATTTTGAAAAGGAACCGTATCAAAGTCTCGTATAGTTTCCCAACTTATAGTCTCTTCAATATTCGCCATATATTTTGTGTGAAAAAAATAAATTTTGCCATCTTGATTTTTTTCTGTTCATCAAATTGTAGATCTTTAGGTATTGATCATCTTTATCCAAGATACCACTCCTCCATCTTGTATACTTGGTGAGATAAACACCGACGAAATTTGTATAGTCGCCATCTTAAATCCACCATTTTAAGGTTTTTTTCAGCTCAGTGCCAATTGGATGAGGTTTCGAGTAATTTTTGTTTGAGCACCTCCCACTTATCTACAATACCCTGCCCGGGCTCCTCAACCATCTTCCAAACCCTCAATCATCATGTCTTTGAATATTTTTCTTTGAGACATCCCCAAAGAACCGCATCAAAGCCTTGCATAGTTCACAACTTGTAGTCTCTTCAATATTCGCCATACATTTTCTATGGAAAAATAAAGTCCGCCATTTTGAATTTTTTTTTGTATTCATCAAGTAGACCTTTGGATCCTGATCATCTTTTGCGAAGAAATCACTCTTCCATCTTTTATACCCTCCGAGATGGAGACCGACGAAATTTGTATGGCGGCCATCTTTTTTTCGCCATTTTGAATTTTTTTTCAACTCACTGCCAATTGGATGACATTTCGAGTGACATTTGCTCGAGCACCCCCCACCTATCTTCAATACCTTAAGCGTGCCCCTCACCCATCTCCGAAACCCTCAATCATCAGCTCTCTCCATATTTTTCCTCTTAATGAATTTTTGTCTTCTATACGACACCATGAGTGAAAAAAAAATTTTTCATACAAAATTGTTCAGGAGAGGTGATCAATGAGTGAGTGAGTGAATCAGCACGGTTTTGCTTTCGGGTATTTTGGTTTGAGCAGCCTCCACCTATCTCTCCCATATTCCTAATCCTCGATCATTATTACTCTCCATATTTTTTCTTCGAATCATTCTGCTCATCAAGTAGATCTAAAGGTCTTGATCATCTTTTGTCAAGAAACCACTCTTCGATCTTTTATACGTAGTCTCTTCAATATTCGCCATACATTTTCTATGGAAAAATAAATTCCGCCATTTTGAATTTTTTTTCTATTCATCGAGTAGACCTTCGGATCTTGATCATCTTTTGCTAAGAAACTATTCTTCCATCTTTTATACCCTCCGAGATGGAGACCGACGAAATTTGTATGGCGGCCATCTTTTTTTCGCCATTTTGAATTTTTTTTCAGCTCACTGCCAATTGGATGACGTTTTGAGTGACATTTGCTCGAGCACCCCCCACCTATCTTCATTACCTTAAGCGTGCCCCTCACCTATCTCCGAAATCCTCAATCATCAGCTCTCTCCATATTTTTGTTCCTAATGAATTTTTGTTTTCTATACGAAACCATTGTTGAAAAAAAAATTTTTCATACAAAATTTTACAGGAGAGGTGATCAATCAGTCAGTGAATCAGCACGAGCAGCTATATATATATTAACTAGTATGGCGCGTGGGTGCGCGGCCCGCAAGCGGACCGCGAGGATTCGAGTAGTTTTTGTTTGAGCACGTCCCACCTATCTTCAATACCCTCGCCGTGCTCTTCATCCGTCTCCAAAATCTTCGATCATCAGCTCTTTCCGTATTTTTCCATCAATAATTTTTTTTTGTGTAGAAAAATAAATTCCGCCATCTTGTTTTTTTCTGTTCATCAAGTAGACTTTTAGGTCTTGATCATCTGTTGCCAAGAAACCACTATTCCATCTTTTATACTTGGTGAGATAGACACCGACGAAATTTGTATAGCCGCCATCTTGAATCCGCCATTTTGGACTTTTTTTCAGCTCACTGCCAATTGGATGATGTTTCGAGTAATTTTTGTTTGAGCACCTCCTACCTATCTTCAATACCCTGCCCGGGCTCCTCAACCAACTTCCAAACCCTCAATCATCATGTCTTCCCATATTTTTCTTTGAGAGTTCTCCAAAAAACCGCATTAAAGCCTTGCAAAGTTACCAACTTGTAGTCTCTTCAATATTCGCCATACATTTTCTATGGAAAAATAAATTCCGCCATTTTGAATTTTTTTTCAATTCATCAAGTAGACCTTCGGATCCTGATCATCTTCTGCGAAGAAACCACTCTTCCATCTTTTATATCCTTCGAGATGGACACTGACGAAATTTGTATGGCGGCCATCTTTTTTTCGCCATTTTGAATTTTTTTTCAGCTCACTGCCAATTGGATGACGTTTCGAGTGACATTTGCTCGAGCACCCCCCACCTATCTTCAGTACCTTAAGCGTGCCCGTCGCTCGTCTCTGAAATCCTCAATCATCAGCTCTCTCCATATTTTTGTTCCGAATGAATTTTTGTCCTCTCTACGACACCATTATTGAAAAAAAAAATTTTCATACAAAATTGTTCAGGAGGGGTGATCAATCAGTGAGTCAGTCAATGAATCAGCACGAGCAGCTATATATATATTAACTAGTATGGCGCGTGGGTGCGCGGCCCGCAAGCGGACCGCGAGGATTCGAGTAGTTTTTGTTTGAGCACGTCCCACCTATCTTCAATACCCTCGCCGTGCTCTTCATCCGTCTCCAAAATCTTCGATCATCAGCTCTTTCCGTATTTTT
Organism: Melanargia galathea; assembly: GCA_920104075.1. Classification (NCBI taxonomy): domain Eukaryota; kingdom Metazoa; phylum Arthropoda; class Insecta; order Lepidoptera; family Nymphalidae; genus Melanargia; species Melanargia galathea. The sequence goes on from OV049870.1 coordinate 8,012,329, forward strand.
CCATCAATAATTTTTTTTTGTGTAGAAAAATAAATTCCGCCATCTTGTTTTTTTCTGTTCATCAAGTAGACTTTTAGGTCTTGATCATCTTTTTCCCAGAAACCACTCTTCCATCTTTTATGCTTGGTGAGATAGACTCTGACGAAATTTGTATAGCCGCCATCTTGAATCCGCCATTTTGTTTTTTTTTCAGCTCAGTGCCAATTGGATGAGGTTTTGAGTAATTTTTGTTTGAGCACCTCCCATCTATCTAACATACCCTGCCCGGGCTTCTCATCCATCTTCCAAACCCTCAATCATCATGTCTTTCCATATTTTTCTTTGAGAGTTCTCCAAAGAATCGCATCAAAGCCTTGCATAGTTTACAACTTGTAGTCTCTTCAATATTCGCCATACATTTTCTATGGAAAAATAAATTCCGCCATTTTGATTTTTTTTTTCAATTCATCAAGTAGACCTTTGGATCCTCATCATCTTTTGCGAAGAAACCACTCTTCCATCTTTTATACCCTCCGAGATGGAGACCGATGAAATTTGTATGGCGGCCATCTTTTTTTCGCCATTTTGAATTTTTTTTCAGCTAACTGCCAATTGGATGACGTTTCGAGTGACATTTGTTCGAGCACCCCCCACCTATCTTCAATACCTTAAGCGTGCTGCTCACCTGTCTCCGAAATCCTCAATCATCAGCTCTCTCCATATTTTTGTTCCGAATGAATTTTTATCCTCTATACGAAACCATTAGTGAAAAAAAAATTTTTCATACAAAATTTTACAGGAGGGGTGATCAATCAGTGAGTCAGTCAATGAATCAGCACGAGCAGCTATATATACACGGTGCAATTTTTATCGTCTTCCACAAGCAAACCAGTTAATGTATCCAGTGCCTACTATCTATTAGTATAATAATAATAAAAAATAAATAACATTCGAATGACTAATATTCAAAAAAAATAAACGAAAACGTTTCATTTAAAAACACCCTATGGCGAACATAATAACTACAGACCGCGGCGCGGCGACTCCGATATTTGAGGTCATTCACATCAAGTATACCTACCTATAGACTGTCTATTTTATTATTAGTTTTTAACAGCTCACGCCCATAAAGTTTCGTATTGTTTAAGTTAAAATTTCATACAAATAATATTGTACTTCATGGACGGGTACCGCCCCCTTAGTGATGTGCCACACATAAAGATTACTACGGTTGTGCCACAGATTACAAATAATTGGTAGAAATAAGTAAATGCTAAGATGTAAGTAAGGTGTAATAATATGTTATTTAATCAGGAAGACAGCAAAAAGTCTTCTTGACTAGATAACATACTTACTACAGTTTTATTAAAGTTTTTCTTCTTAGTATAAGGCATACAAATAAAATAACTAAGTAAAATAGCTTAAATTTTTTTATCACACGAGTCGTCAGAATCGTCATTTACCTATACTAGATTCGTCCGATGAGGAGTCTTCAGTAATTAATGATTAGCTCTTGTATGCATTAATTATCAAATGCAATATCACGGTTCAAATCAAACTTTATGACTCTTTTAGTTCTCTCCACCACACTTGCCCAGTTCTCAGCCGTCACGTCACGTCACAAGCATTTTTGAGTACCTAATTGCAACATTTTATTCGCTGTGAACCGGGGGCTTGTATTGTTTCTTGCAGCATGCCTTTTTACTTGTGCCCATATAAGTTCTATGGCGTTGTATTGTCAGTGATATGGAGGAATCCTAAGCACGATATGACCATATTATGCTGCCATTTCATCGATCACATACCGATATCGATATCAATTATTAGATCCTTTAGGACATCACTATAACTTATAAGCGGCATAAAGCGGCCGGCTAGACGGGGCGGGGCATATTACATAACAAAGAACACCGCGTGCGCATCGTTGGCTGTCGGTTTCCATCAAAGAAAAGCGCGAGCGTCGACATTGGTTGACGGTCCACGTGGACTTTCACAAAATACGCTTCGCTATTGGTTGGCTATAATTTCACTTGTATGATAAATCTTTCCTTGAACTTGTATCCAAGTTCAATGGCTTGACCTAGTTTCTAAAACATTAAACAGGCTGTTTCATAAATGCTTTAAATTTTAATAATTTTTTATCACTAATATGTGTATTGTCCGGAACTAATTTTGAATATTACCTAAAGATTTCTTACATCGGATACCTAACTGGGGCCGCTCTTGATCGACGATGGAAAAAACACCGTGTATATTAACTAGTAGGGCGCGTGGGTGCGCGGCCCGCAAGCGGACCGCGAGGTTTCGCTTTCGGGTATTTTGGTTTGAGCAGCCTCCACGTATCTCTCCCATATTCCTAATCCTCGATCATTATCACTCTCCATATTTTTTCTTCGAATCATTCTGCTCATCAAGTAGAACTTAAGGTCTTAATCATCTTTTGGCAAAAACCACTCTTCCATCTTTTATACTTGGTGAGATAGACACCGATGTTTGTATGGCCGCCACCTTGAATCCACCATTTTGGACTTTTTTTCAGCTCACTGCCAATTGGATGATGTTTCGAGTAATTTTTGTTTGAGCACCTCCTACCTATCTTCAATACCCTGCCCGGGCTCCTCAACCAACTTCCAAACCCTCAATCATCATGTCTTCCCATATTTTTCTTTGAGAGTTCTCCAAAAAACCGCATTAAAGCCTTGCATAGTTCACAACTTGTAGTCTCTTCAATATTCGCCATACATTTTCTATGGAAAAATAAATTCCGCCATTTTGAATTTTTTTTCAATTCATCAAGTAGACCTTTGGATCCTCATCATCTTTTGCCAAGAAACCACTCTTCCATCTTTTATACCCTCCGAGATGGAGACCGACGAAATTTGTATGGCGACCATCTTTTTTTCGCCATTTTGAATTTTTTTTTCAGTTGACTGCCAATTGGATGACGTTTCGAGTGACATTTGCTCGAGCACCCCCCACCTATCTTCAATACCTTAAGCGTGCCCGTCGCTCGTCTCTGAAATCCTCAATCATCAGCTCTCTCCATATTTTTGTTCTACTTCAATTTTTGTCCTCTATACGAAACCATTAGTGAAAAAAAAATTTTTCATACAAAATTTTACAGGAGGGGCGATGAATGAGTCAGTGAATCAGAACGAACAGCTATATATATATTAATAATCAACAATGTATTTAAGGTATTTAATGAGATAAGGATTAATGCTGTATTGGTTGAAATCGCTTCGAAAATTAGCCATTATTTGTCGTAAAAAGTAAATGACAAAAAAATGTTATTGTGGGATATCCATAAGAGATAGACATATACCATCGCGGACTTTTTTGTAGACCTTTTCAATGTGTACAATACTTAGTACATTATTTTGATAAATTTCGTAGGGTTCAGCCTGCGTTTGCAATGTAAGCGGAAAAAATGTAATTATTTACGACATCACATTAGAAACCTCAAAAATAACAGTATTTCTCCACTTTTTAATGGATGTTATTATACATATAAACCTTCCTCTTGAATCACTCTATCTATTAAAAAAAACCGCATCAAAATCCGTTGCGTAGTTTTAAAGATTTAAGCATACATAGGGACATAGGGACATAAGGACATAGGGACATAGGGATATAGGGACGGAGAAAGCGACTTTGTTTTATACTATGTAGTGATACTTAACGATACATAATATACGAGTATGTACATATAAATAAAAATATCTGGTTGTGGTTTAGAAATAACTGCCTCTTTTATTATGAACGCTAGCATAACGCAAACCAACGTCTGTCTGTCTATTTGAAAGAGCTAATCTTTGGAACGACTGATCTGATTTTGACAGAATTTCACAGGGACGTAGAAGATTATACCAGGAGGAACTTATAGGTTAGGCGATCTGTGTATTTATAGGCGTCAAGATTGCTAGCATACCGCAGATGTATAAAGCTTACTTATTAATCCGGGATTTAAAAAAATCTAAATCCACGCAGAGGAAGTCGCGGGCTTCACTAGGGCTTATTTATTTATTTTTTATTTATTTATTAAGCCTCGATCAGATTAAACATTTTTATGCATTGTACAATTTATTTTAAGTTTTCCTCCCTAATCTGCGTGGCTTTTGGCAAAGGCCTCCTCCAACCCCTTCCATTCTCCTCTATCTGCTGCCCTTCTGGTCCATGTTTTTCCCCCCACAGCAGCTATTTCATCTCCTCATCTCTTAGTCTGTCGTCTTTTTTAACCCCTGACGCAAAAACGACCGGGTGTTATAAGTTTGACGTGTCTCTCTCTCTCTGTCTCTCTGTGTGTGTGTGTGTGTGTGTGTGTGTGTGTGTGTGTGTGCGTGCGTGCGTGCGTGCGTGCGTGCGTGCGTGCGTGCGTGCGTGCGTGCGTGCGTGCGTGCGTGTGTGTGGATTTATATTTTTTCACAACTCCCTTAATATGGGTATCAAATGAAAGGGCTTGACTAGTAGAATAGCACTATTGCAAATCCAAGATGGCCGCCGCCACAAAATGGCGAATGTCAGGGGATTTTTGAATTTTAAATTTATACTTGTTTCCTCTTTCCTTCCCTGTGGTACCACAAATTTCCTCCTTCACTAGGGCTTCACCTATTCACAAATAGATTTGTGATAAATTCAGATTGACAATCCGGAGAGTATTTAATCAACGCTGACGTTTCATGCAAATCTGTTTCGCCCTTTTTATGTGCAGCTCTCTCATTGTAGTAACGTGATTAGATAAGGCCGGATAGAACCCTCTGTCGGAGGGCGCTAAATAAGATGCGACATTTTCCGCCTTAGGCACCTTTGATAGTACTTTTTAAAGCCGTGTCACGAATTCCGAACCTCCCTTTTATTGGTCGCCATTATGATAATTACATTAAGGACCGTCCCGTCGATGCTTCGTCTTGTCGAATTTGTTCTGTTGTTACGGTAAGACGTCTGCCTCTTGAATATTGATCAGGGTCATTTGCGAAAATCGCACCTATATTGTCTACGTGACACTTTTATCTGAGGCACCTTTGGCCCGTATTTTTACGTCCGACAAAAATCGAATTATGTAACATTAAAAATGTCGGCGCGGTTTCCGTGGGTTTCATGCAATAAAAATATTGTTTATTGACGTGATAATGTCTTATCGATCGATGAACGCCGGCTACACGCACGAAGAAGCATGACTCATTGTCACGTTCCGTGTGCAAGCGAGAGCGCGGAATAAGCGATAGAGAAGGCACGATCGGCCTTGCTTGTGACGCATCTATCTTTCTTTGTTTTCTTATGACGTTATCGTGTAAAATTATCAACTGACTTTACACTACAGACAACCTATTTTTTTTATTATTTTGTCTGTTTTTGTTACATCCACACGTCTATTAAAACGTCATCCTCGAGACAGTGAAAGCTATTCTTGGCTATTTTTTAACGCAAACTACTACTATGGAATACTAGTTATTCTTCTTAATTAATTAGTATTTTTTTTTGATTTCTGAGAAAGAAACAGGAGGACGATAACAAAAAAATTGGTTGTCTGTAAAGTCGGTATAAAAAAGAAAATAATATTATCTCTCTATAGCTTGTTCTGCGTTCTCGCTTGCACGCTCGGCTAGGCGGAACGTGATAATGAGTCATGCTTTTTCGTGCGTGCTTCTAGCGTTCATCGATTTATAAGACGTTATCATGTCAAAAAACTTTTACGCTTATGTCAATGTTTTTAACCCTCGACGCAAAAACGACGGGGTGTTATAAGTTTGACGTGTCTGTGTGTGTGGTATGTGTGTGTCTGTCTGTTCCCCTGTAGCGCTCAAAATGGCTGAAACGATTTGAATGCAGTTTTTTTTTGTTTGAAAGGTGAATAAGTCGAGAGTGTTGTTAGCTATGTTTGATGAAAATCAATCCAAGATGGCCGCCGCTACAAAATGGCGGATTACATATTTTTTCACAACAAATGAACTAGCAGAATAGCATTATGCAAATCCAAGATGACTGCCGCCACAAAATGGCGAATGTCGGGGGTTTTTTAAATTTTCAATTTATACTAGTTAAGTAAGAGTTTAAAAGTAACAGCTATCAATACGTGAAAATCGTAAAATTACGTGAAATTCGCTAAAGAAGTTTCACTTCAATACCTGTACACTGTACAGTAAAAATTGTATTATAAATTAATTTAAGTGAATCGACTGAGAAGTTTAATAATAAACAAATCAAAATAATGAAATACCCTGTTCGTCGCAGCCAAAAAAACATGCGAAGGGCGGTATTAATAAAATGGCGGAAATGAAGAACAATATTTAAAATATGTATTACCTATCGCAAAATTTGCTCGTTTCACGAATGGTTAAATCGTGTTTGTTGAATCATTCGGTGGCACGGAACAAACAACACACTCTCGGACAAAAACGCTAAAAGGGCTCCTCAATCTCTTTTAAAGCGCTATTTTCTTTTTATATCCATTGAACCGTGAAAATGTGGGCGAGTATGGGCCCGGATAGAGTTAGCGCCGTGTATGAGGTAAAACTCTGAAATATTTTTTCGCTTGAAATGCAGAAATTATACAATGAGAATCCTAGGCTAGAATTCACGACAACCATTTTGTTTTATGGTGTAACATTTGTCTATTTTAGTTTGGTTTTCATGGTTTCAAATGTCGAATTCTCCTGCACTGCCTAGCGCATGGTGGTAAGCATTTTGGTCTTATAAGTGGGAGGAGGTTTAGGGTTTGATTCCTGGCTGGGGAAATTAGGGAATTTAATATTTGTACATTTTTCAAGCCTGGTCTAGTGGGAGGCTTCGGCCGTGATTAGTTACCACCTTAACGGCAAAGTGGTGCCCCCAGTCATGATACAAAACTGCACAGTATACCACCCAAGTAAGATCGCAGACAATTTTGTCATAGACTTAAAAAAACATACGAGAACACCTTCACAATTATTTTATAACTGAACAAATACCATATTCGTAGATACGGCCTCATGAAATCTTTTCCAAGAGTAAAACCTTCCAATTTAAAGGAGAGACGCAAACTTATTATTCCTTCCTATTTTCCTCAACAAGAGAAACTAATCTAAAGAAAATTTTCGAGACTCTGAGAAGAAAATAAGCTTATAAGGAAGTGCAGTTTACTTGCACGAATACTGTCTAGGAATACCGGCTGGCAACTAACTTTAAATTAAAGTTTTTTTTTCGAAAGAAATAAGAATTTGTTATTTTTTATTTTGCTTCGGGGAAAATAATAATTACATTTCAGATGCCGAGTGCATCTGATCTCGTTTTATGAATCCTGAATGTACAAATTATACCTATTGTCTTTGTAGCTATGAAAATTATTTTGATTGGTATTTGGTAGGTCTCTACACATTTTCGAAACGTTCCTTGTAGATCAAAGGTCAAAAACAATTGTTCAAAAATTAAATGTCAAAATATTTGTAAAAAGTATAGACTATTATTGATCAAAAGTACGAACTGTACGTGTACCTCTACTAAAACATCAGTAAAAGCTGCTAATATTGCGTTCAGATTGTATAACAACATGAACTATGCCCTATAACAAAAAAATAAAATTGCATTGTCGGTTCCATATTTTTGGAACTAGCAATGCCATTTTGTAGAGTAATTATAGAAGTTGTACTATATAGTACAGGGTGACAGGAAACAGGATACATTCCTTGCAGGAGCATAAAATAGAGCTCATTTGCAGCAAATTTTTTCATATAATATCCTATCTGATACTTAGTCGTTTCGGAGTTATTGAAGATTTAAGAAGATTTAATTTACTATATTATCAGAAAACAACAAAAAACCAACAAAACCCGTTATGATTTTCTTCAGCAGTTATTTTTAACTGTTTAAACCAAAACGCTGCATTGTCATGCATCATCACTGAGTAAACACTTTAATTCGCTATTACTGAATTCATTGCAATTGTGTGGCATAGCTTGCCTCGACTGATCTCTCTCCGGTAATTGAGAGTCTATGTTGAGAGTGAAGGAATGTGTATGAACACTATAATAACTCCTGAGTATTTTTGGCTGGTCTCCGCCTCGTTTGAGATTGGCGGACCTTTTATTATTTTATGCAACAATAAGTTTATAAGATGTTACAAAGAATAGAGATAGAAAAGACAAACAATAACCCCACACAAAAATGGAAGATCATAACAAACCCACGCGAATAAAAGTGTAAATGAATAAATATGTCTTTTAAAAAACTTCCCCAATAAAGTTTACTCTTATTTAAATTACGATTTATATCTGAGACCAGGCCCGTATTTACCTCGTACATGGCCACATTTTGAGCAAACTTTCCTTCGTGTAATGAACTGCACTGCATGAAAGTTTCGCAGTTTCCCCACGCCCTGCTTAATTTTCTTTGATATTTTGTATCGCTGGAAGCGCAACTTGTAAACTTTGCTGTTTTTATTTCAGATACTTTGAAGAAGAAATAATTATATTCGGAGCGATAAATTTTTGATGCTATGTCATAACTGTTTGTAATAGGTTCATGTAGATCTATTAGTCGTGCAATAGTGCACGAGTATATTTAAAGGAACACAACAGAAATATAATATACCTAAGTACAATACGATACAAGTATAAATTAAAAATTAAAAAACCCCCGACATTCGCCATTTTGTGGCGGCGGCCATCTTGGATTTGCAATAGTGCTAGGTATTTTACTAGTCAAGCCCTTTCATTTGATACCCATATTGAGTTGTGAAAAAATATGTAATACGCCATTTTGTAAGGGCGGCCATCTTGGATTTTCATCAAACATAGCTAACAACACTCTCGGCTAATTCACCTTTCAAACAAAAAAAAAACCGCATTCAAATCGGTCCACCCGTTTGAGCGCCACAGGGGAACAGACAGACAGACACACACACACACATACACACACACACACACACACAGACACGTCAAACTTATAACACCCCGTCGTTTTTGTATCGTGGGTTAAAAACAAGACCACTGCAGATTTCAATTAGATTTTAAGGAAGGAATTTAATTCCTTTAAACATATTATAGTAATTTATATATTTTTTATTTAAGAACTTTAACATATTGGTATAAATAATATAACGCATTTGCGAAACTTTGACCACCCGTTTCCCATTGCAGACCAAAGCTAATATTACAAATGCATATTGCGTTTATCTCACGCACCGTTGCGTTTTGTTTGCGCATCCCTTTCTATTTCATATCTACCCATAACATTAACATTAATGGATTGGCCTTTTATGTGATTGCTTCTGAAATTACTTTCAAAGCATTGACTAGGTAAGTTATCAGTTTGATTTTTTTTTTTCAAAAGCATCAATGAATATTATAATCACGTACCTACGTATATAAAAAAAAATGCAGTAGTAGCCTAGTGGTTAACACTTCGGTCTCTCTTTCGTAGGACCGAGTTCGATTCATAGCACCCATCGCTAACTTTTCGGTGATAATATGTGCGCTTTAAATCACTTCGTCACTATAACACGTGCATATTAATATCACTTACTTTAACGCTAAGGGAAGAATATCGTAAGAAAACCAAAACAAAAAAAGGCAAGTGTACTTAAAATCTACGGACAATCTGTGTGTGTGTGTGTGTGCGTGTGCGTGTGCGTGTTCGTGTGCGCGTGCGTGTGCGTGTGCGTGTGCGTGTGCGTGTGCGTGTGCGTGTGCGTGTGCGTGTGCGTGTGCGTGTTCGTGTGCGTGTGTGTGTGTGTGTATGCGTGTGTATTTGTTACTCTAACGTCGCAACTACTGAACCGATTTGGTTGAAATTTTGAATGTAGATAGATTATGCCCTGAATTAACACGTAGACTAGACTTTTTATCCTGGAAAAATCCAAAGTTCCCACGGGATTTTGAAAAAAACCGAAATCTGTATCTGCAGCTATAGGTGGATTACTATAGTAAACTTCCTTGAAAGTATTTATAAAGGTTGGAAAAGGGAGCGGGAACGGGAACCGAAAATCCACGATTCCTTCGAGATTTGTGAAAAACCGAAATTCACGCGGTCGAAGCCGCGGGCAAAAGCTAGTCTATACATATATACATATAATAAATCTATCTATACATATAATAAAATCGTAGAATTGCCGTATCTGTACGTTGAAGATTTTTGCAAAATAATAACTGGGGGATGTTAGGGATAAGTAATAGAACGTAAAAAAGCTATTTTTGAAATTTTTGTCTGTTTGTCTGTTTGTCTGTTTATCTGTTTGTCTGTTTGTCTGTTTATCTGTTTGTCTGTTTGTCTGTATGTTTGTGCGCGCATCACGTAAAAACTACTGAATGGATTGAAATGAAACTCGGCATGATTTAAGTTAATACTATGGAGTAACATATAGGATACTTTTTATCCCGAAATTCAGCACGGTTCCCTTGGGAGACGGGATGAAAGGCAAAATGTGTACTTAGCTGTAATTCGTTAACGGGTGGTCCGATTTCATTCATTCTTTTTTTGTTAGAAAGTAGATACTTTAAAAACTACTGGCTAATCTCCGAAAGGCTGGACCGATTTTGATGGGACTTTCACTGGCGGATGTTTACATTTTGATGTACCTAAACATCCGCCAGTGAACTTTTAACAGTTTTTAGCAAGGTTTAAGCTCAAAGGAGCATAGGAAAAACAAAATGATTCCCACGGGATTATTAAAATCAATATCCACGCGAACGAAGTCGCGGGTATCCGCTCGTCATAAATAAAAATAACGTACTTATGTTATGCGTATGCTTCTATTTGTTGTTGTCTCCCGGGAAATTATGTAAAGAAATGCGAACATACCAATAAATATCATCATAATATATTTTATCAATAAAAGACTCCCGAGGCACCAGCATTTAATATTTCGATACTTCAATATTGTTTGTACTTATTGCAAAATGTATTTTGTATTACTATGCTTTACTATGTTATACCTTATAACATAGTTAAAGCAAAGTTAAACTAGTAAAATACAATCTATTTTTTCTTAGCAAACTTAAAAGATAATAATCAGGACACACTTCCAGCGGCAACGTTAGAGCAAAATTATTGTTTAATTAATTTGTAGAAGATAATTTTGATATTTCAACAAAGCTTTTTTTTCTAATTTGAATATTCTTACTCGGGTAATGTTATCGTAGAAATCATCGCTATTTTATCGTGTTGATTGATGATGTATACTTAGAATAAATTTTGCTTAGGAGCATCGTTAAAATCTTATGTCTTCAATCAAACATGTCGAGAGACAATGTCCGCGTGATGTTTGTGATATCTATTTCAATTTTAGTTAATTTTGGTACGTTAGTAACGGTTTTGTGACATAGTAGCATCTATACTAATTATTATTATTATTTATTATTATTATTATTTATTATTATTATTATTATTATTATTTATATTTATATTTTTTATTTTTTATATTATATTATATTATATTATTATTTTATATATATTATATATAATAAATAAAATTGAAGTGTCTGTCTGTAATTTCGAAATAACTACCACATATTAAGCTCATATGGTTATTTGAACGATACCATAACCGAATCACACGTTTTTAAAATTTTTGTCTGTCTGTCTGTCTGTTTGAACGGGCTAATCTTCGAAACGGCTGAACCGATTTTGACGGGACTTTCACAGACAAGTAGAGGATTAACCAAGGAGTAACATAGGCTACTTTTTTAACCGACTTTCAAAAAAGGAGTTGTGTTGAAATCGGTAAAAAACGCCCTGATAGGTATTTTCGCTGCGCGTGACGGCCGAACGCGACGCTCGCGCTGCACGGAACTCCCCGCGCCGCGCGGCGGGGGGCGGGTGGACCAGAAATCTACTTATCCCTCAGGATTTGTGAAAAACCGAAATTCACGCGGGCGAAGCCGCGGGCAAAAGCTAGTTAACAAAATATTTTGCTTTGTTTTTAAAATGATTACAATCAATTATTAAGGTCGGGGGGCTAATTCCGTCCTACGGGGCAATCTTCCTTTCGTCTTTTTGTTACTACGCTGGCTACAATCGAGCTGCGCCCTTTTTAACCCCCGACGTAAAAACGACGGGGTGTTATAAGTTTGACGTGTCTGTGTGTGTGTGTGTGTGTGTCTGTCTGTCTGTTCCCCTGTGGCGCTCAAACGGCTGGACCGATTTGAATGCGGTTTTTTGTTTGAAAGGTGAATTAGTCGAGAGTGTTGTTAGCTATGTTTGATGAAAATCGGTCCAAGATGGCCGCCGCTACAAAATGGCGGATTACATATTTTTTCACAACTCACTTAATATGGGTATCAAATGAAAGGGCATGACTAGTAGAATAGCAGCTATTGCAAATCCAAGATGGCCGCCGCCACAAAATGGCGGATTACATATTTTTTCACAACTCCCTTAATATGGGTAACAAATGAAAGGGCTTGACTAGTAGAATAGCACTATTGCAAATCCAAGATGGCCGAATGTCAGGGTTTTTTAAATTTTTAATTTATACTTGTTGTATATTTCTAAGCTATAAATCCATCTCTCCTATAAGAGGGGAAGCTTGTGCCCAGCGGTGGGCACAAAGAGTGGCAGTACTCCTCCTAAGCACCTTCAGTTTCAAGCTGCTGTATTTGATAGATTCATGATCATTCATGTGTTCAGGATGCCCGATACAATGCTGTTATTTTATCACATTGTTATACTGGGACACGTTCTAACACTAAATTCCAGCAGTGGGCCATTTAGCGTGCCGGTCGCACTCTGCTACGTTTTACTGCCAACTTGCATTATTGAAGCACCTACACTCCCGCACGGAATCTTTTTACATTCCACTGATATAATAAAAACGAAGCGAAACTGTTCATTAGAATTTTCTTTATACATAATTATTATTACTTACTGTATTGAAAACCGCCACCTTTATTGAAGTTTGTTAAGTGGGTAGGTATCAGTGGCGAAGGGTGGATATTTTCAAAAGGGAAGCCGGGATAAAAAATCCCTACACACCAAGCTGGAAAAAAAAGCTCCCACCTTCACCATTTATTTAAGCACTGATATTTGAAAATACTTTAAATATGATAATTTGTAGCTTTGAAAAAACCTGTGTTACTAGCAAAGGTTTAAAGTACAATTTAATACACCTTCCACCAATAATAACTAAATCAAAAAACATAAAAAATAATAAGCACACGAAACACGACGCGCGAGTCATAAACACTTTTTGTGAAAGTTAAATGATGTTAAAACAAAACACATTATCTTTCGAAGATGAAGCATCTTCGATAATGTTCCCAAATTCAAGACTTTAACTCCTTGTAATAACACTCATAACCCGCTCAAAATCGGCTTCCCAATTGCCTTTTTTTGCGCGTGCTAGACACTAGACAGGGAAGGATGTATTGACAAATTTTATTGGAAATACAGGGGACAACTGTTTACTACACGATGTTTTTCTATGGGAATATAAGCCGTCCCAAGTCCGGCATATTCGTTACCTGCTTACTGCCCGTGGCACTATACTGGTCTGAACAAATTAGTTTTGTTCATTGAATTGTTTTGAATGTTTTTTTGTAATAAGTACCTATTGTATTTGTAAAATAGTGAGTAAAAGAAAAAAAGATAGTAGGTATAGATCGACCAGAATCTCATGAAAAATAGGGAAATTAAATTTTGTAGTAAGCAACACTAGGTTAACTCGGCTGCCCTAGTGATAAACAAAGTAATTACATTCAGAACACCTTACCTGGGATCGTTTCATGAAACGAAAAATCAAGCAACTGTATTTTAAATACAAAAACAAAGTAATCAACATCCAACTACTTTGTTTTTGTGTTGTGCTTGTTGTTTACTTGGTTTTTGCATTTATATTCCAGGTTAGTGAGTGCAGTTACTTTGTTTGGGCAATTTAAATTTCAGTAAACGGTTCAAGTTATTTGAAATATTAAATTGTGGTAAAAAACTACTCGACATAAAACTTTTGTTAATGCAAAAAGTCAATTTAACAAAAAATGTCAGTTACTTTGTTTATCGCTCGGGCAGCCGTAGTGTTGCTAACCTTGGAATTTCATTTCCCTATTTTTCATGAGATTCTGGTCGACATATAACTACTAACTAGGTAGGTATGGATGGCATTTTTGAAAGGGAAGCCGATGGGAATCGTGTTATATGGAGACTTCGCCACTAGTAGGTACTATATCAATTTTCTGAAAAGACTAGCGAAAAACGAGTATTTATCATGCGTACCGTATGCGCAACATTTCGTCAAACCAATTGGCGAACTGATAACGTCGTATTAATTGAGTTAAACAGTACAGTAAGCGTACAGTACAGTAGTACATACAGTACAGTAGTACAGTACAGTTCAGTAAGCGTGGGAAGACCGCCGACTAGATGGACAGACGACCACAAGTGAATCGCTGGCAGCCTCTGGAAACAAGCGGCGCAAGATCGTATTCTGTGGCGATCCTTGCAAAAGACCTATGTCCAGCAGTGGACTTCTATTGCTTGAGACGACGAATTGAGTACATACTGTAAACATCATCATTACAGAAGCAGGATAAGGTTTAATATTAAAACTACTTAAATCAAACTATTATTAAAATATCTTTATTTATCACCCGCACAAACTTAATTAATATCGAATCACAGATTAGTTTAACTGAGATCTCTTTTCAAAATCTATTTTATACTAATTAATTTAATTACACTCAGCCAAGTGCAAAATGGCAGCACTTTATTCGATTAGGGTGTGATTGCTATCGCAACCCTCAATCAAATATCACGACCTAGATGCTGAAGCATCTAATAGTCCGTTGAGTCTCTGGAGGAGACTGAATTCATGGCTTCGAAGTGCCCGTATTTATACCAATAATTCAAGATGGCGGTTCGGCGCCAATAAATGAATCAAATGTCAGTTCATTCTAACATATTTCAATTATGAAATTAATAACCTGCAAACCATTTCTAAAAATTCTAATTGAATTTCAACAATAATCTGACAATACATAGTTACAAAATAAGGCACGTATTACATGTGGCGTTAATATTATAATTATAGCAATGCGATCTAAGGCGCATGGCAGGTAGCATTATAGGCAGCGTAGCGGGTCTTAGCTCTAAATCCCTCTCTCCTATAAGAGAGGAGGCCTGTGCCCAGCAGAGGGATGGTAAATAGGCTGTAGTGGTGTGGTGGATCTAAAGTGAGTTTAGTGTCATGCTGATCGTCGGCACTGAGAGTCCGGCGCGTAGTTGGTTGGCGCCGACCACCGCCCACACGCCTGTGTATCTTCAGTGTTTTTGTGTCGCGCTGACGAGTGTCAGCGCTGAGCGGTCAGTGTTATTCTAAAACGCCTCATAGCAACCATACATACCTCTTTAGCTGTCAGCCTAAAATCGTAACGAAATAAGTTCACTTCTACTTTTTTTTGGAAGACTGCATATAAATCTTTGTTTTGTATATCAATGGGACGTTCACGAAATTATTTACGACTTTGCATTTTAGAAACAC
Organism: Melanargia galathea; assembly: GCA_920104075.1. NCBI lineage: Eukaryota > Metazoa > Arthropoda > Insecta > Lepidoptera > Nymphalidae > Melanargia > Melanargia galathea. Next base: position 8,027,753 of record OV049870.1, read on the forward strand.
CGAGAATTCCTAGTAACTCTTCAAAGAGCGTACGCGAGATGAGAGCGCATGAAATTGAAACATGATTCTACGTTGTTGATATATGAATGTTTTGTTGTTATTACATTGTTCTTCAGATTCTGTTTTGTTAGGTGAAATGAAAAATATTCTTCATAATCTGATTGTTACACATCATACTTCTAATATAATGAATTCAAGCGACTTAAGAAAAGAGAAGGTTATTAGTCGTTTTTACTTTTCAGAGATTTTTATTCTATAGCATTAACACAACCGATCGTCGATCAACCAATACACGTCCACTGCTGGACATAGGTCTCTTGTAGAGATTTCCACACGCTGCGGTCTTGTGCCGCGAGTGTCCAGGGGCTCCTTACGACTATTCTGATGTCGTCAGTCCACCTTGGACACAATCGATACCTTAACGGAAAGTTTCGGAAAACTATTTTTCAACATAAATAATTAAGCGGGTAGTACGAAAAGTTTACCGGGGCAAAGGAATTGAATCCCAAAAATTCTTCGAACCAAATATTATATACCCGAGTTATAACTTCATACGAGTGAGGTCCGACCCGTGAAAGGGAGAAAAACTTTGGAACTATTCACCAGAGGAAATGAAATTATATTAGATCTAAAAGAGCAATCGCAGACAACCGATAACCATAGTCGATCCTAGAAGATCTGGTGAAAATTGAACATTGTTTTTAGCGTATTTTATCTTTTTAACCCCCGACGCAAAAACGACGGGGTGTTATAAGTTTGACGTGTCTGTGTGTGTGTGTATGTGTGTGTGTGTATGTGTGTGTGTGTGTGTCTGTCTGTTCCCCTGTAGCGCTCAAACGGGTGGACCGATATGAATGCGTTTTTTTTTGTTTGAAAGGTGAATTAGTCGAGAGTGTTGTTAGCTATGTTTAATTTAAATCGGTCCAAGATGGCCGCCGCTACAAAATGGCGGATTACGAATTTTTTCACAACTCCCTTAATATGGGTTTCAAATGAAAGGGCTTGACTAGTAGAATAGCACTATTGCAAATCCAAGATGACCGCTGCCACAAAATGGTGAATGTCGGGGGTTTTTTAAATTTTTAATTTATACTAAGTAATTGTTCTTATCTATGTAATAAGAAAAGGTCAGAGAAATTTCGGCCCAACTATTATTATCGGTCGTCTGCGATAGGCATCATCGGCGTCGTCGGATAGACATTTCCGTTGAGTGGTAGCAGAGCTTTCTTAATTTGGTTATTGGTTTTCCGGAATCCCTTTAGATTATATTAAATTTTGAAATAGTTAGAGAGAAAATCTATTTTATCGCTAGTAAAATTGAATTCCCACATAGTGAAGATTATGGCTTTATGGTTTCGACAGAGTTTATCAAATGATTGACCCAAAAAAATTGTGAATGACCGGACCATTCAGATTAAGCCTTTCAGATATGTACGTACTAGTTTTTTTTTAAAATATGGAGTTATCGCAAAATAAAAAGAAAAAATTAAAAATTAGCAGCGCGCCGTAATATTTTTACGGCGCGTTGAGTAGAGGACGTCAATGTTACTTTGATTTGTTAATCAGACAGACAAACATACACTTCTGCGCAATAGTATGGATCTTTGGTACGCAGTACCAGAAAACTACATAACGATTGCTATTTTAAATCCGCCGTCCGTATTATACAATGGTTTCGTATATTTTTACAATAACAGATAGGCAGAACTTTTCCAATCAGAAACTGGGAGTAATTTAAATATAAATTGAAGTTCCGAAGCGTTGGGGATCTAATAAAAAGTGGTCACTTGGTAATGAAAATCGACGTGTATACAGATTACTGAAATGTTTTTGGTAGACGTCCAATTTATAAGATAAGCGTTTTAACTCTATTAAATTACTATATTCACGCATTTCTATGTGGACAGATGAAGTCAAACAAGTCCCTGTATAACCCCCGGCACGTAAGTCGACCGGTGACCTTCAAGTGCACGCAGCGTCGTGCGAAAGAGCGGGACACAATACGATTGGAGAGCCAATCAACGCTTACGAGGGATCCGCGAGAGCTAATCAGTGCTTACGAACGATCCCCACGCCCTCCCCGCGACCCCCTCACACCCCGAGATACCTCATTTTCAACTTCTGCGCATTGAAGGTCACCGGTCGACTTATTTGCCGTGACTTGTAAGACAGCTGTGTCCAGTAGTGGACATCTATCGGATGACGCGCGACGATTACATGAAATGTGTAACTAGATTAATTGTACAGTTCCATTTTAAAAGTATTCACTATCGAAAACAGTTTTGACTTCTATCAATCAGCGATTAAATAAAAAGTTTGAACACAATGATTTGTTTATTAGTCGATTCAATTCGGGCATTTAAGATTTATAAATTGGCTTAGGTCTGTTCAGGTGAGAGGCTTAATCTATGGGAAATTACCATCATACCAGATAAGCCGAGCCGCCAACTGGCGCCCAGTGAGTTAGCATTGACATCGGCAGAACTTAGTACTAAATATTAACTGTCAGTAATATACTTCGAGAAATGACGATAGTACAGCTGTGTCTTTGTTTTTGTGTATTTGTTCGACTTAGATTATACCTTACATGTAAAGCATCATGTTTGCATGCTAGTTATTAAAGATAAGTACTAAATATCATACTTAGTACTAAGGCCGTCTAAACTTAGCATTAGGTACTCTAAAGACGCAGTCGCTTAGCTTTTACACCGGAAACTTTGCAGGGGACAGTTAAGACAAGTTTAATATGAATTTATTTCTTCTCTTGTTCTATATTTCGCGACCAAGATGTTTGAACTGTGTATTTAATTTACATCTCATAATGATGAAATATGCTTATTAATTTTTTTCTCATAAAAATATCGTTATCGGATTCAAGCTCTCTATATTTCAAATTATTGAGATTGGTTGGAGATACTTTTCATACTAGAAAGTAGTTTTCTCAGGAATGTTTTACTAGTTTACTACATCAGTAAGGATATTTACTACGCAAAATCTAGTTTTCCATTAGGTATGTAAAACTCCAGGATATATCCACCCACTAATACCACTACAGTACCAGTGAACATAGGCCTACTCCCTTATAGGAGAACGGGATTTAGAGTTTATACCCGCCACGCTGTTCTAATGCGGGTTGGCGGGTTTTCTTATGATAATTATAATAACCGGGACCAACAACGACACTTAACGTGCTCTCCGAGGTAGGGGGAGGTGGAACACAGCCACATATGAGTACCTACTAATTCCGAGCTGGCACTGAGAATTTCTTGACAGAAAAACCCAATAAGAGATCTATATACGTTTTATTGGGTTATGTATAAAAACAATATTACAAATAAAATAAATAGAACAATATTACGTAAAAGTTTAGCTCTACAAAATTCCACACAACAGGGGCCAACGAAAAATTTCATAAGGCAGCAATCAAGCGCGCAATTATTTCCCAAGAGTCTCTGTACAGATATACCGGCTCAGTTTCTAGACTTCCTCTGTTTGTCGACGTGATGAAGCCACGTTTATGTGTATTGTGTAAATATTTTAGCTGAGTCTGCACCATCTCGCCTTTTAATTGTGATTGGATTGCTGAATTTTTACAAACACTGTTATCTGCTTGGTTTGTAATGTGTACTTTGATATTCTTGGTTATTTTAAAGAAAATTGCTTTTTCGTTATTGTCTGGAGCTGGTTGTTTTTTCTTTTTTTAGTTTATCATTTTTAAAAGTAATAATCATCATCATTTTCAACCCATTACCGGTCCACTACATGGCACGGGTCTCCTTTCAGAATGAGAAAGGTTAAAAAATAGTTCGTATTTTAAAATAATATACGCATCAAATTGGGGTAGGTTTTATTTTTAACTTTTCGAAGTTAATTCAAAAGATTATGATTAAAAGGTGTCGTTAGTGTAAAAGAAGGAAAATTAACTAAACCAGCAAGTTCAACGTAACCCCAGAATACGCGAAAGAGTGAAAAATTTCATAAGGCCGCAATCAAGCGAGCAATTATTTCCCCTGAGTCGTAGTACAGATATGCCGGCTCAGTTTCTAGACCTCCCCTATTTGTTCACTTGACGAAGCCACGCTCGTGTGGATTGTATAAATACTTTACGCTGACTCCGCTCGCTCTCGGCGTCTAATTGTAATTAGATTGTTGAATTTTTACAGACACTTTTGTTATCCGCTTCGTTTGCTATCACGTTCTTTTTAAGTGTTATTATTTTGTGCATTTTAATAATTTTAAATAATTTCTAGGCTGCTAAGTACTCTTTTAAGATTCTATGAATTTGATATTATTCATGTTATTCTTGCTTTAATAATTTTAACACCTCTCAACTAACTTTAAAAACATTCAATGTATTCTTTGCTATCATAGACATAGAATACCTTAGAACTTCATGATGTATTATGAAATTATAATAAGAAATTTTCTTTATTAATTAAATTAAAAAATTATAAAAAGAGTTTTTGTTCTCCAAACAGGAATTTTCAAGTACCCACGGAGCCTATGCACAAGACTTATTCTTAAGAGCGTATTTGCTACGAGCAAAAGACGCGATACAAACGCGCGTCAATCGAAGAAACAATCTGCTTTTGGACCGAAAATAAAAAGGTTCTAACTCGATTGATCGACGATAGCTATAGGAAAATGTATTTCAATTTGGAAAAGGCAAAGAGGCGAATTATTTATTGTATAGTTTCCAGCGAGCGAGCTGTACCTGGGCGTCTTAAAGTTGCAACAAGACACTTTAATTTCCCCGGGGCAAAACGGAGGAGCTCATAATTCATGCCGAGTTAACATTTTGTCAGTTCGCATTCGTTGTGTTCGAGTACTCACGCACGAGCCATATTGGAAAAATAAAATGTATATTTTTCATTATAGAGAAACAAAATAGGTAGCGTCCTCGTAACAAGGTGCAAGTGTTAGTTTGTAGAATTCTAAAGTCGACAAGCAAAGGCATGCTTGCTCTTCACGAACATCGTGCAAACATCTACGCGATCATCCGTGATCATTTATTGAGAGGCTAGCGGCGTGAATTCCCTTTGATGTGTGCCCGAAAACCGACAAGTCGCTGACCGCCACGATTACTGACGATTGTGCCGACGATGATCAGCGACTAAAAGCGATAAGCCCTCCACACGATCTTGCACGCTTGTAATCGTCTATAGTCGCCGATTGTGAAGAGGAGGCTTTAGCTTTGCTTCGTCTTTTTCATTTTAGGGTTCCGTAATCAAAGGCCAAAGTTTACGGAGCCCAATTTAGGTATAATACACATATACATAACAAATACTGAAAACACCGATTCATAGCATGATTTGTAATTTGTGACTAAAACAAACGAATATTTTTTTGTTGATTATATTGTACAGTACGGTTCTCGCCTTCCTCATGCACCCGCTTCCCATAGCCTTCTTAAGGTTTTCGGTCCATGCTTGGTGGCGCGCACTTGAAAAGGCCTATGTACAGCCGTGGACGTCTACAGGCTGTTGGATTGGATTGGACTGGATTTACAGTACACCAAAAGAGCGTGGCTTGACTGGTCTCGGCCAATTTTATATCTTGCTTGAGGTGTACAATAATGAGGTTATTATACACTTGGAATCGGCTGTTTGTTGAATTCAAGATACGCATTGTGTAAGCGATGCTTCGGCACACAATGTGTAATGAGGATTTTATGGAGGTTTCTTGGGAATAGTAAGTAATTTCAAAAATGTAAAAACATTTTGTATTGTAAATTACATACAAGCTGTGATAGCCTAGTGGTTAGGACGACCAACTTCTAATCGGAGGTCGTGGGTTCGATCCCGGGCACGCACCTCTAACTTTTCGGAGTTATGTGCGTTTTAAGTATTTAAATATCACTTGCTTTAACGGTGAAGGAAAACATCGTGAGGAAACCTGCATGCCTGAGAGTTCTCCATAACGTTCTCAAAGGTGTGTGAAGTCTGCCAATCCGCTTGGCCAGCGTGGTAGACTATGGGCAAAACCCTTCTCACTCTGAGAGGAGACCCGTGCTCTGTAGTGAGCCGGTAATGGGTTGATCATGATGATGATGATGATGATGATGATTGTAAATTAAAAAAAAAAAAACGGTGGCCCGTGTAAGGCGACCTTTACCTGAACGCATGCTTGCCTTTGAAGTTCGGTTCCGTCTTGGAACACTTTCATGTTCCGTAATTAAGAACCTTATTTGAGCTGTATTTTGAGCAAATTGGCTTAAATCTTAATTGAATTTTTAGTGTAGTACCGCCTGTGTTGTGTCGGCGTTATAATTGAGTTTACATTATGACAAAATAATCACATTTACTTTATGAATATCCGCATTATGATGAAAATTGAGTCAAAGTAGCAGATCTTGTCGAGTTATCTTGTATCACGAACACGTACGTCTCTTTTGATGTTGTTGATTAATCTGGATGAAAGGAATAATAAATAATTAGTTACGGAGTACATATTTCTAGGTTAACCAAATCAAATCGGTAGCAGGATTTACTTAAATCATAAAAGTTAGGCAAATAGTTGATATCATCAAAGTACATCAATTTAGGGATGATATCAATAGATTTGTGTTTGGACAGAAAATGGGTGCAACACGTTCTAAAATAATATCATACCATACCATAACATAACGGTGAAGGAAAACATCGTGAGGAAACCTGCATGCCTGAGAGTTCTCCATAACGTTCTCAAAGGTGTGTGAAGTCTGCCAATCCGCTTGGCCAGCGTGGTAGACTATGGCCAAAACCCTTCTCACTCTGAGAGGAGACCCGTGCTCTGTAGTGAGCCGGTAATGGGTTGATCATGATACCATAACATAGTACCATACGATTACATAATAAATTATTTGACCACGCCTTGGGCACGAGTCTATTTCTAAATTAAATTGTAGTGGAAATGGGATGGGATGGGGAATGGGATTAAGAGTTGGCTATTGGCATAAAGTAGGTAAGTAGATACTTCCGTGTAGATAATGTAGTTTTGCTTTCGTAGATAGTGAGTTAGATTTAGGAGATTATGTTCCTATTCTATTGTAATGCAGTAAAGTTTTCCCGGCTGTGTTTTTATAAGTAGTCAACTACGGAGGAGATATTATAGTGCAAAAGTGTGAATACGAACATAAGTGCACTCTCTATTCCCTCACTCTCATTGTCCAATGAGACGAAAATACGACACAACGGGAGGTAAATCAGGTGCAGCAGCGATGGCTTTACGTGCTCTCCAATGATGTTACACCGGTATTTTGGAAATTCCACTGAGAATTTATAGCCAGGAAATCCGATGTTTTTTTTTGCTTGATGCAAGAGCCGGTAATCTATTTTGGGTCCTCGTGATTTCCAGTTGAATAGGCAGACTCTAAGCCACTCTAACAGTTACTCAACTCTACTAAGCAACACTACTCAACTAAGCAGTAGCAAAACATTGGCAGTGGCAGAAAGGTAGTATTGTAACCTATTGGGATTTGGAATCTAGGAATTACAATAGTGCTAGGTCATTCGTTCTGTGTTGTCAATCCGGTGGCGTGACACTTCCATTTGGAATCTATTTCCACCGCACCGGGGCCCGTGGACGCTGGACCTAATGGATTAGCCATTTGTCTGATTAGCGGCGTCAATAAATAAAGAGGGGTCACCAAATCATTTGTTCATTAAAATTTAGGGGTTCAACTTCAAATAGTGGGCCTGTTTGGGCTGTTTGCTTTGCAGTCTGTGTGTACACTAATTACACGGGGTTTGTGTTTGATAATGCTTACAGAATGTACTTACTACATACTCGCGTGTTTGCACTGTCAGATAAGTGGATTACACTTGTTGGTGTGTGTGCGTGTTTTGGAATATTCAAGTTATTTCAAATGCTAACCAAATATAAAATGTTTTTAATATTTTGCTTATGTATTAGTAGTATCAATTAAAATTCAAGTCATTTATTTAGTAACTAGTTGAACCCCGCAACTTTGTTCGCGTAGATATAGGTTTTTATATAGGATCGGATCGGATCCCATACTTCTTTTATGTACCTAAACTAAATGTAGCCTAAGTTACTCCTTATAACATTGAAAGTTCCATTAAAATCGATCCAGCCGTTTCGAAGATTAGCTGGAATAAATAGACAGACCGACAAACATAAATTTAAACGCAGACCAGTTTAAAATAAGCCGTACGTTCAATGATCCGGGTCCCAAGTTATTTGAACCCAATACTGAGGATTGTAATGTCTGTCATTTCTAAACTAAGAAACCTATGACCTTGAAATATTTACGGAACAATACATAAAGTACTACCTTTCTAACAAAAAAAGAATGAGTGAAATCGAACAACACGTTAATGAATTACAGCTAAATACACGTTTTAACTTTCATCCCCTCTCCCAAGGGAACCGTGCTGAATTTTGGGATAAAAAGTATCCTATGTCCTACCTCGGAGTATAAACTCAAATCGTACCAAGTTTCATTCAAATCCATTCAGTAGTTTCGGCGTGATGCGCGGCCAAGATACAGACAGACAGACAGACAGACAGACAGACAGACAGACAGACAAAAATGAAACAAATTGCAGTTTTGGCTTCAGTATCGATTATAGAGTGCCCTCCAATAAAAAATTTCAAAATATCTTCAATGTACAGAATTGGATCTGTTACAGTTTTATTATATTACTAGCTGATCCCCGCAACTTCGTTCGCGTGGATATAACTTTTTGTATAGGATCGGATCGGATCCCATAATTCTTTTATGTACCAGCTAAAATCGATCCAGCCGTTTCGGAGATTAGCTGGAACAAATAGACAGACCGACAAACATAAATTTAAACGCACACCAGTTTAAAATAAGCCGTACGTTCAAAGATCCGGGTCCCAAGTTATTTGACCCCAATAAATGTCTGTCATTTCTGAAATAAAAAACCTATGACCTTGAAATATTCACGGGACAATACTTAAAGTACTACCTTTCTAATAAAAAAAGAATGAGTTAAATCGATCTACGCGTTAATGAGTTACAGCTAAATACACGTTTTAACTTTCTTCCCCTCTCCCAAGGGAACCGTGCTGAATTTCGGGATAAAAAGTATCCTATGTCCTACCTCGGAGTATAAACTCAAATCGTACCAAGTTTCATTTGAATCCGTTCAGTAGTTTCGGCGTGATGCGCGGCCAAGATACAGACAGACAGACAGACAGACAGACAGACAGACAGACAGACAGACAGACAGACAGACAGACAGACAGACAGACAGACAGACAAAAATGAAAAAATTATAGTTTTGGCTTCAGTATCGATTATAGAGTGCCCTCCAACAGAAATTTTCAAAATATCTTCAATGTACAGAATTGGATCTGTTACAGTTTTATTATATTATAGACTAGATGATGCCCACGGCTTCGCCCGTGTGGATTTAGGTTTTTAAAAATCCCGTGGGAACTTTTGATTTTCCAGAACAAAAAGTAGCTTATTTGTTAAGTAACCCGTCCCCAAAACGGAAAAATCCCGTGGGATCCCCACGATTTCGGAATGCAATTCCTTACAGCATCAGGGTTGAGGAGTTGGATATGTACCTACTCGAGTTCATTCAACGATAAAGTCTTTAATTGGTACCGCAATATCAATTTAAATAACCAAAAGTTTCTAAATCCCATTAGTTTTGGGGATCAGGTCCTCTACAGCATCAGGATTGAGGAGTTGGAATCCAAATTTTTTATAGAACAGGGTCGCAAAGTTTCTCTATCGATTAAAAAAAGAATTACTAAAATCGGTTCAGAAATCTCGGAGATATAGGTGTACATAGGTAGAAAAACACAACTCCTCCTTTTTTGAAAGTCGGTTAAAAAAGTAGCCTATGTTACTCCCTGGTTAATTCTCTACTCGTATGTGAAAGTCCCGTCAAAATCGGTTCAGCCGTTCCGAAGATTAGCCCGTTCAAACAGACAGACAGACAGACAGACAGACAGACAGACAGACAGACAGACAGACAGACAAAAATTTTAAAAACGTGTGATTCGGTTATTGTACCGTTCAAATAACCGTATGAGCTTAATATGAGGTAGTTATTTCGAAATTACAGACAGACACTTCAATTTTATTTATTAGTATAGATAGATATTTTATTAACAAAATATTTTTTAAATAAATAAATACGTACCTGTACGTATTTATATTTGCCATATCCGCCATATAAAATTTGTCAAGACATCATTATAGCAGATGACACACTAATAACTAAGACAAACCCAGCGATATCTTATTTATCAAAATCTTATCAAGTTAGTCAATTATGAGTTAAACATGAACCGACAAACTGCCAAACATCGTATAGGTACGTATGTACCGTAAAAATTGCCTTGCGTAAAGTTTTATTATTTGTGTACATTATATCCAACAAAATGGTTGGCTGCTTTTCAGAGATACTGCCCACAGAACGGCACAAAATGAAAATCCAATAAAACATTCCATTACCACCGAACTCATTGAAACGGTAGACAAAAGGCGAATTGCCGAATGCGCTAATTAATAAATCAAGACTCGTCTGGGCAAACAGCGCCCGCCGACGGAGCTGTTTGATGAAATCCATTATGTAATTACTAAAGAGTTGTCAGTGGTTCGGTGTTTAACTTACACTATGTTACACTTAAATACTCTTATATACACTTGCATACCTTGGTTTGGCTTTTAATTAATAAAGTTGATCAGATTCGTCCACATGTCCACTATGTGATAGAGAGTTCAAAAAGTTACTAAAATTATGCAGATATTGATTTTTACGATGACGAAATCCATTAAGTAATTAGGTACTAAAGAGTTGCAAGTGGTTTGGTGTTTTTTTTTTTTTTTTTTTATTTAACTACAAGTTAGCCCTTGACTGCAATCTCACCTGATGGTAAGTGATGATGCAATCTAAGATGAAAGCGGGCTAACTTTGAAGAGGTATGCATACCCCTGATCGGTTTCTACACGGCATCGTACCGGAACGCTAAATCGCTTGGCGGCACGGCTTTGCCGGTAGGGTGGTAACCAGCCACGGCTTAAGCCTCCCACCAGACCAGACCAGAGACAATTTAGAAATTATAAAATCTCAAATTGCCCCTGCCGGGAATCGAACCCAGGACCTCCCACTTATAAGACCACAGCGCTCACCACTGCGCCAGGGAGGTCGTCAAAGAGTTTAACTAGCATTGTGCTACACTTACATATTCCCACCTTAGTTTGGCTTATAGCGCATTAAATAAAGTTGATCACATTCTTCCACGCGTCCACTATGTGATAAAGCGTTTAAAAAGTTACTAAAATTATGCACATATTGATTTTTACGATGACGAAATCCATTAAGTAATTAGGTACTAAAGAGTTGCAAGTGGTTTGGTATTTAACTAGCATTGTGCTACACTTACATATTCCCACCTTAGTTTGTCTTATAGCGTATTAAATAAAGTTGATCAGATCCTTCCACGCGTCCACTATGTGATAAAGCGTTTAAAAAGTTACTAAAATTATGCACATATTGATTTTTACGATGATGAAATCCATTAAGTAATGACTAAAGAGCTGCAAGTGGTTTGGTTTTTAACTAGCATTGTGCTACACTTACATATTCTCACCTTAGTTTGGCTTATAGCGTATTAAATAAAGTTGATCAGATCCTTCCACGCGTCCACTATGTGATAAAGCGTTTAAAAAGTTACTAAAATTATGCACATATTGATTTTTACGATGATGAAATCCATTAAGTAATGACTAAAGAGTTGCAAGTGGTTTGGTTTTTAACTAGCATTGTGCTACACTTACATATTCTCACCTTAGTTTGGCTTATAGCGCATTAAATAAAGTTGATCAAATTCTTCCACACGTCCACTATGTGATAGAGAGTTCAAAAAGTTACTAAAATTATGCAGATATTGATTTTTACGCTGATGAATTATAATAAGTAATTATTGCTAGTGTTGCCAGTAGTTTGGTGTTTAACTTACACTATGCTACTTACATACACTTACGAGTACCTACATTGGTTTGGCTTTTAACGTAAATTAGTTTTTAAGAAAGTTGATCAAATTCTTTCACACGTCCACTCGTCGACATCGTCGTCGTCGTTTCAACCAATACACGTCCAATACTGGACATAGGTCTCTTGCAAGGATCGCCACAGAACACGATCTTGTGCCGCCTGATTCCAGCGGCTGCCAGTGACTCGCTTGAGATCGTCTGTTCATTGAGTGGGGGGTCTACCTACGCTTACTGGTGCGGGGTTGCGATTCAAGCACCTTGGGACCGAGGACGTTGGGACACGTCCTCGGTTCAAAAAGTTCAGAAAGTTACCTACTTATGATTAGATTTTTATGGAATCATAATGAACGAAATTATTTGATGAAATCTATTATGTAACGAGTTCTAATAGAACTTCGGTTTGGTATTTAACTTTCTTCAGCAGTTGATAAGTTTCCACTAAATGTAACTTTATAAATAAATCGAGATTTCAATTTATTTTATCGTATTTTATCAACCGTATACATTGATAAATAAAAATTATGTCAGTCTCATTGGCAAAATTAGGTTAACATAACAAAATAAAAATAAAAATAATCCTTCAGTTGGTATAAAAATATATTCCTTTTCCACGTAAAATAATATTCAATGATTAAAATAAATATTATAATATTGAACATTATTATGTACATTCTCCGCGGAATCCATCCCTCAAATTAATGTCGGGTCCGAGAGGCCTTTTTAAATATCAATTATGTCGGGCCTGTCTTCTGGGTGATTAATTAATTAGAGGCAGCATGCAATTATGTCCTTTTCAGACGCTTCCGAATATTGTCCTTTACTGAAATAATTTCGGACCAAGTGGTTATAAATTGTCTCTTATTAATATAGTAAGAGACATACTTAGACTAGTAATTTTACTTACTATAAAGGTACTTATTTGTTAAAGTTGTACTTGATTTTTGAAAGTTTAGATTCACTTAATTATACTATAAAAAATCCAACTTTATCATACAGATTTCGCATAAACTTTTTAATGTCACGGTAATCGTTTCTGCGTAACTATTTTACCTATGCCAAAGAACATTAACTATTGCTGCGTGAGGAAGCGATTTCAATTCGGTCCCATAAAAAGTTACTCGCCATAGCCCCTATCGTAGAAGTATGCCTAGCAGTAACTATTACGTCTCTGTCCCGCTCGATTTAGTAAATCGTTAAACGTAGTCCATCTCCATAGTAAATTCACTTGTATGAAATAGCAGAGTATCGCCTACGTCATGATCATATTTCTCTTACATATTAGGTACCTATATTATTGTGGTAGATACAATAGAGTTGAATCACAATGGTGAATGTCCGAGAACTGAGCTAAATGCAGCAATTTTGTTGTCATTTGCCGGTAATAGCTCGTAATTGATTAACATTTAGCCTCATTGAAAGTGACAAATCCCGCTGGCTATTAGTGCATTGTATTACCAAAATCTCTCATGTAGGTATGTACTTCGAATACAATTTCTCTTTCAATATTAGAACCATGTCACATTACATTTTTTGAAAAATCAATAACCAAGCCCTACAAAAATATTTCACAGCCTATTATGACAAAGTTCTGAATGAGGTTTCTGATTGTACCTACATTCTTTCTGGGAGGGGACATGATGAGTGTATATGACAGGATAATAAGCTCACACCCTATGTAGTTATTAGTATTATAAATGTTATATTTTTGAAATGGGATAGATATTTTATTCAGTGATTTCGGGCGTGTGTTTGTGTTACATAATTATAACCTATACCTTGTTTCATATAAAAGTTATGATTACCGAGTCCGAATTTACTTGCTATCGTATAGGTATTAAGCACCGATATCAGATCGAGTATTGTGGAAAAGCTTACAGTTTACTAAGTTTTATTATGAAAACTAGAAATGATGACACTATTGTTAAGACCTGTAGCAGACCTTCGCGGTGAAATAAGTACCTACATATAGCGAAGTCATGAAAACGAAAGCGCTAAAGTCAGAGGCTAAAGTTCTGCCATGACTTATTCGCTGAAGCGAAATAGCCTTCTCTAACGCACTTTGAGTCTATTTCTTTTGGCGATACACGCAAACCCCTAGCGGAATAGAACGCATAATATTATATTTAATACTAGCTGATGCCAGCGACTTCGTCCGCTTGGATTCTTATAAATTTCACTTGGGGGTGGAATTTCCAAAATTCCTGAAACACGTAATTCTTTATTTTTAACCGACAATACAAACACCGATTTTCATCGATATAACTTTAAAAATGACGGACTTTCATACAAACTTTCATCTCCCATTTAACCCACCTGGGGGTAGATTTTCCAAAATTCCTTAAGCTCATAACTCTTTATTTTTAACCGAAAACCTAAATACCAATTTTCATGGATATAACTTGAAAAATGACGGACTTTCATACAAACTTTTATCCCCTATTTAACCCCCTTAAGGGTGGAATTTGCAATAATCCTTTCTTTGTGTGCGCCTACGTCACAAAAGGAAGCTACTGTGAAAATTTCAAGTTTCTAGCTTTAGTGGTTTTGGCTGTGCGTTGATTGTCAGTCAGTCAGGACAAGCTACTTTATATTATTATAGATGATGGCCATTTGAGTACATTTCTCATCTCTGCGTTAAAATGGGCAGTTTCACTTCTGTTTTACTTGTCATACAACTGACAATTGTGACAGAATTTCACCGTTTTCGTTTTAAAGTTTCGTGGCGGAGATGTGCTGAATACCTAAAAGCATTTTTCTCTTTTCCGTCACTAAAATAACTTTGCCAGTTACGTTAGTTAAACCCGGAAAACTTGTTTATATGCCTTGATGAATCGGCAGTATACGAAAACAGTAAACGAAGTAGACTTTTATCTACAAGTGACTTTAATAAAATTCTCTACTACCCACCGTTTTCTAGGGAATATTCCGATAAGTTTCGATAAAGGCTTCGAAGGCGCGGCTCTGATTTCCTTTCATTTCCTTTTAGGAAACTTAAATAGAACTGAGACTTCCCTGACGACGGGGCCGAATCAATTATTTGCGTTAGGAAAGTTTTGTTCGATTTACTCCGTATAATGGAGTAAACCTAGTTAGTCTTATCTAATGTAACAAATCTTATGCGAACGTTTATTTCACATCCACCACCATTACAGCCTTTTTTTACGTCCCACTGCTGGGCACAGGTCTCCTCTCACATAGGAGAGAGGGATTTAGAGCTGAGACTCGCCACGCTGCTCCAATGTTCGCGGGCTTTAACGACTATTGTCACATGATAGTGATAATAACAGGGATGGACTGCTTAACGTGCTCTCCGAGGCACGGGGGTGAAACACCATCAAATACCAACTGCGGACTGGCACTTAGACTTTCTTGACAGAAAAACCCAATACCTAACAATAATTTGCCCGATCCGGGAATCGAATCTGGGACCTCGTGCTGTGCAGTCGAGGCAGTTAAAAATTTATTACCTATCATTATTTTACATGATAAGTAATAAACAGCTTGGGACAGGATGCTGGTGGAAATTTTGCTATACGATCAGCTATTCGATGAGATTAATAGGTTTGTTACTTCTTACTTGTTTCAAGCTTGTGGACACGGTACACAAAGTGGCAAAACGTTCTACAACAAATACCAAAATTTCAGGTGTGTAACTCATTTCGTCTACGAACTAGAGACCTGTGACCGGCGGATGGACAGACAGACAGACAGACAGGCAGCCAGACAGACACAGACAGCAGAGTTACATTAATAGGGCTAGGTTTTTACCCCTTGGGTACGGAACCCTAAAAAAGTGCCAGAAACGTGCAAATGATTTACCTAAGCCAGCTTACAGATACATATTTTACACTAGCTTCTGCCCGCGGCTTCGCCCGCGTGAATTAAGATTTTTCAGAAATTTCACTTTTAGCTTTAAAAATGACAATACTTCCATACAACATTTCAACCCCCTTTTTAACCCTTTACAGCCCTTTTTTCACATCAAAAAGTAGCCTATGTCCTTTCTCAGGCTCTAGAGTATCTGTGTACCAAATTTCATTCAAATCGGTTCAGTAGTTTTGGCGTGAAAGCGTGACAGACAGACAGACAGACAGACAGACAGACAGACAGACAGAGTTACTTTCGAATTTATAATATTAGTAAGGATAGTAAGGAAGTAAGGATTAAATGTGAAGGGTTAAAACTGTAGAAGCAAAACGCCAATCTAAAAGAACTAGCCATTTGTGTTAAATAATGTGGATAGGAGGAGGATAATGTGGAAATAGAACTACATAGGTAAAGTACGTAAGCAGCTTTGTTTGCTGATCGTGCTATGAGGTTGATTCTGCGCAGCGAGCGTGTGCATCTAACACCGGTGGAGATTATAGAATTAAAGATACTGAGTTTTTTAAGTATTTCATTCTTACCCGGACCCGCGGACCCGGCAGACGTCGTCCTGCCCGCTATTAGCGCCACCTACCGGGTCCAATTTTTTTACTTATAAACCTTCCTCTTGAATCACTTTATCTATTAAAAAAAACCGCATCACAATCCGTTGCGTAGTTTTAAAGATTTAAGCATACATAGGGACATAGGGACATAGGGATATAGGGACAGAGAAAGCGACTTTGTTTTATACTATGTGATATAAAAGTTTATATAATGATATAAAAGTGTGGATGTTTGTATGTTTAGATGTTTGGATGTTTGTTACTATACTCTATAACGAGCAACTAGGTACTGAACCGATTTGGCTGAAATTTTGAATGAAGATAGATTATGCCCTGACTTAAAACATAGGCTACTTTATCCTAGAAAAATTCACAGTTCCCGCGGGATTTTGAAAAACCGAAATCTAAGTATATCTACAGCTATAGGTAGATTACTATAGCAAACATGCTTGAAAGAAGGTATAAAGGTTGAAAAAGGGAGCGGAAACGGAAACCAAATATCCACGATTCCCTTAGGATTTGTGAAAAATTGAAATTCACGTGAGCGAAGCCGCGGGCATAAGCTAGTATGGAATAATTAGGTACTAAAACAAAAAAAAACTAAGCGAAGCTTAAAGAAGTGTCCCTGGAAAGCTATACCGAGCGCAGAAACATAGCTGTAAAACGGCTAGTAGTACCTATTACGTGTCCTTATCACGTCAGTAGAAGTTTAGCTTGTATGAAGTGTCAGAGGTGTGACAAAGGTCTTCGAGTACCAGGTGGGTTATTCTGTAACTTAGTTAGCAACTGAAAATAGTTGCCAACGAATTATTTCGATATACATTGCTGCTTTACTGGGTGAAATTATGAAAACACTTTATAATTTCCCACAGTAAAGCAGCAATGTATATCAAACTTATTCGTTGGCAACTATTTTCAGTTGGCAACTAAATTACAGAATAACCCCACAGGTCCATATTAATATTCGAACTTTAAAGCGTGCAATAGTTTGAAACGAAAGATCCAACATCGAGACAAAATTTAATGAAAATCGCAAGTTTGTATCTAGAGTTGGGGCAAAACGCCAAAAGTTACGGAGTCGCGTCCCCACGGCAATACAGAAGTTAGCCCATAATTTGCTGACGAGGCACTCGCAACTTTTGCCGCTTTTTTGACATAATTTGAAGACATTTTTGCGTCTTTCGGTTTATTTTCTACTTCGCTTGCCGTTGGAAATTTTATTTATTAACACCGCATTCATTACTTGGCAGGTAGGAGGTACCTACTTGTTTTTTATCGCTTTTCGGGCTGATTATAGAAGCTTAAGGCTAAAATCTTTGTCAGCAAAGTCGCATTTTGTCGCATTGAAATTAGCTATTTTGTATGAAGATCATCATCATCAATTTTTCATATTTTGTACGCGTATTTTATTTAGCGTTATAAGGGTTAAAACTGTGGAAGCAAAACGCCAATCTAAAGAAACTAGCCATTTGTGGTAAATAATGTGGAAAATAGAACTAGGTAAAGGACGTAATAGCTTTGTTTGCTGATCGTGCTATGAGGTTGATTTGATAGGCGGAGTGGGCCGCTAGTATTGACATAATTCAGAAAACAAAATTTTACCAACCTATGAATGATACTGAGCACGAAAATCACAAAAAAACAACTTTATAAATTTCTCCACTATTTAATGAATGTTATTATACATATAAACCTTCCTCTTCAATCACTCTATCTATTAAAAAAAAACCGCATCAAAATCCGTTGCGTAGTTTTAAAGATTTAAGCATACATAAGGGACAGAGAAAGCGACTTTGTTTTATACTATGTAGTGATACGCGTACAAAATATGTCGATCGCACATGTTAAAGAATGCTTACGCAAATCAACTTATATAAAGCATGCTTATAATATTCTTAAGTAAGTTTGTCTTAAACCATCCAGCTTAATGCGAATCGAAGCTGATAAATGCGATTTCATCCTAATATAGGTTTTCAGCAACCTAGAATTTATTAAGTAGTACCTATGTATAGATTTGGATTTAAGTTAAACTTTTTATTTAAATTTATTAATCAGTTCTTCTAGAGATCCCCCATTTCCAAATTGATCACGTAGTAACTCCGCTCGGAGAGTCTTTTCTTTCTCTATTAGGTACTACCTATCACAAGTCATGTAGCAAACCCATAAAAAAAATTTAAACTAAAATAGTTCACATAGAAGTTTTATTTTCCACGTAAGCTGCATATAAATTGATCGTCGTAAATATCTGCAAGCCTAAGTAACTGAATAAGGAGTTAGGAGCTCCTCCCAACTCCGCGATATAAACTTTCAACTTGCAAGATTTGCAAAATCGCTAGCGGCTTTCGTATAAGGACGGGACCACATCGACGGTCCCTACGTACAATCACCTAAGTGGTAGATCCGTGATTTGCATGTTTTGTTTTCGTGACGTTCAGGACACCCTATATTATCGTTTAGTTTAATAAAAAAAAATTAAGTTGGCAAATTCAACTCTAAATCCACACACGACATTTCCCATAACTACAAAATTTACTAAAATTTCCGAAGTAGAACAGCAGTAGTGGTAAATCAGTAATTTTACGTTGGACAATCAATCGTAACCCCGAGCGTCTCACACGCAACTGGCACTTACGGGCCATTGAGCTCATGCCGGCCTAGAAGAGATGGCCGTGTTATAAAAAATAGAGATTCCGTTATAACTCGTACAGGTAAATGAAATAAACTAATTTCGGAGTATTCCAACGTAACTGTTCGTAATTGAAACGCAAGTTGCAGGAAGTGGTAAATAAGTAACTTTACGCTGGAAAATAAAAACAGATTTAATACATAACTACTACTTACGACGTTTTACTTCGGTAATGTTATTTCTATCTCGTAAATAATTAACAGTTATGTCATTTTTTTAAATGAGTAATGTTTTTTTAACCGTCTTTACAAATAAGGAGGTTATCAATTCGACACGTATGTATGTAATATAATAAAAATTGTAATATATTCACATATTACGATAATCTATTAGGCCTTCCAAACAAATAAATATAATTTTATAGCTGTGTGTATGTATGTATTTTTGTCCATGCATTTCTCCGAAACTATTGATCAAATTTTGACTATTTTTTTTATAGGCTAACCTTTACTTCAACTTAAGAAACACTCTGAGTTTTAACAAAATTTATTCATTACTTTTGAAGATATGCGTACCTTTCTTTTTCAGTTATTCTTTAATTCTGTATATTAAAGTCGGATGATTTTTTCTTAAATTAAAGCTTCTTACAGCACCGCGTAGAAGGAAATCTACTGATGTTAGTAAACACAAGACAATATAATTGAAGTTGTCGCTTTATTTCGTAAAAATGGAGATTCTACCCTGGATTTAATGCATGACGATACCCGTTTTCGCTTTTCCAATGTAACTGATCTCTCCAATTCAATGATTATATTTCGTCGCATCATTCTTCAGATATATAACATTTACCAAGTAGTCCCTTTAACCTACAAGCAACGACGCACGCTTTGGAGACTTTTTGTTTCAATATAATGACAAAATTTTCCCGCCATACTATTCCCACTACTCCCACCTATTTACCCGCTCGGCATTTGTTCGTCATTCCTTTTTCGTGCGTAGCAACGAACGGACGTATTTAAAGTGAATAGTGAAATTATTAAAACTTATTATATTATTATAAATATAAATTATATTATAGTTAATTAATTTAATAGTGAACTGAGTTTGACATTTAAATCATGCCGAAACGGTCAGCAGAAGAAAAAATTGCATACTATAAAAACAAAATTAGAAAAATCACGGAGAAACAAAGACATCAAGTTACACCGGAATCGGATGGCAGTAAGTCCTATATTTTAATTAATAACACCAAAGGTTTACCGGGAGGTTGCCCGCGAGGTAACACGACGGTATTAAAGAACCTTTAAAGCACGATACGCCAAAATGTATACTTTTGTGCGGTGTTAAAAACACCAAAGGTTTACCTGGAGGTTGCCCGCGAGGCAACACGAAGGAAATTATAAACCTTTTAAAAATCGATTTGACTAAAAATTATACTTTCATACAGTGTTAAAAACACTAAAGGTTTGCCTGGAGGTTGCCCGCGAGGTAACACAAAGGAAATTATAAACCTTTTAAGCACGATTTGCCTAAAAATTATACTTTCATGCAGTGTTAAAAACACATAAGGTCCACTGGAAGGTTTCCTGCGTGACAATACGAAGGTAGTTAAAAACCTTCTTAGCATGACGCGCCTGGAGGTTGTTTGTAATATCAACACGAAGGCACTTACTGTACTTTTTTGTACCTACCCTCCAGTTCATACATATATTTTAACATGGTCTATCCGAGAGGATAAACCGAAGGTACTTTTTACATAATGTAATAGTTCCTTCTACATAATCATGTCAAATTTTCTCTTCTTTAGGTTTAGAGGAATCGTTCACCTCTAACGAAACACGGAATTTCGAGGGAGAATTGGAACCGTATCCTAACTCGACCGCAGATCCGGAGTCTGAAGCCGAGGCTGAGCTAGAATCTGAGCCTATGGTGACTCAGGTCGAATCCTCAGAACAAGCTGAAAAATCAGACGTGATTAATACCCAAAAAGAGAAAAATGCCGCGGAAAACTCTGCGTCTTCTCAACCGGAGCTAGATCCTGATATCCTCGCCGCCTTAGGAGAAATTACAGACGATGCCCCGGATTTTGGAGAGAAGATACATGAAAACCTGGCAAAGATTTGGACGCCAATACTTAAAAAAGGCCTAACAAAAGAAACCCGGGTCAAGTTACTCAAAGAATTCCTTATTCCAGAGAACTGTCGCCTTCTTAAGGCGCCTGTACTGAACCCGGAAATACTTGTGGCTGTCACGGAGGCAGCAAGAAATCGTGATAAAAAGATATACACATTCCAAGAACAGCTAGGCTTAGGAATCACGGCAATAAATAGAGGCTTAAATTTATTACTGAAAAACGAAGATCAAGTGCAAGTTATTAAATTTTTGTGTGACGGTTGCCGAATATTATCAGACTTACACTTTCAAGAAACTCAAGCGCGCATCAAATATATCTCCCCAAGTCTAGACAAGACCTTTCTGCAACTAGTACAAGTCGCAGAACGCGACGACACTCTGTTCGGGAACCAGTTGTCAGAAAAAATAAAGGCTTCTAAAGCAATAACCACTCAAAGCAAGCAAATAAAGAAAGCCCCGCCTGCTGCGAGGCCTTCAACGTCACAATCAACAGCGAGCAGGCCCAACAAACAGGGAAACTGGCAAGGCCCTCCTCGCTACCCTCAAAACAAGGGGGGACGTGGAGGGTCGAACAGGTTCAGCCATCGAGCGCCGCACCAACGATCTACACGGCAGCCAGATTTGAAGACCAACTCATCCAGGACTCGGACAGCACCGAAGAATTAATCCAGGTACATGCTGGACGAATTACTTTTTATTATGGTTCGTGGTGTAAAATAATCGACAATCCCTTAATACTAAAATGGGTTAAAGAGGGTATAGATATTCCTTTTGTAAGCGAAGTTAAGCAAACTTATGTACCTAACCCTAAATTGTCAGCTCAAGAAAGTATACACATGAATATAGCCATAAAAAAGCTCTTAGATTTAGGAGCTATATCTGCTTGTAATCAAGTAGATAACCAATTTATTTCTTCGGTATTTTTAGCACCAAAACCAAATGGAGACAAACGGTTCATTTTGAATCTCAAATCCCTTAATCGGTTTGTCGCTAAATCTCACTTCAAAATGGAGGACTTTAGAACAGCCGCTAAACTAATATCGGAGGATTCTTACATGGCCACTATTGATTTAAAGGAAGCATACCTTTTAATACCTGTTAATCGAGATTTCAGGAGATATTTACGTTTTCAAGTTCATGATGAGAATTCAAAATTGATAACTTACGAATTCAATGCAATGCCTTACGGGTTATCGGTAGCTCCAAGAATTTTTACAAAAATTCTTAAAGAAGTAATGAAGGTTCTAAGATTGCAAGGATATAAATCGGTTATCTACTTGGATGATATTTTGTGTATAGACAACGATTTCAAATCTTGCCTTAAGAACGTTAATGAAACATTGCGAATTCTTCAAACTCTGGGGTAATAAATTTTAATAAAAGTTCATTACAACCCAAGAAAGAATGTATATTTTTAGGATTTATTTTTAATTCAGAAAATCAAACTTTAAGTTTACCAAACGAAAAACGTAGTAGAATTGCACAAATGGCTCAAAAGTTCTCTTTTTTACCCAATTGCACTATAAGGGAGTTCTCGCAGCTTATTGGCATGCTTGTAGCAGCATGTCCAGCCATTAAATATGGATGGTTGTATACCAAGACATTAGAGAGGCAAAAATATCTTATGTTAACTAAAAATAGTGACTATGACACTAAAGTACAACTTCCAGCTTGCATTTTAAAAGAATTAGACTGGTGGATTAAAAATATCACGACATCAGTTAATGATTTAACAATTTCAAATTATGCTTTAGAAATCTTTACAGATGCTTCTTTAACTGGCTGGGGTGCATTCTGCAACAATAACAGAGTTCATGGTACATGGAAAGAGAGCGAACGTCTATTTCATATAAACTATTTAGAATTATTAGCAGTTTTTCTAGCACTGAAAACATTAGCACGCAATATGTCTAATTGTACAATTCTATTACGAATCGATAACACAACAGCTTTAAGTTATATAAATCGGATGGGTGGAATACAATTTCCCCACCTAAATGAATTATCCAGAGATATTTGGCAATGGTGTGAGAAGCGGAACATCATACTGTTTGGTTCGTACATTAATACAAAAGACAATAAAGAAGCTGATTTTGAATCAAGAAGAATTAACCCAGACACAGAATGGGGATTAACAGAATATGCTTTTAATATAATTGTTTACAACTTTGGCCAACCAGAAATTGATATTTTTGCCTCTCGCACCAATACCAAATGCAACATTTATATATCTTGGTTTCCCGATCCAGATGCCTTATGTGTTGATGCATTTACAATAACGTGGAAAGATAAATATTTTTATGCCTTTCCACCCTTCGCACTAATTTTAAAATGTTTGCGTAAAATAATTAGTGAAGAAGCTTGTGGTATATTTGTATTTCCTCAATGGCCTTCACAGCCATGGTATCCCTTGTTGAAAAGCATAGTATCCTCAAAAATAATATTTTTCAATCCTAAGGATAAAGCTATTCAATCAAATTTCAGGAGACACTCGTCGCAACTACCCCGACAGCTTACGCTGGGTGCAGCGATACTCTGCGGGAGGCCTTCGCGCGCAGAAGTATCCCAACAGACTCAATTGTCCTGATGCTTGCATCGCTTTCTGATAGCACCAAAAAACAATATAACGTAACCTTTAAACTTTGGTGGAAGTTTTGCCAAGATATCAATTCAGATAGTTATAAAAGTACAGTGGCTCACGTAATTTCATTTTTAACTCAAGAATTTAATAAAGGAGCTAGCTATGGAACACTTAATAATCATAGGTCGGCCCTCTCCTTATTGCTAGGTAATAATATAGGCTCTGACGAGCGAGTGAAACGAATCCTTAAAGGAGCTTTCAAGCTCAGACCTACCACTCCCAAGTACACATATACATGGGATCCTCAAATTGTACTCAATCACATTACAAATTGGTACCCTAATAAAACACTTAGTCTTGAAATATTAACAAAAAAAGTGGTAGCCTTGTTGGCCTTATGCACGGCCCAAAGAGTTCAAACCCTGTCACTCATAAAACTTAGTAATATCCAAGTTTCGCCCAATGGCATTAATATAATAATAACAGATATAATTAAAACATCTGCTCCGGGACGAGAACAGCCTGTTCTATTTCTACCTTTTTTCACGGAGAAACTTAGTATCTGCCCAGCAACTGTACTTTTAGACTACATATCTTGCACCGAAAAGTTTCGTAACGAAAACTGCACGAAACTAATTATAACAACTAGACGGCCTTACAAAAATGCCACCACTCAATCAATAAGTCGGTGGATAAAATTGGTGTTATCAGAAAGTGGTGTAGACGTAGCCTTTGGGGCACATAGCACACGACATGCATCCACCTCAAAAGCCAGCTCAAAACCCAGCCAGCAGGGCGTATGCATCGACACAATACGCAAAACAGCTGGATGGTCAAACTCAGATACTTTTGCGAGATTTTATAACTTAAATATAGTTAGTAAAGATCAGTTCGCCAAAACAATATGTTGTGATAATTAAATATCTGTTCAATTACTTTATATAAATTGATGATTATGCTGTATAAATTGCATTAATGATTAATTAATTAATTAAACGAAGAAATTATTTACTATTTTTTTCATTGCATAAATGTATTCTTGGCGATACAATTCTTGCAAAAAATCCCATCTCTAAACATCTACTTGGTAAATGTTATATATCTGAAGAATGATGCGACGAAATATAATATATGATCAAACGAACTTACCTGTACGTGAAGTTCGATCATTATTATATGAGTCGCATCATTCGAAGATATAAGAACCCTACCCACCCATCCCGAAAAATATTTTTAGCAAGAACACTTCTCTAAACAAAATGACGAACAAATGCCGAGCGGGTAAATAGGTGGGAGTAGTGGGAATAGTATGGCGGGAAAATTTTGTCATTATATTGAAACAAAAAGTCTCCAAAGCGTGCGTCGTTGCTTGTAGGTTAAAGGGACTACTTGGTAAATGTTATATATCTTCGAATGATGCGACTCATATAATAATGATCGAACTTCACGTACAGGTAAGTTCGTTTGATCATATATTATAGAAGTATTCAAATCATCGCAGCCAACAATAATTATTTCTTCCATGTTAAGCTCGACTTCAGCTTTACGACCTAACACAGACGACAAGGTTCTTAAAAGTATAATTAATTATCCAGAGATATTATATTCGACAACTTCTAACCTCGCAAACAGGCTGGATTCCGAAAAATCTTCAGTAGCATAGACCACATGCATACGCTGCGGCAGTTTCATAAGACCGAAGAGTATAACTAGCCACTTTGCTTGGCGTTTGTGGACTCTGAGAGAGTCTTTGATTTGGTGGAAACGTGGGCTGTTTGAGATTACTACAGAGATATCGCATCGGCTATCGTATATCTAAGTGCTGAAGTGTTTGTACGAAAACACCACCATATTGTCAGTCCATAATATACAGGATTAGACTACAAGACCAATCCGATTGCAGCGAGAAGTACGATAGGGAGACGTAATCTCTTCGAAGGTCTTTACTGCTACTAGTTGCATTGGAGGACGTCTTTAATCTTCTGAATTAAACCGAACTTGACATTACATTAACGGTGAGTACATCACTCACGTACTGATGTAGTTGTTATGGCAAATACTCTGGAAGACTTTAATACAATGCTCAACGACCTAAGCAGGGTTTCTCGATAGGTGGGCCAGTATCGTATTGTATTGTAGAGACCTAGAACACACAGTCCAGATAGATAGGTCAAATTTCTAGAAAGAGGTCAACCGTCGAATCAAACTCGGATGGGCAGCGTTCGGAAAGCTTTGCGATGTCTTCTCGTCCAAAAAAGCTCAGTCACTGATAGAGCGATGGAGTTTCTCTACGCTATCAAATTAGAAATGAGGAGATCCGTAGAAGAACTAGAGTCACCGACATAGTATAGCGAAACTGAAGTGGCAATGGGCGGGACATATAGTTTGGAGAACTGATAGACGTTGAGGTCCCAAGGTGCTCAGGCAACCTCACACCGGAAATCGCAGTGTTGACAGACTCCCCACTAGGTGGATCGACGACATCAGAAGAGTCGCAGAGAACTGCTGGATACAAGCGGCCCAGACCACGACGCGACGTTTGGAAGTCCCTACAAGTTACCTATCCAGCAGTAGACGTCTACTGGTTGATGACGATGTCGACGACGAGTTATAATAAAGTTACATAGGTAGTTGCGCAATATTAAATTTCCCGACTCATGCTCTTTTAGTAAAGTTGTATTCAACACTTAAACACTAACAACATATTTTTATACCATGCACCCCCACGTACAATTTCATAAATTTTTTTTTTTTTTTCTGCGGTAATCTGCAATCAGTGAAAACTTTAAGCAGATGTGTTTTATGATATTGCACGAGTGAAGTGTGTTCTCCATTGAGAACATCTACTCTTTACTGTGTATCTACTCCAATATTATAGAATATTTTTCCTTTTTAATCTATTTTCATAGCCTCGAGTTAGCAGTTCGGAAGCAAGCTCATTTGGGTGATTCTCCAATCTCCCTTTGTATTTTTGAATTATGCCATTAATTTCCTCCTTGACAGTTTTCATTTTCAGATGTTCGTGGATTTCGTTGTTGGTTACGAACCATGGAACATTGCTTATTTGGCGCAATATAATGTTTTGTGATCTTTGTATGATTGATATATTGGAATCACTTGAGCTTCCCCATAGTTGTAATCCATACATCCAAATTGGTTTTAGCATTACTTTATATATTAATAGTTTGTTGTCAATGGAAAGTTTCCTGTTCCGGCCTGTTATCCAGTGAAGGTTTCTATATCTTATGTTGATCTCGTCTCTCTTGATTTTAATGTGGTGTTGCCATGTCATACGACGGTCGAGGTGTAGTCCGAGATACTTTACATTATCCTTATGTGGGAGCTCATTTCCATCTAAATGGATTGGTGGGCAATTGCCTTTCCGCAATGTGAAAGTGACTTGCACAGATTTTGACGTACTGACATTTATCCTGTTTGCATGGAGCCACTTACATATCGCATCTAGGCCTTTTTGGAGCGTTCTTGAAGCTACTACGGGGTCTTTGTTGCTAGCTAGGACAACAGTATCATCAGCAAATGTTGCTGTTGTCACGCCTTCCACTTCTGGGAGATCTGCTGTATATAAGGTATATAATACTGGTCCCAATACTGAACCTTGAGGAACACCTGCCTTTATTTCATAGAATTTAGATGTTGTATCTATTTCCTTTACTTGGAACAACCGCTCTGAGATGTAAGACTTAAATAGTAAGTAGTAGCTATGGGGTATATTCATCTTAATTTTATAAAGGAGGCCCTCATGCCAGACCCGATCAAACGCTTGTTGAATATCAAGGAAGACTGAGGAGCAATATTCTTTCTCTTCCAAGGTTTTTCTGATTTTTTCACAAACCCTATGTACTTGTTCGACGGTAGAATGTTGGTGCCGAAATCCAAACTGGTGGTTTGGTATGGTTTTATTAGCATCCAATATTGGTTGTATTCTACGTAGTAAGAGTTTCTCAAATACTTTTGAAAGTATAGGTAGTAAGCTGATGGGCCTGTATGAAGTAACGTCATTTGGCAGTTTGCCAGGTTTAAGTATCATTAGGATTTGGGAGACTTTCCATAGTTGTGGGAAATGTTGCACTCTAAAAATTCCATTGTAGAGTATTGTTAAGTATACTACTGCCTTTCTTGGGAGTTGTTCCAAAATTTCTTTCGTAATAAGATCAAATCCCGGTGCTTTTTTATCATTTAATCTTTTAATTGTTCCCCATGTTTCTCGAACTGTTACCGCATTTGGCGGAATAGACATTTGGAGGTCCGAGTTTAAGGCTCGTTGGATTATATCTTCATAATTCGAATCGGAGCTATTATTAGGACAGAAGATTCTTGCTAGATGCTCAGCGAACATATCAGCCTTTTCTTGTGAAGTTCTCGCCCAGTTTTGACCTGTTCTAATAGGAGGTTTAACAACTTGAGGTCTGTTATAGTTTTTGGTAAACTTCCATAGAGAGTAATTAGTAGCAGATGTAGGAGTAAGTGTCTCAAGTTGGGCTTCAAAAGTGCTATCACGCCAACTCTGTAACATCTCTGATAGGACTTTGGTAGCTCTGTTGAGGTTTCTTTTATCCTCAGGGTGTCTACTTTGGTGCCATATTCGATGAAGCCTTCTTTTATCCATCACCGCTCTTTTTATTTCCATGGGATGATTTTCAATAACTTTTTTATGCTGAATTTCAGGTGTATTGATCCAACATGCGTTTTGTATGAGATTCGTTACATATGTAGCCGCTTCATCTATGTGTTCGGGTGTCTTAAGAGCAACTTTAAGATTTATTTTCTCATTAATATATTCTCTAAAAGATTCCCAGTCTGTGAGCTTGTTACATAGCGTATCTGGTTTTATGTATTCGATTATCTTTGTATTTATTGTCAATAGAACAGGTGTGTGGTCAGATGAGCTGTCATAACAGGATTCTGGTTTAAAGTAATGCCTCGACAATCCTTTAATTATGAAAAAGTCCAAAAGATCAGGTGTTTTGTTCCTATCGCTCGGCCAGTAGGTAGGTTCACCTGTGGAGATTGTTGAGAGATTGTTGCGCTCCACACTTAATTTTAACTGTCTGCCTCTAGTGGTTATTAGTCTAGAACCCCAAAATGTGTGCTTAGCATTCCAGTCTCCTCCCGTCACAAAGCGGTTACCAAGTGTTCCGAAAAAGTGAGAGAACATTGCATCAGTTATTTTGTGTCTTGGTGGGCAGTATACACTAGAAACACTCAAGTATCCTGTTTGATCTTCCACAGCGATTGTCGTAGCCTGTATGTGCTCAGTTTTGTATTGCGGCATTTGATGATGTTTAATAGAGTTTCTGACAATCACTGCTGTGCCTGCATGACTAGTTCCATCAGGGTGGTTTGTAGTATAGCACTGGAAGTCCTTGAATTTGATGTGAGTTGTTGAGTTGCAGTGCGCTTCAGAAATTAGCAGAATATCCAATGAATGCTCTTTCATGAGTAGTTCAACTAAGTCTTTATTTGGTGCTAAACCATTTATGTTGTGGGTCGCTATTCTTAGAGAATCTATTTTAATGATAGCTTATCAACAAGTTTGACCATTAGAGTCATAAGAGTACTCATTTGTTGTAGGATGATGTCAAACTTCTCAGATTGTTTCAGGAGTATCTGTTCTAAAGTAGGGTGTGCTCTGGTAGAATCTGAGTTTTCTGGGGGAGGTTGTACATGACCTTTTAAGGTCTCAGAATAAGATTTTTTAGGTGGATTATCGTTGCTAGTATTCCCAGCTTGTTGTGAGGTTACAATGGTTCTAGTTTCATTGGATTGTTTAGGGTCCCCTCTGTACGTGCTTCTTTTATTTTTACGTGCAAAGATTTCTTTGTAAACTTCACACCCTTTATAATTAGCCGGGTGTGGCCCGTTGCATAGAGCACATTGTGCAGGAGTGTTACGGTCACGTTTCTCGCACTCTGAGGTTTTGTGCGATTGTCCACATTTGACGCAGCGGTATGGGCGCATACAATAGTTTTTAGAGTGCCCATACTGTTGACACCTCTGGCACTGTACGATTGACTTTCTTTTCTTCGGGTCTTCAACAACAATTGACTGGTGAAAAATATATTTGAGTTCTTTTGCTGCTTTATTGTTTGGACCTGGAGCTAAGTTTACAAAGAAGGTTGATGTAGGTATCTTATTTGGTCCATATTTGGCATTTATAATTTCGCCAGTGACCGTATTTCCAGTGGCTTCTATTTCTTCTTTTATTACATTTATAGGTGTTGTTGGAAGATTTCATAAATGGCAATTACGACTTTGCTTAATTTTAATACTACCACGTAAAAGTCAGTAAGTACCACATAAGGTATTTGCAATAGAGATGAATCCCACGTATAAGAACATAAGTGACAAATAATACACTAAACGTTATTTTTATAACATATTTTTTAATTTTTTATAAAGTATTTCACATATTAAAACTTCATACCAAATTTCATGACGCAGCATTTAGTAGATCATGAAATACACGTGTTTGAAACTTTAAAACGCTCTCCTGAAAAATTTGTGTTTTGTAATTAGGGGATTGTACGTAGGGACCGTCGACATGTTTAATGTATTACTAACTAGGTAGGTAGGTACTTCAGGTTTGTGTTTTGGTTTCAACAACACAGTTATTCTATTTTAGTTTTACTTTTATGGCTCTCAATGTACCTACACACCTTATATAAAAGTAACTTAAATTTAAAAAAACAAGCCAATTTTAACTTTCACTAAAATAAGTTCTAAGTTAAATACAAATTATTTATAGCAACATTTCAATTTATTCTCGTATTGATAATTTAAATATTAATAAAAAGCATAAGAGTAAGCAGGTTACCGCCGCCCATGATCATTTGCAGCACTAATAATAAGTGTCTACTCGTTGCGTAAATATCAATACTTTAGCGTACAATTTTAATATTTTATAAACGTCCATGTGGAGCGATAATTTTCTAACATTTTTGTTGACACGCTATCTCTTTTTCTAAAAATTCTGTCAATAAAATAAGATTGAGTAAAGTACTTAAAATGTACTTTACTTACTTTACAAAATTTAGTAGGATTACAATGTTATGTACCAAGCTTTATGTTAACGTGTGACACCTACTCGGGAATATCTTAAAGTGGAGAGTTATATTGAAGCACCTTCCTCTCGTTTTAACTTGTTACGAATTTCAAGTCGTTTTGCGTTTAAAAATATAAAAACTACAAATTTTAATCTAGTCTTTGAATTGAATTATTACCTACTTACGTATACGTATTTAATATTTACTAATTCCTTGGAGTCCTTAGATCAGTAATCTGGATAACGTAATATTTGTAGATTTTCAAGTTTTATAGGTATGATAGGTTTTCTCTATGTGATCTCTGTTTAGCGAGCGACCCGTCTCTATACACATACGAAATACCTACTCGTTCACAGTCAGTAAGTACAAGAATATTCACGGAATTCTAAATTAGGTATAGAAATGTTATTTGTTTTGACTTTTAGAGCGGGGCCGCATTGCGAAAATTATTCGCGCGAATTTTATTCGCGCGGTTTATATTCCGCATTTTAAGGCTTAGGCCGCACTGCGAAATTTATTGGCGCGAATTTTTGCTCAGAATTCTGTGACATATGGAAATGTATAAAGCTGCCCGCACTTGAGAATTAAAATTCGCGAAAAAAAATTATTAAAACGCGGAAAATAAACCGCGCGAATAAAAATCGCGCGAATTAATTTCGCAGTGCGGTCTAGCTCTAATATATTTTTCTCCCGAATTTTAAATCGCATGTGCGTGCAGCTTCATACATTCCCATATGTCACAGAATTTTGCGAAAAAATTCGCGCGAATAAATTTCGCAGTGCGGCCTAGGCCTTATGCTATCTTTATTAACAGCGACGGCGTGTCTTCAATTTTTAGCAACTTATACCTAGGTACATACAGAAACAATTCGAAAGCACTTATATCTTCAGCTTTCAAAGAAATGCAAATTAAACTGTAACGCTATGCAAATATGTCTGTTCTTAAAATAAAGTTCACTGATTTTTACTACACATTGATGTTTCGCGGCGATTAGGTAACGTTCTTATAACATATATGTATATTTAAATACAAATAAATCTATATCTGTATTTAAATACAACTGTATCCATACAATTATTATACATGTTTTAAATATTAAAACGAATCGTGCATCAGCATAAAATATAGTGATATTATAATAATTTAAATATATTTCTTTGGAGAAATCAACAAAACCCACATGGGCGTATTTCTTTGTATAGCACTCGGGTATGGGCCATTCTAAGTAAAGGTGGGGCCACATAACCACACCTTTATTTATTCGTGTATATAAATTATTCAGAACTGTAACGATGCTATGCGATGGGAACAAGATAATAGCTAATTTGAATTTAATATGACGCGACCCTTTTTTGTAGGAAATAAAAAGTTAGTAATTTATTATTTTATGGTGTCTCATTAACTGTTTATTAAACAGTTTTGTGAACATATTGGGTATGAATGATGAATTAAAAAAATAAAACAAATGATTTGACTCACTACACAGAATTCTAAAGAAGGTCATGACAGGCGCTGCGGCTCACTGCGGCTGTAAATCAGCTCACATCTGTTTTATGAAAACCAAAGGGCAAATTAAACAATCAATTAAATTAGTAAGGGCCTGTTTCACCAACTTTTGACAAGTGCCGGATAGCCTAAACGTAAGTTTTGTCACTTTCAAACTCTATGTCAAGTGACACGGACAAAAGTTGTAAATAAACTATCCGACACTTATCAGAAGGTGGTGATACAGGCCCTTAAACTTATACAGGATGTCAGGAGAACGCTCTCGGAACAATGCTCTCGAAGACAGGTGATAGTACTGATGATTACTGATAAGATAGTATAAAAAAACGAGAAAAAAAATCATTAAAAAAAATTGCACTTTTTGTGCAATACCCGTTTTGGGGATTGTTTAATGACGAATGACAGTAAGAACTGTAATTGCAAAAAACTTATTTGCTGTATTTTTAAAAGTTTGTTTAATATAATTCTTGCTCAATTCAAATAAAATCAGCTGACGCTGGAGTTCAACGAACTTGGTGTGACCTATTTACGTATCGTTAGGTACCTAAAAAACCGCTTGCGCGCCAACGCTGATACCTACCCTATAAGATTGTTATTAGGTAGTATAATAATAGCGCTAAGTTTTCGGAAGCGGTCTCCTTATACCCTGTATACATAATATTATTATTGCTTAGGTATTTAAAGTACCGCCTGAACCCTTCTCATTCTGAGAGGAGACCTGTGTCCTACAGTACACAGACCGGTAATGGGTTGATAATAATGATGATGAAGATTTAAATTAAGAAACAGTTTATAAAAAAGTTTATTCACCAGTTTATTTACATAATACCAGTACGAAACGTCGAAACAATTAGCCGGCGGGTATCTAAGGCAATTGGGAAGGCACTCGGTAGCACTTATCTCAATGATAACGATTATTGGCGTACATTAGTCTGTTCACTTGGACGGTACATCGTTGCTGAATTCTAAGGCAGTCTGTATTTTCTGGCCATAATAATTATTACGGAACATTGCTTTTAATAGACAACAGAATGAGATTAAAAACTCTCAAAATTCGATGTCCCTCTGTGAATCTTTAGATTTTAACTAAAACAACAAACAGTATGAAATCTTGATGATAAATTTTTATGAGGTGAAACTGGGGTTAATATACCTCAGTTTCTAAAGACACTGATTTTATTGAATAATATTGTAATACTCAAATAATAAAAAAATCATGAAATTAAAAAATGACAAGTTTTAACCTGGCAGCCACAATATTTCTACAGACGGCAGATCCTTAAGGTTCTCACCATTAAGGTGCAGGCTTAGAATAAACTAGTGTTGCGCTCGGTGCGCGAGCTGCAAGCAGCTCGCGGGCCTTGTAGTCTCTTCAATATTCGTAAAATAAAGAAATGGGAGGCCATACCAAATACCAGAATATTCTGGAGTCTCTTGAAAGATAGAAAGAAATATTGGTATCACGTTTCGTATATTTTCTGAAAGGACACTAATGAGTTCTATGCATGCGTTTAGTGGAAAAAAAAGATCTATACAAAAATGTTCTGGAGAGCCACTTGAAAATTAAAAAGAAATTTTGTATGGACACGAATTTTTTTTGCTCCTTAGCTATCTTTTTTTTACTGGCCAACCAAAGGGCCTGAGTCTTGAACATTTTTAGTTTCAGGACCATGCCTCTATGTTTGATAGTTTTTGAGGGCCATTAGGGTACTCTGGTAATTTTTCCACATTCACTACGTTTTGTGTTTTTTGTGAAAAAAAATCTTTAAGTTCTATTTATATGTACGTGTAGTGGGAGGAAAAAGTTTCATACAAAAATGTCTAAGAGAGCCTCTTGAAAAGAACCCAAAAAATTTGTATGGAGAGATTTTTTTTTGTTTGGCGGCCATCTTTTTTTACCGGTTCACCCAATGGCCCAAGGTCTTTAA
The DNA here is from genome assembly GCA_920104075.1 of Melanargia galathea. Classification (NCBI taxonomy): domain Eukaryota; kingdom Metazoa; phylum Arthropoda; class Insecta; order Lepidoptera; family Nymphalidae; genus Melanargia; species Melanargia galathea. The sequence goes on from OV049870.1 coordinate 8,062,005, forward strand.
TAACATTTGTTTGAGACCATGTCTGTATGACTGGTAGTTTTGGAGGACCCATGAGGTACTCTGGTAAATTTTCCACATTCATGACGTTTCATAATTTTCATGAAGGAAGACCCATAAGATCTACGCATATAAATAGTGAACGGAAAAAAGTTCCATACAAAATTGTTCTGGAGAGCCTCTTGAAAAAAACCCAAAAAATTTGTATGGAGAGAATTTTTTTTTTGTTCGGCGGTCATCTTTTTTTTACCGGTTCACCCAATGGTCCAAGGTCTTTAATAACATTTGTTTGGAACCATGTCTGTATGACTGGTAGTTTTGGAGGACCCATGAGGTACTCTGGTAAATTTTCCACATTCATGACGTTTCATAATTTTCTGAAGGAAGACCCATAAGTTCTACGCACATAAATAGTGAAAGAAAAAATTTCCATACAAAATTGTTCTGGAGAGCCTCTTGAAAATTACCCAAAAAATTTGTATGGAGAGAATTTTTTTTTGTTCGGCGGCCATCTTTTTTTACCTGTTCACCTAATGGCCCAAGGTCTTTAATAACATTTGTTTGGGACCATGTCTGTATGACTGGTAGTTTCGGAGGACCCATGAAGTACTCTGGTAAATTTTCCACATTCATGACCTTTCATAATTTTCTGAAGGAAGACCCATAATTTCTACGCACATAAGTAGTGAAGGGAAAAAAGTTCCATACAAAATTGTTCTTGAGAGCCTCTTGAAAATTAGGATTTTTTTTGTATGGAGACGAAATTTTTTTTGTATGGTGGCCATATTTTTTTTACCGGTTCACCCAATGGCCCAAGGTTTTGAACATTTTTTGTTTCGAGACGATACCTCTCCGACTGATAGTTTTCGAGATCCCCTAGGGCACTCTAGTCAGTTTTCCACGTCCAGCTCTCTCTATAATTTTGTAGACCTTATATTTTTGAATTTTACACACACAAAAAGTATGGTGAAAAAGTCCCATACAAAATTGTTCAGGAGAGGTGATCAGTACGTAACTTCAAGTAGCTTTATATATATAATAGGTAGCAGGTTACCTGCAGGTTCAGAAGTTAGAACCTGGATTATAGTGTCAAAAAACATACTATAATATACCATGGACTACGGCCTACAACAAGTAATGGGTTGATAATTATGATAATGATTGCAAATAATTTACTTGTTATTACTTAAAAGTTTGCAATGCCTTTCAATTGAAGTTCAAACGATTTACGACTCCTAATAAAGCGCTTGGTGCATTATTTATGGTTATTTAACTCCCGACTCAAAAATGACGGGGTGTTATAAATTAACACACACAACACACACACACAGGCAGTGTGTGTGCATTTGTGTGTCTGTCTATTCCACCGTAGCACTCAAACGGGCGAACCAATTTGAATGAGGTTTTATTTTGTTTGAAAGGTGAATGTTTGATGAAAATTGGAAAAGATGGCCGCCGCCTCAAAATGGCGGATTACATATTTTTTCACAACTCCCTCAATATGGGTATCAAATGAAAGGGCTTGAATGCAAAATAAGATGGCCGCACCACAAAATGGCGAATATCGGAGTTTTTATTTTTATTTTTTATTTATACTTGTGGTTATTGGACACAAACGTTCAACAAGTATTGTTGATTCTAGAAACAATTTGTTCTCCCAGTCCACCTATCTTGTTAGTCAAAAACTTGACGTGTGTAGGCGTCCATCTGTCATGTGTAGGTGCCGGGCCCACATGGTCATAATTCTTTTGTTCAGCTTTCTAGTTTGTAATGTTTTTATACTACTACTGCCTCGGTGGTCGGGTTGCGGTTCATGAATTCCTGGGTTCGATTCCCGGGCAGACTAAAAAATTATGAGATTTTTCTGTCAAGAAATTTTCAGTGCCAGTTGAAAGTTAGCGGCATTAGTTACACCCCGTGCCTCGTAAAGTTGTTGGTCCAGCGTCTGATCTCTCTCTGATCGCGTCGCATTGGCGTCCTATGAGACTATGTAAGGATTGGAGAGTGCACCTGTGTATACGCACTCACTTGCACTATAGTATCTCCTGCGAAGTTGGCTAGTCTCCACCTCGGTTAAGATTGGCCGCTGTGGCCAAAATTTGGTCGGGAAATATATTATTAATGTTTTCACATATATTGAGAATTTTCACATATATTGAGAAGTCAGATGGACAAAAGTAGATAGCCAGGCACCAGCTGATATGAAACAGTTTTTACAAAAGAAGTCGATGGCATTGAATGGCGGGTAACTGAGTCCACTGCTTATCTAATAGTAGAACTTGGAGGAAAAATATTTTATACTTACTTACGGAAAATTCTCTATAAAGTAAATGTACGAGTAGTTTAATAATCTATAATGCTTAATGTTTAGTATAATACAAAATACAGCCATAAAGCATTTTTAAGATATACCTACTTAGATAATTTATTTTTTATTGCCCGCTGCTTCGCTCGCGTGAATTTCGGTTTTTCACACGGTGACAAGTCAGGGCACAATCTATCTCCATTCAAAACTTCAGCCAAATCGGTTCAGTAGTTGTGACGTTAAAGAGTAACAAACATACACACACAAACACAAATACACAAACAAACTTTCGCCTTTATATTATTAGTGTGATATTTTAGATATTTAGAAAGATTAATAAAGTTGTATTTTAAAGTATCTATCTAATGAATATATAATAATTGAAATGATAGAAAAAATAAAATGAGTCACCGCACACTTGAAAATGACATAAGATTCCTAAGACAAATTTACATTATGAAAAATAACAAAAGTAATCTCTATTGCTCTCTACTTAGAGTATCTTTATGACTGAGTCTGAACCGAAAACAATTTTTCTTATCGATTGCTATCACACGCATCCATCGATAGTTCGTAGCGACAATACTATTAAATCTCTGTACATCGATATGAGTACAGCATCAGAAGGGATTATAGCCCGTATGTTTACCGAGGTAAGAGCGATCGATTTACTGGCCACAGTGTATCGACCAACGCATTCCATGGCCTTTGTGTAAATACTTATTATGGTGATGAGATGGGCGCAACCCCATTGACATACGTTCGAAGTTCGAACTTATTCTTATTATTATTGGTGTACCCGTATTTTAAAAGGCAATTTATTCGGGCTCTTGATGGAACATCGATAATGCATAGTCAGGGATGTAGTTTCTTTATGCAGATTTTGTTTGTGATCGCCTGTCACTTGATACAAGTGTAAATTGAAAATTTAAAAAACCCCCGACATTCGCTATTTAGTGGCGGCGGCCATCTTGAATTTGCAATAGTGCTATTCTACTAGTCAAGCCCTTTCATTTGATACCCATATCAAGGGAGTTGTGAAAAAATATATCATCCGCCATTTTGTAGCGGCGGCCATCTTGGACCGATTTTCATCAAACATAGCTAAGAACACTCTCGACTAATTCACCTTTCAAACAAAAAAAACCGCATTCAAATCGGTCCACCCGTTTGAGCGCCACAGGGGAACAGACAGACACACACACACACACACACACACACACAGAGACACGTCAAACTTATAACACCCCGTCGTTTTTGCGTCGGGGGTTAAAAAAGGAACTGATTAGATTGCTCAACATAAAAAACCCAGAGTTCCAAAGATTGTATAGGGACATAGATATACTCGTACGTTGAGGTTTGAGAGAGTTAATATCAAAGATGACACGGATACTACAACCGGATCTTATCATAAAGTACATCAGTGGGATGCACTCAAAGATAATCCCCAATTGATGGAGATTGGAGGAATATTGCAACGTGTGGACACCAAAGTACCTATACAATTGGTTCATGGTTACAGCCAACTGGAAAGGGATGGAGGGATTATGGGGAAATCTTCTCACAAGCTTTATTTGTATGGTACTGAGACTCAGAAGTTGATAAGTTGATACTTTGAGCATAAAAATGAGCAAATCTGTCTGCCCAATCAATGTCCTTTATAATTATATTTGAATATGGATTTGATTTGATGAGGTGTGACAAGTATGGATAAAATAAGGAATGAGTAAATAAAAGGAAGTTCGAAAGTAGCGCCAATGAAAGAAAAGATGAGGGGTAGTAGACTGACATGTAATGCGGAGGGAAAAAATATTAGAGGAAGACCAAAGAAAAGATGAATGTAGTGTGTGAAAGAAGATATGCGTGTAAAAGCATGCGATAAAGACCGCAAGAAGATGAAGAGTGACGTCTACACATACAACATTATAATTATACTTGATTAAATCATAAACTTAATTAAATATTAAGCTTTACCGATCCCTTATAGACTTCAGATAGTAATCTGAATTAAAACTGTAGCAATAATTTAGCACACTGGCCGTTACACATATCAGTGAAATAATAAATCCCAATTAAGAAACGCTCCACACAATTATTGTGAAGACACTCGTCTCCCACCCACCTATTAAATTTCAAACCCTTTCGCATTAACTCAACGAAGTGCCCATAAAATTGGTATTTACCCAAATTAAACCCTGGTCGTAATTGATACAAATGGGTGTTCCTAGTTAAAGTAAATTGATGGTGAAAGTGAGTTCGTCAAGACCCAGATAACTTACCAGCTAATTGTTCCTGCGTCGAGACTAATCAAATGTTCTGGAGAGTATGACAGGGCAAATTACATCTTATGGACTCGCTTGTACAATTGGTCGTTTATCACATTTGAGTGTGAAATTTTGTGCCGCATGATTGTTATGGTTCATGACTGCCTAGTTCATTATGAACATAGTTAATAATGTGAATCGGGTCACAGGCCTGACAGTTATTGGGTCAAATAATATTTGAGTCTATGAGCAGTGTATTTTCAAAATGCATTGAAATTATTAAAGTTTGTAACTATTTAACTTTAACTGTCACATAGATGAGATGTAGTTTGTCTAATGTCTCCCAATGTGGCCTGATTAGTGTCGTAAAGACACAAATCGTGGTTTACATCAATTAGTTAATTGAGGCTGAACCTGGAGACTAAATTATCAAAAATATCATCAATATGAACCTACTTCTACTCACTTTATACTAATACTTAATAAGACTTCTTATTTATTTTGTCCATAGCATCGCTATCTTTATAACAATAGACATATAACATCTTTTCAACCATCATTACTAAAAAAATATGCCTGATTTCAAGATTTGCTCCTGTGATATGACATATTTCTAACTACCACGTGTCATATTTATTATAGTCACGTTGGGGAACGCACACGTACGGGGAACACAGGCAGCCCTCCGCACCTCATGCGTCGCCTTGTCACGAATTGTATTATAATGATTGTTCCATATTTTTAAAATGAAATTCACGCCTTTATGCTGTTTTTGTTAGTAAAATCATAAAACATTTCTTTTACGTCTTCTTATTTCGATACATCCGCTATTAACAAATTGAAAGCGAGATTTTTTTCCAGCTCGCGTAACGTAATGGCATCGTTCGGAGGGGCCCATTCAAACCGTATTACATTCGTAACACGTATTCATTTTCCGAGGGCACCAATTGATATCGTACAACGTCGTTAATGAATGTGAAACCTATATGAGTACAACATCACAGCCATTTTTTTTTATTACAGCACGACAGCGTTGTGAACCGAAATAAAATTTGAATGGACCCGTTTGCTGCGTACTTATGGGTATTTAGCATACATTTCATTGTTTCCAATGGCTTGTAAAACTTCCCGGATTGACCATTATTCCCATATTATTTCGGTTCGATGGATATTGACGTGCATATACGCGCAGGACGCCCGCTGCGTTACGCCTATCAGTGTGCACCTTTATATGCATTAGAACAGCATAATCTATTAAGCCGTGAGATTTGTGCTGTTAGACTGGCGTTACTGTATAATTATGAAATAAATAAAAATGGTGAAATAAAAATGTTCGAATAAACGTCCGAGATGCGGATGAAATTTAAATTCAATTCGAATAAAGTTTAGTGCATTTCCTTTATGAAAATGAGAATTTATTCACTCGTATTAATAAATAATTTGATTTCGTACAGTTCTTTTAATGAAAGTTCTAGTTAATAGGACTAAGAAATGTTTTTTTTATACAGAAAACTTTAGTTTTTAGTTTCCTGTGGCTGCTAAAGTGGCTAGAAACTAATGACGATGTTAGTCAATAGAGCATGCAAATATCAATGCATGTCCCGCAAAATGGCCTCAACCTCGCTGATAGTTACGCTTCCAGCTATTCGATTTTCAATTCCAAATATTGTACAAATATGGAATGAAGCAATGTGACGCGCTATTTTACTTTGAAATATCTCGACTAAAACTACCTACTAAAGACTTGTATTTATGTAGTTAGACTAATTTTAGTGGTAGAGGGCACCGCTGATTTAGTGTTGCCCTTGGAGTAACTTTACTAATAAATAAACCGTATTTACACTATTGTCACACTCCGCGCTCGGTATCTGTAGCATTGGATACGACTTCTGCTTTTTGTTGTAACCACTTAGTCAAAGAGCTGGTTACTGCAGATACTTAAATATTTTTCAGCTTATTTTTCGTTTTTTCCCTCAGTGTTGTTCATTTGATTTTTTACTACAAATTTTATTTAAAAAAGATGTTTATCGTATTTTAGTAAAGCAGAGACACAAACACCCCAACTGAACAAAAAAGAGAACGAGATCGGGTAGAAATTAGATTATGAAAATTATATGAGTAAAAGTAGAGAAACTTACATAACAATAAAGAAAATCGTGTATGATTAGAAAAATGCAACATGTTAATAGATAAAATAAACTCTACATAGTACCTACTAGTTAACAAATAACGAGTAGCTATATAGATTTAAATAAATTCATGAAGTATAAAACTTTACAGTTTTAGTTGCTAAAAATAGTAATTCCTAAACAAACATAGCCATGGAAATATCAATCCAACATACAAATCCCGTGGAAATATTCTTTTTCTTTCTAAAAAACATATTTTGTTCTAATAGCTCAAAATATGTAAAAGCCACCGGCTCTATCACTAACATAAATTTTGTCCCTTTTACCCACTACAACATATTCTAACCCCTTTATGAGTAGGGTCAGTGTTGAACTCCAAAATTTATATATAATATTTTAATCGACTATTAATGAAGTTTGTTCGGAATGAAAACTTGTTTCTGGGTCTTTAAAAATATATCACTGAAGCAGCTTTTGCTTTATCCGTGGATTTAGGTTTAGAAAATTCTTCGGAAGGTCTAGGAAAAAAAATGATATTCGATTTCTTTGAGATACAAGAGATTTCGAGAGTTCGTAATCTAAAACCCGACTACACTTAGTAATTTAATTTAATGTAAAATAATAATTTAGTGTGCAGAAAGCGTGGAGCAAGCAACTAGTGGCGCCATCTATTATGTCTATCCGAAACTAAATAATATTTTACTTTTGCCGCTCGGACGTCGCTTCTCGATTTTTTTCGTATATAAAATGTAGCCTATGTCACCCGGAATATAACAAAGAATTAATTGACACCTCATTCATCAAAATCGTCCCAATAGTTTAGGCGCTACGGTGGTACACACAGAATCTCATACAAAAATCGGCCACAAACATACATACATACATAGACTGCTAAAATCATAACCCTTCCTTTTGGCTTTGCCGTAGTCGGGTAAAATAGCTAGTCTATGTATGTACGTCTCCGGTATACAAATTACCTCTGAGCCATATGTACGTAAAGATCGGTTCAGCGGTCAATCCGTGCAATGCCTATACATCGTGCCTAATATCAATAATTTTAATTTTTGACGCAGGAACCCTAAATATTCTCGTAATATAAAAGTACATAGCCTGGATCACTCCTTTTGTAACCCTTTACCCGCTCGTGAAAGTCCCGCCAAAATCGGTTCAACCGTTAGGTTTGACAAGCAAACAGACATACTTTTAAAAATGTGTGATTTTAATAGGCTATCTAATTTATTTTTTTGTCTGTGTCCAAAGTTAGTTTGAATCATAACAAGTATAAATTAAAAATTAAAAAAACCCCCGACGACATTCGCCATGTTGTGTCGGCCATATTAGATTTGGATAGCTATTCTACTAGTCAAGCACTTTCATTTGATACCCATATTTAGGAAATTGTGAAAAAATATGTACCTATGTAATCCGCCATTTTGTGGTGGCAGCCATCTTGGACCGATTTTCATCAAACATAGCTAAGAACACTCCCAACTCATTCACCTTTTAAAGTAAAAAAAACCGCATTCAAACTTGCATGAAAGGTGCTCGAATAGAAATACCTGATACGATAATGGACGGGAAAAAAAACTGTTTCCGCATCACTTATCATTGCTTCCGTAATCGATATATTTTCACGTAAAATCAAATGTCACTAGACATTTGAGAATGACAGTGTGTCACTCGGGTGTCGAAGAAACCTCAAAGTATTTTTTTTTTCATGGTGTTTTATTACACTGGAGGTAAATAATGTTTTCCTTTGGTGGTATAACCGCATGTATGTATGTATATACATAAACGTATGGGTAGCATTCATACTATTCGTCTTTGACTTTTGAATAAATGTCACATTCAGTTACCTGCTATTTAAAAAAAAACCATAAAACGATCATTTACTCAAAAACTTCTTGACTTCTAAACTTGAGGCCCTCCAATTCATTAAAGTAATTATGAACTTTTGCCACCATGAAAAATGTTTTTGTTTTTCATATTATATCCCCTGTGAGAGAGTAACTAGTATTTTTAATTAAGTTTAAATATACTCGTAACTAAGGTATTCGTACATCTATACTAATATTATAATCTATACTAATATTATCAAGCTGAAGAGTTTGTTTGTTTGAACGCGCTAATCGCAGGAACCACTGGACCGATTTCAAAAATTCTATCACCGTTGGATATGTACGTACGTGATCCCTGAGTGCTATAGGCTATATATTATGTACCACGGGCGAAGCCGAGGTGGACCGCTAGTTATTATATAATAGTATTTTCCATTGATTTAGAAAATAAAACTTAGCTTAAGTTGAATTCAAATAAAGAAACGAAATTTTTCGTCTAGCTATGCGATTCCTAACATTGAATATCCGGGTTCAAGAGAGGATGTTGAAAATAGTACAATTGGCAACAACTCGCTGGCACAGTTGGCAGTTGCCAATGTTTGGCAAGCGCAGAAAGACTATTTCGGAAGTCATTGTTCCGAGCATAAACAGCTTATAATGCATCAAAGGAGTATTACAAATGGGCTCATTTGGATATTTAAAAATATGCTTGTACAACTTCGTAATATTATATATAGAGTTCATATGAAGAAAATATTATAATATACATATCTACGACACCAACTTGCCTTTAAAATCTTTGTCATCTCCATATGAACCGATGGATGGTGTCACGAAAAAAGCACACAGTGAAATAAGCCCACAACGAAAAAACTTAACGTTTTGTTTTCTAAGCTTGAAAAAGTTATTACTAGAACACTGATAGACCCCTAAAAGAATATACTTTCTTCACTATTTTGTTGTGTTATTTAATTTATTAAAATGAAGATTTTAGAATATTTGGAATTAAGTTTTGTTTCCTTGACCAACTTAAAATGTTATAACACTTATTTACGCTATAAAAACCTCTTTTACGAGCACCTACCGTCCGTTACAACTTTCAAAATATTATATGCTGACGTTGTTTATTCAATGCAGTATTTTTACGAGGGCAATATGAGAGGACAGGACATTTAATGTACCGTGTTACCTCTCTTAATATTGTCCTTCCTTATAAAAGAAAATTACGTTTTGGGTTGTAGAGAGAAATTGTTTTTTTTTCGGCTTCTTACGAAGCTAAATATAAAATAATGATTATTACTCTGGTCAAAATACCTCGAACAAAACAACGTAGGTAGATAAAAATATGTCGACAAAACTCAGTTTAGTTAAGAAAATGATTTTGCAAAAATAAAAATTGTGCAGTATAAGTATATTTCGGATATTTTAATTGTGCAGAATATCGGTAGGTAAGTCACCAACTAACTTTTATCTTTTTTACCCTGTAGTGTTCCAGGGTTTGTTTATTTTTCTACGTTGATTTTACGAGTTACAAGATTTTAATAATGTCATTATATATATAAAGCTACTTGAAGTTACGTATTGATCACCTCTCCTGAACAATTTTGTATGGGACTTTTTCACCATACTTTCCGTGTGTGTAGAATTCAAAAAATTTAGGTCTACAAAATTATAGAGAGAGCTGGACGTGGAAAACTGACTAGAGTACCCTAAGGGATCTCGAAAACTATCAGTCGGAGAGGTACTATCTCCAAACAAAAAATGTTCAACACCTTGGGCAATTGGGTGAACCGGTGAAAAAAATATGGCCACCAAACAAAAAAAATTTTCGTCTCCATACAAAAATTTCTTAATTTTCAAGAGGCTCTCCAGAACAATTTTGTATGGAACTTTTTTCCCCTCACTATTTATGTGCGTAGAACTTATGGGTCTTCCTTCAGGAAAATTATGAAACGTCATGAACGTGGAAAATTTACCAGAGTACCCCAACGGCTCTCAAAAACTATCAATCATAGAGGCATGGTTCTGAAAGTGAAAATGTTCAAGACCTTGGGCCCTTTGGTGAGCCAGTAAAAAAAAGATAGGTACCAAACAAAAAAAATTTCGTGTCCATACAAATTTTTTTTTAAATTTTCAAAAGGCTCTCCAGAACATTTTTGTATGGAACTTTTTCCTCTTACTATTTATATACGTAGAACTTATGGGTCTTCCTTCAGGAAAATTATGAAACTTCATGAATGTGGAAAATTTATCAGGGTACCTCATGGGTCCTCTAAAACTACCAGTCATACAGGCATGGTCCCAAACAAATGTTATTAAGGACCTTGGGCCATTGGGTGAACCGGTAAAAAAAAGATGGCCGCCGAACAAAAAAATTTTTTCTCCATACAAATTTTTTGGGTTCTTTTCAAGAGGCTCTCCTGGACACTTTTGTATGAAACTTTTTCCCCCTACTACACGTATATATAAAACTCAAAAGTTTTTTTCGTAAAAAATACAAAATGTAGTGAATGTGGAAAAATTACCAGGGTACCTCATGGGTCCTCTAAAACTACCAGTTATACAGGAATGTTCCCAAACAAATGTTGTTAAAGACCTTGGGCAATTTGGTGAACCGGTAAAAAAAAGATGGCCGCCCAACAAATTTTTTTTTTTTGAATTTTCAAAAGGCTCTTCTAAACATTTTTGTATGGAAGTTTTTTCTTTTTACTATTTATATGCGTAGAACTTTTGAGTTTTCCTTCAAAGAAATTATCAAAACGTCATGAACGTGGAAAATTTACCAGAGTACCCCAACGGCTCTCAAAAACTATCAATCATAGAGGCATGGTTCTGAAACTGAAAATGTTCAAGACCTTGGGCCCTTTGGTGAGCCAGTAAAAAAAAGATAGGTACCAAACAAAAAAAAATTTCGTGACCATACAAATTTTTTTTTAATTTTCAAAATGCTCTCCAGAACATTTTTGTATTGAACTTTTTCCCCTTACTATTTATATACGTAGAACTTATGGATCTTCCTTCAGGAAAATTATGAAACGTAATGAATGTGGAAAATTTATCAGGGTACCTCATGGGTCCTCTAAAACTACCAGTCATACAGGCATGGTCCCAAACAAATGTTATTAAGGACCTTGGGCCATTGGGTGAACCGGTAAAAAAAAGATGGCCGCCGAACAAAAAAATTTTTTCTCCATACAAATTTTTTGGGTTCTTTTCATGAGGCTCTCTTGGACATTTTTGTATGGAACATTTTCCCCCCACTACACGTATAAATAGAACTTTAAGATTTTTTCACAAGAATACAAAACATAGTGAATGTGGAAAAATTACCAGAGTCCTCTTAAATTAACAGCCCTCAAAAACTATCAATCATAGAGGCATGGTCCTGAAACTAAAAATGTTCAAAACCTTAGGCCCTTTGGTGAGCCAGTAAAAAAAAGATAGCTACGGAACAAAAAAATTCGTGTCCATACAAAATTTCTTTTTAATTTTCAAGTGGCTCTCCAGAACATTTTTGTATAGATCCTTTTTTTTTCCACTAAACGCATGCATAGAACTGATTAGTGTCCTTTCAGAAAATATACGAAACGTGATACCAATATTTCTTTCTATCTTTCAAGAGACTCTCCAGAATATTCTGGTATTTGGTATGGCCTCCCATTTCTTTATTTTACGAATATTAAAGAGACTACAAGGCACGCGAGCTGCTTGCAGCTCGCGCACCGAGCGCAACACTAGTTATTTATTATAGCTTCCTGTAAACTTTTGCTTAAAGAAAAAGACTACCGTCTCTCAAATGTGACAATTCTGAGCAGACCGTGTTCATGATTACTGATTAGTGATTCCGTATGTAAAATAACTCATTAGTAATATATTTAATGGATGATTTGAGTACACTGATTAAGTAATCAGATCAATTACTTAAGTCCATCATCTCTGTTGTACCGCCAGACATATTAATGTTCAGTGATTTACAAATGGACATACGATAAAATGGGCTATCATAAAACGCTATCACCTGTCCGGACGGGGACCTTATAGGGCGGCCTGTGGTCGTAATTAATAAAAATAAAAAGTGACGAGTGAGGCCTAAAACGCATTTAATTCTTGATAAGGGTAACAAATTGGATAAAGATAGCGCAGAGGAGACATCGAGATCGTAAGTGCATTGCTGTGATAACTCGGGTGTGCCGATGGAAACGTATGGATAGGTACCTAATGAATAATGATAATAATATGAGTTATAAATACGTGTTTATTCCAAGTAATATTATTGTAACAAAACATATCAAGTACTACTACATATCAAGTAGCTACTAGTTGGGTACTCAGACTTATTCAGCCTTAAAATTTTTTACTAAGAAACTTCTATTACGTCATGTCATTTGAATTTAATCGAACTTACTTAATAGTGTTTTTTAAGATTTTAAATACAACTTTTTTAATGGATTTAAGTTGTGTTTTTATTATAATTATAATAATAAGATTGAAATGTTGCACTTACACCCGTATTCTTAGTTCTAAACTCATGATTTACTCGACTCGACTCTACCTCACAGAGGTGTTTTGATATTCATAGTTGTAATTTTTGTCCTTACCTCAAACACTTTCCTCACTCGAGGTGAGTTGAGTCGAGTCAAATGTAAGGTTGATCGGCATCTACCTTGAGGATGTTTTTATGTGATTGTTAGCTACAAAAGAAGTATTTTATTAATTTTTTATAATGTCTTTTGATAGTTTTATTGAATATATTATGTACGATAGTCGCGATAATTAGTCGTAAGGACTATCGTTTGCGCACGCACCGCACGCAGCGCACGCAGCGCACGCACCGCACATAGCGCACGCAGCGCACGCACCGGACCCAGCGCACGCACCGCACGCAGCGCACGCAGCGCACGCAGACACGCAGCGCACGCAGACACGCAGCGCACGCACCGCACGCAGCGCACGCACCGGACGCAGGACACGCACCGGACGCAGCGCACGCACCGGACGCAGCGCACGCACCGCACGCAACGCACGGACCGCACGCAGCGCACGCACCGCACGCAGCGCACGCACCGCACGCAGCGCACGGCCGGACGCAGCGCACGCACCGCACGCAGCGCACGCACCGCACGCAGCGCACACACCGCACGCAGCGCACGCACCGCACGCAGACACGCAGTGCACGCACCGCACGCAGCGCACGCACCGCACGCAGCGCACGCACCGGACGCAGCGCACGCACCGGACGCAGCGCACGCACCGGACGCAGCGCACGCAGCGCACGCACCGCACGCAGCGCACGCACCGCACGCAGCGCACGCAGACACGCAGTGCACGCAGCGCACGCACCGGACGCAGCGCACGCACCGCACGCAACGCACGCAGCGCACGGACCGCACGCACCGCACGCAGCGCACGCACCGGACGCAGCGCGCACGCACCGGACGCAACGCACGCAGCGTACGGACCGCACGCAGCGCACGGACCGCACGCAGCGCACGGACCGCACGCAGCGCATGCAGCGCACGCACCGCACACAGCGTACGCACCGCACGCAGCGCACGCACCGCACGCAGACACGCAGTGCACGCAGACACGCAGTGCACGCACCGCACGCAGCGCACGCACCGCACACAGCGCACGGACCGCATGCAGCGCACGCACCGCACGCAGCGCACGCACCGCACGCAGACACGCACCGCACGCAGCGCACGCACCGCACGCAGCACACGCACCGGACGCAGCGCACGCACCGTACGCAGCGCACGCACCGTACGCAGCGCACGCACCGGACGCAGCGCGCACGCACCGGATGCAGCGCACGCAGACACGCACCGCACGCAGCGCACGCACTCGCACTCGAACTCGCACTCGCACTCGAAGTCGCACTCGCACTCGCACTCGGACTCGAACTCGCACTCGAAGTCGCACTCGCACTCGGACTCGAACTCGCACTCGCACTCGCACTCGCACTCGCACTCGAAGTCGCACTCGCACTCGCACTCGGACTCGAACTCGCACTCGCTCTCGCACTCGCACTCGCACTCGCACTCGAACTCGCACTCGAACTCGCACTCCAACTCCCACTCGCACTCGAACACGCACTCGAACTCGCACTCGCACTCGCACTCGCACTAGTACTCGAACTCGAACTCGCACTAACACTCGCACTCGAAGTCGCTTTCGCACTCACACTCGAACTCGCACTCGCACTCGCACTCGCACTCGCACTCGCGCTCGAACTCGCACTCGCACTCGCACTAGCACTCGAACTCGAACTCGCAATCGCACTCGCACTCGAACTCGCACTCGCACTAGCACTCGTACTCGCACTACACTCGCACTTGAACTCGCACTCGCACTCGAACTCGAACTCGCACTCGCACTCGAAGTCGCACTCGCACTCGCACTAACACTCGCATTCGCACTCGTACTCGCAATTGCACTCGCACTCGCACATAAAAAAAATCGTCCATTATTAAGGTTAGCTAACGTCATAACTAACGAAACATTCCTCCAAACGATGACGTAATCCTTGAGTTTTACCTTGACTCCACTCATTCGAGGAACCTCGAGAATTCCTCAACCTGACAACTATGAATACCGATCTTGAGGTTCTTTCAAGTCATTCCTTGAGGCCTCCTCGAGTGAGTTGGAGTCGAGGGGCTTTTCGAGTTACGACTAAGAATATGGGTGTTAGACTTTGAATTTCACTTTCACTTTAACTTACCTTTCACTTTGACTTTCATTCATATCCCTGTCAAAGGAAATAAAATTCATGTCAGAAAATTGTTACCTACGCGATTCGATTGCACCTATTCCACAATATTCTTTCTTGTACCCTTCAAAGCCGACTCTCAGTTCAATATAACCTGATATAACCGATGCTTGTAATCTCGAAATGTCAAAGGTATTTAATTTGAATATCATGCGTTATCTCAATCCCGTACTTCGGATTTATCGATGAAGTGCCTATCTAGAGGATAAATTGTATTGTGAGTAAAAACACCGAATAACGTCGATTAAAATGATTCGATCCCATTGATATAAAATACGAGGATACACAGTTGTAATCTGTATTGTGATTTGAAGAAACACCACCACTACGAAGATATTAAATCAGGCAGCGCAGATTTGTCATATGACTCGCTAGAGACCAAGATTTGCCATAGATTTAATAGGTAATTGTGATTCGCTTGGTAACATTTATTATTATGACAAGCTATACTTAAGGAAAAGAGAAATCGGTTTATTGCACCGATCAAAAATATTAGTGCCATATGGGTACCTAAATTTATGCATATAATTTTGTACATAAGAATGATAACTAAGTGTGTTATATATTGAGTCCTTCCTGAAAGTATCCAAATTACGATAGTGAAAAAAAAATCAAAATCGGTTTAATAGTTTTTGAAATAATCACGACCGTACATACATATACATACTTCTCGATTTTTAATATCAATGTTCATCATTTACGAAAAAGAATAAAGATAAAAATGTTTTTCTTATGAATTAATGAATAGGCTTTTCTTTCCAGCTTTTGTGATCGATTGTTTTTTTTAACGTGACACAATATTTATTTTTATGAATGAAAATACTTGTGTAAATTATAAACACTTATGTTGTCTTGTAATTTACGTATTCTTATCCTAATTTTTAATTTAAATAATTTTTTGAGGATTAGTCTTTAAAAACAAAGGTTTCTGAATATTTTGTACGATTTCATAAAGAATTGGAAAAATAAGATTAAAACGGGAAGTTTGGTTTGTGTTTCTTAACCAACCCTAAACCACATTGTTTTTATTATATACTAGCTTTTGCCCGCGGCTTCGCCCGCGTGAATTTCGGTTTATCACAAATCCTGAGAGATAAGAAGATTTCTGGTTCCCGTTCCCGCTCCCTTTTCCAACCTTTATACTTACTTAGGGCCTTAGAATAAATAGGTAAAGAAAGGCAGTCGTCGACGCAGCGATAAGCCGTTTTTAGCAAGCCTCGGTAAGGCTCGGTACGTCTATCGTCGCGTCAGTGCTCAAGGTACTCATGCGCTTGTGTGCGTGTCGGCAAATGTAATTACAGGGCACACATGGGTTGGTTTATAGCTTACGTTTCGAGCGGAAAGTTAGAAACTTCCATTCTAAGCGTAATAGTTCGATGCTTAGGGCATTTTTTATCTCCATTCAAAATTTCAGCCAAATCTGTTCAGTAGTTTTGACTGGCCCGTTGGCGCGGTTGGCAAGTGACCCTGCCTTCGACATACATACGACTAAAACAAACTAAAGAAATAAAAAACATCATAACCCCTAATAAAAACAAAATCTCCGATTCAAAATAAAAATTACGAAAACGCACGCAACAAACGCAGGACACATCCGCATGCATTAGCTCCCTCGTTCGAAATGGAGATTGGATTGGTCATTGGAGCATGCACCCTCTCCACCGCACCCGCCCGCCGCGCGGCGGGCAGCGCGAGCGTCATATCAGCCGTCGCGCGCAGCGAAAATACCTATCAGGGCGTTTTTTAACATAGGTACTTACCGATTTCAACACAACTCCTTTTTTGAAAGTCGGTTAAAAAAGTAGCCTATGTTACTCCTTGGTTAATCCTCTACTTGTCTGTGAAAGTCCCGTCAAAATCGGTTCAGCCGTTCCGAAGATTAGCCCGTTCAAACAGACAGACAGACAGACAAAAATTTTAAAAACGTGTGATTCGGTTATGGTATCGTTCAAATAACCATATGAGCTTAATATGTGGTAGTTATTTCGAAATTACAGACAGACACTTCAATTTTATTTAAGATGTAAATGTAATGTAATGTAAAGTAGATACATAATGTTTCTTTCTAACACTATTTTAATTGAGAAATTAAATCAAAGAAAGAAAATTGACCTTGAAATTGAAGTCGTTGAAATTGATGAAATTATAGTGTACCCCGGTCCTACCTGCACAGGGTAGGACCGGGGTATCTTGCGGAATTCCAAGCCCAGAAATCCGCACACAAAATTTCAAGAATGTGACAATAATATTAAAATGTACCGTTGAAAATATGCCGAAGAAAATTTAAAAGCGCGATTTACAGCTTATAAAATTCCGTTCGATTTGTCTATGGTACGTACGTACTCTATGTAAGATGAACTTTCGCGACGAGAACTGTATATTATGCTTGTAAGAAGTACTTATGAACTACCTGATATCATAATCTAACAAAAGCTCTTCTCTGAATAGATAGCAATACATCAAGACGTTAAGCATCGGCATGTTACTGACGAAGTCCGCAGGGTATGCAAAGTTGACAATGTCCAGAATTAAAGCAGAATATAATAATATATAGTATTATAGCTTGAGATATTCTATAATACTATATAATAGAGTCAGTCATAATAGTCAGTCACCTTTTCCTTTTATATATTTAGATTATATTTTGAGAATTAAATTAAAAATAATAGAATTAAAAATAATGTATTTTCTGATAAAATTTTGACCATAGCGTGCAGCGGCTAATCTCACAGGAGATATAGATAGGTTCTTGAGCTTAGATGTTAATGTACGAGTTCTATCTCAACAAAATTGATAGATTTCGAGTCTCGTAATACATAAGCATTAAAATGAAACGGACCTAAACATCCTTGTTTTAAAGCTGAAGTTTGTCCATACATTCAACCTGGAAACCTTAATATAATAAAACTCGATGGTACTGAAAGTACTACTTTGAACCAAGGGCCTTTACGTCCAATGTTATGTGATGTTATAATGTTTCGATGCTAGAAATCTATTAAAGTTGTAGAAATTTTCAAACTCGTACTAAATACATCTTATAGGTATACAATAGGTTAGGTGTTATAATAGGCTTTTATATTAAGGAACTCTCTCTCTCTCTCTCTGCATCGTCAACCTCAGTGCTGAGGGTCGCGATCCTTGTCATGGATCATCTTATCCCGCACGATGGTCTTCCACTTAGATCTGTCTTCGGCATTGTGGAGAGCAGCGTGGACAGATGTGCCGAGTGCGGCGCTGACCTGGTCAGACCAACGCATGGGGCTACGTCCTCTTGGTCTCTTCCCTTCAACCTTGCCCGTGACTAGGAGTTTTTCTAAATTTCCAGGGCTGCGGCGGGCAATGTGTCCGAAGTAGTCCAAGGTGGCCGCAGACATGTGGACGATAGTCTGGTTGTTATACGTAGTAAACACCTTTTCATTATAGGTGTCACAGACAGTCCTCTATGCAGAGCATGCATGGAGACAGATGAAACACCAGCGCACGTGCTCCTAGAGTGCACGGGCGTGACCGAACAACGCAGGATCCACCTAGGATCCCCAGCCTCACTCCAAGAAGTCCTCGGCAACCTGGGCGGCCTGCTAGGCTTCTGGAGCGACCTCGGATGGCTGGAGTGAAGACTTCAACGCAAGAGGCACATCACGCACAACAGACCTGTATGGTTTATGTGCGGACACCTGCCCAGAATGAAGATGAAGATGAAGATGTTATACGTAGTTCCTTTAGAATAGATGCGTTGGTTCTGAAAGCAGTCCATGGTATTTTCAGCATTTTCCTCCAGCACCACATCTCGAAGGCATCGATTCGCTTGCGGTCTGAGGCTCGAAGAGTCCATGTTTCAGAACCGTATAGAAATATAGAGAATACCAGAGTATCGACTAGTCTTTTTATGTTAAGGAACTCTATCAGGGCAGCATAAACAGTGCATGCTGTAAAGACTTCGCCGGTAACAAATACTGTTGGTCGCAACTCGCACCGAAAGATCAGACGCAGTACTAATAGGGCTTTGTGTTGGTCGGGTGTGGCGCGATCTTTATCATCCATGCGACCGTTCAATCATATCTTGTGTTGCTTCTCACGATGAATATTGAAGCAGAAGTACCTACTCGCAAGAAATATATCGAAACTAGCTTTTGCCCGCGGCTTCGCTCGCGTGAATTCCGGTTTTTCACAACTCCTGAAGGAATCGTGGATTTCTGGTTCCCGTTCCCGCTCCCTTTTCCAACGTTTATACTTACTTTCAAGGTAGTTTGCTATAGTGAACTACCTATAGCTGTAGCTGTAGATTTGGGTTTTTTCAAAATCCCGCGGGAACTGTGGATTTTTCCAGAATAAATAGCATATGTGTTAAGTCAGGGCATTATCTATCTCCATTCAAAATTTCAGCCAAATCTGTTCGGTAGTTGCGACGTTATAGAGTAACAAACATCCACACTTTCACATTTATAATATTAAGTAGGATTGGCACACTGAAATTATTTCAAAGTTTTTTTTTAAATCTGATGACGAGTTGGCGCTAAACTGCTATCTATCTACGCTGGTAAGTAATGATACAATTTAAGATATAAGAATCTCAAAAAGTGGTTTGGTAGTTGAAGAAATAAGTGATGATGCAGTGAAAGCGGGCTATTCTGAAAAAAGGCAATTTCATTAAAATGATATCTCTGATCGCCGATCGGTTTTAATCGGCATCGTACCGGAACGATAAATAACTTAGGAATTCTTTGCCGGAAGGGCGGTAAAAATATAAGTGTGATGTAGTACGATGTAGTAAAATATAAGTGTGACTGGTGTAAGATTGCATACGTCATAATAAAAAATTTCAATCTTTTTTACAAAAATTGCGGGCAAACGAGCAACCGGGTCACCTGATGTTAAGTGATTACCGCCGTCCATGAACATTTGCAGCACCAGAGGAACCACTTATGCGTTGCCGGCTTTTGAGGAATTTGTTGATGGCCCCCTTGAATAACCCCATATCGAAGTTATGTGGAAACACCGCCGAAGGGAGTTGGTTGCTCAGTTTTGGGTTGTTTAGTGGAATTTTTCTGATAAACTTAGACAGTGAAAGAATCAGTCATATTCCCAATTAAAGTAAACGTGATGCGAAAGTGCAGAATGAAATATCCATTCAGCTGAAGAAATATCACCATCAAGGAACCAAACATTCCATAAGCGTTTGGGGTAGAGGAGTTTATTGTCACGTATCACGACATTTGGCAGTAAAAGATGTTAGTGATATAAATTCTACACAATTCCAGTCAAAAATGATTTGCATATCACCGAAGTTGTCGCGTTAAGTTAGCGGTTGCGTGTAAACGACCTATCATCGCTGGCCGTATGAAAGTGTTATTGATGACGCGTAGGGGCATATTTACATCTAGTGTAATATTTCTAAAAGCATGATAGTATCTTTATCAAAATGTGTAGCGCAGCAGTTCAACTAGCAAATAGGAACTCGTCAAGATTATTATCACCTCAATAATATAATGAAAAATATTATTTTGACTAGAGAATACCCGCGGCTTCGCCCGCGAGAATTTTGGTTTTTCACAAATCCCGAGGGAGTCGTGGATTTCCGGTTCCCATTCCCGCTCCCTTTTCTAACCTTTACACCTACTTTCAAGGAAGTTTGCTATAGTAATCTACCTATAGTTGTAGCTAGAGATTTCGGTTTTTTTCAAAATCCCGTGGGAACTGTAGATTTTTCCGGGATAAAAAGTAGCCTATGTTTTAAGTCAGGGTATAATCTATCTCCTGTCAAAATTTCAGCCAAATCGGTTTAGTAATTGCGGCGTGATTGAGTAACAAACATCCAAACATCCAAACATCTAAACATCCAAACATCCACACTTTCACATTTATGATATTAGTAGGATAGTAGGAGGATTAGTAGGATAGTAGGATTAGTAGGATTGGTATTGTGATTATGTGTGATAGCTTCTGCCCGCAGCTTCGCTCGCGTAAATTTCGGTTTTGAACAAATCCCGAGGGAATCGTTGATTCCCGGTTCCCGTTCCCGATCCCTTTTCCAACCTTTATACTTTCTATCAAGGAAGTTCGCTATAATAATCTACCTATAGTTGTAGATATAGACTTCGGGTTTTTCAAAATCCCATGGGAACTGTGCATTTTTTCCAGGATAAAAAGTAGCCTATGTGTTGCCAATGCATGCAACACAGCAAACTATTGCAATAATGTGTTATGTGAACGTGATTTACCTAAGAACAGTCAGCGCCCTCTATGGCGTTTTTGGAAGATTATATCTATTTTAGTCCCACAGGAATACTTTTCCGGGATAAAAAGTAGCCTATGTTTTAAGTCAGGGCATAAGCTATCTCCATTCAAAATTTCAGCCAAATCGGTTCAGTAGTTGCGGCGTGATTGAGTAACAAACATCCAAACATCCAAACATACAAACATACAAACATCTAAACATCCAAACATCCACACTTTCACATTTATAATATTAGTAGGATTAGTAGGATAGTAGGAGGATTAGTAGGATTAGTAGGATAGTAGGATTAGTAGGATTGGTATTGTGATTATGTGTGATAGCTTCTGCCCGCAGCTTCGCTCGCGTAAATTTCGGTTTTGAACAAATCCCGAGGGAATCGTTGATTCCCGGTTCCCGTTCCCGATCCCTTTTCCAACCTTTATACTTTCTATCAAGGAAGTTCGCTATAATAATCTACCTATAGTTGTAGATATAGACTTCGGGTTTTTCAAAATCCCATGGGAACTGTGCATTTTTTCCAGGATAAAAAGTAGCCTATGTGTTGCCAATGTATGCAACACAGCAAACTATTGCAATAATGTGTTATGTGAACGTGATTTACCTAAGAACAGTCAGCGCCCTCTATGGCGTTTTTGGAAGATTATATCTATTTTAGTCCCACAGGAATACTTTTCCGGGATAAAAAGTAGCCTATGTTTTAAGTCAGGGCATAAGCTATCTCCATTCAAAATTTCAGCCAAATCGGTTCAGTAGTTGCGGCGTGATTGAGTAACAAACATCCAAACATACAAACATACAAACATCTAAACATCCAAACATCCACACTTTCACATTTATAATATTAGTAGGATCTGCCAAAAGTACCTATTCAAAGTAATGTCTTTGGCTTGGTTGATAACTTTAGAAAAACATTTTTATAAGAAAACGAGCTAATTCCCGCGACTTCGTTCACGTGGATTCATATTTTCATACAAATTTTCGACCCCTATTTAACCTTGAATTTTCAAAAATCCTTTCTTAGTGGATGTCTACGTCATAAAAGCTATCTGCATGCCCAGCCTAATCCGTCCAGTGGTTTGAGCTGTGCGTTGATAGATCAGTCAGTCAGTCAGTCAGCCAGTCAGTGAGTCGGTCAGTCAGTCAGTCACCTTTTCCTTTTCCTTTTATGTATTTAGATTTTCGCTTTGTTGAGAAAAGTCAAAAAGCTGAAGGGGCAAGTGGCAGGGCACATAGTTCAAAGAAACGATCGACGTTGAAGAGTGGGGTCCCTAGATACTGGAATAGTGACCTCGCAACCGTTATTAGCGTCGCAAGACCGCGGCGTCCTGAAATTCCAACAGAACTATATCCAGCTATAGACATCTGTTGATTCTTCTTCTTCTTGTAGTGCCGTTTCCTATCGGAGGTTGGTAACCATTAGGGCTATTTGTACTTTGGATGCTGCTGCACGGAACAGAGATCGGGTACTTTTCCCGTACCATTGGCGTAAATTCTTTAGCCAGGACGTTCTTCTACGGCCAGGTGGATTTCTTCCGGCTATTTTGCCCTGAATTATGAGCTGCAGGAGTTCATATTTGGTGTTTCTCATAATATGGCCAAAATACTCTAGCTGACGATGATAATAGTTAGACAAAATAAGTAACAAATCCAAAAAGAAAAATTACATCAATTTTTTTTTTCACAAATTAAGTACAGTATTACACATCGTCTCTAATTTATCCGCATTAAAGCTTTATTGAAGCCATTAAAAAATTTCCAACCGTATCAAAAAGAGCAAACGCTATAATTCAAGCCACATGCTTATAATGAAATTAATGCACACGCAGAGTACATCACGGAGTTCACTTCCATTTCCCCCCTATAGGGCTTAATGAGCGTTCCGTCCACGTCTCGGTTGCAAATATGATTTTTTAGGGTTCCTCAATTGACCAAAGAACCTTTGTATTTATCCGTTTCATCACGTTTGTCTGTATGTAGGACACAGCCATTTTATTTGACTACTAGGATTTTAGGCTGTAGAGCTTTTGTGACACACATTATAATTTTAAACAAAACCATCGCGCGTGTTTTAAAATTTGAGAAAAGAATATCAAAATTACTCGTTCTTTCGAATACCAGCTTCGTTACTTTTGATTCTATTTCACATTTTCCTTCTTGATCTACTTCTATGTGATCTGTTTTACCTACTTCCCTTTCGATTGTGGTCAAATCTCCTTACCAGTGTTCCATTTGAGTTACCAACACTTTTACGTACCGATTTTACGTTACCGTTTATCACGTTACCGATTTTATAACACTAGCACAGAATCAGCTGTAATAACTTGGTTCTTGTAATTGATGGTGGAATTACGTTTGGGAATTATATTACCCGTATTCGGATACCTATCTGTATACCCTAAAAAATCTAATTATTTGTAGAGTACCTACTACCTACCTTAGCCTTAGAGACACAGAGTATAATCTTAGTAAGTACCACACCACATCATCATCATCATCATGATCAACACATTACCGGCTCACTACAGAGCACGGGTCTCCTCTCAGAGTGAGAAGGGTTTTGGCCATAGTCTACCACGCTGGCCAAGCGGATTGGCAGACTTCACACACCTTTGAGAACGTTATGGAGAACTCGCAGGCATGCAGGTTTCCTCACGATGTCATCAAGTGATATTTAAATACTTAAAACGCACATAACTCCGAAAAGTTAGAGGTGCGTGCCCCGGGATCGAACCCACGACCTCCGATTAGAAGTCGGTTGTCCTAACCACTAGGCTATCACAGCTTTTTCCAGCCACACCACATACTACGGAATGACTACGGAACCTTGTCTTATGCGTGACTTGACTCACACTTGACCGTGTTTTTTTCCCGAGTAATTAGAACGTTTGCGTACTGATTTATACGGTTCAGCCGGCCCTTGTTAATTTGTAAAGGACGCGGTACCGTGCCGAGTTTATTTTTAATGCCCTTATGAAAGGTGCCGCTTTCTCGTTTTTCACTTTCAATTATGTTTGGGTTTAACTGTAACTTCGTTTGTGGTGGGACGGCTTTTAATATTCCGTATATGTACGCATGATTTTGAATTTTAAACAAGAAAACGTAAGCTTTTGCGGATTTACTCATTATACCCTAACGGTTTTCATGCAAGCAAACTAGATGGCGCTATGATGCACGGCGTCGCACTGAATACATATTATATAAGCCTAGTACCCTAGACAAATATGTATCTAAGAATAAATAATGCTAATTACACATCACAAATAAGTCACTGGTAGATTTAATTGACCATTCAAAAGTACTTGTAAAAGTTTATTTGAATAAAAAACTTTTCTATTCTATGAATTATTATTCGTCTGAACATTCCCGAACGTCATAGAGAAATAAGTACCTTGGCAGACATATTTACCTATAATATATTCTTAGTGCATAGTTATGCACCTTGTTAAAACCGTTTAATGCCCATGCGTTCTATCATTGACCGGAAAATAATAGCCCCTTCGATATTATAAATTATATTAACGAGCATGAATAAAATAATGCACGTCTACACTTTAAGATTACACGTCGCTAAATTATCGCAATTCCTGTATCAGCATCAAACTCCCACACGATTGATTCGAAACGCAGCCCACGCGGCGATATAAATCATAAATAAACACCATAAACACTGTGACAATCACTTCGCACACTATGATACTATCGTTTATTTGCACTTAGTTTTTACGTTAAAATCACAAACATCTACTATATAAAAATAAGTCGGGTTTTCCTTCCTGACGCTATAACTCCAGAACGCACGAACCGATTTCCACGGTTTTGCATTCGTTGGAAAGGTCTCGGGCTCCGTGAGGTTTATAGCAAAGAAAAACATGCGAACGAAGTCGCGGGGGTCAGCTAGTACCTACATAAAAATATATGTGGACATTGACGTCTAGTCTGAATTCTTAACTAATGGATAAAATTTTCGCTTGAGATCATCTGTCCACGCAAAGGGGGTTCTTCAACTCTGCGTTTTCAGGAATCGTTGACGACCTCCCTGGCGCAGTGGTGAGCGCTGCGGTCTTATAAGTGGGAGGTCCCGGGTTCGATTCCCGGCAGGGGCAATTTGGGATTTTATAATTTCTAAATTGTCTCTGGTCTGGTCTGGTGGGAGGCTTAAGCCGTTCCGGTACGATGCCGTGTAGAAACCAATCAGGGGTACCTCTTTACTCTTTCAAGTTAGCCCGCTTCCATCTTAGACTGCATCATCACTTACCATCAGGTGAGATTGCAGTCAAGGGCTAACTTGTAGTTGAATTTAAAAAAAAAATGTCGAGAGAGAGGAAAACGTTTATTGGTTCTTTGAGCTATGTATCCTATCCGTGCCACTTCAGCTTTGTGACTCAATGAGTTATGTCAGTTCCTTTGGTTCTCCTGAAGATTTTTTTTCTGATCTGATTTATTTTGTTCACGCAGTTATACTCCGAATATGACCCTCTCTATTGCCCACTGAGTGACTTAAGTCTTTAAGTATGAAGCCCAAATTATCGATCATATTTTGGATATTCGCCACGTTAGCAATAAAACGCAAAAAAACGCTAACAAAACTCATAGACTCTAGATCTAGAAGTTTTCTAATAGTGTTGCTTTAGCAGGTTTTTACATGAAGTATTTTAAGCATGTAAAAATGCCTTTTGTCCAAAACTCGATACGCCAGGTCATTGTCGATACATCTATCTATCTATATTCTATACATATAATAAAATCGTAGAATTGCCGTATCTGTACATTAAAGATTTTTGCAAAATAATAACTGGAGGGTGTTAAGGATAAGTAATGGAACATAAAAAAGCTATTTTTGAAATTTTTGTCTGTTTGTCTGTTTGTCTGTATGTTTGTGCGTGCATCACGCAAAAACTACTGAATGGATTGAAGTGAAACTTGGCACGATTTAAGTTCATAATATGGAGTAACATATAGGATACTTTTTATCCCGAAATTCAGCACGGTTCCCTTGGGAGAGGGGATGAAAGTTAAAATGTGTACTTAGCTGTAATTCATTAACGCGTGGTCCGATTTCATTCATTCTTTTTTTGTTAGAAAGGGGATATTTTAAAGATTATTGGCTTACCTCTAAAAAGCTGGATCGATTTTGATGGGACTTTCTCTGACGGATGTTTACATTTTGATCTACCTAAACATCCGCCAGTGAAATAACAGTTTTTAGCAAGGTTGAGCTCAAAGGAGCTTAGGAAAAACAAAATGATTCGCACGGGATTTTCAAAAAACAATATCCACGCGAACGAAGTCGCGGGTTTCCGCTTGTATGAAAATAACACTGTTTGTATTGTTTCCGATCCGTAGTCTCCTAGTGAGTTTTGCTCAAATATTGTGTTACGTGAAAAACTCAAAGCGATAAAAAAAGGAGGGGCTTGCATAGAGAGCCGCGCCCGCGGGCGATTATTCGCGACACGCGACGCGTTGTGTTGAACGGTGACGGTTTCAATTTAAGGCTGGCTACAAGCATGGCACTATATTATTTACTTTAATTTAACTTTTGACGACCTCCCTGGCGCAGTGGTGAGTACTGTGGTCTTGTAAGTGGGAAGTCCGGGTTCGATTTCCAGCAGCGTCAATTTGCCATTTTATAATTTCTGAAATTGTGGTCTGGATCCGGTTTGAGGTTTCAGGCATGGCTAGTTAGCACCTACCGGCAAAGCCGTGCCGCCAGGCGATTTATCGTTCCGGTACGATGTCGCGTAGAAACCGATCAGGGATATGGGTTTAATAAAAACTGCCATACCTCTTCCAAGTCGCTCCCACCTTCCATCGTCACTTACCATCAGGTGATATCGTAGTCAAGGGCTAACTTGTAGATGAATAATCAAAAAAAAACTGATCATGTTTTAACGGTAACTGTGAGTAAATATTCCATTTTTACTATGGAGGTATCAAATCAGGGCGTTTTCTCATGACAGATTCTCAAGTTAATTTCTATACTAAATGACAGTATTAAGCACAGTTGCCAGTTGCTACGTTAATTTGGAAACTAATAATTAGCGTAACTTTCCGAGCCGAGCCGAGTTTTAGTACGTAACATTACCATTCGTAACACTGCAAGTTATCGTACACGTATGTTCTCCCGACCGAGTTTCGGCCACGGCGGCCAATCTCAACCGAGGCAGAGACTAGCCATCTACGCAGGAGATGTTATAGTGCACATGTGTGTGCGCATACACAGGTGCACTCTCTATTCCCTCACTCTCATAGTCCGATGGGACGCCAATGCGACACGACCGGAGAGAGATTAGGCGCAGGACCGACGGCTTTACGTGCTCTCCGAGGCACGGGGGTGTATCTAACACCGCCAACTTCCAACTCCGGGCTGGCACTGAGAATTTCTTGACAGAAAGACCTCATATTTTTTTTTGGCCCGCCCCGGGAATCGAACCCAGGACCTCGTGATCCACAGTCGAACAGTATGTACTTTACTACAGTATGTAGTTAAGTACTTACAGACAATACACTAAACATTTTAAGTATGTACCTATGTAATTAGCTATCTAGCAAAGTTGTTATTCTATCGTAAATTACTAAGTAGGAACTAGTATACTCTCCTTGTTCCTAAATATTATGGACTCTCTTCAAACAACAATGTTGCTAAGAAACTTATCGCTAGATCTATCTATACATATAATAAAATCGTAGACTTGCCGTATCTGTACATTTAAGATTTTTGCAAAATAATAACTGGGGGATGTTAGGGATAAGCAATAGAACGTAAAAAAGCTATTTTTGAAATTTTTGTCTGTTTGTCTGTTTATCTGTTTGTCTGTTTATCTGTTTGTCTGTTTGTCTGTATGTTTGTGCGCGCATCACGCAAAAACTACTGAATGGATTGAAATGAAACTTGGTATGATTTAAGTTCATAATACGGAGTAACATAATATAGGATACTTTTTATCCCGAAATTCAGCACGGTTCCCTTTGGAGAGGGGATGAAAGTTAAAATGTGTACTTAGCTGTAATTCATTAACGCGTGGTCCAATTTCATTCATTCTTTTTTTGTTAGAAAGGATATACTTTACAGATTACCGGGTAATCTCAAAAAGGCTGGATCAATTTTGATGGGACTTTTACTGGTGGATGTTTATATTTTGATCTACCTAAACATCCGCCAGTTAACTTTTAACAGATTTTAGCAAGCTATGAGCTCAAAGGAGCTTAGCAAAACAAAATGATTCACACGAGATTTTCAAAAACCAATATCCACGCGAACGAAGTCGCGGGTGTCCGCTTGTTACGAATAAATTAAAGTGTATGTATAGAAACCGGGCGTATAACGATAAACTTGTATAAACACCCTTATTCTATGGCGGTTTTCGTCCTTTGTGTCTCATGTTCACGCGTTCTTTCGGTTGGAACAACGTGACGAGATAAATATACAAAGTGAGTTCTGTTTTGATTCGATATTCCGAATGCTATTTTTCCTAACGCGATTTTTTTTGTTTGTGGTTTTTCATTCAAATGTTATGTGCAAGGTGGGCAATATGTGATATAAAATTTCCATCTGATTGATGGATAACCGCCAAATACCTATAGGTATATTTTGGCGGTTACCAGCAACATGATATTATTTGGCCTACAATCCGTTGATTTTGAATTGATAGATTTAGAATAATTTCGATCGACAGAGCACGTAGAGTATCTTAAGTTATACCTAATGACCTGGAAAAATCTAATGGATTTCTCGCGTAGGTAAATAATAAAACCAATTTTCCCGGAAAAATCCAAATAAAAAATGCATTTACTTGTTAAAAATTAATCAAAAATCTAAAAGGTAAATACGGACTAACGAATAGCGATGCAATTTAATTAAAATCCTACAGTTTTTCGTTAAAATTTGCATATTTATTGGAAACAGTATTAAGTACGTGTTGACATGAAAAATCTGCCGAAACGCAACTGGATTTTCAGTGGAAACAAATAAATATCACGATTTACTATGCACCCTTTTTAATTTCCTATTTTTTTACGATTCCAAAATCAAAACAATAAAATACTGGATGAGGCTTAAGTTACAGTCCGAGGGGTGAATTCTTAAACCTATTATTCTGAAATTGCGAATATGAAAAAAATTGAAATTTTTAATACAAAACTCTATCGACTGCAACTTACAGTATAAAATCCATCGCAACTGACATCAGTCTTCTACAATTTGCGTTAGCTATGATTTGACGCTTTTTGGCAAGGAAATACTCTTCTGCACGGAAAATTATAGCCTATTGACTTTAAATAGGGGCTGAAGTTCCCGGATAGATTTGAAGGCGATCCTCCGTTCAAAGTTAATGGTTATTTTGGCTTGCATTTGGGTAGATGGAGTGTGTTGATAATTTGACGTTTAATGAAGCGAGTCTGCGAGCCCGAAGCGCGGAAGATGGTAGAAAAATGCTGGCGAATGCAAATTCTCTTCGTAATTGTGCGTTCTATTGTTTCGTTTATGAGGCGAATGGAAACAATTTCCACAATTTCTACCAGTTTCATTTGTGTGAATGCAGAAAATGAAGCCCGCGACCCGTCTATTTTATTTTCCCGTTCGAGACAAAAGCGAGCCGAAGCTAGGCTCGAGAAAATTGTTTTATTAGAGCCCCTGATTGTGATGTATATTTATTTTTGCTCATTATATTTCTGAGGGCATTGTTAAATTATTACTCTGTACAATTATATATTGGATTGTAAATAACAATGCCAAAATTCGTATATGACATGAGATGCCTGAAAAAACCCTGCACGAAATCGGCATTATCAGACTTGCATTTAGCTATTAATAGATTTTAACTAATTATTATATACGGGAACAAGTTTATAGTGTAACTTTACACTAACTGAACTATGGTCGAATCGATTAAGGTACTCCCGTCGCGATAGCGAGAAAATGCGAGTTTGAATGCCGTGACTGTCAAAATTGTTTAATGGTAGGTACATAATAATATTATTTAAGCCTAATTTTAAGGTGTTTAAACATAGGCTAGGTATATCTTTTGAAAATTTAAGAAAAATATTTTTCTCCAAAATTTTTGAATAGATAAACGAAAACCAAACCAAAGTTGTCTAAATATTTGGCATCCATATTTTCAATGAAAAGAGATTCCATCCTAGATTTGAGATAACTTTTTTACCGACGTGAAGTATTCAAATGATTTTAGCCGATCGTTATAAACGAAGCTAGTTTAAAACGAAATATCACGCCGAAATAGTAACGCCTACTACAGACGACTGATAAAATATAATCATCGTCATCATTTTGTGCCATCCGCAACGTGGTGCAGTATTGCGGAAATGCAAAAAAACTTTATTTTTGGTTGCCAAGCCCTTCTTATATCGTCGGACCATATTTAAAGAGCGAGTTTTGGTGGAGACGAGTTCTCTCTCTATTCACTTGATTTAATTTCTTAGTAGTAATTAAAATATTCGATCCAATAAAAAAACGAACGAAAATAAAACACAGGACAGTTACTACTTTAACGAATACATTCCACAAAAATACACAGTCGTGCAATAATCGGAGTAAGTACAGACCGATTCTCGCCAACTCGATCCGATTTTTGACTGAGTGAACACGCACTTGTGCAGACGACCACGAAAGTTCGCGTTGAGTCAGCGTGATTAGACACAGCTTCTCATCGTATAAAGTCAGCTATCACACTAATTACGCTAATATTATAAAGGCGAAAGTTTGTGTTTGTGTGTGTGTGTTTGTGTGAGTGTATGTTTGTTACTCCGATTTGGCTGAAATTTTGGATGGAGATAGATTATGCCCACACAATACACATAGGCTACTTTTCATCCTGGAAAAATCTACAATTCTCACGGGATTTTGAAATAACCAAAATCTATAGCTATAGATAGATTATACTATAACAAACTTCCTTGAAAGTAGGTATAAAGGTTGGGAACGGGAAATTTATGCTGGCGAAGCCGCGGGCAGAAGCTAGTTTGAAAATAAAAATCAGTTTCAGTCAAAAAGTCGTCAGTCGTCTGCGTTAGATTTTAGTGTTGTTGAACTCAAAAGTTTTAATTGTAAAGGAGATTAGTTGTTATCTGATAGAGACCAGTGTGAGCATTTGTAATAACATATTTATTTCTTGCGTTTGACAGCTGTAGGCGGTACGATCTAGGCGATAAGCATGAGCGGTCCCAGTGATGCCTTCTCATGGTATCAAAAAGTACGATCGAATTTCAGTAAGTAGCCTTAAATAACTTTTTATCGGTTGTTGTAACGGCGACGCTACCACGCGCCAGCAAAAATCTTGCGCAGCATCCTACCCACCGGCGATTCATCATGAATCGTGAGAAGATACCTTTATACAAGTAAAAATTTTTTCAAAAAGATAAATGTACTTTAATTATAAAGCAATAAAACTTACTTTTAATCGAAGCTGTTTCATTTTGGGAATCTAACACTTATGGTATAGTTTTTCTAGTAGATACATCTACTTAGCAGAATTTGACGGCACCTTTGACTTGAGGTTTAACCTTGATAAGTGCCGGTAATATCCTCTGACAAGAAAATAGTATTATTAGCTGTTATATTTTTATCTTTATACTTTTACCTATTAAGTATTTATCTAGAATATGATCCTTTTAAAATGTCAGATTAGGAGTTATATTTTTATCTTTATACTTTTACCTATTAAGTATTTATCTAGAATATGATCCTTTTAAAATGTCAGATGGTACAATCAAAGCTAGCCTGTATCTGTACCTACAGTTAAAATGCAAAATTCACACTGAGTAGTACGAGAAGTAGAAGGTATGTACCGAGTGCGTGTAGTAAACAGGCAACATCAATACAGCATGCGACATGCATCCAAACCACAATTGTTAAGTTAACTTGCAGTCTAAATATTATATTCCACATGTAGGTAGGATGTAGGTATAGATCTTGGTCAGAGCCGAATTAAAACTAATCGACCAAAAAAAAGTTCATAGTAACTTTCAAATAAATTCTCAAAATAACAAATGTGTAAAACAGGTGATTAGCATGTCGAAGAGGTTAGGAACTGTTGTCATAAATATTTACATTGTTTAGTTTTGTATTAATATACGAAGTCATGCACTCTTGCAACACCGCCTCGCCGACAGCCGATAGGTCATTAGAAAAACTGCATTTCACGTATTTAATAACGTCGTCAATACACAACCCCATACAAGAAATCTATTAACGTCAAAACGAACGTTTTAGCAATCCATCAAGTTGAACCCTTGTAAATGAAAAACGTTTTTCGTCTTTAGGCGCGTGAACTTTGCAATTTTTCAACAAAAACTCTTTAAATTTCACGTATGGATTGATCGATGCGAACGTAACGATTTGAGGGGCTGAATGAGCTTGAACTTTTTCTACGAATGTCTTAGTTGGTTAAAATATGGTACCTCATGCGACTAATCACCCAATCAGAGTTCAGACGTTAATCCATCCTACACTATGGTCAATTTGTAATTAGCTATGTTCAATAACTCTACTAAAACCTTTCGTTATTTAAATTACGTTAAAAAAAAGTTGAACATTTTATCAGATACCTACCTACAGAGCAAGCCTGTAGTCTGCCTAGTGGAATATTAGGAATATAAGGAATAAGAGCAATTAAAAGGCACTCGTACATTGAAATTGATAATTCGAGTAAATTATAGTCCTTATCTACAAAATACCTTGCAAGGATTCTTGGATGGCAAGTTTAAGCATACTAAAAATCAAAGACTAAAGTCTCCAGTCCAACAAATCTTTGATAAAAATGCAATGACAACTATTTTAAGGCAGAAAATATTTATACTAAAGTAGAGCATTAAAATGCAGAACAGTATCTGCAAATACCAAATAGCTATATCAACGTACACAAAACCGAGAGTAATTTGTACCGAGATGGATTGCGCAATGCAATAGGAATTTTCAGTCTAGACTCGAACGCTTAATGGGTGCAAATCATTGCGAATTGCATTCCCCGTACTGTAGATGACACTCTTAATAAGTCCGCATTGAGGTGTCAGCAATTTTATGTTCGATTTCACTTAACTCTTCATTCGAGACCGATCCTGTTTCTAATTTGATTCGAGTCAATTCTTTTAAATTTTCGTTCGTGTTTTAACTTTATCAAATTGAGTGATTTCTTTTCTTCAGTTTAATAAGTGCTAATTATAGTTTTTAATCAGTTTTTATTGAGTTTAATATTAAGTATGTACCTATTAGTTTTTGATGCATGAAAAGTCAAAATATACCTAAAGCATGGATATCGTACTATACCAATGACAGTCGGAAGGAACGCCTAGTCCTACAAAAGTGTAGGTAAAAATTGCTTATTGCTTGACATTATACTATCCGAATTAAAGAATTCAGTTGCATTTGCCAGAATAAGAGATGACCTATCAATTAAATACATTAATTAGTAGATACAAAGTAAACAAAGCTATTTTTAAAATAAATCAGCAGTAGATAGGTAGTTGTTTACGCAACATGTGACTTGAAATTTTTGCCGTCAATCCTCATCATGTCTTCAATAATATTTTTGGCCGTCAGATTTTTATATTCGATAATATAAAGTGATTCCTGCGGACCGCCCAATCAATCGCTGCTTTTAATGGACTGTATTTAGAGAACTAATGGCGTTGGCATAGATTAGTTAATACAACAGACATGATAAAATTTTCACTAAAAATAATTAGTATTTACTATTTATTTATATTCAAAAGAATGAACTATAACAATTACCTTGATATTGAGGTAAATATTTTATTAATTAGTCTGTTTTTATAATTGAACACTATTAAAACAGACAGTACCTACCTATAGTTATCTTCATAAACGAATTGATGTTAAATATTGTGTCATTAAATGGGAGTGCTATTTGAATTATAGTATGATGATTTGCGACATTGATAAATCATACGCATTTTGAAGCGAAACTGCGTAGTTTTTTCGCATTTTTTCTGTGGAATCCGCTTTCCGAACCAGGGGGGTTATTCTGTAACTTAGTTAGCAACTGAAAATAGTTGCCAACGAATTAGTTCGATATATAATGTAATACATTGGTGCTTTACTGTGTGAAATTGTGAAAACACTTTATATTTCCCACAGTAAAGCATTAATGTATATCAAACTAATTCGTTGGCAACTATTTTCAGTTGCTAACTAAGTTACAGAATAACCCAGCAGGACAGAGTCAACTCATCAGTCAATAATTGTCATCGTAGAGTCAGTCATGATAAAGGCATAAACTAAAAACTATTTTACTCAAGTTTATCTTTGGTGGTTGCTACCGTTACCAAATTAAGCGTCGCGTAGGTATCAGATAAGCTTAAATTGAATCACCATCAATTTTGATTGAAGGCTACTCACTGAGTCGCCACTAACGCTGAGCGCTCACGGAGCGGTTTGGAATCGCGCCCGCCGCGGCTGCGGGAGAGAGGTTAGAGAGGTACAAATTAATTAGATACATAGCGTCGGCCATTTATAAATACAAGACTCTATGCGAGCTGAGCCAAAATGTACCTATTCAATGTTACTTACACTTCTTTCATTGGTAACAGTTTTTCTATTATACCAAGATTTTATCTGATACTAACATACACGGTAACTTGGAAAGGTTTTACAACTGTAATGACTACAATTATATAAATTGAAAATTTAAAAAACCCCCGACATTCGCCATTTTCTGGCAGCGGTCATCTTGGATTTGCATAGTGCTATTCTACTAGTCAAGCCCTTTCATTTGATACCCATATCGAGGGAGTTGTGATAGAATATGTAATCTGTCATTTTGTAGCGGCAGCCATCTTGTATCGATTTTCATCAAACATAGCTAACAACACTCTCGACTAATTCACCTTTCAAATAAAAAAAATCGCATTCAAATCGGTTCACCCGTTTGAGCGCTACAGGGGAACAGACACACACACACACACACACACACACACACACACACACACACAGACACGTCAAACTTATAACACCCCGTCGTTTTTGCGTCGGGGGTTAAAAAGGAATGCTATCATTTTATGTTTCTTGCGGAAAAAAGAACACTACTTTTTGACCTGTTTCAGTTTTTAGATTCAGTGTACAACCAAACCACGTATCAATATTTATATCGTATAGATTGATGACTTTTTTCCATATGTGTGTGTTCAGAGAGGATAAAGAAAACAGTTCCAAAGGTAAATAAAATAAAAACATATTTGTAACATAAATATGAAAATAATTAATTATCAAGGAAATACCCATCAAAGCAATTCAAATTCTTATTTGAATTCCCCATAAAAATTCTAAGTGGCAATCAGAAATAAAAGTTATTCTAATATACAGTTAAATTCAAAATCGGTTTATTTTTATGTCGTAAAAACCATTTTAGTGGTCTTCTGAATCATCCAACATTATACCAATCTGGATATGATTTGTATTTAAGAAAACGCAGCGAGAGACGCTGTAAATCATTGCACGTGACAGTTACGACTGCGGCAGCTGCATAAGCCGTCGAAAAATAGTACCCAAGTCACAATGACTCTGGAGTTTTTTAAATATTTATACTCCTGAGGAGGGTCTGATAATAAAGGTTGCGTCGTAAACTACAGCAAATCGTGAAATTCCCCTCACAATGGTGTTGTATAAAAATAATGTAGTAGCGCGCTCGGTTGTGAAATTGATGTGCATTTTTCCTTTGCCATTAATTTTTAATCCGTTCATAAGAACGAGCATTTCTAGCACGAAGAATGAGCTGACTTAAGAAAATTTTTGCGTTTATAAAGCTTGCGATTATTTAATTTATTTTAAATTTTAAAAGTCCATCTAAAGGTTCAATATGCAAATATTCTACTACCCTATTAGCTTGATCTATTGTAGTCAGCAGCTTCGCGAGGTGTTGCTTTGCGCAGCATCGCCTTGACTGTGGCAAACGCGAAAGCGAAATTTGTCTTGGATTCTTCGACCAAGGTATGCTCCTTGGCCAAGGAATCCAAGACAAATTTCGCATCGCGGTGCTACCAAAATAAGTGAGGGCCAAATATGGCAGTTATGTTATACAAGGTGCGGATGCATTGTCAAAATATAATACGGAACCCTAAAAAGTGAGGAATCTACGCGCCAAGTCTTCACTACTCGCCACTTACCAGAATTATTAAAGTGACCAACATAGCTTACCTTAGTAAACGCGTTGAAGAGATAGGTCACGTCTGTCGAAAGACTGACTGATACTAGAGTTAAAGGAAAAATGGATTGCATTGATTATATTTGAAAAACCGAAGACCAAAAGTGCTGACGCTATCTTAAAGATCAGTCCAACAGTGGATTTATAATGACTGATGATGAGGAGGATAAAAAGCTGTGATAGCCTAGTGGTTAGAACGACCGACTTCTAATCGGAGGTCGTGGGTTCGATCCCGGGGCACGCACCTCTAACTTTTCGGAGTTATGTGCGTTTTAAGTATTTAAATATCACTTGCTTTAACGGTGAAGGAAAACATCGTGAGGAAACCTGCACGCCTGAGAATTCTACATAACGTTCTCAAAGGTGTGTGAAGTCTGCCAATCCGCTTGGCCAGCGTGGTAGACTATGGCTAAAACCCTTCTCACTCATGAGAGGAGACCCGTGCTCTGTAGTGAGCCGGTAATGGGTTGATCATGACATGATGATGATGATGATGAGGAATTATTACAGCTCAGCACGTAAGAAGAGTCACATATAAAACAAAATAGAATCTTCTATTCGAAGAAAAGCATCATATACCAAAATAAAGATTGTAATCGATAGCCTCGGTAAATGAGAGTAAAATAGACAAATAGATAAACACACACCAGTCTGTAGCTGTGGGACACGAATGTAATTTGTTTTGTTTTCCCGAAACTCTCCATATACATCAATCGAACAAAGACTTACTGATTGAATCGTAACACAATACTTGAGGAAGTGGGGCTTGAACTGTTTCCCTAATAGGATTTTTATTTTGCCTTTATCTGGAAATACTGGGCCCTGTATTGTGAACGTATTATCTAACTTTAGATGAGGCAGAAATGAAATAGTGTTTGTACCTGGTATGTTTCTATATAGGAACAACTAATTGATTCAGCGGCCTTTTACTCGTAAATATAGCCGGAAATGTCACTCCTGAATTGGCTAATAGGAAAACGTATATAGAAAAGTATAGCTTAGTGCAGTGTAGTATTCGTGCAGCTATTCAGTAGCATCATAGGGTAAGTCGTCTTTTAGTCATAGATGCAAGAAATGCTTTCTGCCAAATTTTCAGGTCTTCCCGCTGTTCATGCGCAATTAATGTGTAGAATAAAAAATGATGTAGGTACCTATCCCTACGATGAAATAGCATACTTAAATGAATTAATGATCATTGATCATGAATTTATGGAAAATTTCTATGTAAATGAATTAATAAGGAATCTATGCTTTTGGCAAAACTATGTGATCTATGATTCCGAAACGATCACCTTGACGAAACTAATTAGGGAGATGTCGAAAGAAAATAAACATCGTCTTATACTAAGGATGCTTGAATCTATTTTGTATATCAAATAAAAAATATTAAAATCATCAAACCAATTTATTTCACAGGCTTATTTATTAAATAGCCAATTAACCTTTATCAAGCATTCACAAAAATTCTATTATATCACACTAATATTATAAAGGCGAAAGTTTGTGTGTGTGTATGTTTGTTACTCTTCAACGCCGCAACTGCTGAACCGATTTGGCTGAAATTTCGAATGGAGGTAGATTATGCCTAATTTTTATCCTAGAAAAACGCACAGTTCCCATGGGATTAAAAAAAAGATATCTATAGCTACAGCTGTAGATTTCGATTCCCGATTTCCCGATTTGCTCAAGATTTGTGAAAAACCAAAATTCACGCGGGCGAAGCCGCGGGCAGAAGCTAGTTAAGTAACAAGTTTAGCCATAAAATTCGAGTCGGTAAGAGGTAGGTACGAGTAGCAATTTGCTAAGAACAGCCCGCCCCTGTCTTGCAAGTTGAACGAATCGCTTAGCAAAAACATTAGCCACGGCTCAAAAGCTTTTCAAAGCAAATTGCACGTGAAATTCGACAGGCAATGCTCTCGCATATTGGTTATCCGCCTTGTTTAAAACTTAGATTATATTTGCGAATAAGGTTAACAAGACCGCGAATCTAAAGTTTTAATTTTATCCTCTTTTTTGTACCTGTTTGTTTATGTTAACTTGGTTTGCTGTGCAAATCGCGGTGTGAAGATATTTTAATAAAAGTAGAAGATGTTTTGATAGAAGTAAATATTTTTTTTCCCCTGGTATTAGATAAAAAGTTTTGCTGATAGTGGTTTGGAGTGATATTCTAAAATATATATATAAAAATCAGCCATGTAAAAGTAAGTTCATTCATCATCATTCACCTTTTAGTTACCTTTCACACTTGATATCTCCATAATTAACCCCAGTTACGAACTCCGCAATTACGCAGTTATTCAAAGCAAATGAGACACTACTAAGAGCTACTACTAAAGAGATTTCATCTTTCCGAAAATAAGTTATGTCAGATCGCACTGGGATCTTGGTCTATAACGTTAAATTGTTTCGTCTTTTTGCTGCTGCATCGGAAATCACTTTGTATGTAATTAGTAATACA
Organism: Melanargia galathea; assembly: GCA_920104075.1. NCBI lineage: Eukaryota > Metazoa > Arthropoda > Insecta > Lepidoptera > Nymphalidae > Melanargia > Melanargia galathea. The sequence goes on from OV049870.1 coordinate 8,101,170, forward strand.
GATATACCTTCTTCATGTGGATATCTTATTCCTACGCTATCCATAAGTAATAATATCGATAAATATTATTGGTGTACCATTGTGGTAGAGTCTTTTATTAAAGACGATTCCGGTAGGCGTACAACATAAATGTTTACTTTTATACGCAGCGTAAGTACTTTTATCGTTATTGACCTATGTCAAGTTGGTAACGTCCACCGAATATCATGTTCTTTTGTGTCCAGTGTGAATGTAAATAAATAGATTTTCACTGATATGATAAGTGGGTTAGCTAAATAAAACGGATGTGATAGAAAATCTTTATGATTTGATGATATTGACTTACCTTTTTATTGACTTTCTCTTGTTTGGGTTATGTCATATTTGTAAATAGCTTTTCCAAATTAAATTAAGTAAGTAGATAGAATATAGATACGTAAGATATTAAATATTAATAATTCTTGGATGGATTAAGGGATACTATACCTAGATATAGTTCACTCAAAGAAGAGTTAAAATTTATACTATGCTTTGTCCTTACAAAATGTCCTCTATTTTTTTGTTAGATTTGCTTTTGGGATTTCAACGAAGCATGCGTTGATAGATTTATTTAGGAAATTTTTATGCGTCATTTAAATTAAATCACATGGTTGACAAAAAACGAAAGAGACACGACGCTTTGTGCGTACACAGAAAACAAATTGAGACATCCTTAGAAATCACACGGCGGAAACGAATTTAATTTATCGACGTTTTATTCAACTGCAGACAGCTCCATTGCCGTGGACAATTAGGAGGAAACAAACTAAACTCTACTTTTATATGCAACTCTATTTCGAAGGATTAGAGTATATTTTTCTTTAATGCGTGCGTTAGACGTTGCTAAATCAGTACTGAAGTGACAGAACTTAATAGGAGTTTAACAAATAGCTAAACATTTTGTAATTCGAAGAATATCTCCAAATGGGTAGTTTGTTTAACAAAAGATGGGCCGCCTTCGTTTGTTCGAGCACTCGTTAGATGTCAACATCTGCTCTTTTTTTCTCTGACTTGTCCAGGCAAGTCGAAATAGATATTTGTCCAACTAGCCAGAAAATCAGGAGCTATTGTGTTTTTATGGAGAAGGTGGTAATAAGTTTGTTTGGAATACAATTGATTACGGCTGGATTGTGCACATTGCGTATTTTGACTAAGAATCTTCACGGTTATTAATTTGAATAAGCCACTTGAGAGTGCTGACAGCTGACACCTAAATGACTGCTCTATAAATGAAAAATCTATATCTATATCTATACATATAATAAAATCGTAGAATTGCCGTGTCTGTACATTGAAGATTTTTGCAAAATAATAACTGGGGGATGTTAGGGATAAGTAATAGAACGTAAAAAAGCTATTTTTGAAATTTTTGTCTGTTTGTCTGTATGTTTGTGCGCGTCACGTAAAAACTACTGAATGGATTGAAATGAAACTCAGCATGATTTAAGTTCATATTATGGAGTAACATATAGGATACCTTTTATCCCGAAATTCAGCACGGTTCCCTTGGGAGAGGGGATGAAAGGCAAAATGTGTACTTAGCTGTAATTCGTTAACGGGTGGTCCGATTTCATTCATTCTTTTTTTGTTAGAAAGTAGATACTTTAAAGACTACTGGCTAATCTCTGAAAGGCTGGACCGATTTTGATGGGACTTTCACTGGCGGATGTTTACATTTTGATGTACCTAAACATCCGCCAGTGAACTTTTTACAGTTTTTAGCAAGGTATAAGCTCAAAGGAGCTTAGAAAAAACAAAATGATTCCCACGGGATTATTAAAATCAATATCCACGCGAACGAAGTCGCGGGTATCCGCTCGTCTATACTAATATAAAGAAGCTTGTCCTGACTGACTAATCGTCAACGCACAGCCTATTTCACTGAAGCTAGAAACTTGAAATTTTCACAGTAGCTTCCTTTTGTTACTGAAGCGCACACTAAGAAAGGATTATTGGAAATTCCACACCTAAGGGGGTTAAATAGGGGATGAAACTTTGTATGAAAGTCTGTCATTTATCAAGTTATATCCATGAAAATTGGTATTTAAGTTTTCGGTTAAAAATAAAAAAAATACGTGTTTAAGGAATTTTAGAAAAAATACCCCCAAGTTAAAAGGTTAAATAGAGGACGGAAGTTTGTATGAGATTTGTGTGAATTGACGCGGGTGAAGTTGCGAGCATCAGCTAGTAAATTATTAATAACAGCTAGATATTAATAAGAGAAGAGTGGTGGATTACGTGAATTAAGTAACGGGTAATCGGTAACAACATTCAAGCAACAAACTTCGATTACATGTTTATGTTTCGTAGTGTAAGTACCTAGGTATCGTTATAAAAAATTATTGATAAAAGTAATAAGCAGGCCACAACATCTCTAATAAGATTATACCTCCATAATTTTTATAACAACTTTCGATTAATCGAATCAAAGCTTATAATATTATAATTTATTTGGTATAGATAGAGATTATAGTCGTTAATACGTAGTTAGTTAGAACGTTAATTTAGTGAAACATTTATTGTAGACTAAATTAAATACTGAATAATATAATGTATGTAGTACTATGTACATTATACGTAGAATATTAATCATGTGGTTCGTTAATCCGCATTTCATTTGATAGAATTACAAAATAATTAAATAAGTAGTGTTTTATAAATTAATTGAGTTTTCGGTTTATTTTATGCACATTAGTAAACCAACATTTGCTAAAAGTAAAACTTCGTAACGCTTATTTAGTGCGCAATGCTCATAATTATTTCCATTCCTATTTTGTTAATTATTAAGATTATTACAAGTTAATTTAAGTTAAGTAATAAAACATAGTTAACTTTGTCCATTATTATCCATCGACCATATTACATAATGGTAATTAAGAGCGATTTGCGCTTAGATTGTAACCAAACCGCAAACCATAACATGAAATAAACCTTAACTGGGACATAATAGCTATAAATACGGGACGTTGCAATATCTGTCCGTTTGTACGGAGTGCAGACCATTTGCATGCGAGGCAACGACGTAACGGCCTCCGTAGGAATTTAATAAAAATATCTCAGCTCGGCTGTGTTTATAAAACAAATCTACGATGTGAATACGGTCCTCGTGACTGCATATACGTCGCATATAATGTACGATTTGAGTATAAAAGTTATCAAAAATGCATCGAGAATATCTGTTTCTTTGTCTTTACTTGGCATAGTGGTCGCGGTCCGAATGGGTGTCTCTGCTGTGTTGTGGTACGTTTAACTATCTGTTTCCATTACTTTCTTTGACAGCTGCTTTCTTTGTGCTCTCATGTAGCGTCAATCGCAGTCTTCACTTTACTTGGTATTTCAATCTTCTGGGTGATCTGTTGCGTGAATGTAAGCCTGTACAGTGGAGGACATACGCGTCTTTTTAATCTATACTAATATAATAAAGCGGAAAAGTTTGTTTGTTTGAACGCGCTAATCTCAGGAACTACTGGATCGATTTCAAAAATTCTTTCACCGTTGGATTTATATACTAGCTATTATCATTATAAATACGCTGCTTGATGCTAAGTTCTTTGAAAATGGCATGGGCATGGATAGTGAAAACTCAGTAAACTCTCTTTAGCAACTTTACTACTATGCAAATTTTGGCTATGCTATAATAATCATTATCAACCCTTTATCGGTCCACAATATGACACGGGCCTCCTCTCAGAATGAGAAGAGTTTAGTTCACCAACCTGGCGAAGTGTTTCCTGGTGGATAGATAGATTTCACACACCTTTGACTCTACCACATGAAGACTATCGCAGAGATTATGGAGAACTCTCAGGCATGCAGGTTTTCTCATGCGATAATGAGTATATTAAAATAAAAATTCTTATCAGGTAAAACGCTTAGAATTCCTAGAAGAGACGTATCTCAACAAAGCATCCTCGAGAGAAAGGGATTCTGCAGTATAATTATGATTGCGTGATATTGCAGTTTCCAGACCTTTCATGTTTAATGGTGCGAATCTTCATGAGTTGGGTCATTTTATAAATTGGTTTAGCTATGGATTGAAGTCGCGGCCGAAAAATGACATCACAGGTAATTGAGCGAATTATCAATTTTTTATCATTTAATATTAAAAAAAGTAGATACAGTCAAAGATTTTATATAATAAAAATAGATTGACATAAGAAATTTTTATTAGATTTTCAGTTCAATACATGAAGAAAAGTCTAGAATTGCGTTTCACGTTTTATCTGATTAAAGCTGTACGTGATAAGTTTTCATAAATAGCTAAGTAATAAAGATTTCATCGTTAAATCGTATATGCGATAGTTTTCCTTAATTCTCCATTCCGTCAGCTGTAACTTTCCTTATTAGAACTTAACTTAGCCCATGCTAAGGATTTAAGATAAGTACCTATTGTGACAAAATCTTTGGGTAGGTATATTTTGTAAAAGAATCTACCGGTACGCCCTTTCAATTAAATATAGTTAAAGTAGTTTTCTTTGGTATTACTAGATTATTGAGAGAAAAAAGAAAGTTTGTGTTTTTACTCAAATCAATAACTATTAATTACGTATTCTTGTATCTAATATAATTATTGGTCACAAAGACCAAATGGTTGAAGACATTAATTATCCTTATAATCAATTTTAATATAGCCTGTACAGTGTACAGTGGAAGTATCAAGTATACATATAAGCAGTATTTAGTACGACATAAATAAAGCACCTAATACACTCTGGCGAGTCCGTCCGTGCCTGCATTAGCATACAACTTTATTAGTTCACCGCCTCGCGGACAGAAGCTGAGTGATGACGCCAAATGAGAGATATCTCTCAAATTAGCATTCATAAGCCAACACGGTCGACATAAATAATATCAGATGTTTCTCCTATTACAGATTGTAATGTTTACAGTTGTTATCAAGGCGACTGAAATCAATTTTGACCCGCTTTTGTATACTTATAACCTTCTTGAACTGCACCAAAATGCAGTTCAAGAAGGTTATAAGTATATAAACACTGGAGACTGCACCTACAACATTGTAGTGAAGACAAGGTCATTCACCTGGGCTACACAATTTATTTAATTAGGTGAAAACGAGACAAAGCAACTCCAAGACCTGTTCGAGGCCTTTCTTTGCTTCAACGTTTTGTCTGGAGCTCAGAATCCATAGGTTCTATGATTGTAAGTGCAGTTGTAAACGACGTCGATACCACTAAGATCCGTCAAAGTCACAAAAGGCGCATGTCAATGCTGAAAATGTGTGTTAAAGTTAAGTAAGCAACATCGGGCGCATCGGAGCATCGAAGAAATGCTGACGTGACCATGCCTACACGTATTTCCACGGCAGATTAGTAGGTACTAGTACTTTGTATATATATATAGTACGTAATAACGTACCATGATTGCATTGTTATTGCTACGTATCACAAGTATAAATAACAATTTAAAAAACTTCCGACATTCGCCATTTTGTGGCAGCGGCCATCTTGGGTTTGCAATAGTGCAATTCTACTAGTCCCTTTCATTTGATACCCATATTAAAGGAGTTGTGAAAAAATATGTAATCCGCCATTTTGTAGCGGCGGCCGTCTTGGATCGATTTTCATCAAACATAGCTAACAACACTCTCGACTAGTTCACCTTTCAAACAAAAAAATCGCAATCAAATCGTTTAAGCGCCACAGGGAACAGACAGACACACACACACAAACACACACACACAGACACGTCAAACTTATAACACCCCGTCGTTTTAGCGTTGGGAGTTAAAAAAGCCGGCCATATAGATGTTTTCAATGAATTGTTCTTAGCGATTGGTAATCTTGCTTACCTAGTAGGTAAGGATAATGGTTAGTATATTGTATCTATCTTTATCATCATGTTAACATTTTGAACAAAAATATTGGTCTCTACAAGCACTGCCTTCATTGTTATGAACTAGATTCGCCCATGGCATTTCGAATACGTAACAAGGGAGCGCTGTCTATTAAACTACTCTGTATTCGAGTCGACTAGTTGTCATGTAACTTTGAGAATATTGCTATAGTTCTTGGCCGCAAGCACGCCGAGAGAGGTGCTCTCTGTTTACTACCTACTCTGTGAGCCTGTGATACACCGGAGTTTCCTCATTAACCGTGTCATTATATTACGTTGCACTGAATAAAGTGGAAATGCGCATTGAGGGTCAGTTGCACATCAGACGGTATAAGTTACCATTGAAGTTAAAGACTACTAAAATAAAGTCAATTGGACGACCTCTGTAGCGCAGTCGTGAGCGCTGTAGTCTTATAAGTGGGAGTTCCCGGGTTCGATTCCCGGCAGGGGCAATTTGGGATTTTATAATTTCTAAATTGTCTCTGGTCTGGTCTGGTGGGAGGCTTTAGCCGTGGCGGGTTGCCAGCCTACCGGCAAAGCCGTGCCGTCAAGCGATTTAGCGTTCCGGTACGATGCCGTGTAGAAACCGTTCAGGGGTATGCATAGCTCTTCCAAGGTAGCCCGCTTCCATCTTAGACTGCATCATCACTTACCATCAGGTGAGATTGCAGTCAAGGGCTAACTTGTAGATCAATAAAAAAAAATCATATTGCCTAAGTCAGTTTGTCATTTGACCAACTTCTACCTCCTAAACTACTCTTTACCTACTACTACATTCGCATTTTAAATGATGATGTACATTTGTAAATCAATTTGCGTATAAACTGGCAATCTCTCGTATCTAGGCTAGATAAATAGCAAAAGGTCGTTTAACGCATAAATCGCTAACTGATATGCAACTTTAATGCAGTACGCAGCCGCGCGGTTGCCGCAGTTTTCAATTTAAAACATTTAATATTAAAAGCCATTTTATTTCACGCAGTTCGAGTGTATACAAAGTATGAAACTCGTACGCGTTGTCGCTTCGACTGGTTTATTTTTCAAAAGTGCAATTTTCAGTTGAACAGCAGCATGCGGCATGCAGCCCGCTTTGAAATTAACAAAGGCAAAGTCCGCAGTGCATTAAAAGTTTCATAGCAAACGTTTCTATTTATTTCCACGCAATTTCCGCGATCAGGAGTTTTATTAAAAAGACGTATTGAAAACTTTTATTGAAACCGGTATACGTGATTTACTTACTCTGTAGAAAACTTCGATGCACTATGCGATGGGATTTTATGATGTACCTACTTACACACTAGACGACTTCATCCAAGTGGATTAAGAGCGTTGACGCACGGACCCGCTTCGCAAGTTTAGGCATTTACCTGGGATTCTTTGTTTACGTGAATGAACGCGCCGCTCCAAATGCAGTGTAGTGTAACAAACCGTTTTGATCTTTTTACCATTTTCAAACGGGCTATTTATTTTTTCAATATTCTTAGGCACCTATACCTAAGTTTTTAGTTCGTAGATTTTTAATTTTATATAGCAGGTATAATTAATGTATAATGCTTGAAAAAGACCTTATAGAGTAGACCAGTTCATAAAAATTATAATTCGAGAATATAGTACAGCTTCTGATATTGATTTTTTTATTTACCTACTCTGTACTCGTGTAAGGGTAAGATAGTAAAGAAAAATGCAGATTCATTCAAAATCTTGTTAATTTACTTATTACATACCAGATTTTGCCCGCGGCTTCGCCCGTGTGAATTTCGGTTTTTTACAAATCCTGAGGGAATCGTGGATTTATCTTTTTACATATTTACAAAATAAAATTATTACTAAAGTAATTCAAAACAGGTAATAAATACATTTTCTGTATGTAGATTGTAGGTATACTTAATTTGAACATTAAATATACCGCTAATACAAAAATGCAATTAGAAATCATTCATTGTAATGACGCAATGTACCTTAAAATATTAGAATTAATAAAATCTATGTATATAAAACAAAGTTGTGTTAGTTCGAACACTTATAACTCGAGAACGGCTGGAGCGATTTTCATGGTTTTTGATTTGTCTCCGTTCAGAGTAGCATAATAACTATTAAAAACATTGGAAAATTGACGAAAAAATAAAATAAGAGGAAAAACATTTTCCCATACATAATGTTCAAGGGATTCGTAACTGTCAAACAACCCATCGCGTCGATACGGTAAACTCTCTCACCCGTACCTATATAATTCTTTGGTACGTATGTTAGTCACCTAACTCCTCCTAAACGGCTGGACTGATTTGTATAATATTTTGTGTGTATATTTCAATGGGTTCCTGGATGGTTTGAAAACCGTTGTTACCGGACGATAGTTTTTGTATACGATAGCTATTTTCTAGTTCATTTTCCACATAATATTATGTACTATATGTTGGCCGCGAGTTCGTCAGCGTGGATTTAGGTTTTTAAAAATCCTGTGGGAACTATGTCAATTTTCGAGACGCAAGCTACCCCTACCTACCAAATTTTGTATAACGAATTTGTTAAATGAACGGACCTTTAAGAATTCTTCTCACGGAATTCTTTCTCTTCTTTTCTTTAATTTTTCGAGATAATAAGTATAAATTGAAAATTTAAAAAACCCCCGACATTCGCCATTTTGTGGCGGCGGCCATGTTGGATTTACATAGTGCTATTCTGCTAGTCAAGACCTTTCATTTGATACCCATATTAAGGGAATTGTGAAAAATATGTAATCCGCCATTTTGTAGCGGCGGCCATCTTGGATCGATTTTCATCAAACATAGCTAACAACACTCTCGACTAATCCACCTTTCAAACAAAAAAAACCGCATTCAAATCGGTTTACCCGTTTGAGCGCTAAAGGGGAACAGACAGACACACACACACACACAGAGACACGTGAAACTTATAACACCCCGTCGTTTTTGCGTCGGGGATTAAAAAGTATCCTATATCCGTCCCCAGGATGTAAGCTAACTCTGTACCTAATTACATAAAAATCGGCAGACAGACAGACACACTTTCGCAATTATAATTTTATATAGTATGGATTACTGATTTACAACTATAATCCTCAACTATAACTATAATATAATATATTACAATTATTAAAAATACGTAAAAAGTTTTCATCTATCTGTAAGAAAAAATAGCAAGCATTAAAAATATCTAGTATTGAATAGTGACAGTCGCACTACAATTTTACGTATATTCCATGTAATCCAATAAGAATTGCCGAGACAAAAAGCGTTACGTCCGTTCGCGGAGAGGCCTCGGCTCATACTAGTATCCTAGTTCAATTTCCTACTGCCTGTTTCTGAGTTTTGGTGTCAGTTTCAAAGTTATTTTTTGGAAACAAATAGTAGTTAATTTTAGTTTTTTTTTTTTTACTTATATTATTGCAAATATGGTTAACTTTTATATGTACTTAATTTTACTTATAAATGGCGAAAAATAATCTACTAAAATGACGGTTTTATATGTCTATAATTTACTGAAATTATAATTCCTTTGCATGGATTTTTATGATGTAAAAAATGCCAAATTAAAAAATGTTTTCTTCCATGTCTTTAGTTCAGGACATTTCCTTTCATAAATATATCTTTGTATGTGAATTGAACAAGTAACTTTTGACGTAGTGAACGTCAAAGATTCCACGAATCCCAAAATTCATAAATAGGCTTTTGGTATTTTGGCAATAAGACAAAAACTATCAATAAATTGCAAAATGTTGTCTTCCAATTCCCTAGAACACAAAATTTTCTACAATGTAGTATAAATAAGTTTTTAAGTAAATGCATAGATTAACAACATATGAAGGGTCGAAATAGCTTAAAAATGAGCAAAAATGGCGCAGAACGCATCAACGCTCTTAAGGTTTATTTTTAACCCCCGACGCAAAAGCGACGGGGTGTTATAAGTTTGACGATGTGTGTGTGTGTGTGTGTGTGTGTGTGTGTGTGTTTGTCTGTCTGTCTGTTCCCCCGTAGCGCTCCAACGGGTTTAAATGCGGTTTTTTTGTTTGAAAGTTGAATTTGTCGGGAGTGTTGTTATATAAGTTTGATGAAAATCTATCCAATATGGCTGCCACCACAAAATGGCGGATAAATATTTTTTTCACAACCCCCTCAATATAGATGAAAGGGCTCCTTGACTAGTAGAATAGCGCTATGCAAAGTCAAGATGGCCACCACCACAAAATGGCAAATGTCGGGGGTTTTTTTAATTTTTAGTTTATACTTGTTAAATCTCGGGATAAAAAATAGAATATGTCCACCTCTGGGATACATCTCAATGGCAGTCAAGATCGATTAAGCGATTAGGCAGCATTGTAACTAATATCAATACTCCTAGTTTTTTTTTGTTTCACGAAGGAATCCTAAATATTTAGAAGGTTAAATTTGAAGGATAGCTTGTGATGCGTAATTTCTGGAGAAGAACTTACCTAATATGTTTATTATCTGCATATCATTGCAAAATGTAAAACAGAATTAGGACCATTATCTCTCTAACTTCACGTTGCCGCCTATAAAATACTAGCGGTCCGCCCCGGCTTCGCCCGTGATACATATATAGCCTATAGCACTCTAGGATCACTTACCTACACATCCAACGGTGAAAGAATTTTTGAAATCGGTCCAGTAGTTCCTGAGATTAGCGCGTTCAAACAAACAAACTCATCCGCTTTATTATATTAAGTATAGATTATGTTAATAAAAATCGCCTGGAGAATTTCGTTAAGGATTCCACGACCAAAAACGCAACCATATTTAAAATCTCATGCCTGTTTTAACCCTGCACATACTCGTATTTATACGGAATCACGACAACGTGTTACCGGAGTCGTGAAGCCTTTTATGACGAGTCTATTCCGTGACCAAGCGGCCGTGTTGAACAAAAATGATCCTTATTGTGGAAGCACGAAAGGTGATGAAAATACAGCAAAATGTAGGGTAAAGGTCTCAGCGTCCCGCTGGGATCGATGTAAGCGGTTATCTCGGCATCAGTATGGTTAGTCTAAGATTTTACACATAAAAATAGTTTTGCGACTCGTTTGCTCACTCGTTTTAAGAAACTGAACCCAAACACTCTTATTTTAAAGTCGTAATTCCATAGCTCGAATATGTATTTTACAACATTTCTGCTTGGGGCGCTCGCTGTGTTCGAATGATGAATGTGTTGGCGAACTCAAACCTTAATGCAAGCCATTTTAGGTCCATTTTACTCTGAAATCGTTCAATAGTATACTACAAAGTTTTGGAGTGCTCCAAACTTAGACTAAGCACTCAGATTAAGAGCTAGAAGGTCAAGTTTGGCACGCGAGCGAATACCTACATCAGGTAAAGAAGTTGCCTCAATACGGCCATTTGCATCCAGCCTTTGTATGGAAAGTGGAACAACTTAATGTCAGCTGTTGTGTTTGACTTATTACGAAGTTTTAGATATTTTGTGTCGACTAGTCTTAAATTAGTTGGTCTAAATTTTATTTATTGATAAAATATATACGTTGACTATATACGTTGATAAATATATACATAAACGTTGAGTATGATATAATGAAACACAAGATGTAACAAGGAACTATATAACCATAATAAATCGTGTATCCGCGGAGTTACCGCGGAATAGCACCGCTGTACCCCAAATAATGGGCGCTCACTATACCTCGCGAGCTCTTGCAATTACACTCACTAGTGCAACACGCAGGGGGAGATGATGACGATAGAGACAGAGGCTCAGGACCTGATACCAGATCCAGACAACGGGGCCTTAGGCCAAATTAGGCGGCTTAAAGAATATTGCCGGGAAAGCGTTAACTTTCACGCATCACACCTTAGCAATAAGGCCACACCTCAAAACCCATACGTCCGTCTGTCAAGTCCGTGGCCAAGACTACAAGGAGAAGTTTTCGTTGCTGGAATTATATCGCATACACAGTAAATAACGATGGCAAGCGCTGCGTCTACTCGCGCTGAACACCATCATACAGTTCTTTCCATGACAACTTCTTCTAGGAGCCGCTGCATTGAACACGTTTCCTTCACGCGTTTAATATATCAAAACCATTCATTGCTACCCTATAAATATCTCTAAATCAGTACATCAAAGGAAGCAATACATTAGTAAAATCCACCAGATATCATCGAATACAAAAAGGCGATTTCCTTCGTCAGCAAGCACTCATTGGTTTTGATTCCGTAGCCGGGGCTTCAGGGTTTCAGCGCAAACACAACAAAGAGACGTCCCAAAGTTGATTTTCAAAGGTTTGCTTACAAACAAGTCGACGTGTACGAGTTATAACTGACATGAACGTTATAGATAAGACATTTCTCCATTGCTTAGTGCTCCAGAAAGATAGGGACACAATTTATATGAAATTGTTCGTAGGAATTTCATACGAATATAGGATTATTATTAGTCACGACCTCAGATATTTTATTCAGAAATTATACAACTATACCTACCTATATATACATATATACCTAGAACTATAAGGTATATATGTGCAGTTTATTTATAAAATTCAAAATCTTAAAATTGTTTAAATTCATTACTTACTCAAGTTCGATCTTGTCAAAGTTTCAGAAGTTATATTATGGATTTTATCGCTATTTATGTAGCAAACTATAATAATTAATAGTTAACATCTAGTTATAGAGTAAGTAAATGGAATAGAGAACGATTAATTGTTAATTATTTTCTTATGTTAATTTCGTAAGTATTAGAGTCCGAACTAATTCGAGACACATCCATACCAACCATTTTGCTCGCGAGGCACGCCGTGCGATACCGCGCACTTGGTGTGGAACTGTCGAAACAGATAGCTGGGGTAAGGTACCCATTACTGGTGGAATTTTAACAGGGTCTAAAGCGCAGCAGCCAAAAGCCGCGCTTAGTACTTATTGCAGTCTCAATAAATTAATAAAGAAAGAAAGAAACAAAAATCACATTTATTCAATAACGGTGTCACAAACAAACAAAATATATATGTACAAACGTAACATTATATTTTGTCTGTGACACCAAGCAGAATAGAATGTATAATAGGTACAACTCAGGATAATGTTGTATAACTACTTGCTCTATGATACTTCAACTAAACAGCAATAACCTTTATTTCTGCTTACGATAATGAAGTGGTCGCCTACTATGCAAAGCGTATGAAAATGCTCTAAATAGAGTTGTAAGTGAGAATGGCAACAGCACCAATACTGGTAGCCGGTATAGCGGTACAGAATAGCCGGCCTTATTCAGTTAGACGGTACATGGCATTCGTGACTTACATTCTGTATAAAACAATTCTCGGACAAAGGCCACGAACCACCAACAAAGGAACAATGCGGTACGGGAGATGCCTTTGCTTCATATCGATTGTAGGCAGGCTGGACACGATAGATTCGATTTGCCGTGTAGGCACATTTCTTTGCACAATTATGACAGAAAATATGGAACATCTAAAGATAAAAATACGTATAAAGCTAAATTTAAAAACGCTTATAAAGTACCTATAAAGCTAAGAAGTCGTCTTACGTACACACAAACTTGAAAAACTTTCTTCAAGAGATAAGCTTAACAAGACTTAATGCTAAAGAAAATTTCCAAGTACCTACCTAACGCGCTAAAGTAATAAAATTACACAAATTTGTTTTATAAAGCTTTTAGAATTATTAGATTATATTATGTATAGTAATTATGTTTTTGTTTTAATGTTTATGTAGTAATTTGTCTAAATTTTTTCCGATGAATACTGCAGACGCATTTGCTTAGAAAATACTTACCTAGAAAGTACTCAAATTATATCTATGAGGCAGGAAACGGACGCCGGAAGAGCCTTATATTAGAAATGTTTATCGAAAACCTTTTGTGAGAGTAGATTGGATGGATCAACCATATAAAGATACTAACGCTCACGTCTCCTAATATAAGGATGTGATTTTTATATATAAGATACTGTTTTCTAACAAAATGAATACTAAAGCCGATTTTAACCTTATTAGTTTCTTCTCTACAAAATAAATATGTAAATTTCAGGGAGGATGATCCTTTTTTTTTTTTTTTTTTTTTTCGTGGTGGAAACCTTTTATAGGTACCCCCGTTCTTAACTTAATTAATAGCTTTATAAACTAGGTTACTGTAGATTGATAGCTTTGTAATTATTGCTTACTTAACCGATTACTTGGTATCATCAATTCTTATTACAGTTTATTCAGCAATGGCCTCTAGGTTATAGTGTACCTATGGACCTTAATGTGGCCGTAAGCGTATTATTCATGTAATAATCACACTTCAAACTATAATATTATAAAGGCGAAAGTTTGTGTGTGTGTGTGTATGTTTGTTACTCTTTAACGCCACGTCTACTGAACCGATTTAGCTGAAAGTTTGAATGGAGATAGATTATGCCCTGACTTAATACATAGGCACACATACTTTTTATCCTGGAAAAATCCACAGTTCTCACGAGATTTTGAAAAAACTGAAATCTATAGCTACAGCTATAAGTAGATTACTGTAGCAAACTTTCTTGAAAGTAGGTATATATAAAGGTTGGAAAAGGGAGCGGGAGCGGGAACCGGAAATCCACGATTCCCTCGGGATTTGTGAAAAACCTAAATTCACGCGGATGAAGCCGCGAGCAGAAGCTTCAAGCTAGTAAACTAATATGCTTGTAAGTATTTGTTGTTTAGATGCACAAGTTTCAGTCATAACTGAAATTATACAAAAGCCTCTTTTGAATTAAATAGCTCTCGAAACAAAATTTCTTTGCATAAAAAATGGCGACTTTGAAAACTGAACTATTCATAATATTATGATCTCGAAATAGATTTTTATTTTCTAGTTATTTTGTGCTCTATTCAAGTGATTCTTATATTATAAGCATCCCTTTAATTTTTTTCAAACACAATGACAAACACAATTCTATACACAATTTAGCAGAAAGGAAAATGAGAATTCTCTCTAAAATGAGAATTTCCCGAATTGATGATATCTCAAAATAGCTTGCGTACTGTTGTCATCAATTTTAAAGCTTCTTGGCTATAAATTTACATACTATTATTTGTGAATTTCATGTAATTATGTACCATATTTCAGGCTTTTACCTATTATTCATTCTGTGCTACTATATATTTTGTTCAGAAGCTCTGTCCCAATTTCGAGTGCATTGTTGTCAATACTGCTCTAAATATGCGGTCAATGTGTCAATATGGGGACATTATGGCGAGCAATCAGTCCTTCTATCCAATACCCAACAGGCCTTACAACAATGGTGACGAATCTATTTTGCGTTGTACAAAAGCCCGTTCACAGGCCACCCGCAAATAATACAATACCATGTGGATTCGTATTGTCTGATAACTTCATTGCCGTACACGTAGATAGGTTGACGTATGGTGCGTTATTGCATCTTGGAACTTCCCTATTTAGTTCCTCGGTTTTTCTAGTCAGCAGTATCGGGCGTTATCCGTTCCTGAGTTGACCCAACAAATGTTCGATGCTAAAAACATGATGGCCGCCTGTGATCTATGCCACGGGCGTTACCATTCTGTGGCTGCAGTCTTCCGCGGGCGGACGTCCATGAAGGAAGTGGACGAACAAATGCTGAATATCCAGAACAAGAACAGCAGTTATTTTAAATAACGTCAAGACAGACATGTGCGACATTCTGCCGCGTGGTTTAAAGATGTCTGCTACCTTCATAGGGAACACTACTACCATTCAACCAAAGACATTCCGCCGACCAACAAGTGATAGCCTACTTACATTTTGTACCAAACTATGACCATAGGCCACGGCTGGGCAACGCCGACAATTAATGTACACTAGGTCCATCGGCCACGAGTGTAACCGAGGAGTAGCGTCTTTTTTGATAACATCTAAAATTCAGCTTTATTTACTTTGCTATATGGTTTGAATTGGTATTGTACCGATAGACGTTGGGGCACAGAGTACCTACGCTTCTAGTAAGCGGCCCGCTGTAGGTACACTCACACATATGCGCTTGTTTGTCACCAACTGTACCGGTTAGTGGAACGAGCGCGCGTCCGTGAACCGTTGGTGAGTGTGTTTGTGTGAGTATACCTACAGCGGGCCGCTTGTGGAAGCTTCCCCTCTGTAGATTTACTACTCGTGTGGTTGGGGTCCCAAGCTGCTGGAATATCGATACCATTACGCAGCGAAAATTTAGGATAAGTAATTTAATTTTTTTTGGAAGTATGTAGCTCCACTCAGTGGATGGAGTAGCTCGAGAAAATCACTAACAGATCGCAGATGGCAGAGGCAGATAATAAGATCTTGTTCTGTAGCGATCTTTGCAAGAAATATCTAGAGATATTACGAGATATCTATGTCCAGTTGCGGACGTCTATTTATTGAGTTGACGGCGACGTTGCGACGAAAGCTATTTCGTTGTATGGCGGTATGTAAAATAGGCCTTGCGGATGACGTAAACTAGACCAGTGGCCGAACTGGGATATCCATTACAATGCAAATTGTCGAGGCACCGCAACGAACTTACCTGGCTCCTAACTTTTTGTCCTCTCCAAATTGGACGGCGACCGAGTTGGGGCGGATGTGTTGTGACAACTGTGCCGTTCGGACAAATTTAATTATAGATACTTAATGTGTAAATTGCTATTTACTCACGAGGGAATGGATAGATGGAATGGAGGGTATATTTGGCGTTTGTGGGAAAATATTGTTTGAATATAATGTGTTCATTACGACTTTTTACAAAAACTACTGGAATCTCTTTGGTGAGATTTTTAAAATCGTATAGTTATGACCTGAGTGCTAGTGTATTAGGTAAAAAATCGATAAGAGAATAGCAGTTTGTTTCCATTGTTAACTAAATGCTACGAACTTGAAAAGATGAAGTTAAGGAAAATAATGTCTTTTTAATATGTATGATAGTTGTTCTAATATAAAATTAACTGTATGTAGTCTGTTTAACTAATTTGCATGGTTTTGCTAAACTGTTATGATAAGCTATGTATGAAAAGTAAACTTGAGACAAAAGATAGACGGCCATTTAAAAATTATTATCTCATAAAATTGCAATCAGCGACAAACAATCTTTTGTAAGTACCTGTACAAATATTAACTCCTGTGAGCCTACTCTACATCAAGCATTCTCATAGATTAAGATTAAGATAGAAATAGACAATAGAGAATAGCGATTGACATTTTATTAGAGTTATGTTATCTAGATGCTCTTTCGTGTATTGTAACACACATAAAATGTAACTGAAGGTCGCAATAACCTTACTGGTTTCAATAATTAGGACAGTGGATGAACTTATAGGTCCGTTGGAATTTAGAATTGGAATTCCATTTCCAAATTTTTGTCCTTCCTCGATCCCGAATTGGACTATGACTGGGTTTGGTCGGATGCAACCTGTCAACTTGTCTCGTTCGCTGGGCAGCCTAAATATAGCGCAACTAAATTGCTATTCTAATTGTGGTGTTACTGGATTCCGGCGACCGGCTATTTAGGGCAGCATTACGGCTGTGTAATCAGGTACTTTTAGAGGCGCAATATAACTAGGACATCTTATTTTATTACTGAAAATAGTTCGGATTTCAACTGAATATCTGGGCGTTATAGGGCTTCTATTCTAATTGGTAGATAACACCAGCTGTATAACTGTATAATACTTTATTCTATACGAAAACATTTCTAATGAACTGTTGCAACTAGAATATTCCATTTTTTGTATCTTAAATACTTACTTATAAAATCTGCCTACTTAGTATGTATCTGTACATAAATATCTACTTACATAAATATCGCTGTCTTTGTAAAATAAAGTATTTTTATGCTCTAAAACTAGGGTATTGCGAGATACGGAGGCATTCATTAAAATGCAAATTTTCCGCCGCCACAAAGAACGAGTCGTCTGAACTTTTTGACCAATTTAAACCCAACATTGTTCTGCGATCGAATTTGGTCGGATGCAACGTATCAACTTGTCTCCAAAGCTACAATATAGTATACAAGTATAAATTAGAAATTTAAAAACCCCCGACATACGCCATTTTGTGGCAGCGGCCATCTTGGATTTGCAATAGTGCTATTCTACTAGTCAAGCCCTTTCATTTGATACCCATATTAAGGTAGTTGTAAAAAAATGTGTAATCCGCCATTTTGTAGCGGCGGCCATCTTGGACCGATTTTCTTCAAACATAGCTAACAACACTCTCGACTAAACCACCTTTCAAACAAAAAAACCGCATTCAAATCGGTCCACCCGTTTGAGCGCCACAGGGGAACAGACAGACACACACACACACACACACACACACACACACACACACACACACACACACACACACACACACACACACACACACACAGACACGTCAAACTTATAACACCCCGTCGTTTTTGCGTCGGGGGTTAAAAACTAGAACGCAGTTTAAGTTATATTTGTTATATTGATTAATACAGAATATTAGGGCTTTGTACTGTAGGTATTGTATTGTATATTTTTGCTTCGGTTTAGGTTTATTAAAATGCTTACTTTGTATGCTGTTGTTTGTATGTTACATTGCTCTTTATAATACGATAATTTGTTTAACTACACTTTAATTTGTCTAGGATGATCGAGTATTACAACCTATATCTGAGCATAGTGGTTATATTAGTGGTATTTTAAGTACAATTTTTTTATCAATTTACCTAAAGTAGGGAATACAATCTTTCAAATGCTTATCTTTACTAACTAGTAGTAATAATAGTTATGTTATTATTTTATATTTGATGACAATACTAATGTGCCTTTCTAAAGATTTTTTTAGTTTTTCAGTAAAAATTTTAAGTTGTAATTTTTTAACAGCGTTTAACTTCATTTTGGCTGATATCTGTAAAATTTTACTTGGAAGTAAAATGTTGTTACCTACTAGATAAGTATTATAATAAAGACCAAGTTAGACAATTTCTTCAATGAACAAACAATAGTACGAGAGTAATCTAAGTAAATGTAAACATCGTAACGCTAAAGATATTTTCGCGGATAGCTACCGAGGGAATAATATTACAAAAGCAAAAGAGAAGAATTAAGTTCCTTTAGAATTTCTCATCCCAGTTATACTTACCTATTTAAGAAGTTTATTATATTCTTTTATTTGTAGCCTGGGAATAATTTTAGTAAACAGAAAATGTTAAGAACGTATTATTTGGAATATTATTTTACAGAATATTACTGCGTTTGAACACTGGTGCTGTTAAATAATAAGCAAATTGGAATTTCTGATGGTGAAATAATATTATGCGCCAGTTTTTGCGAACACAAATAAAAGTACGCTACCGCTGGAAAATGTATGTGTATTTTAATTACAAAACTCTTCTCGAATTGGATAAAGCCGATACTTGAATATCCGTAGAAAAATGCACGCTGCATTTCCAGTACGATCTGCGCTGACCAGAAATATATATATGTTACAGCCAAAGTAATAAATAAGGATATTATGTATACTATCCAGCCATTATAAATATTATCAACTCAATTTGGATAAAGTAATAATTGACACAGAATTATTAAAATTAACTAGCTATTATAAATAATATTCAGCTATTTTATATAATATCTTGGAAGACTTGGATAAAGTAACAAAACAAGGACTTATGTTTAACTGATCACCAGATATTACAAAATATAACGTCAAATAAACAGTTTATACCACCCAAAAACATAGTTACTTCTGCAACAGCTTCGGCACTGGGGGAATTGCAGCCCCATCGCCCAGGTTGCGTAGCAAAGCCCAGGCACCCACGCTCACCACCGCAGCTTCGGCTTGCTGGTCGCCTTCGGCGACCTGCCTCATCCGCTACGGCTCGCGCGGGTGCCTGCGATTTTCTACGGCGGGCGGGGGCGCGTATTTACATAATATACATAGCCAGAATGCACCCATAGGATTCTGCTTATGTAAACATTGTAATGCAGTTTTCAAATTTTGTACTACAAAGTATACACGAATTTTGCGTACTACTAGTATATATGTATTTTGTAACGGACGCGCGCGTGCATCGTTCCAATATATACAAGGCCAAAACGCAACCATAGGATTTTTTTTTTCAAAATAAATTAGGTAACTATTTGAACTTAACCGACTTATTGCTTTGGGTTGGGGTGCTCAGATTTCGTTTTGGAGCACATTCTAGGATCCAATAGAACCTAAGTGCCCGGCCTACGGCCGGGCACCTCAATATTTATGTTCTAACCTAACCTAACCTAGCTTCTGTAAGTGGCACGCATCCACTAGTTCATTAATAATACTATTTTCGTGAGGTAGGTACTTATCTTCTGAGGTGTCTCCGGAGAAATTACAACAGCTATGCATATAATGTTTCTATCATCAGCTTTGGCACGGTCTACATCAGGAATTTTAGGTTAGGTTAGGTTAGGTTAGGATAGGGTAGTTTAGATTACGAGATCGTGATGATCACACCACACCACAAAGGAATGAGATGCGGGAGGGGAAGCAAGGCGGGCCGTATTTATCATTTTGACCAACGTTCATCTGCTATTTTTTTTGTATGGTGGCCTTATTTTTTTACCGGTTCACCCAATTGCCCAAGGTTTTGAATATTTTTTGTTTGGAGACGATACTTCTCCGACTGATAGTTTTTGAGATCCCCTAGGGCACTCTAGTCAGTTTTCCACGTCCAGCTCTCTCTATAATTTTGGTGACCTAGAATTTTTGAATTTTATACACATGGAAAGTATGGTGAAAAAGTTCCATACAAAATTGTTCAGGAGAGGTGATCAGTCCGTAACTTCAAGTAGCTTTATATATATAATATATATATATATATATAATATATATATAGATATATATATATATATATATATATATATATATATATATATATATATATATATATATATATATATATATATATATATATATATATTATCTTTTATATACTCTTACCTTACCCGAGCAAAAGAAAAAGTCTTTTTATAAGCTGATCTAATTCTGGAAACATTTCGTTTGATTTTCGACAGAACCAAAATGAGAATTTTTATTAATACTTATTGGCAATGCTCTCAGCAAAGCTCTCAGTAAAATTAATTTCATTAACAAATTGATCATTATGCTAGGTCTCCGCAAGCGTAGGTACTTGATCAACATTTTAAGTTCATACAAGTAAAGTCGAAAGTGCCCAAACAATGTGTGACGACACAGCGTCAAACTTAAGTTACACACTCACACGTTTATAAAAGCAGCAGCAGCATTTAGCAGAAAAGGACTGCTTTGCCACGGTAAGTAGGTACTCACTAATTAGAAAAAGTGACGAGAAGTTGAACTAAAGTGGAAATATAATTTTTAATAATAACTATTTTTAACACCCCGACGCATTTTTGCGTGGGGGGTGTTATAAGTTGTTTGAAAGGTGATTTAGTCGAGAGTGTTGTTAGCTCTGTTTGATGAAAATCGGTCCAAGATGGCCGCCGCTACAAAATGGCGGATTACATATTTTTTTCACAACTCCCTTAATATGGATATCAAATGAAAGGGCTTGACTAGTAGAATAGCACTATTGCAAATCCAAGATGGCCGCCGCCACAAAGTGACGAATGTCGGGGTTTTTTTTTAATTTATACTTGTTTATATGTTCATCGTGACTGTGAACCCTGAGCGCTGTGTGTAACTAAATGCTTGGTCTCCAAGTGCGTATGCTCAACTTGTCATGCTTTGTGTAATGTCGTCGAGCATATTGTATCCATATCTGGACCCAGCTTTATGAGAGCTTTATCGACCCAATCACAAAGGTAGTGGCTGAATTTATTTGTCGTGTTACGTGCAGGCTTGCATCAATATTGACTAAACTCTTAATAAGTACTAATGGATGGCACGGTCAGTACACAGACTCGGGGTCACATATTAAGTTAAAATTGCTGCGAGACAGAACAGTGGAATTCATAATAGGGTTTCGTACATTTTTTATTTTTAAATTTGTCATTAAACCACCACCACTACAGCCTTCTTACGTTCCAGTGCTTGGCACAGGCCTTTCCTCTAATAAGAGAGAGGGATTCAGAGCTTAGACCCGCCACGCTGCTCCACTGTGGGTTGGCGGGCTTTAACGACTATTCACATGATAGTGATAATAACCGGGACCAACTGCTTAACGATTCTCTCCGAGGGTATTCGGTTTATCTGCCAAGAAATTATCAATGCCAGCCCGGAGTTGGTAGCTGGCAGTGTTTCACCCCGTGCCTTGAAGAGCACTTTAAGCGGTCTACTACAATCTTTTAACGTGCCACTGCTGGGCACAGGCCGCCTCTCTCATCTCTCTCTTTAAGCGGTCGATCCTTGTTATTATCACTATCTATATCAGTGACAATAGTCATTAAAAGTCTGTCGATCCGCTTTGGGGCAGCGTGGTGGGTCTAAATCTCTCATTATAAGAGAGAAGAAAAAAGCTGTGATAGCCTAGTGGTTAGGACAACCGACTTCTAACCGGAGGTCGTGGGTTCGATCCCGGGCACGCACCTCTAACTTTTCGGAGTTATGTGCGTTTTAAGTATTTAAATATCACTTGCTTTAACGGTGAAGGAAAACATCGTGAGGAAACCTGCATGCCTGAGAGTTCTCCATAACGTTCTCAAAGGTGTGTGAAGTCTGCCAATCCGCTTGGCCAGCGTGGTAGACTATGGCCAAAACCCTTCTCACTCTGAGAGGAGACCCGTGCTCTGTAGTGAGCCGGTAATGGGTTGATCATGATGATGATGAAGAGAGAAGGCCCATCGGTGGGACGTTGAAAGGCTGCAGTGGTGGTTACGTAACTCTAATAAAAAGCGGGAAAAATATTCGTCCTGATTAATCGATGGACGTGAAGGGGACACGAGAAACATTTTTATGCGTCGTTAGGTGGATGTGTGCTCGTGAAGCCACTATTGTGTTGCTGGAGTGGAAATTATTTTAAATAACCCCACAATCGTATTAGCGTCAATTTTTATTGGACGCAATTTGTCATTACGGGTTTAGTAAATGGAAACGTTAAGTAATTTAGACGTTTTGTCGACAAGTTTAAGCCGCCATAACTTTAAATAAGGCTTTTCTTATTATGACATACTCCTAGTTAAAACTTTAATAGAGTTTTCAATAAAGAGACATCCAACTTACTTTTATTGCACTTACTTCGCGGAGCTACAAGATACCGTTTAAATTAAATTAAATCAAATCAAATAAACTTTATTTAAAATTGGTATACTACCTATACACTTTTTGAACGTCAATTTAAGAATATAGAGTTAATGGTGATAATTATTTACGAAAACTTAAAAAAAAAACTACGAGGGTTCCAAACGCGCCCTGGTAAAGTTAATGTGTATAATATACATATGTGTGCTATAAATACGTTATTTTGGATAGAATTTACTAATATTTATTCTTAGAGCTTAAAGTAGATTGAATTATACTATGTACAATTGTACATTGTACAAAGAAATAAACTTTAATAGCATACCTTCTGATATTAAAGTAATTAAACTTAGTATGATAGTTTTAAATTTTATTAGATTCATGACGTAATGGTTATAAGAAGAATATACTCGTAAGTCATAAATTTTATTGACTATTTAAAAGCATTTTACGGTTCTAAAGTCTGGATAAGTATAAACCTTTTTAGTTTTATTAGCTCTTGATAATATGAAATAGCTGTGGGTTGTCTGTTAGGTCACCTACACATTTTCAATGTCTTAACAGAAAAATTAATAATTTACCAACGACATTAGGAACTATAATACTTATCTGCCTTTTGTACCTATTGAAGTAAGGACGATTACTAAAATATTACATTATATCATGTCATTGCCTCAAATTAATTTTAGCATCTATTGTAACTATCACAATATAATGTTTTATTTTATTCTAATCCCAAGATTAAGTTCCTCAGCATTTCTAAATATAGTGTTCAATTGAGTGGATTTTCATATTTAATAAGTCTACTTTTTACATAGTACTATATAGTACTATATATATTTTTTATATAGTACCTACTTTTTTATTCAGTAGGTATCAGTCGTCTCCTGAAATGATGTATGAGTTTTTGATGACGACGAGTAAGCGGTCACTGTCATCGAAATAGTTTTGTTTGTGAAAATATACCGGCACAAAATTAGCAGGTATTTTTTTATCATAAACTCAAAATATTTAAGTATTTTTAATTTAGTAGAGCATATCACGTTGCCAGTCGAGATAAAAATCTTTTGAGGCAAGATAAATCCTTACTAATATTATAAATGCGAAAGTAACTCTGTCTGTCTGTCTGTCACGCTTTCACGCCAAAACTACTGAACCGATTTGAATGAAATTTGGTACACAGATACTCTAGAGCCTGAGAAAGGACATAGGCTACTTTTTGATGTGAAAAAAGGGCTGTAAAGGGTTAAAAAGGGGGTTGAAATGTTGTATGGAAGTATTGTAATTTTTAAAGCTAAAAGTGAAATTTGTGAAAAATCGAAATTCACGCGGGCGAAGCCGCGGGCGGAAGCTAGTTTAATATAATTTTATTAAGAGCATATTTTGAGCTGAACGAAATGACGCGCAAAACTTCAAAGTCGTGGGTCGCGGTCGCGTGTAGCGGTCATCACGTTTGCACGTCTTGATTGCGCGTCTCGGTCGCGCATCTCGGTAGCGTGTCTCGATAGGTGTAATTCTATCGTATTTAAATAGAAACTGATAAATATAATCGAACAATATAAGTGATCTAAATAGTTACAGCCCTAGTAAGTACCTACCTATTGTAGAAGAGAACTTAATATTACTAAATATGTATAAAAATATAATAATGTCGTAAATATAAAAAAAATATAAAAATGACGTATAAAAACTACTTTAGAATAAATAATGAATGTATAAACATAATAAAAAGTGCCTAAAAACTTTATCGAAGCTGTTTGACCAATTATGTATAATTTAAAATTAGGTTAACTAGCTATTAATTGAAATATAAGATTGAATAAATTTAAATACACAATAATATGGAATTATAAACAGTCTAACCAGACCGATTCCAATAAATAACGAATAATCTACCGACTATAAAGTGTTGTTATCTTTAGGAGACATGAGACCGAAATGTTGAGGACCTTCCATTTTGACCGGAAACAAAAAAATAAACGATATTATTGTGTAAGACTTTTTCATGATATTATGTGTACTTAATTTTAACTTGTATGTAATGAAAAAATTGCATGCATTGTTCTATAATAACAAAATACAAATAGAACTAACTTGCCCTTTTTGAATTTTCATTTATAAATTATTAGAATAGAATAGAATATAAAAGTTTTTTATTCAAATAAACTTTTACAAGTACTTTTGAATCGTAATGGTAACTATAGTAAGTTATATTTTTTATCTACTCTCATATCATAAAATTCCGAATATGAAATCAAAATGTGTCATATATTGGACTACTTTATTCACATACATCTATAATATTAAAAAAAAAAAATAAAAAAGTTCATTATAACACTACTTTGTTAGGAAATTATTGCAAAACAATGTTAAAAAATAATTTTTTCTACATTATAGTACAGGCACTGGGTTCTGGTATTTTTGAGCCATGCCGGGTGTTTATTATTATTATTATTATTATTTAATACTTTATTGTACACCAAAAAAACATAAATTAAACAAAAGAAACATTTTAAAAGAAATAGGTACAATAGTTAGTTTACAATAGTTAGTTAGTTTAATTTTGTTACTTACAATGATTATCCCGCTATCAAAGTTACCCTATTACTACTACTGCGAAAGTGTGGCGGTAGCAAGATGCGGCCAGAGGACAGAGTGTAGTGCTACCATAATTGACCATAGACGCACGCACCGCACATTCGAAATTGACAATTGAATTTTGGCGCCTATTATTTAAATTTTTAATTTATTATTTATTTACTATTCAGTTTTTGTAACTCAAAATTTTGCAAGTGATTTTTGTTGCGCGGAAAAATGTCTAGCAGTGATACTGAAGAGAATTTAACTCCACCAGACATTCTGGAAATAGCATCGGGAATGACAAATAATCTTTTGCCAGCAAAATCAAAGAAAATTTACGATAAATGTTACCAAGATTTTATGAGTTGGAAAATTTTGAAAAAAACCACTTCATTTTCAGAAAATGTAATGCTAGCATATTTCCAAGAATCTATACATATAATAAAATCGTAGACTTGCCGTATCTGTACATTAAAGATTTTTGCAAAATAATAACTGGGGGATGTTACGGATAAGTAATAGAACGTAAAAAAGCTATTTTTGAAATTTTTGTCTGTTTGTCTGTTTGTCTGTTTGTCTGTTTATCTGTTTGTCTGTTTATCTGTTTGTCTGTTTGTCTGTATGTTTGTGCGCGCATCACGCGAAAACTACTGAATGGATTGAAACGAAACTTGGTACGATTTAAGTTCATACTTAGGAGTAACATATAGGGTACCTTTTATCCCGAAATCTAGCACGGTTCCCAAGGGAGAGGGGATGAAAGTCAAAACGTGTATTTAGCTATCTATTCTATACATATAATAAAATCGTAGACTTGCCGTATCTGTACATTAAAGATTTTTGCAAAATAATAACTGGGGGATGTTAGGGATAAGTAATAGAACGTAAAAAAGCTATTTTTGAAATTTTTGTCTGTTTGTCTGTTTGTCTGTTTGTCTGTTTATCTGTTTGTCTGTTTGTCTGTATGTTTGTGCGCGCATCACGCGAAAACTACTGAATGGATTGAAACGAAACTTGGTACGATTTAAGTTCATACTAAGGAGTAACATATAGGATAACTTTTATCCCGAAATCTAGCACGGTTCCCAAGGGAGAGGGGATGAAAGTCAAAACGTGTATTTAGCTATAATTCAATAACGCGTGGTCCGATTTTATTCATTCTTTTTTTGTTAGAAAGTAGAAATACTTCAAAGATTATTTTCTTCTTCTTTCTATACATATAATAAAATCGTAGACTTGCCGTATCTGTACATTAAAGATTTTTGCAAAATAATAACTGGGGGATGTTACGGATAAGTAATAGAACGTAAAAAAGCTATTTTTGAAATTTTTGTCTGTTTGTCTGTTTGTCTGTTTGTCTGTTTGTCTGTTTATCTGTTTGTCTGTTTATCTGTTTGTCTGTTTGTCTGTATGTTTGTGCGCGCATCACGCAAAAACTACTGAATGGATTGAAACGAAACTTGGTACGATTTAAGTTCATACTAAGGAGTAACATATAGGATACTTTTTATCCCGAAATCTAGCACGGTTCCCAAGGGAGAGGGGATGAAAGTCAAAACGTGTATTTAGCTGTAATTCAATAATGCGTGGTCCGATTTTATTCATTCTTTTTTTGTTAGAAAGTAGATACTTTAAAGATTATTTTCTTCTTCTATACATATAATAAAATCGTAGACTTGCCGTATCTGTACATTAAAGATTTTTGCAAAATAATAACTGGGGGATGTTAGGGATAAGTAATAGAACGTAAAAAAGCTATTTTTGAAATTTTTGTCTGTTTGTCTGTTTATCTGTTTGTCTGTTTATCTGTTTGTCTGTTTGTCTGTATGTTTGTGCGCGCATCACGCGAAAGCTACTGAATGGATTGAAACGAAACTTGGTACGATTTAAGTTCATACTAAGGAGTAACATATAGGATACTTTTTATCCCGAAATGTAGCACGGTTCCCAAGGGAGAGGGGATGAAATTCAAAACGTGTATTTAGCTGTAATTCAATAACGCGTGGTCCGATTTTATTCATTCTTTTTTTGTTAGAAAGTAGAAATACTTTAAAGATTATTTTCTTTTTCTTCTTCTATCTATACATATAATAAAATCGTAGACTTGCCGTATCTGTACATTAAAGATTTTTGCAAAATAATAACTGGGGGATGTTAGGGATAAGTAATAGAACGTAAAAAAGCTATTTTTGAAATTTTTGTCTGTTTGTCTGTTTGTCTGTTTGTCTGTTTGTCTGTTTGTCTGTTTATCTGTTTGTCTGTTTGTCTGTATGTTTGTGCGCGCATCACGCAAAAACTACTGAATGGATTGAAACGAAACTTGGTACGATTTAAGTTCATACTAAGGAGTAACATATAGGATACTTTTTATCCCGAAATCTAGCACGGTTCCAAAGGGAGAGGGGATGAAAGTCAAAACGTGTATTTAGCTATAATTCAATAACGCGTGGTCCGATTTTATTCATTCTTTTTTTGTTAGAAAGTAGAAATACTTTAAAGATTATTTTCTTCTTCTATCTATCTATACATATAATAAAATCGTAGACTTGCCGTATCTGTACATTAAAGATTTTTGCAAAATAATAACTGGGGGATGTTAGGGATAAGTAATAGAACGTAAAAAGCTATTTTTGAAATTTTTGTCTGTTTGTCTGTTTGTCTGTTTATCTGTTTGTCTGTTTGTCTGTATGTTTGTGCGCGCATCACGCAAAAACTACTGAATGGATTGAAACGAAACTTGGTACGATTTAAGTTCATACTAAGGAGTAACATATAGGATACTTTTTATCCCGAAATCTAGCACGGTTCCCAAGGGAGAGGGGATGAAAGTCAAAACGTGTATTTAGCTGTAATTCAATAACGCGTGGTCCGATTTTATTCATTCTTTTTTTGTTAGAAAGTAGATACTTTAAAGATTATTTTCTTCTTCTATACATATAATAAAATCGTAGACTTGCCGTATCTGTACATTAAAGATTTTTGCAAAATAATAACTGGGGGATGTTAGGGATAAGTAATAGAACGTAAAAAAGCTATTTTTGAAATTTTTGTCTGTTTGTCTGTTTATCTGTTTGTCTGTTTATCTGTTTGTCTGTTTGTCTGTATGTTTGTGCGCGCATCACGCGAAAACTACTGAATGGATTGAAACGAAACTTGGTACGATTTAAGTTCATACTAAGGAGTAACATATAGGATACTTTTTATCCCGAAATCTAGCACGGTTCTCAAGGGAGAGGGGATGAAAGTCAAAACGTGTATTTAGCTGTAATTCAATAACGCGTGGTCCGATTTTATTCATTCTTTTTTTGTTAGAAAGAAAAAATACTTTAAAGATTATTTTCTTCTTCTTCTATACATATAATAAAATCGTAGACTTGCCGTATCTGTACATTAAAGATTTTTGCAAAATAATAACTGGGGGATGTTAGGGATAAGTAATAGAACGTAAAAAAGCTATTTTTGAAATTTTTGTCTGTTTGTCTGTTTATCTGTTTGTCTGTTTGTCTGTATGTTTGTGCGCGCATCACGCGAAAACTACTGAATGGATTGAAACGAAACTTGGTACGATTTAAGTTCATACTAAGGAGTAACATATAGGATACCTTTTATCCCGAAATCTAGCACGGTTCCCAAGGGAGAGGGGATGAAAGTCAAAACGTGTATTTAGCTATAATTCAATAACGCGTGGTCCGATTTTATTCATTCTTTTTTTGTTAGAAAGTAGAAATACTTCAAAGATTATTTTCTTCTTCTATCTATCTTCTATACATATAATAAAATCGTAGACTTGCCGTATCTGTACATTAAAGATTTTTGCAAAATAATAACTGGGGGATGTTAGGGATAAGTAATAGAACGTAAAAAAGCTATTTTTGAAATTTTTGTCTGTTTGTCTGTTTGTCTGTTTGTCTGTTTATCTGTTTGTCTGTTTATCTGTTTGTCTGTTTGTCTGTATGTTTGTGCGCGCATCACGCGCAAACTACTGAATGGATTGAAACGAAACTTGGTACGATTTAAGTTCATACTAAGGAGTAACATATAGGATACTTTTTATCCCGAAATCTAGCACGGTTCCCAAGGGAGAGGGGATGAAAGTCAGAACGTGTATTTAGCTATAATTCAATAACGCGTGGTCCGATTTTATTCATTCTTTTTTTGTTAGAAAGTAGAAATACTTTAAAGATTATTTTCTTCTTCTATCTATACATATAATAAAATCGTAGACTTGCCGTATCTGTACATTAAAGATTTTTGCAAAATAATAACTGGGGGATGTTAGGGATAAGTAATAGAACGTAAAAAAGCTATTTTTGAAATTTTTGTCTGTTTGTCTGTTTGTCTGTTTGTCTGTTTATCTGTTTGTCTGTTTGTCTGTATGTTTGTGCGCGCATCACGCGAAAACTACTGAATGGATTGAAACGAAACTTGGTACGATTTAAGTTCATACTAAGGAGTAACATATAGGATACTTTTTATCCCGAAATCTAGCACGGTTCCCAAGGGAGAGGGGATGAAAGTCAAAACGTGTATTTAGCTGTAATTCAGTAACGCGTGGTCCGATTTTATTCATTCTTTTTTTGTTAGAAAGATGATACTTTAAAGATTATTTTCTTCTTCTATTCTATACATATAATAAAATCGTAGAATTGCCGTATCTGTACATTAAAGATTTTTGCAAAATAATAACTGGGGGATGTTAGGGATAAGTAATAGAACGTAAAAAAGCTATTTTTGAAATTTTTGTCTGTTTGTCTGTTTGTCTGTTTGTCTGTTTATCTGTTTGTCTGTTTATCTGTTTATCTGTTTGTCTGTTTGTCTGTATGTTTGTGCGCGCATCACGCGAAAACTACTGAATGGATTGAAACGAAACTTGGTACGATTTAAGTTCATACTAAGGAGTAACATATAGGGTACTTTTTATCCCGAAATCTAGCACGGTTCCCAAGGGAGAGGGGATGAAAGTCAAAACGTGTATTTAGCTGTAATTCAATAACGCGTGGTCCGATTTTATTCATTCTTTTTTTGTTAGAAAGTAGATACTTTAAAGATTATTTTCTTCTTCTATACATATAATAAAATCGTAGACTTGCCGTATCTGTACATTAAAGATTTTTGCAAAATAATAACTGGGGGATGTTAGGGATAAGTAATAGAACGTAAAAAAGCTATTTTTGAAATTTTTGTCTGTTTGTCTGTTTGTCTGTTTGTCTGTTTGTCTGTTTGTCTGTTTGTCTGTTTATCTGTTTGTCTGTTTGTCTGTATGTTTGTGCGCGCATCACGCGAAAACTACTGAATGGATTGAAACGAAACTTGGTACGATTTAAATTCATACTAAGGAGTAACATATAGGATACTTTTTATCCCGAAATCTAGCACGGTTCCCAAGGGAGAGGGGATGAAAGTCAAAACGTGTATTTAGCTGTAATTCAATAACGCGTGGTCCGATTTTATTCATTCTTTTTTTGTTAGAAAGAAGAAATACTTTAAAGATTATCTTCTTTTATACATATAATAAAATCGTAGACTTGCCGTATCTGCACATTAAAGATTTTTGCAAAATAATAACTGGGGGATGTTAGGGATAAGTAATCTATACATATAATAAAATCGTAGACTTGCCGTATCTGTCCGTATTGCCTGTATCCGTATCGTCTTTTTAAAGCTAAAAGCTAAAAGCTTTATTTTTTAGGCTGTTAATCCTTATCCTTATATACTTTCGCATTTATAATATTATAAATGCGAAAGTAACTCTGTCTGTCTGTCTGTCTGTCTGTCACGCTTTCACGCCAAAACTACTGAACCTATTTGAATGAAATTTGGTACACAGATACTCTAGAGCCTGAGAAAGGACATAGGCTTCTTTTTGATGCGAAAAAAGGGCTGTAAAGGGTTAAAAAGGGGTTGAAATGTTGTATGGAAGTATCGTCATTTTAAAGCTAAAAGTGAAATTTGTGAAAAATCTAAATTCACGCGGGCGAAGCCGCGGGCAGAAGCTAGTTATCAAATAAATTTAAGTCTTTGTCCTTATGGGCTAAATACTCAATGCTCAAAAGTATATTGAGTATCTACTT
This sequence comes from Melanargia galathea, assembly GCA_920104075.1. Lineage (NCBI taxonomy): Eukaryota > Metazoa > Arthropoda > Insecta > Lepidoptera > Nymphalidae > Melanargia > Melanargia galathea. Next base: position 8,132,849 of record OV049870.1, read on the forward strand.
ACAACCAAATCGATATTATTAAATACACAAGACTGATTGCTGTTTTAAAAAGAAAATCGCAGGGCTTTAAGGGAAAAAATGCAAAAACGTTCTCCCCTGAAGAATTGAGTACATTTATAAATTGCAATATCCAAAACATGAATACTTATTATAATAAATAATTTTGTTAATTTCTTAGTCTTTTCTTTTATACGTAAGATACCTATTGATGAGCTTAGATAAAGTAGTGTATGAAACTCTACATAATTAGTTATTAAAACACTCGTGTAATACTATTAAAAAACTCGCCTGCGGCTCGTTTAACAAACTAACACTCGTGTTTTAATAACCTCTATTATGCAACCGTTTCATAAACTACTATTAAGAATATTAACCATTCTGAACATTACTACATTATATTATAATATTCTCCTTTTCCCCCAACTAAGCGTAAGCTTATGTTAGGAGAAGGTTGTGGAGTAGGCTTGTGTTCAATAATAATATTATGCTATTTAAAAAGAAGTACACTTAAATTATCGGACTACAACTTTTCGAAACAAGAAGAAAATTCCTATTGTTTCATGGAAAATTTGTAGTTTCCTGAAATCACACAACCGTTTTCTTTTTCCAATTGGAAACAAATACTCATATTAAAATTAATAAAAATTAGAACTATCCTTGAAGTACAGGATAAATATTGATTTAGAATCCGTAACAATATATTTTGGGATTTTCGGCACAGTCAGGTTTAGTTATGTTTATTAATGAAATGAAGAAACATGTCTAAATTAATACTTTGTTTGTCTTGTCCATACAAATATACTGAGGCTACAACATTATAACATCACACTATTTTGATAAGGGCCTTATTTAATAATGTAATTCGGAATTTAAGCCCGACTGGACCGCGTCTCGGACACTAGTTTAAGTGTAAACTGCTGTTCTTTTGTGATAAAACGTCACATTTCCATAATTTAGCACGACCAGCGACCGAATACGTATTTAATACGTATGTAGGTATTGTATTATAAAATACATTTTAAGTTTGTAATATAATCTCGTATCAGAAATAAAAACAGATAATTTTATCTCGGTGGAACTAAATCGGAGAATGATAAATATTTTTATTTATTTTCTCATTCTTTTGCAAAATTGAACAAACAGTTTGTTTGCTAAATTACCTTAGTAGGTATAGCCCAGTCAATTTAGACTTCCAAGGTTACAATAATTCACACCTGGCTGAAAATTGGTAGGATTGTTCAAAATATATATAAATTATAGATAATTATCTGATCTACAATTTTGTCTAAAATAATTTTATGATAAGACTTTTACCGTTTTGTTGAAAACTTCCCGTGAAAACTTTGACCCTGAGTAATTTTTTTTCCAGGTGTCGGATCGATGAGGACTTTTCACATTTCATTTACAATAGTGTTTCGAAAAATGCTACCAATTTTCAGCCAAGTGTGAGACAACTGTGCGTGTCCAGGAGTAAATTTTTTTCCAGGTGTCGGATCGATGAGAACTTTTCACATTTCATTTACAATAGTGTTTTGAACAATCCTACCAATTTTCAGCCAGGTGTGAATTATTGTAACCTCACCCCTATTTTTTAGTCTAATTTGACCGGTCTAGTATATTTTGTTATCCAAAGTAGACTAAAAATCTGGACATGTACTTTGGTGAAAATTTTGTAATGGTTGATTATTTCAGCGCTCACAATCAGGAAGCGAGTTTATTTAGCAAAATTATAAAATTACTTGAAATTTTTGTACACAGTCACGTGTACAGTGACTTCCTGCAGTGACTTCCGCAAGCAACTTTATTGAAATTGTATTTCTGCGAGTATTGTGCGTATACATATACATACATACATATATACATGTGTGCACATAGTGCGAATGACCTGTCTTCTGCAAGTTTTACTATTAGTGACACCAGACACTTGGCAATTAAAAATCTTTGCTCTATCGCGCTAACAAGGTGTTGAAGATAACAAAAGTAAAGTCGAAATATATCAAGAGCGCGATAATGTTAACAGCGGTGTTGAACAAGTTCTTTAATAGGCCATTATAATATAAATTTGCCAACAACTACAAGTTTCTACACTGATGAAATGATAGGCGGACAACTTTATTAACATCACACCTTGAATATCAAAGAAGTGGAATAGTTGTTTGTGTTACTTGTTTGTAACTTAACATAGTTGTTGTATTTATTGAAGCGTATCTGTCTTATTGATATAGTGTTCTTGTTTGGAAAAGAAAATGATGTGGATACAAAAGTTAAATTATGTATGAACTTTGATACTTTGGTAACTACTTATCTGTACTAAAACTCAAATTTATCTTATTAACGAAGTAAACAAAATACAAATGTAACCTATGGATGTAACTCAAAACATAAAAAGCATAAATCCATACTAATAAACGCAAAACTGTGTATACATATCTATTACTTATTTATTACGACTATTCCGCCGTACGAAAATTAGCACAGAAAATTATCTGTGCCAATTTTCGTCAATATCTATTATAACAGATATTGCTTGTATTCTGGAAGATGGAAGATGGACATAGGGCACTTTTTATTCCGCAAAACCAATGTGTAATCGCGACATTAAAAAAATAATTAAACCCACGTGTGCGAAATCGCAGGAATCAGCTAGTAGAATATAATCGTTTATTTGGAGCGATATACAGAAATAACCTTTTTAAAATTAAAATGTATTTTAATAATATTTATTACAATAGTCTTTTTCGAAGCCGTCAATAATGATATTTCTTTTCAATTTTGAAATATGGTCCAATTTCTATGGCGCCTGTGGCCAAAAAATTCTTAGGTGTTAACCCTCAATAATTAGGCAATAAATATTTATAAACGGAACGCTATATCCCATCATGCTAACGAATAGACCTTTCCTTTCTTTTTATAAACGCCAATGCACCATACATTCTCACATGCGCTACTCATTCATCGTATGTGTTGATCTCTACATTTTGATTTTGAGTTTTACCTATCCGTGTTTAAGGTCGTATTTCAAATAACAAGTTAATACAAAGAATAATTTGAAGAGTGAATAATCCTCAGCTATTTTCTCTGTAGAATAGTCACAGGCAAACTGCTTGTAAGTGCTTTGCGAATGATATCTCACAAAGCTGGTAAGATGGAATAGCTACTCGAATATAAGGTGCGTCCGCACTATTGGCAACGAGAACAAACCATGAAGATACGACTATGAAGAACGTTCCTTTTTAACCCCCGACGCAAAAACGACGGGGTGTTATAAGTTTGACGTGTGTGTGTGTGTGTGTGTGTGTGTGTGTGTGTGTGTGTGTGTGTGTGTGTGTGTGTGTGTGTGTGTGTGTGTGTGTGTTTGTGTGTGTGTGTTTGTGTGTGTGTGTGTGTGTGTGTGTGTGTGTGTGTGTGTGTGTGTGTGTGTGTGTGTGTGTGTGTGTGTGTGTGTGTGTGTGTGTGTGTGTGTGTGTGTGTGTGTGTGTGTGTGTGTGTGTGTGTGTGTGTGTGTGTGTGTGTGTGTGTGTGTGTGTGTGTGTGTGTGTGTGTGTGTGTGTGTGTGTGTGTGTGTGTGTGTGTGTGTGTGTGTGTGTGTGTGTGTGTGTGTGTGTGTGTGTGTGTGTGTGTGTGTGTGTGTGTGTGTGTGTGTGTGTGTGTGTGTGTGTGTGTGTGTGTGTGTGTGTGTGTGTGTGTGTGTGTGTGTGTGTGTGTGTGTGTGTGTGTGTGTGTGTGTGTGTGTGTGTGTGTGTGTGTGTGTGTGTGTGTGTGTGTGTGTGTGTGTGTGTGTGTGTGTGTGTGTGTGTGTGTGTGTGTGTGTGTGTGTGTGTGTGTGTGTGTGTGTGTGTGTGTGTGTGTGTGTGTGTGTGTGTGTGTGTGTGTGTGTGTGTGTGTGTGTGTGTGTGTGTGTGTGTGTGTGTGTGTGTGTGTGTGTGTGTGTGTGTGTGTGTGTGTGTGTGTGTGTGTGTGTGTGTGTGTGTGTGTGTGTGTGTGTGTGTGTGTGTGTGTGTGTGTGTGTGTGTGTGTGTGTGTGTGTGTGTGTGTGTGTGTGTGTGTGTGTGTGTGTGTGTGTGTGTGTGTGTGTGTGTGTGTGTGTGTGTGTGTGTGTGTGTGTGTGTGTGTGTGTGTGTGTGTGTGTGTGTGTGTGTGTGTGTGTGTGTGTGTGTGTGTGTGTGTGTGTGTGTGTGTGTGTGTGTGTGTGTGTGTGTGTGTGTGTGTGTGTGTGTGTGTGTGTGTGTGTGTGTGTGTGTGTGTGTGTGTGTGTGTCTGTTCCCCTGTAGCGCTCAAACGGGTGAACCAATTTGAATGCGGTTTTTTTGTTTGAAAGTTTGAATTAGTCGAGAGTGTTGTTAGCTATGTTTGAAGAAAATCGATCCAAGATGGCCGCCGCTACAAAATGGCGGATTACATATTTTATCACAACGCCCTCAATATGGGTATCAAATGAAAGGGCTTGACTAGTAGAATAGCACTATTGCAAATTCAAGATGGCCGCCGCCACTAAATGGCAAATGTCGGGGGTTTTTTAAATTATCAATTTACACTTGTGTATAATAAAATATAGGATAGTTATTTTTTTGTAAAAAGTTCTCTTAACTCTCTCTCTCTCTGACCGTGAGCCCACTGTGGGATTTCAGTTCAGAGTGCTTAGTATCAGTTTGAAGCGCTCCAAAACTAAATGTAGGTATATAAGTATACTATTGATCGAATCACAAATGACTTCAGAGCAAAATGAACCCAAATTCTCTTATTTTAGATCCATTTTACTCTGAAGTCATTGTGATTCGATCAATAGTATACTGTGAGTATACTATAAAGTTTTGGAGCGCTCCAAACTGAGACTAAGCACTCTGAGCATTAACGATTATCAGATGTTAGCGATGATAACTGAGACCGAGCGACAGCATAGCGTGCTAAAAAGCTTAAGCATATTTATTCACTAGAGAATGCCCGCGGCTTCGCCCGCGTGAGTTTCGGTTTTTCACAAATCCCGAGGGAATCGTGGATTTCCGGTTCCCGTTCCCGCTCTCTTTTCCAACCTTTATACCTACTTTCAAGAAAGTTTGCTATAGTAATCTACCTATAGCTGTAGCTATAGATTTCGGTTTTTTCAAAATCCCGTGGGAACTGTGGATTTTTCCAGGATAAAAAGTAGCCTATGTTTTAAGTCAGAGCATAATCTATCTCTAGTCAAATTCTTCTAGTCAAAATTTCAGCCAAATCGGTTCAGTAGTTGCGGCGTGATTGAGTAACAAACATCCACACTTTCACATTTATAATATTAAGTAGGATCTAGCTACCCACTTGGGTTAACGTTGCTTAACTGGCGCAATCGACTGTTGAGCATGAGCAATGATGCAACTAGTCCACACCTAACAGGTATCCTGTTACTTACAGGATCAATATGTGTGGATAGCCACCGTTGTGCAGATTCATAATGTTAGTAGTTTTTTTGATTTGACAGTACGTGTATCACCTTACTTTTCATGACGACGCCTCGTAGAGTAAGGCCGAGTGTACATTCACGTCTCTTCTTTTAGCGTTGAACCTTCAGTGTGAACTGAGCTTAGCTTTACGAGGTGCGATGTTCGTTTTATTCAAGCGGTGTAATAAGAGCGATGTGTCATAACTCATAACAGGAGGTGATTTAAATATTACAAGCGACTATTGAACCCGCGTTCGAAACATGCCTCAATAAGGGCGCGAAATTGTTCAATTTGTCTCTCCGAATGCGTCAAATAAAAGGTACCATGCAATTGAAGCCAGAGGCAAAAAGCTCGTTATTTTTTTTTTTTGCGAAAAATCCAAAAAGAAGGGATTGTTAAGTCTTCGAAACGGCTGCACCAATTTTGACGAGACTTATACTTAAGTAAAGTTGTATACAATTTTATTTAGACTACTTTTTATCTCGAGAATATTTAGGGTTCCTGCATAAAAAATACAGTTGTTATTAGAGATATAAAATGACATGATGTTGTACATGTAATTAAATATAGGTTAATAGGTACAATGACTGAACATATCTTCATCACAGAATTAGCTTGCATCCTGGATAAGGACTCTAGCTACTTTTTTCCAGGGATATTACTAGATTTAAGGATTAAATTATAAACCTAAATCCAAGCGCACAAAATCGCGAGCATCAGCTAGTAAGACAATAAAGTTATATGCTTTTACCTGATGTATATAAAATTATTTTGTTTGCAGGACGGGACAGTTTATGACAGAGAACAGAGGACTCTTGATTTGGCAGTGAAAGGACTCTGAAGATGTCTCTAGCACCACTACAATGAAAATACTTGTTTGTATTGTCAAAATTATAATAAGTACCTATGGGCCAGACAATGAGTTGTAGTATTTAGATTTTCATTAAGAGTGTGAATTTATGGGCAGTATTATAATCTCACTATGAAGATCTAGGAGTATGCACATGAAGACGCTGAGGTTAGAAAGGGGACAGTTGCATGATAAGCGGTTAAAGTAAGGTAACGGTTAATGTTAAATTTCAACACCAAATAGAAAGCAAAGTAGGGGTTCCGAAAAAAAGGGTTCCAAAAGTCATTATTTAACGGTCAGGTAAATAATAATCAAAGATTTTCCTCCATGGTTGAGAGGTCCAATTTCGGTTGAATTTAACGAATTCTGAATTGTACAATCCAAACTGGCTTTTTTCGGTAGCCTTATTTAACTTTTACCGTAACTTTCCTTTGACCGCCTGATGTGCAACCCACCCTTAGACTACCTACAAGCTACTTGATCACATGCAAAGATGGGGTAGGTACAAAGCAGAAAAGAGCATGCAATTCCAGCAAGAATTGAAAAAACTTGTTTATTTTTCTAGATTTACTTATTATATTGTATTGAACCAATGGCAATATTCCAAACCAACGCAAAGGTAGAATCATTCTAGTCCTTTGCATTGCATTGACTTCGCCACAATATAGGTACCTTGAGGTTTTGAACAGCTACTACTGCTGAAATCTGAATCTTTCAGAGCGTTCTACTGAAATAACAATTATAATTGCAAATTAATACAAAAAAATCAACAAAATAATATGAAATATTATACGGAAGTATCCACTTTTAGGAGTTTATTTATAACTTAATGCACGCTTGAACAATAGTATTCACTTATTCATTGAATTTTCCGTTATATTTTGGTTGAATTAGCGAACGTTAAACGTTAACAATAAAAGTCTCTATAAATTAAACGGACGTCGAATAACAAGCAACTTTTTAAACAACGACACGACGTTGACGAGAGGCATATGTAAAACGTTTTATTACGAAAAAATGTTCCCGAATTGATCGCATCTCTTGTAAAATGTGACGTCAGTTTCACTCGGCATTCTTTGTAACTGTGTCACAAGTTTCTTATTAATCTAATTATCATTGGATCTTATCCTTTCTTTAGTAATACTTATAACTGAAAATAATAAAAATATTTGTGAAAGTGTATGAATTGATTTTAAGCTCTCATCACTGACGGAATTTCTTCCGTTGCGAAATGGTGATATTAAAATCATTATTACTTTTCAAATTTTGGGATGCTTATGATGCTAAGTAACATTGTAGAAACATCACTGCTCTCTAACAGGATCCCATACGATAATACAATAGAACCCATCACTATCATGTTGCTTGATAGGTACCTATAGTTACACTAATTAGTATCACGGCAACATTGAAATCGTTTTACTTTTGAAACCTTGCGATGTTTAAATTCATAGGTATAGTTCGTTCGGTAACTTAGTGTCGGTACAGGCGCAGGTGCTCTTAGTATTCTGCTTTTATTTTTATTACTTTTTTCTATTTGTAATTTTTTTTCTATTCTAACAGAATCTCCGAATAGTCTGCCAATTCGCACTTGGCCAGCGTGGTAGACTATGGTTAAAATCCTTCTCATTTTGAGAGAAGACCCGTGTTCATGAGAATATTATATTTTATGTTTATGGTTATATTGTAATAAAATACGAATATAAAAAAATATAAAAAGGAAAGAGAATTTTAATGAAAAAATATGAGTAGGTATAAAACGCCAAAACCCCTTGTGCCTGTACACCCCTCGCGGCATGCTTTGAAGTCACGGCGGTGTCTTTGGCAAAACACCGCGCGGCAGAGGCGGCTAGACACAAAAGGCGACCGTAAGAAAACGAACAGACTATAGGTACATATTATTTAAGTAAGTAACAGAGTAGAAATTTCATCACCGCTCCCTAACAGAATCCTATACAATATTATACAATAGGATACATCGCTATATGGTACTTGTTAGGTAGGTATAGTTACATTAATTAGTGTCTCGGAAAGGAATTGTAACTTGTTTAGTGAATAGCGTTCACATGAGGCCGACAACTTTATTGTGCTCCTCGATGCGGTCATTGAGAGTGAAATTTTAATGAGATCTTGTTTTCTTATAAAAGATATTGGGGGCTCTTTATGGCTCCTCTGTTCTTGGAAATTGTATTTTCTTAAGTATTATTTTTGATTAAGTATGTTCAAATAAAAAAAAGTTTAAAAACTAAGAGTCAGTTGCACATGAGACGTTTAAAGAAAGACCAACAAAAAAAGGCACTTTGTGTTACAGAATATGTCAAGGTTCCTTAACATTCTATCAATATTTATCCCATAACCTTAACCATTGACATATATGAATACTAACTTGTTTAACTCTAATAGTAAACGTTATTTTAAACCAAGTTAGCTGTTGGGTATAAATTTTTTAAATACAAAAAGAAAAAAGATATTAATTAACTACAAAGGTATAGTACAGGGGTGGCGAACCTTTTAAAAAATACATTTTGCAATGTATAAATAAATAAAAAAAGTTAAAATGTGTAAAAATCAAGTTTATACACGTTATTCAAATTAAAGTAATATGGTGAAACTTCATGGTGAACTTTATGATCGGCTGTGTGCCCAAAATATTGTGTCGCGTGCCTTCACTGGCACGCGTGCCATAGGTTCGCCATCCCTGGTATAGTAGGTACCTACCTACCTTAGCACCTAAACTATTTCCAACCAACTTAAAAATATACTATTAAGAATACTTCAGATTTCTTATAAAAATATCGATGACTAATTTTGGAAGCAAATGCAAAAAATATATCCACCACCACCACCACCACCACTACAGCCTTTTAACGTCCCACTGCTGGGCACAGGCCTCCTCTCTCATAGGAGAGAGGGATTTAGAGCTTAGACCCGCCACGCTGCTCCAATGCGGGTTGGCGGGCTAGATAAAAAAAAATATATCACCTGCTTTAAAAATACAAACGTAAGTAAATTATTATTATAACTAATGTGTTTTATCTGATTTTACTAAACTTAAATTAATGCACAGATAAGATTAGCAAAGCATGCCGGTACGGGTTACTGGACAACTCGACCGCAATAAAATCGACCGAATGGTCGAGTTGTCCACATCCAATTTTTTGATGGTCAACTCGGCCAATAGCAGAATACTGAGTTGTTTATGTACAGTCGAATACAAAAAGTGTTTCACGTATCAAATATTTTGATTAACTCTTATATGAAATTACTTATAATTTATCAGCGTTTTATTAATTACTAGCCGACCCCCGCGACTTCGTCCGCCTGGATATAGGTTTTATATAGGATCGGATTGGATCCCATAATCCTTTTTTGTACCTAAACTAAATGTAGCCTAAGTTACTCCTTATAACATCACCTATCTGCCATTGAAAGTTCCATTAAAATCGATCCAGCCGTTTCAGAGATTAGTTGGAACAAATAGACAGAACGACAAACATAAATTTAAACGCACGCCAGTTTAAAATAAGCCGTACGTACAAAGATCCGGGTCCCAAGTTATTGGAACCCACTAAATGCCTGTCATTTCTGAACTGAAAAACCTATGACCTTGAAATATTTACGGGACAATATATAAAGTACTACCTTTCTAACAAAAAAAGAAAGAGTGAAATCGAACAACGCGTTAATGAATTACAGCTAAATACACGTTTTAACTTTCATCCCCTCTCCCAAGGGAACCATGCTGAATTTCGGGATAAAAAGTATCCTATAACCTACCTCGGAGTATAAACTCAAATCGTACCAAGTTTCATTCGAATCCATTCAGTAGTTTCGGCGTGATGCGCGGCCAAGATACAGACAGACAGACAGACAGACAGACAGACAGACAGACAGACAAAAATGAAACAAATTACAGTTTTGGCTTCAGTATCGATTATAGAATGCCCTCCAACAAAAATTTTCAAAATATTTTCAATGTACAGAATTGGATCTGTTACAGTTTTATTATATTATAGATTATCAAGATATTATGTATAAATGGTATTTTTTGAAAGAGCAAAATTTAGGTATTCTTTGAATTTTGACTATAAAATAAAACAAAATGTAAACAATAAAATAGGTAAGTATATTTTATAAATTTAAAACAGCATGTTATGTACAACAAAAAATATATAAAAAACTAAGTCTTATTTATAAAATCACAGATTATTGTTTAATTAATATTGATATTACAAACCTTATCAATTTCTTTGGTTAAAATATCACTTATCTTATATTATCAATGGCCTATGTCTTTATAAAATCACAGATTTGTATAATTGTCTGTATAATTGTCTGTCTGTATTATTGGCGACCCACAAAAAAAACTGACGACGGGTCTGAATAAAAAAAGCAACTGTCCACGAATAAAACAATAAAGGACGCAAATACGAAACAAAGAGAGCTATAAATCAGTTGCCGCGGAGTAGCACAAACGGACATCGGACTGAGGCCTGACATGAGGCTGTTAAACGAAATTTATTATTCATCTTGGCCGAGGCAGCCTCATTCTCGTAAATTTTTGTGTAATACGAGTAGATTGATACTAGATGCGAGATAAGTACGAAATGGAAATAATTGGGCAGTTTTATGAAGATACAAAGGGCTCTGAGCGGCCCCGGAGGATGAGTAAATCAGGCGGCTAATAGCCCAGTACATATAAAACTACTTGAAAATGTAAATTGTCGCATGTCCTTTGACTTGACTTTTTTAAACATAAGCCTAGAATAACGACTTTTTAAAAAGCTATCCAAAAGTGGAATAATTGAGCTAGAGTTTTTTTTACACGCTTTATATTAGCTTCACCTGTATGTATGTTTGTAACCGACTTCTTTGAACGCGATTTTGACCCACTTTGAACGGTCAGATTTCATTCAAACTTTGTAGATTTATCGAGGGCCGATGACAATACACTAATTTGATAAGATTATTATTATTACGTTGATTTAAAAAGAGCGCGAAGCTCTACAGAAAGTAATCTCAAGGTGTAGGTATTCGCTTGACTGTTCTGATATAGACGTGTTATAGGAATTAAGCCTGCCTTGTTGGTCTAGCAGTTAGCATGTTCGATTGCAGATTACGAGGTCCTGGGTTCGATTTCCAGGTTGGTCCAAATATTGGGCTGGATCGGTGGGGGGTTTTTGTGTAAGGAAATTCTCGGTGCCAACTCGAAGTTGATATTTGACGGTAGACCCCCTTGCTCCGGGACCACGTCGACCCTATTTATAGGTTAATTATTAATTAATCACTATCGTATCAGTTCATCTTAATCTAGGTCTGTACATTTTTATTTTTTAGTAATTCATTTTAGTTTAATAAAAATAAATAAAAACGCTGGAGTAAGTTTTCACGTCAAAAATAGAGATATTTAGATGCTAATATATACATAGTAAGCAATAACTCTTTAAAATAAAAACGTATAGATCTAGTTTTTTTACTATCATGATCAACCCACTACCGGGCTCACTACAGAGCACGGGTCTCCTCTCAGAGTGAGAAGGGTTTTAGCCATAGTCTACCCCGCTGGTCAAGCGGATTGGCAGACTTCACACACCTTTGAGATCGTTATGGAGAACTCTCTGGCATGCAGGTTTCCTCACAATTTTTTCCAGCAAGTGATATTTAAATATTTAAAACGCACATAACTTTGGGAGAGGGGATGAAAGGCAAAATGTGTACTTAGCTGTAATTCGTTAACGGGTGGTTCGATTTCATTCATTCTTTTTTTGTTAGAAAGTGGATACTTTAAAGACTACTGGCTAATCTCTAAGGCTGGACCGATTTTGATGGTACTTTCCCATTTGCGGATTGTTTACATTTGTACGTAAACATCCGCCAGTGAACTTTTAACAGTTTTTAGCAAGATATAAGCTCAAAGGAGCTTACGAAAAGCAAAATGATTTTATGATAAAACTCACCGTTTTGCTGAAAACTCCCCGTGAAAACTTTGACCCCGAGTAATTTTTTTTTTCAGGTGTCGGATCGATAAATACTTTTCACATTTCATTTATATATAGTATTTCGTACAATCCTACCAATTTTCAGCCAAGTGTGAATTATTGTAACTTTGAATGTCTAAATTGACCGGATTATTAGATATTAAAAAAGTGACAGTGTGGCCGATTATGTTGTACACAATCTCCAAATCTAAACTTAAAATGACAGGTCTAAATATATTCCTGTCTCTTTCACAATCCTCCCTGCTGAAGGGGATAGCACAATTTTTAAACCTGTCAATTTAGTTTAGGTTTAGAGATTGTGTACAACAGAATTAGCCATAGTGATAGCGTAGGTAGTTTGGATATTAAGTTCCAATACAAATGAAGACTACAAGTATAATGATTATAGCTTTGTAGCTTTTCTAAAAATATAACTTGTCGATTAATGCAACATAATGGTTCTGGTGGGCGAGCAGGTGTTAAAATTAGAATTTATTCGAATGAGAGCGGGTCGGGTGGGATTTCGTGAGCGCCATTCCATTGTAATTAATTGCTTTTATTTATATCGTTCTTTTTGAAACGAGATAATTTGAGGTTACCTTTTGTTATACAGTTTACTTGTATACAGATTATTATTTTAATTGGTATCCGTGGAAAGCCCTGTTGACCTTTTTTGTCAACATTACTAATTGTGTGCAGTTTTTCCACCAGAAATAATATTTCATTTTTTCCAAACAGTAATTAGATATATCGATTGTAATACATAAGCTAAAAATACACTACATACAATACAGTACATACGTACAGTACAGTGGAAGTGAGTGACTATCATTTCCCTAGGTATGTATCTTGTGCAAAATAATCCCGTCTGTCAAACTTGTTGGATTCGTTTGCAAGTACCATTTATCAAAGGGTGATTATTTGTATCATTTATTAAACTTACCCTCCCTCTATTAATAATTGATTTAATTTGGGTTATTAATCGGTTCACTGCGAAACGAAAGTGTACCATTAAAGTTTATTTATGGACTCCTAATGAGAGACGACCATTCCCTAATGAGCTTTCGAGTTTTGTATATCTTTTATCAAGTAAGTAATGCCTACTAGGAATTTGTTAGTATGAACCATTTTATTAGTCTAATGCAAAGAGATTTATAATTATTATCATTGACACAAGACTTAGATTTTCAGTAAATACTATTAAGGTACAGACTACAGGTAGGTAAATACTATTGAGTGCAAACTTAATCAGCTTGGTAGAACTTTGCATAGAAGCAAATAAGGTTTTAATCAACAATCCTAGCAGCTAGCAAGGTCTACATAACTTCCACTATTCTTTCTTTCTTCCTGTGAAACTTTGGCGTGTGTGATAAGCGAATCAAGTAAAATAAATATAAAAAGGTTGGCCTTTAGATCACCTTAATTATATTATGATCTAATTCACGAAGAATTACTCTTTCGTTAGAGAAAGTGATCAAGACGGTCGAACCATAATGCAGTTGCACTATAAGTTGTGACCTATAAGCTTGTGAGCAAAAATTTACTTGTGAACGATATCGAGAAATGCTTTAAATAATATAAGTACATATAATAATAATAATAATAATGTCCTCCTGACCGAATTTCGGCCACGGCGGCCAATCTCAACCGAGGCAGAGACTAGCCATCTGCGCAGGAGATATTATAGTGCACAAGTGTGTGCGCATACACAGGTGCACTCTCTATTCCCTCACTCTCATAGTCCGATGGGACGCCAATGCGACACGACCGGAGAGAGATCAGGCGCAGGACCGACGGCTTTACGTGCTCTCCGAAGCACGGGGGTGTATCTAACACCGCCATACATACAAGTACATATATCTTCTTTATAATATAAATAATATTACTAGATGTATATGAGCACATCATTTAAGTAACAAAAAGGATCAGCGTATAGTGACCACTGTCCAGGACACAGCGGACCGGTTGAGATTATCTCAAAGATTATCGTAGGGATATTCTCAAGTCATCTGCGTGTCTTATTTAATGTACAACATTAATCATGACCAACACGGCCCGATTCTAATTAAAGTATATGAACGCAATTAAGGGGCTAAATAAAACTTTTCATACGAAACATTGTTTCCTGTGTCTTCGCTGGGCGTAAGGCTGTCCAGTTTGACTCCCGCTGTTTCAATTAAATCACTGACAATAGTTCAAATGCCTGACCAAAATGGTACCAAAACACGCCGAGTTCTGCTAGCGTGATTACTCGGCTGTATAGTTTTGATACTTTGTAATAAATCATACTTTGTCCAGTCTTGCTGTCCATAAAGTGCCTGAATGAAATTATTTAAAAGGTAACATGTTGCTCTATGGAAAGATCGGCCTCTGTTCAGTAGACTATGTACAAGAGTCACTACAATACAATACGGGTATTTGACGTTTCAAAAAGCCTAGTTGAAATCATATTTTAAAAACGTAACAGGTGTTTTTATTTCTCCTAGTCTTGTGAAAAATGATCTCATCTGCTTTTTTTACATTTTATGTAATATCTGCAGAATAATTTATGACCAGAGTTATTTTTAAATATATTAATACAGAGTAAAAATATTTTACTAACCATGCAAGGTACTAAACATATTTTTTACTTTTGTAATTGTAGTAAAACTACAAGCTATTTTAAAAATATTACAATAAAAACACAAGTTATGGCTTTTAAACCTTAAAATAACTCAATCCAATAAATTTGTAGTATTGCTAAAACTTATACCAAAGTACCAAGAAAGATCGTTCCACCTACAGTCTTGTTATAGACCTCACGACTGAACTCATGTGCCGACAGGGTCAGATAACATCTAATCCAGATTCCCCTCTCTTTAATTGATTATTTCATAGAGAATATGATTCGTCATACTAGACCTACCTATAGCTTCAGAAACTAAAATGTTAAAGTTCATACTTTATCCGACAATAACATTGGAACGAGAATAAACCCTACTGCATTCAAATAAATATTAAAATAAAATAATAATGATTTCGTCTAGTGGGATACTGTTGGTCTATTGGATTGCTGCCACTACTGGCAAAAGCGTATCACCAAATTATTTGTCATGTAGATTTGTAGAAGCCAATAGGTATCGTTACGTTAGGAAAATCATTAAGGTAATTGTAGTATAGTACTCGTCAAGATAGAAGTGCGGGTGACATAATATTATGAGAAACTAGCTGACCCCCGCGACTTCGTTCGCGTGTTTTTCTTTGCTATAAACCTCACGGAGCCCGAGACCTTTCCAACGAATGCAAAACCGTGGAAATCGGTTCGTGCGTTCTGGAGTTATAGCGTCAGGAAAGAAAACCCGACTTATTTTTATATAGTAGACGATGGGCCACCCGCGTTTCCTGAATGCACTTCCAATGTGAGGGATGTGGGCATTCCGTCACATCTCATACA
This sequence comes from Melanargia galathea, assembly GCA_920104075.1. Classification (NCBI taxonomy): domain Eukaryota; kingdom Metazoa; phylum Arthropoda; class Insecta; order Lepidoptera; family Nymphalidae; genus Melanargia; species Melanargia galathea. The sequence goes on from OV049870.1 coordinate 8,148,527, forward strand.
CCACCCACGCTCCTGGGCATATTTTTTTTTTATCTACAAGTTAGCCCTTGACAGCAATCTCATCTAATGGTAAGTGATGATGCAGTCTAAGATGGAAGTGGACTAACTTGGAAGAGGTATGTATACCCCTGATCAGTTTCTACACGGCATCGTACCGGAACACTAAATCGCTTGGCGGCACGGCTTTGTTAGTAGGGTGGTAACCAGCCACGGCTTAAGCCTCCCACCAGACCAGACCAGGGACAATTAAGAAATTATAGAATCTCAAATTGCCTCTGCCGGGAATCGAACCCTCCCACTTATAAGACCATAGCGCTCACCACTGCGCCAGGGAGGTCGTCAACTACTATATTACTATAGATATAAAGAATCAGAGGCGAGCATTTTCTAAAATTTTACCCAAGCGGAATCGAACTCAGGGACTTATTAATGAGACGAGAGCTCTCGGTATTATGCCAGAGAAACTAGACCGTAATAATTTTAGTCATCCCTTTTTTGACGAGAAAGTAGCTCATGTACTTACTTGCGTAAGTATTTCACATACTTTCGCTAACATGACAGCGTAGATAAAAATAACAGAGCATAATAAAGCTTTGTTAAAGTCTATGTACAAAATTTCCAATACAAATGCCTACAAGGCTCATAAACGTCGGTTATTAGAGCATGACTTAGCAAATAAGGCTCGCTTGTGTCAGCCCGCAACTTTATTTAAATCTTTTTATATTTTTTGTATTGAATCTCAAGTTTGGTATTCGACAAATTGTGTAGTTATGACGGTTCATATTTTTGTGATACTGTAACCTGCTTGATCGATCGATCAAATCACGAATGACGGTTGATCGTTTTCGTTGAACGAAATTGAGTTGCAATAAGAACCAAAATAGCTGTCACTGTTAACAATGACAACTATTTTGGTTATCAAAAGCGCGGCTGCAACCGGCGTAAGTGATCGGATCAACCGGCGTAAGTGATCGGATCAACCGGCGTAAGTGATCGGATCTCTTGACAAAGTGAGTGATCAGAGTTTGAGAGATCTGAAAGTTTAAGTGCCTTCTAACAGATTCCAAAGAGTTTTAGTGGTTTTTTTTTGAGCTCTCGAAGAAGAAGAGGCGACTTAGGTATAATATATATGTCGCCGCGGAGGCTTTGGCGGGCTTTAACCTTTATACCATAATTCCTTATTTTTATTATAAACCTATTAGGTTTTAGTTATGCTTTGATTATTGTCGATGATACTGTGTTAAAATAGTGAACAAACAGTTAATGTAATTTAAAATGACGAGTTCTTGATGTAAGTACTTGTTAGTTTTCTATTTATTTTTACATTATGAATTTGCTGTCCAAATTGCTGGAAATTTATGTTTAAAATATTATTATGATTTAAGAAGTTATTTGGGTGTGTTTAAACCTTTATTAGCTAGTTTATTAATAAGTTAGTACTTAAATTATTTGTTACCATCAAAACGAGACAATGCCGTCCGACCAATAAGAGCGAAGTAGCTGTGATGTCATAAAGCGCGCGAGCGGGGCGCGTTGGCGGCATGGTCGCGTCCAAGATGGCGATTTTCAATCATTAATTTTTCAACGCTCGCTAGCGAAGGTTTATAAGGGGAAACCCTTGTCAATTTCAGTACCAAAAATAGAAACCTAGGTTTTAGCTAGGCTTCATTTATAAACTTAGAATTAGTCTAGTGTTACTAAATTACGAATAACGTTTGTGATTTTAAAGTTAAAGATGTGTTAACGAATTCCTATTTAGTTTTCTCACTGTTGTTGTTCTGTGTAATAATTATAACCTTACTTTCAAAAACTAGCACGTGGTATTTCTTTTGTTTTATTTGAGGGTGATCAATAATAATTATTTAGTGACAAATCCTTATTGTAGATTTGGCGATGATTTTAAAATATTAATTTAACTTTGGTTTCTCATTCGATTAGCTTTTGCTTTTAGTATGGATAGTGATAGCAGAATCGGTGACCCACATGAGGTCAGCGATTCTGCCGTTTTTAAAAACAGTAGCGAGCTCATTTCTCCGATATCAGAAGTGGGATCGCTCCAGCGATCCCTTTCTGCCGCTCAGTGTGTTTCAGATCCTGGCCCCAACGATGTGGAACCAGAGGCGCCACCCACGAGCGCGCCTCGCCGCAGTGTACCAGCGCAGATCAGCCAGCACACGAATAGCCCTGCTGTCCAGCCGCCGCAGCCGCTGCATACGGGCGCCGTTCCGCCCGAGTTCTTCACACACATGGTGATTGGTGACCATGATGCAGAGCATGAGCGAGCGACTGCTGCGTCAGCCAGGTGACAAAGTGAAGATAACGGATGTCTTCCTACCCTCTTACGACCCGGACGGTAACGTAGGAGTACGTGAGTGGTGTGATCATATTTCCACAGCTAAAATTAATTATCAGCTCAGTGACTACGACGTTCGTACGAAAGTAACTAGTTTACTCAAAGGTCGTGCTAAGATTTGGGCGGACAACTGGCTAGTTACTACGTCTACCTGGGAGGAACTACGTCAAATCATCATCACCACGTTCGAGCCTGAAGCCCGTTACTCCAGAGATATAATCAGGTTTAGAGAGCATGTTTATAATTCTTCCAAAGATATAGCGGAGTTCCTAACGCGTTCGTGGCTTCTATGGCGGCGCATCACCAAGGACAAGCTTGACAACAGCGATGCCGTCATCGGCAGTCATCGGAACAGTAAGTGATGAACACTTAAGAATAGATTTAATGAATGCACGTGCTACTTCAGTGCCTGAACTAATTTCTGTTGCTTCTTCTATACGTGCCAAACGCCCTAGTTTGCAAAATAGTTCAAACCAGCCCCCAAATAAGCGTCTGAAATTTTCTTTAGACAATCGGAATAACTCTTATTGCGAATTTTGTAAAAAGCCGGGTCATTTAACGGATAAATGTCGCTTTAAACCCGCGTTTAATAATTCCAGTGACACCAAATCGGTGGCAACGCCAGCGTCATTAGCTTCATCAGCTAAACCAACTAGCAATAATAATAAATTCTGTTCATTCTGCTCAAGGCCAGGGCACTCTTTCGAGACATGTTTTCGTCGCGAAAGACAAATCAACTCAAACGTTAACTCCGTTTTTAAAAATAAGTCAAACTTAAATACCATGAAGATTAGAATTGGAGATGTAATTTTAAATACTGTGTTTGACAGCGGAGCTGAATGTTCTTTAATGCGCGAATCAATTGCTAATAGATTACCGGGACGTAGGAATGATGTAGTTAATTGTTTACAAGGAATAAGTTCATTTCCGGTTATTTCAATGAGCACTTTAACTGCGATCTGTGTTATTGATAATGTTAACGTTGAGATTCTATTCCATGTTTTGGCTGATGTAGACATGACGTCTGATGTACTTATTGGTGCAAATTTGTTGTTCGAAACCGGATTAAGTGTAATCGTTACTCAAAACAGCGCGACTTTAATACCTCATCGTCGCGTTATGCAGTTGAGAAACAATAGTCCAATTTTTGAAAACTTAAATCATGACCTTACTGACGAATCTGAGATTAATCAATTATTAAGCTTGCTAAATAATTTCGCACATCTTTTTACTCGTGGTTTTGCTAAATCTCGCGTGAATACCGGAGAATTAGAGATCCGATTGAAAAACCCGGATAAGTATGTCGAGCGAAGGCCTTATCGGTTGAGTCCAGTTGAGCGAGAAAAGGTCAAGGGGATTGTTAATGAATTAATCGAAAATAACATTGTTCGAGAAAGTAAATCCCCATATTCTAGTCCGATCATTTTAGTAAAAAAGAAAGACGGAAACGATCGCATGTGCGTAGATTATCGCGAATTAAATGCAAATACAATCCGCGATCATTACCCTCTTCCTTTGATCGGGGATCAGATTAACCAACTAGCGGGGGGAAAATACTTCACAACGCTTGATATGGCATCGGGTTTCCACCAAATCCCAATTTCGGCTTCTTCTATTGAGAAAACCGCCTTTGTTACCCCAGACGGGTTATACGAATACCTCACAATGCCTTTCGGCCTCTGCAATGCACCAGCTGTGTATCAAAGATGCATAAATCGTGCATTAGGGCCTCTTTTAAATCCTGGGAGTGCTAATAATGATCATCATGATAGCGTAGCGCAGGTTTATATTGACGATGTTATAAGTAAGTGTCGTGATTTTTCGCAGGGCCTTTTATATTTAGAAAGAATTTTAATATCCTTACGCGATTCCGGGTTCTCAATTAACATCGATAAATGTCTTTTCTTTAAACGATCAATAGAGTACCTTGGTAATGTAATAGAATCTGGAAAAGTTCGTCCCAGTCCCAAAAAGGTTGAAGCCCTATTAAAAGCCCCGGTTCCAACTACGGTTAAGCAAGTTCGTCAACTTAACGGACTAGCCGGATATTTCAGAAGATTTATTCCGGACTTCGCACGAATAATGATTCCTCTATATAATTTGACTAAGAAGGGTGCCAAGTGGCAATGGAGTCACACTCATGAAGAAGCGCGTCAAAAGGTGATCCATCACCTTACCTCCGCACCAGTTCTCACAATATTTCAAGAAGGTGAGCCGATTGAATTGTACACCGATGCCAGCAGTCTCGGCTTCGGAGCCATACTAATCCAGGTTATCAATGGTCGTCAGCATGTCGTTGCTTACTTTAGCATGCGTACCACAGACGCTGAAAGCAGATATCACTCCTACGAGCTTGAAACGCTAGCAGTTGTGCGTGCGATTAAGCACTTCCGGCACTTTTTGTATGGGCGTAAGTTCACGGTGATAACTGACTGTAATGCACTGAAAGCTTCAAAGCATAAACAAGACCTGCTACCCCGCATACATAGATGGTGGGCATATCTTCAGAACTTCGAGTTTGACATAGAATACAGGAAGGGCGAGCGTATGCAGCATGCAGACTTCTTCAGTAGAAATCCTGAAATCATGACTGTTAATGTTGTAACAAGGAACATCGAGTGGATTAACATTGAACAGCGTCGCGATGCCCAGCTTCGTTCTATTATAGATTCTCTTCACAATGGAGAGATTGTGCAGGGATATTTACTCGAGGGTAATGTTCTTAAGTACAAAAAGGAGGACCCAATCTTGGGGATTCAAAAATTGATAGTTGTACCAAAGTCTTTCCAATGGAGCCTAATTAATACTTACCATACTGCTCTCAAGCATCCAGGCTGGGAGAAGACTCTCCACAAAATTAAAGAGACTTATCATTTCGATAAGATGAACTCTGTAGTTCGGGAATTTGTGGATAACTGCGTGGTGTGTAGATCATCAAAACAAACTTCAGGAGCCACACAGGTAACATTGCATCCGATCCCGAAACCAACAGTCGCATTTGAAGTCATCCACATGGACATCACTGGAAAGCTTGGCACTCCTGAAGACCAGGAGTACGTCATCGTGACCATCGACGCATATACAAAGTACGTACTATTACGTTATACTAATGATAAAAGTCAACACAGTACCCTGGCAGCCTTAAAGCAAGTCATTCACCTATTTGGAGCCCCTAGACAGATCATCGTGGATGGTGGAAGAGAGTTTCTTGGGGAATACAAGAATTACTGCGACAGGTTTGGTGTTGAACTTCATGTTATAGCTCCCGGGGTGAGCAGAGCTAATGGCCAAGTGGAGCGAGTAATGGCTACACTAAAGAACGCTTTAATAATGATTAAAAATTATGAGACTCTGGAGTGGTATACTGCTTTAGAAAGTCTACAATTGGCCTTTAACTGCACAGTACATAGAACCACTGGTACAGCCCCACTTACACTGCTTACGCGTCGTCAAAACTGTGTACCACCGGAACTCCTGAACCTGGTCAACTTTGAGAACGTCTCTGTTGATATTGAAGCGTTGCAAGCCCACGTACAGCGGAGGATGACCGAGGCATCCACTAAAGACAAAGCGAGGTTCGATAGAGGGCGGGCAAAAATTCATCATTTTCAACGAGGGGACTTCGTTTTGATTAAAAATAATCCTAGAAACCAGACCTCGCTAGATCTTAGATTTAGCGAACCTTATGAAGTTCACAGAGTTTTGGACAAGGACCGGTACTTGGTGAAAAAAGTCATCGGTCACCATGGGCGGCCTCGCAAAGTCGCCCACGACCAACTACGACGCGCCCCACAGCCAGGCGCAACCCTTCAGGCGGCCGTGTCGCCTCAAGATGATCAGCAGCCCGGGCCTTCTGGGGTCACTGCGGCCTCGCAGCCCGTGGTGGTGCCCGTGGCTGCCTCAAGCGATTCATAGTTACACCCGGTGAGGTATTTTTCACTATTAATAATAATAATAATAATTACAACACATAGCACATGACAAAAAAAAAAAAAAAATAATAATAATAATAACTTACTTTTAATTTGTGACTTTGACTTTGACTTAATGACTTTGACTTTGACTAATTATAATAATACAAAAGATGTACGTTGACGTGTGGAGCCGATCAACGACCAACCTATTTAATATAACAAAAGATGTACGTTGACGTGTGGAGCCGATCAACGACCAACTTATTTAAAATAACTATTGACGTGTGGAGCCGTTCAATAGTTAATCCTATCCGAAAAGAATAAAAGTCCCCTGTGTACCACGGCGCTCAGGACCGCTCAGGAGCACAGCATCGACCTTCCCAGCTTCCCATCCATTTTTCCTTCTTTTAGAGCCTTCTTCGTGGACCTGTCCCCCTCATATCCTACCCTTAACACACATATAACTGTATTCATATGAAAATTATGAGCAGTGTCTTGTGTGTTAACAAAAAAAAAAAAAAAATAATAATAATAATAGTAATAATAACTGTTTTCATGTGGAATGACCAGTTATACAAATGAAAATAACTTACTGACTTAACTGTTGTCATGCGGAATGAGCAGTTACATATTATAAATATTAAATTAACTTATTAATTTAACTGTTGTCATGCGGAATGAGCAGTTACACATTATAAATATGAAATTAACTTATTAATTTAACTGTTGTCATGTGGAATGAGCAGTTACACATAAAAATCATTTATTTACTCGACTATTGTCATGTGATATGTGCAAATAATTTATTTATTCAACTATTGTCATGTGGAATGAACAATTACATAGTATGTTTTAACTTTACTCTGCTATTGCGTGGAGCGAGCAGTGTTGATGATATGCAAAAATTTAAAACCTAAATCTTTTAAGTCTAACTGTCACCCCTGTTTCAATTCTATTGGTATTCAATAACAATGGTTTTCTTAGTTTAAGAAAATCTTACATAGTAAAAGTTTTGCATTTAAAAATGAAATCAATAAGAATCTGTGGGTCTAGGTTTACTGTGGAAGTGCCTAGCCTAAAAGAGCAAAAATTCTTTGTCTACAGATTTGAACCTGGAAAAGCAAAGCGCTGCAGAGCACGCATCGCACGCAGTATGGCCGTGTCGCCGCGGAGGCTTTGGCGGGCTTTAACCTTTATACCATAATTCCTTATTTTTATTATAAACCTATTAGGTTTTAGTTATGCTTTGATTATTGTCGATGATACTGTGTTAAAATAGTGAACAAACAGTTAATGTAATTTAAAATGACGAGTTCTTGATGTAAGTACTTGTTAGTTTTCTATTTATTTTTACATTATGAATTTGCTGTCCAAATTGCTGGAAATTTATGTTTAAAATATTATTATGATTTAAGAAGTTATTTGGGTGTGTTTAAACCTTTATTAGCTAGTTTATTAATAAGTTAGTACTTAAATTATTTGTTACCATCAAAACGAGACAATGCCGTCCGACCAATAAGAGCGAAGTAGCTGTGATGTCATAAAGCGCGCGAGCGGGGCGCGTTGGCGGCATGGTCGCGTCCAAGATGGCGATTTTCAATCATTAATTTTTCAACGCTCGCTAGCGAAGGTTTATAAGGGGAAACCCTTGTCAATTTCAGTACCAGAAATAGAAACCTAGGTTTTAGCTAGGCTTCATTTATAAACTTAGAATTAGTCTAGTGTTACTAAATTACGAATAACGTTTGTGATTTTAAAGTTAAAGATGTGTTAACGAATTCCTATTTAGTTTTCTCACTGTTGTTGTTCTGTGTAATAATTATAACCTTACTTTCAAAAACTAGCACGTGGTGTTTCTTTTGTTTTATTTGAGGGTGATCAATAATAATTATTTAGTGACAAATCCTTATTGTAGATTTGGCGATGATTTTAAAATATTAATTTAACTTTGGTTTCTCATTCGATTAGCTTTTGCTTTTAGTATGGATAGTGATAGCAGAATCGGTGACCCACATGAGGTCAGCGATTCTGCCGTTTTTAAAAACAGTAGCGAGCTCATTTCTCCGATATATAAATATTTCTAAAAATTGTTTTTCACTCAAAATTACATACCTAATTTAGCCAAAAAATTAAAAAAAAATTAACCCAATTTTACTCCAAGAAGGTTGTACCTACCTATATCCTTAAGATATTTTTATCCTTACTTTGAAACAGCAGAACATTTGTCCCACAAACATATCTGACCCAGTGGCACCGTCGCTAGCGTTGCTCTAATCAAATTACCTAAACTAACTACTACTACTAAGTACCTACTTGTTCGTTCGTTCGTTCGTTCATTCGTTTCAACCAATGGATGTCCACTGCTGGACATAGGTCTCTTGCAAGGATCGCCACAGCACACGATCTTGTTCCGCCTGATTCCAGCGGCTACCACCGACTCGCTTGAGATCGTCTGTCCACCTACTTGTAAAGGCATTGAAATTTCTAAATGGCGAATATATAGAATTAATTGTCATTAATTCTACTTTCCGCCACCGGGTCAAAAAAGTTTGTAGGAGATACTTAAAATTTTTACTTTGACCACTCTGTCCTAAGAATAAAAGAAGAAGGTATTTTAGGTTCCCGCCTCCTAAACAAAAATAGATGTAACTCAGTCCTGTTAAAATATGATTATCAATTCCACCGGACACCGCCGCCGTTAATTCTCATTTAGGGGCAAAACAGTAAAGGTTTCACAACTAGAATCGTCGATTGTCCCAGATTAACGAACCATATCATTACGGCTAATGAATCGGGCGGGCGATCTTATCTACCCATCAATGTCAGTCTAAAATCTATTACAGCAGTTATATTAGTAAACACACGTAGCTGTATTGTAATGAAACACGGTTAAAGATGTATTAAGGCTGTACATGGTACTGATCTTCGTGATTAGCTAAAGACTAGCGTCAGATTAAAGCTAGCTCTGTGTTTGAAGTCTGTCCGATACTTTGTATATTGTGCACAAATTTCTGTATATTTTTTTCTGAAATATACGTCATAATGTAAATTGATTACGGAAACACTGAATCTATAAATACTTAAATATTCAAAACTTATTAAAGAAAATCAAAGTTATCATTTATTTCATGTAAGCTTACATTAAAGGAGCCTAGGTCATAGAATATACCTACTGATTACTTATTATGATAGCTTATGGACCATGGCTCATGATTCAGGACCTTACCACCAGAAAAGAGCTAAACAAATCTCAATTATTTTATTAATAGTATCCATAGCTCAGCATATTTAAATACAAGTTTCTATTTTTAACCCCCGACGCAAAAACGACGGGGTGTTATAAGTTTGACGTATCTCTCTCTCTCTCTGTGTGTGTGCGTGTGTGTGTGTGTGTGTGTGTGTGTGTGTGTGTCTGTCTGTTCCCCTGTGGTGCTCAAACGGGTGGACCAATTTGAATGAGGTTTTTTTTTTGTTTGAAAGATGAATTAGTCGAGAGTGTTAGCTATGTTTAATGAAAATCGGTCCAAGATGGCCGCCGCTACAAAATGGTAGATTACATAATATTTTACAACACACTTAATATGGGTATCAAATGAAAGGGCTTGACTAGTAGAATAGCACTATTGCAAATCCAAGATGACCACCGCCACACAATGGCGAATGTCGGGGGTTTTTTAATTTATACTTACTTGTATTCTTAGTCCCTAGAAAAAGGTTAGAAATTGTTTTTTCAATTTTTTTTCTTAGCTGAGGAAGAAAAATAAAACAACCCAAAAAAATTCATACATCACAAAAGGCATTTTTAAAACTTCGTAGCGTTCACCGAGATAACCATCGGACCCTACAAAAAACTGACAAACCAGGCTAACGACAAAGGATGCATTTAGTCTAAATGGATCACAACTCTTATCGGCACCACCTCATCGATTTTGTTACAAAGCGTGCACAGATAAAGGACGGACCCTCTTGCATTCGCTGCGTCATTCATAGATTAACTAAACGACATGACAACGTATGGAGATAGCGCACAAGTCACGGCAAATAAGTTGAGCGGTGACCTTCAATGCGCAGAAGTCGAAAATGAGGTATCTCGGGGTGTGACGGGGTCGCTGGGAGGGCGTGGCGTGGATCGTTCGTAAGCACTGATTAGCTCTCGCGGATCCCTCGTAAACGCTAATTGGCTCTCCAATCGTATTGTGTCCCGCTCAATCGTACGACTCAATCGTACGACTTACGTGCCGGGGGTTATAATGTGCAAAGCCCATATTAACATTGATTTTAAAAGCTCAATCTTGTTGTAAATTAAAAAACAAAATTAGACTGATAACAAACTTCTAGGCTGTGGCGCCATATGTCTGTAACACACACGTCATGTTTCGATAAATGGAAAAGCACGTAGACACGCTTAAATCTTTGTTGTAAAAATAAATCTCATAAAACAATGATCTAGCTGTATATTTTAAGCTGTGGCATCTCCTTATAACACCTGAGTTTTATCTAGAATCTAGATAATACGTTAAAGAATACCGATAATATTATGTTGTTGAATAACGTCTCTAATTTCATTATATTCAATCTATGTAAGTAAATATATGTAATTGCCTCTTATCAAGCTCATATAGAACTCACACGCTTATTTGGACGATAGCATAACCCAAACAATTTTTTTTCCAAGTTGAAGATTATATTATACAAGGAGTGAATACTTTTATCCCGGAAAATCCACCAACACCACCACCACTACAGCTTTTAAACATCCCACTGCTGGGCACAGGCCTCCTCTCTCATAGGAGAGAGGAATTTAGAGCTTAGACCCGCCACGATGCTCCTATGCGTGTTGACGGACTTTCCGAGGCATGGGGATGAAACACCGCCAACTACCAACTCCGGGCTGGCACTGAGAATTTCTTGACAAAAAAAACCCAGTACTTAACTGGGCTTTTTTAAAAAATTCTCTTTTATTAAATTTTAACAATTATTTGCCCGACCCGGGAATCGAACCCGGGACCTCGTGATCTGCGATCGAATATGCTAACCACTAAACCAACGAGGCAGATGAAGTTTCGGGCTACTCTAAATAGGTATTGTGGGATAGCTTGAAAAGCACATGAGAAAAATTTACTCTCGCAAAAAAAATCCTCTGATATAACTGCATTTTCTAAGCTGTGGCATCACCATACAGCACCTGAGTTTTATCTAGACATCTACAACATGTTAAAGACTACCGACAGCGTGTGTGCACCGCCCATTGTAGTCTGTTCTCCTTATATAACATCTTGAATATCTTACAACAGGTTCCTACGGTGAATGGAAATACACGTGGAATTTTATACGAAAATTCTGACGGTTTAGTTGATTATTATACTATACTAGCGGTCCGCCCCGGCTTCGCCCGTGGTACATAATATATAGCCTATAGCACTCAGGGATCACGTACATATCCAACGGTGAAAGAATTTTTGAAATCGGTCCAGTAGTTCCTGAGATTAGCGCGTTCAAACAAACAAACTCTTCCGTTTTATTATATTATAATTATTATAAAATACTATTATTGGAATGAAGTTCCTTATCGCGCGTTGCGAAAGGGGGCTAGATGGAAAAAATTAAGACCAAAAGTTGTAACGACACTTTTTGCTATAGTTGTAAGCCGTGCGGCGTGCGCGTGTTTCTCTGTCTCTATCTCTCTCTTATAGAAAGCAAGCCAGTTATTTTCGTTTCATCTTTCTATTTCGCATTGAACAGTGTGGTGTCGCGACCATTATTTTTGGAGAGTGTATACAGGTTTTTTGTACACAATAAATAATAAAAAATAACTTCGTTCCATCCGGGTATCCCTTGACACCTCTCAAGTTTTTTTTATACTCTGAAAACAAGGTCGGTAGTGTATTTTGCGCATATTAATTTCATTAGATTAAACTACTTATTTCAAATATTTTATGACCCACACCGATTCGGCATAAGTTGCACCACGGTATATAATGGGCTGCACAAGGTATTCACATATTTGATTTTTGGTCGCTTCCTTCCGCGTATAATAACACCTATTAGAGTATCAAATAAAATGTCTGTAAAAACCACATTACTGGTCCAATTAATTTCTCACACTCACGAATCACACTCGAACTATCCCAATGAACTAGTTCATCTATTGATGAAAAACGAATTAAAATCCCTTCAGCAGTTTTTGAGATAAGCGCGTACAGATAGATAACCGCGGCAGATGGACTCCTTTTTAACCCCCGACGCAAAAACGACGGGGTGTTATAAGTTTGACGTGTCTGTGTGTGTGTGTGTGTGTGTGTGTGTGTGTCTGTCTGTTCCCCTGTGGCGCTCAAACGGATGGACCGATTTGAATGCGGTTTTTTTGTTTGAAAGGTGAATTAGTCGAGAGTGTTCTTAGCTATGTTTGATGAAAATCGGTCCAAGATGGCCGCCGCTACAAAATGGCGGATGATATATTTTTTCACAACTCCCTTGATATGGGTATCAAATGAAAGGGCTTGACTAGTAGAATAGCACTATTGCAAATTCAAGATGGCCGCCGCCACTAAATGGCGAATGTCGGGGGTTTTTTAAATTTTCAATTTACACTTTTATTTATACGTAGCACTCTTAAAAGTAGTATTACTAGAGTAAGACTCCAGCTGCTGCTCGCCTAAATATATAAATAAAATACCTACGTTACTACATCTGTATGACCAAGAACAATTACTGTCATGTAAAATCTGTACCATCGCTATTCACGATCAAATCACGAATGATGGTCGACCATTACGAATAATTTATCACATTATTTATCATTTTCATATGATATCCATTGTTGGTAACAGGCCTTTTATCTTAAAAAAGAAAACAAACAGAGTCCTAACTAAAAACTAGTATAGTTAATACAAGTATAAATAAAAAAATTAAAAAAACCCCGGCATTCGCCGTTATGTGGTGGTGTGTGGTGGTGGTGTGATCTTGGATTTGCATAGCGCTATTCTACTAGTCAAGCCATTTCATTTGATACCCATATTGAGGGAGTTGTGTAAATATATGTAATCCGTCATTTTGTGGTGGCGTCCATCTTGAACCGATTTCACACTCCCGACTAATTCACCTTTCAAACAAAAAAAACGACGGTGGAACAGACAGACACACACACACACTCACGTCAAACTTATAACACCCCGTCGTTTTTGCGTCGGCGCGGCGGTTAATAAAATATCTACGTATTGAATCACGGTCTCATACAGCCGTTTTGCAGTAAAAATATCTACGTATCATTATTTTCCGCTCATCGTTTAAACTTTTAGCGTATACTTTCCGAATGGCAATAAAGAATTCCCAATTCATACATTCAGCTCATGTAGTACTGCGGCTAAAGTTTTTGATATTAATCCATACTTTATCCATAAAAACTCCCGATATTGCTTCTATAGTGTCTATTTCAGACATATGCGATGATAAATTGGGAATAATAAAAAGGCTTAAAGTGTTAATATAGCCGTAGAGTTTTATTATTTCTTTTAAACAGATTTTATAACATACAATAAATAAGAAGAATACACATAACTTGTTATTAGTAAATAAATGTATTTACACTTAATGAAAGAGTCCATACAAACTCTCGAAATTAGAATATTATGTAATCTTGTCTAATGCCCTTAATTATATTAGTTTGTACGCGATCAATATTTTAACTTTGAGGTACTGGTTAGTTATTGATAGAAGTTTGAACAGACGATTTAGGTAAAGTAAAAAATTAGTGGAAACATTTTGATGTTGAATATCAAAATGTCTTACGCATATTTTGATTTGATCATTTTTGAACGGTACCAGCATCAAGCTATTCAAACCATATTCGAGCTATCTACCGATCTCGAAAATATCAAATGTCAAAGAATGGACTGTTTATTACAAAATAACGAACAACGTGGTGAGGGCACCCGAAAATAAAACGATCGACGACGTATAAAATAACCGAGACAAAAAAAATTGAGATTGGTATCGAAGTATTTATGTTAAAGGAAACGCAGGAGTATTTAAAGGTTAACGATTCCTATCAATTAAGGTTATTGGTTGACTCGACAGGTCCGGCCCCCCGCTGGGGTAGGATTTCGCACCTGTCCCTTTCGGTTTAGTTTTTCACCTCAGCGGCATCCTTAAAACAGTAAAGGTGCATGGAGTCCTTTTTGTAGAGTGACCATTGCTGTGACGGAAATAGGATAGTCTGAAATTGAAAAAGTTAATTTATACATTTCATCGTTACATAGGTTGCAAATTCAGATCGGTGCGGATTTGACTAAATAGGTTTTGCGGAATATTTAACTGTTGCATAATTCCATGTTACTTAAGGAACAACAAGTTTTATTTGTTGAAATCCGCAAAGTTGGCCATAGTCAAGAAAGTTGATAATTTTCATAATTTTATGTTACTTAAGGAACAACAAATTTTATTTGACGAAATCCGCTTTGTTGACCATAGTCAAGAAAGTTAGTAATTTTCGTCTTTGCCATTTTTTATAATAAGTAGCTAATGTTTGGCATTGTATACCTACTTAGTTTGGTTTTATTTTGTTTAGTATATGGTAGGCATAATCTTTTGTTGCGTCAGACATTTTTTTTGAATATCGTGAAATTAAACTTTTATTTAATTAAATTAAAATTCTATTTTACTGTTTCGATAGGTTAGGACTATGTTAGTCCTTAAAACTTTAAAATCATGGTTATCATAGCAAGTTGTAATAAATAAAAGCTTATTAATAATTCGGATATGATAATTTCATGGAAAGTGGCAATACCCTACTGAGAATGAGCGGAACAAATAGGGTTTCTCGAATATTACAGCCGATATTTTGTTATCAATTCATAACTTTGACGTTTATTATTCCTAGTGTTAGAAATTTAAAAGATTGCAATATTATGCTTTAGAATATCTTTATGTATCTAACGTCTATCTTTGTTATATTTATTAGTATAAAAAGGGTTACAAACCTACAAAGGGCCAATGCTATCAAAATAATATATCCAGATAATTTCAAACAAAAAAATTCAAAACTCTTGAAATGAAATGAAATGAAATGAAATTTATTTATTTGCTGAACATGAGTAGGTATTATATAATAGTAATATTTTAAGATTTTAAGTCCTTCATGTTCTACTTAAAAGCATGCAAATATTTACAAACTATAGGTACTCATCAGAATTGATACATAAAGTCCTGATGAGCCTAAATGGTAAGTATAATATGTCTAATAATAATAAAAAATATATACTTATTACAAAATTAAATTTAAAATATTATTTATGTCAACTACATTCAATATTGTTTATTATTTATTATTACAAAGAAATTCTGTCACGGAATAAAATGTTTTGTCACACAGCCAACGAAAGAGAGCCCTTTTAAAACGACCTGTAGGTTCTTTTTTCATTCCCAAATCCAGTTTATTGTAAATTTTTATGCACATGGCGTGCGGAGATTTTGAGGTTTGTTTTAATTTATATTTTGTAGTGCATAATGTAGTGCATAATAGATTTTTAATTCTTGTATTCCTATATCGACTAATATCTGGAGGAGTATGTATTTTAAAGTAATGTATATGTCGATGTACGAAAACTGCTATTTCATAAATATAAAGACATGGCAGGGTGAGAAGATTGTGCTTTTTAAATAGTGGTCTACACGAGTCAGTTGGGCCCAATAGGAAGATGCTCCTGAGGCATTTTTTCTGTGTTACAAACAATTTATTTAGATTAATAGAGTTCCCCCATATAACAATGCCGTAACGCATAGCAGACATGACATAACCATGATATGCTATCAGTGCTGCTTCAAGAGATACCGTACGTCTTAGACGGCGCAAAGGATACACAAATTTATTAATTTTTGTGCAAATGTCCTCAATATGATTTGTCCAATCACAGTGCTCGTCAAAATTAATTCCTAAAAATTTGGTATTATGCACAATGTCAATTGATTCATTATTATAATTTATATTTAATGTCCTATTTTGTCCTCTTTTGGTTCTAAATTGCATACACTTCGTTTTATTAATATTTACGCTTAGATTATTGTTTTCTAACCAAGTAACAGTTTCCATCAATGATTTGTTAACTATGGATTCATGCGTGGATGTGTTATCACATGGAATGATTATTGTGGTATCGTCAGCAAAGAGTATTGATTGATGTGATATATTAGTAGAAAGGTCGTTAATGTATAATAAAAATAGAAGTGGACCTAAGATGCTGCCCTGGGGCACGCCGAATTTATTATTTTCATAATCCGATTCATACACGTTAATGTTTTGACCAACTTGTTTCTGAATTGTGGTCTTTTGTCTCCTATTTTCTAAGTATGATTTAAGCCACTGATATATTTGTCCGCGTATTCCATAGTGTTCCAACTTGTTCAGTAGTTTTTCATGATTGACAAGATCAAATGCCTTAGACATGTCAAGAAAAAGGACAGTTACTGGTTTTCCTTCATCAACTGATTCCAAAATTATTTTCACTAGCTCAAACATAGCTGTCGTAGTAGATTTATTTTTTCTAAATCCATGCTGGGCATTATTAAAGATATTAAAACGTTCAGCAAAGTTATTTATTCTATTATATATGACCTTTTCAAAGATTTTTGATAGTACCGGAATTAAGGCAATTGGTCTATAGTTATTCGCCTGATCTTTCTTTCCCTTTTTATAAAGAGGCTTTATTGTTGATAGCTTTAATCTATCTGGGAAGACACCTTGTTCTATAGAGAGATTTATAACATAGGCCAATGGTTTAGACAAATATACTGATGAGCACTTTAATAAATGTGTATTTAATTCATCATATCCGGTGGAATTGGTATTTTTCAAGTTCATAATTATTTTATTTATTTCGAAGGGATCAGTAGGGCTACAATACATATTGTTTAAGTTAGTATTTATATTTTTTACTGATTTGTTAAAATTCTTATGTTGCTTGTTGGATATTGATATGTAATATTTATTTAAAATGTCGCATATTTGCTTGGGATTAGTTATCTTTATGCCATTTTCCGTAAGATATTTAATATTCTGATGACAATAATCATGTCCCGCCTTCTTTTTAATAATATTCCAGGTTGCGCTACATACATTTTTTGCTTTTTTGATGTATCTTTTATTACAAACTTTTTATTGAATTAAAAGATTGCAGACCCAAAAAGCATTTAATATTTAAAAATAAATGTCATTGTCTTTATAAAGGCGCCTGTTGTACAATTTTTATGTAAATATTTAAAATATTTAAAAAAATTAGTGTGTAATGGTGTACCTAGTATCTACATTAATTTCATTTCATTTTCTTAATAGTTTTAATATTCTGTTTTACCAAAAATCGCACAAATCCTGAATAATTACGACCCCTTAAAATTTTCAATAGATTGGTTCTTGTTAATCGATAACACGTTGCCTCCGTCGATCGATACACCGTTTAAGCCTAGTTGAATAACATTAAAGTCATTATGAAAGTTAACCTTAATACATCTTCAAAGGCACTTCATCATAATCGGAGAATCAATAACACTTGACTACCGGCTTAATTGATAATGAAACCTGACTTGACCTAAATAACAAACGGCAGAAAAAGAGCTACTTGGCGCAGACGACCGTTTCTGTCTGGGACCGATTCCCGACTCGACAGAGGCAGAATTTATAGTGTCACATTTTGTTTGCATTTGTGTGTGATCATTTTTATGTTCTGTCCGTCTCTCTGCCAAAAATTGTATCGAGTCGGCGTGTGTTGGACCTTATACATACTTTAAATCTTGTAAGATCATTATTTTTTGCATACAGTGACGTTGCCTTTCGATCTTACTCGTATACGCGCATTATCGCCTATGTCCTACCTCGGAGTATAAACTCAAATCGTACCAAGTTTCATTCGAATCCATTCAGTAGTTTCGGCGTGATGCGCGGCTAAGATACAGACAGACAGACAGACAGACAGACAGACAGACAGACAGACAGACAGACAGACAGATAGACAGAAAGACAGACGGACAAAAATGAAACAAATTGCAGTTTCGGCTTCAGTATCGATTATAGAGTGCCCTCCAATAAAAATTTTCAAAATATCTTCAATGTACAGAATTGGATCTGTTACAGTTTTATTATATTATAGATTTAATATGTCAATAAATATATTGCATATGGTTTGCCCAACAAATTTCAGTCCAGTATATGATTAATTAATAATTAAAAAAAAATTAACATTTCACATTTCACAATATTTTTTGTCAAACATTATGCACACTTCGATAAATTCATGATCATGCATGCACACCAGAAATTTCTATTGCCAAAGGCTCGTCCACTATTTTCACAGACTTATACGTCGGACCGACTGACTATTGTCGGTCGTCTGCAATAGGTGTAAGATCTTATCTCCAATATCTTAATTTAAGTAAGTAAATACTCGTTCCTAATGAAGAGGCACTAAACGAGATCCCGGTGACAGTACATTTTCATTTGCTCCGAGATAATTGTGTTTGTTCGTATAACCGAATTTACCTGGAGGGAAACGGTGGATGAAAACTTGACAAACTTGGCCTGTTTGTGGTAATTGAATGGTAGATATTATGTTCTACGTAATACGAGTCAAACCTACCGAAAAGGTCAGTACATTGTTAATGCTGGGACCAAAGTACTTCCTAGGAGTATGAGGAATACGAGGAATTGTATGTTGGTGACGATTGGAACCTATATATTATATACTCCGATCAATAATTTAAGTATGAGATAATATTATTATGTAGTTCCCTAAAATCTTTTATTGAAAAACTAGTGGATCCGGCAGACTTCGTCCTGCCCGGTGGTGACGTACCTATCGACATCAGCGTCACCTACCGAGACCCGGTAGGTTACCTGTACCTACCCGGTAATTGTGTTTTCGAATCATCCAGGAACCCATTGAAATATACACACAAAATTTCATCCAAATTGATCCAGCCGTTTAGGAGTTAGGTGACAAACACACGTACAGAAGAATAATAATATATGTAGGTACGGGTAAGAGAGTTTACCGTATCCACGCGACGGGATGTTTGACAGACTCGTGAACATTTTGTATGGGAAAATATTTTTTAAAAATCCCTTGGGAACTCTTTAATTTTCCGGGATAAAAAGTACCCTATGTCCTTTTCCAAGGCCTTGTCTACCTCTACACCAAATTTCGTCCAAATCGGTAAAGCCGTTCTTGAGTTATAAATAGTGTAACCAACACGACTTTCTTTTATGTATATAGATTTACCCCAATTTTTTTTTCTCACTGAGTAAAAATTTTTTTTTTCAAACTTGCTTACTTGATTACACTCCTTATGTTACCTATTCGTATTGTGTTTATATTTTTACATCTTTTAAAAACACTACTTCTTAGCAGACTAACAAAAATAGGTTTCCAAACGTAGATGAGAACTGATTTAAGACAGTGTAATGGCTCATCTAGAACATTTTTGATCAAAGGATAGGTACATATTATTTAACTAAGTACATGATGCATTTATCTATTCCTATTTGTTTTTAGTAGCATTTTTCTGTCTAAATATTTATATTTTAATGAATAAAAACCGTAAATTTTAAAAGTCAAAGGCTTGGGAACCCCCACAAAGAATTTTATATTACAGAATAATTTCCTAAACTACGCAGTCCACAACAATTTTCGAGATGAAACTTATTTTTTATGAGTTTTTATAACGCTATTAGTCTCGTCAGGCGAGCTCAAAAGCAAGCATAAACTTCTTTGATTATAACATTTTAAAGTTAAATTAAACAAAAAATGGAAACTGAAACAAACCATTAAAGAAAGATTAAAACCCTGACAGAATTCATCAAAGCTTTAAAAGTTAGTTCCGGCTTAACCGTTGCAACTATGAGTAGCAGAGGAAACTTTGAACTCGGAAACTTTAGAGCACCCGTGCGGACTGACGAAAAAAGCGGCTTAATTGAAACTGTAAACTTTTTAATCGCTCTTTAGGTCTTACGCTGCCCGTGGAATGGGTGAAAGTTGATTAAAAATATAATAAGGTGGCAAAACCTCCCTTTTATACTTACCCCAAAAAACTTTGGCGTAGTCATCTTAAAAGTGGCGGTTTTTCTACTGCTAATTTGCGTTTGTTTTGCTGTAAGCACAGACAACACAAACCTCAAGGATTAAGTCTACGTTAGAGCAAGTGTATTTTCAGAATTCCCTTGATACATGGCATGAAGAAAATCCTCGCATGTTAAAAAATTCAATGTAACTATAAATCGACCAGAATCTCATGAAAAATAGGGAAATGAAATTACAAGGTTAGCAACACTACGGCTGCCCTAGCGATAAACAAAGTAACTGACATTTTTTGTGAAATTAACTTTTTGCATTAACAAAAGTTTTATGTCGAGTAGTTTTTTACCACAGTTTAATATTTCAAATAACTTAAACCGTTTACTGAAATAAGTTGCCCAAACAAAGTAACTGCACTCACTAACCCGGAATATAAATGCAAAAACCAAGTAAACAACAAGCACAACAAAAAAACAAAGTAATTGTATGTTGATTACTTTGTTTTTGTATTTAAAATGCAGTTGCTTGATTTTTCGTTTCGTGAAACGATCCCATTCCCAGGTAAGGTGTTCTGAATGTAATTACTTTGTTTATCACTAGGGCAGCCGAGTTAACCTAGTGTTGCTTACTAGAAAATTTAATTTCCCTATTTTTCATGAGATTCTGGTCGATCTTTACCTAACTAGTAGAATATTGATGTATTGCATAAAATTCAACCGAAAGAATAAATCTTTCAAAAAGATTTTAGTGATGAAAAAAATAAAGAAATTCTTTTATAAGAGCTTTAGAATTCCAAGTATTTTATTACCCCGAATAATGACAATACTTCGCAAAGAATGCGTGATATTGGAAAACCGTAGCTAAAAGCCTTTTTAATAAGGGGTAACTGTCTCGTAATCTACTTTTGGTCATAGACATGCCAATAAGTTAAATTAGGTACATTTTTGTTCCTAATAACAGTCTGGAGGTTTTTCATACATTAGATAGATTTTTTTAAAGGCCAGATAATGCCTATGCAGGCCTATGACTTTTGTATATTTTATGTTTAGATGGATTTATATATGACACATTTGTAGCAATATATTTTATCTATAGGTTAACAAAAACATCGACTAAATAAACTAAACAACAACACTTTAAAAAGATGATTATGATTATGGGAACACTCTTTAACTACGAATTAAGTGATATACCCCCGTGCCTCGGAGAGCACGTAAAGCCGTCGGTCCTACGCCTGGTCTCTTTCCGGTCGTTTCACATTGGCTTCCCATTGTATTATGAGAGTGAAGAAATAGTGAGAAGGTAGACCTAAGTTTGTGCACGTTCTTGTACACTGTTATTCATATTCCTTTCCTTGGAAGTAAAATATACACGGTACATTTTTAGGGTTCCGTAGTAAACAAGGAACCCTTATAGTTTCGCCATGTCCGTCCGTCCGTCTGTCTGTCTGTCTGTCTGTCTGTCCGTCCTCACTTAATCTCAGAGACTACTAGTGTTAGAAATCTGTAATTTGGCATGGGTATAAATATTAATCACGCCGACAAAGTGGTGAAATAAAATTTTGATAAATATTTTTTTTAGGGTAGCTCCCCTACATATAAACTGGGGATGAATATTTTTTTTTCTCGTCTACCCCATAGTGTGGGGTATCGTTGAATAGGTCTTTTAAAAATACTGTGGGTGTGGGAACATCATTTTTAGATTTTTAGTTTTAAAGTGCTAATTTTTATTAGAGTCAAGTGTCCCCCCCCTCTATCAGCCAAATGGCAGTATATGGGAACTTGAAAAAATTCACAGCAGTAGGATATATAATCAATTTTAAAGGAAAACTATCATGGCTAAGTAGGGTTCACAGGTTAAGGAGTTATATCTGTTTTTCGAGGATTGTGACTACGGAACCCTACATTGCGCGTGGCCCGCCACGCACTTGGCCGGTTTTTTCCGAAATAGCTTACATAAAGAAACCAACACTTGATAAATACGAGTGAACAGCATATTATTTTAATTATCTGTATTTTATAAGCATTACTTTTAATGCAAATGAAAACTTTTGTTCGTCAAGAAATTTTACTTTACGATGTTATTCTTTTAATGGCCGTCGCATGGCCCTTGGGTACAGTTTAAAAGGAGAACATTCCTATTGCTGCTTTGGGACATATTAAATTTTGTGAAGCGACAAAGTTCGTGAGCGACATCAGTTGCCCTTTTGTACTTCCTAGCATTCATTTGATTCAAAGAATTTTATTTTTTAACCCCCGACGCAAAAACGACGGGGTGTTATAAGTTTGACGTGTCTGTGTGTGTGTGTGTCTGTCTGTTCCCCTGTAGTGCTCAAACGGGTGGACCGATTAGAATGCGGTTTTTTTTGTATGAAAGGTGAATTAGTCGACAGTATTGTTAGCTATGTTTGATGAAAATCGATCCAAGATGGCCGCCGCTACAAAATGGCGGATTACATATTTTTTCACAACTCCCTTAATATGGGTATCAAATGAAAGGGCTTGACTAGTAGAATAGAATTATGTAAATCCAACATGGCTCCACAAAATGGCGAATGTCGGGGGTTTTTTAAATTTTTAATTTATACTTGTAACAAATATTCTCTCTGTCGATAAGATCTGTAAGAGCGGTCACTTTTACAGAGATAATATAGTTTTTACATATTGTAGAACTAGAGTTACATTTTTCATGTAGAACTAATCGTTGCCACCGCAACGAATATAGGCTTTGCTTGGCGCTTTCAGTAAAATTTTTATGCTGACCAAATATTTTTAAATTATAAATATTTGTTTTAGTACTTCCCTATTTCACCTTATTTACTTAAATCCTTATTGTGCAGTGGTCTACTTGACTCTTCAGGTATTAAACTTCATTGTCTAGTTGTTATTCACCTACATATACTAATAAATCATTTTATTTCTTAGTTTCTGAAATATTCGGCTATATACCCAGTACTCGTTGAAACTACATTTTCTGCTATTCTAAATTCAAATTCAAATTCAAATTCTTTATTTGCACAGATTGAGTAGGTACATTGGTGTTATATTAAATATCTCAGCACTAACAATCTGCCATGGATCGGCATGCAAAAATATAATATAATTTGTTACTTATTTAAATTATAACTAAATACAATTACAAATAGAACAAGAAAATAATAAAAAAATCTATCAAATTAACATTAATAGCATCATATTTTAAAACATTTGAATTGCTCGTTATTTGGTATAAAATCTATTCTGTTAAACTGTGAGCCTTATTCATATTCCGCATTTTCAACTTTATAAAATGTCTAGTGTTATCTTGTATCTATTAAAAACTTAATTAATCAAATATAATATATTTTCTTACATAAAAATAATACTAATAATAATATTATGATGTCCATACTATACATTTGTGTCATTTAAATAATCTTTAATTGAATAGTATCTTTTTTTCAGCAGAAATTCCTTAATTTTATTTTTAAATGTAGTGATATTTACACTTCGATCGGCCAGTGATGCTGGTAACTTATTATAAATTTGAGGTGCCATATTGAAGATACTATTGCCAAATAATGCAGTTGTATGTTGCAAAAAACATAATGTATCCTTTCTGCGCTCACTTCCAGAAAATTTAAATAGTTGCTCATTTGTCCTAATGAATACTAACACTTCATATAGATACAAGCACGGACAGGTAAGTATTTTAAATTTATCAAAATATGGTTTACAAGAATCAGTGGTGCTCAGGTGACATATAGCTCTTATACATTTCTTTTGGCATTTAAAAACCTTATCTTTATCGGTCGAATTTCCCCAAAATCTAATTTTCTTTCTTGTGTAGAATTCTCATAGCTGCTTATTAAAAGTTGGAGCGCCATTTGCCATATGAACTATTTTCATCTTGACATAATTCAAACGGGAAAGTTTAGTTGCTGCAGTCGATTTGTAGCTTTCATAAATGTTGGGGTTTGAGTTTAAAATACCATATTGCATTTACTTTTAGTAGTTATTTTACATACTACATTGCAGTATGAGTTTTTCTTATAGTAAACATAATATGTAGTTATGTATACTTAGTATGAATATTATGTTTACAGATCTTTTTTTTTTTTGACGTGGTGGAAAACCTTTTATAGGTACCCCCGTTCTGCGGCCGAATGCGGCAGAACGAAGGTTATGTGGGACTCCAACCGGGTATACCCACTAAAAACCACCACGGCATGACCCTCATGCTGTCTGTGCTGGACACCTGGGGAACCCAAAGTATGCATCCCAGGCGTCCGGCAGCCGCCCCAGCTGGGGTTCCCGCTCGCCTCTGGGCTGTCCCTCCAGAGGCTCGCGCCCTCCCGTAATTTTTTAACGAGGTTTTCTTCCTCCCGCGATGGGCATCGCTGCCCCTCGCCCCGGGGTGTCTCACCCCCAGTTTCATCCGCAGTGCCCTCTGTTAATCAGAGGGACACGCGGAGAAACCTCCCTCCGCCAGGTCATTGGCCATGGCTAACAATATCCCCGTAGGAAAATTATTAACCATGTTACCGGGGCGCACCGGCCCGAATACTGCTCTTCCCCTCGGACGTATCCAAGAGGACCAGCAGCACCCAGGCACACTTGGAGGTTACCTGGCTAGCACCCCATGTTTACAGATCTAGGTACCTAAGTTGTAAATAATTATTACTTATCAGATTTTTATCTGATAATAATTGAACTGATAACTGAGAATTGAATGGAACCGCGTGCCTTGTGCGAGGCTCAGTAACTCATGAAAGCGCGATCAATTCAGTACGAAAACTGTTTTGCACGGCTTTATCATCGGGACTTCATAAGCATGGCTGCATGCTTATCATATCCAGCTGTATCAACTTGAAGCAACTCAAATGGACACATAAGCAGGCTCAAGTCCAACTGTCTCGACTTGAGGCAACTCAAATGCACAGGTAAGGAGCCTCAAGTCCAGCTGTCTCGACTTGAGCAAAAATACAGCTCGGCGAGGTTTCCCTTATGGAACCGCGTGCCTTAAGCGAGGCTGAGGCAGTTGGAGGAAACGTTTATTTTAGCCTGTTGTGATCGTAACTGTAAAGTTGTATAATATCATGGAATCTATACTAATATAATAAAGCGGAAGAAATTGTTTGTTTGAACGCGCTAATCTCAGGAACTACTGGACCCATTTCAAAAATTCTTTCACCGTTGGATATGCCCGTGATCCTTGAGTGCTATAGACTATATAATATTATGTACCACGGGCGAAGCCGGGGCGGACCACTAGTCTATAATATTTATGCACCTACACGAATATGTATACACAAAATATTTACGTAGTAAATACAGCTAGCTATGTAGGTAATAACCACATTTGAACATCTGTCGCTGAGTCCAATACTGGAGCCATCTGACAAAACCATGACCCGCTTGCAGTTAAACTGAGAAATTAGTGCATAAATCCAGAACAGAATATTGAACTTTGCTGTGGTTATCTAATAGCTGTTTTCATGTTCACCTACAAGCTAAATACTTGTATACTGTTTTATTTAGAGATGAAAAGTGTATATTTTATAACTATTTCATATTTATAGACTATTTGTATTGTTATTTTATTTACATATTTTGACGTGATAACGTCTTAGAAATTGATGAACGCCAGCTACACGCACGAAAAAGCATGACTCTTTGTCACTGGTCTAAGATCCCGCTATACAACGACCTTCACCGAGATGTTTATTTGATGAAACATATTTTATATTTAATTTAATATGTCAATAAATACATATATCTATTGCATATGGGTTGCCTAACAAATTTCAGTCCAGTATATGATTAACAAGCGGACACCCGCGTCTTCGTTCGCGTGGATATTGGTTTTTAAAAATCCCGTGGGAATCATTTTGTTTTTTCTAAGCTCCTTTCAGCTCATACCTTGCTAAAAACTGTTAACAGTTCACTGGTGGATATATAAGTAGATCAAAATGTAAACATCCGCCAGTGAAAGTCCCATCAAAATCGATCCAGCCTTTCAGACATTAGCTGGTAATCTTTAAAGTATTTCCTTTCTAACAAAAAAAGAATGACTGAAATCGGACCACGCGTTAATGAATTACACCTAAGTACACATTTTAACTTTCATCCCCTCTCCCAAGGGAACCGTGCTGAATTTCGGGATAAAACGTATCCTATATGTTACTCCGTAGTATGAACTTCAATCATGCCAAGTTTCATTTCAATCCATGCAGTAGTTTTTGCGTGATGCGCGCACAAACATACAGACAAACATACAAACAGATAAACAGACAAAAATATCAAAAATAGCTTTTTAACGTTTTATTACTATAGTAAGACCGCGATTAACTTGGCTCTCCCATGGTCTGCGGGACGAGGGACGGGGGGAAATTCTCATTGATAAATTAATAATCAATGGATGTGCTCGTACTATAATGTATGACAGGCATTTTTGACGCCCCTGTGAGTGTGTGTGTGTGTATTGCTACTGTAAGGACATGACACTAAATTAGGGAAAAAGAAATTTTATAATAATTATAATAATTTTAATTATCATAGTTATTCTATTATTTGCGTAATCGCAATTTAGTCTTTCATCTGTGTCTCTTTAAGTTTGCTCAATACTTTTCTATAGTAGTAGTAGTTAGTACTATACATTTAAAGTTAAGTAGGTACGTTTCAGGATATAGAAAAAAGATTTTCCATAACCAAGAAAGAAGAAGATACGTTATTAAATATAATTTATACCCCATTTTTTAAATTTTATACATATTATACTCATAATAAAATAATTTATTTAATACATCTACTAAATACAAGTAAAGTTCGTGAACTAAAACCCGACTACGCTTAATAATTTAATAATAATTTAGTGGGCAAATGCGCGGGGCAAGGAGCTAGTGGTGCCATCTGTTATTCTTATCCGAAACTAATTTTACAAGTATAAATTAAAAATTTAAAAACCCCCGACATTCGCCATTTTGTGGCGGCAGCCATCTTGGATTTGTATAATGCTATTCTACTAGTCAAGCCCTTTCATTTGATACCCATATTAAGGGAGTTGTGAAAAAATATGTAATCCACCATTTTGTAGCGGCGGCCATCTTGGATCGATTTTCATCAAACATAGCTAACAACACTCTCGATTAATTCACCTTTCAAACAAAAAAAATCGCATTCAAATCAGTTCACCCGTTTGAGCTGAGCGGACAGACGGACAGACACACACACACACAGACACGTCAAACTTATAACACCCCGTCGTTTTTGCGTCGGGGGTTAAAAATCTAGAAAGCCGCGCAAAGCTGACTTCTCGATTTTTTTCGTAGATAAAATGTAGCCTATGTCACCCTGATAATAACAACGAATCAATAGACACCTCATTCATCAAAATCGGTCCAGCAGTTTAGGCGCTACATTAGTACACACAGAATCTCATACAAAAATCGGTTACAAACATCCATACATAAATATATACATACGTAATCTTGGAAATAAAAGAGGATTCTCCGTGGATCAATATATTTAATTTTAATTAGCACTGTTACACCAATGGCCGACGGGACGCCGAGGCAGAGAGCAAGCAGAGAGCCAGAGAAGATAAAGTACAATTCGAGTTTCGACACCACAGATAAAACTTATGCAACAGATCTGTAGCATCAATAGTCACAGATAATAAATCAGTGTTGATAATTCTTTATAAAAACAAATCGCAACTTAATTATTTACAACACGTAAATACATAGACTGCTAAAATCATAACCCTTCCTTTTGGCTTTGCCGTAGTCGGGTAAAAAAAAACCAGACGTTTAGATTAGTACGGCATGGAGATGGAATAAAACAAAGATAAAAAAACTATTAGGATTCGTCGAGACGTGTTCTTCTATATCTTAAAATTTCAATGCATTGCTGTCAGATGATGTGTCACTGTCGCTATCAATAACTATATTATAATTCACTAATTCATCGTCGTCATTCTGCAATCTCTCAACGTGAACTTAAGTACAATGTAACTTCACGTAGCCTCCGTTACAGCTTGAAAAGCATCTTGCACCAGATTTAATATTTTTGTTTCGAAACGCCAGCGAAATAATCAAAAATGTTGTGTTGAAATTATTGGTCCACATTATAGTATTTTTATAATAATTGAGAGGCTGTTTGCGTGATGGCTTCAATGGGTATGGAAATTTTTCACATGAAGCTGACAACACTTACTTGACATTGCCCGTCAGCCTCATATTTATTATTATGATATATAATTAAGAGGCCGTATTCCGAGCCGAGCTAACGAGTTTCGGCCCGAGTTTTAAATGTGTGCGTGTACCTCACAATGGCACCGTAAGCTGCATTCACACAAAGACATGGTATACTTAAAAGCGGTCGGACTAACCTATATTGATACTTTGCGTTCCAAATTCAACGCGCTAATAAAATAAAATTTTAGATCTTAGTATATTTTATATTTGCTTTTTTTTAATGTTCGATTTAGGTAAGTATATAATTATTATCAAGATGTTGTGTAATCGTTTATACTTACACATAACATCTGTAAGAATTAAATACAGCTATATCACTACCCATATTATAATGCGAAAGTGTGTTTGTTTATTAGTTTATTGGTTTGCTGGTTTCTCCTTCAATCACGCTGCAACGAAACAAAAGACTATACGATCAATGCTTAATATATTGGTCAATAGATTAATCTGGTTATTTCAAGTATACAGGTTGTTTTGATAAAGAAGTTCTCTCAGGTGTGCAATTATCTACTATGCAGTTGCTAATCTTAGGTCATAAATAAAATTTGCACGTGCTCAATTCTTGCAGGAACACTTGTTGTATTCGTATTTGCTTCTTGTAACCGAATTTTTATTTATTGTCAAGAATGGCCCGAGTACCGATAATATTTTATTACCAAAGACTTGATGAGTAGGTGCTAAACTAATATTTGTTCGTGTTCAAACCGTGATGTTTTTATTATATTCTTTTTTCTTGTACTAGTTGACTCGCCCAGGATTTACACATTTTCGTTTAGCCAATTTTGATGCAATTTAGTACACATATGGCTTACATCCCGAAGGTGGACAAAGGCTATTTTTTATCCTGGAAAATAATTTATTTTTCATAGAACACTATTTTATGTGTTTATTATTAAAGACATTACTATCTAAAATTTAGGTATGTAAGGGCCTGTTTCATCACCTTCTGATAAGTGTCGAATAGACTAAACGTAAGTTTTGTCACTTTCTTACTTTATGTCAAGTGACTAAGACAAAACTTGTGAATAAGCTATCTGACACTTATCCGAAGGTGGTGAAACAGGCCCTAACTGTTTTCACTTAATTAAATTTAGTTGTGAGATAACTTATCTCCCTCTATTTAGTCCGATTAAAATAGACATTCAAGATTTAAAAAAAATATTCAATATTATATAATATACTAGCTTTTGCCCGCGGCTTCGCCCGCGTGAATTTCGATTTTTCACAAATCCTGAGGGAATCGTGGATTCCCGGTTCCAACCTTTATACCTACTTTCAAGAAACTTTGCTATAGTAATCTACCTATAGCTATAGATATAGTTTTCGGGTTTTTGAAAGAGAAATGTGTTCAATATGGTACTTATGATGAGATTTTGCATCTCTGATAGAATCGGACTGACACAAACTTTATCGTTAAAGTAAAATGAACCTTAACTGCCTTGTTTTAAAGCTCAAGTTCATCAACAGCCAACTCTCTAAACAATTAAAATCAGTGGTACTGAATTTTAGGTCCATTTTATTCTGACGTTATTGTGTCACAGAGGAGAAACGGAACAGAGTCAAAGCTTCTAAGAAGCGAGCAAAATTTATACCTATTCTGGTAGGGTTGGCACAGGAGGATACAATTTAATAAACAATAGTTATTTGTTCAACAAAATGGCAAATTTTGTTTTTGTTGTGATTGACTTTGCTATCGCATGATACATACAACTTTTCACTTCAATAGCTAGAAAATACAAGATGTAAAAGAAATATTTATTTAAACATTAAGTTATTTTTACATTTAGGTACATACTTACTCATTTAATATTATTAATAAATATTTACAGTTGATAATAAATCTAAATAAAGTGCAGATCATTTATAAAAAACTCAAGTAAGTAATAAAAAACCAGCGCCATTTTGAAATTCTTTTGTTAATTGACCGATTTCGTTCAATATCGATATTAAGGGCTCCCTGGGATCACAAAGCAGAAAACTGTTACCAAAATTAAAAAAACGTCTGCGCCACTTTAACTTTCTTTGTTATTTGTACCGATTTCATTCAAAATCAATATCTGAGGATTTCTAGGATTACAAAACAGGAAACTGTTACCAAAACTTAAAAAAGTCTACGCCATTTTGAAATTCTTTGTTAATTGACCGATTTCATTCAAAATCGATATTTAGAGCTCCCTGGGATCACAAAACAGGAAACTGTTACCAAAACTTAAAAAAGTCGACGCCATTTTGAAATTCTTTGTTAATTGACCGATTTCATTCAATATCGATATTTAGAGCTCCCTGGGATCACAAAAGAGGAAACTGTTACCAAAATTTAAAAAAGTC
The DNA here is from genome assembly GCA_920104075.1 of Melanargia galathea. Taxonomy (NCBI): domain Eukaryota; kingdom Metazoa; phylum Arthropoda; class Insecta; order Lepidoptera; family Nymphalidae; genus Melanargia; species Melanargia galathea. Next base: position 8,179,415 of record OV049870.1, read on the forward strand.
GGCGCCATTTTGAAATTCTTTGTGATTGTACCGATTTCGTTCAAAATCAATATCTGAGGATCCCTCGGATCACAAAATAGGAAACCGTTACCAAAACTTAAAAAAGTCGACGCCATTTTGAAATTCTTTGTTAATTGACCGATTTCGTTCAAAATCGATATTTAGAGCTCCGCTGGGATCACAAAATAGGTAACTGTTACCAATATTTAAAAAAGTCGGCGCCATTTTGAAATTCTTTGTTAATTGACCGATTTCATTCAAAATCGATATTTAGAGCTCCCTGGGATCACAAAACAGGAAACTGTTACCAAAATTTAAAAAAGTCGGCGCCATTTTGAAATTCTTTGTTAATAGACCGATTTCGTTCAAAATCAATATCTGAGGATCCCTAGGATCACAAAACAGGAAACTGTTACCAAAACTTAAAAAGTCGAAGTTCTAGAAAAACTGTTCCTATTCACCCATAAGTCGTTCCTATTCACCTCATTCTCATCCCTATTAACCCCTCTTTCGTCCCAAAAGAACTTCGAGTATGAGATTTTAACATTATGTCATACAAAAAATATTTCATTTCAATATATACATATATCAACACATACTTATACCAAAACATAGCATTAGCTATGTATTAGCTCAGCATTGATCAGATCGGACCACTAATGAAATAAAACCTATGCACAAATCATCAAACTGAGTCGGTTGCGCTATAACTTTTACGTAACTTTTACGACAAGTCATTACACAGCTTTGCATGTGTGCGTGAGCTGCGTCGGGCAACAACACGTCCTCCCTCGAAGAGCGCTAAGCTCGGTATGGCATTCGTACGGTCTGCTGTGCCATTTTATTTGTAAATTTTAGGATACTTTGACAATTTTTTGTGGTCATATAAATAGTTTCTGGATTTTTTTTTTTTACAATTATAGCTAAATGAATCCTAAACTTTCGTGCTATATATTTTTTTTATTAGTGAAATTGCGATAAATCAAAGAAATTGGGGTTAATCTAATGCTTAAATTTTCATAAATCGTACGTGCGGTTTTTATTTTTTATTTACTAATTTTGTATAAAACATAGAAAAACTAATTCCAACATTCCAATTTTGAGGGTGTGTTCATAATATTAGTATTTTTTTTCAGTCGCTTTCTACAATTTTTAGTACTTATATGTGTGACGAAAGTTTCACTCAAAAGCGTAAAATCAGTAAACGTCTTCCGCAAGAATTAAGATTTGAATAATATTTTTTAATAAAATTAATACTTTATTCCCAACATTCCATTAAAAAAGGATTGATCTTTAATATTTGATATATTTTTTTAAAGTAATCATTATATCTAAAGCACTATGGTGTTCAAAAGTTCGTAAAAAATTACGAATCCGGGTACCGGCCTCTTAAGAGACATTTGTTCTTTTCTCTCACATTCTTGAGCACAAAACGAACGCACTACCATAACAATTTTTCTAGCACAACTTTTTATCACATAAGAACTGGTTACTGCTATGTATTTCACAAAATTTTCGTAACGATGTAAACAATGAACTTTGAAGTTTCAAAGTGACTTTTCAATATGACAGATTTCGACTGCCCTAGTGATATAAACAAAGTAACTGACATTTTTTGTGAAATTGACTTTTTTGCATTAACAAAAGTTTAATGTCGAGTAGTTTTTTAACACAGTGTCCACAGTATAATATTTCAAATAACTTGAACAGTTTACTGAAATTTGAATTGCCCAAACAAATAACTGCACACTGAGACTGGAATTTAGGGTATTACTTTATGTACTCATAAATAATCGTTTTAATTGTTATCGGTTACTTACTATTTTAAAATGTTTCTACTGAAGGTAGGTGCAGAATTTTAGATACCTACGTACATAATTAACTAATAGGGACATTACTTTACAGGAATATAACTAAAAATAGACATAATACTGTAAATTATAACTTTACAAGATAAACATAGTTGATTATGATGCCCACGACTCCGTCCGCGTGTATTTAGGTTTTTGAAATTCTAGTCTAAGCTCTTAATTTACCAGGATAAAAAAGTAGCTTATGTCCTTTCCAAAAATGAAACTTATCTTTATACCTCGTTAAGATCGGTTGAACAGTTGGTGCGTGAAGACTTAGTAGACAGACATACTTTCGCATTTATAATATTAGTAGGTAAGTATAGATATGGTATAGATTCTTGAGTTGTAATAAGCTCTAACTTAAGTCTCTGAGTGAACTAGGTTGGATATGCTTTGTCCGTCTGACTGTCACAGCCTTATAACTTCTGATTTAATGAACAGAATTACTTCAAATTCACCGATAATATTATGTAGAATAACATTCAGAATTACGACCTAAAGCCGGTGATTACATAAAAAATAATAAAAATAGTTATTTGAGTTATTTGGGGAGGGCCCGGGTGCCCATTAAAGCAAATGGGAGGGGACAATTGTATTAGTCGCAATATCACAATCACAATATCACACACACACAAACGCACACGCACACGCACATTTGAACATTAATTTTTGGGGTAACTATTTGTATCTGAATAACATAGTAAACTCTTTGTAATAAATTGAAAAATTATTTTTGGAAGAAATTATCAAGCAATATACAAACGAAGTAAATGACTTAACATCTTTTTAAAGTTGAAAAATTATTTTTTTTGTATTTTATTTGCAATTAGAAAAACCATATTTTTAATTTTAAACAAAATTAAAAGCGAAGGAGTTAGGAATAAATACTGTTATTTATAAGTTAAAATATATTATTTTGCAATTTATTACAGAGATAAATAAGTAGGTATTTTGTAGAAAGGTTGCCTTCAAATAAGAGTTTCAATGTTTATGCTTGTCCTGTAAAATTGTTCTGAATGTAGTTACTTTGTGTATCACTAGGGCAGCCGATTTATCAATGAATTTATCAATGAACTTATGAATGAACAAATCGCTGCGCGGGGCACAGGGGGAGCCGCGCTGTCATGCAGGGAGGTTATCTTAATCACGGTCGAGGTATAATCCCTAACATCCCCCAGTTATTATTTTGTAAAAATATTTAATGTACAGATACGGCAAGTCTACGATTTTATTATAGATATTATATGTATATAATAGAAGAAGAAGATAGAAGATAGATAGAAGATTGAAGATGTATAGATGTATAGATAGAAGATTAATAATTAAAAAAAAAAACTTTTTTTAAACATTTCACCGGTTTGATTATTATTAGACAAATTCTATACCAATCGAAAGTATGAAACGTTAGGATGCCTATTATTTTCCGGTCACAACTCTTCAGCCAGGTGTAAACCGGTAAATCGATACTAGCATTTTGCACCGGTCTGATTATTTATTGATTTAAAATTAAATGAAAATAAAGATTATTTCATAATGAATTTGACAAAACAGTGAAATGTTTACATTTTTTTAAATTATTAATTAATCATATCCTGGACTGAAATTTGTTAGGCAAACCATATACAATATATTTATTGACATATTAAATTAAATATAAAATACGTTTCATCAAATAAACATCTCGGTGAAGGTCGTTGTATAGCGGGATCCTATACTACACGTACCGCGTGCAAGTTAGAGCGCGGAACAAGCGATAGAGAAAGCTGCACGATCGGCCTGAGCCTTGTGACTCATTTATCCCTCTTTGTTTTCTTATGATCATGTAAAATTATTATCGTCCGTAAACCTAGTTTACACACAACAATTTTTTAACTTATTTTATTAATTCGGCTTCGTGAAATTAAAACGATTTATTAATTTTATAGGAAAGCACCTACCTTTAATATCTTATTACCTTTCTATGTTTATTACCTTTATTATCTTTGTCCTATTGTCCCCATATTCCAGGGCTACTGGTAGAAATCTCTTCTTAAGAGATAAGCTATGCTTGTACCTACACGTCCTTTTCATTTTTATGTTTCAGTATTGAATTCTTTGCCACTGAATAAATAAATGAAATAAATTCTTATCACAAATCAATTCAAATAATATAAACAGACAACCATCTCGAAATAGCGAATACTGTGACCAAATCGAACTGTAGGGTTTATGACTTATGCCGAGTTTGCACACCTCGATAACGCTACTAGATTTCGTATATCGAAAAAGTACAATATCAAATGAAATCTATATATTTTCAGTAAAATGAATCCAAAGCCTCTTATTTAAAAAATCGTAATTAAGTACTCCCAATATTTGTTATGCAAAATTTCCGCTTGGGGTGCTGACTGTAGATGTATGGTGAACTCTAAACCTTAAAACAAGCTAGTTTAGGTCCATTTCACTCTGAAGTCATTGTTTCGATGTTCGAATTTCGATCAACGTTGCCACAATGTGCTAACTCGGCATAATCCCACTGATGTATTTCGGACCCCGGAGGTGTCACGGAGTGGACAGCCGTTGTCCACATTTTCAGTTGCGAACGAGAATAGACGTGATTTCGTGTTTATTTCGGAAAGAGCCTTTAAATTATTTCGCGGTGTTGACTTATATTTTCGGGGCTTCGTATTTCACCAGAAATAAGCTTTTTCATTTTTAACCAAGCGAAGTTGCTCGGCATTAATCAATAAATTAACGATTGACGTATTTATCTATGGTTATTGATACAATAGCTTAACAAGTGTAAATTGAAAATTTAAAAAACCCCCGACATTCGCCATTTAGTGGCGGCGGCCATCTTGAATTTGCAATAGTGCTATTCTACTAGTCAAGCCCTTTCATTTGATACCCATATCAAGGGAGTTGTGAAAAAATATATCATCCGCCATTTTGTAGCGGCGGCCATCTTGGACCGATTTTCATCAAACATAGCTAAGAACACTCTCGACTAATTCACCTTTCAAACAAAAAAAACCGCATTCAAATCGGTCCACCCGTTTGAGCGCCACAGGGGAACAGACAGACACACACACACACACACACACACACACACACACACACACAGACACGTCAAACTTATAACACCCCGTCGTTTTTGCGTCGGGGGTTAAAAAGACCATTAATGTTCTTAAATTGACGTTCAAAGAGTAAGTGTACAGTGTAACAATTTTGAACAAAGTTTATTTGACTTTGACTTTAAAAGATATTTCATATTCTGGCATTGTAATCATACAAGCCAATAACCGTGACTTCGTCTGCGTTTTTTTTTTAATTCCATGGAAACTGTTTGGTTTTCCGGGATAAACATTAGCTTCTGTCCGTTTCCCGGATTCAAGCTGTCTCTTTGTCTAATTTTATCGAATTTGGACTTAATTTGAGCGCGACAAAAACCGAAAAACTGGCAGCTCTGTCTTATGATTTGTGGTCTATGGATGCGAAACATGGTCGGTAACTATGGGCCTCATAAGCAGACAGAGTCACTGATGGAGAGTGATATGCTCGGAATATCCTTGTGGAATCAAATGAGAAATGAACAGATCTGTAGACGAATAAGATTAATTACCAACATAGCTCGAGCCACGAAACTGAAGTAGCAATGAGCGGGGCACATACATAGCTTGATGAACCAATAGATGTCAAGGTCAAAGTCAAACTTTATTCAATCGGATCGGATCGGATCCCATAATTCTTGTATGTACCTAAAATAAATGTAACCTAAGTTATTCCTTATAACATCATCTATCTGCCGTTGAAAGTTCCGTTAAAATCGATCCAGCCGTTTCGGAAATTAGCTGGAACAAATAGACAGACCGACAAACATAAGTTAAAACGCACACCAGTTTAAAATAAGCCGTACGTTCAAAGATCCGGATCCCAAGTTATTTGAACCCAATACTGAGGGTTGTAATGTCTGTCATTTCTGAACTAAAAAACCTATGACCTTGAAATATTTACGGGATAATATATAAAGTACTACCTTTTTAACAATGAGTGAAATCAAACAATGCGTTAATGAATTACAGATAAATACAAGTTTTAACTTTCATCCCTTCTCCCAAAGGAACCGTGCTGAATTTCGGAATAAAAAGTATCCTTTGTCCTACCTCGGAGTATAAACTCAAATCTTACCAAGTTTCATTCACGCACGCACGCACGCACGCACGCACGCGCGCGCGCACACACACACACACACACACACACACACACACACACCCTGAGGACAAAACATAATATCTTGCACTTGGATGAAAGTGCTCCAATGGTTACTTTCGCACATATATTTTCTGAAGCAGGCAATATGGTCCGGTAAACATTCCGTTACACGATGCAGTTTACTGTGCAATATCCGGTGCAGTCGCCGGTCACGGATGTTGCGTTCGTCGCTGTGAACCAACAACTTTCATCTGCCACAGTCTGACTGCAAGCGACGAAAATGCTTATATATTTTTGTATGTTAAGGATCATATTATGCGACAATGGTTATATGCGTCATAGGTGGTTAATATTACGATACGGTTACGTTTAACGTTTGAACTCCACTACTCCACACTAACGTTGTTACGTTCCCTCGAATATGGTTGAGCGAAGCAATGGCTGGATCATGCGTCATGCTCGTGAACGGGTGCCACCGTCGGAAATGGGGCTACTTTTGTCTGCCCGTCTTCACATGTGTAGAATTGTAAGCATATTATAAAAAAAGCATATTATATAATTGAAGATTATATAAATGATAAAAAAGCATGGATTTAATTTGTTCCAGCAATGCACGAGACAGCATTTCAATCATGTACATAAATTGTTGTATTGTTATTAAAAAAAAAAAAAGAGCAACCGCCGAGTTTCTTACTGGTTCTTCTCGGTTGGAACGGCATTCCGAACCAGTGGTAGATTCAATTGACGATTCAAAAGTACTTGTAAAAGTTTATTTGAATAAAAATCTTTTCTATTCTATTCTATACTAACGTTTTTACCAGCGATGCGTGGTTACTGCTACCTATGTGCAGACTATATTGCTCTGAGTTCTGACCAACATATTTACTAGCTGTTTTGATAATAGGTACGTTTCGTTTGACTTTTTACCATACCTCACGCTTTTACTATGGAATGGATGCTAGGGATCCTTTCAAGTTAAAGTTTAAACAAAACTCTCACAGTAATTTGGTAAAGTATAAATGCAAAATTTTAGCCCTATAGACCGATCACGTCGCGTCGATCTGTTCTTCAAGTAATTTAGTATTACTATTTTAGTTTTACTGGGGATGGAGTATCATCAGAGTTGGAAAAAACTACTAGGGATCCATAATAGGGATAGGGATCTCAGGTTTAAGTTAAACCAAAACTATAACGGTAATTTGGTAAAGTGTAAACAATTATCTCACTTTGCAATTTACCCTTATGAATTACGAAGTGTCGGCCGTCGTGACGTCACGTGCATCTGATTGGGGCGCCATTAATCATGGGGACAGACGCGTCAACCTGTCAGCCCCTGGATACTATTAGTAACGTAAGGAATTACAATGTAAAGGGTCAGTGAGGTGCTACGAATTTAAACTAGAGGTACAAATCACGGTAAATAAGTCTAGCGTTGACCTTCAATGCGCAGAAGTCGAAACTGAGATGTCTCGGGGTGTGAGGGGGTCGCAAATCCCACGTAAGCGCTGATTGACTCTCCAATCGTATTGTGTCCCGCTCACTCGTACGACGCTGCACACACTTGAAGGTCACAGCTCGACTTACTTACCGGGGGTTATAGTGATACCCCGCAAAACGTCCTCAAATCACAACCTGACTGTTAAGCAAAAGTAACAGTTAGATATGCTTTTGTTAGTCAGTAAATTGGCGCTAACCTGCTTTAAGTATGTCTGACAATAATATGGCTATAGGTACTTATTTATCGTATATTGCAACTCCTATGGTATTTATTCCAAAAAAATATATATCGTGTTTACTTAAAAATATTTCTAACTACCATTTGTGCCACTTTTTATGCTCTTTTGTGCCCGTGACATCAGTTGCGTGGATTTAAGTTTATTAAATTCAGCCCATATGGATCGAATTTCAAACAATCCCTTCTTTAGTGCAACCTTTCTAGGCTACTCTAGGAATATTTCCTCCAAATTTCAAATCTTAATACATCGATTTAGGCTGTGCGTTATATGTTAGCCCACGGGTTAGTAGAATATATTATGTCAGCCAATCACGGTACTGTTTTGTAGGTGTAGATTAGGTTGCGGTACTCTTTTGGCGCGTGGTGTAATGAGATCTGCATCTCTATGATCTATAACTCAATGAAAAGGGTTAAGTCGGGAGCGGTGACTTTACTTTTTTCGCTACGTATTCTTTTCTTATCTCCGTATGTGGATGTGACCTAGTTACGGCAAGGGCCAGTATGAATGAATGTATGATACTTTATTCACAAAAATGTAGGTAAGATGGCATATAAGATTTTACTAAGACAGGTGTTAGAATATTTTGTGCTTAGGTAAATATAATAAAATGATATAAAGTAGGTAGACTGTAATACAAACTTTTACCTGTAGAAAAATTTGATGGTTTTCTTGAGTTTACGTCAGATTAAAAGCTCGTTCTATTGGACTAACTATGGCTATTTAAATTTTATTTCTAGTGCCACTATTAGCTCTGGCTATAACTAAAAGGAAAATTTAAACATAGCATTCGGCGATACTTATAAAAACTTGTATGACGCAGAGATTATCTATGAGTTTTAGTAAATAGAAAGACCAATGTCGTACTTATTCGATGACGATAAAATGGATTAAGTTTTGCTCTTTACCCATGCTATTCAACAAAAACTTAAGAAAACAGTAAATTATTTAAATATAGGAAAGTCATGCAGGTGATGGAATCTTGATTATAAAATAACCGCATAGGCAAAAGCTGGTAGCTGTTAGCAAAGTGATCAATAATTAAGTGCTTTAGGCTGCCTGTCTACTGAAGCGGAGCGGAGACGCGTTCGGTCGACCAATGACATTATTGATAGATGATGCGATATTTTTATTACGTAATCTCTCAATAGTCTGATTGGTCGAAGCACACAATTCTCCGCTCTGCTCAACGACTGTCTGACTGACTGTCTATTTAAGCGGCTTTTCACGCAAATAGAAAGTCAGCCTATGACTGAGTTAAATTAACAATAAGTAGAACTGAAAACATAAAGGGGATCCAAGACGGTTAAACATCAATTTCCTTACTAAAGGAACATGAGATCCGTTTGACCCAAAAAATAACCAGTAAGCTTAGTACGACTTTCTACATCTCGACAACATTGTCACATTTCGAATACCGTTATAGCCTATAGTTAATGTCAGCGTAAAGCGGACATAAACTCCCTTGCTCTAGAGTCACCAATTCAGAGTGCTTAGTCTCAGTTTGAAGCGCTCCAAAACTAAAAGTATACTATTGATCGAATCACAAATGACTTCAGAGCAAAATGAACCCAAAGACTCTTATTTTAGGTCCATTTTACTCTGAAGTCATTGTGATTCGATCAATAGTATACTATTATACTACTAGCTTCTGCCCGCGGCTTCGCCCGCGTGAATTAAGATTTTTCACAAATTTCACTTTTAGCTTTAAAATGACGATACTTCCATACAACATTTCAACCCCCTTTTTAACCATTTACTGCACTTTTTTCACATCAAAAAGTAATTTATGTCCTTTCTCAGGCTCTAGAGTATCTGTGTACCAAATTTCATTCAAATCAATTCAGTAATTTTGGCGTGAAAGCGTTACAGACAGACAGATAGACAGACAGAGTTACTTTCGCATTTATAATATTAGTGAGGATAGTGAGGATAGAAGAAGAAGATAATCTTTAAAGTATCTACTTTCTAACAAAAAAAGAATGAATAAAATCGGACCACGCGTTATTGAATTACAGCTAAATACACGTTTTGACTTTCATCCCCTCTCCCTTGGGAACCGTGCTGAATTTCGGGATAAAAAGTATCCTATATGTTACTCCTTAGTATGAACATAAATCGTACCAAGTTTCGTTTCAATCCATTCAGTAGTTTTCGCGTGATGCGCGCACAAACATACAGACAAACAGACAAACAGATAAACAGACAAACAGATAAACAGACAAACAGACAAAAATTTCAAAAATAGCTTTTTTACGTTCTATTACTTATCCCTAACATCCCCCAGTTATTATTTTGCAAAAATCTTTAATGTACAGATACGGCAAGTCTACGATTTTATTATATGTATAGATAGATAGATAGATAGAAGAAGATAATCTTTAAAGTATTTCTACTTTCTAACAAAAAAAGAATGAATAAAATCGGACCACGCGTTATTGAATTACAGCTAAATACACGTTTTGACTTTCATCCCCTCTCCCTTGGGAACCGTGCTAGATTTCGGGATAAAAAGTATCCTATATGTTACTCGTTAGTATGAACTTAAATCGTACCAAGTTTCGTTTCAATCCATTCAGTAGTTTTCGCGTGATGCGCGCACAAACATACAGACAAACAGATAAACAGACAAACAGATAAACAGACAAAGAGACAAACAGACAAACAGACAAAAATTTCAAAAATAGCTTTTTTACGTTCTATTACTTATCCCTAACATCCCCCAGTTATTATTTTGCAAAAATCTTTAATGTACAGATACGGCAAGTCTACGATTTTATTATATGTATAGAATAGATATAGATAAAGTTTTGGAGCGCTCCAAACTGAAACTAAGCACACAGTACTACGGATTGTTATTTCGCTAATTTTCGGGCCCTGGCTGGCTGTAGATGTATAGATGAACTCCAGCCTTAAAACAATGCAGTTAAAGTCCATTTTACTTATATAATATTATATCTTTTCGACACTCGAAGTGTGTCAAAGTCGTACTAAGTATACTGAACGATTGCACCGTAAAAGAAAATCTACAACCAATATTTTCCAAATGAATACTGCAATCGCCAGCGGAAAATTCTAACTGAAGTTGCTAGGAAATAGAAAGTCCTTTTCAAAGCAAAAATACGGTTTAAATAAAAAGGATTTTAATTTAAATATACAAAGCGACAATGTTGGTTTTTCTACGCCCATGCGTTTTGTGAAATCGACTTCACAGAAATAACTAGGGTAGATATTTATATTATATTTTAAAAGATACATGGTTTTATACTAGCTGATGCCCGTCACTTAGTCCGCATGGATTTAGGTTTTCAAAAATCCCTCGGTAACTCATTGATTTTCCGGAATAAACAGTAGCCTACATCTTTTTTCAAGGTCTAGTCTATCTCTGTACCAAATTACGTCAAAATTGGTTTAGCGGATTAGGCGTTTAAGAGTTGTTACACTTTGTTAACAAACTCACTTTCGCATTTGTAATATTAGTAAAGATTTAGCGTCTGAATTTAAAAATTTCACTTTATGCAGTTCAACCAATAGACGACTATTGGACATGTATCTTCCAAGGACTTCCAAATTCCACGCTCTTTTATCGGTCGTTCATTCACTTAATGGAAGCAGACTTAAGTGAGATTTAGTAGCATTCCCAATAGTGAGATCTGAGAGTTCTTAAGTATTATGTCCATAAATTTAGTGACCATAATATTTCATAGGTGTATGAACCTAAGACAGAGTATCTCTCTTCTTGTATGAACAGTACGTGTTGCCATCACTGACAACACACTGACGCACTGTTCGGAGACTGTTATTCAGACGAAGTATACCCAAATTACTAATTCCCCGGAATTGTGACAGCTGTCATTGTCATTTACAAATGAGTTATTTGTATGGAGAACAGGGTTAACATCTACGAAGTGCGATTTTACCCCATACTACTTTAATTCCCTGTCATCATAAAAAGCCATATGCCGAGTAATAATATTAGTAATTTCGCCCTAAAATAGAAAACACCAAGAGTGGAAACTAGAAAGTGCACACTAACAGCAATAGAAAACAAAAGAAGCACATTGAAAAAATTCATTCAAAAATGGATGTCGAATGACATTCTCACCATGAAGTGTCTGCTAGGCATTTGTCATATCTACATGCGGCAGTTGATTTTTATTTGCATAAGTTTTGAATTTTTTATCTTTTTTGTGGGAATTGTTTTATTTCTGGTAACATTACGAAACGTCAGAATTCCGGGGAATCAGTAGTTCGGGTATAATATGCCAGTTAAATAGAGCACTTCTAGAAGGGTAAACTATATAAGGTTAAGCCACACCCTTGCGTTTCATATTAGAACACCGGGTAAACTTACATCATTATTAGCCGGATGCGGTATCCTTTGTATCGGGTTTCTTGTTATTATGGTTATAAATGCTTTTTGGCACGGGGCGGGGCTAACACATTTTTAAAATGAACCTGGGATAATTTTGCTTAAAAGCCAATGTAAGTTTATCAATTTTATTATGATAAAAACAGTTTTCCCCTTCGATTCCATAATACACTTACCATGAAGTCACATATAAAGTCTAATAAAGTCATCACAATCGTTATCTCACCTAATAGACGTCCGTCGTTCACTGCTGGGCACAGCAAGGTCTCTTGTAAGGACTGCCACATATAAAGTCTACTAAAGTCATCATCAGACATCATCGTTATCTCACCTAATAGACGTCCGTCGTCCACTGCTGGGCACAGCAAGGTCTCTTGTAAGGATTGCCAATCCCAAAAAAAATCCAAAATCCGCTGGATACAAGTACAAACAACCTTGTGGCACTTGTATCCAGCGGGTGCCAGCGAGTTTCTTGAAGTCGTCCGTCCACCTCGTGTTTGGGGGTATTCGAACTCTGCCTTTGCCGGTCGCAATTTTAGCAATTTGGAACCCCAATATCTATCTTTTATTCGAGCTATGAAAGTATTTACTACAGAAAATTAGTTCTCACTTACGAGAAATAAGCAAAACTTCATTTTCTTGTATTTCACAATTTTTTAAAGCATATTTTGTGATCCCGAGATGTAATATATTGGCTTTCTCACTAGCGAACTAACATAAATATGTTCCCAATCAAGGATGAGAACTAATTTTTTGACGAACTGTTTGATTATCAAGTCCTATATGAGGATCAAAGGTATTTTCATCTCTTTTTATTATTGGTTTTTTAACCCCCGACGCAAAAACGACGGGGTGTTATAAGTTTGACGTGTCTGTGTGTGTGTGTGTGTGTGTGTGTGTGTGTGTGTGTCTGTCTGTTCCCCTGTGGCGCTCAAACGGGTGGACCGATTTGAATGCGGTTTTTTTTGTTTGAAAGGTGAATTAGTCGAGAGTGTTGTTAGCTATGTTTAATGAAAATCGGACCAAGATGGCCGCCGCTACAAAATGGCGGATTACATATTTTTTCACAACTCACTTAATATGGGTATCAAATGAAAGGGCTTGACTAGTAGAATAGCACTGTTGCAAATCCAAGATGGCCGCCGCCACAAAATGGCGAGTGTCGGGGGTTTTTTAAATTTCTAATTTATACTTGTAGTAGCGACAGGTTGACCTTTAACCTTATGACATTGATGTGAATCCTACCTAAAATTAAATAAGAATACCTTATACCAGTATTATATTTAACTAAGATAACAATTAAATTATGTTCTCTCCTTAAGACGATCTTTGCGTTATGAAATAGATGAGTTCAATGAACGAACGCTCAAAGTTAAAGGTCGAATATACGAAGTTACCAAAATTAAATTAAAACAGCCCAATGAACAAATCAAATTAGTACTTATTGAAGAAAGTCACGAAAGCATGCAATAAGTCAATGTTTAACGTTATTTACGGCCTGTTTCACCACCTTCTGATGTGTCGGGTAGCCTAAACTTTATAATTTCTAAATTGTCTCTGATCTTGTCTGGTCATGGCTTCAGTCGTGGCTGATTACAACCTTACCGACAATGCCGTGCTTCCAAGCGATTTAGCGTTCCGGTACGATGACGTGTAGAAACCGATCAGGGGTAGGTACCTCTTCCAAGTTAGCCCGCTTTCATCTTAGACTGCATCGTCACTTACCATCAGGTGAGATTGCAGTTGAGGTCTAACTTTTAGTTGAATAAAAAAAATATAATAATATTATTCATCAATTATTTTCATCGATTTTTTGTTTATTTATTTATTATATTTTATTATTATTAATTGCTTTATGAAACCACTATCCGACAATATAACTATACCTAGTTCGCAAACCATAATAGGTTACTATTAATAAAATTTCAATTAAAGTACGGACGAGTCGCAAAAATGAAAGAAATGATGAACAAGTCAATTACACGTGATGTCTAATCCCTTGGCATTGGCGGATAATTGATCCGCAGACGCTGACGGGAGCTCTTTTTGTAACTGAACGAAGAGAACAGTTAATTTAGTGATTAATGCGAGTACTTCCTACGATCATGTTCGTCGAGCTATCATTGGATACGCCATTTATTTTTCGGCTTAGGCCCAATGCATATTCTTGGGTCTCTTGCAGTTTTTGCAAGTGGCTCTTTTTAATGAAATTTTTAGCAAACTGTGGGTCTACCATCAACTATAATCGCGACTCAATTGAAGACCTAAACTGAACTGAATCGCTATTTCGTACCAAAAACTCTTTTATCCGACCAATAGACGTCATGACGTCATGAACGAAACAAAAACCTAGTATAAAAATATAAAAACAAATAGATACTTCATAGTACGAATTCAATGCGATTTATTTTAAGCGCCGATATTGAATAGCATCGGAATTGGATCGTTAGATTAAAGATTGTAGTAGGCCTCCTGAGAGGGAAATCTGTCTTAGTTCTTACCAAATTTTTTAAATAATTGTTAAGGATAAGTGGTAAAGTGACGGGAAATGACTAGAAACTTTTTCATCAGCACAGCAGTTAATGAGGCTGATATCCGAAATCACTGAAATGTCAAATGAGAACAAAAATATATGGAGTTGTTGTTGTGTTTAGGAACCCTGAACGCATTATAACGAATATTAAAATGTACATCAGTCTTACTGAAAAAATTTAATCAAGTTTAGTTTGAAGTTTGACAATAACACTTTTTAAATGTTTTGTACAAGTAAAATATTATTTAATTTTCACCTCTATACTACGGCCATAAGGACGCTTTTGTACCCCCAATACGTTGCAATGTTGTAAAATCCACCCCAAATAATAACAAACAAAATAAAAACAAACCCTATTTCCATCTGATTGTTTCAAAGATTTCAGTTAGGAGTGATCAGTGACGCAACAGTTTTGTAAGTTCCGATCACATAACTCTACAGTTGAAGTAAAATACCCTGCCATATCCAATGACTCCGTACCTTTCTCCCTGAGGGGCCGTTAGAATTAACACAACAGTTTGATAAACGATTGATGCGATGACTTGAAAAAATAACGCAACAAACGACCATCCCACTGAGATATCGTATTTTATTTACGAAAGAGAACATCAATGGCCGATGCTTGATTGCGAAACTTGTTAGAGTTCTGCACCAAAATGGTGAAAAAAAAGCCTTGTCTACTTTCTCCGTCTATCTATCTACATATTATCTGTTTGTCTGCCGCAACTTCTTATTTCAGTAATAATTAATTAATGCTGTGGATTTTTGAATTACTACTAAAAATACTAAGTAAATACTAAAATAATACACTTGTTCATCTGTATTATAAAAGAAAAATAATTAATTAGAAAAATATAAAGTCGTTAAAATGAACAAAATACCAAGTCGAGTGGGGTATAATAATATGTAATATATAATAAAAAAATTATTATTTATACATTATAAATAGGTTTTTATTTCCATTAAAGTCATGTAGTTCATCCAAAATATCACAAAAATTGTCTAAAAAAGTATGTCGCCCACAATTCTGTCAAATCGGAGATAAGAATTTCCCATTTATTGTTAATTTTTTGTGACACCAATTATAGCTGTATTTGTTATTTGATAAAATTAAAAAAGATAAAAATTATTGCTAGTTGAATATCAAAAACATCTAATATTATTCCTATACTAGACCAGGGTAGATCCCTTTAAAAATAATAAAAAGTGAAAGAAAATCACAGTAGGATGAAACCCATTGGAAAAGGAGGAGAATATTATAAAAATACAAGGATATTTATAGAGAATATTATAAAAAAAATATCGACACTGGTCTATACGTATAATATCTCAAAATAAGCGTAGAGTTTCTACTTACTACGATGTAATTTAGAATTTAAAAAATTTTGGTATTAGTAGGTATGTAGGTACCGGCCAAAATATCGATTTATTGAGGCTATAGAAAATAACTACTAATTTTGACTGTGGAAATTAATCAAGGCCTGACTAGACTAGATGAATACTAGCTAGTGTAGTCCCAGGACGGAGCATCTATCAAATTACGGGCTGTCGCGACACCATCTAAATCAATCCTGTATCAGTAGTATCAGAGACGTGAAATAAATCACATACGCTTTCCCATTCATCAAAGATCATTGATATTTATAGTCCTTAAATACTGACCTTTGCGTTACATTAATTCATTATTTTCGAATTACTATCCTTACCTAAATGATGAATGTTGTTTCACGAGGAATCCCTTCTGAAAAAATTTAATCATGTCAATACCTTCTGACCTTTGATGTGACCTTTAAACTTCGCCTGATATGGCAGTGCAACAACAATTTTAACTGATTTATAATCTCCATATTTTGATATCAGTTAAATTTTATTTTCGTATGCAATATCTTTGTTGATTTGATGAATATTATTTATTACTAGCTTCTGCCCGCGGCTTCGCCCGCGTGAATTTAGATTTTTCACAAATTTCACTTTTAGCTTTAAAATGACGATACTTCCATACAACATTTCAACCCCCTTTTTAACCCTTTACAGCCCTTTTTTGGCATCAAAAAGTAGCCTATGTCCTTTCTCAGGCTCTAGAGTATCTGTGTACCAAATTTCATTCAAATCGGTTCAGTAGTTTTGGCGTGAAAGCGTGACAGACAGACAGACAGACAGACAGACAGAGTTACTTTCGCATTTATAATATTAGTAAGGATATAAGTAAGGAAAGGATATACGTAAAGAAGTAAGGATAAGGATAAGGATTAACAGCCTAAAAAATAAATTTCAAGCTTTTAGCTTTAAAAAGACGATACTTCCATACAACATTTCAACCCCCTTTTTAACCCTTTACAGCACTTTTTTTACATCAAAAAGTAGCCTATGTCCTTTCTCAGGCTCTAGAGTATCTGTGTACCAAATTTCATTCAAATCGGTTCAGTAGTTTTGGCGTGAAAGCATCACAGACAGACAGATAGACAGACAGAGTTACTTTCGCATTTATAATATTAATATAGTGAGGATAGTGAGGATAGAAGAAGAAGATAATCTTTAAAGTATCTACTTTCTAACAAAAAAAGAATGAATAAAATCGGACCATGCGTTATTGAATTACAGCTAAATACACGTTTTGACTTTCATCCCCTCTCCCTTGGGAACCGTGCTGAATTTCGGGATAAAAAGTATTCTATATGTTACTCCTTAGTATGAACATAAATCGTACCAAGTTTCGTTTCAATCCATTCAGTAGTTTTCGCGTGATGTGCGCACAAACATACAGACAAACAGATAAACAGACAAACAGACAAACAGACAAAAATTTCAGAAATAGCTTTTTTACGTTCTATTACTTATCCCCAATATCCCCCAGTTATTATTTTGCAAAAATCTTTAATGTACAGATACGGCAAGTCTACGATTTTATTATATGTATAGATAGAAGATAGATATAGAAGAAGATAATCTTTAAAGTATTTCTACTTTCTAACAAAAAAGAATGAATAAAATCGGACCACGCGTTATTGAATTACAGCTAAATACACGTTTTGACTTTCATCCCCTCTCCCTTGGGAACCGTGCTAGATTTCGGGATAAAAAGTATCCTATATGTTACTCCTTAGTATGAACTTAAATCGTATTAAGTTTCGTTTCAATCCATTCATTAGTTTTTGCGTGATGCGCGCACAAACATACAGACAAACAGACAAACAGATAAACAGACAAACAGACAAAAATTTCAAAAATAGCTTTTTTACGTTCTATTGCTTATCCCTAACATCCCCCAGTTATTATTTTGCAAAAATCTTTAATGTACAGATACGGCAAGTCTACGATTTTATTATATGTATAGATTTACAATACAACGACCACAAATGCTTACATAATATTGTTATTCGCTTTTAAAATTATTATGCAAATTGAACAGTCATTGTGGTTTTATTTAAAGAGTAATTTTATCAACAAAAATGTAAGTATTTAATAATAGAACAAATGTAATAAAATAATAATACTTAATAGTGAGTAAGTCTTAACTCCAACTAGCCATTCTTATCCTTTTTTATTTAAATAAAACCATTTCGTAATATGCGTTTCAATGTATTTTATACTTACTTTCGAACTTGTTGGATTTTAATGCAGTTTTCTCCATCATTTATAACATTTTACAGTTTTTGAATGGCTAAGACCTTTACATACCTAGTCTTAAAAATAGGTACCCCTACCCATGTGGAGCTGGGATGAATAGAATAGAATAGAATAGAATAGAATAGAATAGAATAGGAAAGTTTTTTATTCAAATAAACTTTTACAAGTACTTTTGAATAGTCAACTGAATCTACCACAGGTTCGGCAGTGGTTCGATGAGTCAGCATACCTACCTATAGTATAAAAATAGTAATATTATGTACTGTATTTTAGAATAACAATAATTGATGTTCTTGTTCTAAAAGGTGTTATTTTATTTATCTACACCTATGCTTTAAATCCTCCATTAAAGATTCTGAAACAGTTAGCTTATTGCCAACTTTAGAACACCCAATGTTGTAACAACCATTACATCATCCAAACGAGTGATGTAATGAAATTCGGTACAATATTACATCATCCGTTTTTAACCCCGACGCAAATACGATGGGGTGTTAAGTTTGACGTGTCTGTGTGTGTGTGTCTATTCCTCCGTAGCGCTTAAACAGGTGAACCGGTTTGAATGCGGAGGTGGGAATGGTTGTGTGGGCGTGGGCGTGGGTTGGGCGTGAGTTGGGTGTGGATGTGGTTGTGGGTGTGTGCGTGTGTGTGTGTTGTGTGTGTGTGCGTGTGTGTGTTGTGTGTGTGTGTGTATGTGTTGTGTGTGTGTGTTGTGTGTGTGTGTGTCTGTCTGTTCCCCCGTAGCGCTCAAACGGGTGAACCGGTTTGAATGCGGGGGTGAGGATGGAGTGTGGGTGTGAGGGGTGGGGGTGTGTGTGTGTGTGTGTGTGTGTGTGTGTGTGTGTGTGTGTGTGTGTGTGTGTGTGTGTGTGTGTGTCTGTTCCCCCGTAGCGCTCAAACCGGTTTGAATGCGGGGGTGGGGATGGGGGTGTGGGTGTGGGTGTGTGAGTGTGTGTGTATGAGTCTGTTTGTCTGTTCCACCGTAGTGCACAAACGGGTGAACCGATTTGTATGCGTTTTTTTTTTGTTTGAAAGGTGAATTAGTCGGGAGTGTTCTTAGCTATGTTTCATGAAAATTGGACCGCCACAAAATGGCGGATTACATATTTTTTCACAACTCCCTCAATATGGGTATTAAATGAAAGGGCTTGACTAGTAGAATAGCACAATGCAAATTCAAGATGGCTTCAACACAAAATGGCGAATGTCGGGGGTTTAGCAGTAAGCTAACTGTTTTAGAATCTTATAGAGGATTCATAATTTATGGGGGTAGATAAAGTCTTGTATGCAACTGTTGATAATTAGGTATTAAAACACTTATGTGATACTATTATCACATTCGGCTTCGCCTCATGTGATAAACCCACATTCGTGTTTTAATACCCCTTATTACACAACAGTTGCATAAATAACTATAATCGGCGTAGTTAATGAAATTATTTACCAAACATAATACCAAACGACGCTGATAGGGCTGGCAATCCCTAACACAATTTCTCAATATCGAGACGAAGGATAAGGAAAGGGGTGCAAACGACGAACATCGTTAGTGCAGAGACGCTGTTCATTGGATTAATTAGTTCTACGGAGAAACACTCTGACATACTTTCTCAGTAACACTACCAAGTTTGGGAGCTTATTGTTCAGGACACCGGAGATTTCGTTTGTATTTAAGTTTGTCGAGTTGAGAGGATTTCTTTAATCTTTAAAACTGGACTAAAAATGTTGAAGGCTGTTCGGTAGTGAAGAAACGTTGTCGCAATTTTCTAACTCAAAATACCTACTTTGTAGTTGAAGATATTGATGTACGAGTAGATTCCTTTTTAAAGGAAACTTTGTCTAAAAGCCTTTATATGAAAATGGTATGGAAGACAAAAGAATTAAAGACATATTTTTATTTCGCTCAAAACACGCTCAAAACGTCAATAAGTAATTTACGAAAAAGTTATAAATTTGTAACTAACGTTAATATGTCATATTACGGGTATTATGAAGGGCAGAGAAAAATCAAATCGCCATAGCCAGTAGCAATTTAGTAGCAGTTAGCAGTAATTAAAGTGGCTTTTGTTTTTCTCTGTCATAACTGTGCAGCTTTGTCGCAATGTGTTAAGGATTTTGCACGCCACAAGGAGTCCGCCCTTTGTCGGCTTATTTTGGGAACAAAGATTAAAAATATGCGATGCAGAAGGTACTTTTAGCCATGTTGTTTGGACAATTGTACAGTACTAGATGATGCCCGCGACTTCATCTGCGTGGATTTAGGTTTTTTAAAATGTGGAATCTCTTTAATTTTCCGGGATGTAAGCTAACTCTGTACCAAATTTCATCAAAATTGGTGGGCCGTGAAAAGCTAGCAGGCAGACAGACACACTTTCGCATTTATAATATTAGTATGGATTTAGTTTTTAACATAATCATAATCATCATCATCATCACGACCGATAGACGTCCAGCAGGACAAGTCTTTTGGATGGATCGACACAGAATACGATTTTGTGACCGTTGTGTCCAGCGGTTACCAACAACTGCTGCACAGAACAGAAACAGAAATATTACTAGCTCTGCTCGCGACTTTGCCCGCATGAATTTCGGTTTTTCACAAATCGCAAGGGAATCGTGATTTCCGGTTTACCGTTACACCTACTTTCAAGGAAGTTTG
This sequence comes from Melanargia galathea, assembly GCA_920104075.1. NCBI lineage: Eukaryota > Metazoa > Arthropoda > Insecta > Lepidoptera > Nymphalidae > Melanargia > Melanargia galathea. The sequence continues at coordinate 8,200,383 of OV049870.1, forward strand.
CTATAGTAATCTACCTATAGCTGGTAGCTATAGATTTCGGTTTTTTCAAAATCCCGTGGGAACTGTGAATTTTTCCAGGATAAAAAGTTACTTTGGAAATTCTTTCTACCAAACACTTGCGAAGACGGAAAGCACGGGATGAGTATGATTCCCATCTTTATAGCCATTTTCATAGCTCATCTCAAACTTAGCTCTGGTGGATAATAGTTCATCGAGTTAGGTCACTAAAATGAAGCAATTCTGTTAGCTAGTCAATTTTAAAACACATCCTTCAATATGCACATCTCTTCTGGAATGGCTCTTTAATCTTTGGTAAAAAAAGTAGCTGACACATGCGCATCAGTCATTTGAGTGACACGGTTGCGTGCGACCGCAAAAATCTAAGGCAAAAATACATGCCTTGAGCTTATCTGCAGAAAAACTATATGAAAGGCAACCGACAGTCTGATTGACGTGAACAAAAGGCAACGACACATGTGAACAAAACACTTATTGGCTGATTAGTGACTAGCGACATTAGCTCCTTTATGTCCTGAGACTTTGATGTATTAATCACTTTCAGATGAAGAAAGTAGGTAGGTATTTCGTAGGAGCGATTTTCCGACCTAATATTTCAACAATCGGTTCTATACCAGTTAGTCAGCTCTCAAGCATGGAATCCACATTTGTTTTTTCAGTAGGTTCAAATACAGTAAATTGTTATTAATGTCGCCTTCAAATAAGAGGTCCAGGGTTTGATCCTCTGTAGTAGGTAAATTATATTAAAAAACATCTGTTGTGGCTGAACTCCTGTCAAAACAGATGCTATGTAAAAAGCGTTATTGTACTTAAACATATTTTTAAAATAATTATGTACTTTTTTATAAACACTTAAGTTAAAACTCCTTATTGTTTATATAAGACGACATCCGTTAAGTGTTCTGGTTGTACACCTACTTAATCAAAGTGTTCCATTAAAATAAATATCATGAAACCATATTGAGATGCCCAGGGCGCAATGTTACAATAGAGACATAAAAACACACTAAACGTTCCTTTTTGTCACCATGACACCATACGGCCAGCGCGGCGCAGTGAAGAACATAAAATAACAGCTGGGGACCGATCCTAGATTACGATACAAATTGTCTCAATAAAAGTACCTATTATCTTTAGCATGTAAATTTTTACCCGATTTCGTCAAGATGAAAAAAGATTTGAGTCCGTTCACGGAAAAGCCACGGGTATAACAGTTTTTTAATTTGTTACCTTTTTAACTAAGAGCTAAGACAATATGTTTAAGTATAGAGTATACGAGCAGCAACGCGTCGTTTCTAAAACGTTTCAAATTAAACTTTACTTTTGCGGAACAAACTCGCAAATGTTCGCGCCTCTTGTTTTATTTCACACGCAGGTACATTACGTATTGAAGACAAAGTTCAATATATTTAAGAAAAGACGTGTTGCATCGCTTAACTTCAAGTTTGCCCCAATGTGCCTTGAGCGGTGAGCCTAAATTGTTATATTAGAATTCTAATAGAAGATTGTTGTGAAGTTTTTTCTAATTACAATATTTTGCAATATCTAGGATCACTAGCAGTGACAGGTTCAGCTACTTATAAAATTTAAAAAAATCTTTTCAGTTTTTCAGTATTTTTGCCTTGGCCAATTATTTTTATTACAAACCAATTATTTTACAGCGAAATAAAAATCATGACAACAAATATTTTTTGAATAAAATCAGAACACTTTCAAAGAAATTAACCGTCATCCCAAAAGGATCGTGACAGTAAAAAGAAATGAAATTGAGAGAAATGTCTAAAAATTTAAATCCAAAGAGTTGATCAAGTAAATATCTGTAAGCATATCGCCCAAAGCGGTTTCATCTTTTCAATTTTATTGGACCTTTGAAGCCCGCTAATCGAAATATTGTGTCTGAACTTTGAGATTATTACCAAAACATCCAAGTTTTTCCCTTAGTTTTTCTCAATTAATACTCAGGGTTTCTAATCTCATTCGGAATTTATTTTTGACTGAAGGAGGGTATTTAATTACTTTGATTTAGATATTTAGATAAATATTTTTAAATTATAATTTACAATTTCACATGCCAATGAAATTGCTACGTACTGTAGGCAGTAAAATAACAATTCTAACAATACGTTAGTTACGTAGGCTTAAGTATATTAATTTGATACTGTGTTGCGTGGGTTGTAGTAACTAATAGTAAACCTCTTGGTACCGCTATGAAAACTTTCGTATAATTTAAGGCATAATGTATGCCTACTGGTTTGAGATGATTATATAGCGTTTATAATAATCATTGACTTATACAGGGTGACTGGTAACAGGATACATTCCTTGCAGGGGCTTAAAGTAGAGCTCATTTGCAGCACATTTTTTTATATAATGTCCTATCCGAAACTTAGTCGTTTCCGAGTTATTGAAGATTTAAGGTTTTTAGCAAAAAATTCCAGTTTTAAAGTTAAAATGAGTTGCTGAAGAAAATCCTACCAGGTTTTGTTGGTTTTTTTGTAGTTTTCTGATAGAAAAACGTTCAGAAATTCAATCAAAATCAAAATAAGCTAGAAAATACCGTTAACTTTTCAGTTAAGGCCTAAAAACGACGTATTGTTCTTAGGAAAATAATCTAATTTGGTGAAAAGCAATAGTATTTCTAAAAAAAAATGTATGGAACGTTACGTACAAATTACTGAAATAACTTCCTTTATTCATTAGCTATCCAAAAAGGTACAGATGTCTACAATTTTTTCCAAAACCTCGATTTTATTAACAAAATACTGAGGACTGACGAGTCTCAATTTGACCGGGATGGAATCAAAAAGTATCATAATTTACATTATTGGGCGGCAAAAGGAGAAAACCTAAAAAAGAAAAAGAAAGGGCACATCAATGGAGGTATTCTGTAAAAGTATGGATGGGATTAATCAATTAGACATCTAATTGGCCCGCATTTTTCCCTCAGAATTTAAAAAATACGAATTAGGTGAAAAGAATATTATTCCTAAAAAAAATGTATGGAATGTTACGTAAAAATTACTGAATTAACTTCGTTGATTCATTAGCTATCCAACGAGGTAAAGATGTTCACAAAAAACTGCAAGAACGATTTTTAATTCAATTTGAAACTTGTAGTTTTAATGACTAATTGATTAATTTTAGGAATAACAATAAACTAACTAATAATTATTAGTAATTACATATTTTAGGTTCGCAAAAGAAAAACCAGTTATGATTTTAATCTAAATTTCAATCTTTATTTTATTCTAAATCTTAGTCTTAATCTTGATCTTAATCTAAATCTAATTTTAATCTTGCTCTAAATGTGAACCTCTTTGTTTGATACAAGCCCAAAGCCTTTTTCGTATTTCCGTTTTAGTGACTCTTGTTGGCAAATTCTCACGCATTTCATGAGCTGCACGAAGAGTACTCGCGAAGCTCATCTGTGATAATGGAGTAAGCGTACATCAATTCATTCATGTGGCCCCAAAGACAAAAGTTTCAAGGCGTTAAATCTGGTCAAGGAATAGGTTCACCTATCGTTATTGCAGTTTTTTGTAGACGTCTTTACCTCTTTGGATAGATAATGAATCAAAGAAATTAACTCAGTAATTTTCACGTAACGTTCCATACATTTTTTTTTTAGAAATAATATTCTTTTCACCTAATTCGTATTTTTTAAATTCTGAGGGAAAAATGCGGGCCAATTAGATGTTTAATTGATTAATCCCATCCATACTTTTACAGAATACCTCCATTGATGTGCCCTTTCTGTTTCTTCTTTAGGTTTTCTCCTTTTGCCGCCCAATAATGTAAATTATGATACTTTTTGATTCCATCCCGGTCAAATTGAGACTCGTCAGTCCTCAGTATTTTGTTAATAAAATCGAGGTTTTGGAAAAAGTTGTAGACATCTGTACCTTTTTGGATAGCTAATGAATCAAGGAAGTTATTTCAGTAATTTGTACGTAACGTTCCATACATTTTTTTTTAGAAATACTATTGCTTTTTACCAAATTTAATTTTTTTCCTAAAAATAATACGTGGTTTTTAGGCCTTTACTGAAAATTTAACGGTATTTTCTAGCTTATTTTGATTTCGATTGAGTTTCTGAACGTTTTTCTATCAGAAAACAACAAAAAAACCAACAAAACCTGGTATGATTTTCTTCGGCAACTAATTTTAACTTTAAAACTGGAATTTTTTGCTAAAAACCTTAAATCTTCAATAACTCGGAAACGACTAAGTTTCGGATAGGACATTATATGAAAAAATTTGCTGCAAATGAGCTATACTTTAAGCCCCTGCAAGGAATGTATCCTGTTACCAGTCACCCTGTATATTACATCGTACATTTACATCAATGATAATAATGGAGAATTCAGCAACCGTTCAATGAAAAGCTGTTTGGAAGATGGATGGACGTTGGGGCCCAAATATGCTAGAATGATGAAATGTTACTAATAAACGTATTTAGGGCTGTTCTAATAGATTAAGAGCGGGGCCGCACTGCGAAAATTATTCGCGAGAATTATATTCGCGCGGTTTATATTCCTCATTTTGATATATTTTTCTGGCGAATTTTAAATCGCATGTGCGTGCAGCTTCATACATTCCCATATGTCACAGAATTTTGCGAAAAAATTCGCGCGAATAAATTTCGCAATGCGGCCTAGGCCTTATCTTAAACAAATTTCTGGGAGTTACAGAGCCACAAGCTTTACTAGATTGTTGTTTTTAGAAAACTACTAATCGTACTAGAGATCTTTTCATATGATCAGCATTGGACCACATACAAAACAAATAGAATTCTGATCTGTTCAATCCAAAGTCGGAAACAATGTCGGAAACTGTTGAAGTAAGTTCATCCCACAGTGTACAATACAGGATTGTACAATACTGTAACATCATAAGTCGAAATCTCTGTGATCTTACACGTATTAGATACAATGTTTACAGAGGAATGTTTAGTCTATTTACTCCCGTCATGCAAACCTTGAAGGCACGAACCTAATTACGTCCGTAATAAATATTCACTAGTGATAAACTCTGAGAATAATTTACGACGGCGTAAACGTTTAATTTCTCCGCGGAATCCGACCTCTGTAACCATAGATCTTTCTGACGTTGGTATCTGTTTTGGCATGTCAATGTGATATTGTGATTCAGCAGTTTGGTATCGGAATATACCAAGAAATTTTCTTTCTGTGAAACATAGATCTTCTGAAATACATCTGTTATATACCTACCTACTCATTCACGCTGAATTTATACTACACATGGTTGACTTTTAAAAAAATTGGTTGTTTGTAAAGTCGGTTTATGGACGATAATTTTACGTGATAACGTCTTAAGAAAACATTGATGAAGCCGAACGCTTAGACCGATCGCGCCTCTCTATCGCTTCTTCCGTGCTCTCGCTTGCACGCTTGACTCAGGCGGAACGTGACAATTAGTCGTGCTTTTTCATGCGTGCAGCCAGCGTTCATCGATTTATAACACGTTTGCACGTCAAAAACATAATGACTTGATAGTTGATATGTCCATGCTAACTGACAGATTGTATTGTGTGGTGCTGAAATGGCGACCTTGCATAGTAAAGCGCAGTGTTAGCAGACCCCTTACTAGGTGAACAGATGACAATAAACGAGTCTCGGAGAGCCTCTAGATTCAGGCGGCGCAAGACCACGCAAGTCCTTCAAGAGATTTATGTCTAAAGATTGTTTAAAAAGTCGTTGCTTGTTATATAACTAAGCTCACGCGGCGATACACGCAGGGAGATATTATACGGAGTGTAGAGGGCGGGATACACGTGGATCTCATGTTATTTTGCACGCGTACCTACTACTTATTAGTTTATATAGATTATAGTACGTGATTTATGTTTACCGAAACATACACGTATTATATAAACTAACAAGGTCGGATAAACCACTTCATTTACATGCCTACTATGCCGTAACACCGTAGGAAATGATCAAGACCATCGCGTTCCACAAACCCCAGAGGTGCTGCGGCCACATGAGTAGATATCCGTACAGAGAGGAAGCTTCATACAAGCGGCCCGCTGTAGGTACACTCACACATGAGCTCTCACCAACGGTTCACGGACGCCCGCATCTGACCTCCTACCGGCTCAGTTGGATGGCAAACGTGCGCTATGTGTGAGTGTGCCTACAGCGGGCCGCTTGTATGAAGCTTCCTCTCTGTACGGATATCTACTCATGTGCTGCGACTAAGCGCGCCAAGTAGCTGGAAACATAATGGAAAGTTGGATCGAACTTGGATAATCAGTTGTACGTATAATTAAGCGGGTCGTGTCGAGGCAACCGCGGATGTTATGGTTACGTCGCTGGAAAGTGGAAACTAGTAAGGGAGTTGGTGGTACCTCGTCGTAATATGGTACGGGACTTGCGAAGTTCATGCGAGCTAATTACATTCATGTGTGTTAGTTGCCCGAGAAAGTTGTTGACCGAATGATTAAAATGCAAATGTTTTATTCAAATTGAGTTTACATCAGTTTTGAATGCCAAAGTCTGTTGGTAATGGAGTATCTAAGACCGCACCGGTTCAAATCGACAAGAATAAGTAAATGACACATAGTATAGGAGGCGATACTTGCACACTGTTTTTTATAGTTATTGATAATAATCAAAGTCAAATAAAATGTATTCAAAATTGGTACGCTGTAGGTACACTCATTGAACGTCAATTTAGAGCGGGGCCGCACTGCGAAAATAATTCGCGCGAATTTTATTCGCGCGGTTTATATTCCGCATTTTAATATATTTTTCTCGCGAATTTTAAATCGCATGTGCGTGCAGCTTCATACATTCCCATAATATGTCACAGAATTTTGCGAAAAAATTCGCAGTGCGGCCTAGGCCTTAAGAAGATTGAGGTAATTGTGATAATTACTTACGAAAACATTACAAACAATATATAACATTAGATTTGAGGTGAGCTACTTCGATGAGCGACACTTTGCATACGATCGCGCTATACCTAATTTTAGTGTCGCATGTCACAGTCGCGTACCTCAAAGTCTACCTTAAAACTGCATTATCGTCGTTTACGGACCGATAATATAAAAGCGCGTACGCTTTTTTAACCGACTTTTAAAGAAGGTCTTCATCTCCGTACTTATTTTATTTCCTTAAAAAATATAAAAATAAAAAAATCTTATTAAAAAAAAACTTTTTCATATTAAAAAAAAAAGATTTTCTAAAATTATATTACCAGAAAAAGACGAGGCTGTAGATTTTTTTTTCTAATTAAACAGAAAACACGCAAGTTCCGCTGTAACCATTAACGCATGGGTACTATCGAAACTCGCTCCAACAACTCGCGCCAGAATAAATTTAAATTCAAACACAAACGTAATTTCGAACTCTAAACTTATTCAACTTCTCCGCGGGATGTGTGGGAACTTCAAAACACGTCTTTGATATTAAATACAAGTTAAATAAAGACGATTCCACCAAGTATTGTAACATCACGTGGATCTTATTTGAGAAACAAGTGTAAGACCTGGACAAACAAGCTAGGAGCGACCGCTATGCGTTCTTCTTGTTCGAGTTGTAATTTATAATAGCTCGTCTGAATTACGTTAATAGATTTCAAATATCGAAAGTTTAAATGGAAAGTCCCTTATTTTTAAATCGTTTCTTCCGTACTGTCAATTTTTGTTTCATATTTTCCGCTTGAGGCTCGGGATGTAGACATAATGTGAACAATTTTTTTTTATATAGGAATAGCGGGCAACCGAGCAAGCGGGTCACCTGATGTTAAGTGATTATGCCGCCCATGAACATTAGCAGCACCTGAGGAACCACTAATGCGTTGCCGGCTTCTGAGGAAGGGGACTGGCTCCTCAGCTCGCTGCCGGAACGCACGGATGCTTTGCGGCAGATTACGGCTGAAGTGTGGTCGCTAGCCAGGCAGATTCGGGATAGAATCCTACCACAAAGCGGTGATACCATCGAGATTAAGTTGTGCGGTATCAGGCACAACGACCCGTAGAGGGGACTGAGAGCGTCAGAACCTCGTTAGCATATTGGCAGGGTGCACCGCGCCCAGGTGAAGTTGACTTTGGCCACATAGGTGGAATTTGGGCCACTTACACCCCGAAATTTGATCCTTAAAACAAGATACTTAGCATCAATTTTATTTGATTTGTGTTTAGATACTTTAAATCTAGCAACCTTGTCGAAATATGCAACCTCGTGCTATACGAGTATGTTACAGTTAGTACTCAAAGGTAGGTACTTTTGAAATCTGAAATCATAAAATTTCTATTAGGTACGTATAAAAAATTGTAAATACATACGTACGAACGTCGGTCACGTATTGCCTTGCAATTACCGTCAAGTATCGCTGCCGTGGAGCTAAGAGTTTGCCCGAGCCTTTATAAGCAGTAGGTATACTTTATAATTTCTCAACGAGTGCCGAGAGAATTTTTCAGGAAATTAATTTAATAAATTAGTTGCGAAACAACAGTATAAAAGTTTTGCTTTTACAGCTGAAGCGTAAGAATTCAAGACATTCATTATTGTAAACTTTTCTTTTCTATCTTCACAGTTACTTTTGAGACCTTATCGACATGCTGCTTGATATTGTTTATGTTAAGACCCCTCTCCCAGTTTCGCGCTATGGAAGTTTAGGTATCTAACGGCAGGTAGACGGGCGGCATGCTGCACGGACGACCACTTGCATATAGCGCGACCATGAATTTAGTTTTGGTACTTGTATAAATTTCTGAATTATTTCTTTGATGTTGTAGTATTATATATATAATGTTTATTATAAAATATTTTTATCGAATAAGTATTTCATGAATCTACGTTCAACTTACAAAACAAAAGCGACCAGGATAATATGATGTTCTTCTCTATGAATACATGTAGGGTTCCGTATTTATATCATAGGTGTCACGCATATTTAGCCTTCAGCCATTTTTTTCTAAACTAACTAATAAAAGAAACAAATACCTTTTTAATTATTTAACAATTACCTACCAATTATTATTATTATTATATTTCAAATCATCTGTCTGAAAATAACATAATAGAGCTGTTGCATTGCACCTGATGAAGTTCTTGAATAGGTACATTTTCTGATAAGAGTAGGTACAATTATTTAAAGTTTACCAATAGAACAATAAAAAGTAGGCAATCTTTGTTTACTGCTAAAATGTCGGTTTAGTCAGAAGTGCAAGTGCGACTTTTATTATAGTAACAAACGGACACCCGCGACTTCGTTCGCGTGGATATGTATTGGTTTTTAAAAATCCCGTAGGAATCATTTCGTTTTTCCTAAGCTCCTTTGAGCTCATATCATGCTAAAAACTGTTAAAAGTTAACTGGCGGATGTTTAGGTAGATCAAAATGTAAACATCCACTAGTGAAAGTCCCATCAAAATCGATCCAGCCTTTTAGAGAATAGTCGGTAATCTCTAAAGTATCTACTTTCTAACAAAAAAAGAATGAATGAAATCGGATCACGCGTTATTGAATTATAGCTAAATACACGTTTTGACTTTCATCCCCTCTCCTTAGGAAACCGTGCTGAATTAAAAAGTATCCTATATATTACTCCGTAGTATAAACTTAAATCGTACCAAGTTTCGTTGTTTCAATCCATTCAGTAGTTTTTGCGTGATGCGCGCCCAAACATACAGACAAACAGACAAACAGACAAACAGATAAACAGACAAACAGACAAACAGACAAAAATTTTAAAAATAGCTTTTTTACGTTCTATAACTTATCTCTAACATCCCCCAGTATTTATTTTGCAAAAATCTTCGGAAATGAAATGAGACCCATATTATAAACAAGTGGATACCCGCGACATCGTTCGCGTGGATATTTTATAAAATCCCGTGGGAATCATTTTGTTTTTCCTAAGCTCCTTTGAGCTCATAACTTGCTAAAAACGGTAGATCAAAATGTGTAAACATCCGCCAGTGAAAGTCCCATCAAAATCGATCCAGCCTTTCAGAGATTAGCCGGTAATCAGTATCTCCTTTCTAACAAAAAAATAATGAATGAAATCGGACCACGCGTTAATGAATTACAGCTAAGTACACATTTTGACTTTCATCCCCTCCCCCAAGAGAACCGTGCTGAATTTCGTGATAAAAAGTATCCTATATGTTAGTCCGTAGTATGAACTTAAATCATACCAAATTTAATTTCAATCCATTTGGTAGTTTTTGCGTGATGCGCGCACAAACATACAACAAATAGACAAACAGATAAACAGACAAACAGACAAAAATTTCAAAAATAGCTTTTATCGTTCTATTACTCAACCGTAACATTTCCCAGTTATTATTTTGCAAAATTCTCTTATGTACAGATACGGCAAATCTACGATTTTATTATATGTATAGATAGATGATAATTTCTTAAAAAAAAAAAAATATGACGGCCATCTTGGATTTCAAAATGGACTACTTTAGTATTAGTTTATAATATCATATTTCCGTGACTGTCCTAGGTGCTATGCTGTAATTTCACTTATTTAAAAAAATACTCACGCATATTTTTTAGAAAAATATTCATGCTCAAAACTTTGCAGTCGTTGTATAAATTAGTGTTTACACGACTCTCGTACGTGCATCTGGATGGTGGCAAAAACTGCACAGGTCCTTCCCCAACGAGCGCCGGGCGCATACTAAATAAGCGAAGACATTGCATAGCTATTTATTGTAATTTAGGGGGATGTTTAATAAGTTTTTATGTTTGATCAAATAAATGGATTGTTAATTAAACTATATATATAGATTCGTTAAAGAACGTAGTTTATTTCTACATAAAAATTTTATTGAATTTATGCTTTTTTCAATACAAAAAATCGTGTTAAAGTAACCGTATAATTCGGAAAATTTGGCGGAAGTTCTTTTTTTTTAACCATTAATTTGATTAAAAATCTATATTCTGGTCTGTAATGTGTCAATAGGACTATATGTCTGATATTTAAGTATTTTTTTCAAGTAAATCAGATGACTTTTAAGGACAGATATAGAGCTTCAAAGTTGAGTCTGTTATTTATTTTATTAAAACGAGGTGTGGGAAATTGATCATTACAAAATAAATAAAATAGTTTTTGTAAATATGTTCTGACAAATGTCAATATGAAGGATTAGTTTATTTAAAACATGTATTGAAATATGTGAAAGTCTCTCCTACGATGCTAAATTTGGAGCTTGAAATCTTAGATTTTTCAGAAAAAAGGTAAAACTGCTCTTAAGTATGAAGTTTATAGCGTGACGAATGAAGGTTGAAACTTTATTACAGTTAATAGCTGAGGTAGGTATATGTATAGGGGACGACTGATACAATAGAACCTAGGTTCGATTAAACGACAGTTTATACATATATCTCGACAACTTTGATAGATTTCGAGTATCGAAACAATATAAAGTCAAAGTTAATACTCGGGATTATGGTTTTAACTTAGGCGTAGTACTAGTAAAATGCATCTACGCGCGAATGAGCAATGCGTTTGATGCACATTAGCAACATTATATTTTATTGAGCAATCATCGCTCGAATGTCAATTAATGACAATGTTTGTTCGCAGGAGTGGACGAGCAAAATTTGCGCGAACTTAAGATGGTGGCGTAATTGCGTTCTATTTGGGCGTAGTCGCCTAAAATCCGCCGTTGATGAATAAAAGTGGATCTCCGATAAACAGAGGTAGTTTATGATAGTTCTTTTTACCTCTTTTTCTTCCAAAAATATGATAAAAATCATGGATCGCAGAATGAAATTCAAGTCTACGGAATCACTACTCCATTCGACATAATCTCCACGAGAAGATTTGATTATTTCCTGGCTAGCTAAGTAATTTAATTTTTCACGAAAAACAATATTTAGGTATATGCAGTAAGCCGCTAATGATCGAATAAAAACTTTTGGAATTTATTTTATGACCGTGCGTTTTAAGCTGAAAATACGTAATCTTTAGGGATTTCAAACTGTCTCCGTCGATAGCGTACATTACAAATGTGTTTTAGATTACACGCCGGTCTTGTCAAACGATAACAGGGCTGGACCACACATTTATCGAGTCCACCGCTAATTAAATCCCTTTATAACGCCAGGGCGGCGAAGTGTAAAGCTCAGCATACACCTGTGTAAGGAACTGCTGCGTTTGATCTTGTTTCCACGCAAAAGATTTTACATTTCCTATTGAATGCACATTGCACAGCTGTCTTAGTTATATAATCGCAATAGAATTCTAACATGAACCGTTTTTTACCATCGCCGATTTAACCTTGAATAACTTTAAAAAATCAGTCATAATTTTTCTATTAAAAGTCTTTTGAGTTATTTCAAATCAATGGTCCTACCGACAAAGATAATGTAAAAGTAAAAGTAAAATGAATATCAACCAAATTAAGGATTCCTTCATACAAAGTGCAGCAGTTCTTTTCAAATCTTTTTAATCGACTTTAATTTCAACGCTTATACTTAGTTATTATGTAACATATAATACTCGTAGTTACACAAAGCTGCGTTTTTCTCTCATACATAAACTAAGCCTTAACCGGGAACCGCGAGATAAAGATTAATGCGCTTGCGTCAAATAATTTACGATACTGATACTGGACCGGAGCGGACCGTTTTGGGTTTGTTTGCGATATGCATTTATTGGTAAGTTATACTTTGTTGCTTGATAATAATAATTTGCATGCACATTTTATGCAATCCTCTCATTAATTAAAGAAAAGAAAAACAATATATTTTTGACGTGATAACGTCTTATAAATCGATGAACGCCCGCTACACGCACGAAAAAGCATGACTCATTGTTACACGTGCAAGCGAGAGCGCGGAACAAGTGATAGAGAAGGTACAATCGGCCTAAGCGTTCGGCTTGTGACGAATCTCTCTTTGTTTTCTTATGACGTTATCACGTAAAATTATCGTCCGTAAACAGACAACCAATTTTTTTTTGTAAACAGCACACCAGTGCTTTTAATATTAATTTATTACCTAGATAAATAATCCACAAATAACATGCATTTTTTTTCATTGATCTTGCCTGAGCAGTTTTCAATGTTGTTTTCACTATTCAAAGTAAATGTGGCTTTGATTTTTTTTAATTCTATTCAGTCAAAAATGTCAACTTAATCATTACCTTTTAATTCTTAATACTTTAAACTATTTAATTAATTCTATGACTTTTCAGTAAAAGTTCTTATCAATTTAATCAATAAGCTGATACTGGTTAGGAAGCAGCTGGGGCGAGTCTGCTAATATTATAATGAAAAACCCTTGCTTTAAAAACCTCTTTTCCAAGATTATCAGTTAATCTACCGTCTCTCGTCCCACCACTTAATCTCTTACACAACGAACCGCGAACCGCTGGGGAAAAGTTTTCATCCGTCCCACAAACACAAGTTTAAAAATCCGAATCGGCGAAGTTGTCTCTGATTAGTCCCCGTTTGTTTTGTCTCAGATCAAACAAGTTCACGAGTAAAGGCGGCGCCTATACAAACACGGTATCTAATGTGTTTACCCCTGAATCCAAACAAAAGTTGCGAGAACCGTTATCTACGCGGATATACTGTCTTGTAAGATCACACCAGCGACACGACAAAAAGTTGCTTTATCTACTCCCAAAAACATTAAAAATGTAACTTAAATATTGTATACGAGTTTTATTATAACACCACTTATCTAGTTATATTTATGGAGAGCATCGTGTGTGTTTATCAGTCCACAGTACGAGATATACGTAGGTACTTATACCAAAAAAGTTCAACATTTTAGTGCTCTTTTTGATTTCGATTTTGAGACATAAATCCAAGTGCATATATTTTACAGACGGTTTCTAAAGTAACGCGCTGTGCGGTGACGAATTAAATTGTACTTACGTCAATTGGCACATCTGTGCATTAATACTGCCACACCTAACCATCATTCACCTCAGGAACTGTCTGTCTGTCTCTTGGTTAAACCATAGGGCCATATATGTTATGTTGACAAATCAAAAAGCTCGAAATGCTTCTATTTGTGTGTTGCTCCTGTTTCACTTATTCACTTATACGTATATTGAATCGTCGCGTTGGTAACAAGACAAAAAGTCTGTAGTGTGACCCAAGACTTATATGCTGATGTATAGTATGTTGTCTGTCTTACATTTGTATATTATGTTCACAAACCTACCGTTAGTTCTTTGTGGATCATTGAGATGTTTATCTCATTTAATTTGAATATCAAGAAAAGATTAAGTATTTTTATCGCCACTGAACCAAATGATGGAATTTCTCGGTGTTTCGGATAGTTGTCTTGCATTCCAATCATTAACTTATCTGTAGCCATAAAACAAATGCTTCTGTATAATCAAAATATTTTCAAGTGTCACTAGAGGTCATAGATAGTTTTGGAGAAATAACGATTTTTTAAGCCGTTGAACTCTGATTTAAGTACTATTTAAAAACCAAATATTTCAGTAGTACAATAAACTAATAAAGTAAAATGCTGCTAAAATGATTTGCACTTTTTTCCTCTCGGATTTACGACATAATTTAGACACCTACCTACCTACTGTCAGTTTTTTATTTGAAAATTACAATTCATCTATGCATATTTTGATGGGCCACCAATATATTCGGCTCTCACCTATGGCCCGGAGCATCCCAATACCAACTTCTTCCATTTGACCGGATTCAAAAGCGGGCAATTCGACTTATGGACAATCCCAAATTAACCAGCTCGTTGGAAGGCTTAGAGGTTCGCAGGGATGTTGACTCTCTTTGTCTGTTCTATCGCCTTTACAACGGTGTGTTCTGAGGAGTTGTTCAATTTAGTACCACCTTCCCTTGTTTACCACCACGCCGCACGCCACCGAAAATGTTTTCAGTCTCACCACCTGGCTATCTTCGACTAAGCGTTGTGTCAGATCATTCCTTCGACATACACAAAAATTGTGGAACCAACTCCCATTGGCATTGTTTCCACCGAACTTTGATATGGGGTTATTTAAACGAGGAGCAAGCGAGATGAGCAAGCGGGATGACCCGCTTGCTCCTTTGCTCGCTATTCATACCTTAAAATAAATTAAAAATTTAAAAACCCCCGACATTGGCCATTTTGTGGCTGCGGCCATCTTGGATTTTCATAGTTCTGTTCTAGTTCTCGACTAATTCACCTTTCAAACAAAAAAAATTCAATTCGCATTCAAATCGGTCCACCCGTTTGAGCGCTACAGGGGAACAGACAGACACACACACACACACACACACACACACAGACACGTCAAACTTATAACACCCCGTCGTTTTTGCGTCGGGGGTTAAAAATCTTGAAAAGTTTCTCAGCACGATGTCAGAATAAGTACCATGTCATTTTATACCTATGTGAGCTAGGAGCTTGGGTACATTAGAATCTTCTAAATCCCTGGCTCTAAAATTTTACATATAGACGCTTAACTCTCGCAAAGTAGGACGGGATTTAGGAACACAAATTTGTTTAAAGTAGTCAAGGAACAACGAAGATACGCTTTAGATACGGGAAATAAATAAAATGCTGATCCACATTTCATGACGGTCAGAGCATAATTAATTTTTCAGAATCTTCTGAATCTGAATCTGAGTCTTCAGAATTTCGGGTTGTAATCTAAATTGGAGACTAGCCAACTACGCAGGAGATATTACAATATCCTGTGCACAAGTGTGTGTACAAACACAGGTAAACTCTCTATTCCTTCACTCTCATAGTCCGATGGGACGCCAATGTGACACCAACACTGGAGAGGGTGCAGGTTTTTCCACTCCGGGCTGCTTCTGACAATGAAAATGAATTGTTACTTGAGGCTTCAATCGTGTGGATTTAGGTTTTCCAAAAATAATAGTCACTCCTTGTATAATCCTATATCCTATACCTAGGAAAGTCCGCCAAAATCAGTTAGGCCGTTTCGAAGATTAGCTTGTGTAAAAAACATACATACAGACAAATAAAATTTTTGGAAACGCCATTGTCCAAATAAAAATATGAGCTTGATATGAGGAGTTATTTTGAGATCACAAACATACACTCGATTTTTTTAATTTGTGTAGAGAGACATTAGACAAGTAGGTATATTATGTACACAGTAAGTAGGTACAAGGGTTTTATGATTCTATGCAATACGGTGTCGCAGGCATCTCCTTTGTTTCGTTCCTTTCCCGTCAATTAAAAAAAACTTTTTTAAATTCAGAGTTCGGCCATAAAAAGGCCGGATCGCGCCTCCCCTACAAACGTCCTTACAAAGAAGTTTGATCAAGTGGGAAGGAACGGAAAGTTTATACATCCCACAGGAAGTGGAATAAATATTCATGAGGCTGTAACTCGAGGAAACTTACTCGTATTTCCATGTCACTCAGTCAACGATCTGTTCTGTCGGTACATCTATCTTATAATATAAAAAGGTTTCGTTAGTGAAAAGAGTGACTGACTGACTAACTGACTAAATCTTTACTGACTGTCGCCTTTCAGCACCCCATTGTACAATGGGGTGCTGATTATAAGACCTAAAAATATACTGGAGTATATCACAGAATGCACATCTTAAACTTTGTAATTTAATCAATCAATAAAATAATAACCCAAAACTATTATGGGTAAAAAAAAAACAAAATGTTATATACGAGGAATGTGCTAAATTTCAGTTGTTATCAAAAAGGCTGCCGCCCTTTTACTCTGCAGGTTTGTGTTCTCTCAGTGTTTAAGGAAAATTTTATTCCTTAAACTAGATGATGCCCACGGCTTCGCCCGTGTGTATTTAGGTTTGTAAAAATCTCGTGGGAACTTTGATTTTCCAGAACAAAAAGTAGCCTATCTGTATTAAGTAGTAGCCCGTCCACAAAACGGAAAAATTCCCTGGGATCCTTACGATTTCGGAATGCAATTCCTTACAGCATCAGGGTTGAGGAGTTGGACATGTACCTACTCGAGGCCATTCAATAATAAAGTCTTTAATTGGTATCCCCAATATCAATTTAAATAACCGACAGTGCCTAAATCCCATTAGTTTTGGGGATCAGATCCCCTACAGCATCAGGATTGAGGAGTTGGAATCCAAATTTTTTGTAGGACAGTGTCGCAATGTTTCTCTATCGATTAAAAAAAAAATTACGCAAATCGGTTCAGAAATCTCGGAGATATCGGTGTACATAGGTAGAAAAACACAACTCCTCCTTTTTTGAAAGTCGGTTAAAAAAGTAGCCTATGTTACTCCCTGGTTAATTCTCTACTTGTATGTGAAAGTCCCGTCAAAATCGGTTCAGTCGTTCCAAAGATTAGCCCGTTCAAACAGACAGACAGACAGACAGACAGACAGACACACAGACAGACAGACAGACAAAAATTTTAAAAACGTGTGATTCGGTTATAGTATCGTTCAAATAACCATATGAGCTTAATATGAGGTAGTTATTTCGATATTACAGACAGACACTTCAATTTTATTTATTAAGTATAGATCCAAACATCATAATATAATTTTTATTGACTCAGGTTGAAGCGGTTGCAAAGGAATATAAAATTAGTCTCAACGCGAACTAAGTCGTGGGCGTTTACAAGTTTATAAAGAAGCATCTTATGACCCATTGGCATACAATACATTAACCTTGTTTCTTAATCTGTTTAGAGAGAGTACGTGTATTGGCTTTCTGTAATCAAGTTTTAGGGCCAACTCACAATACAATTTGTTCTTTCTTTCCAACTTAAGTATATTATACGTGATTTTGACTATCACAAGGACCTACCTTATACCTATTTATTGTATATACCTATTATATTAGACCCTAAACTTGTAAAGTAGCGTAATGTTCCGTGACCAACATTTTCAAGGTTAAATTAGTATTCTTCTGTACACTTTAAGAAAATATATTAAAATCCAGACGATGATTTGGGTAGGTTCGTTGTGTAATTTAATTAGTCCAATTGTTTCATACTTAAATTATTTCATAGTGTGAAAACGTGCATCTTTTAAGAAGATGAGATTATATTGTATGAATATGAATCTTTCGATATAAGTCTTTCGTTCTTAATTTAATTACCTACTGTTATGCTTGAAAATAAAAATTATTAAAAACAAAAAAATATATTTATGTCTCACCTTGTAGAGACATTGTATTTCATTATAAGCATAAATTAAAAATTTAAAAACCCCCGACTTCGCTATTTTGTGGTCGCGGCTATCTTGGATTTGCATAGTGCTATTCTACTAGTCAAGCCCTTTCATTTGATACCCATATTAACGGAGTTGTGAAAAAAAACAATCTGCCATTTTGTAGCGGCGGCCATCTTGGACCTATTTTCATCAAACATAGCTAACAACATTCTCGACTAATTCACCTTTCAAACAAAAAAAACTGCGTTTAAATCGGTTCACCCGTTTGAGCGCTACAGGGGAACAGACAGACACACACACAAACACACACACACACACACACACACACACACACACACACATACACACACCGTAGTTTTTGCGTCGGGGGTTAAAAATAGCAACAAACGTGGTTGGAACTGTAAAATTACATAACAACTTTTTGTGTAATAAGGACATTGTTACAAAGATACTTTTGATCCTTGCGGTAATCAGGGTAGGTAAGTCCCGTAATACCTCCTAAAGCCGTCCGTCCGACTTTTTTAATTAACTACGAATGTTTTTCCGCCTATTTTCGCTGAGCACGTTTTTCCCTAAGGTAATAATATTTTCTATTTGCTGACGCCTTATTTGTTATTTAATATTTCTTACATCTGAATTTTTTTTACAACTCCCTCAATATGGGTATCAAATGAAAGGGCTTGACAGTTGACTAGTAGAATAGCACTATGCAAATTCAAGATGGCTCCAATACAAAATAGCGAATGTCAGGGGTTTTTTAAATTTTTAATTTATACTTCTTAATGCTAGCAGTAAACTAACTGTTTCAGAATCTTATAGACTATAGAGGATTCTTATTATGAGTGTAGATAAAGTCTTGTATGCAACTGTTGATAATTAGGTATTAAACAACAGTTGCATAAATAACTATAAAACCAATGCCTCATCACTTATTGTATTAAGTACTTTTATTCTATTTATGTGAAAACTTATCACATGCCCGTTAATCACGGTGTAAAATTGCAAAACCCTATTAAAACAAACGTAAGCGGAACGAACCAGGCGGTATTTCAGTCTCTCACATCATTAGCAGCGACCACAAGCTTACGGCGATGCCAGAGAACTCCGCTTCAAACTGCGATAAAACACATTTTCTGGGATATTTTCTCACACAACTTTTTAATGCTGTGCCGACGCAAAGGGGTCTTAGCGAGTTACGCTCTTTAATGGTTCACTAGAGTGGTCATGGCCGCTCTCGCCTCGAGGCATCAGTTTAGTGTCTACTAAAAACCTTAAGGAGCATGGAAGGTGATACTTACCTGAAGTCGATCCTTGGTCACATACACTAATGGCTGTGATATAAAAATCTCAACAATGAAACGACTCACTGCAAGTCTTGCAGATCTCTTTCTCAAGATTCATTAATTTAAACTACAATACTCTTTCCAAGGCCCACTTCTATCTTATGTTTCATCACTTATGTCGTCACATACGCCAAGGATCTAGACGCACGGCAGTGCGTCCGACAAGTTCCGGGCTTGGGCCACATGCCAGTGTGTATATTTACACGAACCATTTCGAGCTGTTTTGACCCCCCTCATAACTCTGGTTTGCGTGATTTTGTTTACGAATAAAAAAAGCATCACCAGAACTGCAAGAGCTACAAAAACTGGACGCAACGCATTTCTTAATACTGCAAATACATGTGACTCAATTTAGAATAGGTACTGAAGATGATCTGGAACAGCTTCGCGTCAGATACTAAAGTAGTGAAGTTAATCAAAATGAGAAAGAACTCATGTCCACCATTTTGAGAAAAAATCGCTTTCTTTAGACACTTGCAAAGAAAAATCTAATCATCATTCCCAAGAGAAGTTTTTCAAACGAGCATTGCAGGCAAGAGATCACCAAGTTCATCAAAAATGCGAATGGATGGAGGACATAATTATCAATTGGGTGTATCCGGCTTATTTACCCAAAATTAAAAGTAGCGGCTTTAGATAAAAAATGGCTTTTCGCATAATGACTGTCAAACGCCATTTTCGGACATGATGAATGAATGAGTATGAATTGAAACAATTTGGTATAAAAAATATTAACTCTAAGGCGTCGTCCTTATTGGCTATAAAGATCGTACGATCAAACAATGAAATTTTGTCGTACGATCAAAATTAGTACTGCGATCGCGCGATGACTTGCGAGCTTTAATTAGGACACTCTTACCGGATTCACATGTTTGATTCGATCGTACGATTAAATCGCATCGTTTGATCGTACGATCGTTAACCATTTAGGACGATGGGTAACGGTAGGACGTCTTACCAGAAAAAAAATTAAATAAGCGTTCTTCGACTGTTAATTTCAATTCCCTTACTGCAGTTCAGATTTCCATTAAAAAAACTGTCAAACGTCAAAATAAGCAGTCATCAGTAAAACTTGTTTAAATTTCTTGCAGTAAGACCGTAAACGTCTGAAACGGGGGCGATGCTAAAAGAAAAGGAACGCGCTGTAATTGCCTTCATGACCCCACGAAGACTTAGTGGCGTAATGAGCACCGGAAAGATCTTTTAAAACCCCACTTCCGACGTTCCATGTCCCTTTAGTGTCTCAGCATTTTAATATTCTTTTTGTGGAATTTCATTTGGTTCAAATCTACCGCAGTAATAGTGGCACAATGGAATATTGGCGTTTTGAATGCCTTCGTTAGGGAAGGTTATTACTTATTGGAGTTGAAAGATGGTTTTTTTTTTTAATGTGATAAGTTGAGTATATTTTTAACCCCCGACGCAAAAACGACGGGGTGTTATAAGTTTGACGTGTCTGTGTGTGTGTGTGTTTGTGTCTGTCTGTTCCCCTGTGGCGCTCAAACGGGTGAACCGATTTGAATGCGGTTTTTTTTGTTCGAAAGGTGATTTAGTCGAGAGTGTTCTTAGCTATGTTTGATGAAAATTGGTCCAAGATGGCCGCCGCTACAAAATGGCGGATTACATATTTTTTCACAAATCCCTTAATATGGGTATCAAATGAAAGGGCTTGACTAGTAGAATAGCACTATTGCAAATCCAAGATGGTTGCCGCCACAAAATGGCGAATGTCGGGGGTTTTTTAAATTTTCAATTTACACTTGTTGACTAACTTTTGGCCTCGCTTTCATCTGCGTTTATTTATGATACTAAAATCTTATGTGCAAGCTATGCGTATCACAAGAGTCAGGACACAAGCGGTAAAAGATTGCAAGAGAAACATGTCCAGCAGCGGACATCTATCAGTTCAACTGACAAACGACGATGACGTCGGAGTATGCATTGCATGTTTACTATTTAATTCAAGTTACATAAATATCTAGAAATGATGAAAAAGTAACTTTTCAATCTGATAATAAGTTAGCATTTGCGTGCGATATCATCTGGTGGTAAAGCCTAAGCTAAAAGTAGATTACCCTGGAAAGGGATATGGCAGTTCAATTAAACCCATAATAGTTAATAATTAAACCCAATAATTAATAATTATTGGTTTTTAAATTTGGAGGAGGATTCGTCTGGGTTGGGCAGCATTTGGGAAGTTACGTCAAGTCTTTTCGTCATCTCTGCCGCAATGCCTGAAGACAAAAGTCTTTGACCAATGCATCCTACCTGTGATGACATATGGAGCCGAGACGTGGACACTGACGGTGGGGCTTGTCCACAGATTCAAAGTCGCTCAACGGGCTATGGAGCGAGCTATGCTTGGAGTCTCTTTGAAGGATAAAATCAGAAATGAGATTATTCGGAAAAGAACTAAAGCAACCGACATAGCTCGCAGGATCAGCTCGTTGAAGTGGCGATGGGCAGGTCACATCTGTCGGAGGACCGATGGCCGCTGGAGCAGACGTGTCCTCGAGTGGAGACCGCGAACCGGCAAGCGCAGCGTAGGAAGACCCCCGGCTCGGTGGTCCGACGACCTTAAAAGGGTCGCTGGCCGGGATTGGATGCGAAAGGCAGAGAACCGGACGGTGTGGCGCACCCTGGGAGAGGCCTACGTCCAGCAGTGGACGGAAATGGGCTGATGATGATGATGATGATGGTTTTTAAATGAAATGGAATCATTCTAAAACTAAATTGCTTAGCAGCATGTACTTGCTGATAGAGCGGTAACTAGCCACGGCCAAGGCAAGAGGACCAGACCAATATTTTATTGTAAAAAAAAAAATTAAACAAAAATGTTTCAAAAATAGAATAAACAATTCAAACACAACACATTGCTGTTATGATCATACGTCACAAATACCAGCACGCTGAAAATGTTATCGTGTAATGTTTCATAATAACGGACACTTTGCAAATGTTAACAGCATACAACATCGCTCGCGAAGCATATGCAACTGTTTCCTGGACAACTAAACTGAAAATTTATCTTCTCAATATACCATAGTTTACCTCGCGGGCGGGGGAGCTAGAAATATGCACTTTTCAAAGTCAACCGACACAAACTGGCTCTCTTAAACAAACCAGATACAGAAGTTTCTCTGTTGAACGACTGAATACGGTAAAGTTTCAAATTTGCGGTTAGGATTATTGTCCACGTATTTACAATAAAGTTAAAGAAATAGAAAGTACTGATATGAAATAATGTGTGATCAAGTGTAGAGTCAGGCGATTCTGTTCTGAAAGCCGATTGCAAAATTACAGTCTGGATATTTGCGATCTTGTGCCATTTGTATCCAATGGTTCCCTGTGTCACGTCTCATGTCGTTAGTCAATCTAGGCTTGCAATAATGCGCTTTCCGCTTTTCCGGTCCCTATTCAAGCACCTCATGACATCATCTTTCATAGTCAATAGGTATGTTCGCTGCAAGTTTATTTGAACTTTTTAATAGAAAAAACCTCAATTATGTTAACAGCACATTTTAGAACTAAAATTCATTGCATGCATGCATTTTCAGTATGAAAGTTCATTATGTGCGGTTCGTGTTGTATAATATGCTGGCTTTAAATGCATGTAATCTGAACTCGCCAACAAACCACTTTCTTGTATACAAAAAAATCTTGACCCATTTGAAATCCTGAGGGTGACGTAAAAGCTTTGTGTTGAAGAAATTTTCATTTCTTAAAAAATTTTACCTCCAATATACTTACTTCAGTGCATTTAAATCTTTTAACGCTCAGTTACCACTTCATATAGCCCGTCCTCTTACTTAGAGATTTCCTTTTAGTGGAACTTCAAAGGTTTTTCTTAAACGTATTGAGTTAAAAGAAAAGGTAGTGAGAGCCAAGAAGTGGTTTTCGCTGTCATTACAGTTCATTTTGTTGGGAAGCTTTTATAGAAGTTGTTTAAGGTTTCCCCTCTCAACTATCATTATCTTGAACTCATCTCGAAAATACTTTTAAGTGTAGTACCTGATAATGGAGCCTGCTCTTGTATGAGAACTTTGGAACACTTCACTCTGTTATAGGTATCTGTGAAAATCTTATTACTGAATACTAGTGCAAATAATTGTTTTCGCCTTGTTTTTTTAAACTCTCTTTTTATTGGTAGTAATCTTCGACTGGGCTTTTGAAGCTTAAGAGTGACGTCACACGGCGCTTTGCGATCTCGCAATATAGTCGTTTCGTCGATTTCGTCAGCTTGTACGCCACGCAGCTGGTGCAGCATCGTGCAAACATATTAATGCTGCGACGCCACAGGAGCAACGTAGCATCCCTACAACGCGTCAGGATGCCGTAGCGTACTACATAGCATACTACAGATTTTTTGACTTATAGGATGCCGCTGCGACGCCACAGGAGCAACGCAGCATCCCTACAACGCGTCAGGATGCTGTAGCGTACCGCGTAGCATACTACAGATTTTTTGATTTAGAGGATGCCGCTGCGACGCCATAGGAGCAACACAGCATCCCTACAACGCGTCAGGATGCTGTAGTGTACCACGTGGCATACTACAGATTTTTTGATTTATAGGATGTCGCTGCGGCGCCACAGAAGCAACGCAATCCGTCAGGGTTCCGCAGCGTACCGTGTTGTATACCGTGGATTTCACGATGTATAGATGCTACGTACATCGCTCTTAAGCGTAGTTTATACAGAAATGGCATGGTGTCATGACTTGATGTAGACTCATTTTGACATGTTGGAGGCCGCTTTATTACGCGTGTGTATAACTAACGCCATATTAGGTCTACGGAAGAGATGAATGTGACCACGCCACGTCTACCCCACGTCACCGCCACTCGCCACTCTGTATAAACCACGCCTTGTACAGATTATAGCTAGACAAGCATTACATCATAGCGTCTACTGGCGTCCTCTAATAAAATGTTGACGAAGAAAATAAGCTATACAATGTCATAAAGCATAGTGTATGAAGTTCTGCCCGAACTGGTAATTTACTTTCGGTGCCATAACATTGGTTCATAATAAACCCAATGTTGGCACAAGTGACACAGGACTAAACATCGGCTTATATAAGCAAACAAATACACTAGCGACTTTTTCTTTTACAACGAACAAACGGAACGAACGGAATCTCAAATATTCTCAAAACTAATTTTTAGTAGATCTGAAAGCTTTAATTTCTAGAGTCCATCTTAATGTCTATAATATCATAGTTGAAAAAATAAACTATAGCAGACTAAGTATATGAATTCCTGATTCATCGCACAAATTGACTAACTAATTCTGAGATTGAGATCTTGAGATCTATACTTTGACATTGCTGCTACTTTTCTTTCAATTTAAAATGATAGATCGCAACAAAAATTACGAAATAATTTTGGCGATGAGTCATTTTATTTACAATCAATACTTGTCGTTGTAGGAAAATGAGTATGATATGAAGACTTTATGTCGGGCGACTTGTCTCTAGTGTGTTCATTTAGTAATAAGGTCATGTCTGCCTTTGGGCTGGCTTCCAATGTCTTGTATTCGGGTGCGCAGGCCTAATTTATATCATCCATCGTAACATTGTTGCAATGATATAGCGGCCCATGTACCGCGTGCGCTAAATTGCTCAGAGAGTATTATGTAATAGAGACTCTAGTGATTCTGTAGGCCTACGTAAGCTGTTCAATTCTTGTAGGAAACAAGTCTAGTATCCACAACATTTAGTGCTAGAGTTGTTCACTATCCTGAATTTTCTCAAATTTTGTAAATTATAAACAATGACTTCTTCTGTTTCTTTGTTTGTTTGTGCATACATCACACTAATCCTCCAAACTTTTATTTAGAGTAATGACCTAATGAAAAACCTAAACATGAAGGAATGGTGAAGGAAAACATCGTGAGGAAACCTGCATGCCTGAGAGTTCTCCATAATGTTCTCAAAGGTGTGTGAAGTCTGCCAATCCGCTTGGCCAGCGTGGTAGACTATGGCCAAAACCCTTCTCACTCTGAGAGGAGACCCGTGCTCTGTAGTGAGCCGGTAATGGGTTGATCATGATGATGATGATGATGAAAAAACCTAATACAGCAACAATGAAAGAGATATTAAATATACTTTATTTATGTGAACAACTTGTGCTTGCTTTCTTCAAAGGCTAAAATCCTGCTTCTACGCCTTTATGTGTCTCTCTGCATTATTGCAACTTGATCGTCATATAACGCCTTGTACTTCGCAAAACGAAAACTTTCCGTTACGTTACGTGATACTACGTCGGCTATTCCTGTCCGTTTACGAATGTTCCTGAGCCAAGACTTTTACGCTTGTTTTGTCTTTAAATCTAGCAGCTATGACCAATTCTCTTCCACTTGCTAATATTAATATTGCTAATGATATAACCTTCTAAACGGACTTGTTTATAATTAGTGAATGTTTTCGGCTGATAGGTATAGAGAGACAAAGGGCATAAAGGAGATGTAATGTAACTTCTGTTCCAGCTTCTATGATATAACTGCAGTGCAAGCGCTAATCTATAGATAGTAGAATTAAAGCAAAACACTAAGGCAAAAGGCTTCGAGTTTAAAATGAAACATATTTCATGCGAGTAATAACAAATAACAATAATTATAGCACATACAGAAATTGTTTTAGTATTTACGAAGTGCGCCTGCATAGTGTTAACGACTTTTGGCAGCCATTGCTCCGCGAGAGTAGATCTAAACAATAAACACACAGCTTCCGAAACGTTCACACGTCTCTTGCGTAGTGATGCTAACATTCATTTTAAGAGGGTTCTGTTCCCAGTTAGGCAAATTTTGCAAATATACTTAGACTTCAACGTCGCTTAAAAAAAACATTGTTGTAGTTAAGAGCTAGCCTAACGTCTAGTGTAATGATCTATTACTTAAATAATATTATTGCTATGTTATAATTACCGTCCATTGTTTTTTGTTTAATGCGCTCATTCAGACCAACCATTAAAGTTTTGTAATAGCACGGAGTTGCTAGAGAGAGCTTTTGCGTGTCTAGAGCTTTCCAGTGAATGTTTACTTGCTGCTTATTTTACTGAATGGTTTGTATTATGAAGCTATCTAGTGGTTTCATGTGATACGCATACAAACAACCTATTTCAAGATTTGGTACAATAAAAACTCACAAACAAACAAAATCTCTTAGGTTAAACGCGTAAATACCGCATCGGTTCCATTGCGTGTAAAAAGTAGGGATAACAAATTGACCCTTTCCAAAACATAAAATCTACAAGCGCAATAGATTCCGTACATTAAAAGTTTGATGCTCGGAATCCGAGATAGCGACAGGTGTATTTAACGAGCACTCGCAAGATTTAGAGCGGGAAGATTCGCCATTAATCTCGTTTAGACAGACGCGAATAGAAGTGGCAAAGCAAACGTTGCGTTATCAAAACAACTCATTGTTTCTTTAATGTAATCGTACCGACAGCTTGTGTTGCGCACTGTAAACTCTTAAGCCCGGTATACACTGATGCTACTTGGCTGAGAAACTTAGTATTTCTTGTTGATCAAAGTAGTGTTCGAGCGGAATGCAATAGATTCCTTGCATTACTAATTTCTAGATGATCAAATGAAAGCGGGAGCGAGAAATTAAAAAAAAACAATGTTTTTTATGCATAAAAAACCTTTTCATCTGATAGTTTTTTGTTTGTATGTAAATATTAATGCTTACTTTACATTAAGCGAAATACTTCGCTAAAAAATTTCATATTGATAGAGAATATTTTCAATATACCTACCTAAATTATATTAACGAATAAATTATATAAAATTATAAGCATAGTTATCCATAGTCAGTCATAGTCATAGTTAATCTATTAGAATTATGAAACGCAGCTGAAAATGACAAATTAATATTTAGTGCTGAATTAATTGTTTTGTTCCATTTTATCGAATTAGTATATTTTCAAATATGTCTAAATATATCCAAAGATAAAGGTATAGGGTAATTCCGGGGGAGATGGCCTTATGGGAGAGATGGCCAATAGAAAAAAGTCGAAGTAATTATTAATAGATGGCACCTACTATAATTTAGTTCGATTCGTTTTGGCACGGGCAACAAGCCGGCATCGAGTTTTTTGCGAGAAAGTTATGGAAAGGTGAGTAATTTGACTTTGTTTTTTAATAACACGTTTAATTTAAAGTAAGGGGTTGACATATTAAGTGGTCACAAAAAAGTTTTGAAAGTTTTGTCCGTTTTTGTGATTTCTTTGTAAAGTAAATAACTTTCTCGTCATTCTAACTTAAAAATTAACTACAAAATTGAGAAGTTGCTTTTATTAAGTACTGTGGCCATCTCACCCGGACAATCGGGAAAGATGGCCAAATTATTTACGGGAGAGATAGCCATAAAATTAAATATACAGTACTGTTACGCAGTAACCCATCTCAAGCGCTCCAAGCGCGCCGTCCACATTGAGCGTAACAAGTTCGCCGAAATGTTCGCTGTTCGGTTCGGTGAAATGTTCAAGTCTGGACGCACCTTTTGAGCGCCACAGGGGAACAGACAGACACACACACACACACACACCCACACACACACACACAGACACGTCGAACTTATAACACCCCGTCGTTTTTGCGTCGGGGGTTAAAAAACAAGAAGATGCAAAAGCGGAACTTGTAAAAGCGGTCGGTGTAAACTATCCCTAAAACACAAACTCGTCGCTCAGATGTGCGCGATAAAATTTGTTGTTGCGAAACGATTACGAAATCCATATTTCAGCATTATGTCGCCGAGTGTTAGCTTATCAGTGTTTCATACAGCAGACTCACAAAGAGTTGTTCACATTACTCGGTTTTTTAACAGCCCTTCAAAGTTTTTAATGGCGATAAATTGTGGATTCAACTAAGTTTTTTCGTTGTTTTGCCTCAATGAGTTATTCATGTCGTTACACGTTTAGCAACTTGCGATGTATGAGTGACATTATGGAATCAGCACATCAGAACACCCGTGTGGGGTGGAACAAGTTTCGGACCATAATTGAATTTCCTAAATCGGCAGACTTCTGTAACCCGGGATATTTCTGTGAAATCTTTTATTGTGTGTGATTTCTTCGGCAAAAAGTTAGCGCGTAAAGCGGGGAATGTTTGTTCAAACTATTTACTAAAAGCGTTTGTTAACACTGCCTCGGCTCGTCACTGATGCGAGCAAAAAGCGCTTAACACGATTCCGCCGGCCATTTTGACATATAGACTACGTGGTTCACTACAAATATTCTTCGGAGTTAGGACCTCACCCAAGAAGGCTTTTTACAACACACAGGGTTTTATGCGATATTTTCGCAAGTAAAATGAGGTGTTTTACTGATCTAGATATTATTCTCTACGTCATGTTATTTAGATAGATGGAAATAACACTCTTGTTTATGGATTTTAACACTCGCGTTCTTGTGCCGCTTGTAATCAGTAGCTCTTCTATCTTTCTACCTACGCTTGATACAATTTTGTTGAGTTGACGAAGTAGGTACATTAATTGTTAATTAGCCATAAAAAATGGTTGTCTGTAAAGTCGGTTTAAGGACGATAATTTTACGTGATAATGTTATAAGAAAACAAAGAGAGATAGATGCGTCACAACTCAATTGCTATGGTACGTGCGTTTCTATGGCGTTGCTAGGGTACGTGACAATGAGTCATGGTTTTTCGTGCATGCAGCCGGCGTTCATCGATTTATAAGACGTTATCACGTCAAAACCACTCTGCAGTCTGCTCATACAAGTATAAATGTAAAGATTCCAAATAGCAAAGGATACATGAAGATAATATCGTGTCGTAAACGTTGCGTCAACTGTTCACTAGTAAACAGGGAGCGATATAATTTAAAGTCGTTCGAAATAAAATATAACTGTCCCGCGGGAATCCTTTAAAATTTTTGCGCCTCGGGCTCTGTTGTTAGCGGCGGGAAAAAACGTCGCAAACAAATAAGAAGAATTTTAATAAAACGCGTCGATGCGAATCGAAACAATCACACTTCGATTTTCATTGTTAAGGCGACAGGTGACAATCGGCGCGCGAACAATGGCCATTATGTGCGTACATTTTATTTTAAAAAATCGTAAAAACAATAGGTAGATATGTATGTAAATGTAAACCATAAATATATAAACTACTTTTATAAAGTACTTTCCAATACTCAATAACTAATTTTATTAGCCAAAATAGTAAATATTGTATTCAATTAGAATAGAATAGAATAGAATAGAAAAGTTTTTTATTCAAATAAACTTTTACAAGTACTTTTGAATCGTCAATTGAGTCTACCACAGGTTCGGAATGCAGTTCCAGCCGAGAAGAACCTGCAAGAAACTCGGCGGTTGCTCTTTTTTTTAAAAATAACATTATAACAATTATTATTATTAATGTACATGATTGAAATGCCGTCTCGCGCATTGCTGGAACGAGTTAAATCCAAGCTTTTTTATCGTTTATTTAATCTTCAATTGTATAATAAGCTTTTTTTATGAGCATACTTTTAAATTAAAGTTCTTAAACTTGTGTAAAGGCAAGTCTAAGACATATTTTTTATTCAGATAAACTTTTACAAGTGCTTTTGAATCGACAAATGAATCTACCACTGGTTCGGAATGGTGCTTACAATTCTACACGTTAAGGAGGGCAGACAAAAGTAGCCCCATTTCCAACGGCGGCACCCGTTCACGAGCATGACGCATGATCCAGCCATTGCTTCGCTCAACCATATTTGAGGGAACGTAGTAGTAATTGTAATGGGTTTTATATGCATGAAATAAATGACATTATTATTATTAAATAATTAGACTGTAATAAATATAATATTGAAATTTATTACGTATATTAAATGTTAAAGGAAAAATAACAAGAGCTGGAGCTACCGGGCGTATTATAAAACCTTACCTAACGGGAAATTAAAACATGAATACCGCATGTAAAATTATGAAGGTCTGCCATAAAGATATGGTATTGCTAGAGCGTGTAATGTTCCGCAAAATGACCTTTACCTCACTTGTATACAAAGACATCAATCGTGCTTCTTGTCGATCAATAAATTGGCATTGTTACTGCTTGTACTCCGTCTGCCAATACCATATGACTTGCTGGTTATAGGATATTTTATCAAAAAAGGTTGTTGGGTTGTTTCTCAGTTTCTCTGACCTGGAGTTGAGGAAGTTGGGTGGTGTTGCACTCCTGTATCTCGAAGAGCACGTAAAGCCATCGGTCCTATCCCTGATTTCTCTGTCGTGCTTGCCGCTACATTGGACTTTGAGAGTGAGGGGATAGAGAGATTCTACACACACATGCGCATTATAATATCCACTGCGTAGTTGGCTAGTCTCCATTGATATTGGCTACCGTGACTGAAAATCATCAGAAGAACATTATTATTAATCATAAGGTGGATACGCTTTTTTGAAAGGGTTTGCTTCTCCAGTTATATGATATCTCTTTGTTGAGAGTTGAGATCAAAGTACCAGGTCTTGAGTGGTACTCCCTGGTACTGTATATTCTTTTAAAAATACCAAAAAAGTTTAATAAAACATTAATATGTTCGTTCGTTCGTTCGTTTCAACCAATGGACGTCCACTGCTGGACATAGGTCTCTTGCAAGGATCGCCACAGCACACGATCTTGTGCCGCATGATTCCAGCGGCTATACCAGCGACTTGCTTGAGATCGTCTGTCCATCGAGTGGGGGGTCTGCCTACGCTTCGTTTGCTGGTGCGAGGTCGCCATTCAAGCACCTTGGGACCCCAACGTCCATCAGTTCTTCGTGCAATGTGCCCCGCCCATTGCCACTTCAGCTTCGCGACTCGATGAGCTATGTCGGTTCTCCTGCGGATCTCCTCATTTCTGATTTGATCACGCAGGGATACTCCGAGCATAGCTCTCTCCATCGCTCGCTGAGTGACCCTGAGCCTTCTTATGAGGCCCAGCCTTCTTATGAGGCCCTTTATTTAATATGAATATGAGACCTAATTAATATGTATTGGAGTTTAAAATGTAGGCGGGTAATTAAAAATGAAACTGGAACACCCAAGTGAGTACTGTACTTACATAGAAAAGTTAATTAATGTGCTCCAAACTGTAAAGTAGTTGTGAAAAAAGGCGCTCAACTTTTTGATAAAAATTTTATGAGTGGCGGTTATACGGTACAGAATAATAAGCACATTATTTTAGTATAAAAATACTTCTTAATTATTCTAAAATACAAGTTTAAATTAAAAACTATAAAAAACCGACATTCGCCATTTTGTGGTGGCGGCTATCTTGGATTTGCATAGTACTATTCTACTAGTCAAGCCCTTTCATTTGATACCCATATTGAGGGAGTTGTGGAAAAATATTTAATCCGCCATTTTGTAGCGGCGGCCATCTTGGACCGATTTTCATCAAACATAGCTAAAAAGCTCCCGACTAATTCACCTGTCGAACAAAAAAAACTGCATTCAAATCAGTTCACCCGTTTGAGTGCTATAACGGTGGAACAGACACACACACACACACAGAGACACCTCAAACTTATAACACCCTGTCGTTTTTGCGTCGGGGGTTAAATTTTTAAAGCAAATTTTTAAGCTAAAGAAGACTTGTTAAATTCCGTGGAACGTTAAAGTAGCTTTAGTATCATCATCATCATCATCATGATCAACCCATTCCATTACCGGCTCACTACAGAGCACGGGTCTCCTCTCAGAGTGAGAAGGGTTTTGGCCATAGTCTACCACGCTGGCCAAGCGGATTGGCAGACTTCACACACCTTTGAGAACGTTATGGAGAACTCTCAGGCATGCAGGTTTCCTCACGATGTTTTCCTTCACCGTTAAAGCAAGTGATATTTAAATACTTAAAACGCACATAACTCCGAAAAGTTAGAGGTGCGTGCCCGGGATCGAACCCACGACCTCCGATTAGAAGTCGGTCGTCCTAACCACTAGGCTATCACAGCTTTTTTCTTTATTATTGTTACGTGCTGGGGTTCGAAGATTTGGAATAAAACACCTGGTGACCCTTGATCAGACTTTATTCTGCACTTCCGTTTTCCACTTGGTACTCCGGATCTTCTTGTAGACTTCCTCTTTAGTCTTCACGTTTGTTCGCTTCCAATCCTCTTCGCTTCCGATCGCTTTCTTCGCTTGTATTTCGCTCGGCTCTCAGAACTGAACTGCCCTCCGTCAGCTCGCCGGTCCCTTTATATACCCGTCACCGCGTGACTAAGCGTTTTCTAGAAAGTTCCACCCCTATCGATGTTTATTCCAGAACCCGCGTTTTTGTTTGTTTACATCATGGGTTGTTTACATCGATGGGTGATTAGGTATTTATTAGGTGACGAGCAATTATGAACCTTAATGCTCTAGAAATAAGGTTCATTCGTAACACTGCCCCCCTCTTAGCGATGCTCGTCCCGAGCATCACTGTTGCTTCCGTAATGTTTTGCCAAGCGGTCGATGTGCACAACCTTAAATTTTCCCCTTGGTTGACGTTGAATCCTATACGTGACGTCGTTAATACGGGTAACCACTTTGTATGGACCCTCCCATCTGGTTTGCAATTTTGGAGATTTCCCTTTTCGACGAGTCGGATTATGCAGCCAGACTAAGGCACCTTCCTCGAATCCGCTCGTGTTCGATTTCCGGTCGTATCTGGTTTTCATGTTCTCACTCGATTGCAATCCGTTTTCTCGAACTGTAGCATGTATTTCCCGCATTTTCTCTCTCAGATTGGCGACGTAGTCTTGTACGGTACAAGGTTCATCCGGTGACCCTCCCATCAATAAGTCTACTGGTAACCGTAGTTCCCTGCCATAATTGACTAACGCCGGAGTTGCCTTTGTGCTCTCATGCTCTGCAGTCCTGTAGGCGAGGAGAAACAGTGGAATGTACCTGTCCCAGTCTCTTTGGTGGGCGTCAACCAACTTTGCCAAATGCCTTTCAAGCGTCTGATTGAATCTTTCAACCATTCCGTCAGACTGCGGGTGGTATGCAGTTGTGCGTGTCTTATGCAGACCCAAAATTTTGCATACTTCCTGAAACACTTGCGATTCAAAGTTCCTTCCTTGGTCTGAGTGGATTTCCAATGGTACACCAAAGCGACATATAACCTCCTCAACGAGCTTAGTTGCAACAGTTGTAGCTTCCTGGTTAGGTATCGCGAATACTTCCGGCCACTTAGTGAAGTAGTCCATAACAACCATGAAGTATTTGTTCCCTGATTCAGTCACAGGGAATGGTCCGGCTACATCAACAGCTATACGTTCCCAGGGTGTACCAACATTGTACAGCTGCAGGTTACCTCTACTCCTTGTCTGTGGTCCCTTCACGGCAGCGCAAATGGTACATTTACGGCACCAATCCTGCACATCCTCCCGACAATGGAGCCAGTAGAACCTCTCCCGTACTTTCGTTAGTGTCTTCTTGACGCCAAGATGACCTCCCGAAAGTCCGTCATGCATTTCACGTAGGACATCGGGTACCTTGGCTCTCGGAACGACTACCTGAAGATGGAACTCCCTGCCGTTAGTCTTTTCCCATTTTCGGTAGAGTATTCCATTTTGTAGCGTAAGACTGCTCCACTGTGCCCAGTATGCCTTAGTGATAACGCTCATAGGTGCAACCTCACTCCATGTTGGTCTGGCGTCTCCTCTTTTCTTCCACACGATGATGTGCCGTAGATCCTCATCACCCTCTTGAGCCATCTTCATTGCATCATCCTCCCAGGGTCCTAAGGAACTCGTCCTGGTAAGTTTCAATGATAGCTCCGTCGACTCCTGTTTGATGCAATGTTTGCATTCTTCCGGGCATGGCCTCCGAGAAAGTGCATCTGCATTTCCATGTGACTTCCCGCTGCGATGTTGAGTCTCGAAGTCATATTCCTGGAGCTGTTCAATCCACCGAGCAACTTGACCTTCGGGATTCTTAAATTGCAGTAGCCATTTCAATGCTGCATGATCCGTACGTAGTAAAAACTTTCGGCCGATTAGGTACTTGCTGAAGTGTTGCAATGTTTTTACCACGGCAAAAAGTTCCCTCCGTGTCACGCAGTAGTTCCGTTCCGGTCTTGACAGTGATTTGCTGAAATACCCCATAACGACTTCTCTATCTCCCTGCTTTTGGGATAGCACTCCTCCAATCGCGGTGTTGCTCGCGTCGGTATCGACGATAAACTGGCCTTCCGGTTGTGGGTATCCCAAAATTGGTGTTTCACACAGGTATTTCTTCAGTTTTGAAAAGGAATCTTCACAGGCTTCATCCCAACAAAATGGTCTTTTCTCTTCCGTCAGTCTATGTAACGGTTTTGCGATCTCAGAAAACCCCTTGACGAAACGCCTGTAGTAAGAGCACAAACCCAAAAATGCCCTTACCTCTGTCTTGTCTTTAGGGGTAGGCCATTTTTTAACCACTTCAATTTTCGCCGGGTCAGTCTGGATGCCCTCACTTGTGATAACATGGCCGAGATAATTCACTTCTTTCCTAAATAGCTGACACTTCTTCGGGTTAAGTTTTAAGTTTGCCCCATGTATTTTGGCGAAGACTCGCTCCATGTTTTGCAAATGGTCCTCGAAGTCTCGACCCATGATAACGACGTCATCTAGATACACCAAGCAGGCATCTCCTACTAATCCTGCTAGCACACATTCCATGAGTCGTTCGAAGGTGGCAGGTGCGTTGCACAATCCAAAAGGCATAACATTAAACTGCCATAATCCTTTTCCCGTTGAAAACGCTGTCTTCTCCTTGTCTTTTGGATGGATTTCTACCTGCCAGTAACCTGATTTTAGGTCTAGAGTCGAAAACCATTTCATGCCACTCAAAGTATCTAGAGTGTCATCGATTCTAGGTAGCGGGTAACTATCCTTCTTTGTGATGTCATTGAGCCGCCTATAGTCCACGCAGAACCGTGTGCTTCCATCTTTCTTCTTCACAAGCACAACCGGTGAGCACCAGGGACTTGCGGATGTTTCTATTATTTTGTTCCTTTCCATTTCTTTCAGCATATCCTCGACTTCTTTTTCCTTCGCGATTGGTAGCCGTCTCGCCCGCTGACGGATGGGTCCCTCATTTCCGGTATCGATTCTATGCTGCACTAACGATGTTCTCCCTGGGTTTCCTTCTTGACTAGAAAAGATGTCCGCGTAGCGTAATAGAAACTTCTTTGCCTTGATGCTTTGTGAATAAGTCAGGTTGCTTTTGCAGTCTTTAAGAAGCTCATAGACTGTAGGATCCTTCCAAGAACCTGATTTATCCGTGCTTGGCATTGAAGTGCATTTCTTCAGCCACACAACTTCCTCGCACTTTCCGACGATGTCCCCCTTATTGAAGTAAATCTCGCGATCATCCAAATTTAGAACTTTTACTACAGCTTTAGTACTACCATTGACGAGAGTTCTTGCTGTCATGAATCTTCGAGAGGCTGTCTTCTGGGAAATGTCCTCAATCAGCACACATCTGCCTTCCTTGGTGTTATTAGTACATGGCAGCTTTACCATCACGTGAGCCTCTGCACGTCCAGGGATGACGATTTCCTTAAGACATGTCACTTTCCCATTAGCACCTCCGAGAATGAAGATTTCTTCCGTACCACACTTAAATACTCCGTCAGCAACATCAATTCTGCAGTCGTGTGTCCTCATAAAATCTAGACCAAGGATACAGTCATCCATAATTTCAGCCACAATCACGTTGTGCGTATAAGATGTCTCCCCTAAGTACATTGTAACAGTCATTTCCCCCAGGACGGGTATTGGCTGACCGGAGGCTGAAAGAAGTCGACAGTTGATTTGCTTGCTGTACCTCGACACAGATTTCAATAGGTCCGGCCGGACTATTGTCCTGGAGGCCCCAGTGTCCAATGTCATCCTGCAATCGATCCCGTTTATGGTGCCTGGTATTGCTAAATTGTTCCCATCGCATACTTGTGAGATAACCGTTGCTGGGGCTCCCTCCGTGCCAGCCAGTACTCGCCCCTTAGTCCTGGCTGTTACTAGTTTCCCTGATTTTGAGGAGACCTTGCATCCTCACCTCTCTTCGCAAGCTCCTCCAACCGTTCCTCTATTTTCGTTAGTCGGGACATCTGCGACTCTTTCTGTGGGCAATTCAGCTGCAAATGCCCTTTCTCACCGCATCTATAGCACACAGCGCCAAAGTTCTTCCTGAATGAGGTCTTAACCTCTTTCACCTCCTCGACAACTTCACGTAGTCTGTGAGTCTGCCGAATGTCGTGTCGAACTGCTTCAACCTCTAAGGCATGCGCCAATGCTTCTTTTAATGAGGCATGGTGACGAAGCCTCACGGCAGCTCTTACCTCCAGGTCTTTGATTCCGTCGACAAAAGCTTGCACGATGTTTGCGGTTACCATCTTATCGTCGGCCGATGGATAAGCTTTCCGCACAAGCTTATCTATTTCCAACGCCCATTGCTGGAGACCCTCTCCAGATCGCTGGACTCTATCGCGCAGCTGGGCGCGGAACACATGCTCCAGATGTCGCTCCCCATACCTGGATTCGAGTGCATCCAACAGTTCCTTGTATCCACAGCCTGAAGTAGGAAAGGCCTCCAGAACAGTTAGAGCCTGCCCTCTCAATGCGACAGTGAGGGCAGTCAAGCACTGTTCGTCCGTCCATCCGTTGGCAGTAGCAACAGTCTGAAACTGTTGCCGGTACGCGGGCCAGGAGGTGCTACCGTCGTATGGGGGTACCTTAACATTAGGTCCCTGAACTGCGCCCATCGCTCCACTTGACGTTAGTCTTGTCGTTTCAAGACGTATCACCTTTTTCTCTAGCTCGGTGAGGCCAGTCTTCACACCATCCATGTCCGTTCCTAGGCAGGTGACTCGCTCGTCCATGAGGTCCAACTCTTTTCGCAATTTAGCCACCATGCCGCCAACTTCGTGAACGGCCGACAAAACATTCCGCTGCACCCCTTCTTGATTTTCCTGTATCGCTGCTTGATTTTCCTGTATCGCTGCAAACTGTTGTTGCATTATCCGCATCAAACTCGACAAGTCAACGGTGGGCGTGGCTTGCTCAGTGGGCGTGGCCAGGTGGGTGTGGCCAGTGGGCGGGGCCTCCGGCTGAGTGGGCGTGGCCTCAAGGGGCGTGGTCTGGTGGGCGTGGCCAGTGGGCGGGGCCAGCTGGGGGGACCCACCAGGTGCTGGTTCCTCCAGGTGCTCCTCCACAGGTGCTCGGCTGGATTCCGCTGCACGCTGGGCCCTGGTCTTGACACCCTCGCTGCCGAAGTCGTCTCTCGGAGTCAATGGCATAGCTTCCAAATCGCACTTCTGTCACCAATTGTTACGTGCTGGGGTTCGAAGATTTGGAATAAAACACCTGGTGACCCTTGATCAGACTTTATTCTGCACTTCCGTTTTCCACTTGGTACTCCGGATCTTCTTGTAGACTTCCTCTTTAGTCTTCACGTTTGTTCGCTTCCAATCCTCTTCGCTTCCGATCGCTTTCTTCGCTTGTATTTCGCTCGGCTCTCAGAACTGAACTGCCCTCCGTCAGCTCGCCGGTCCCTTTATATACCCGTCACCGCGTGACTAAGCGTTTTCTAGAAAGTTCCACCCCTATCGATGTTTATTCCAGAACCCGCGTTTTTGTTTGTTTACATCATGGGTTGTTTACATCGATGGGTGATTAGGTATTTATTAGGTGACGAGCAATTATGAACCTTAATGCTCTAGAAATAAGGTTCATTCGTAACATTATATACCTATTATATTTTATTTTATAGTTCCTAGAAAATACTACTTTAAACATATTATTATTATTAAATAGAAGTCGAAAGAGAAGTTAAAAACTTAATATGTAGTTTACATTTAATAATTTAATTTATATCAGTACATAAATGTTTGAATACATAAATGTTTTTAATATGAATTCATAAATTTTAAACTTTTGCATTTTAAATTTATAGATTTTGATACCTTTGTACCCTAAACCTTTATGAAAACCTCTAATGATGCTGGAAATCGCATTGCAATCCATTAAAAATGTTAAAGTTATAAGTGAATACACAAACGTGGATTACAACTTCGTTTAACACTATTTATTTAGAGAAGAGATAACAATATCATATTTCTTTTTCGCTGTATAACATCCTCTGTTCATGTAAAATCATTTAGCTTTGATATGAAATTTGGAAATTGAGGGCAAGAAAATAAATCACAAATGAGATTCGTGTTTTATCTAGCAGAAAGCATGTCAGAGACGCAGTCTCTAATAAAATTTTAATAGTATGGTTGACGGAACATGTCAGAGAGATAAAATGTTAATGGAGGAGCAGATCTCATAAGTTCTAACGTTAAAAAGAGTAGGTAACTCCCTACTCTACTTTATTACATAGAAAATGGCTGAGAATAGAATAGAATAGAATAGAATAGAAAATTTTTTTATTCAAATAAACTTTTACAAGTACTTTTGAATCGTCAAATGAATCTACCACTGGTTCGGAATGCCGTTCCAACCGAGAAGAACCAGTAAGAAACTCGGCGAGATCGGCTGAGATCAGTAGGCTGTACAGATCGCGAAGCCAGGGTATGCAATAGAACTCTAATTTTATATTTTTACCTCTTGTTACATTAACTTAAGAGATGCGTCATAATAAAGTTAAGATATACAACACCATATATAGTTACACCTAATAACAGGCAGAGTAGCCACATCTAGCGCCAATATACGAAAAAGTATATAAGAAAAAGTACGACTTTTGTCGCTCTAGTAATATGAAATCTCTCCGGAATATACGGGAAAGTATACCAGTACTAACAAGAAAATTCCATAGTCGCATGTTATTTTCTCCGATGTTCACATAAAACCTAGCAATCTTATCTCTTTCAATGACTTTTGAATAAAATATGCTGTGAATGGAGTATCCAAAATCGTTTCGAATTTCCCTTTCTATCTTGTTTATCTTGTTGTATTATACTTCTCAGAATTGAACTAAAATATTGTTGCGTTACTATTGCGTTACTAAGTAAATAAATACAATACTATTTTTCTACTCGACCGATCGCTAATCTTAGGTGAAGATTTTGTCTGTCTGTTCCCTCGTAGTGCTCAAACGAGTGAACCGATTTGAATGCGGTTTTTTGTTTGAAAGATGAATTAGTCGGAAGTGTTCTTAGCTATGTTTGATGAAAATCGGTTCAAGATGGCCGTCGCTACAAAATGGCGGATTACATATTTTTTCACAACTCGCTCAATATGGGTATCAAATGAAAGGACTTGACTAGTGGAATAGTACTATGTGAATCCAAGATGGCCGCCACCACAA
The DNA here is from genome assembly GCA_920104075.1 of Melanargia galathea. Lineage (NCBI taxonomy): Eukaryota > Metazoa > Arthropoda > Insecta > Lepidoptera > Nymphalidae > Melanargia > Melanargia galathea. The sequence continues at coordinate 8,240,131 of OV049870.1, forward strand.
AATGGCGAATTCGGTGGTTTTTAAATTTTTTAATCTATACTTGTATTATAGTGATAAAATTTACCTTCTTACAGCCTCAGAGCCCTTCAGGGCTCTGAGGCTGTAAGACAACCACAGTGAATCACCCGTGTATTTACCAGGTTGAGTGCAGTAAATGGTTCGTCATCATATATCAACTGATAGACGTCCACTGCTGAACATAGGGCTATTGTAGCGATTTCCACTTTTTTTAGAGACGTAACAAATGAAACGGTTTATTTCACATGTTCCATTTTCCAGCATATATTTTTTATCCTTCTATTCAAAAAAGCGGTATTTCCAACAAATAGGCATGGTTTGAACCTTAGGTTTGAATTTAGGGTCGTTTTCTTTTTTCTTTTTCTATTAATTGTAAGAGCACTTTTAATCAGCAAAAAGTGGTTTTATTCATCCGGTGTTGCTTTGAAAAGGACTTTTTTATCGAAGCCTTAGCTAAGAATAAAATAGATTCTATATAAAAATTTTAATATCTTTCTTAAATTTTTATTTCATTCATAATTTTTAATGAAAAATATTTTTGTATTATATATATATGTATATCGTTAGCGTAGTTACATACGTATGGTAACGTAACATCGAATTATTCTTAATCGGATTATCGCGGCTTGGCTTCATTATTTTCTAGCAAAATATTATATAGTGAGATCACTTAATAACCAGTATACGAGCAACATTATTTTATTCACACCTTATCTAAATCTAAAAATTCAAAATTTAAAACTATAGATGTTGGCAGTGATCGATCTCAGTCCACTCTTGTCTCGGTAATTTTCCACATTTTTTTTAAAACCCAGTTGTAGTAGGACCCCTTGAGCGGAAACCGAGAAATCTACAAACGATATCACCCAAAAAATCTCTGAACTTTATGTCAGTAATATATTACTGACGACGTCTCTGACAGATGGAACTACTAAAATATGGTAGAGAATTGCTTTAATTATATGCGATACCGATCGGTATTTCTGTATCGTAACTGGTACGTTTTTAGGGTTCCGTACCCAAAGGGTAAAAACGGAACCCTATTAATGTCACTCTGCTATCTGTCTGTCCTCCGGTCACAGGTCTCTAGCTCTTAGACGAAATGATTTACAAACATGAATTTCTTGTTATTTGGCGTTGGTGAACGTTGACCCAAAATCAAATATTGAATTAGAAATTTAATTAAATTATTTTTCAGGGGGGCTCCCATACATGAAAAAGGAGCCGGAAAAAAATTTTTTTTTCTTACCCTAGCTTGTGGAGTATCATTGTTTACAACGAATATAATTTATTTAATTTGTTGCTTAAATAATAAGGAAATGGGGGGCCATCAAATTTGTCAGTTTTAGACTATTTTTGTGACGGGGGTTATCTCAAAAACTAAACAAGTTAGCAATATGAAATTTCGGTATATTATGTATCATATACTGTATTTAAACAACAAATACTGAAAACAACGATTTATAAAGTAATTTGTAAGCTGTGACCAAAATAAACGCACAATTTTTGGGTTTTTCTTTCACGGTTTGTTGCGATGTCTAGCTCGGAAGTTAAATATTTTTACACTCAAAATATTATGTAGTTCACAATTATGTACGGAACCCTAAAAGAGCGAGGCCCGACTCGCACTTGGCCAATTTTTTAAAATTGAATATAAAATATTTTAAATTAAAATTAGTCATCATTAAAAATCTCAAGATTCTTAACAGATTCTACCTTCATTATGATGTGTTTCATCACATAGCATCGTACCGGTAAGATAGATCGCTTTGCGGCACGTGTTGCTGAGTGGGCGATAACTAGCCACTGCCGAAGTCTCTCACCAGACCAGAGCAATCGTAGTTTTCCAAATTGACCTAGTCGGGGGTCAAATCTATGATGTCCCATTTATAAGACGAGAGCACACACAACTTATTACCAGTGAGATCGTCGCTTGGCAGTACTCTGCTGGATGTTTTAAATACCGAAATATTTCACCAAAAAGCTATTTCAGTATAGGCAAAGAGGTAAAGATACAAGCGTTCAATTTTTCACCAGCCGTATTCGAACGGGCCAGTAAACGGTTATTTACCGCAAGGGTTACGCTCGCTCGTTAGTGCTATTTTTTTTTATTCCAATGCAGTTCAAAGCACGTGCCGCCACGGTCTTTTGAAGAATTTATACCATGCATCGTCGGTGCTAGCATTCGCAATAATACTTTAAAAAAAAAATTATTAACTAGCTTGTGCTCGCACCTTCATCCAGGTATAGTTCCAATGAAATCCCATGGGAACTCGTTGCTTTCCAGGGATAAAAAGTAGCCTAGAACATTGATTGCTAATTCCTCAATTGGTCTGTAACAGTCCTATCAAAATTGGTACAGCTGCTTTTCAGAGAAGCCCGGACAAATAGACTTAGATGGGGTCAACCTGTGTAGATAACATTGTATATAGGAGGATATACAGATACATCTTTATAACTTGAAAGTCTGAGAATAGTCAATGCTCTATAGGTATCAGCCGTTATAGAAATAAAAATTAAAACTTTAGAAAATAATAATTCGCAATAAGTACATATTACACACATCAACACTGTCTAGGGATATTCTGATTTTCTCAATTTATTCAAAATTGGTTATAACTAACATACAATATGTATATATTTTTGTAAAGCCTATTTATCAGACTATCTTTTAGAATAAAACAGAATTAGTTTTTTTGTGTAAATAATTTTTTATTGAAATAAAGACAAAAAGTGAAATGATGGTAAACTTAAGGATAGATGTCTTTTTAAGAAAAAATATAATTTTAGCAAAATTATCAGGTTTTTTGCAGTTACGTGAAAAATTATTTAAAATTAGTAGTCAGTAAACCACCCATGGACGTTAACCACGGTCCTACAACGGCTTTTCATGCTTTGAATCAAGTTATCAAAGTCTTGCTGTGGGATATTGTCCCAGGTCCTGCTAAGATGCAAAAAAAGTTGCTTTGCAGTCGCAATGTTCGGAGGAAAACTCCTCAAAGCCCTTCTTTGGAGCATGTCCCATGCGTGCTCTATGGGGTTTAGGTCTGGTGATTCAGCGGGCCAGTCTAAGATCGACACATCGTGCTCTTGTAGCCAGCTGGTCACCACTCGCGCAGTGTGCGAACGGGCTTTGTCGTGCATGAGCGTGAAAACTTGGTCCATTTGCAGTCGATGGGGATAGATTATTGGTGCTAGCACCTGATTACGGTATTTTTCAGAAGTCATGGTGTTTCTGATCCAAACGAGATCTGTTCTTCCATCGATACGAATTCCCTCCCAAACCATAATTGTTTTGCCGTGGTATGGCTGGACTTCCTGACGGTGTCGCAGACGGTTGTTACGACCAGGAGCTCGCCATACACGTACTCTTCGTAAATCAGGATGAAATCCGAATCGGAACTCATCGGTAAACAGCACTACAGACCACTAGTTATCTTCCTAGAGCAAATGTTCGCGAGCCCACTGTAATCTTCGTCCACGATTTCCTCTGCGTAGTGCTGGAGTACGAAGCGGCCTGCGAGCATGAAGGTTAGCCTCGTGCAGTCTTCTCCTCACAGTTTCGTCACTGACAAGCAAATGGTGGTCTGACTGGAGCCTTTAAACCAACTGCATGGCTGTAGCATTTGGTTATCTTCTCGCGGTCATTTGCGAAAATCGGTCCTGTCTTCGGGCGGTTATGCGCTTCTCGCCTGGGTGCCGTTCAGCCACTTCACCAGTGGTGCAATAACGTGACCACAACCTTGATATCACGTTTTTTCTTGTTTCAATCGCCTCGGCAATACTTCGTTGAGGAGCCCCAGTTTGGAGCGTACCTACTGCCCTTAACATTTCGTCTCTTGTTAAATGGCGCCTCTGCATGATGCATACAGTTGCATAAATTAGAAATTAACCAATAATTTTCATTGAAACTTTCATTTGATACAAAAATATACCAAAAACTGGGTTAGGTCAATTGAAACTTTCGAACTTCGCTACAATTATGCCGCACAAATCATTTGTTTTCAATTTATTTTTTCAAATTCAAATTTAGAATCATTTAATATGGTCTACAAAATAAGCTTTCATTAAAATAATTTAAAACCGATTAATATTTTTCGAGTTTCAGAACTTTATACAAAATATCCCTAGACATTGTTGATGTGCATATTTAACTACGATTTACCGGTGCATTTAACATACAGTCAGCGTTCGATTTAGATGTATCACACATTGTTTGTACTGTAAAAAAAAAGCGTACACAGTTATATTCATGTGAATGGTTCTATGCTAAATATATGCACCACTATGTCACCAGTATATCCTGTAAAAACCGTGTAGTGTTATTGCTGTGTGAACGGGAATTTATTTTTTCGTTTTTTTCTGTACTCAATCTCTATAACATTTTAGAAAATTGGCTATCCGAGCTTTTTATTTAGCATCAGCCATTTCACATCAATGATGATAAGTCAGTCACTCCATAAAAATAATAATATGCCTACATGTTTTGTTCTGTTGTAGCATATAGTATGTAGACTATTTATGGGTAAACAAAATAATACTAGGCAACGACGTCCGCGAACCAACCATAAATTGTATATACCAACGCTTATAAGAAGCCAATTTTCTCCAAAGAACCGCACAATGTTGGAGTAATTCAAGATAAGCCTTCACGAGACGTTACTCCTATCTTTGTAATATTCTCCTCCCAACCAACGCTTTATAGATGGCCTCAGTCTTCACGCAAAACAAGTAACATGTTTGGCCCTTGGCTAAATGGTATCTCGTTTGGAGCCTTGTACTCACATGCGGACTGAAACACCTTAAGCACACTGACGTATTCGCATGCGTGCAAATGGGTCGGTGTGCTAACACCCATACAAAATAAAAAGTTACTTGTATGAGCATATTGGGAATGTGCATTCAACATCTGTTAACTACAAGGACATCACTAAGCTCAATGTGATGCGTTTGCTAGGTATTACATATACAAGTATTATATTAAAAATGTAAAAACCCCCGACAACGACATTCGCCATTTTGTGTCGGCGGCCATCTTGGATTTGCAATAATGCTATTCTACTAGTCAAGCACTTTCATTTGATACCCATATTAAGGGAATTGTGAAATAATATGTAATCCGCCATTCAAACTTTTAACACCCCGTCGTTTTTCCGTCGTTAAAAAATAATCGTAAGAATCGACGCAAACATCTAAAGTACTCTCGAGCTCAAGTTCCTTGCGGCGGCTATGGAATGCTCTAAATAATTTTTGAGTATTACTCGGGTACATTTGGATGCCTGAGCGTCTAGAGTCTAGACTCTTGATGGATTAAATCAATTGTAGTCAATGAAAGACCAGCGTAAAAAATCACCCAGGATCCTCATATTATGAGTACCCGGCTCAAAGAAACACGATTGCGAATTTGAAATCCCTTCTGGCCCGCTCAGGCACCTCTGAAGGCTTTTGATGGCAACCGTTAAGCATTAAACACACAATTTGCTACGTGTTGAAAGAAACGCTGTGAGCCGCGAGGCATTTCAAACTAGCGTGCCTGCTCGCTACACCGCTCATTATCGTTTTAACTTTAAGGGACCGTTCAGATAGACCGGCGCGGAGAGCGTCGGAGAGCATTTTTTTTTTTCAAACAGACCGGCCTTTCAAATTTGCTCTGCTCTCCGCGCCGGTCTGTGTAAACGGACACGCGGATGCGTTCGGAGTCGAGCGTACGCTCTTGGGCCGGACGACTCAGAGCAATTCGCCCTACGATCGGCTGCGTGAGCATGAAAGAGCACGCGAACGGAGCCGGTTGGATGTTCGAGCGCGTAAGAGGACGAGCATGGAGCAGCCGAGCGGCTGCTCTTAATATTTCCCACCGAGCGTATTGGGAGCATCCTCGAGCATCCTCTTATCATAAAAGAGATAAAATGTAAAAATAAAGCTTATTTCAATGACTTAAGATTCTATTTTAAATGCGATTAAAATTTGCTCTGCTCTCCGCGCCGGTCTATCTGAAAGGTCCCTTACTGTGTCAGGTACCGGCGCTGCACCACTGTTATTATATGCAGGTAAAGGCGCAATGATCGCGTCTACTGCGACATGTGGTTATGTTATTTATTTTAAACTAGTTTCTGCCCACGGCTTCGCCCGCGTGATATTCGGTTTTCACAAATCCCGAGGGAATCGTGGATTTCCGGTTCCCGCTCCCTTTTCCAACCTTTATACCTTCTTTCAAGGAAGATTGATATAGTAATCTACCTATAGCTGTAGCTATAGATTTTGGAACAATCAGCGCCATCTGTCGCGCTTTTGGAAGTCTAATTCTATTTAAGTCTCACAGGAACACTTTTCCGGGATAAAAAGTAGCCTATGTATTAAGTTAGGGCATAATTTATCCCCATTCATTTCAACCAAATCGGTTCAGTAGTTGCGGCGTTAAGAGTTACAAACGTACACACACACACAAACTTTCGCCTTTATAATATTACTAGCGGACCCGGCAGACGTCGTCCTGCCCGCTATTAGCGCCACCTACCGGGTCCAACTTTTCTACTTATAAACCTTCCTCTTGAATCACTCTATCTATTAAAAAAAACCGCAGCAAAATCCGTTGCGTAGTTTTAAGGATTTAAGCATACATAGGGATATAGGGACAGATAAAGCGACTTTGTTTTATACTATGTAGTGATTATATAGTGATTGTGATTGATATTAAGCATAACATCCTTATCATAATAAATTATACCCAAACAAGTCTTCCTTTAGATGGTGGAACTCATAATGGAATACAGCTCATTAAACAAATACCTTTTTTAACCCCCGACGCAAAAACGACGGGGTTTTATAAGATTGATGTGTCTGTGTGTGTGTGTATGTGTGTGTGTGTGTGTGTGTGTCCGTCTGTTCCCCTGTGGCGCTCAAACGGGTGGACCGATTTGAATGCGGTATTTTTTTGTTTGAAAGGTGAATTAGTCGAGAGTGTTGTTAGCTATGTTTGATGAAAATCGATCCAAGATGGCCGCCGCTACAAAATGGCGGATTACACATTTATTCACAACTCCTTTAATATGGGTATCAAATGAAAGGGCTTGACTAGTAGAACAGCGCTATGCAAATCCCAGATGGCCGCTGCCACAAAATGGCGAATGTCGGGGGTTTTTTAAATTTTTAATTTATACTTGTATTATAGGTGTCACGTGGTGTCACCAACAATCCTCTGTGCAGAGGCGTCATGGAGGCTGACGTAAAATTCGCTGGTTTGCGAGAATAGTGACGGAACTAAAAATGATTGATTTTAGAGAATGGCATTTTTTAATTTCTTTGTAAATATTTTAGTTCATACCGCAAAGTGTAAATGATATATTGAGAGATTGACATTACTGATTAAAGGAAAATTTATTGTAGTATCAAAAAACAAAAATATTTTATAACTTTTATTAAAATTATTTAAAAAATCGTCATACAAAGGGGGGGTTTCAGACATCAGTCTTTATTCATGAGACTTCAAATTATAAAAATCAACTTATGTCATTTATTTAGCTTTAAAGCCTCTTATAAATACAAATTAAAACTTACAACAACAAAGTTCTTTTACTATGCAAATAAGGTAATTTATAATATGCGTCAAAAATATGGCGTCGAGTCTTACCATCAAACTTTGTGTTACACTTTAACTTGCATTTTTCTGTATATCCTGGTCTTAATCGTCTCTCTCGTATAACTTTATTATTTTTGCCTACATATTTTTCCCTGCATTTCGTAGACGTTTTGCTACATTCGATTTCCAAAGTTCTGGCTGCATTTTCCTCTCACATGTAATATTTTGGTTTGATTCACGTGAAATATTTTTGTCTTCATTCTTTTCTACTGTTTCATCCGAATCTGACGATAAATCATTATTTTTAATGTGATAATTAGGATCTGCGGTACTAACTATCATCCGATGAAAAATTTCTTTCTTTCTTTCTTCACTTCCAGCATTCACATTGGTCAATTCAATAGCTTTTGGTTCACTTTCTATTTGTGAATTACTTTCTACTGCAGTCTCATCTTTCATATTATCATTTACTAACTCTATATTTACCTTATTTTCTTTGGTTTTATTTTGTAGGCTATGGCCATGGAGTCCTTTGTCATTTTTTATCGTATTATTGGATTCTTAATTACATTCTTCTGTTTCTCTATTGCTGGAATAAGATGAACTAGAAGATGATAATGACGGATGGTGATCTTTGTCGCAAAATCAATTTATTTTCTTCTGAACTATTACCTGAAATTCAATAAACATTTATTTATTTACATAATAAATACCTAAAGCAACAGTTATCGTAATCACATGCATTTCACGGGTTTCTTCCAGAGGAACAAGCAATAGAAATGTAATAGAAACACATTTTCGTAATTCCCGGGAATCGAACCCAGGAGATAACGATCAGTCACTAGCGTGAGTGAAAACTATTTGCAACAGGACGAACTACACATCGGAATAAAAATAATATCGAAAAATCTTTCGACTGGTTGAATTCAAATATTTTATTTTGCTTACCTGATGTGTTATTCTAATTTATATCATTTTTCACTATTCGTTAAATCATGTTGATCCTCTCATTTCCTTTATTTTTACTGGCCGCTTTTTTCATCTTTCTCAAGAATAACATTCTTTCTGCCATCTTGAATAACTCTGATAAAGATAATTATCTAAAACAAATAGTTTAACGTAAATAATTAATTATAAAATACGAATACGATGTAAAAAATTAACTCAATATTTCTATGCCAAAATTCCTTGGACACAGACGCATTTTGTAATAAGAAGCAAAACCATGCCCATTTTTTTCAAAAATAACAACGTTTCTTATTTACGACAAAATAAAACTCTTTATTTTTCGTGAATATAAACTCAAGTTACATAAAGTCGGTATAAAATACAATATCATCATCAGCAATCACCCATATTTATTCAAGAATACAGGCGTAAATAGAAATAAGACATTAAAAGATACTTACTTTTATCAGGAACAACGACGGATCACTAAATATGTCACTATTCTTGAAAAAAAATCAACAATTTTTGCAACCAAACTGTAAATACGTCGGTATTTTCGAGAATCGACCGTGCATTCACTTGACTCAACTGAGATGAGTCTTTATTTGTGATTACGCTTCGAGTGTTTTGTCTCAAATGAATAATGACGCTTTTTCTTTCTAACGAAAGCTGGCGCGAAATTGGCGTTCCGTCTCTGTTCACGATAAAATATCAAAGATTTATGATTGTTTGGCATACAGAATTCAATTTGACAGAATTTTGAATTACGTCGATATTCTCGCAAACCAGCGAATTCAATTTAACGCGGGTAGAGTGTACCGGCGTGGCGGACCAACGTAAGATCTACCCCATCCATCCATCCATCTCAAGCCTCAGTTTAGGAAGACCTTGGCAACCTAGTCGTCTTGCTAGTCTTCTGGATTCAGCTTGGATTGTTTTGCAACTTTTGCAAAATGAGTTTATATGTACCTATGCCATCCTAGTTTGAAGAAAGAAAAGATAGAAGCTTTCCTGCCATATTAAATGTATTTCAAGCAAAAAGAAATTCTACAAATAAATATGTAACCTTTGTTGATCATCATCATCATCATGATCAACCCATTACCGGCTCACTACAGAGCACGGGTCTCCTCTCAGAGTGAGAAGGGTTTTGGCCATAGTCCACCACGCTGGCCAAGCGGATTGGCAGACTTCACACACCTTTGAGAACGTTATGGAGAACTCTCAGGCATGCAGGTTTCCTCACGATGTTTTCCTTCACCGTTAAAGCAAGCACCTTTGTTGATAAGAAAGGATTTATACGGGGGATTACGGAAAATGTGTTTAAGGCTTCGTATTCACTAGAGACAGCTGAGAATCGAGAGATCACTAAATTTGCTGCTGAACTATATTTTTCAGTTTTATGTCGCGCAGAAAAGAGCTTCAATGCATTGAGTTGAGATAGTCAAGCCGACATCTCCATTTGAGCAGGCTTAGTTTGCTTCAAGTAGGCTTCTCGGCTTGATAACTACTTCTGAAATGGATACAAAGCTTAATATAAGTAATATATCTATAATTTTTTTTATTGCAAATATGACTTAAATAGAAAACTCTTGAAATCCTTGACGAATGTGGATTTATATAAACCATTTCTTATGCAGATAAGAATGTATCTTGTAATGTGATGAAACACTTAAAAGTATTAAACACCTTTGATGCACTATTCTGTCAAAAAACATAATTAATACAATGATTTATTTCAATCTGTTAGTGTCAGTTGCGCGCCACTTCGTCCGTTTTGAATGTAATCAACTTCATAGTTGTCAATGCTGGTTGACTTTGTTTTATACTATTGAGAGAAAAGAAAGAAAGAAGAACATAGAACAAATTTGAACCGAAATGTACCATAAGGTACATTTCGGTTTGTAATCATAAGGAAGCTTGTATAGGTATTATTAATTTGTTGAGTTTACCTGAACTTAGATTTTGCGTTACCAGCATTTAAATAAAAATTTACACTAAAATGACTATTATTTTAGCAATTAAAACTTCACGACAGATAACAGTATAACGTAAAAATTGTAGTTTTAAAATTCATAACATCATAAAGAATAGCAGTAAAAAAAACTAAAGGGTATAATATTATTTGCATATAAAAGAGTTCAGCTGCGGTAATACTTCTCTCGTAAAATATCTAAAACATTTTCTCCTTGGTCTAGACAAGCTTGTAATATCCGGGAAATTCTTTAACTAGGAAGAATAGTGTGTTAAGAAAACGCTGCCACTTGAGCTTTCATACCGAGTTTCTATTAGATAACGTTACATATAAAAGAATTTTTCTGAGATTTTAAATCTGAATGCAGTAAGATAAAATGTTACAGTATATTTCCTGTAAAAGTACCCGCCATTCAAAAAAATTACTTCTTCACATGCAATGCCCCTAGTTCACGTTGGTCCTATGCCCAAATTCTTTCGTTTCACATATTATAATTAAATATGAGAGTAATACCTTGTAAGGGCTTTTATAAAACTTTGATTGTCAAATTCGCAATCCTTCATCGCATATTCGTAAAATGAATCGTTTTCAGAAGGTTTGTCACTGCAAGTATGGACATTTAGATACAAATATTCTGTTCATTCTATTTTTCGTTATACAACCACGTTTTATAAATTACGTACAAAGTTCCCCGTAACATTCTTGACCATATAAACGTACAATTTTCAGTACTAGTCCTTGAATAGAAAAGATTTTTAGTGTAAGTAATCCTTTGGGAATCAATCCGTACGTAAAGAAATACTCCAAAAATACGGCTTAAAGATTATCTTACGATATCTTATGTTATCTCCACGGTAACAATCTGAGTTTTTTCCGCTGACTCCATCACCAAAATAACGGAGACATTCTAAGCCGTCTATTTCTGAGGTGCTATTTGCGGTGTTATGTATTTACCTCAGAAATTTTTTCGTCTCTTTCTGCAGGTAAAGTACATGAGCATCTAATTTTTTTCCAAATTTAAAATTAAGCCTCGTGAGGTGACTAAGGCTGCCAAGTTCACTGTTAACAATTTTTTCACCAGGAATTGTAATCACAGTTGTAATTGCGGCCGCGGGAGTTTCCACGGAATTATTTTGGAGCCGGGGTTTGGCTGCGATTTGCCTTTGTTTGTCATTATAAGCTGAGTCGACTTCACAGTGGGCTGTAGTGCTGTGTGCTTAGTCTAAGATCGGAGCACTCGAAAACGAACTCGAAACTATTGATCAATTTCAGAGTAAAATAGACCTAAAATGGCTTATATTAAGGTTTGAGTTCGCCAATACATTCAGCATTCGAACACAACGAGCGCCCCAAGCAGAAATGTTGTAAAATACATATTCGAACTATGGAATTACGACTTTAAAATACGAGTATTTGAGTTCATTTTGCTCTGAATTCACTTGTGATTCGATCAATAGTTTTCGAGTTCGTTTTCGAGTGCTCCGATCTTAGACTAAGCACTCTGTAGACAAATGAAACTAATAAAAGAAAATTGAAAATATTAAAAGAAAATGAACTGTTCATTTTTCGTGTTATAAAATATTGGAGTCTTTCTGTGTTCAAGTATAGAATATAAATTCCTCTGTCAGTAATGGAGTTTTTTCTTTTATTAGAATTTTCATATTATCATGTATTTACAAATTCCACATTCGCTTCGCAACCTGTCTCACTCATACCTTCATGCAAGTGCGAGACAGGACGCGTCTAGTGTAAGTTTTCAAGTTAACGTTAACGTTAACTAAATCTATCATTTAGCATAAAGATGTCCAATAATGACGTTTTCTCAAAAAATAATGTCCATAATTCATGACAGATTTATACGCAGTTACCGTTATTTTGAAAGTTATACTACACTATAAAAGTCTCGCCACTCGTACGAATTTGTAAATGCCTCTTTACAAAAAATAATTATTTAATTTATACTTAAATACTATTTTTGTGTCAGTACACAGGCATAAAAATAAATAGGGATGTAAATCAGGGAGTTTAAAAAAAGTAAAATTTTTTGCTCTTTGCACAGCAAGAACTGAGCAGATATTAGTTTTAGTACGAAAAATAGCACTCCGTCTAGACTGAGCTGATAAAGTAGATAGCTTCATTTGTATTCACTGAAACAAGTGTTGCCAAAATGTCTCAGTGTAGATTATTCACTGAATTTTAATGCATGCAAAATTTGCCATCTAAGAGTAAAAAAATCTAAGAAAAATATTATTTTTACTAATAACTTCTTTCATGGTAATCCGCCTTTTTTTAAAAAAGTCCCTATTTTCGTGAACAAAAAATTTAAATCCTCTTTTACGCTCGAGGCTTTCGGTATTAAGCCTTTTGTAATGAAGTGCCCACTTACTTCCGTCTTTGTTTCTGCCTTATATACTGACAAGCTCTTGCACTCGGCTTCGCTTACGTGAAATTCAGGTTACGTACGTAGGGGTACGGGAGATTCAATTCGTCCTTTCTAAATTATTGCAAAGAGATAGATTATGTCCTGACACATAGGTTACTTTTTATCCTGGAAAAATCCGCAGTTCCCACAGGATTTACAAAAAACCGAAATCTATAGCTATAGCTATATCTATAGGTAGATTACTATAGCAAACTTCCTTGAAAGTAGGTATGAAGGTTGGAAAAGCGAGCGGGAACGGGTACCGCAAATCCACGATTCACTCGGGATTTGTGAAAACTGAAATTCACGCGGGCGAAGCCATGGGCAGAAGCTAGTGAGTAATAAATTCAACAAAACATTTGAAACAAATCGGCCGCGGCGCTCCTACGTTTTAATTTTGCCTCCAAAGTATAAGTAGGTACCTACCTCAACGTCAAGTGCAGTTTACTTTGTTACATTTGAAAAATACGCATCACTAAGGTTCGACTCTACAAGATGTATTGAGCACAGAAATCATAATAACAAGGCACTAGAAATGTGGTGTGCGCGTGACCTTGTCGCCGTGCTAAAGACGTGGACGTTGCAAGCGAACGATGCGACGCATTTGCAACCTTAACGCGCTAATCCTACGGCTTAATTCTATTTGCACAGCATTGAGGGTAAATGTGTTTGTGTGATTGCGTAGAACGAACGATATTTGTGTATGCAGTACATGCGTTCTTTATAGTTTAAAGTGGTACACAGCAGTTCTAATGCCTTATTATTAGGATTTCTGTGGTCTTGAGCCTACTACATGGAGCACCATGCTTTTGAACTACGAGCATCGTTTCAATTGATCCGTCACAGGTAATAGTTACTTTAGTGTTTGCTGGACACGCGTACAAGCAAATAAACAGATGATGTGTTTATATATTATTAATAGTAGAGATAAAAATCTGTAATGTTATTTATTTTTCGACCACCCCGGTCGAAAAATAAATAAATAAATGTTTATATATAATTTTGTGGCTGTTTAAACAGTGATTAATAATCACATTAATTAGTTCACAGAGATCGATAATAATTGCAAGGAAGCTATTAGTTTATCATAGTCCAATTACTGCAGGAGCCACTTGAATAGGTACGCAATTAATTTGATGTTGCTTGGATACAATATGGTTGCATGTATAAATTAAGCTTTACTGTGATAATTAACATGTTATGGATGGATGGTACATGCTTGTTTGGTTGATCTTCATTTCCAAAATGGTGTGAACCGTAGGATATCTAAGGCTTATGCACACTAAGTATGTATGATTTAAAACTCATAATATGATATACTTAGTTAGAGCCATATATGAAATTTCAACCTCTAAAGCTGCAACTTGCAAGCTACAATAACTAATCTTGTAGTTGTAGGTACCTAAAAAGAGTAGGACTGCTATAAAATATTAAATATTTATAACTAGCGGTCCACCCCGGCTTCGCCCGTGGTACATAATATATTATAGCCTATAGCACTATAGAGATTAGCGCGTTCAAACAAACAAACTCTTCCGCTTTATTATATTATAAGTAGGTATAGATAAGTATAGATACAGTAAGTCACAGGCATGAGTTAGAGTATAAGGACAGTGTGTGTGTATGGCTACTTCCAGGAATTTAAAACCATACAATAATAATAAAAGGAAAAAATTTAACAGCTCACTGAACTTGCAGAAGCTTTTGTTACGAATCAAACATTAGAACGTTATTGGGCAAATATTATTATGGTCGGTCAAATGTCTTCGTGTGAGTCATGTCAGGAAATTTCCAAGTCGGTGATCAGTGAATCCCGTTCGAATGGAGATAGCCACTGTGGGCAGCACCGATAGGGTTACTCTTTAAGAATTTCCTCCAATGACGCATAGAGTTATGTACAATTTGCCATTTTACAAAATAATAATATGTATTTTAAATTTTTTCAAAATCCATACTAATATTATTATAAAAAGGTATGCGAAAGTAACTCTGTCTGTATGTAACGCTTTCATGCGTAAACCGCTCATCCGATTTTGATCGGTTACAGAGATATTATACTAGATCTCGGGGCAGGAAATAGGTTATTTTTTATCCCGAAAAATCCCGGAATTCTCGAGGGATTTTTAAAAAAACCTAAATCCATGCGGACGAAGTAGCGGGCATCAGCTTGTAGGTAGGTATAATATATTTTTAATTTAATTATTTTTGTAATAATCTTCTTTTTTAGAGCAGTGCCTAGAGACTGCAAGACTCATAAACCCTGCTGGAGGAACAAAAGCCGCCTGAGCCGCAAAAGCCGCAAATGGTGCATTTGTTTGTACCGAGAATGCGAGTGCCATTGTAAGGACAGTATCTACTTTATGCAAGTTAGCTGCTAACTTTCAAGAAGACTGATGACATCATCAGTCTTCTCCTTTTCTTGAGGTCGGTCAATAAGTAAGTACACAAGTGTAAATTGAAAATTTAAAAACCCCCGACATTCGCTATTTTGTGGCGGCGGCCATCTTGGATTTGCAATAGTGCTATTCTACTAGTCAAGCCCTTTCATTTGATACCCATATTAAGGGAGTTGTGAAAAAATATGTAATCTGCCATTTTGTAGCGGCGGCCATCTTGGACCGATTTTCTTCAAACGTAACTAACAACACTCTCGACTAATTCACCTTTCAAACAAAGAAAACCGCATTCAAATCGGTCCACCCGTTTGAGCGACACAGGGGAACAGACAGACACACACACACACACACACACACACATACACATACAGAGACACGTCAAACTTATAACACCCCGTCGTTTTTGCGTCGTGGGTTCAAAGGGACACTAAGTACAACGAACTGTACCTCATTTTAATACACCTAAAAGCAGAGCTCGAATGTTTCTCAAATAGTGAACCAAGCAATTATTATCGAAGGAGTTTCGAATGCACAATCTCAGTCCAATTTTCCAAACCAATTCACAAAATTATTCCAGTCACAGCGGTAATCAAATTGGAAGCCGAGTGGACAAGTTTGCACAAGTATTAATTGAGAACTCCAATATTTAGATACATTTATAATAGGAGTAATGACATCTGTGAACGATTGTGTTCTATACTTACAAGTTTCTTGTTTTACACTTCGATCGCATAGGTTTTGAATCTTACTTATGTATACTAGCGGACCCGGCAGACGTCGTCCTGCCCGGTGACATACTGACATCAGTGCAACCTACCCGGTCATCAAAGTACTAATATCGCAATTGAAAAATAGGGGTTGGTGATAGAAGGGTGAAAATTTAGGATTATATGTATTTTTGTATGTTGTATCATAAAAAAATAAAAACTAAAAATTGTGTCTAAAAAATAAAAAAATAAAAAATTTAGGGGTGGACTACCCTTAACATTTAGGGGGATGAAAAATAGATTTTGGCCGATTCTCAGACCTACTCAATATGCTCACAAAATTTCATGAGAATCGGTCAAGCCGTTTCGGAGGAGTATGGGAACGAAAATTGTGACACGAGAATTTTATATATATAAAATTATAAAATGCGAAAGTAACATTGTCTCTCTGTCTTTCTCTCTCTCTCTCTCTCTCCGTCATCTACCTATTCAAAGCTCAACTGCTAAGCGGATTTTGAAGAAATTTTGCATAAAGATAGCTTGCATCATAGATACGGGCAGAGGCTATTTTAAATCCCGGAAAATCAAAGAGTCTCCATAGGATTAAAAAAATACATATATTATTGAACGGATCTTGACGTTTAGCACAGAGTACGTTTGCATCCTTTAAATGGACACACGCTATTTTTTTATCCCGGAAGATCTACCGGAGGTCCCACGATATTTTTTAAAAATATTTTTTATTTTTTACGACGAATTCGCAAGCATCAGCTAGTTTTCCTACATTTTTCCGAAATTGTTATCATTCCCAATTTGGAAACCGTACATATTTTGTATGATCCTATCCAGATATTCTTAGCTCTATATTAAGTTTTTTTTTCACCGCGCCGTGTAACACAATAGCCTATGGTCAGCCTCTACACTCCATTGCTTCTTAACCCGCTCCACTTGTTTCCCATGCTCTAAGCGTAAGTACCTACCCACCAACTCACAACGTTGTTGAGTAGTGTATATGAAACCAGACAAAAGCAAAGTAGGTATGTTGTTAAGAGGTATTTATGACTTATTTTAAAGTTTAAAGGAGGAAAATTCACCTTTTTAAAAATGGAAAATTTGTTAGATAAGTAGGTACCCTACGCGAAATTTCATACAAATTTTCATACAAAAATCAACCTGGCTGTTTAGAAATACAGCCGATATTCTTGGCATCATTCCACGTGGTCATCAATAGAATAAACTAGCAATAGGTTTTACTGTAATTTAAAAAGAGTTGCGCAATAATGTTAGTTTTCAAAATAAAATAAAGTAGGTATGTATTGTCTTAAGAATGTGCATGAATCGTTTTTCAGTTGGCCATCTAGGTACTTAAATAAGGTACCTATTGTAAGTTGTATGCTCAATTCTTGTTTTGAAAAGATTTTGTTCTTACAAAGGTTTTAGTATTCCAGTCTGAAAAATAAAATCTACTCAAATAATATTCTTTAATCTTCAACAAATAACATCAGCTGAGTACACTTCTCAAACATTCTTCTATCATAATTATTACAAAGACGATTTTGTCGTATTTAATATGACGCAAAAAAAGGGCGGCCAATTAGGTCCCAGACAGACGCCTGGCAAGCAAAACTCTAATGGCTTAATCAACAAGAATTCCCAACAGTTTAAACAGAGCCAATCACACGCAATAGAGTTTGCCCGCCAAATTATCTTTCTGGTTGTACCTCTACAATTAACCGCATCGACGCTATTTTAGTAATTGCCAATCTACTAAGGCCTCTTGTTCACACGCCGTGAAAAATCACGTTTTACGTTGTACGGTCATAGTATCGAGCACGCCGTACGGTGCGCCGCAGTGCCGCCGTGCATGTTAGCAAGCTCCCACTGTGCTCCATACGTAAAACGTAAACGTGATTTTTCACGGCATGTGAGCAAGAGACCTAATGGTTGTGTGTGTATGTAGACTGATAGGTAAATAATTATTGTATTTACGTACTGTACTTATTTATATATTGCAGCTCAAGTGGCAAAAGGCAGGACACATAGTTCGAAGAACATTGGGGCTCCAAAATGGAAGATCTCCCAATAGGTGGATAGATGATCTGAAGGGAGTCGCTGGACAAGTGGTACAAGATCGCGTATTATGGCACACCTCTGTTCAGCAGTGGCCGACAATGAAGGCGACGACGACCGCGACAGTAGCAATTGATAAGCACACTTTCCGAACGTGGCTAGTGCAAAAGTGCTTCAAATAATAAACTTCAAAATCTACGGTGATTCCTATACTAGCAAAGCCGTGCTGCTACGTGATTTAGCGTTCCAGTACGATGCTATGTTAAAATCGATCAGGGATATGCATACTCCTTCTTGTTTGATAAGTATAGAGAGATATAGGTATTTTGAAACTGGATTTTACAGTCAGTAAAAAATACACCTCGAAAAACGCAGCACTAATGTGAATGAAACAAAAAGTTGGGTTAAATTGACATCTGTTACGAGTTCGATTGACGCTTCCACGCGAGCAATCGGTTTAAGAGACTATTATTTGAGCTCGGCGCATTTCGGATTAATTAATGAATGAAAAGGGTCAGTGCGGTTACTCGTTTCATATAAATTGGATTCCTATGTAATCAATCGGCTCCCTTCCGGTGGCCTGTTTTCCCCGTCGTCATCCGTCTGTTGATGATTTGCAAGTTCTCTTCTTCGGCCAATCTGAAATTTGTTTCAAAGTCGCTCGCTTTGATTTGATTAAATGGTGTTAAGTTTGAGGTTATCCCGTAGATCCCACATTATCATGTTAACTTTACTGACCGCTTCAATAAAGGGTTTATATATATCTACTCATATTCCTCGTATATACGCAATATTAATTAAATATCAGTTCAGTACTCATTCAATAAATTACTGATTCTAAAATTTTAAAAGAGTTTAGAAACGTTAAAAGTTCCTATTGTTCAGTTTGCTAAAAAATCCATGAAACTAGAACTTTTCTCAAGTATATTTTAAAGTTTTCTCTTAAACTGTAACGTAGATGTGAAATCGCATCGCCTTTTCTATTACCTGAAAGCCATCTACACCTTATCACCTCTTTGTATTCCCAACTGGCCGCACGCTTACAATATGCATGCAGATATACGGCCAGATGCGCACTACGGACTTTTAGTAAAATATACTTTTATGTGTTTTAATAAAAACTATGAAAAAGTGAGCATTTTGGGGTGTAAGTGGCCCAAATTCCACCTATGTGGCCAAAGTCAACCTCACCTGCACGCGGTGCACCCTGCCAATATGCTAACGAGGCCCTGACGCTCTGAGTCCCCTTTACGGGTCGTTGTGCCTGATACCACACAACGTAATCTGGATGGTATTACCGCTTTGTGGTAGGATCCTACCCCGAATCCGCCTGGCTAGCGACCGCACTTCAGCCGTAATCTGCCGCAAAGCATCCGTGTGTTCCGGCAGCGAGCTGAAGAGCCAGTTCCCTTCCTCAAAAGCCAGCAACGCATTAGTGGTTCCTCAGGTGCTGCTAATGTTCATGGGCGGCGGTAATCACTTAACATCTGGTGACCCGCTTGCTCAGTTGGCCGCTATTCCTATAAAAAAAAGCATACAAGAATGAGATATTAAAGTAATATCATTATGTATCATCATCGTTATCAAATCATTACCACTACAGGGCAAGGGTCTCTTCTCAAAAAGAGAAGGGTTTTTAGGCGTGTCTATTTACTGTTATTTTTTCGTTGCATACATACTCGTAAAATCCAAAACCAGATGTAGCTTTATCATCTTCAAAATATAGGTACAATAAATGGTTGGTTAGTTTGGATTCTACTGCTTTTCTTAATCCAAACTAAAAAAACCGGCCAAGTGCGTTGCGGGCCACGCGCAGTGTAGGGTTCCGTAGTCACAATCCTCGAAAAACAGATATAACTCCTTAACCTATGAACCTTCTTAGCCATGATAGTTTTCCTTTAAAATTGATTATATATACTACTGCTGTGAATTTTTTCAAGTTCCTCTATACTGCCATTTGGCTGATAGAGGGGGGGACACTTGACTCTAATAAAAATTAGCACTTTAAAACATCATATTTTACAAACAGATCTAGAAATCGAAAAATGGTGTTCCCATACCCACAGTAGTTTTAAAAGACCTATTCAACGATACCCCACACTACGGGGTAGACGAGAAAAAAATATTCATCCCCACTTTACATGTAGGGGAGCCTAAAAAAAATATTTATCAAAATTTTATTTCACCACTTTATCGGCGTGATTAATATTTATACCCATGCCAAATTACAGATTTCTAGCACTAATAGTCTCTGAGATTAACCGAGGACGGACAGACAGACAGACAGACGGACGGACATGGCGGAACTATAAGGGTTCCTTGTTTACTACGGAACCCTAAAAACTAGCAAAAATATGAAAAATATTCATAAAGAGTCTTTATATCCAGTGTGCGTACAAGCAGTGCTTGGCGCTTTCATTAAATGCAAGCTTGAATATCGTCGGCTTAGCAGAGCATAATTCTGTGTGTTTGCCTTACAGTAATGTTTCCGCCTACTGCATGCAGGCGATAATCGTAAAAATTGAGCGTTTTACCTGGTGCGTTTGCGGGGGTTCTAGGCACTTCTAGACAGGGTATTCCTACGCTTAATGAGCATAACACCGTATAAAGACGGCTTAACGTGAAATAGAGGACAAAAACGGCGTAATAACGTGTAAAATAAGAGTCTGGTGTTATGGCTTACCTTAGGTACTTTAAGAAAATTGTTAAAAAAAATTACAATTTTTTTTATTATTTAGAAGTTAGCCTTTGTCTGCGAACTTATTTGATGAGGTGATTATGCAGTCGATGGAGACGGGCTAACCGAAAGGCTGAATATATGGCAAATTGTTTTTTACTTGGACTGGAACGCTTAACTGCCTGGCGGCGCGTCTGATCTTTGAACCGGCAACCTTTCGGTTTTTGATCCAATCCCGACGACCGTTGCGCTATTGAGGTTTTGTTGGCAGCATAGTAACTAGCCACGGAAGCCTCCATAGCACTAACTACTGCACCAGGGACGTCGTCATCTTGAACTCTGGCTTATATAGGAGGTATATTTAGCCTTTATTAAATAGGAACTGGTTTGAATTTTACATTGCATTTTAGTTTTATAATTTAGTAAGCTACGATGACTAAATTTAGTTATTGTGACCTACTTGTGAAGCCATTGAAATACGATAATAAGGGACAAAATAATAGTGCTCCAGAAAATTAGAATCTCTTTTTAGTGGGAGAACACTATTATACATATAAGTTAATTTTAACCATGATTAAAAAATAGATTTCTTGGTGCGGCCATTTTCTCCCAGGCGATTTTAGTAGGTAGATTTAGATTTTCACCTACACGTGACGTAGTTAAGTCAGCCAACTACTTTTGACTATATTAAAGCAATAATTTTAAAAGAACGAAATTAATTTCAAAGTTTCCACCAAAATATATAGATAGCTAGTTGGTGGAATGTTTTTCGGAAAATGTTCCTTCATGCATCTTCAGGCCAGGGATATTCGAGCGGAGTTCCTAGAACGTTAAGTCAATGCCAAATTGTACAATTTTAATTATAATCATCATTTATTAATTAAGTCGATAAAATAAACTTATGCTTAAAGTAATCTTTAACTTAAGATTAAACAAGTATAAAACATTGGAAGGTACTTAAAGGGTAGTTAACATACAAATCTTTAAGCTACAGAATAGAAAAACGCGCAAATATGGTACTCCCCTAACAATTCAATATGTCACATTTTGTAAAGGAATTCCGTATGTTTCTTTATTAAAATTAATTAGGAACCGCTGTACGCCTCTAAATTGTTCCACCGTGAAAGGATACGTAAAACATAAGACCATTTTGCGCCCTTCCGTTCCCGCGCTGCATGGCATGGCCCCTTTCCATGTAACGACTTAACTTAGATGCAAGAGATTATGCGCTCGCCGCCTGCACTAAGCGGCACTGTTACACGAAACTTCATTTGCTTTGTCGTATGTTTCGGAGAAGTATTTTAATTTTAATGTGGAAGTTTTGTTTTGCTGGTGTGGGGAGTGATACACAATTACTCTGATGTCTGTTTTGTTATAATTATGAAATGCTTATGGTAGAATAACACTCGGTCGTTTTTCCATAATCGAATGACATTCATGCTAACAAGTAGTAAAAGAACGTTTCAACTATACCTGTCTTCAGTCAAGGACGGGCAGACGGGTGCTGACACCCGTCTGCCTGTAGTGTAGTGTGACTTTACCCGACTTCTGAAAGTCGGGTAAAGTCATTCGAGTTGTTGAAAAAAGTTGATAAACAAATTTGTGATTTACTTTGCGACTATAATCGCAATATTAGCGATGCATAATCGTGACTACGATGACATCGCTACTATATCGTGACCTTTTTGTGACTATATTATTGTCACTGTTTCAAATATTGCAATTTTTTTGCGGTTTTATTATTGTTGATATAACAGCACCAACTACAAAGTTCACGAACAGTCTGAGTAGGTACATTGCTAACGAGCACTAAAATTGTAGTATGAATTAATATGAACTGCATGCCGAATTCTGATTAAAATTGTATGTCTATCATTATGAGAAACTAACTAAAACTAGGTAGAACGTAGACAAAGCGAAACAAATAAATATCAACAAAATAATCGGTAAGAGACACCCGCTTTTCTCTTGTAACTTAACAACACCTAACTTATTTGCAACAGCAATAGAGACAACAGAGGGAAGGGATTCACAGGCTGTGTTGCTGTGTTAGAGGATACGTGAAACGTTAGAACACGCTCAGTAGACACCTCGTTTGTGGCTCTGGCTGTTGACGTTCTTTGAACAGGCTTCCTGATTAACAAACACACAGTTATGACTGATTTGTAATACAAAATATGTAACTAAGTATTAAAAGGTGAACGGCGTTGGATAAGTTAACTTAAAATTCATCTTGTTTCGTTGAAAACCGTGGTCGCTTTTATGGTTTCGAAAAAGTATAGTTAAGTTTCTTCACCACGAGAACAAGTTTTACTTTTAAAGGAGGAGCAAAATGCCCAATGATGATACATAAAACAAACATTGTATTATCTGGAATACCTATTAGCCTCCTCAGGTCCAAAAGTTGAAAAGGTTTCCAATTCGACACGTATAGATCGACCAGAATCTCATGAAAAATAGGGAAATTAAATTTTGTAGTAAGCAACACTAGGTTAACTCGGCTGCCCTAGTGATAAACAAAGTAATTACATTCAGAACACCTTACCTGGGATCGTTTCACGAAACGAAAAATCAAACAACTGCATTTTAAATACAAAAACAAAGTAATCAACATCCAATTACTTTGTTTTTGTGTTGTGCTTGTTGTTTACTTGGTTTTTTTCGATTAGCACCTTTTTTTGGTAAGTAATTGATAGAGTAAGTTTGCAAGATAGTCCCATAAAAAATGTTGGTTACAACTTCTCAATCCTGATGCTGCAGGGATATTGTCCACCTAAACTGTTTTAGTACCCTGCCCTGACATTTTACCCTGACATTTGTAGTAGGATTTTTGAAAAGAATTTTTATTCATTACCTAATCAAGAGTAGTAGGCCCGCATACAAGTCATACCTTCTAATGGCAAGCATATAATTGCATATTAGTTACACCAACACAAAATTGCAACCCGTGAATTTATAGCTGATATCCTGTCACCCGTGGGTTATAAATCGACTATAAATATGGGTTTCGGATTATCCTGTCTATCAAAGGTATCCGCGTCTAATGCTCGAGGCGCGGCGGGTTTTTGTCGTGCTTTGCCTTTTAACGTTACAAATCCTTGTCCTCTTATATTAGGTACTTACTGTATAATATATTTTGGTTTTAGTTTGTTACAATTGTACTATTGTTCTAATTTAAAATTTTTGGTGCTCGGTAAAAATATTTTTATGCAGACCGTACTTGGTGCACTGGAACCGAGTTGGAACATGTGAATGATCCATGGCAATGATTTTCGAGCTCTGTCTCACTTGCAAACTATTAACCTCAAAATCGATTATTGACTTGATTCCACCGAGTTTCTTACTGGTTCTTCTCGGTCGGAACGGCATTCCGAACCAGTGGTAGATTCAATTGACGATTTAAAAGTACTTGTAAAAGTTTATTTGAATAAAAAACTTTTCTATTCTATTCTATTCTATTCTATTCTATTCTATTCTATTCAGTACTTTTGTTTTCATTTTCATATTTATGTACCTATACTTTATAGCGTGCAATCTAACTTTTGCTATCTTAGTTTGTACAAATTGTGCTCATAGATAATCTCATGGATCTCATCAGCTATTCTTTGCTTACAATCTAGTCCTAGAAAGTAATTACTGACAATCCTGTTCCTATAACAAGCATTACATATTTCATTTCTTTATTTATACACCTGTTTTTACATTCGTTGCTTGCCTCACGTACCTACTACAATGAACCATACAAATTATCGCTTGTGCCATGAAATTAACGCATCTAATACATTCGGTTCCACCACCGAAATATAGATTTTATAAATAGATAAATAAAGTTCATTTTTGAATGGGATAATTTGGAGATATGATTCTTTAAAAAAAAAAGTGTTCATCGAATAACTTGGTAAGACATGATCATGACTGGTGGGCTTATGCTCCACACCTCGTTATGTGTTAACAGCCACATTCGCTCACGACGCGATGCTTATCCGGCGAACTTCAAAACGCCAGCGAGTTGTGTCGAAAGGTGTAATGAGACCTACGAATACGTGATAGGGTACCCATTGATTTTGGTGCTATAATCCTGGGAAGCTTCAGCGTGATTATAGTGGTGGAAATGGTGAAATGCTTTTCTGAATATCTACATAATATATGCTACAAAGTACTATGGAAGAGGTTTCATGTACTTTACTTTATTTGAATATATATTGAGAATTTTCAGTACAAGAATATTTAATAAAACTAAACTAATATAATAAATAAAATAATACTAGCTTGTAATTTTTTAATTTAATAATACTTAAAATAATAATTAAAATAATGCCTGCCTATAATAATATTATAATTAAAAAAAAAAACTATGAAGCCAAAAGTAGAAAGAAGCAAATAAAATAAGCTACTAAAATAGAATATAATATTAAAAAGTGTAAAAAGCCAAGAAACTCGATAATTTACCTACAGCTACACTAATAAAGAGAGTTTCTTAATGCAAAGGAAGTCACATTCAGAATTGTAAGAAAAAAGTAAAAAACAAAAATAGCTTCCCAGGAGTTCTAATTCTGTCTGATTGTAAATCATTAGGAAAAGTATGTGATATATTTCCGGCCTTGATTCTATAACCCCGTTTCGAAGTAGGTTACTTTGATGATATTTTGTTATTTGACGCTTCCATCGAATCAAGTCATAGATGTCGTAGAAAATTTATTAACTTCACAGACGATATATAAACACACGCTCGTTAAATTTTTCATTACGATTGACGTAACGATGAAACTTAGAGCAATAAAAGATAATAAATTTGTAAATGTGAAACCAATTAATTTGTAATAAATATTGTAATTTGGACTGGTTTTTTTAAATTAGATTAATTGGAACACTTTACATAAATAATGGCACTTATTAGGCGATGCACTGGAGATCAATCAGTTTTTGATAGTTGATAAATAATAATTGCCTAAAGACAAAAGTCTTTGACCAATGCATCCTACCTGTGATGACATATGGAGCCGAGACGTGGACACTGACGGTGGGGCTTGTCCACAGATTCAAAGTCGCTCAACGGGCTATGGAGCGAGCTATGCTTGGAGTCTCTTTGAAGGATAAAATCAGAAATGAGATTATTCGGAAAAGAACTAAAGCAACCGACATAGCTCGCAGGATCAGCTCGTTGAAGTGGCAATGGGCAGGTCACATCTGTCGGAGGACCGATGGCCGCTGGAGCAGACGTGTCCTCGAGTGGAGACCGCGAACCGGCAAGCGCAGCGTAGGAAGACCCCCGGCTCGGTGGTCCGACGACCTTAAAAGGGTCGCTGGCCGGGATTGGATGCGAAAGGCAGAGAACCGGACGGTGTGGCGCACCCTGGGAGAGGCCTACGTCCAGCAGTGGACGGAAATGGGCTGATGATGATGATGACAAATAATAATTAATCGGTAAAATCAAAAAACATTTAATTTAAAAAATGCCTTCTCTTTATTTTGGAATCGATTAAAAATAATACCTACTTAACTAATATAATTAATTCCACTCTAGACAAAGCCATGACTCCCAAGCGTATTTTGTAAGTGGTGATGGGATCTAAAATAGATAACCTAAACCTAAATAATTAATCATCATCATCATCATCATCAGCCTATTTCCGTCCACTGCTGGACGTAGGCCTCTCCCAGGGTGCGCCACACCGTCCGGTCCTTTGTTGCAGCGTTTTGTCCATGGGAGGTTTTGCCCGTAATCACCACGCTGGGCAGGCGGGTCGGTGATCGCAGTTTTTGGTTGAATCTCAGGAAGACGCTGCTGCCCATCTCCTGGTGATGGTATCCCTTAGTCGCCTTTTACGACATCCACGGGAAGAGATGGAGTGGCACTATTCTTAATCCGGTGCCACACGGAATACCTAAATAATTATTGTATTAATTATTAATTAATCTATTCTATACATATAATAAAATCGTAGACTTGCCGTATCTGTACATTAAAGATTTTTGCAAAATAATAACTGGGGGATGTTAGGGATAAGTAATAGAACGTAAAAAAGCTATTTTTGAAATTTTTGTCTGTTTGTCTGTTTGTCTGTTTATCTGTTTGTCTGTTTATCTGTTTGTCTGTTTGTCTGTATGTTTGTGCGCGCATCACGCGAAAACTACTGAATGGATTGAAACGAAACTTGGTACGATTTAAGTTCATACTAAGGAGTAACATATAGGATACTTTTTATCCCGAAATCTAGCACGGTTCCCAAGGGAGAGGGGATGAAAATCAAAACGTGTATTTAGCTGTAATTCAATAACGCGTGGTCCGTTTTTATTCATTCTTTTTTTGTTAGAAAGTAGAAATACTTTAAAGATTATCTTCTTCTATTCTATACATATAATAAAATCGTAGACTTGCCGTATCTGTACATTAAAGATTTTTGCAAAATAATAACTGGGGGATGTTAGGGATAAGTAATAGAACGTAAAAAAGCTATTTTTGAAATTTTTGTCTGTTTGTCTGTTTATCTGTTTGTCTGTTTATCTGTTTGTCTGTTTGTCTGTATGTTTGTGCGCGCATCACGCGAAAACTACTGAATGGATTGAAACGAAACTTGGTACGATTTAAGTTCATACTAAGGAGTAACATATAGGATACTTTTTATCCCGAAATCTAGCACGGTTCCCAAGGGAGAGGGGATGAAAATCAAAACGTGTATTTAGCTGTAATTCAATAACGCGTGGTCCGATTTTATTCATTCTTTTTTTGTTAGAAAGTAGAAATACTTTAAAGATTATCTTCTTCTATACATATAATAAAATCGTAGACTTGCCGTATCTGTACATTAAAGATTTTTGCAAAATAATAACTGGGGGATGTTAGGGATAAGTAAAAGAACGTAAAAAAACTATTTTTGAAATTTTTGTCTGTTTGTCTGTTTATCTGTTTGTCTGTTTATCTGTTTGTCTGTATGTTTGTGCGCGCATCACGCGAAAACTACTGAATGGATTGAAACGAAACTTGGTACGATTTAAGTTCATACTAAGGAGTAACATATAGGATACTTTTTATCCCGAAATCTAGCACGGTTCCCAAGGGAGAGGGGATGAAAGTCAAAAAGTGTATTTAGCTGTAATTCAATAACGCGTGGTCCGATTTTATTCATTCTTTTTTTGTTAGAAAGTACAAATACTTTAAAGATTATCTTCTTCTATACATATAATAAAATCGTAGACTTGCCGTATCTGTACATTAAAGATTTTTGCAAAATAATAACTGGGGGATGTTAGGGATAAGTAATAGAACGTAAAAAAGCTATTTTTGAAATTTTTGTCTGTTTGTCTGTTTGTCTGTTTATCTGTTTGTCTGTTTGTCTGTATGTTTGTGCGCGCATCACGCAAAAACTACTGAATGGATTGAAACGAAACTTGGTACGATTTAAGTTCATACTAAGGAGTAACATATAGGATACTTTTTATCCCGAAATCTAGCACGGTTCCCAAGGGAGAGGGGATGAAAGTCAAAACGTGTATTTAGCTGTAATTCAATAACGCGTGGTCCGATTTTATTCATTCTTTTTTTGTTAGAAAGTAGAAATACTTTAAAGATTATCTTCTATATCTATCTATACATATAATAAAATAGTAGACTTGCCGTATCTGTACATTAAAGATTTTTGCAAAATAATAACTGGGGGATGTTAGGGATAAGTAATAGAACGTAAAAAAGCAATTTTTGAAATTTTTGTCTGTTTGTCTGTTTGTCTGTTTGTCTGTTTATCTGTTTGTCTGTTTATCTGTTTGTCTGTATGTTTGTGCGCGCATCACGCGAAAACTACTGAATGGATTGAAACGAAACTTGGTACGATTTAAGTTCATACTAAGGAGTAACATATAGGATACATTTTATCTCGAAATCTAGCACGGTTTCCAAGGGAGAGGGGATGAAAGTCAAAACGTGTATTTAGCTGTAATTCAATAACGCGTGGTCCGATTTTATTCATTCTTTTTTTGTTAGAAAGTAGATACTTTAAAGATTATCTTCTTCTTCTATCCTCACTATCCTCACTAATATTATAAATGCGAAAGTAACTCTGTCTGTCTATCTGTCTGTCTGTAACGCTTTCACGCCAAAACTACTGAACCGATTTGAATGAAATTTGGTACACAGATACCCTAGAGCCTGAGAAAGGACATAAATTACTTTTTGATGTGAAAAAAGTGCAGTAAATGGTTAAAAAGGGGTTTAAATGTTGTATGGAAGTATCGTTTTTTTAAAGCTAAAAGCTTGAAATTTATTTTTAGGCTGTTAATCCTTATCCTTATCCTTACTTCCTTACTTATATCCTTTCCTTACTTATATACTTACTTCCTTATCCTTACTATCCTTACTTCCTTACTCCTTACTAATATTATAAATGCGAAAGTAACTCTGTCTGTCTGTCTGTCTGTCTGTCACGCTTTCACGCCAAAACTACTGAACCGATTTGAACGAAATTTGGTACACAGATACTCTAGAGCCTGAGAAAGGACATAAGCTACTTTTTGATGCGAAAAAAGGGCTGTAAAGGGTTAAAAAGGGGTTGAAATGTTGTATGGAAGTATCGTCATTTTAAAGCTAAAAGTGAAATTTGTGAAAAATCTAAATTCACGCGGGCGAAGCCGCGGGCAGAAGCTAGTAATATAATAATTTATGTGTGGTGTGCAAAAAGACAAATATTATTCAAAAAAGCAATAATTTGAACTTGCATAAAACACACGTTATTATTAAGTCGTAAATTATGGACTGTGTTCATTTTAATATTAGTTAATAATGTCATATCCATACTGTTTTAATTTCGCGTCAACAGATTGACATTTGATCGGCGTGTTCACAAAACATCGTTCCTCGGTAGCTTTTAACCTCATTTACATCTGTACGCCGTTTTCAACGTTGTTACAAAACAGCGCACTGACATTGATGCGATGTTATTGAATTATAGCGGATATTCGTATTAAACCCCGTTCGTTACAAAGCAACCGTTTTCTTAAATTATTAGAACACCTTGTTTGTTTACGTTAGAAGGAAACTGTACATGAGGAAGATTGAGTTGTTGGAGTTCATATTCACTCAATCTATACATCTATACATAAGTATAATAAATCTATACATATAATAAAATCGTAGACTTGCCGTATCTGTACATTAAAGATTTTTGCAAAATAATAACTGGGGGATGTTAGGGATAAGTAATAGAACGTAAAAAAGCTATTTTTGAAATTTTTGTCTGTTTGTCTGTTTGTCTGTTTGTCTGTTTGTCTGTTTGTCTGTTTGTCTGTTTATCTGTTTGTCTGTTTATCTGTTTGTCTGTTTGTCTGTATGTTTGTGCGCGCATCACGCGAAAACTACTGAATGGATTGAAACGAAACTTGGTACGATTTAAGTTCATACTAATGAGTAACATATAGGATACTTTTTATCCCGAAATCTAGCACGGTTCCCAAGGGAGAGGGGATGAAAATCAAAACGTGTATTTAGCTGTAATTCAATAACGCGTGGTCCGATTTTATTCATTCTTTTTTTTATTTACCCGACTGGGTATATGTGTTTCACCTGTGTGTATGTATGTCCATTCCTATGTCCGCTTGTAACTAATCAACGGCTCAACGGATTTTGATAAATGATACGTCATTAGATTTGTCTCAATGACGCAAGTGTTATAGGGTACCTAAATTTAAAAAAAAATCAAAATGGCGGACTTTATGCGCTTTAATGTGCGAGCTGAAAAAAATTTTTTTGTTCAAGACCCTCGAGTGGGGTATCAAAATAAAGGGATTCAAAAGGCAAATACGAAAATGTATAAATTTATATATTTGGAAACAATTTGGAGTGATAAATCGTAGAAAATGACCGTTTCCTATGTCAGTTCGTAACTACTTAACGGCTCAACCTATTTTGATAAATTATACGTCATTAGATTTGTCTTGACGGCGCAAATGTTACTGGGTACATAAAATTCATAAAAAATCAAAATGGAGAATGTTATGCACTTTAATGTGCGGGCTGAAAAAAATTTTTTTCTTCAAGACCCTCGAGTGGGGTATCAAAATAAAGGGCTTTAAAAGGCGAGTACGAAAATGTATACAATCTATATGTTTTAAATCAATTTGGAGTGACAAATCATGAAAAACAAAATAAATAACAACTACACTGTAAGTGGTACGGTGGTAGTTTATTAATTTTTTAGTTCGTTTTTTAGCATGGCAGTCGGGTTTTTTAATTTTTAAATTATAGCTTGTTGTTAGAAAGTAGAAATACTTTAAAGATTATCTTCTTCTATATCTATACATATAATAAAATCGTAGACTTGCCGTATCTGTACATTAAAGATTTTTGCAAAATAATAACTGGGGGATGTTAGGGATAAGTAATAGAACGTAAAAAAGCTATTTTTGAAATTTTTGTCTGTTTGTCTGTTTGTCTGTTTATCTGTTTATCTGTTTGTCTGTTTGTCTGTATGTTTGTGCGCGCATCACGCGAAAACTACTGAATGGATTGAAACAAAACTTGGTACGATTTAAGTTCATACTAAGGAGTAACATATAGGATACTTTTTATCC
This sequence comes from Melanargia galathea, assembly GCA_920104075.1. Lineage (NCBI taxonomy): Eukaryota > Metazoa > Arthropoda > Insecta > Lepidoptera > Nymphalidae > Melanargia > Melanargia galathea. The sequence goes on from OV049870.1 coordinate 8,271,480, forward strand.
CGAAATCTAGCACGGTTCCCAAGGGAGAGGGGATGAAAATCAAAACGTGTATTTAGCTGTAATTCAATAACGCGTGGTCCGATTTTATTCATTCTTTTTTTGTTAGAAAGTAGAAATACTTTAAAGATTATCTTCTTCTATACATCTATCTATACATATAATAAAATCGTAGACTTGCCGTATCTGTACATTAAAGATTTTTGCAAAATAATAACTGGGGGATGTTAGGGATAAGTAATAGAACGTAAAAAAGCTATTTTTGAAATTTTTGTCTGTTTGTCTGTTTGTCTGTTTATCTGTTTGTCTGTTTGTCTGTTTGTCTGTATGTTTGTGCGCGCATCACGCGAAAACTACTCAATGGATTGAAACGAAACTTGGTACGATTTAAGTTCATACTAAGGAATAACATATAGGATACTTTTTATCCCGAAATCTAGCACGGTTCCCAAGGGAGAGGGGATGAAAGTCAAAACGTGTATTTAGCTGTAATTCAATAACGCCTGGTCCGATTTTATTCATTCTTTTTTTGTTAGAAAGCAGAAATACTTTAAAGATTATCTTCTTCTATATCTATCTATATCTATACATATAATAAAATCGTAGAATTGCCGTATCTGTACATTAAAGATTTTTGCAAAATAATAACTGGGGGATGTTAGGGATAAGTAATAGAACGTAAAAAAGCTATTTTTGAAATTTTTGTCTGTTTGTCTGTTTATCTGTTTGTCTGTTTATCTGTTTGTCTGTATGTATGTGCGCGCATCACGCGAAAACTACTGAATAGATTGAAACGAAACTTGGTACGATTTAAGTTCATACTAAGGAGTAACATATAGGATACTTTTTATTCCGAAATCTAGCACGGTTCCCAAGGGAAAGGGGATGAAAATTAAAACGTGTATTTAGCTGTAATTCAATAACGCGTGGTCCGATTTTATTCATTCTTTTTTTGTTAGAAAGTAGAAATACTTTAAAGATTATCTTCTTCTATATATCTATACATATAATAAAATCGTAGACTTGACGTATCTGTACATTAAAGATTTTTGCAAAATAATAACTGGGGGATGTTAGGGATAAGTAATAGAACGTAAAAAAGCTATTTTTGAAATTTTTGTCTGTTTGTCTGTTTATCTGTTTGTCTGTTTGTCTGTATGTTTGTGCACGCATCACGCAAAAACTACTGAATGGATTGAAACGAAACTTGGTACGATTTAAGTTCATACTAAGGAGTAACATATAGGATACTTTTTATCCCGAAATCTAGCACGGTTCCCAAGGGAGAGGGGATGAAAATCAAAACGTGTATTTAGCTGTAATTCAATAACGCGTGGTCCGATTTTATTCATTCTTTTTTTGTTAGAAAGTAGAAATACTTTAAAGATTATCTTCTTCTATCTATACATATAATAAAATCGTAGACTTGCCGTATCTGTACATTAAAGATTTTTGCAAAATAATAACTGGGGGATGTTAGGGATAAGTAATAGAACGTAAAAAAGCTATTTTTGAAATTTTTGTCTGTTTGTCTGTTTATCTGTTTGTCTGTTTATCTGTTTGTCTGTTTGTCTGTATGTTTGTGCGCGCATCACGCGAAAACTACTGAATGGATTGAAACGAAACTTGGTACGATTTAAGTTCATACTAAGGAGTAACATATAGGATACTTTTTATCCCGAAATCTAGCACGGTTCCCAAGGGAGAGGGGATGAAAATCAAAACGTGTATTTAGCTGTAATTCAATAACGCGTGGTCCGATTTTATTCATTCTTTTTTTGTTAGAAAGTAGAAATACTTTAAAGATTATCTTCTTCTATACATATAATAAAATAGTAGACTTGCCGTATCTGTACATTAAAGATTTTTGCAAAATAATAACTGGGGGATGTTAGGGATAAGTAATAGAACGTAAAAAAGCTATTTTTGTCTGTTTGTCTGTTTGTCTGTTTGTCTGTTTATCTGTTTGTCTGTTTATTTGTTTGTCTGTTTGTCTGTATGTTTGTGCGCGCATCACGCGAAAACTACTGAATGGATTGAAACGAAACTTGGTACGATTTAAGTTCATACTAAGGAGTAACATATAGGATACTTTTTATCCCGAAATCTAGCACGGTTCCCAAGGGAGAGGGGATGAAAATCAAAACGTGTATTTAGCTGTAATTCAATAACGCGTGGTCCGATTTTATTCATTCTTTTTTTGTTAGAAAGTAGAAATACTTTAAAGATTATCTTCTTCTATCTATACATATAATAAAATCGTAGACTTGCCGTATCTGTACATTAAAGATTTTTGCACATATAATAAAATCGTAGACTTGCCGTATCTGTACATTAAAGATTTTTGCAAAATAATAACAGGGGGATGTTAGGGATAAGTAATAGAACGTAAAAAAGCTATTTTTGAAATTTTTTTCTGTTTGTCTGTTTATCTGTTTGTCTGTTTATCTGTTTGTCTGTATGTTTGTGCGCGCATCACGCGAAAACTACTCAATGGATTGAAACGAAACTTGGTACGATTTAAGTTCATACTAAGGAGTAACATATAGGATACTTTTTATCCCGAAATCTAGCACGGTTCCCAAGGGAGAGGGGATGAAAATCAAAACGTGTATTTAGCTGTAATTCAATAACGCGTGGTCCGATTTTATTCATTCTTTTTTTGTTAGAAAGTAGAAATACTTTAAAGATTATCTTCTTCTATCTATACATATAATAAAATCGTAGACTTGCCGTATCTGTACATTAAAGATTTTTGCAAAATAATAACTGGGGGATGTTAGGGATAAGTAATAGAACGTAAAAAAGCTATTTTTGAAATTTTTGTCTGTTTGTCTGTTTATCTGTTTGTCTGTTTATCTGTTTGTCTGTTTGTCTGTATGTTTGTGCGCGCATCACGCGAAAACTACTGAATGGATTGAAACGAAACTTGGTACGATTTAAGTTCATACTAAGGAGTAACATATAGGATACTTTTTATCCCGAAATCTAGCACGGTTCCCAAGGGAGAGGGGATGAAAATCAAAACGTGTATTTAGCTGTAATTCAATAACGCGTGGTCCGATTTTATTCATTCTTTTTTTGTTAGAAAGTAGAAATACTTTAAAGATTATCTTCTTCTATACATATAATAAAATCGTAGACTTGCCGTATCTGTACATTAAAGATTTTTGCAAAATAATAACTGGGGGATGTTAGGGATAAGTAATAGAACGTAAAAAAGCTATTTTTGAAATTTTTGTCTGTTTGTCTGTTTGTCTGTTTGTCTGTTTATCTGTTTGTCTGTTTATTTGTTTGTCTGTTTGTCTGTATGTTTGTGCGCGCATCACGCGAAAACTACTGAATGGATTGAAACGAAACTTGGTACGATTTAAGTTCATACTAAGGAGTAACATATAGGATACTTTTTATCCCGAAATCTAGCACGGTTCCCAAGGGAGAGGGGATGAAAATCAAAACGTGTATTTAGCTGTAATTCAATAACGCGTGGTCCGATTTTATTCATTCTTTTTTTGTTAGAAAGTAGAAATACTTTAAAGATTATCTTCTTCTTTACATATAATAAAATCGTAGACTTGCCGTATCTGTACATTAAAGATTTTTGCAAAATAATAACTGGGGGATGTTAGGGATAAGTAATAGAACGTAAAAAACTATTTTTGAAATTTTTGTCTGTTTGTCTGTTTATCTGTTTGTCTGTTTATCTGTTTGTCTGTTTGTCTGTATGTTTGTGCGCGCATCACGCGAAAACTACTGAATGGATTGAAACGAAACTTGGTACGATTTAAGTTCATACTAAGGAGTAACATATAGGATACTTTTTATCCCGAAATCTAGCACGGTTCCCAAGGGAGAGGGGATGAAATTCAAAACGTGTATTTAGCTGTAATTCAATAACGCGTGGTCCGATTTTATTCATTCTTTTTTTGTTAGAAAGTAGAAATACTTTAAAGATTATCTTCTTCTATCTATACATATAATAAAATCGTAGACTTGCCGTATCTGTACATTAAAGATTTTTGCAAAATAATAACTGGGGGATGTTAGGGATAAGTAATAGAACGTAAAAAAGCTATTTTTGAAATTTTTGTCTGTTTGTCTGTTTGTCTGTTTGTCTGTTTGTCTGTTTATCTGTTTGTCTGTTTGTCTGTATGTTTGTGCGCGCATCACGCGAAAACTACTGAATGGATTGAAACGAAACTTGGTACGATTTAAGTTCATACTAAGGAGTAACATATAGGATACTTTTTATCTCGAAATCTAGCACGGTTCCCAAGGGAGAGGGGATGAAAGTCAAAACGTGTATTTAGCTGTAATTCAATAACGCGTGGTCCGATTTTATTCATTCTTTTTTTGTTAGAAAGTAGATACTTTAAAGATTATCTTCTTCTTCTATCCTCACTATCCTCACTAATATTATAAATGCGAAAGTAACTCTGTCTGTCTATCTGTCTGTCTGTAACGCTTTCACGCCAAAACTACTGAACCGATTTGAATGAAATTTGGTACACAGATACTCTAGAGCCTGAGAAAGGACATAAATTGCTTTTTGATGTGAAAAAAGTGCAGTAAATGGTTAAAAAGGGGGTTGAAATGTTGTATGGAAGTATCGTCTTTTTAAAGCTAAAAGCTTGAAATTTATTTTTAGGCTGTTAATCCTTATCCTTATCCTTACTTCCTTACTTATATCCTTTCCTTACTTATATCCTTACTTCCTTATCCTTACTATCCTTACTTCCTTACTCCTTACTAATATTATAAATGCGAAAGTAACTCTGTCTGTCTGTCTGTCACGCTATCACGCCAAAACTACTGAACCTATTTGAACGAAATCTGGTACACAGATACTCTAGAGCCTGAGAAAGGACATAGGCTACTTTTTGATGCGAAAAAAGGGCTGTAAAGGGTTAAAAAGGGGTTGAAATGTTGTAATATCGTCATTTTAAAGCTAAAAGTGAAATTTGTGAAAAATCTAAATTCACGCGGGCGAAGCCGCGGGCAGAAGCTAGTCTTCTATAATAAAATCGTAGAATTGCTGTATCTGTACATTGAAGATTTTTGCGAAATAATAACTGGGGGATGTTAGGGATAAGTAATAGAACGTAAAAAAGATATTTTTGAAATTTTTGTCTGTTTGTCTGTTTATCTGTTTATCTGTTTGTCTGTATGTTTGTGCGCACAACACGGTAAAACTACTGAACGGATTGAAATGAAACTTGGCATGATTTAAGTTCATATTACGGAGTAATATATAGGATACTTTTTATCCCGAAATTCAGCATGGTTCCTTTGGGAGAGGGGATGAAAGTCAAAATGTGTACTTAGCTGTAATTCATTAATCCGTGGTCCGATTTCATTCATTCTTTTTTTGTTAGAAAGGAGATATTTAGTCTAAAGATTACCGGGTAATATCTGAAAGGCTGGATCGATTTTGATGAGACTTTCAGTGGTGGATGTTTACATTTTTATCTACCTAAACATCCACCAGTGAACTTTTAACAGTTTTTAGCAAGGTATGAGCTCAAAAGAGCTTAAGAAAAACAAAAAGTTCCCGCGGGATTTTTAAAAACCGATATCCACCCGAACGAAATCGCGGGTGTCCGCTTGTAATAGAATATAGTTCTAATAATACTTAGTTTCAGTGATATTATAATACAGAGATAATAAAAAATACCTAGCTGAGTTTGTTGTGGACTCTTCTCAGGCCAGAACGCGTTTGGAACTCTCGTAGCTTTAGATTTAAACTTTCGTATGTAATTATTACCATTAATCTCACTTGATAAATTAACCATGTTCAAATAAGTATTCCTAATAAAGCCTAAATCTCTATTTTCAATTTGAACTATGTTTTTAGGTAATTTTTTGATTACTAGACCAATATAGAATTTTAAGTTTATTACGGCAAAAATAATTATGTCACCATCTCCATTTTTAAATACAAGTAATTCTTAAGAGCTAGGAATCACAAAAAAAAGACAATAACACTAAGGAAGGAAAAAGATATAGACAAGAGAGTTAGGTACCTCTCACAAACCTTCATGCCTCATTTCCAAGTTAACATTATAATAAAGATCGATATGTTGTACAGCGTGGCGTGGCTTAGAAACTTTTTATATGAAAAAAATCTCATAAAAAGCAACGATGTAGGCTCAGAGGATATCAATCTTCAATACATTACACCCTAACTACCTACGAAGTGGATGATAAACGGCCCTTTATGCTGAGACGGGTAATTTTACTGTTCTATAAATGAAGATAAGATTGCAGCCCGCAACACCATTTACCCCGTCGACGCCTGTACCGACACTTATTTTTATGCCTTTTTCGTATTGCAACTCAGCTTAATTTTTACACTGAAGACTTTCTGTTACAATTTTTTTTACTTGGGAATATCTTAGGTAAATGTCAAGCGAAAATTAAAGAAATTCTTTTTAACAAAATTAGATGATTAATCAGTTTTTAGGGTTCCGTACCCAAAGCGTAAAACGGGACCCTATTACTAAGACTCCGCTGTCCATCTATCTGTCTGTCTGTCAGTCCGTCCTTCCGTCTATCACCAGGCTGTAGGTATCTTATGAACCGTGATAGACAGTTGAAATTTTCAAAGATGATGTACTTTTGTTGCCGCTATAACAACAAATACTAAAAAACAGAATAGGAAAATAAAATAAATATTTAAGGGGGCTCCCATACAACAAACGTGATTTTTTGCTCTTTTTTGCTCGATATTGATAACTGCAACAGGTAGATGATTGAAATATTCACAGAATATTTACACTGGTTAGGTACAATTCTTTTTTTACTGTCGCCAAAATTGGCGATTCATGTTTCATTTGGATATCCCCTTTCTATACACCTTTTGCTGTGACAATACGATAGAGAGAGAGATTATTTTGCAAATCAGACAAACAGCGAAGCCAGCAGAAATACGACGGTTAACCTTGTTTGTCATCGGCCACCGTACTTAATCATATTTTTCCATAATATAAATAAGACATTTTATGGAGCAACATGCTGCAGATGTGTATTTCCGCTTAAAATGCAGGAACGCATTTTATTTGCCAATCTTTGAACTGATATTCAACTGTATACTCGTATGGTAATGATATTTTAAGCGTTTTTAAAATGTTATTGCAACACTGTGAGAATTTACACGCAGAACTTTACGGCACTTGATTTTTTTTATTGTGACATTAAAACTTTAATGTTTGCAAGTAACTTAATTTATTAAGGCCGCTCTCTTCACGCGCTTCTCCATACAAACGTATTACGCCTATTATTCTAATATTTGTCGCAATAGGTCTAAAGTTAAGCCAGCTATCAATTTATATCTCCATTATCTATGCCATAAAATAAAAATATTAGTAAAATTATATTTATTTTGAATGTTATGACGCTTGAAAAATCACTATTTTTGGGCAAATTTTGGGGCAACTTCGTGCGTAAATAAACTATATAAGAAACTAGAAAATTGGAAAACGACCGAAGTCTTATCATAGGTTACTTCATAATAATTACAAATGTCTTTAGTTCATGTAAAAAATTGCCAATTATTTGCTAAAATAGGCGAAATACCAAACCTAGATTAATTGCATCTTTTTACTTTGCCGTTTTTCACTAAAAATCATGATATCTCAAGCAAAATTTATTTATTTAATTAATTTATTATTTATTTATGTATATATTTTTAGTACTCTTCTTTACTGAAGACGTCTCGCTCTCTAAATGCAGAACTGTTTTAGACTCCACTCACCAACGATTTGTCGATGCCATGCAGAGGGCTCTTAATGGATATATGTATTAAGTGTTGGGTAGTAAGTAACATACAATATATGAAGCAGTCTTCTATTATTTTGTGTGTTTGAAAATAATGTGAAATCCTACTATCCTATTATAATTAATGTGAAAGTGTGGATGTTTGGATGTTTGTTACTCTATAACGCCGCAACTACTGAACCGATTTGGCTGAAATTTGTTGTCCCTGGTTGGAAAAGGGAGCGGGAACGGGAACTGAAAATTCACGATTCCCTCGGGATTTGTGTAAAACCGAAATTCACGCGGGCGAAGCCGCCCGCAGAAGCTAGTTTATTAAATAAATATTTACAGTTCATTTAAATTCAAATAAGGTATGTTATAATAGAACAGAAATCGTCTTCAATATTTGTAAATCGATTATGTATTTTTAATGTACGAAAACTAACCAAGAATATGAAATGTCCATACATTTGTAGGCCCAAAACCGCATCATTTCCAAAAATCTGGGAACACACAGAAGTTACAATTCCGTGGGATTAGCGTATGTTGATGAGACGCTGAGGTCAGGAACAGTTATATGGCGTACGTGGCACATATGAAATGTCTGTTTGCATAAATCAACTCGGCACCGAGTATAAGAAATGGTAACAGTCATAAACTCTTGGCGTTTTTTAACGCCCGTCATCTTGTGCTGCCTCCCTGCAACTCGTGTGATTTCGTATGTCCACCACTTGGGGGTCTCTGTCAACACTGCGCTTTCTAATGCGAGGTTGATTGTGACTTCCAACGTCTATCGGTTTTTCAAACTATGTGCCCCGCCCATTGCCACTTCAACTTTGCAACCCACTGAGCTAAGTCGTAGACTCAGAATTCTTCTGTGGATCACTCGTCATTTCTGATTTGATCATGTAGAGATTGATTATCCGTGCATGGCTCTCTCCGTCACCCGCTAAGTACTTCTGAGCTTTCTTATGAGGGCTAGTGACTCGGAGCTTTCTTATATGGCCCAATAACGAATGGTAGTCAGTATTATTTTGTTTCCGTGATCTCAGGTTAGATTTTCATTACGATTTAGTTGAAAAATATATCTAGCGATACACTAGATATATTGTGTATAGCGAACGATGTCGAAGACATTATTTAAAAAAAAATCGAGATAAACTCTTCTATTTAAATCACCTTTCAACAGCTACATTCTATGGCTTGCGTCACACACCTATTTTGCCTCTGGAGCTTGTTATCTATCGTCTTGCGGGAGTCCCTCGGCCTTCATTACAATTTTCGTCTAATATTACATACAGATAATAAACAACCTCCAATGGCCGATGTGGGTTGTCTTTTTAATGAGGACCTCAAAGCTGCGTTATTTCCTCGGTCTCGAGTTGCCAATTTGGGGGAATCACTATCAACTTATATAAATGCTCACAATATACCAATAAATACTTATTTTTCAAGAGAGAATTTGACAATTTTTTTTTTCAATTCCACGCTAAACCATTCTCCTTGAGAAATTAAGTACGTAACTAAAAAAGTTAAATTAAAAAATAAATGAAAAGCGAATTGATTGGTTACTCTGCGGTTTATTGATCGGTTTCAATTACAATTTTCAACCATTGCATCCTGTTAAAACATTTTACCTATAAAAAATCTCGTACCACTTAAAGCTTATATCTAATAATATAAAGATTAAATAATATAAAGATTCAATTCTCTGACATAACTGCTGCAACTCCATATATTAAACACCTCACACTGTAGCGTGCACAAAACAAAATAATACACAGCAAACACATTATCAGCTACCCAAGTCCAAAGTTTTGAAGCTTTCACTTAATATGTTCGTGGAGGAAGTTTGCTATACCTACTGAAGCGAGGCGAGTTGATGATCATACAACAATACCTACTACAGCGTACGGTAGGTAATGCTACTGTGGATACGCATAAGGTAGCTACTCCTTTGATTAAATATATAAAACGAGAGTATGAGTAGGTAATTATAATTAGCGGTGATAGCCTAGGCCCTAGTGGTTAAGATTTCAGCCTCGCTTTCGGGGGGACGGAGTTCTATCCCGGCACGCACCTTTTGGAGTTATGTCCGCTTTCAGTAATTTAATATCACTTGCTTTAAACGTGAATGATGCTATTTTTCACGCATTTATCCTTAAATTACGCCACCGAATATTACTCATCCTACTAATATTATTTAAATGTGAAAGTGTGGATGTTTGGATGTATAGATGTTTGGATGTTTGTTACTCTATAACGTCGCAACTACTGAATCAATTTGGCTGAAATTTTGAATGAAGATAGATTATGCCCAGACTTAACATATAGGCTTAGACACTTATAGGCTTAGGTTTAGGCATAGGCACTTTATATCCTGGAAAAATCCACAGTTCCCGCGGGATTTTGAAAAACTGAAATCTACAGCTATTATAGGTATAAAGGTTGGAAAAGGGAGCAGGTACGGGAACCGGAAATCTACGATTCCCTCGGGATTTGGGAAAAAATCGAAATTCACGTGGGCGAAGCCGCGGGCAGAAGCTAGTGGGTTATAAAGATTAATATGTGTACTCTGATATTATAGACTAGCTGATGCCCGCGACTTCATCCGCGTGGATATAGGTTTTTTAAAAATCCTGTGGGAATTGTTTGATTTTCCGGGAGAAAAGTAGGCTACTTATGTGTTAATTCATGATATAATCTATCTCTATTCCAAATTTCAACCAAATCCATTCATTAGTTTTTGCGGGATTAAGTAACAAACATACAAACATCCACACTTTCACATTTATAATATTAAAGTAGGATAGTAGGATATCTGAAGAATTAGCCGCTTTCAAGCAAACAGACGAGAGCTGCTGACGTATCCATTCTAAGGTGATTGTATGTATTGATGCGACGAACACGATACGGCAAAGGGCAAACGCCGGCAAGGTCTAAAATATCGCACAACCTGCTGTGAGAAGAATTTGTGCCAGTACTTCAAGTGTAGCCCGATCCCAGAAAGCGACCGCTTAGACGACTATAGACTACAGACGATAGAATTATCTATAAGACACTAGACAGGGTAGCAAAATAGATCTAACAGAGGTTATATTAATCAATACTGTGTCGCTATTTCGTACTATTGTAATTGCAATAATAGGCAATCATACTCAAAGAAGAGTTTACCAAGTGACTTCACGAAGTTTTGCTGTGTAATTTGACTATCCCGCTCATTCTAACTGCAATCTGGCGGATCTCTTGTCATATAGAATGTTACTTAGTCGTTAGTGTTAAATATGCAAACTGAAGTAGGATATACTTCTTCTAATTTCTTATTCTACATAATCTTTAAAGCTAAAAACAAATTAATTCAATTGTATCAACTTCTTACAATTGATGATATTCCGTTACATCAAAAACACAATGAAAAATACCTTGGATTAAGATTAGATAATTATTTAAACTGGAATACTAAAATTGAAAAACTTAGAAGCAAATTGGCTGCAATGACTGGGTCCATCAGAAATCTAGCACGATCTATACTACGTGAGCTTCGTTACACTATCTATAATACCCTAATTAAGCCACACTTAATATACTTAATTGAAATCTGGGGATTTCCTTTCCCGATTTGGTAAAATTTCGCAGTTTTCTAATTTGGTAGTGAATCGACATTTAGGTATAGTCTACCACATATAAAATTACTATTTTCATAACAAAGAAAACTCAATACAACATATTTATATTGGATACAATCATCATACATCTCCAACCAATTACCTGTACGTAATAAAGAACCAAATGAAAAGCGTTAAAAGCCTTAAAGGGCAGAGCCGACTACTTTTATTACGACTATACCAGACGAATATGACCAAATTGACAGTAAAATTAATGTATACCGTGATTTTAAATAATGATACTAACTGAACCTTAATCGCTTTAATGACATAACATCACATAAAACTTTGAGATTTGACGATCAAGTTTAAAGTATCTGGTAGTTATATTTGAAGCTATATTTGTAATTAATGAAATCAGTTTTCATTTGAGTCTCGTTTGAATATTGTTTGGGTGGTTCGGCGGCTTTAGATTGGCTTTGTAGATAGGGAGTTGGTTGCAATCTTGGATTATGATTGGATCATCGATGAGATTGATAGGTACCTAATAGAATAGAATAGAAAAGTTTTTTATTCAAATAAACTTTTACAAGTACTTTTGAATTGTCAATTGAATCTACCACAGGTTCAGAATGCAGTTCCAGCCGAGAAGAACCTGCAAGAAACTCGGCTATTAAAAGTGTATTAAAGCTTATGAAGATGGCAAACAAGTTGGCATGGTCATTGATATTGCCTATCCTGCGTAATGTTTTCTAATCTTTGAAACTAAAGTGGCAATAGGCGGGCGCATAGCTCGTGCTTAAAATATTGACATTGCACCAGCAAATGCTGCATTGGAAAAACAAAAACCCTACTATGGGAAGGGATGATGATCAATAAAGTCTCAAAACGAAGTCCAAAATTCATTTTCTGTGGCGATTCTGCACATCCAGAAATCGCATCGTTTAATCGTACAATCGTCAGCCAATTAGAACGACGCATTATAGTACGGCAGCCCTGGAACAAAATTTTTTGTGATTAATAACAAGCTGAATTTTCGTGAGTAGTCGTTTTGTCGATGCAATCAAGTTTTTTATCTATGAAAATTCTCGATGGAGGTAGGTACGTACTCGAGTGCGCAGGTGTTAAACATTTCGATTCGCTCGGGTGGGAAATTATTCCACTAAATTTTAGTTCCACTAAAGTTCCACTAAAAAAGGCTGCATACAAAAAATCTGCTGGTTATTAATAAAATTCTACAGCGTCCTCCACTCCGAATATTTCCAAATAATCTATACTAATATAATAAAGCGAAAGAGTTTGTTTGTTTGAACGCGCTAATCTCGGTAACTACTGGACCGATTTCAAAAATTATTTCACCGTTGGATATGTACGTGATCCTTTAGTGCTATAGGCTATATATATTATGTACCACGGGGCGGACCCTAGCGGTCCGCCTCGTCGAAACGAACCTACTCACGAAAATTCAGCTTTTTATTAATTACTAAAAATTTTGTTCCAGTGCTGCCGTATTATTATACCTCAATAACGATTTCAACAAATCATCAGGCACATTATTCTCTCTGTAATAATAACGTTAATGGATATGACTATATGTAATTCGCAGTAAACCTGAGTTTACACATGCGAACTATTGAACCGTGCATACAAGCACCATCAAGTTAATTGCGTATTCAAGTGGCTCCTGTTATAATTGGACAATGATAAACTAATAGCTTCCTTTGAATTATCGATCAACGTGTATTAATTGGTACATATTATTATCTGTGATTAGACAAGTCTAGTGTTGGGCTGCTTTCTTAATAGGGATGTGCAAATTTCCATAGTATGTGTGTGAATTTCCTTCGCTCTACATAATATCATTGGTTAGCTACAGAGAATACTTTAAACAATACGGTAACATTGATAACCGTTCTGTTATGTATACGAATGAGATAGAGGTGAAAATTTAGACTATTCATCTATATTATGCATGCATTAAAAAAAGGGAACTCTGACTTGATTATACCTAATATTTTTTTATTGCGAAGTGAGGCGCGATGACTTTTCGCTTCCCGCGCTATAAGCATACAGGTACTTACCCATGTACACTGCACAGGCATATTATCTCCAAGACTGTAGTCCGGGATGTCGATCGCTAAGACTTTATAATATTACATAGTCTTAGGTCGATGATTTAAAAATGACTGCTACAGTGTGACAATCGCATTTACTGATTTGCCAACACTCTCTCGCTATTATCTTTGTTGCAGCAAGAACACTATAAACAAATAAATATTTTTGATTTCATTCGAGCAATGTATGGTAGTGTGCAATTTCGAGCAACAATATGAACCGCGTGGAAAGCTATTTTTGTACCAAATTATGTTGAAATATAATTAGTAGTTGAACCGTGAAAAGGTAATAGACAAACAGACAGACACAATAACAATATTGGTAAGGTATGATTTTTTCAATGAAAAACGGATAACTCTTTTCACATATAATAAAACTTTGACTTTGAAAATGTAAAGTTTCCAAGCGGATTCATGAACTTTGCCCTCCGACTACCGGAAATGGGACACCATAATCTGAATCGAGCCTTAACAATAATTCCATCGATCCGTAGAAACTTAAAGTGCTGTTACTACTTTACGATAGATTTACTTTGACATTGTTTAAAGGCAGCGCCTGTTTTATTACAGTTTCTAGTGGCTATAACCCATTAAATTTTCATAGTAGGCTCATGTCGCAAGTTATTTTATACTCCCTGTCTACTGTAATACTGTTTAAATTGGCAGAGTGATTTACTATTCTTTGGAGTTTCGTTTTGTTAGCCAATATTGCTTTAATATTTAGTATTAAACGTACTTAGAATACAATAATACAATTACGGATGGAGATAGAATATATCTGCTCGTGTTTTAGTGTCAATGTTTAATTATTTTCCATATTATTAATCTGAATAATATCAAATGAACAGGACAATATTTTATGGAAAATACAACATACTCATACCTACCTACCGAAATTAATTTTAACTTTTAAAAAGTGTCCAAATATTAAGTACCTACCCACTAACCAAACAAGATCATAATCTGTAAATTTCTCTCTTTATTATAAAAAAAACAGATCATATTCGTCACATTCGTATAATAAAAGATTTTTAAATATCAAATCAAACACTTTTATACATAGCAATGTATCAAGGAAATTAATTACTCACAGTAAGTCCTACATCTCAACGAATGCACATCTCGTCTAGTCATTCATGCGTATCATAATTCGGTTTTCTAATAAAATGCACATCAATACTTACTCATGACACTCGTTCAGCTTTAGAATGGGTACCCACTTTCGATTTACCCACGCTTACATTTAAAATTAAACTCTACAAATGAAATATTAAGATTGAAAATTGTATGGCATGGTGTTTTCCAATAAATCAGTAGGCATTTTGTCAACTGCTCACAGAAGCAAATACTGTAGGCTTCGAGATGTTATCTTGACCACCGGTAAAATTTAGTGTAAGTCGGCTGGAAACATAAGACGTCAACTGTTAACTAAGAAGACAGTGTTCATCATGCCACTCATTTTGTAGAGCATTTAATAATTGATCAAAATCTGTAATCAGAATCAAAATCGTTACGTATACTGATACACTTTACTTTTTTCTTTTAAAATTAGGCATTTTCAAAATCTAATACCTGCAGAGAGTAGGTACTATTTCTTGTAATAAATAATATTATGTTAGTATGCATTAAATATATAAATGTGATTTTAGTCAGTAATTAAAAAAATAAAACCATAGTATAGATTTAAACCCTAAGAGAGACCCTGGTTTATCAAATTCAATTTAAAAAAGAAAAGATAGCAATCCAAGTTTAACACCAATGAATAACGATCGAATAATTCTACAATTAAAATGAAATAAACAAAGATAAGAGATCGTATCGATTTATTTTTGAATATATTCTTAAATTAAATTTTATCATAGGTACCAATAAGTATCCTCGGCCCGAAAAGTCGATCTTGATAAGCTAATTAAAGAATCGGTCGATCTTTACGAAGTTCGAACGTCGATTCAGAGAAGGCGATACGTCGAACTGTAATCGAGAACACGCTTGCGCAAGTAAATGAATCGATTCGGATAACCATTTTATAATTAGCTTCCTCAAAATAGTGGATGCGTTTTCGTCGGAATTCTTTTTAACCCCCGATGCAAAAACGACGGGGTGTTATAAGTTTGACGTGTGTGTGTGTGTGTGTGTGTGTGCAGGTGTGTGTGTCTGTTCCGCTACAATGGTGGAATACACATTTTTTCACAACTCCCTTAATATGGGTATCAAATGAAAGGTCTTGACTAGCAGAATAGCACTATGCAAATCCAAGATGGCCGCCACCACAAAATGGCGAATGTCGGGGGTTTTTTAAATTTTCAATTTATACTTCTAATGTCTTTATTCGGCCGCTCACTATTGTGTGTAGGTATAATATATCGAAACGATCGCTGTTAACGTTGCACATTATGACTGGAGCTACATGACTGGAGAGAGATCAGGCGCAGGATCAATTCTTTATGTGCTCGGAGCTATATCGAACTGTCAACTTCCGATTAATAATCTAAGAAAGAAAGAAGGAAAGAAAAAGGAAAGAAGAACGGATGAAAGGAGGGAGGAAGAAAGAATAATCATCTATTCCTTAGAGTATAACAGCCAAAATACGGTCGTGCATGGAATAAAAATGAAGGCATTTGGACATCCACAATAGGTAACTCCAAATTCTCAGTACCTACCTACCTACCTAGTACCTAAGGTAGTAGGTTACGCAGTGACAGACTTATTATCAGTACAATAATAAATAATCTTTCACTACGGAACCCTGAAATAGACGGTATTGCCCGTTAGGTCTTTCCAGTGTATGGTTATAATTTTCCAGGGTTTCAACGTTTCGTCGACCGCCCCAAGCTGTCGCCTGACGCCATTATTAAGCGCTTTTCAAGAACAGGTGTTGATAATAACGGCAACGGGGTGAGTTTAATTAATGAACTAGTTTCTTATATAAGTATCTAAATGTTGCGATAGTTCTGTATACAGCATGCTCCTTTTTCAACTAGCTGCTGATGCCTACGTTACAATTTTATTGTTAGGTATTGGGATTTTCTGTCAACCCGGAGCCAGCCCGGAGTTGGTAGTTGACGGTGATTCACGCCCGTGCCTCGGAGAGCACGTTATGCAGTCAGTCCCGGTTAGTATCATTATCATGTGACAATAGTCGTTAAAGCCCGCCAACCCGCATTGGAGTAACGTGGAGGGTCTTAGCTCTAAATCCCTCTCTCTATTGAGAGAGGAGGCCTGTGCTCAGCAGTGGGATGTGAGGCTGTACTGGTCATGGTGGTGATGCCTACGACACTGTCTGCATGGATTTAGGTTTCTTTTTTAAATCCTGTGTGTTTTACAAATCTTTTATTTCTCGAGATAAATAGCAGCCTACGAGTATGTCCATTTCCGGGAATGCAAGCTGTCTATATGTCAAATTGTGTTTAGGTAATATGTGTCTTTGCTAATATTATTATAAATGCCAAACTCCAACGTGAGCTTTGGATTGACGTGATTTGTTGCATGGGTATAGTCAAAGATCTAGAATATCACATAGGATATTTTCATCCTGGAAAAATAAAGGATTCCTATGGAATTTTCAAAAAAAAATATCTATACGTTAACAAAATAGTGAGCAAAAACTTTGATATTTAGAAAATTTATATCAAATAATTATAGTTTATTCAGGGAACGATGTTGTATATTATTGTCCTTTTTTTGTGAAGAAAGGCCCAAAATTATATTATTTAAAATAAAGACAATTATAAGAACTCGTAGGTACCTTTGGCAACTATATTAGTCTAACTGAGTCCTAAAAGAAGAACTTCAATTGCTAATCTTAGCAATTGAAGTTCTTCTTTTAGGGCTCGGTTCCTTTCCTTCTCTCATCTGAGAGAAGCAACGATAAGATAATTATTATTTTGTGAAAATTCAACATCCTGTATATCTCTGTCTAGGAATCGTCAAAATGTAGGAGTAAATTACATAGCAGATATTAAAATATAACGCTTTTCTGCAGACTATGACCAATTAGAGCTTTATAATAATAAGCATACCAATATAATTAGGATTGTTAATTAAAAAAACCTTGATACATTCACATACTGTATTTCACATTTTAAACTGCATTTTACATCCTTTTATGGAACTGGCTGCAACCTTACAACTCATAACGAGCGAAATGGCAGATTTACATAAGTTTCCAAGAAATGTAATCTGTCGCTTGAATAAGAGCAAGTCACTAGTAATCTCGCACGTAGTGAGTTAGCACCTCGCTTCGTAAATAGGGCCTCCTAACAAGCATGTACGGTGATCAACTCTACGACTGAAACGTTTATATGCGCATTCCAAATACACATCTATTACCAAGATGTAAAGGTCAAAATGAGATGATGATGACGTGTTTCAATTTGACAATGTTACTATTAGTGAGTTATTGGCTGTTCGTAATGATCAGACGGTGCAATATCAAGATGTATTTAATTGGGTTTAGCTGTATACTGTTTGCAAATGTCCCGCGCAAAATATAGATAGATGGTTTGTGATTTACTTAAAATTATACGAATATAAAGCAAAACTGGATCTATTTGATACCTGTACTATTTATGTATTCTGTGCTGATATTGAAAAAGTTTTTAAAGAGCTTTTGAATTTAAATAATGTTTACATAAATGAGTATCGAGCAACTTAATGTTATGTTAATCACTTTTTGTTTGACTTTAAAAAAAAGTAGGTTAATTTTATTTTCCAAAAATGCCAACCATTTAAATGCAATTGAGTATCAATTAAGTTTGCTGTTTGAGTAGGTATAGACTATAATATAGATTTGCTTTAACATTGAGTAGGTACAACTGAATTAATCTAGACTTAAGACTATTCTAGAGTAACCCAATCTTGAAACCTAAGTAATGGCATAGAATATATAATTGGTCACATCGCTGCTAAAGATCACGCGACGTGGGAGGCTTGCCTTAAGCGGTGCCGTTTGTCTATTCTTTATAGCACAATTAGGGCTATATCGTGTATCCCGTACAGAGTGCTTAGTCTAAGATCGGAGCACTCGAAAATGAACTCGAAAACTATTGATCGATTTCAGAGTAAAATAGACCTAAAATGGCTTGTATTAAGGTTTGAGTTCGCCAATACATTCAGCATTCGAACACAACGAGCGCCCCAAGCAGAAATGTTGTAAAATACATATTCGAACTATGGAATTACGACTTTAAAATACGAGTATTTGAGTTCATTTTGCTCTGAATTCACTTGTGATTCGATCAATAGTTTTCGAGTTCGTTTTCGAGTGCTCCGATCTTAGACTAAGCACTCAGATTTGAAAACGTTATGTATAACAGATGAGTCTGTAGATCCCCCAGACCAAACACAACTATCGATAGACGATAACATGAATCAGTCAATTGAGTTTTACTTAGGGCATTTTGTGGTATTTGTAACTATTTCTGTGGCTATAATAGAACTTAGTTTATCTAAAACCTATACATAGTATAAAAAGTACACACACGCACGCACACACGCGTGCAAACTTATATAACACCCAGTCGTTTTTGCGTCGGGGGATAAAAACTACTCGCAATAGTGTAACTAATCATAGGAACTGTTGAAGTCACAGAAGCGGCAAGCTAGCCACTGCTAGATATGTGATTCTATTGAAGAATATAAATTAAATCGATTACATTCAGCAATCCCTCAATAGTTCCAAAGGCAAATAAAACATTAAACTGATTTTAAGCAACTGTCCGCGTAAACGAAGTCGTGCCGCATATTGCCTTATACGCCTCAAAGACCCCATGTCACTTAGCAACGAACTTAAATCAATTGCCCTTGCACCTGTGGATACGTCGATTATGCAAATCGATACCTTTTAACTAAATACCGCGCTTCGGTGTTGGTTTTTGCCACTGAATGTCCGATTTGCATAAAAAATCGATTCACATGTCGATACCATCTCCGTGCTTAAGATGTGAGGTAAACAGTGATTTATTTGTGCTCGTATCGAATGTCGTTAACTCGAATAAATTTATATTTTCCTAAAACTAATTAAGAAGAAGACACATAAACTTAAGACAGATGTTAATTAAATGATATAGAAATACTTGTTGATGTATGAGTAGGTAGGTAAATTAACAAAATATATTACAAGAGCTTAAGTTTACCAAAATCAGATAGTGTATTCTTAGTAAACCAATAGTGTTCCCTTGAAATTACAAACCCTATTATAATTAATGTTAGCAGCTGAAATTAAAAATACAAACCTGTGGGATTTATCTCGAAATGGATAAGGTATTCTAAACCAGTGCTTAGATATTTTGATAGCACCTTTAATAATCTTATCTAAGATCTTAACGAAACATTCGACCTCCCCTTATATCCAGCTTTATAAGACAAAAATATTCACTAACTACGAAAACTGCAGTAGGTATTTTGTTCCGTCGGAATTTATTCGCATTAGCCTTACTTGAATTTAAGACAGTCACATAAAATAGAGACAATTTGTAGTAAAATAAACGACGCTTGGTTTCAATTGAATAGAAGAAAGCCCGAGTTACCTGCAAGTCTTTAGCTGTATCTGTCCAATTTAGCGAAAGGATGCCTCCTGATACTTGATTTAAAGGTATCCCATTTAAATGGTTAAGAACAGATTTGTAGAAGTTTTTACAGTGCGCTCTGAAGTTAATTTACGTAAATTTATTCCTATGCAAAAATCATTAAAAAGAGTTAAGTAGGTAGGTATAAACATTGAATTATATTGTACTGACGTATAAACATTGAATCATATTATAGTACCTCAATGGGTATAAAGCGATAGTTCACTCGTAGTCGGTAGACCAGATTTTTTTGGAAAGCTTCAACAGTCAGCTACCTATCTAGTTTCTGAGGTTTCGGCTACTTAGAAAACTATCGTCATATTTTGACATCACTATCGAGTTCACAAGGTTTTAATAAAACGTGTTGTTTTATTCTATAGCAATATAATTATATAATTTATTCATCCAGAAAATAAATCTTTCATGATAATATTCAAAAAGGTTTTGCCCATCGTATTAAAATTTTGCGTACTTAGAATAATACTTATTACTACTTACTTAGTAAAAATTTGTTGATTTTATTTTGTACGCATATTATTCTATCTAAAATTCGGTATGGTTTTAACATTGTATTTGGTATTTGTTTGTCTACACATTAAATATTTAGAGGCTTTTGTCGACCGTACTTAAATAAATAGCTAGAATGTGTTAGTGATTATTGTAGCATAAAATTTTAAACAAGCTCATTGGCACGCAAATTTTGTTTGTTCTATTTCAATTTTTATTCGCAGTGTATCAAATTAAAGTAAATTACACAGTATATTTCTATTTACTTAAAATTAAACACTGGGTTTGGAAGAATTTTTACACAATATGATATTTTTTTCTCTTGGTTGTGAAACGTTTCTGTAGTAGGTACCTATAGTCCGTTTCAATAGAGTTGAGCTAAAATGTAAACTAACACACCTTTTTGCTAAAAAACTACAGAATGGATTGACATGAAACTTGGCACGAGTTAAGTTTATAGTACAAACTTAAATCGTGCGAAGTTTCATTTCAATCCATTCTGTAGTTTTTTAGCAAAAAGGTGTGTTAGTTTACATTTTAGCTCAACTCTATTGAAACGGGCTATAGGTACAATTTTGTCATCAATTCTCTCAAAAAGACAATCTCAGCACTAACTCGGTGGGACTTTTGTGAAGGTTTTACCTACGTAGGCCCATACCCCATTGTCCAGAACATGTAGACGCATCCTAATGGCCTTTTTGAATGCAAATTACGTTTAGTGCATATTTAATGGTGCAATTAATACCACAACTACAAACTAATTGCTTGAAGGCGAAATAAACGGATAGTTGGATTTATGATTTATTTATAGTGACATAAAAAAAGAAATAGAGATTTATATTATGTTTTAAATACAAGTTTTATATTGAGATGATTAAGTATGAGTATCTGACCATATCTAACCCAAAATAAACATAAACTAACAGCCTGTTGTACCTACACAGATATTTAATGTACATAACTCCAAAAAGTTCAGGTGCTTCCAGGGTTCGAACTCCGTCCTCCCGAAAGGGAGGGCAAATTCTTAACCACTAGGCTATCACTGCTCAGTTTAGGTGTTATAATAATAGATCTTAATAAATATCAAAATGCATAAAAAATAACAAACACTAAATATTAATTTTCTGGATATTTCTTCTTTTATAAATATATCTACCATTTAGAACATCCCTCATTTAGTAACTGGCAGAATAACAGCTTTGTTGTTATTTCTGTATCCAAAACATTTTTACTGAGTCCGAGCCCTTTTACTGGCACAAAATATTTTTTTAACTTTTAAGGTTCTAAGGTTTTAACTTTTAAGTACCTAATTAATATATTTAGTTAGGTATACCGTATACCTATATGTTTATGTTGGATAAATAAATAAATCTATCTATGTAATTCTCTATCATTATATCGTATCATGGATACAACTGTATTTGTATGTCATGCCGTGCTAAGCTTGAAGCAAATCCTACTAATATTATAAATGTGAAAGTGTGGATGTTTGTTACTCTATAACGTCGCAACTACTGAACAGATTTGGCTGAAATTTTGAAAAGAAATAGATAATGCACTGACTTAACACGTAGGCTACTTTTATCCTGGAAAAATCCACAGTTCCCGCGGGATTTTGAAAAACCCAAATCTACAGCTACAGCTATAGGTAGATCACTATAGTAAACTACCTTGAAAGTAAGTATAAAGGTTGAAAAAGGAAGCGGGAACGGGAACCAGAAATCCACGATTTCCTCAAGATATGTGAAAAACCGAAATTCACGCGGGCGAAGCCGTGGGCAAAAGCTAGTAAGCTCATATTAATTTCACGCTTGATTCCAGATTCTATGTAGATTACCTAATTGTCTCGTACACAAAATTAAAACAAAAGGGATTAATTTCAATTGCTTTCTAGGCTTTTGTTCTCTGTGGAATTTATTAGTGGATAATTTAAGAGCACTCTGATTACAGCAAGTATTTATTTATATAATGGCTTATTTAATAAAGTAGGCATGAAATACTGAAAGTGAGATGGCAATTACTCGTAAACGGTAGCCTGGAAGGTCTTGGTTTACTGTTAATATATTACTCACTAATATTATTATGAGAAATACCTACTCTTAATTATTTTAGAGCATTACATTTTAATAAGGTTAGGGCCAGTTGCACATCAGGCAGTCAAATTTAGACCACCAAAAAACAGCCAAGGGTTGGTTAACCGTAATCATGGTTCATCAAATGTTAAAATTGTTAAAAACTCTTTCCCTTCCCTAAACCATAGAGGTACAAATACAGACGTCATGTACAAACCACTTTCTTTTGTATTTGAACCCTACAGATCCGCCCTGACTAAATATAATAAGTATTTTAATTTTTTTAATATTTTTAGTAACTATAACTTATAGTTGTGCAAAATATGTACATGCAAGTTATTTGTGATTGTTTATGACATTTTATTTAATTAACTTTTACACTAGGAAATTACTATCTGGGATATACCTACCTACTTCTTGTATCTAAGTAGGATAAGTACTATTTTTATATTTGAATTGGACTTTTTATTTTTGTGGTACAAAAACATCTAAAACAAACATATTTTTATCATTTCTTATAATATTATTATAACACCGTAATAAAAATAAATTCCTTGACGATAATTCTAATGCATTTGCATTTGCATTATAATAATATAATAACTACGTACTACATCAATCACAATCGAACAAATTGATATCGTTGTGTATTTTAAAATCCTAACTTTCGATAGAATATATACAACAAACAAGCAATCCATCAATCAAAGTAGGTATACCTTATTAAAAACATATTAACGATTGTTTTAACAAATTCATACGAAATATTTAGAGTTCCGTTAAAATTAAACCTAAACTCATCTTGGAAATACGTTCTTGTAATGTTGGCCAATCCAAATCTGTGCCTGCATTGTAATTTTTTTACTTAGATTAGGGTTTGGTCTACGCGTCGAGACGTACTGGAGACCAATTCCTATTCTAAGGATTTAAAGTTAAAAAACGTAATGTCTGCCTGCCACAACATTGGCCCGTGTTTCTAAATGACTGACTAACGCTCATGTACATTAACTTGAATTGTTTTCTTGTATAAATGAACTTTTAGGCTACATAATCTAATCTTAATTGATATAATAGAGCAATCCTATGCTAGACTCTTTTTTCATTTACTTTGAATGGAGCATAAATATTTTTCAGCTCTTTTTTCTTAGCTGTTACCATTTCCACATGAGTTTTTCAATAAGCTTGTCTATTGACATCATCTTTATTATACGGAACACTGAAACTATTCATCTTAACTCTTCACCAACAACAGGTGCTTTCATTTTTTATACACGTTCACATTCCCCCGTAATTATCATTAGGTATTAAATCAAGCTACTGACCCACATCGGTATTAAACTGTCATGAAAGCATTCAGTTATCATTTGTTACTCTTTACTTATCCCCTATCAGTCGTTTAGATAGGGTTCTATTTGAATTTAATGTACCCTCTAAATTAGAACCTTGTCTAAGTTAAATTGATATCAAACAATTAATAAGAAATGTCGAAATGTGGGGCGGATGTAACTTGACGTCGGCCTGACACGGCGACGCCATAATAATATGTAGTTTGAGAGCTCGTTATCGTACAAAAACGGCATAGGTTATGCTCCGTTGACGGCCCCTAGCGCAAGGCAACGCCTATTTCACTATACATAGATAGGTCTAACAGATATAGTATTAGCATTCACGCTTACAGGTGACGCATACTTTGTTACTTGTTAAATAAATTAACGTTCTCCTGATCAGATTATTCTATTACTACTCTACACTCTACTCTCTATTCATTTACTCTCATATTCCGATGGAGCGGCAATCCGACACGACCGCAGATTAGGAGCAGAAACGACGTCTTTAAGAACTCTCTGAAGCAGGGCGGTGTAACGCTACAAATTTTCCGCAATCTAAAGCAAACCTGATAATAATGGAATAATCATGACTCAAACTTAAATAAAAACCTATTATTATTTTCAAAGTTTCCTCTGCGCTCTGGCTAATAATCCTGGACTCGAGATAGCGAAAATTATTCTCGCTAAGCAGTTCACTTAAAGCCAGAAACACACAAAACGCGCGACGGCATGGCAGCGCGGCGCGTGGGTCTGCTTAGCTCTTGCTAACTGTCTGTCACATTCAACGTGCATATACACGGAAGTTTACAATTTTTTCATTGGTGTGGTGGTGGTTTTTTATAGATAAAAAATAAAAATGTAAATAAAATGAAATACAACGGTGAAAGAAAATTAAAGTCTTTCGCTTCATAAACGAGTAGGTGCGATGCTCGGCCACTGGAATACGGTAACGTGACGTCAAATCACTCACATGTGAGAATAGTTCCGCGCTAAAATACGCTAACTTTGATTTATTTAACTTTGTAAAGTAACAAATTTCACTTTTAGCTTTAAAAATGACGATATTCCATACACCATTTCAACCCCCTTTTCAACCACTAACAACCCTTTTTTCGCATTAAAAAGTAGCCTATGTTCTTTGTTTCTTAGGCTCTAGTGTATTTGTGTACCAAATTTCATTTAAATCGGTTCAGTAGTTTTGACGTGAAAGCGTGACAGACAAACAGACAGACAGAGTTACTTTCGCATTTATAATATTAGTAAGGATCTAATTACCAGCCTAAAAAATAAATTTCAAGCTTTTAGCTTTAAAATGACGATCCTTCCATACAACATTTCAACCCCCTTTTTAACCCTTTACAGCCCTTTTTTCACATCAAAAAGTAGTCTATGTACTTTCTCGGGCTCTAGAGTATCTGTGTACCAAATTTCATTAAAATCAGTTCAGTAGTTTTGGTGTGAAAGCGTGACAGACAGACAGACAGACAGACATAGTTACTTTCGCATTTATAATATTAGTAAGGATTAGTAAGGATAAGGATAAGGATTTATATCTAATTAACAGCCCAAAAAATAAATTTCAAGCTTTTAGCTTTAAAATGACGACACTTCCATACAACATTTCAACCCCCTTTTTAACCCTTTACAGCCCTTTTTTCACATCAAAAAGTAGCCTATGTCCTTTCTCAGGCTCTAGAGTATCTGTGTACCAAATTTCATTCAAATCGGTTCAGTAGTTTTGGCGTGAAAGCGTGACAGACAGACAGACAGACAGACAGACAGAGTTACTTTCGCATTTATAATATTAGTAAGGATAAGGATTAACAGCCCAAAAATTAAATTTTAAGCGTTTAGCTTTAAAATGACGATACTTCCGTACAACATTTCAACCCCCTTTTTAACCCTTTACAGCCCTTTTTTCACATCAAAAAGTGGCCTATGTCCTTTCTCAGGCTCTAGAGTATCTGTGTACCAAATTTCATTCAAATCGGTTCAGTAGTTTTGGCGTGAAAGCGTGACAGACAGACAGACAGACAGACAGACAGAGTTACTTTCGCATTTATAATATTAGTAAGGAAGTAAGGATAACATCATGATTGCGTGGAATGGTGCCAAGAAAACTGGCTGAATTTTTGCGCTCAACAGTCAGCAAGCTGGGCAAAAAATGCGCCAGTCCTGTTGTCATGTGTTTGACGAAGCAAATAATGGTGGTGAAATGCCTCTTAAGAATTTTTTAGCACTAGGACCTCATATTACCAGGATCTCCATGGTAAAGGGAACAAACATGACGTGTCTCTAAATTATAGAGGCATATTTTATTTGCATATAATATCATCACTATGAAACTTACAATGAAGTTTCATAATCTTCCTGCTCTGAAGTGCGCGCAGTTGCCCGCGCCGTGCATTTCGGGAGCACCACATTGTTGTATCAACGCCGCCTTTAAACAGTTCCTTGTGTTACAGCTTCTAGAAGCCGCGTCAGAGTTTTTCGTCGCTCTGCACCGCCGCGCCGTCGCGCGCTCCGTTTGTTTTCAGCCTTAAGCCGTTCGTCTAAAAAGCAGGTAACTTTTAATTCACCTAACGAAATTGTCATATTTTCCTTTGAGCACGCCTAATGAAATAAGCGTAAGACGAGGGCCGCGGGCGTCTCTGGAATTCATAAGCATTTTACATTTAGGAGAGTTACTTAAGCAATTTTCTAGTGAAATTTGTTTACAATACGACGCGCATGTCTTTTGATACTTCATATTATCGTTAACAGAAAAATAGTCCTAGAGCAGAGGTTGTACGGTGTACCATATATTATTTTTTAATACCAGTCATTACATTAGTTACATGGCAGCATATTTATCCGTATTTGTCAATCACAGTATGACTTTGCTATTTACAGCAAAACTTATCGTATATCGTATCGTAATGAAGGCTTCTGTATTGTAAGAGTCATTGAAAATAATATGCTTAATAAAATATGCAGTAAAAGAAAATTGTGGGTGGGGGGGGGGGGGGGGGCAATTTTTTTGCCAGACCACTCAGGTCTGAGTAAATTCATAAGTTCTGTAAAAATCTATATCTATACATATAATAAAATCGTAGACTTGCCGTATCTGCAGTACATTAAAGATTTTTGCAAAATAATAACTGGGGGATGTTAGGGATAAGTAATAGAACGTAAAAAAGCTATTTTTGAAATTTTTGTCTGTTTGTCTGTTTGTCTGTTTATCTGTTTGTCTGTTTATCTGTTTGTCTGTTTGTCTGTATGTTTGTGCGCGCATCACGCGAAAACTACTGAATGGATTGAAACGAAACTTGGTACGATTTAAGTTCATACTAAGGAGTAACATATAGGATACTTTTTATCCCGAAATCTAGCACGGTTCCCAAGGGAGAGGGGATGAAAATCAAAACGTGTATTTAGCTGTAATTCAATAACGCGTGGTCCGATTTTATTCATTCTTTTTTTGTTAGAAAGTAGAAATACTTTAAAGATTATCTTCTTCTATATCTATACATATAATAAAATCGTAGACTTGCCGTATCTGTACATTAAAGATTTTTGCAAAATAATAACTGGGGGATGTTAGGGATAAGTAATAGAACGTAAAAAAGCTGTTTTTGAAATTTTTGTCTGTTTGTCTGTTTATCTGTTTGTCTGTTTATCTGTTTGTCTGTATGTTTGTGCGCGCATCACGCGAAAACTACTGAATGGATTGAAACGAAACTTGGTACGATTTAAGTTCATACTAAGGAGTAACATATAGGATACTTTTTATCCCGAAATCTAGCACGGTTCCCAAGGGAGAGGGGATGAAATTCAAAACGTGTATTTAGCTGTAATTCAATAACGCGTGGTCCGATTTTATTCATTCTTTTTTTGTTAGAAAGTAGAAATACTTTTAAGATTATCTTCTTCTTCTTCTATACATATAATAAAATCGTAGACTTGCCGTATCTGTACATTAAAGATTTTTGCAAAATAATAACTGGGGGATGTTAGGGATAAGTAATAGAACGTAAAAAAGCTATTTTTGAAATTTTTGTCTGTTTGTCTGTTTGTCTTTTTGTCTGTTTGTCTGTTTGTCTGTTTGTCTGTTTATCTGTTTGTCTGTTTATCTGTTTGTCTGTTTGTCTGTATGTTTGTGCGCGCATCACGCGAAAACTACTGAATGGATTGAAACGAAACTTGGTACGATTTAAGTTCATACTAAGAAGTAACATATAGGATACTTTTTATCCCGAAATCTAGCACGGTTCTTAAGGGAGAGGGGATGACAGTCAAAACGTGTATTTAGCTGTAATTCAATAACGCGTGGTCCGATTTTATTCATTCTTTTTTTGTTAGAAAGTAGAAATACTTTAAAGATTATCTTCTTCTATATCTATCTATATCTATACATATAATAAAATCGTAGACTTGCCGTATCTGTACATTAAAGATTTTTGCAAAATAATAACTGGGGGATGTTAGGGATAAGTAATAGAACGTAAAAAAGCTATTTTTGAAATTTTTGTCTGTTTGTCTGTTTATCTGTTTGTCTGTTTGTCTGTATGTTTGTGCG
Organism: Melanargia galathea; assembly: GCA_920104075.1. Classification (NCBI taxonomy): domain Eukaryota; kingdom Metazoa; phylum Arthropoda; class Insecta; order Lepidoptera; family Nymphalidae; genus Melanargia; species Melanargia galathea. Next base: position 8,299,982 of record OV049870.1, read on the forward strand.
CGCATCACGCAAAAACTACTGAATGGATTGAAACGAAACTTGGTACGATTTAAGTTCATACTAAGGAGTAACATATAGGATACTTTTTATCCCGAAATCTAGCACGGTTCCCAAGGGAGAGGGGATGAAAGTCAAAACGTGTATTTAGCTGTAATTCAATAACGCGTGGTCCGATTTTATTCATTCTTTTTTTGTTAGAAAGTAGATACTTTAAATATTATCTTCTTCTTCTATCCTCACTATCCTCACTAATATTATAAATGCGAAAGTAACTCTGTCTGTCTATCTGTCTGTCTGTAACGCTTTCACGCCAAAACTACTGAACCGATTTGAATGAAATTTGGTACACAGATACTCTAGAGCCTGAGAAAGGACATAAATTACTTTTTGATGTGAAAAAAGTGCAGTAAATGGTTAAAAAGGGTAGTATCGTCTTTTTAAAGCTAAAAGCTTGAAATTTATTTTTAGGCTGTTAATCCTTATCCTTATCCTTACTTCCTTACTTATATCCTTTCCTTACTTATATCCTTACTTCCTTATCCTTACTATCCTTACTTCCTTACTCCTTACTAATATTATAAATGCGAAAGTAACTCTGTCTGTCTGTCTGTCTGTCTGTCACGCTTTCACGCCAAAACTACTGAACCGATTTGAACGAAATTTGGTACACAGATACTCTAGAGCCTGAGAAAGGACATAGGCTACTTTTTGATGCGAAAAAAGGGCTGTAAAGGGTTAAAAAGGGGTTGAAATGTTGTATGGAAGTATCGTCATTTTAAAGCTAAAAGTGAAATTTGTGAAAAATCTAAATTCACGCGGGCGAAGCCGCGGGCAGAAGCTAGTTGTGAATAAAACATGCAACCTCCCACTTACAGATCACAGAGATCCATATATAATGTTATATGGGTGTGTTCTCTAATATCTAGGTATGACATCTCTCAACATCAATAACTGCGGATATCTTTTGTAGTCGCTTCGCGCCTATAACAATAGAAAGTCTTTTACGACTACTTTCGTAGACGGCTGGTAATTAACAAGTCTCGGATTTATTACGAGCGGAATTAGCTTTCAACGTTTCATATCATAATCTGAAAGCGTTTTATTGTCCTAGTATTGTTGATATAGAGATCCAAAGATGACACATATCCTTAAAAATACCTACAACAACACATCTAGCCGGATATAAGAATTTCCGAGTATCACTGAAATAAGTGCATTCGACCTCATCAAGAATATAACCCCCGGCACGTAAGTCGAGCGGTGACCTTGAAGTGTGCGCAACGTCGTACGAGTGAGCGGGACACAATACAATTGGAGAGCCAATCAGCGCTTACGAGGAATCTGCGAGATCTAATCAGTGCTTACGAACGATCCCCACGCCCTCCCCGCGACCCGCTCACACCCCGAGATACATCATTGTCGACTTCTGCGCATTGAAGGTCAACCCTAGACTTATTTGCCGTGACTTGTAGTCAGTTTTCTCTTTATTTTACGAACTTTGTCAACCACCTACGTCCATAATATGATAAGGTATATGTTTATTTATATAGATTCCCTCTTTCATCTACAAGTTAGCCCTTTACAGCGATCTCACCTGGTGGTAAGTGACAATGCAGTCTAAGATGGAAGCGGGATAACCTGGAAGAGTTATGGCAGTTTTTATCAAACCCATACTCCTGATCTACGCGGCATCATATCGGAACGCTAAATCGCTTGGCCATGCCTGACTGAAATAAATCTATGTATTTTATTTAAATTTTTATTTATTATACCCCATTTTTACAAATTAATGGCTATGTAACTTCTTTCACTTTAACTGAATCTTCATTTTAGCACAAATTATTTGCAAGAAACCTTTCATTTATCTACTTACGTAACACATGACCTAAATAACAATAATTATTTCTCGGATTTCGTACATCAACGGCTGTAATAGAAGTATTCGATGGAGGTAGGTAATTAATTACACGTAACACGGTTTTAACGACAATTTTGTAGAGCCTCCTGAGCGCCTTGTAATAAAGAGGAGAATTAACTAAGTAATTGATTTCCATTTTACTTTCGTATTTGCCTGTCTAAGAAGTTCTTAAAACGAAACTCGGCGAGCGGTGGATTCCTTCAATTAGATTGGTGTTCTCGCGAAAAGTTGATTACTATGAAAATTAGCGACATAATTTTCAGGTAGACAATTTGCGACTGATTGTAATTTTGTGATAATAAGTAGGTATAGTACCTATGTAGGTAGGTACCGCGTACCTAGTAGGTACCTACTACCTAGTAACTACTTTAATATCAAACCTGAATCCTATTTTGTACTGTAACTGAATTCATATCTCAGCGTAAAATAATTGCGTTTGACAGCTGTTATAGGTATAAGAAAATATATCTACTTTACATACGTCGAAATGAAAAATTCTTAATTTCAAAAATTTAATTAAAAAATTAATTTTTGTCGTAATTCCTAAGGAAATATAGTGGTAAAGGTTGTACCTATAGTGTACCATTGTACATATATACTAAATACAATGCCATATAAATAAAGTATGTAGGAAGCAACTAATAACTACGTAAGTAGGTAGGTACAGTATGATTGAAAATAAGTATTTTCAAAAATTCGATTTAGAATTGCCTAGCTTTTTGAAGTTTATTGACAAAATGTACCTGGAAAGTTTCGTCGAAGAACTTAAACAAAGAAAAGCATAAATTAAACCGGTTGTTGATGTTTTCATTTTACTTTAAGCAGCTTTATTTACATAAATGTAGAACTAGGAGTCGCTGGGTTTATTTCATTGTTGAACAGCAAAAACACTAGGTAAATAACTGCAGAGTTTATTTAAGGTAATTCCAGCCGTCCCCCAACAATAATATGTCAAATTTGTACAGTCAGCGTTATCTATCTATAATATAATAAAACTGTAACAGATCCAATTCTGTACATTGAAGATATTTTGAAAATTTTTATTGGAGGGCACTCTATAATCGATACTGAAGCCAAAACTGCAATTTATTTCATTTTTGTCTGTCTGTCTGTCTGTCTGTCTGTCTGTCTGTCTGTCTGTATCTTGGCCGCGCATCACGCCGAAACTACTGAATGGATTCGAATGAAACTTGGTACGATTTGAGTTTGTACTCCGAGGTAGGTTATAGGATACTTTTTATCCCGAAACTCAACATGGTTCCCTTGGGAGAAGGGATGAAAGTTAAAACGTGTATTTAGCTGTAATTCATTAACGCGTTGTTCGATTTCACTCATTCTTTTTTTGTTAGAAAGGTAGTACTTTATATATTGTCCCATAAATATTTCAAGGTCATAGGTTTTTTAGTTCAGAAATGACAGGCATTTAGTGGGTTCCAATAACTTGGGACGCGGATGTTTGTACGTACGGCTTATTTTAAACTGGCGTGCGTTTAAATTTATGTTTGTTGGCCTGTCTATTTGTTCCAGCTAATCTCCGAAACGGCTGGATCGATTTTGATGGAACTTTCAATGGCAGATAGGTGATGTTAAGGAGTAACTTAGGATACATTTAGTTTAGGTACAAAAAAGAATTATGGGGTCCGATCTGATTCTATATAAAAATCTATATCCAGGCGAACGAAGTCGCGGGGGTCGGCTAGTATATAATAAGAATAAGATCTGATACTATAGGTAGTGTAATTGAAGTAAACATAGATCCTGATGTGATTTCAAAATAATCGGGTAGGTATGTATTTAAATGCATGGTCATATTAAATTGTTCTTCATATATAAAATTATTTGAAATATAATTTTATGTATACAACGTTAGTTTTACTTTGCGCAAAAACCGAAACACGTGTAAAATATTTTTACATTAAAAATATTTATACAAAATTTCAAAAAAATATAATGTAAAGTAACGAAGTTATAAGCTTGTTATGTTGCGTCATTGTCCTCGAAAAAAATGGTCACCGCAAGCCGTCGCCGCAGCGACTAGCGATCGACGCGAGTTGAACGACCGCCGCTGTGTGCCGACCGTCAAGCTGATGCGCGGTAAACCATTGTGTCTCAGCTTGTAGGATTTCAAAATATTTTTGGACAAAAATATAACACTATATAAAAATGGTTGGATTCGATTTTGTTACTGATTGTGAACAAACTACTTTCAGGTTTTGCGTAAAGTAAAACTAACGTTGTATATACCTATTACCTATGTATTTTAAAGTATACCTACTTACTATTACTTAAATATATGCAAGTTACTAAATAACTTGCATATATTTAACAGTATTTGAAATATAAAAACTAATCACACTAAAATAAACAATGGTAAATAAAATAAAATAGCTACTACATCATAATAATATAATCTGCAAAAATCATTGGAATTTTTTAAAATAATAAATTCTTTGTACAAAAACACTTCTAATCATTAGTAAAATTTAGATTTTTATTTTTTCTGTGTTTATTTATGTATCTTACCAAAGGATTTCTATATATTCTATATATTAAATATATAGGACTTATATATTTAATATGTAATTTATTGTTATGTATATACCTAATATATTGGTTTAGTTTATACAGCATCTGAGTTTCCCACTATCCACTAGTTCAATAACTTCAGGCAGGTTGACTGAAAGAGATAGGTATTAAGCTTTAAGAACGCCTTATTACAAATACCTTTGAAGATTTTGAAGATACCAAAAGGAAACTTGCTGTGCTTTTGCGCTGCACAATAATTTATATGAACACATTTAAATATTTATTTATTTGTGTACACATAAGAAAAAGTTCCGTAGATATTTTATTTCGCGCATAAATATCTGAAGCCGAGTTTATTTTGTTCCACCGTGCACGCAGCGCCTGGTAATTGTGTCGGTGACAAAACGGTGTACCCAAAAACTCCAGAGAACGGGGTTGGCAATAAAAGTCACATACCCCCAGCTTATTACCGCTATAACAATTTAAGGAAGCCGAAAGGCTGGTGCCGAATTCCGTCCAAAAGTTTCGTTCGCATCTCCGTCTTTCGGATTGTTTTATAAACATTGTTTACAACAGGAGCTTTATGGTCCACTTGTTTTATCTCGGCTCCACACTGCGACACTATTGTCGTTTCGTTTGAACAATTTGCGCTATAAAAGTTATGATAATGAACAAAGATTTCGCTTTTATTCACAAAGGAGCTTGTCCTTCCCGTAAATTGTATATGGATACTTTTGCTCTCGTTTACAACGTTGTTACCCTCTTTTTCTCTGAAACAATACATATTTTTTTTTTACATAATGCTTTATGACATCTGAATGTAATATTTAAAAGTGAAACTTGGCTATGACTCAAAGCGCTCTTTGTGAATAAAAGATGTCTGTCATTGTTCTTTGATGTCAACATCAAACTATAAGTTCTTTTTAACAGTTGGTACATACCTAAGATATTGTAATATATACTCTAAATAGATGTCAAGTTTATATCTGTCTGTGGTCACAAGTTTTTTAATGACACGTGACGATGACACGTGACGTGCTAGTGATGTAACTATCGATATTTTGACTGTGAGGATCTATAGGGACACAATATGCGTGTTTAAATATGTGGACCATACTCTAATATTACATTATGCGAAAGTGTGTCTTTCTGTCTTTTACCTTTTCAGGGCCCATCCGATTTGGACGAAATTTTGTACACAGACAGCTTGCATCCCGGGAACCGATATCTAAGGCTACTTTTGTCTTCCAGTATCAAAGCGTTCCTACAAGATTAATAAAATAAAAACCTAAGCTCACGTGAATGAAGTCTCGGGCATCATCTTGTTAGGAAATACAAGAATAATATGTTTCATATTATAGTATATTTTTAACCGACTTCAAAAAAGGAGGTTGTATGTATGTATATATGTATGTATATAAGTATGTTCGCGATTATCTCCGCAACTAATGAACCGATTTTGATGATTTTTTCACTATCATAATCTACATACTTTCAGAAAGGTTTTAGTGTACACATCGAAAAATATACATATATATATATATATATTAAAAAAAACACAAAATATACATATCCTTCTAGAACCTTTGTTGTGCCTTCTAGAACTGAAATAAAATCGAGTCTTTTTGGAGTCGATGAAACTTTATAAACGGTGTTTCGAAAATACGATCATACAAGCTATTTTTAAGAAAAATTAAACCGACTTCGGTCCAGCAATCTCAGAGGAACCGCGGTGCACCAGTCAAAAATATTAGTGACATGTGGGTACATTTATGCGTGTAACTTCGCACATAAGAATGGTAACTAGGTGTGTTATACATATACTAAAACCTTATGAAAGTACTATGTAGATTACAATAGTGAATTGTTTTGTCTCGAAATACAAAATATTAAACCTACTTATATTAATAGGTAGTAATATTATACTTCGTGCAATTTGCACATTGCACACGTTGCACATTGCACGAAGAACCGATGGACGTTGGGGTCCCAAGGTGCTTGAATGGCGACCTCGCACCAGCAAACGAAGCGTAGGTAGACCCCCCCACTCGATGGACAGACGATCTCAAGCGAGTCGCTGGTAGCCGCTGGAATCAGGCGGCACAAGATCGTGTGCTGTGGCGATCCTTGCAAGAGACCTATGTCCAGCAGTGGACGTCCATTGTTTGAAACGAACGAACGAACGAACGAATATTATACACTTACTAAATTTCTTTGAACATTAATGTTTATACGTCACTCCGTTAATGTGCGAATGGAAACTTCATTGGCGGAATTTTCTTCTGCATTACAGACATCCATTGGTAACGGTTCTCTTGCCTTAAATTAAAAAAATCAGACGTGGTAGAACATTTTACACGTTTCGCTTCAGCGTTTTTCATACACCAATAACAGCTTTTAGGGTAAAACTTTTAAAACGTGCCGCCTTGATATGGGTTATGGGATGGGGGGAGGGAGAGGGTAAATCATCCAGTGTTGAGGTTAGAATTGATTTTCGTTGTTTTCTTGAAAACGATGAATTACCTTATTATAAGAATGTGAGCATTATACTCGTGGACCAAACATCTATCACTAATGACTATTTTATCTCTGAATTCGTGCCAACCCTAGTATTTGCATGTATTTTGCACCTTCACACAACACTAGCATGAAATTATGGTATTATTACAAATATCTGATATTATTATAATTACCAATGTGTCTATATGCGGCAAAAATAATAGCGTTTGCTTTTAAGCGCCTCCATTTTAAATTGTTTTTGGGCACAAATCAATTAAGTGTGAAGTGTTTTGAACAAATATGACTGTGTTTCTGCGATGTCCAATATTGCGGTCTCATTCTTTGTGCCCATTCATTTCTTATTTTTGGGTTCTTTGGAAATCTGTAACAAATAAAAATTTAGCGATCTTGATACAACAATCTAGCACGCGGAAATACACGTAAGTATTCATTGTGTGTAGTGGCTACGGAATCTAATGTTCAAAAAATTAAAAAAAAAACCCCGACACCATTTTTTGATCGCGGCCATCTTGGATTTGCATGGTGTTATTCTACTAGTCAAGCCCTTTAATTTGATACCCATATTAACGGATTTGTGAAAAATAAATAATCTACCATTTTGTAGCGGCGGCCATCTTGCATCGATTTTCATCAAAATAGCTGACAACACTTTCGACTAATTCACCTTTCAAACAAAAAAAACCGCGTTCAAATCGGTTCACCCGTTTTAGCGCTACAGAGGAACAGACAGACAGACACACACACATACACACACACACACACACAACACACACACAGACACATCAAACTTTAACACCCCGTCGTTTTTGCGTCGGGGGTTAAAAATTTTATCGCACGTAATCGATATGCAATTTTAGTACATCACTATGCTAAAAAACATAACCTTTATTAGTCAACAGAAAATATTTAAAAAATAGGCAAAAATCGGTGTAGAATTGAACACGTTGATGATTTCCAAAAACTACAAATAACGTTACATAATTTTAGATTATATTTACATACAAAACTATCAAAACTCACCGATGAAATGATAATGTTCCTTTAAAATTTTCTTTTCGGCCCCTATAGGAATTACATTCTTTCACAGCACAGGACATTATAATAAAACTACGGAAAATTTATCAAAAATAACTTAAGATCAAACATTTATAAATTCTTGGAAGAAGAACACCAAAATAATAAAAATTTATCAGCCTCGTAATGTATGTTTTTGGAAAATTATGACGCGACTAAATTCAATTGTCAATTGACATAAAACATGCAAAAACAATATCTAAACAATCCATAAAGTAATGATGGTTTATGAGACATACCTATTTAATTTGGTAGGATTAAATTTATTAAAATTTAACAAATAAGTCCATTTGACAATCAATTTAGTGACATGCTTAGAAATAATAAAAAGCAAGTGCGATTCGGTGTTTCATTTACACCTAGACAGGAGTCATTTAGGTTAGGTGAGTACAATAACTGTACCTCAAGTTAATTTTTAGCTTCAGATCTCTTAGTTAATAGATCAATGGTACATACCTACACTGTGAATGAAGTTGCAAAAAAATTTTTTGTTATGCCTTGGTTCTGATATTTGTATGAAAATTACCTTTGCTCTATATTACAAACTGACAGGAAATTCAAGAATGTATAAAATAGAAAAGACCCGTCACAAATAAAGGCCGTAGCTTTATCTGTGCAAATGATAAAGGTGCCTAGTTAATATTACAAAAAAAATCAATAAATGTCTACTTTACAATTTTGACAGAAAAGTTAAGGTAATTTTACAAACAAATGTACTTATTGAAAAAAAAAAGAAAAATAATTTATAATACCTATTAAAACTTATAAGCCGCGGTGGTAATATCAAGAGAGCAGAAGTCGGAAGAGCGTCTCGTGACTGACTTTTGGCCTGAATATTTTACCCGGTTCTCCTGCAGGCGCCATCGCATACAGCTATGCTCAATGCTCATGTCTTCGCATGCACTATGACGAATTTGACTATTAGGTATTATTTATTTGACTACAAGAGGATACCCGCGACTTCGTTCGCGTGGATATATATTCGTTTTTAAAAATCCTGTGGCAATCATTTTGTTTTTCCTAAGCTCCTTTGAGCTCATACCTTGCTAAAAACTGTTAAAAGTTCCCTGGCGGATGTTCAGGTAGATCAAAATGTAAACATCCGCCAGTGAAAGTCCCATCAAAATCGATCCAGCCTTTCAGAGAATAGTCGGTAATCTTTGAAGTATCTCCTTTCTAACAAAAAAAGAATAAATGAAATCGGACCACGCGTTAATGAATTACAGCTAAGTAGGTACACATTTTGACTTTCATCCCCTCTCCCTAGGAAACCGAGCTGAATTTCGGGATTAAAAGTATCCTATATGTTACTCCGTAGTATGAACTTAAATCGTAAGAAGTTTCATTTCAATCAATTCAGTAGGTTTTGCGTGATACGCGCACAAACATACAGATAAACAGACAAACAGATAAACAGACAAAAATTTCAAAAATAGCTTTTTTAAGTTCTATTACTTATCCCTAACATCCCCCAGTTGCAAAAATCTTTAATGTACAGATACAGAAAGTCTACGATTTTATTATATGTATAGATAGATTATTGACTATATGTACTTATTTTCCACGTCGTAAGTGCATACTGTCCCGAATTTGTATCACGAATTACTAAAGCATCCTGTTCTCTCGCTTGTACTTAGTATTAAAGGAAGCTTCGTAAATAAAATAGTTTAAACACTTGCATGCATGCATGCAACAATAATATATGTAATATGCACATCAACAATGTCTAGGGATATTTTGTATAAAGTTCTGAAACTCGAAAAATATTAATCGGTTTTAAATTATTTTAATGAAAACTTATTTTGTAGACCATATTAAATGATTCTAAATTTGAATTTGAAAAAATAAATTGAAAACAAATGGTTTGTGCGGCATAATTGTAGCAAAGTTCGAAAGTTTCAATTGACCTAACCCACTTTTTGGTATATTTTTGTATCAAATGAAAGTTTCAATGAAAATTATTGGTTAATTTCTAATTTATGCAACTGTATGCATCATGCAGAGGCGCCATTTAACAAGAGACGAAATGTTAAGGGCAGTAGGTACGCTCCAAACTGGGGCTCCTCAACGAAGTATTGCCGAGGCGATTGAAACAAGAAAAAACGTGATATCAAGGTTGTGGTCACGTTATTGCACCACTGGTGAAGTGGCTGAACGGCACCCAGGCGAGAAGCGCATAACCGCCCGAAGACAGGACCGATTTTCGCAAATGACCGCGAGAAGATAACCAAATGCTACAGCCATGCAGTTGGTTTAAAGGCTCCAGTCAGACCACCATTTGCTTGTCAGTGACGAAACTGTGAGGAGAAGACTGCACGAGGCTAACCTTCATGCTCGCAGGCCGCTTCGTACTCCAGCACTACGCAGAGGAAATCGTGGACGAAGATTACAGTGGGCTCGCGAACATTTGCTCTAGGAAGATAACTAGTGGTCTGTAGTGCTGTTTACCGATGAGTCCCGATTTGGATTTCATCCTGATTTACGAAGAGTACGTGTATGGCGAGCTCCTGGTCGTGACAACCGTCTGCGACACCGTCAGGAAGTCCAGCCATACCACGGCAAAACAATTATGGTTTGGGCGGGAATTCGTATCGATGGAAGAACAGATCTCGTTTGGATCAGAAACACCATGACTTCTGAAAAATACCGTAATCAGGTGCTAGCACCAATAATCTATCCCCATCGACTGCAAATGGACCAAGTTTTCACGCTCATGCACGACAAAGCCCGTTCGCACACTGCGCGAGTGGTGACCAGCGGGCTACAAGAGCACGATGTGTCGATCTTAGACTGGCCCGCTGAATCACCAGACCTAAACCCCATAGAGCACGCATGGGACATGCTCCAAAGAAGGGCTTTGAGGAGTTTTCCTCCGAACATTGCGACTGCAAAGCAACTTTTTTTGCATCTTAGCAGGACCTGGGACAATATCCCACAGCAAGACTTTGATAACTTGATTCAAAGCATGAAAAGCCGTTGTAGGACCATGGATAACGTCCATGGGTGGTTTACTGAATACTAATTTTAAATAATTTTTCACGTAACTGCAAAAAACCTGATAATTTTGCTAAAATTATATTTTTTCTTAAGACCCCTCTCCCAGTTTGACGCTATGGAAGTTTAGGTATCTAACGGCAGGTAGGCTGGCGGCCAGTTACACGGACGACTACTTGGATATAGCGCGACTTAGATAGTTTTGGTACTTGTATTAAATATTAATTTATAAATTATTTATTTGATATTGTAGTATTATATATTATATATTTACTATAAAATATTTTTAAAATGACTTCGCGTGGGACTTTATCGAATAAGTATTTCATTAATCTACGTTCAACTTACAAAACAAAAGCGACCAGGATAATATGATGTTCTTCTCTATAATGACATGTAGGGTTCCGTATTTATATCATAGGTATCACGCATATTTAGCCTTCAACCTTTTTTTCCAAACTAACTAATAAAAGAAACAATCACCTTTTTAATTATTTAACAATTACCAATTATTATTATTATTATTATACATATTTCAAATCATCTGTCTGAAAATAACATTACAGAGCTGTTGCATTGCACCTGTTGAAGTTATTTAAAGTTTACCAATAGAACAATAAAAAGTATGCAATCTTTGTTTACTGCTAAAATGTCGGTTTAGTCAGAAGTGCAAGTGCGACTTTTATTACAGTAATTAGTAATAAACAACAGGTGTTTGTAGTCATTAGGTAGGTACCTAGTATATTTTTTTGGGAGGAGGGGGCGAATTTTGCTATTTCGTATATTTTTTTTTCTTCTTCTTTTGATTTCTTCCTTAAAAAAATACAACGGCCATTTTGGATTCCAAAATGAACATCATTTTTTATGTTCAGTCCCCCAAAAAACTTCGGAAATGAAATGACACCCATATTATAAACAAGTGGATAAACCCGCGACTTCGTTCGCATGGATATTGGTTTTTAAAAATCCCTCTCATTGAGAACTCTTTGTTTTTCCTAAGCTCCTTTGAGCTTATACCTTGCTAAAAACTGTTGAAATTTCACTGGCGGATGTTTAGGTACATCAAAATGTAAACATCCGCCAGTGAAAGTCCTATCAAAAACGGTCCAGCCTTTCAGAGATTGGCCGGTAATTTATAAAGTATCTCCTTTCTAACAAAAAAAGAATGAATGAAATCGGACCACCCGTTAACGAATTACAGCTAAGTACACATTTTGACTTTCATCCCCTCTCCCAAGGGAACCGTGCTGAATTTTGGGATAAAAAGTATCCTATATATTACTCCGTAGTATTTTTTTTTTTTTTTCTTTTTTTCTTTTTTTTTTTTTTTTTTTTAAATACTCACACATACACACACGGTCGTCTGTTCCTAAAGTAGGCAACTTAATGCCTGTGTTATAGGTAACAGCCGACTGATAGACATATTTACATATAAATACATATATATTTTTAATAAAGGTATACATATATACATATTATTACAAATACACCCAGACTCGGGGCGGGAATCGAACCCGCGACCCCGGAGCGGAAGGCAGGGTCACTGTTAACCGCGCCAACGGACCAGTCAGTATGAACTTAAATCATGCCGAGTTTCATTTCAATCCATTTAGTAGTTTTTACGTGATGCGCGCACAAACATACAGACAAACAGATAAACAGACAAAAATGTCAAAAATAGCTTTTTTATGTTCTATTACTTATCCCTAACATCCACCAGTTATTATTTTGCACAAATCTTCAATGTACACATATGGCAATTCTACGATTTTATTATATGTATAGATATGTATAGAAGATAATTTCTTAAAAAAAATACGACGGCCATCTTGGATTTCAAAATGGAATATTAGTTTATAATATTATATTTCCGTGACGGTGCTATGCTGTAATTTCACTTATTTAAAAAAATACGCACTATTACTTACTACTCACGCATATTTTTTAGAAAAATATTCATGCTCAAAACTTTGCAGTCGTTGTATAAATTAGTGTTTACACGACTCTCGTACGTGCATCTGGATGGTGGCAAAATTAGCACAGGTCCTTCTCCAACGAGCGCCGGGCGCATACTAAATAAGCTAAGACATTGCCTAGCTATTTATTGTAATTTAGGGTGATGTTTAATAAGTTTTTATGTTTGATCAAATAAATGGATTAATAATTAAACTATATACTCGTTATATATATTCGTTAAGGAACATAGTTTATTTCTACATAAACATTTTATTGAATTTATGCTTTTTTCAATACAAAAAATCGTGTTAAAGTAACCGTATAATTCGGGAAATTTGGCGGAAGTTCTTTTTTTTTTACCCATTAATTTGATAAAAAATCTATATTCTGGTCTGTAATGTGTCAATAGGACTATATGTCTGATATTTAAGTATTTTTTTCAAGTAAATCAGATGACTTTAAAGGACAGATATAGAGCTTCAAAGTTGAGTCTGTTATTTATTTTATTAAAACGAGGTGTGGGAAATTGATCATTACAAAATAAATAAAATAGTTTTTGTAAATATGGTCTGACAAATGTCAATATGAAGGATTAGTTTATTTAAAACATGTATTGAAATATGTGAAAGTCTCTCCTACGATGCTAAATTTGGAGCTTGAAATCTCAGATTTTTCAGAGAAAAGGTAAAACTGCTCTTAAAAAGACATTCATCCTTAAGTTTACCATCATTTCACTTTTTGTCTTTATTTCAATAAAAAATTATTTACACAAAAAAACTAATTCTGTTTTATTCTAAAAGATAGTCTGATAAATAGGCTTTACAAAAATATATACATATTGTATGTTAGTTATAACCAATTTTGAATAAATTGAGAAAATCAGAATATCCCTAGACAGTGTTGATGTGTGTACGTTCATCTTATCTACACATACCTACTTGATATATTCATCTATTTTGTATCTATCTATACATATAATAAAATTGTAGACTTGCCGTATCTGTACTTAAAGATTTTTGCAAAATATTTAAATCTCTAAAAAAGTAGAATCTGTCTTGTCGTCGTCTCAAATGATAGACGTTTACTGCTGGACATCTAGAATCCTACCACAAAGCGGTGATACCATCTAGATTAAGTTGTGTGGTATGGTATCAGGCAGAACGACCCGTAGAGGGGGCTGAGAGCGTCAGGGCCTCGTTAGCAAATTAGCAGAGTGCACCGCGCGCAGGTGAGGTTCAATTTGGCCACATAGGTGGAATTTGGGCCACTTACACCCCAAAATGATTTGACCCTGCAGGGAAACTCCGAGCATAGCTGTCTTCATCGCGACTCTGAGCCTGAGAGACTATGTAATTAGAACTAATTGAGGATCAATTTCAAAACATTTTACTTCGCTGGCCCTTCTCAATTTTTGAATTACTGTTATTTCTGACGTCGGGCCCATCTTAGAACCTTGTTAGTACAGTAATCCGCCCAATAAATTATAAATGCGACCTTGTACAGCTTATTAACTGTTGTATTAAATGTGAAAATTGTTATTCTCTAACGTTCGCGGAACAGCTGCCCCAGCAAAGTGGAGGTATTTCGTGTTCCCAAATTATATGATCCCGCCTTGTTAACTTTAGATGGCGTCGGCCGGAAAGCTTCTTGTACGAGGAAGGCCCGAAAATTTTAAATTTAAAGAGGCCTTTGAGTTTATTTTTACGGACGTAATATTATGAAGCCGGTTTTTGTATTGCGCATTTCTTTACGGAATATATTTTTAAGCCACACGGCAATCTGATCTTTGCTTAGTTCACGTAGTTTCGGCATCATTTTATACATCAGTTTACACCGCGAGCTACAAATATAAGCTAAACGAGCTTACTGAACAGTGAGTTAGCTTTAATGCTTACAGCTGATCTAAGCTTACTTCGTCATCATTCTGCTTCTACATCTTTTAGTTTTCAGTTTGGACCTTCATATTCTAGCTTGCATTGTTTCGCTCGCATAGTTGTTTACATGCTAAACTACGTGAGATAAGCTAAACTAAGTTAGCTTAGTTCGTGTTGTAACTTGCGTTTTGTATAGCTAACTACTTACACAATTTGTTTGATAATCTTAAGGAATCAATCCTGTAGATCAAAACTCGTGAAAAATTTAACCGTGCCTAGTTCTTATCGACGTAAGGGATTAAGCATTTTGGAAACGTTTGATGAAATCATTTAGTGAGATTTTGATATAAAATTATAGCCATAGTTTTAGGACTGAACACATAATTTGATTGGCATGTTCCTAAAAATCGATGGTGGGTCCAAAACTTCATGCTATCAACAGGTGCCAATACAGTCTTGTTAATTAAAAAAAAAGCTACAAATAACGAAAACAACAAAAAGATAGCAGCCCTAATAAGCGCTCCTACAAAAAAACCTTGATACTTGGCTTGATACAGTCCGTGGCTGCCCTTGTAAATTAGGGGCCGTTGAGCGTAAAGTGGGGGCCAATTAAGGAATTTATAGTCAGGATACGTTATAAAACAATAAATCCTACAATACCTTTCCACAGCATGCCCTATTAATTACCCGTTTTAGAAATAATCATGCCTAACGCAATCACGAACCTTTATTGATCGAAGATAATCGTTTAAATATTAGAATCGGATGATTTGATATTATAAAAGTTTTATTGTATAATCGTGTGGAACAAATATTACTTACTTAGAAAGTTTAAATGAGCATTGACCTTTGCAATATAATTTAATTTTTAATCTATCTTCTATCTATATCTATCTATTCTATACATATAATAAAATCGTAGACTTGCCGTATCTGTACATTAAAGATTTTTGCAAAATAATAACTGGGGGATGTTAGGGATAAGCAATAGAACGTAAAAAAGCTATTTTTGAAATTTTTGTCTGTTTGTCTGTTTGTCTGTTTATCTGTTTGTCTGTTTATCTGTTTGTCTGTTTGTCTGTATGTTTGTGCGCGCATCACGCAAAAACTACTGAATGGATTAAAATGAAACTTGGTATGATTTAAGTTCATACTACGGAGTAACATATAGGATACTTTTTATCCCGAAATTCAGCACGGTTCCTTTGGGAGAGGGGATGAAAGTTAAAATGTGTGCTGTAATTCATTAACACGTGGTCCGATTTCATTCATTCTTTTTTTTGTTAGAAAGGATATACTTTAAAGATTACCGGGTAATATCAAAAAGGCTGGATCGATTTTGATGGAACTTTTACTGGCGGATGTTTACATTTTGATCTACCTAAACATCCGCCAGTGAACTTTTAACAGATTTTAGCAAGCTATGAGCTCAAAGGAGCTTAGGAAAACAAAATGATTCACACGGGATTTTCAAAAACCAATATCCACGCGAAGGAAGTCGCGGGTGTCCGCTTGTACTTAAGTAAGTTTCAAGATTAAACAAGACGATTTTATAAAGGTCTAAAAATTGCCTACACATAATTATAATGCTCAGTTTAATAGGTATATATCTGCAATATTTCAGTTAAAGCAAAGTAGTTTATCGGTTTATTTTATTAAAATACATACTTTACTAAAATATGCAATTTGTATGTAAGGGGCGATATTTGCCGCTGCACAGTAGGTTGTTACAACGTAAAATTAATGTGCTCAAATTTATATCAATATTTTTATTATTTTATCTATTTTCCGTATTACTACATTTTTCATCTTTGATAAAAACAACACAGACATATCTGTGGACTGCATAGGGTACGCATAAATCTCTTTAATTTATATCCAAAGGCATAATAAGAGGAAAATGTATTCAAAGCACTATTAGTAGGTGTCCAATCGCCTTGTGACGTTATTTATAGCTCAGACTACCACTGCGTCAAACCTTGGTCAAACCGCTATAAAAGTAAATAAAACTCATGAAATAACTATAAATCCGTAACAGTGAAAGGCGATACAGTGTAAGTAAAGGCGTTATTTGGGTGAAGTATGGCTGTATTTAAACGTTTATTACGTGTAGTATGTGGAACGATCGCGCTAAATCTTTTCTCATAAGCGCCCTAAGTGATTTGTGGCAACAGTAACTTGGAAGAAAACTCCTTACAGAACTATCCTTTTTAAATTGGCTTAGGTTTCGTTCTTGTAGTTTGAGACTTCTGAAATTAAATAATTCATCAATTATAGGCTTTATCTTCTATACATATAATAAGATCGTAGAATTGCCGTATCTGTACATTGAAGATTTTTGCAAAATAATAACTGGGGGATGTTAGGGATAAGTAATAGAACGTAAAAAAGCTATTTTTGGAATTTTTGTCTGTTTGTCTGTTTGTCTGTTTGTCTGTTTATCTGTTTGTCTGTTTATCTGTTTGTCTGTTTGTCTGTATGTTTGTGCGCGCATCACGTAAAAACTACTGAATGGATTGAAATGAAACTCGGTATGATTTAAGTTAAGACTATGGAGTAACATATAGGATACTTTTTATCCTGAAATTCAGCACGGTTTCCTTGGGAGAGGGGATGAAAGTCAAAATGTATAGTAAGCTGTAATTCATTAACGCGTATTACGATTTCATTATTTCTTTTTTTGTTAGAAAGGAGATACTTTAAAGACTACTGGCTAATCTCTGAAAGGCTGGACCGATTTTGATGGAACTTTCACTGGCGGATGTTTACATTTTGATGTACCTAAACATCCGCCAGTGAACTTTTAACAGTTTTTAGCAAGGTTTAAGCTCAAAGGAGCATAGGAACAACAAAATGATTCCCACGGGATTATTAAAATCAATATCCACGCGAACGAAGTCGCGGGTATCCGCTTGTGAAAATATAAAAAGGAAACTTTAGCCGAAATTTTGCCTGCTCGGCATTTTGAGGTTCATTATTATGGGGACAAATATGTACTACCTTTTTCAAAGTAACGATTTAGTAGGTATCTGGAATGCACACGCGTATAATGCATCTGTGTTCATTTCATTCCATTCTGTGTGCATTCCAAACGCATTATTATATCATTAAACGAATATTTTTAAGCAAGTATGTTATTTATCAAGTAGATACAATGGTAGTATATATGATGGTATAAATAAAAAATACTGTGTCGAGAATCGCATACAGTTCCGATTTCCTCTTTCGATAGAATTGAACGAAATGCAATTTTTTGACCAACAAAAGATTTTATCAAAAAGTCCAAAGAATACTAAAAGGAGCACCCAAAATTAACATAAGTACATGCAATTACAATACCAAAGAAATTGGACGGCGACAAGTCGTTTGAAAACAAAATTATCGAGAATTTTATCGTTAAGAGAGCGGACCGATTTCAATAATTACTTAACACTTCCTGACGATGGAAATCACACCTTTAAGACTCGAATTAAAAGTCTCCGTCTCTTACGTCTCGGCTCCGTTGAGTGACTAACAGCCGCTAACAAGACGTCGTTATTTAGGGATGTCGAGTTTGTGTGCGTGATATCGATACAATCAAATCAATTAGTGTCATAAAAGTTTAGTGATCAAAATCAGTTAGTCAAAAAAAAAGTCAAATCAATTAGTTTTTTTTTCCTCAATAAATAATTAAATCAAAATAGTCTTTACTTGAACCCGACATCAGAAAATAATTATCATATTATTAAAATTATATTATCCATGTCTTAAAAGTGAATATTTTAATTGAGTTTGCTAGAGATATCAAATACATATAAAACTTGGAATAAATAATCACAAACAAAAATGAATGAAAATATTTTAATGTATACTCTAGGAATTTATGTAGGTAGATGTTCTTTTACAATTATACAAATTAATTCAACAAAGCGGCAAGGAAACTTCAGAAAATACAAAAAAATACAAAACATCAATGATGATGATGATGATGACAAAGAGAACATTTGTTAGCGCAGAAAGTTAATCTTACGCCGATTTAAAAAGTAATTGTACAATTACTTACTAAAATTTAATTAAACAAAAATGCCTGTATGTTCTTGGTGTTTACAATCAATTTCAGTCGGCGTTAAAAACGCTGACGTACATTGTAGATGTAACCTATAAAAATGGTCCTACTATACGCACATTTCCATTAAAATAATAAGTTAGGTGATAGTTTAACATCCAATTAAGTTTATCGACAAACATAAAATCGAATAAAGGTTTAAAAAATTGTATAAAGTATATCGATAAACTCACATCACTAGGGTGTTTGGGCAGGTGGCGAAACGGACAAAGGCAGTATCATTATGTTGTCTTGTTACCGCTCGCGCATCGGTCGAAGCGCGATAATTCAAAGCGTAATTACTTTGAATACTAATACGATATTACCTTGCAGGTTCCCATCACTACAAACTTATTCCTTACTTTATAATATGAAACACGAGGATGGTATTCCTTGAGGATAACAGTAAATATTTCCTTCCTTAGAGATAATTAATGAGTATTTTATTGTTTACTATAGTCCTGTGTCAATCGTGAACGATTCGGTCATTTGACCCGGGTCTCGTAAAAGTATTGGTGATTGCAATCGTTCCTTTTGAACGAACCGGCTCAACCAATCGCCAAGATGTCAGATGAAACTAAAAAATATTGATTACAGATCATTCACTATGTACAGATCATTCACTATGCCTATTGCCTATTGAGGAATTAATAATATATTTCTATCTTCTATCTATAATATAATAAAACTGTAACAGTTCCAATTCTGTACATTGAAGATATTTTGAAAATTTCTTGTGGAGGGCACTCTATAAACGATACTGAAGCCATAACTGTAATTTTTTTCATTTTTGTCTGTCTGTCTGTATCTTGGCCGCGCATCACGCCGAAACTACTGAATGGATTCGAATGAAACTTGGTACGATTTGAGTTTATACTCTGAGGTAGGACATAGGATACTTTTTATCCCGAAACTCAGCAGGGTTCTCTTGGGAGAGGGGAAGAAAGTTAAAACGTGTATTTAGCTGTAATTCATTAACGCGTAGTTTGATTTAACTCATTCTTTTTTTGTTAGAAAGATAGTACTTTAAGTATTGTCTCGTAAATATTTCAAGGTCATAGGTTTTTAGTTCAGAAATGACAGACATTTATTGGGTTCAAATAACTTGGGACCCGGATCTTTGAACGTATGGCTTATTTTAAACTGGTGTGCGTTTAAATTTATGTTTGTCAATCTTTCTATTTGATCCAGCTAATCTCCGAAACGGCTGGATCGATTTTGACGGAACTTTGAATGGCAGATAGGTGATGTTTTATGGAGTAACTTAGGCTACATTTAGTTTAGGTACAAAAAAAGATTATGGGATCCAATCCGATCCTATATAAAAAGCTATACCCACGCGGACGAAGTCGCAGGGATCAGCTAGTTATATAATTGTATCTACCTACGTCATTTAGGCGACACGTGTGTATGAAATGCATAAGGTTTCTAGTTTGTAGTTTCATCTTAACTTATTGTTTAAACACGTTTAAAAGCTCAATCAAAAAGAAACATCATAACAGTCCATACAAAGGGTAACAATATTGCAATAATGCAGTGATTTGAACCGTCGGACTACAGTTATAGAAACGAGCGCGCGCAATCAAGACCGGGGAATCAACGTCCCATTCACGACTGAGTAGTGGATCATAATTTCGTGATGAGCTATAATGATTAATTGAACCGTGAACCAAACGAACCAAATGAACGAACGACCCAAATGACCCGGGTCGTGGCGCTAACCAATACTTGAACGATCGAATCGCAGAAAATGAACGATTGACACAGGACTAGTTTACTAGCCTTTGCCCGCGGCTTCGCCCGCGTGAATTTCGGTTTTCATAAATTCTGAGGGTATCGTAGATTTTCTGTTCCCGTTCCTGCTCCCTTTTCCAACCTTCATATCTATTTTCGAGGAAGTTTGCTATAGTAACCACCTACTGTAACTATAAATACTGTAGCTAACCTATAACTGTAGCTATGTATAGATTTCGTTTTTTCCCCCATGGGAATAGTGGAATTTTCCAGGATAAAAAGTAACCTACGTGTTAAGTCAGGACATAATCCATCTTCGTTCTTTTCAACCAAATCGGTTTTGTAGTTGCGGCGTTAAACACTCTTACATAAACACAAACTTTATAATATTAATGTGATAATGTGATTATTATTGGAGGTATTTGGGGGTCTTTTAACTGCATGGCAATATCTTCCAGATACTCATAATAATATACTTAGATGGTTTATACGAGTGAAGTTTATAACGTACATTTTGTGATACCTTCTGGTTTAGTATTTTCTTTAGAACTTAATGACACCGAAGAATGCGTTACCTTCAAACCAGCATAGCCCCTTTCTCCTTTCAAAGTCATCATGTCATGATTAACCCATTACCGGCTCACTACAGAGCCCGGGTCTCCTCTCAGAGTGAGAAGGGTTTTGGCCATAGTCTACCACGCTGGCCAAGCGGATTGGCAGACTTCACACTCCTTTGAGAACGTTATGGAGAACTCTCAGGCATGCAGGTTTCCTCACGTTTTCCTTCACCGTTAAAGCAAGTGATATTTAAATACTTAAAACGCAAATAACTCCGAAAAGTTAGAGGTGCGTGCCCCGGGATCGAACCCACGACCTCCGATTAGAAGTCGGTCGTCCTAACCACTAGGCTATCACAGCTATTCTCCTTTCAAAGTGGAGGTACTTTTTCCCAGCAATGTGAAACCAGGCTGTTGCTACATGATCAGAAACGACCGTGAACCCACAGTAATTACTGCTAATTGATCCCAATTACATTGTACGCTAAGACTTGCTACAAAAAAGTCTAATTAATGACCTGGAGGATTCCTCCAATCCGATGAACTCATCAAACGAACTTTAGACGTTAACCACATTAGTTGATAATTACCTGCCCCGGTATTGGGCGTACACGTAGGTATTCATCATTTGTGTTTGAGATGCTATTTGGAATTAGGCCCTGGTCAGACACAATGCGTTGCGGCAGCGATGCGTCACAGTACGAGTAGTAGCACGACAAGACTTCTCACAACATGCATGACGACAGGGACGCGGCAGTAGCACAGAGTACCTACAGAGGGGAAGCTTCTACAAGCGGCCCGCTGTAGGTACACTCACACATATGCGCACAGTATGTCACCAACTGTACCGGTTAGTGGAACGAGCGGGCGTCCGTGAACCGTTGGTGAGTGTGTTTGTGTGAGTATACCTACAGCGGGCCGCTTGTGGAAGCTTCCTCTCTGTAGATTTACTACTCGTGTGGCAGTAGCGCAGATTTGCTGTGTGACGTTACTTTACACGCCTCAACCGATAGACATGATTTTACCACCTCCCTGGCGCAGTGATGAGCGCTGTGGTCTTATAAGTGGGTCCCGGGTTCGATTCCCGGCAGGGGCAATTTTATAATTTCTAAATTGTCTCTGGTCTGGTCTGGTGGGAGGCTTAAGCCGTGGCTGGTTACCAACCTATCAGTAAAGCCGTGCCGCCAAGCGATTTAGCGTTCCGGTACGATGCCGTGTAGAAACCGATCAAGGGGTATACATACCTCTTCCATGTTAGACCGATGGCATTCGAATATCAAGACTTTATGGCAATATTGTCATTTTGCGACATGGATATTCTGATAGGCACCCCTTCCATCTTAGACTGCATCATCACTTACCATTAGGCGAGATTGCAGTCAAGGGCTAACTTGTAGTTGAATAAAAAAAAAGACATGGGCGGCTGTTCTTTTGCATGGATCGCTGCTGTATACAATTTTGCGCCGCTTATGTCCAGCGTCACCCATTGGCTCGCTTGAAATCGTCATTCGTCCGTTCACCCAGTGGGGGTCTTCTTACGCTGTGTTTCTTGGTGCGAGGTGTGGATGGACGTTGGAGATCCAAGGTGTTTGAACACCTTGGAACTCCAACGTCTATGGGTTCTTAATGCTATAGCCACTTCAGCTTTGCAAGCTATGTTCCTTTTAGGGGTCTTCTCATTTCTCTTCATTTGATTCTGCAAGGTTACTCCTAACATAGCTCCATTGCACGCTTGTAACCCTACTTATGAGGCCCATAATAAGCGACCATGTTTCGGATGCATACGTCATCACTGGCAACGCGCACTTTTCGAAGACTTTCGTCTTCAGACACAAGGAATTTTGATGCCATGCCATGTTGTTGTGCTTACAATGCGCATTATAATGCAATCCAAATATAAATAGGAAAGTAAGACTGCCATTTTCTATTCATTTTTTGCTCACCTAAGTTTGTACTGAGTAAGACAGAAATAGAAAATGGCGGCTTGTCATTCCCATTATTATATTGATTGCATTATACTAATTAGTCTTGACCGCTGGAGCCTTTACAGTGGTCTATACCAATAATATACAAATCTATAGATAGTCTCTTCTTACAATCGGATTAACTCATCAAAAGAACTAAACATTAGCCACATTAGTCTGGTCGGTTGATAATTACCTGCCCCGGTCATGGGCGTACTAGTATTCATCATTTGTGTTTAAGATGTTATTCGGAATTACATTCGTCTTGAACGTTGATATACATTGGCTTAGACAAACAGTTTCATCCTATCAAAGCAATTTGTTCTGTCAGTAAATACATACCTATATAATATGTCAAGGGAAAACCCCTAGATACACATATTTATATTTTCAGTTTAAAAAGTGACGTATATAACTGTAAAAATTAAATATTGATAGATATTGTAATATTGCGCTAAACGCGTTATCCAACTAGTAAATTAAATCCAATTTATTTTTTGAGAAAATATGGTTAAGTATATATTATATCTATTATAACAAATTATATTTGGATCTTGCGTGTGCCACCACAATACGGTAATTAACGATATTAAAGACGATTAATAAGTATATTTGGCAAATGCTAAAAATAATAATAGAGAAATTGGTGTACCAATCAAAAATATTAGTGGCATGTATGCGTATAATAAGAATGATAACTAGGTGTATTATAAATTAAAACCTTCCTGAAAATATACAGTAGATTATGACAGGGAAAAAAATCATCGAAATCGGTTCATTCAAAATAATCTCGAATATACATTATACATACGTATACAAATACATACTTAATTACGTATATACATACATACAGGTCGAATACAAAACCACCTTTTTTGAAGTCATTTAAAAAAGAATAAGATAAACGTTAGAAAATTTTGCCATCATAGAAATCTTGTTGCCCCAAAATGGGTCACTTTCAGATGATCTGATGATGACTTTTAAAATATAGGTACTGTGCATCTTTGGTTTTTATACTGTTACATCAATGATCTTGAACTGTTAATTTGAGAGATATTTTATCCGGTGTTCGTGAGATTTCTTTTATAGCAGTTCATTTGTACAGCATACTCGGGGCGTTTGGAAGAAGTTGTTCAACGGAGTATGAATAAAACTGTTACAGCATTGATAAATGAGTGAAGATTTAAAAAGAAAATCGAGCTTACAAATGCGGAGAGCTGTGGTCTTCTGAATTAAATAAATGTAAATTATATTATTATTATGTTTTATGCTAATCTCGAATAAATTCATTCATTAAATTTGTCATATTATTTATTTTTATTAACCCCCGACGCAAAAACGACGGGGTGTTATAAGTTTGACGTGTGTGTGTGTGTGTGTGTGTGTGTGTGTGTGTGTGTGTGTGTGTGTGTGTGTGTGTGTGTGTGTGTGTGTGTGTGTGTGTGTGTGTGTGTGTGTGTGTGTGTGTCTGTCTGTTCCCCTGTGGCGCTCAAACGGGTGGACCGATTTGAATGCGGTTTTTTTTGTTTGAAAGGTGAATTAGTCGAGAGTGTTGTTAGCTATGTTTGATGAAAATCGGTCCAAGATGGCCGCCGCTACAAAATGGCGGATGATATATTTTTTCACAACTCCCTTGATATGGGTATCAAATGAAAGGGCTTGACTAGTAGAATAGCACTATTGCAAATTCAAGATGGCCGCCGCCACTAAATGGCGAATGTCGGGGGTTTTTTAAATTTTCAATTTACACTTGTACTCATTTAAAATTATGAATTTCTACATAGATCCCTTTCAGAAAACCTATTAGAATAAAAAATTAAGAACATTACGAAATAATACCAACTCACCGAAGATATATTCATTTACTGAACTAAGTTTTGCCCGCGACATCTTTCGTATGTAATTAGTTCTCCGTGTCTTCTACCTAGTTATTTTCAAAATTCCGTAGTATCTCTTTGTTTTTTCCAGCATGAAAAGTATCTTAACCTTTAACTATGGACACTTATTTTTTGTAACACTAGCATGGACATGGGGTCTCACAGACCCCTAAATTGTTTGGGGTCATTTATATTAATAGCTAATAAAATTAATTAAAAAAGCAGTCAAAGTGGATGTAAGGATTATAAATAATAAGATTTTAAAAATATATTAGAAATATTTATTACAAAATACAAATTATTACAAAAAAACGAACGATTGCACTTTTCAGTCCAAATTGGCAGCGAGATCACTTAAAGTTCTATAATGTAATTTTTTCTTTGAAAAATCAATGTTAATGTTATTTTTTATTAAAATTTAATACATTTTTAATAAAAAAATTAAAAAGTTCATTCTTAACTGTAAATAAAAAATTTTTGACCAAGAGTCAATTACCCTATAATTATGAACATTCAATGGGGGTTTGAACATTGCAGATATACATACATTTGTTGGCAGTTTTTTTAATGTAGTTTTGGTGGACTAAGGTTACATTTTTCTTGCTCTTCTTCTTGAGCTTCGACATCATCTGGAGGAACATCATCATCAGGCGGATCATCTAAATGCAATGTTTTTTTTCGCTTCTGCTTCCCAATCGTTTCTTATAAAGGTCTTTTTGAATCGGAAGTCTTTGGTTAATTATTTTCAACCATTTTGAACCTAAAATCTTAAACAAAAGTAAGGATATTCAAATATTGTTTCAATAAAAACTATGGACATGGGGTCTGACAGACCCCGTTTAAACTTTAAATATGTATAACTTACATATATGGCACCGGACAGCGCAACTTCCTCCTTCGTCGAGCGTTTGGTGACTTAACTCGAAGCTACTGAAACGGTCACTCGCGTGGGGTGGCGGGATATGTTATTTTAAGAAATCAACAAGAGCCAAAGGTCTGTGAGACCCCGTGTCCACAGTTAAAGGTTAATAGTAATTGTAAGTTATTTTTACGTTCTTTTCTTTCATCGTTCATCAAATTGAGGCTCAAGTAAACATGTAAGAAACAAAAAGACAGTAAAATATACAAATATTATAATCATATTTAAAAACTAGCTGACCCCCGCAACTTCGTTCGCGTGTTTATAGGTTTTATATAGGATCGGATCGGATCCCATAATTCTTTTATGTACCTAAACTAAATGTAGCCTGTTACTCCTTATAACATTGAAAGTTCCATTAAAATCGATCCAGCCGTTTCGGAGATTAGCTGAAACAAATAGACAGACCGACAAACATAAATTTAAACGCACACCAGTCTAAAATAAGCCGTACGTTCAAAGATCCGGGTCCCAAGTTATTTGAACCCAATACTGATGGTTGTAATGTCTGTCATTTCTGAACTAAAAAACCTATGACCTTGAAATATTTACGGGACAATATATAAAGTAATACCTTTCTAACAAAAAAAGAATGAGTGAAATCGAACAACGCGTTAATGAATTACAGCTAAATACACGTTTTAACTTTCATCCTCTCTCCCAAGGGAACCGTGCTGAATTTCGGGATAAAAAGTATCCTATGTCCTACCTCGAAGTCTAAACTCAAATCGTACCAAGTTTCATTCGAATCCATTCAGTAGTTTAGGCGTGATGCACGGCCAAGATACAGACAGACAGACAGACAGACAGACAGACAGACAGACAGACAGACAAAAATGAAAAAAATTACAGTTTTGGCTTCAGTATCGATTATAGAATGACCTCCAAAAGAAATTTTCAAAATATCTTCAATGTACAGAATTGGATCTGTTACAGTTTTATTATATTATTATAGATAGATAGATAGATGCACTTTTGTATAACTTCGATAAGCCAGATTTCTGTTGGCCATATCGCACAAGGATTAATTTCAAAAAGTAGGATTCTATTTAAAAATGCACTTTTGTATAACTTCGATAAGCCAGATTTCTGTTGGCAATATCGCACTTAAGGATTAATTTCAAAAAGTAGGATTCTAAAATTCTACCTTACCTTACTAAGTAAATCTGGGCAAAGGGCCAAGACCGTCCAGCTCGGTAGCCAATCGTTATGCCAAATTCGTCTTTTATTACTCTCAACGATTGGACTTGAAGTGGACTCTTATGCCCAGAAATCATTTTAATTTGACAGCGGCTATGTTTTATTACAATAACTCACAATATAAAGCCTCCCCCATCATTTAATACATTTTATCATCGCAATGTGTCCTAATACAAAATGTACCTAACTACTACAAACAAAAATAAAGTCAGCGTAGTGACATGAATAATGATGGTCTCTCATACAAACTTTCATCCCCTA
Source organism: Melanargia galathea (assembly GCA_920104075.1). Lineage (NCBI taxonomy): Eukaryota > Metazoa > Arthropoda > Insecta > Lepidoptera > Nymphalidae > Melanargia > Melanargia galathea. The sequence continues at coordinate 8,327,440 of OV049870.1, forward strand.
TTTATGGGGTATAATAAATACCCACTAGGGGGTGGAATTTCTAAAAATCCTCAAACACTTATTAATTTTTTATGCTCAAACTAGACATTGCAATATCACAGGATGCAAGAACGCAATAATGAACCTGTATAGGATTACGGTCGACTTTACGGTACGCGACAGTAACGCGCGACAGCGACGCGCGACAGTGACGCGCGACAGCGACGGGCGACAACGAAGCGCGACAGCGACGGGCGACAACGAAGCGCGACTGATACGCGCGTATCTCAAAGTCCTTTTACTGTTGCATAGTACGTAGTTTAGGTTTAGAAAGAGAATATAACATCTTTGCTTTAGATATCTGCTTCCTATACAATGACATTCAAAATCACTCAAGTTAACTCTACTAAATTAATAGTGGTTGATTAATTTAGCTGTACCTACCGATTCCGTACTAACTTTAGACTTAACTTAATCTTTGTATTTGTATCTTAATAACTTAATTTGAATCGTGCAGTATACTTCCATTAGCATAGGCGTATGTGAAAGTGCAATTAAGGAGGCACCGTAGCTTGTTAGAATTATTACGGTGCACGTACATTCGTAATATCGTTCTGAGGAATATAATAATTTCATTCGAACTACTAATGTTGCATACTATATTAACTATGACTAATATTTCTATCACACTTAATTGCGTTCATATTATAGTTAAATTATCTTTTTGGCACTTTTATTATACCTATGGGAAGTTATAATACCTATATAGGTCAATCAGAATCTCATGAAAAATACGGAAATGAAATTCCAAAGTTAGCAACACTACGGCTGCCCTAGCGATAAACAAAGTAATTGACATTTTTTGTGAAATTGACTTTTTTGCGTTAACAAAAGTTTTATGTCGAGTAGTTTTTTACCACAGTTTAATATTTCAAATAACTAGAACCGTTTACTGAAATTTGAATTGCCCAAACAAAGTAACTGCACACACTAACCCGGAATATAAATGCAAAAACCAAGTAAACAACAAGCACAACACAAAAACAAAGTAATTGGATGTTGATTACTTTGTTTTTGTATTTAAAATGCAGTTGCTTGATTTTTCGTTTCGTAAAACGATCCCAGGTAAGGTGTTCTGAATGTAATTAATTTGTTTATCACTAGGGCAGCCGACTTAACCTAGTGTTGCTTACTACAAAATTTAATTTTCCTATTTTCCATGAGATTCTGGTCTACCTATATTAACATTATCAAAATAGCACATCCCTAGCATAATGGACACGACAAAATCTGACTCAAGCCTCGTTTAGATTGTATCGTACTGTCAATTATGTAGAGTAATGATGCGTGGTAATGATATCAAAGATATAAAAATACTCAATGACGCCACGTAAAGTTGATAATAATATAATAGCCCTGGAACTATGTATAAAAACTCAGTTAAAATGGCCAAATCAAAATGATCCTAAACAGGTTTTTTATAACCTTATCTGACTAATAAATTTGAATAAATTTTCGCTTGATTATGACGAAATTGATTTGAATAATAGGAATTCAAATTTCTCCATTGATAAGAAAATTTCATTCGGCTAACGCAATAAAATAAGCTTTTATCTACTTCGCAAAGATTAAGTTAGAATAAAGCATTTGAATTAATTAAAAGAAATCTAATGTCCGCTTAATGATACAATCAAATTGTAGATATATTTAAATGTTGATACGAGTCTATGTTCCGATTTTGGATTTGTTATTGTAATTTTTGGTCAATGAAAATAAATACAATGTGGCCGATTCTGTTGTACACAATATCTAAATCTAAACTAAAATGACAGGTCTAAATATATTCCTGTCTCTTTCACAACCCTCTCTGCTGAAGGGGATAGCACTATTTTTAAACCTGTCAATTTAGTTTAAGTTTAAGAGATTGTGTACAACAGAATTAGCCACATTGTCTAGCTTATACTTAAAAATAAAATAACTTTAGAGGCGCCACTTTCATTATATTTTCATTGCAACTATGAGTACTTATAGCTAAAGTGATCTATAATGAAGCAATTAGTTCTTTTGTTTACTTGTTACTTTGTATTATGAGTTTTATTAGAACACCCGAACACCGAGTAACTTTCATACTGCACATATCCATACTAATATTATTATGAATCCAAAAGTGTGTCTGTCTGTCTGCTAGCTTTTCATGGCTCAACAGTTTAACCGATTTGGATGTTTGCTACATAGTTAGCTTACATCCCGGACACGGACATAGGCTACTTATTATTTCGGAAAAGCAAAGAGTTCCCGTGGGATTTTTAAAAAACCTAAATCCACGCGGACGAAGCCGCGGGCAGAGGCTAGTATTTCCTATAAATATTATTATGTGACACTGCGCTGTAATAAAAATTACATTAACATTTCAGCGTCGTATTATTTCAATTGCAGAAAGCGTTGAAATGTCTTTCAGCGTAAATGTTTGCGACTGAGAGAGCCACTTTTAAAAAACTACGATAAAATGCAGTTCCTTTACTTTTGCTCGCACGTTACTGTATAAGAGAGAATAGGATGGACATTACACATTTTCCTTAGAAAATTCAATTTTATAATTCAATTTAAATTCTTGTAGATATAAAAGTAGGTAATCTTAGCCCTCATACGCATTAGCGGTCAACCGCGTGTGCGGCTAACTGTGCGGCTAACCGCGCGGCTAGCTGCTTTTATAGAATTTCGTCGCGGTTTAGTGCGTACAAAATGAGCGGTTGCATATAAAAATATAAAAGCGGCTAGCCGCGCGGTTAGCCTCACACGCGGTTGACCGCTAATGCGTATGAGGGCTTAGTGCGTTTTCACATTAAATTGTACGTTATAGGTATAGCCGTAAGATACTTAGTTACTGATGATTTCGGCTCTTTTATTTAAGGAAAATAGTTATTCTAAGTATTTCTTTCGTGAATAGCTTTATGACGGTATGTCTGTCGCAAATGACTTCTGTTTTCTCTAGTAACCATTTTCATAAAGTCACCTCCATTAGGCCGAGTGAACTCACATTTTGGTCTTCCAACGCGAAAAAAGAATTTCCACTTAAAAAAATCTAAACATTGTCCCTCAGACCAAATAAAAGTTAGGACAGAAAACGACCTGCGATTCAAGTGAAGTCAACAGCCATTTGACAGCCATGCTCCCACCGTGCTCGGCTATCAAGTAAATACACGCACTCACACACAAACAATTATTTTCAGCACCACCGTGTTTTTATGCGTGTGTGCTGTTCGAAGTTCGAACATTGAACATACTAACATGATCGAAATTCGAACAACATACACGCATAAAACACAGGCTCCAGTTATTACATAGTCTTAGCTCCAGTTTGAGAATGACATCGTTCTATCACCACTGTCTTATATTCCCAGTTACAAATAGAAGTATATTTGAACTTCGAACAGCACACATAAAACTGCCTCCAGTTTAACAATGACAGCAATCAGTCTTAACATCTTTATTAGAGCACTAGCTGACCCCCGCGACTTCGTTCGCGTGTTTTTCTTTGCTATAAACCTCACGGAGCCCGAGACCTTTCCAACGAATGCAAAACCGTGGAAATCGGTTCGTACGTTCTGGAGTTATAGCGTCAGGAAGGAAAACCCGACTTATTTTTATATAGTAGATTATCCATACATATCCAACGTGTAGCGCTAGACGCGTATAAATAACACGTCGGTCGTTGCACGTCGCATCTCGTGCACGTGAAACTCATAACATTCATAAAATGATTACGTGAGAAGAGCCGGTGTTGGGTCCTAGTTGGCTTCAGTTGCGGTTCCAACCGGCAACACTACGTCTTAATAGAGAAGTTTCATTATTATTATGATACAAGTGGACACCCGTGACTTCGTTCGCGTGGGTATTGGTTTTTAAAAATCATGTGGGAATCATTTTGTTTTTCCTTGCTAAAAACTGTTAAAAGTTCACTGGCAGATGTTTAGATAGATCAAAATGAAACTGAAAGTCGCATCAAAATTGATCCAGTCTTTAAGGGATTACCCGGGTAATCTTTAAAGTATCTCCTTTCTAACAAAAAAAGAATGAATGAAATCGGACCACCCGTTAACGAATTACAGCTAAGTACACATTTTGCCTTTCATCCCCTCTCCCAAAGGAACCGTGCTGAATTTCGGGATAAAAAGTATCCTATATGTTACTCCATAGTATTAACTTAAATCATGCCGAGTTTCATTTCAATCCATTCAGTAGTTTTTACGTGATGCGCGCACAAACATACAGACAAACAGACAAACAGATAAACAGACAAACAGATAAACAGACAAACAGACAAACAGACAAAAATTTCAAAAATAGCTTTTTTACGTTCTATTACTTATCCCTAACATCCCCCAGTTATTATTTTGCAAAAATCTTCAATGTACAGATACGGCAATTCTACGATTTTATTATAATATGTATAGAATAGATATGTATAGATTAAGTTCTATACGTCGCGTCGTTATCATCAATCGATAAATGTCCATAAGTCTCTTCTTCTTTTTTCTGGGCATTTGTCCACACTTAAACCAAATTAGGTCTGTTGTGCGCCATAAGTCTCTTGTAGGGACTTCCACATGCCGCGGTGCCGTTAGTATCCTCGACTGCGATAGCAACTCCCTGCGACTCTCGTTGATCCACCTAATGGGGGGTCTGCCAATACCTGTGCCAATACTGCGCTTTCCCGTGCGAGATCACCATTCCAGCTTGGAATTATTATTTATTTATTTATTTAGTACATACCAAAACTTACAAATAAAACACGAACATAAAAAGGATGTGTACAAGGACAACTTATCTCTAAGAGAGAGATTTCTTCCAGGAGCCCTCAAATGTGGTAACAACAAAACTGAGATAATGCAGAGGTAGGTATATACTTTCAGAAATATTACAATAATAATAAATACATAGATATAATAAATATATTACATATATAATATTAATATATATAAATATAAAATATAAAATATAAATTTACGTGAAATTAATATACATAGTACGATACATATATATATATATATATATATATATATATATATATATATATAAGATATGTTGCAAACTAGTCATAAAGAGAAGAAAGATAATATTGCTTCAGTCTCGACTTAAATATGGCAATGGATGGACTGTTTAAAATATTCTCCGGAAGAGAGTTCCAGAGATGCGCTGCTTTGACCGCAAATGATTTGGCATGAAAGATTGTGTTACTAGGTGGAACTTGTAGAGCTTTAGTAGCAACGCAAGAGCGGATTGGTCTGGTTCGGAGAGGTGCATCCTGAAAACGTTCGCGTAAGTAAGGTGGGGAAGAAGATTTTAGGATTTTGAAAAGCAAAATCAGAATATGAGCATTCCGGCGAAGACGAATCGGGAGCCACTTCAGTTGACGACGGAACTCTGAAATGTGGTCGAATTTGCGCAGTCCGTAAATAAACCGGATGCACAGATTCTGAAGCCGTTCTAATTTATTGAGTAGCTCCTCCGTTGCATCTAGATAGCAAACGTCAGCATAGTCGATAAGAGGAAGGAGAAGGGATTGTGCTAGCATTATTTTCGTACGTAAAGGTAAGAAATTTTGAAGTCTACGAAGAGAGTGAATAGAAAAGTGCAATCTCTTGCTCACCTCATTGATGTGAGCGGACCAAGAAAAGTTACAGTTAAAAATTAAACCCAAGTTCCTGGCTTTGTCAGAAAGAGGTATGGGTGTACCGTCGTAACATATGGAAGGTATAGAGTTAAAATCGACCTTGCAGCGCATCCTAATGCTACCTATTATAAGCGCTTGAGACTTTAAAGGGTTAACAAGCAGACCATAAGATTCGGCCCATTCCTTAATGTGAGCAAGGTCAACGTTAATGGCCTCCACCGCTGCTCCAAGATCAGGTAATGCTGCATGCCTATAAAGCTGCAAATCATCTGCATAGAGATGGTATCGACAAGAAATTACTTTGGAAATTTCATTAATAAAAATAGAAAACAACAGAGGGGATAATACGCCGCCTTGGGGTACGCCAGCAGAAAGATCAGCCCAGTCTGAAGACATCTCATCTGTGCTGATTCTCTGCCGTCGACCATGAAGATACGATTTAAACCAGTCAACCACGGAAGCAGAAACATTAAGAGAGTGAAGGATAGCAAGCATTACATCAAAGTCAACTGAATTAAAAGCGTTACTGAAATCAAGCAGTATAAGAACAGTAAGCTCCCTGTTGTCCATAGCAATCCGGATATCTTCAGTAACTTTGAGCAATGCAGTAGAGGTACTGTGAGCGGGGCGGAATCCAGACTGGAAAGGACTTAGGAGATTATTGCGAGATAAATAGTTTGAAATTTGGTTGAAAACCGTGTTTTCTAAAACTTTAGAGAGAATGGGAAGAATGGAGATAGGACGATACTGTGAGAAAGAAGTAGGATTCGGTGATTTAGGTAACGGGATAACATTAGCCATTTTCCATGAAGTGGGAAAAGTGCTTGATGCTAGAGAGAAGTTGAGGATATGTGTAATGACTGGTAGAATAACATCGATTAGTAGTAGAAGCATATCGCGACTAATACCGTCATTACCCACCGCTTTTGAGGAAATGGAAAGGATACTCTTCTTGACTTCACCCTCCGAGATTGGACTGAAAATAAAAGGATCACAATTAGGTGGGGCTTCATTATACAGTTTTTGAAGTAAGGAATTTTTCTTACTGTCACAGATTCTGACAGGAGGTGTAGAGAAGTGTTGATTGAGTGAGTTCAGGTCAACAGAGTGACTTAAAACTTGAGGAGATTTACCCACACCCAGTGATTTCAGAAAACTCCAAGTCTGAGTTGGAGTGAAGTGCTCGATTGATGAGTGTATATGACGGCGTTTTGCATCCCTACACATTCTGTTGCAGCGATTACGCAGTCTCTTATAGGACGCAACATTATCAATGCTAGGAGTCTTTTTACAGAGCCTTTTGGCTTTGTCCCGCCTTGACATAAGATTTTTAATATCTGGCGAAAGCCAAGGTGCCGGAAGGTATTTCACCCTCACAGGACGAGCAGGAGCATGTGAATCAAATAATCTTGTAAGGGTCGTGCTTAAAATACTTACTTTATCGTCTACAGAAGATGCGCTAAAAAGTGGGGCCCAATCTAACAAAGAAGCGTCAGTCTTAAAAGCCTGGGTGTTAATATTTTTCAAATTGCGGCGCAAAATAGTCTTACCTTTACGTCTAGAAACTGATAGATTATAGCATACAAAGAGAAGATCATGGTAAGAAAAGGGAGCAGTAAGCTGACCATGCTGTAGCACATTCTCGCTTTTGGAAACTATAATAAGATCTAACAGAGAAGGAACCGAGTTAGGTGAAAAATGCGTCGCAGACAGAGGCAGAAGAGAAAGGTTGAATGAAGAGACTAAAGATTTCAATTTTTGTGACCTAGAGTTGTGTTTGATAATGCAAGTATTTAGATCACCCATAATAATGACGTGATCGTAAGACGGAGAAAGATCATCAAGGAGTGATTCAAAGGTGTTAAAATAATTAATATTGAGAGAGGGACTGTAAGCAACGCCTAGAAGAACCTTGGAGTAGTGAGAGGATATTTCAATAAAAAGATATTCAAGGCTGTCAGAGTATAAGCTAGGAGATTGTATGAGTATATTATAAGCTATATTGTCCCTAAGATAGATACAGACTCCACCACCTCCTTTGCCAGTACGGTCATTACGAATGAGTGTAAAACCGGGAAGATTGTAGAGAGAAGATGGCAAAGAAGGTTTAAGCCATGACTCTGACACCAGAATGCCATCGACATGCACGTTGCTAAAAGATGTGAGAAGGTCTGAGTAGTGTGCCGGAATGCTCTGAGCATTGATGTGTACCAGATTGAGGCTCGATGGGTTATTGACAAATGTCGACCTAAGTCCGGAAGCAAGGGAGACGTCGTTAATATTATTATCTAAGCTTTCGAAAGAAGTGCTACTGCAAACGCTGCGAAAGTCCTCGGATGAAGAGCACGAGAAAAAATCATCATTAAAGTTAGCAAGTATATCAGCCATAAAATGTATAATATCTATATATATTATATATACGTATCTGTTTAAATAAATTAAAATATAAAATATATAATTTTATTATTTAAAGTACTTATATATTTAAAAAAAATGCACCAGCAAATTACTATTTTCAGCAAATCAGCAGCTTAACCATTCCCACATTCGCTGGCAGAAATGTGAACAGACATCTTATTATATAAGGTACAAATAAAATATATACAGCCCGAGTCTTTCGTAAAATTGTTCCATCAATTGAAATTTGTTTTTAACGTCAAGCGTCGTTAGAACCTAAAAATAGCGGCAATTACATTAAACGTGGGCTTCATTTTATCTCTATTATCCCCCAAATAAATACCCTTCAAAGGCACCAACGGAAATTTATCGGCATTTTAATTTAGAGCCAATTTTCCGTTAATTAATTTATTTCTACCGCGTCTTCCAATTATTATTGTAAATTAAACTAAACGCTGGCTGAAATATATATAAAGCCATAATATTATGTCTCAGTGATGCGAGTATCCAATAGCTAATCTTCTGGTCAATTCGGACCATACGGTCAATAATTCAGAACACGTCATTTATGTAAAAGGATGATAGAGATGAATCATAATATAAAAATTACGATCATAGGAAACAATGTATTTTGTAAATCATCTAAAAGTTATATTGTGATGATGGTGATGATAATAAAATACCCGACTGAATTTCTTGTGGGCCCTTCTCAGATCGAGACGTGTTGAGAACTCACGTATATTATATTTAGTTTATAGTTGTCGTAAATATCTAATTATTACCATAACCTTACTTGCAGAATGTATAGTGGTAAAATTCTTGACATTCAAAAAGTGTGCAATGTACCAAATTTGAATAAAGAACTTATTTGACATTTGACTTTTGAATGGCCCTTAAGCAATTCAATTAAAATGCATCCAAACGGAACCGTAACTGATAACGGCACCTATCCGCGATAAGCAAAGGGTAATTACAAAAGAGTTATCTCGTTCCTTTGTTTCCGTGTGATATGTTAATAAAAACAAATTCCGTTCATTAAGTGGAAATTTATTTTTGAGTCTATTTTATCTTTTCTGACCGGTCGTTTTGTGGTAAAAACTATTGTGAATTTCAACATTAAAGTGAATTTTTATTTATCATGAGAGAGTGTATACACTAAAATCATAATCATAATATTATCAACTGTATGTCAACTGTTTTGTAGGTACACAAAACAGTTGACATACATTTGATATGTACAATAAAGGTACTATTAATTTATACGTATATAAGTTATTTGATGCAACGATATACTTCTAAAAATATAGCACGTCTTATTTAATAAATACTAATAATTTACCCGAAATCTCGTCCGAATGGAGTTAGGTTTTAAAAAATCACAAATGCTTCGGTTTCCAGACAAAAATATTCTATGTCATTCTCTAGGTGCTCAACTACACTCACGCAAAAAAATACCGTTCTATTGGGGCGTGAATGAAGGATGAACGTACAAACAAACAAACTATCAAAATATTAGTATGGATTTATTCCGATGGAGTAAGTAGGTATTCGAAATTAATATCAGGTAGAGCACGCGACCAATGCGCCTTAAGCTTAATAATAATATTTTTTATCACATGTGATTCCGCTGTAATAATGTGATAATGGTCATTGTATGGTAATAAGGTAATGAAATGCTCTTGTTTGATAATAATAAATAATAGGGAACGCTAATAAGCCGAATTGGATGTGAGTCAATGGCTGGTAAAGTTAATTAATATCGGTTTAATAATTATAATTATTTTTGATTACAATTACCAGAATGTGGATTATGGAATTATCGTGGTGATAAAATGTAGAGGCCTGTTTTGGTCATTCACACGTTTTTGTGGTGACTTTTAAACAGCATGTTTAATAACACTCAACTGAAATAGGTACAACCGTGAATTGCAGCTTATAATATTTTATTATAAAATGAAAATGTATCCTAAAATCATATTAACTACGTTACTAACAAAATAAAGCAAAAAAAGCTAATATAAAATGCAAAACATAGACCGCAAATAAGCCATTAAAAATATTCTTTAAGTTTCCACTATCTGAATTTGCGGAACCTCATTTGCGTTAATGATTAATAATAATTATTATTTATCTAAAACAATAATCAATTACATTAAAATAACTGCAGGGTATAGACGCATGCATAAATAAACAATGCATTATTTTCAAAAGGGCCAAATACTTTGTTGGTAGGTACCTACAAGCTCGGCGCGCGGCGCGAATCTTCTTTGTTTTAACCCTCCGCCGCTGCATCTACTTCACTAAGAAAAAAAATTAAAGAATATAAAACGGGAATAAAAAAACAAATTAAAGCCAAGGCTGGCGTCCCGGCCATTCAAGCGGGTATAAAAGTGTTTAATTAAACTGTTGTTATTGATGGGGTTGCCACTAGATGGCGTTTAATCAACAGCTCGCTCCTTTAGGTTTTTTTTTTCAAGTTAATTATAACAGCTTGAGAATGCTTTATTCGCTTCAAAAGTTCAAAAGTTCAAATTTAATGAGCGCGTATTTTACCGATGACACAAGCCGCGCACATTCACACGTCTTTTTTTTGACAGTTGTTTTATAGAGATACCTAGATGCTATTAAGCAGTGAAAAATTTTCGATTCCCTTTGATGCGCTTCGACTCTGCACTAGTATGCTCCGACCCTAAGACATCATCAGAGAGGTACCGCTTTGTACATAGCATGGAGGGTGACTGTGGCATTGAATTCGAAAATAAGGTGATACTTAACTTGAGCTAAAGATTAAAATGTTTTCCCAAACTCGCTCAGCCTTGAATATAGAATTTATATAACATTCGCAACAAACCTACCGAAAAAGACGGATTCTCATTGCGAATTCCATAAAATGCTAGCAAAGGAGACAGTAGACGTCGCCGATTTGCCGAAAAGGCACCGTTTACGAGAGTCGGAGCACCGCTCCGCAAACTGTAGTTGCACAAGAATGTAATTGAAATGTCAGCATTAATTTGTAACTTTGCCTAAGACAGCGCCTTAAGCCGAGCGTTAGTAAGAATGCGCTTTCATTAATTTAAATTATTTCGCCGGCTGTAATTTGTTGCAGATTCTATTTACACCTTTCGGACGCGGAGTAATAAATTAAGTTTAATGTACTTAAACTATGGACTAAGTAATTGCAGGGTTTATAAAGTGCCGAGTAAGATGGCTAAAATATACCTATAATTTCAATTCGTAACGACCATTTTTTTTTAATGATATATAATATGTACCTACATTGTGTATACCTACCTTATATATATATTTATATACATATTATATAATATTATGTACGTAAACTACGTAAAACAATTTACTTTAAAAAACTTCATAGTTTTCAGTTAGAGGCAAAAGCAAAATTTCATTAAAACCTTTAACATGGGAATATATTTCATACCGAAATACAGAACATAAAATTCATTTATAAAACTTTTTGTATTGGTGTGTGGAAATAGCCTGGCATTAAATGGACACACACTTGCGATCGTACAAATGGATCCAATTTATTTGAAACAAATAAATGATATACCAATAGGAATGTTCTGTACGAATTACACTGAGAATTTAAATTTGACTTTTTATTAAATTTTTATAAAGCGTTGCTCTATAGTATACGGACCAAATTAATTTTATTCTAGGGTAGTTTTTGAGTACGTAACAGTTAGCAAACAAAAAAGGTTCATCGTATTAAAAGTATTCTATGTAGGTATCATTATTTGAATACGCAACAATCAAATAAAACAAAAACGGGCAAGTACCTACGAGTCAAACTCGCGTATCGAGGGTTCCATAAAAGGTGACGTAAAATTCCTGAAAAATGTTATTCGGTTACATTATTCGATCGCCTCAAAAACAATATCCTTTTGGTCGGAACCACTAAGTTTTTCTTTTTCAAAGGATTATTGTTAATTTCTAAACTACTGTGCTAGTTAGAGACAATATAATTTTACTGTCTTGTATGGTACGTACTACATACAATTTCATAAAGCTCCATCAAAAGAGTTGGGCAAGAAATATTTATATTATTCCAAAATTTAAGACGATATAATTAAGATGTACTTACTTACTTAGTTACTGAAATAAGAAGCTGCGACGCTGGCAGGTGTTAGACTGAATGTATGTACATACTCGTATTCGCGTACTCAAAATTCGCTCCAATAAAACAGAATTTGCCAACAGAATCAATATCTTGTAGGTTTATAAAGGTATATATAAACCTATTTGTAAAACGCACACTGTTTTTACTGACCGTGATTCACAATTTGTTCTAACACTAGGTTAAATAACAAAATAAAAAAAAACAATATCGATGTCCGACACTTAAAGCTTACTGAAACATATTGGGAACGACAAGCAAAAAATATATTAGGTATTTGGTTTAGATGCACTTTTTTAGAATGTGGAGGATAAATAAATAGTTGATATATTTTTGGAAAAATGCTTTCCTGCGTTTTGAATTTATAATTTATATCTTTTCTCTAAAGTGTAAACTGACTAAGGGCATGAAGAAAAAAATAATGTGTAGTAACGCACAAAATTTGTTCAGACAAAATTCTATGGCCATTACTCTATTATAATATATCCAAATAAATTGTGGATATCATAAGTTGTATGGTGGTTATTGCAGGAATATTGTTTATGGTTGTAGAGCTATTGAGCCGCATGTATGTCTGACACAGGTCTGACATTAATTTGGTAATTAAGTGAGCGATTTAATTAATTATTGTTAATTCATTTGCGCGCTGTGGTGCGTTTCTGAATAATATTTCGATTTCAATTTAATGTTCTTTATTTAAATTAATAATTAACTACGTATACTATAATTATTAATATCATCCTGAACAGCAATAATATGAATAACATTTAAGTATATATATTTACCACAGATCAGCGAGAAGTCGTATCGTTCAGTCTGCCTGCTCGCACGAAACGCTCTCGGTCAACGTTTCAGCACAGTTTCAGTATGCTTCACTTATTATAATATAGTGGCAACAATGATCGAAATTCGAGTATCGACACACAATGACTTCAGAGAAAATGAACCCAAAGAATCTTATTTTAAAGTCGTTATTTAATAGTTCGAATATTTATTTTACAACATTTCTGCTTGGGGCGCTGGCTGTTTTAGAATGCTGAATGTATTGGCGAACTCAAACCTTAATATAAGCCATTTTAGGTTCATTTTACTCTTAAGTCATTGTGATGCGATCAATAGTATACTATAAAGTTTTGGAGCGCTGCAAAGTGAGACTAAGCATACGGATACGAACCGCTACAATGTGGAACCCCCTTCCGGCGTCCGAGTTACCCGTCTCGTTCGACTTGAGTACCTTCAAGGCCAGAGTGAACAGGCATTTTCTAGGCAAGCGCGTTCTAACATAGACCCCATCATTGCTTTCCAGGCATGATTGTCGTCAAGCGTAAGCCTATCATGCAATTAAAAAAAATACTATGAGTTTTGGTTTAACTACCTGAATGTATGTACTTATAAGTGTATCATGGTATCAATTTAGAAAGCCTCCATTAGCGGATACACAATAGCGCTCATAATAACAGTTCAAAATAACATGCAAATGTTGTGTTTCCCAACACGTATCAGTTTCCTTATTTTATGTACTCTATCACTAGGGTTGGCACCTTTATTTGAGTTTTCTTTAATTTGTTGTAAGTGTATCGTAACTAAAATCATGGTCAATATACCTGCCTGCAAAACACTGCAGGCACATTGACAATGATTTTTGTTTTTAAAATGCTCATTCGATACTCAAACGTTATTAGCATAGTTTTGTAACTTGTATGTTATGGACTAACACTGCTTTTAATTAATTTTGTATAATATATAACATAAAATAAAAATAAGTAATGACGGCAAACACATATTCAATTTTGTTAAAGTATAACTGTTTTGCAAGGTCCACAAGATCTTTTAGCAAAAGCTACAATAAGACGGTATGGTTCTATTTTAAGGTTCCGTGCCTAAAACGGAGCCCTATTAATGTGCTCTATCTGTCTGTCTATCCGTTTGTTAAGGATCTCTAGCTGGTAGCTGTAATATTGACCTGTGGATATAATATGGTAAAGAACGTTGACCCAAAAGCGAGTATTAAATAAGAAATTCATTTAAAATGTTGTCAACCTTATAGTATATTCCCCACATAAGCTGTTACAGCAAATTAAACCTTATTGACAATGAAAACCTTAATGACTAATAAAGTTTTCTTTAATGGCGGTTTCAAAATGAGATTAAAGTCGTTAGAAAATAATAACTGTTGGTACCTACTTGCTCTCGCGTCGAAATGATTGCCATAATAAACACAAATCATAATATGCCGAATATGCGGCGATGTGGCTCTTTAGGTTATAGAAAATACAAAGAAATGAAAACCTAAACACTTAAAAGTTAAAGTTTAATGTAGATTGATAAAAAGCAATTGAACTACTTATAGAATTTGGTACAAACCTGTCGATAATAGTGCTGGCCTTTGCTCTTTTGTATTGTTGAAATTTCACGTCCGAGTGTTTAATATCATCTGAGTCGTGTATCAAATAATACAGATGACTTTGGCCATGGGAATGAGGTGTTGCTCGATGGTAATTCATTCTAGAATAGAGAAAATTATAATATATTATTATTTTTATGTTTCCTTACGTAGGAACCATACTTTTCATCAAGATTTTTACACAAATCATTTCAGTAACAGAAAAACATTTTTTGCCAAGCTGTACTACATAATTATGTACCTACTATCAAAGTTATACTCCAAATCATGAATCAACAATAAAATAGCATCCAATAATAAGAAAATCATTATAATTATATTTTTTAACTAGCTGATCCCCGCGACTTCGTCCGCGTGGTATAGGATCGGATTGGACCCCATAATCCTTCTTTGTACCTAAACTACATGTAGCCTAAGTTACTCCATATAACATCACCTATCTGTCATTGAAAGTTCCGTCAAAATCGATCCAAGCGTTTCGGAAATCAGCTGGAATACATATACAGATCGACAAACATAAATTTAAATGCACACCATTTTAAAATAAGCCGTACGTTCAAAGATCCGGGTCCCAAGTTATTTGAACCCAATAAATGTCTGTCATTTCTGAACTAAAAAACTTATGACCTTGAAATATTTACGGGACAATATTTAAAGTACTACCTTTCTAACAAAAAAAGAATAAGTTAAATCGAACTACGCGTTAATGAATTACAGCTAAATACACGTTTTAATTTTCTTCCCCTCTCCCACGGGAACTGTGCTGAATATCGGGATAAAAAGTATCCTCTGTCCTACCTCGAAGTATAAACTCAAATCGTACCAAGTTTCATTCGAATCCATTTAGTAGTTTCGGCGTGATGCGCGGCCAAGGTACAGACAGACAGACAGAGAAAAATGAAAAAAATTACAGTTTTGGCTTCAGTATCGATTATAAAGTGCCCTCCAAAAGAAATTTTCAAAATATTTCAATGTACAGAATTGGATCTGTTACAGTTTTATTATATTATAGTATAGTATAGATAGATGATAGATGTTCCTGAATAACCACACAAACTATGTAATATTACAACGTATAAATAATATACAAGTGTATAAATAATGTACAACGTAGTGTGATCCCTTGCTTAGCGCTCAGTAGCTCCATAATAAATAACACTAATAGGCCTAGGTTAGATAACCGGCGTAAAGCTCGGTGCACACGTGTACGCGCCATAGGCGGTGTTGCCATAGCGACTATAATTTAACGTCACTGGCACTTGCATTGAAACCGCGCTACAATTTAAGACCTATGCAATAAGGGAGCCAGCATTGTCTGCCAGCGTCTCGTGTTACAACCAGCGCTTTATGTAAGCCTTATAATCCAGTTCCAAGCCTTTAAAATATGTGTACCTATGTATGTCGTTTGTTCGCTATGAAAAAAATCTATAATATAATAAAACTGTAACAGATCCAATTCTGTACATTGAAGATATTTTGAATTTTTTTATTGGAGGGCAATCTATAATCGATACTGAAGCCAAAACTGCAATTTTTTTCATTTTTGTCTGTCTGTCTGTCTGTCTGTATCTTGGCCGCACATCACACCGAAACTACTGAATGGATTCGAATGAAACTTGATACGATTTGAGTTTATACTCCGAGGTAGGACATAGGATACTTTTAATCCCGAAATTCACCACGGTTCCTTAGGGAGAGGGGATGAAAGTTAAAACGTGTATTTAGCTGTAATTCATTAACGCGTTGTTCGATTTCACTCATTCTTTTTTGTTAGAAAGGTAGTACTTTATGTATTGTCCCGTAAATATTTCAAGGTCATAGGTTTGTTATTTCAGAAATGACAGACATTTATTGGGTTCAAATAACTTGGGACCCGGATCTTTAAGCTTGCGGCTTATTTTAAACTGGTGTGCGTTTAAATTTATGTATGTCGGTCTGTCTATTTGTTCCAACTAATCTCCGAAACGGCTGAATCGATTTTAACGGAACTTTCAATGGCAGATAGGTGATGTTATAAGGAGTAACTTAGGCTACATTTAGTTTAGGTACATAAAATAATTATGAGATCCGATCCGATCCTATATAAAACCTATAAACACGCGAACGAAGTCGCGGGGGTCAGCTAGTAATACAATAAAAGTATAATATGTTTGGACATTGATTTTTTTATGTTGCATGTGTCTATCCAAATCAGAGCTTGTGGCACATGTATGCGGTCGTCATATGCACTCATTATAAAAAAATGCACTCGCTTCGCTCGTGGTTATGATTCATGAATCCATGATACAATACATAAGTCATGCCTACTACTACTATTAAATTAATATAGGTTATCTTACAGTTTGTTGATGTATTGACTTGTTACAGCTAACTCCTTGATAAGATGTGCCTATGTAAAAGTATCTAGATACGTAAAAAGTTAAACGTAAAATAATTAAGAGATATCTTCTTCCGTTTTCAGCGAAATCTTAAATTAAGACATTTCCATAATCTCTTAATTTAAGATTTAGTTTAATTTCGTACTCCGAATCGAGAGGGTTTTGTGTTACAAATTCACGATAGATACCTACCTTGATTAAAATCTGTTTTGATCTTTTCTGAAGTCTCGGAGAATCTATTTAAGGTAGGCACTCTATTCATTAAAACAAAAATTCAATCGAGAATTTTGTTAAGTCTGCTCGTTTTTGTGAAATACAGTTAATTACGAAAATACCAGTTAATATAAAAATTGTTTCTAAGTACATAATCAAAAATATCTGACTGACTGACTGACTGCTACGAGGCAGTCAGAATACGTGATGTATTTCACTAAATGGTCTGTCTTATATACTGGTCAAGGTAACTACCACTAACTAACTAACTAACTACCTTCTGCTTACCTGTGGTCTCCATGTAACCATGGACTTGATGATGGTTTCTTAATAATAACCAAGATAGCATCATCGCAGATTGCCCCGTGACCTGAGTTACACGCATATTCCTTAGAAATAAGAGAGACAAGAATAACCTATACTTAATTTAATAAAGTGGAAGAGTTTGTTTGAACGCGCTAATCTCAGGAACTACTGGACCGATTTCAAAAATTCTTTCACCGTTGGATATGTAAGTGACCCTTGAGTGCTATAGGCTATATATGTACCACGGGCGAAGCCGGGGCGGACCGCTAGTATGAATATATTAGGATAAAAGCCGCATAGTTGTCCCACTTTTTGAAATAGCTCTATTACTTAAAAATTAAGCATCCAGTTACAAAATATCACGTGTATATTATGAAAACATTGGTCTTTAATCTTTTATTTTACCCTATTTTTTTAATATAATTAATATGGTTTTTGAGTAAATCCGGTTTTATATGACCTCTCGAAAGTGGGATAGTTGCCTACTGTGGCGGATAGTTGCCTCACATTAAAAATTATGCGGGGGATAGTTGCCCTATAGCGGGGACAGTAGACTCACTGTGAAATTGCTTCAATTTTTTTTTAATTTAAATTTATTATATAATTTTTTGGATCTATTTACTGAATGTAAATTTATTCAGTTTTTATTATTTATTTAGATCATTTATTTAAATTTTAATGGAAATACTAAATAATCAACATATTGTAACTAAACACATGTGTAACACGTTATAGAGCCCAGAGGCAATTGGTCGTCACAGTTTATCCAACTGCAACATGAAACTGTTGAAGAAATAGTTGCTCCATATACTTTTGCGGATCGTCGCCCTAAGGGCAACTATCCGCAAAATTATATGGGGTGACTATCCTTTCCAGTACGGATACTTGCCCTTTAAAAAAATAAACAAAAGAAATTTAACAATTAAACGTCAATGGCAATGTAATTTAAACTTCAGTGCATGCGAAGAAATAAAAAGTTAAATGAATCGACTACTATAAAAAAATATTCAATAGTAAATACAAATATAATTTCAATGCTCGTGGAGGTCTTGCCGCGGAAGATTTTCGCTCTCATGGACGAAATGCATGCACTCTAGTGTACAATTTTTATGACATTGAAGCCTGCGTAGGGAGCCCTTCTAAATCTAGAAGAGTGCTAAGGCCAGCGACATCTCTAACATAGTGTATTTAGAACCGGGGCAACTATCCCACTGGGGCAACTATCTGGCTTTTACCCTATAGCTACTTCGCATTTTGTATTAGGTATATACAATATACATACTTACATTTTTACAGAAAATTAAAATGAAATGAATAAAAAGTGCTTGAGTAAAAGTGTTCTCAGTTAATTGGATCCGATATTTAGGAATAACCGTAGAAACAGTGTATTAAGTTTTCATGTCCCGATCGGATAATGTAAAGACTTCGAGAATTTTCCTGTATAAAAAACGATAAGTCATTTTCAGGAACAACGAAAAAAAACTATTCGTCGACGTCGAAACACAAAAGTTGCCGACACTATTGTTTGTTCGTGTTGTTTACGAGCGCTTTATTGTTCAAAACACAGGCTCATTTGTACATGACACGGAACTACCGCTAGTTTAGTGTCAGAATTGTCATTTTTCTACGATCCTGGAAATTATGATTGAACCACGCGAATAATTGCCGCCCAAAGAATTAATATCGTTGGCGCCACTTCACACTGAGGTCAGATTTTCAACAGTTACGTTTACGGTCAGATATGATGTACAGAGGCATGGTCCAGAATATTTTATAGAATCTTCATAGGTCATACTAGAATAATTTAAATCATGTGCCATCCGATGTAAAATAGCGTCACCCTACTCTAGTCCATTTAGGAACTTAAATAAATACTTATAAATCCTACTAATATTATAAATGTGAAAGTGTGGATGTTTGGATGTTTGTTACTCAATCACCGAACTGAAGATGATACTGAACCGATTTGGCTGAAATTTTGAATGAAGATAATAATTATGCCCTTACTTAAAACATAGGCTACTTTTTATCCTGGAAAAATCCACAGTTCCCGCGGGATTTTGAAAAACCCGAAATCTATATCTACAGCGATAGGTAGATTACTATAGCAAACTTCCTTGAAAGTGGGTATAAAGGTTGGAAAAGGGAGCGGAAACTGAAACCAGATATCCACGATTCCCTCAGGATTTGTGAAAAATCGAAATTCACGCGGGCGAAGCCGCGGGCAAAAGCTAGTTATGTCTATCTATTACTTTGTGTAGACGCCCAAGTACCACGAATCAACTATCTATAATAAGTTACATAACGATTTATTAAAGTTCGCTTGAGTTTCAGTTCGATATATATTATTTACGTGTACACTGGCTTTAGGTAAATCATTCAAGTAGTCTTATTCAAGAACCACTGAGTTTGATGAAATCGCACAGCCAAGCGAACCGTGTGGGAGATGCCGCCGTAAAAAACTCATAAAACTTCAAAAGAATCAAGGGGTTGAAGAATTCAAGGAGTAAAAGTTTCCTTATTTAAAATATATGTCCTGAATTTCGTCTTGCAACATATGATCGCGTTTTATGCTTTTTATACGAGCTTACGCCAGGTGAGATGGGTTTTAGATTTGATTAGACAATTTGTTAAGTTATAGTGCCAATTTTGTGAAAGGGTGTAGATTTAATAACGAAACTATATTGAAAGAAGTGGAAAGGATATAGAAAATATCTCAAAAATTAGGCAGTAATCCTAGTAGAAGCTAAATACCTCAAATATTTTTACCATTCGTTACTGAATCAACAATAGTTATAGACCGACCAGAATCTCATGAAAAATAGGAAAATTAAATTTTGTAGTAAGCAACACTAGGTTAACTCGGCTGCCCTAGTGATAAAAAAAGTAATTACATTCAGAACACCTTACCTGGGATAGTTTCACGAAACGAAAAATCAAGCAACTGCATTTTAAATACAAAAACAAAGTAATCAACATCCAATTACTTTGTTTTTGTGTTGTGCTTGTTGTTTACTTGGTTTTTAACCCCCGACGCAAAACGACGGGGTGTTATAAGTTTGACGTGTCTGTGTGTGTATGTGTGTGTGTGTGTGTGTGTGTGTGTGTGTGTGTGTGTGTGTGTGTGTGTGTCTGTCTGTTCCCCTGTGGCGCTCAAACGGGTGGACCGATTTGAATGCGGTTTTTTTTGTTTGAAAGGTGAATTAGTCGAGAGTGTTGTTAGCTATGTTTGAAGAAAATCGGTCCAAGATGGCCGCCGCTACAAAATGGCGGATTACATATTTTTTCACAACTCCCTTAATATGGGTATCAAATGAAAGGGCTTGACTAGTAGAATAGCACTATTGCAAATCCAAGATGGCCGCTGCCACAAAAT
This sequence comes from Melanargia galathea, assembly GCA_920104075.1. Classification (NCBI taxonomy): domain Eukaryota; kingdom Metazoa; phylum Arthropoda; class Insecta; order Lepidoptera; family Nymphalidae; genus Melanargia; species Melanargia galathea. The sequence continues at coordinate 8,348,302 of OV049870.1, forward strand.
GGCGAATGTCGGGGGTTTTTTAATTTTTAATTTATACTTGTTGCATTTATATTCCGGGTTAGTGTGTGCAGTTACTTTGTTTGGGCAATTCAAATTTCTGTAAACGGTTCAAGTTATTTGAAATATTAAACTGTGGTAAAAAACTACTCGACATAAAACTTTTGTTAATGCAAATAAGTCAATTTCACAAAAAATGACAGTTACTTTGTTTATCGCTAGGGCAGCCGTAGTGTTGCTAACTTTGGAATTTCATTTCCGTATTTTTCATGAGATTCTGGTCGACCTTTACTTACTAAACTCTATCATTAGATCTCGTCAAAGGTAGAGTTCAGTAAATGTTGTTACTGAACTATTCACTTTCTGTCCACTTTCATGTGGAGCAGAAAATTGAGGTTCAATTAACGGTTAAATTAATTAAAGAAGTAGTAGGTACTTAGTATTTTTCTAAAAATGTTCTATTTAATAAGAATTTATAAGGAACAAACAGTCCTTTTTTACATTGAACAGTTTTTGTTTCTTTAACAGAAATCGGGACAATTACAGACAATCGAGCTAAACGATTAATTAATTAAGGCAATAAAGGATACCTACAACTGCTCCAATTGAGTGTGTCAGCATCAGCATTGTTAGCATAGCAAGTGATATATGACGTCACGACCCGCTTTGTTAACATGCTATGAAATGTGCAGTTTATTTTTTGGACTGAACATCCTTTTCACTTTTGACGTTAGAATTTAGAATTTAATACCTTAGATGCTGTTGTGTTTCACAGACGACTGCAATACTTTAATGATAATCTTAAAAGGACAAGGAGGATTTTAATGTGACATTTACATAGTAAATCATGACATTTGTATAGTAAATCGATTCTCGTACGCATGAGTACCTACTCTAAGCACCGGCCTAATAACATTACAAGCAATAACATTGAAATTATATGATTACTACGTTATGGTATAAACAGTGCAAACGCCTCCTAAAAAAATGTATCTACTCAATAAAATCTTAACAGAAAAATCAATGAGCGTCAAAATAAACAGCCATTGTGCACGATCAGTAATAACGCACCTTATACAGATAAAACCAGTTTCAGGTTCGGGGCGAAGCGAAAAACTCCTCCGAGATAGTCATTAGGTGCCCTCGTAATACGCGATCGTCGGTTCGAACCGCCCTTCAATCTCACCATAACTCTCCACGTAAGAGGATTGCCTCTCCATAAGGATATCGCAACAAATTGACTGTAATTTTCATTGCCATAAGAACCAAAGATACACTGTTCCTTAGAACTCTATAAGGGGCTGCTTGACCGCCTTTTGATAAATATCGGATAGCCTAAACGTATATTTTGTCACTTTCCTACTTTATGACAAGTGACAAAGATATGTGAATAAACTCTCCGACACTTATCAGAAGGTGGTGAAACTGACCCTAAGCCCTCTTAACAGTGTCCCCCACAAAACGCAATATTCTGAGGTGTCTGCATTTCTTTAGAATCTCAACAGTGAACCTATAAGTTTTTTGTTCTAATAAATTTCTCTAATAAATAAAGTTAACCTCATTCTTTGTGGAGACCCATGCCTGTATTGGGCTGGTAATAGGTTGATAATGATGAGGATGACTAATTTTGTACTTTACAAAAATTGTGTAGTTTCATGACTTTTTCAATGCGAATTTTTGAATGTTAAGTATATATACCTATTGGAAAAATAAAGTAAGTGAAAATATTGAAACGAGCTGATGCACGTCTCGAACATTTACACCACTGTGTGTATGATGTTTCTCGATCGTTTTGTATATCATTGGTAATTTTGTTTCTTTTTTCTTCTCACGAGCACAAATCTGAATAGATCTCATGCTAACTTTAGGATTCACTCGCGGTTAACATTCACGAGTGGGAGAAAATTGGTTATTTGAATCCATTTTGCTATACGTACGTGTATACATACGGCACGTACAATCTTTCGCGCTCAGCCCTTTGATATGAGACCATTACGATTTCACGCTGCAGTAAAAGCAAGATTACTAATCCATGTATGTATGTAATGTAGGCATCGAATTTGCAAGTTTTAAGATAATATTAATTTTATTTTTCTCTTATCTCTTTCTCACCTTTTTTACGTATTCCTGAGTCATTACACTCTCAGTTGTGGGCTTCTAGATCCTTCCACAATGTTATGACTCTACCGAGAATGATTTCTACTCTTTCAGTCTTCGAAAGTCGACCCGGCCCATCAATAACTTCCGACTTGGTTCAGCGTTGCTTATCCAGCATAATCAGCACAATTGATATGCGCTGTCGCAACTATCTATACAACAAGTCAGTCTAGTCCACACTCACTCTGTTATTTATAATAATGAGGCCTATAATTTCATTAAAAGTAGATAACATACTTATCCTCTTTTCCGTGAACGAAGTAATGAAGAATGTTTTATGCATGAATCAATCTGCAAACAAGACTGCCCAAAATGGACGCTGCTGATAAATGAATTGTCTGAGCCGTATCTTTTTTTAACACCGCAATTGTGTATGTTTGCAATATTCCTTGTTTACACCATATAAATTGGATAAAATATGCGCAAAAATGAAAACCGTTATTTACTGTACAGTAACATGATACAATCCCAAAATAAGTAACAAAGTAATGCATGGGATTATAGTAATATGTCAGCAAAATCAACCAAATAGAATCTGAGTGGTAGGTATACTCGTATTCTCAGTTACTTCTTCGAATGTTATATCGACATTCTTGTATAGGGATTTCATTATTCTACAGGCCAAGTTTTTTTGTTGTTTGTGCCAAGCAGCTTCCTGTGACTTATTTAGCTTAATTTGGTTTAAATTAAAAAAAAGCATCCACCACCATTACCACTACAGCCTTTTAACGTACCACTGCTGAGCACAGGCCTCCTCTATCATAAGATAATGTAATAAAGAAAGCGAGCAGCTTAGGTATAAGAAAATTATTGTCTGAATTATTCCAAAGTATTACTAGCCAAACCTAAAAAAACATATATTTTATTATGAGAGATTAATGTCCATAGGGTATATTATATTTGAAAAAACTTAGTTCATTATTCAGTTTAATTACAGTTAAAAGTAAACATGTAGTAGACGAAGAATGACAGGGGTTCAAGAGAACTGACGTGGCTTGCGGCTACTATGTAGAAATAATGGACGCTATCAAAACTGGACCGGTGTAATTACACCGAAAGAATTAGGAGCATACGAGTGTGGTATGATCACTGATGATTCCGGTTTCGTAACGTGGTTGTTATAAAGTAATTACCTACTGGGCCGGAAGAGCTGTGAAAAAATTTCATTTATTTTATGGATAGAGAAAATATCATGCTTGGGTTAACAATTTTCGTAGTTGCTAAATCAAAAGCTTAAATTGAACATCGAAAAATTATTATTTTTTTAATAATATTATTGGCCCGTTTTCTTTTTTTTTGTTATAAAAAGCTACATAGAAATTATTTTTTTAAATTTTTATCTCCTGTTGTTTAAAATTATTTAACAAATGCGTTGTTTATAAGTTAACTTGCATCTGCCCGCGGCTTCGCCAGCGTGAATTTCGGTTTTGAACAAATCCCGAGGGAGGGTTCCTGTTCCCGCTCCCATCTCCAACCTTTATACCTACTATCAAGGAAGTTCGCTATAGTAATCTACCTATAGCTGTAGCTATAGATTTCGGGTTTTTATTTATCTAACTTTTTAAAAAGTAAAAATAAATCAACACAACTTTTTCTCTAAAAGTAAAGTAGAAAGCTAAGTACCTATGTATAAAAAGTAGAGAAAGTTAATTTTTTTAACTATCCAGTTTAGTTCTTTCACATTTCATACCGGATATTAAAACCGGTGCTGCAAAGAAAAACTTTATTATTAAAATTGTTATTTCTTTATCTCTAGTTATTAAAACTTCGTTTTCCGAAAATGTATTCATCTGTCGGCGCTCTCGCGGGTCATACACTTAGAGTTGGTGCGGAGAGTAATAACAAATTCGTAGAGTGGAGTTACGGTGTATATTTATCAAAGATATTACAATGACCAGTGAACCGACTCTCACCGAGGTTGCGTGTGTACTGTCTTAGAATTTGGAATTTCTCAAAAATTAAAAGTTGCATTACGGTGGGTGTCGGCTCTTACAAAGGAAAAAGCGTAGGTGCTACACAAAAGCAACTACACCCAAAACAGAAAGGAATAAAAAGAAATAATAAAATAAAAACAATAATAGGTACAGTAATGGTACACAGGAAAACAGATTTACAGAATTACGAGAAATAGCTTTAAAATATTCATTTAAACAATAGTCGGCATTATAAAGAACAATAACAATACAAAATAATAAAAGCTAAAATAAAGATCGTAAAAACCCAAAGTAAAAATATTTTCTAACTTAATGACTAGGGCTTACGATAAAACAGGCGTGAGAAACTATTTACAAAACATACCTAAATTACGGACTAAAAAATTAAACAAATTATTTACATTTAGGTATTTAGTATAACGCGTATGTGGGATGTGGTCGCCACACATCTACTACACTTAGTTTCATATGTTAAGTCTAACTATAGTTTAATTTATGTATGTGTTAAAATGTGTTTCAGATACCTATAATAGATTCTCATACGCTATTTTAATATTATTGTCTTATTATCCTATATCTATTATTATTAATTATTTAACCTTTTTAGTAACGGCTCGATCCTTTTAATGGTTTAATGACTCTTTTAAGTCTACTCGTGTATGAAAATTTAAAGAAGACTCGCTCACTTGAGCATTTGAGTTGCTCAAATTAAATTGTATCGTCAAAATGTCAATTTAATATAGAGTACATTAAAACAAATCCTTAAAGTACCATTTAAAAAAGTAACTTTGTAATGAAAATCAACTGCATATAACCCCCAGCTTAGTCATGAGTGTGTTATCGCAAATAAAAATACGCCTAACGAACCCAAATCAACAAAAGTCTACAGCATACGCGATAATGTAATAACTAATACGATACAAATTGGTATGTAAGTTGATTTACAGAAACGTGCGAAAGGGTGGTCCAAACATTTCATAAAACGCCCGAGCTCCAACATAAACCGCGTATGAACACTCGTAATGTAACCCGAGCTCGAGCTAATCAAAGACGCAAAGCGGAATTTATTGTGTGCACTGTTCCTTGCAAGTTTATTGTACACTCATATGACGGTAGCAATTACTCAGCCCCCATATAAACTCTCTTACCCTTTACTCCTTTTGTGCTTACAATAAATTGGTTGAATTTTAAATTGTACATTGTGTATGTACAAGTACATGCACATGAACTTTTATCGCTTCTTGATCACTCCCTGCTTCACGGAATATCAGCGCTGCATCTAAGCATGAGATCTATAGGGCATACTTTGACTTTGCTCTGAGTTGAGATAGAGTTAAAACGAGATAAATTTATATCAAGGACATACTGGTACTTATGTCCCATTTATATATCAGAGTATGCTCTATAGATATAAGACTTAGGGCCTGTTTCACCACCTTCTGATAAGTGTCGGATAGCCTAAACGTAAGTTTTGTCACTTTCTTATTTTATGTCAAGTGACAAAGACAATAGTTGTAGATAGCTATCTGATACTTATCAGAAGATGGTGAAACAGGCCGTAAGACTCTTCATAGCACGGATCTTGTCGAGAAAAGAGAGTGCGTTCGCACCACATCGCTTATTTTTGATATCTATTATTCAGGCATACTTTAAGGTTGGGGCAACTAAATTTATTCATTCATATTCTTTTTGTGGATAGTTGATACCAGTTTGTAGAAATGTGGACGCAGATCTTGTAGGTTATTTTACTATTTTATTGATAGAACCAAACCCAAGACCTCTTTTCTATAGCAAACTTTATATAAATGAAGGTTCTATCTAATTTAATTCCTATAATTCAGTGAAAATAATTATGTGTAAGGAACAGACTTGTTGGCAATTAGGCTCTCGATAATTGTGTAAGCACCTTTTGGTAGGTAAACTTTATTGAGTTTTTAACAAAGATTTATCTCAAAGAGCGAATTCACACTTGAATAAGTACCTCCTTGAATTTGAAATATTTTGTACTTGATTAATCTTGGAAGTTGGTTTCTCGTCTCAGTTTTATTATGGTCAAAATTTAATTGGACTCTTGAATTATTTTCTCGGTATAGAACGACGAAAAAGCTTAATAATGATGGCACATTCGTCTCACTGCGAGACGTCCAGCCATAATAAATGATCTTAAAATATGCCAAGATAATTTTGACATTTCCTATTATAATAAGACTATTATCGATTTGGCAAGCTTCGGTAAGATATATATTCAAACTAGTGTTGCGCTCGGTGCGCGAGCAGCAAGCAGCTCGCGGGCCTTGTTGTCTCTTCAATATTCGTAAAAAAAAGAAATGGGGGGCCATACCAAATACCAGAATATTCTGGAGAGTCTCTTGAAAGATAAAAAGAAATATTGGTATCACGTTTCGTATCTTTTCTGAAAGGACACTAATGAGTTCTATGCATGCGTTTAGTGGAAAAAAAAGTTCTATCCAAAAATGTTCTGGAGAGCCTTTTGAAAATTTAAAAAAAAAATTGTATGGACACGAAATTTTTTTTTGTTTGGTACCTATCTTTTTATTACTGGCTCACCAAAGGGCCCAAGGTCTTGAACATTTTCACTTTCAGAACCATGCCTCTATGATTGATAGTTTTTGAGAGCCGTTGGGGTACTCTGGTAAATTTTCCACGTTTATGACGTTATATAATTTCTTTGAAGGAAAACTCTAAAGTTCTACACACATAAATAGTGATAAGAAAAAAGTTCCATACAAAAATGTTCAGGAGAGCATTTTGAAAATTCAAAAAAAAAAATTTGTTGGACGGCTATCTTTTTTTTGCTGGTTCACCAAATTGCCCAAGGTCTTTAACAACATTTGTTTGGGACCATTCCTGTATAACTGGTAGTTTTAGAGGACCCATGAGGTACCCTGTTAATTTTTCCACATTCACTACGTTTTGTATTTTTTGTGAAAAAAACCTTTAAGTTTTATGTATACGTTTAGTGGGGGGAAAAAGTTTCATACAAAAATTTCCAGGAGAGCCTCTTGAAAAGAACCCAAAAAATTTGTATGGAGAAAAAATTTTTTTGTTCGGCGGCCATCTTTTTTTTACCGGTTCACCCAATGGCCCAAGGTCCTTAATAACATTTGTTTCGGACCATGCCTGTATGACTGGTAGTTTTAGAGGACCCATGAGGTACCCTGATAAATTTTCCACATTCATGAAGTTTCATAATTTTCCTGAAGGAAGACCCATAAGTTCTACGTATATAAATAGTAAGAGGAAAAAGTTCTATACAAAATTGTTCTGGAGAGCCTCTTGAAAATTGCCCAAAAAATTTGTATGGAGAGAATTTTTTTTTGTTCGGCGGCCATCTTTTTTTTACCGGTTCACCTAATGGCCCAAGGTCTTTAATAACATTTGTTTGGGACCATGTCTGTATGACTGGTAGTTTTGGAGGACCCATGAGGTACTCTGGTAAATTTTCCACATTCATGACGTTTCATAATTTTCTGAAGGAAGACCCATAAGTTCTACGCACATAAACAGTGAAGAGAAAAAAGTTCCATACAAAATTGTTCTGGAGAGCCTCCTGAAAATTAGGAAATTTTTTGTATGGAGACGAATTTTTTTTTGTATGGTGGCCATATTTCTTTTACCGGTTGACCTAACGGCCCAAGGTTTTGAACATTTTTTGTTTCGAGACGGTACCTCTCCGACTGATAGTTTTCGAGATCCCCTAGGGCACTCTAGTCAGTTTTCCACGTCCAGCTCTCTCTATAATTTTGGTGACCTAGAATTTTTGAATTTTACACACATGAAAAGTATGGTGAAAAAGTTTCATACAAAATTGTTCAGGAGAGGTGATCAGTCCGTAACTTCAAGTAGCTTTATATATATAACTAGTAGGGCGCGTGGGTGCGCGGCCCGCAAGCGGACCGCGAGGTTTCGCTTTCGGGTATTTTGGTTTGAGCAGCCTCCACCTATCTCTCCCCTATTCCTAATCCTCGATCATTATCACTCTCCATATTTTTTCTTCGAATCATTCTGCTCATATCAAGTAGAACTTAAGGTCTTAATCATCTTTTGGCAAAAACCACTCTTCCATCTTTTATACTTGGTGAGATAGACACCGATGTTTGTATGACCGCCATCTTGAATCCGCCATTTTGGACTTTTTTTCAGCTCACTGCCAATTGGATGATGTTTCGAGTAATTTTTGTTTGAGCACCTCCTACCTATCTTCAATACCCTGCCCGGGCTCCTCAACCAACTTCCAAACCCTCAATCATCATGTCTTCCCATATTTTTCTTTGAGAGTTCTCCAAAAAACCGCATTAAAGCCTTGCATAGTTCACAACTTGTAGTCTCTTCAATATTCGCCATACATTTTCTATGGAAAAATAAATTCCGCCATTTTGAATTTTTTTTAATTCATCAAGTAGACCTTTGGATCCTCATCATCTTTTGCGAAGAAACCACTCTTTCATCTTTTATACCCTCCAAGATGGAGACCGACGAAATTTGTATGGCGGCCATCTTTTTTTCGCCATTTTGATTTTTTTTTCACCTGACTGCCAATTGGATGACGTTTCGAGTGACATTTGCTCGAGCACCCCCCACCTATATTCAATACCTTGAGCGTGCTCTTCACGCGTCTTCGAAATCCTCAATCATCAGCTCTCTCCATATTTTTGTTCTACTTCAATTTTTGTCCTCTATACGAAACCATTAGTGAAAAAAAAATTTTTCATACAAAATTTTACAGGAGGGGCGATGAATGAGTGAGTCAGTGAATCAGAACGAGCAGCTATATATATATTAACTAGTAGGGCGCGTGGGTGCGCGGCCCGCAAGCGGACCGCGAGGTTTCGCTTTCGGGTATTTTGGTTTGAGCAGCCTCCATCTATCTCTCCCCTATTCCTAATCCTCGATCATTATCACTCTCCATATTTTTTCTTCGAATCGTTCTGCTCATCAAGTAGAACTTAAGGTCTTAATCATCTTTTGGCAAAAACCACTCTTCCATCTTTTATACTTGGTGAGATAGACACCGATGTTTGTATGGCCACCATTTGGACTTTTTTTCAGCTCACTGCCAATTGGATGATGTTTCGAGTATTTTTTGTTTGAGCACCTCCTACCTATCTTCAATACCCTGCCCGGGCTCCTCAACCAACTTCCAAACCCTCAATCATCATGTCTTCCCATATTGTTCTTTGAGAGTTCTCAAAAAAACCGCATTAAAGCCTTGCATAGTTCACAACTTGTAGTCTCTTCAATATTCGCCATACATTTTCTATGGAAAAATAAATTCCGCCATTTTGATTTTTTTTTCAATTCATCAAGTAGACCTTTGGATCCTCATCATCTTTTGCGAAGAAACCACTCTTCCATCTTTTATACCCTCCGAGATGGAGACCGACGAAATTGTATGGCGGCCATCTTTTTTTCGCCATTTTGAATTTTTTTTCAGCTGACTGCCAATTGGATGACGTTTCAAGTGACATTTGCTCGAGCACCCCCCACCTATCTTCATTACCTTAAGCGTGCCCCTCACCTATCTCCGAAATCCTCAATCATCAGCTCTCTCCATATTTTTGTTCCTAATGAATTTTTGTTTTCTATACGAAACCATTGTTGAAAAAAAAATTTTTCATACAAAATTTTACAGGAGAGGTGATCAATCAGTCAGTGAATCAGCACGAGCAGCTATATATATATTAACTAGTATGGCGCGTGGGTGCGCGGCCCGCTAAAGCGGACCGCGAGGTTTTGCTTTCGGGTATTTTGGTTTGAGCAGCCTATCTCTGCCATATTTCTAACCCTCGATCATTATCACTCTCCATATTTTTCTCCGAATAATTTGTCAGAATGAGAGTTCTTCCATAAAAAAAATTTTTTGAAAAGCAACTGTATCAAATTTTGCATAGTTCCCAACGTGTAGTCTCTTCAATATTCGCCATATATTTTGTATGGAAAAAAAATTCCAACATCTTGTTTCTTTTCTCTTAATCAAGTAAACCACGTCTTGATCATCTTTTGCCAAAAAAACCACTCTTCTATCTTTTATACTCAGTGAGATAGACACCGACGAAATTTGTTTGGCCACCATCTTGAATCCGCCATTTTGGACTTTTTTTCAGCTCACTGCCAATTAGATGAGGTTTCGAGTAATTTTGTTTGATCACCTCGCACCTATCTTCAATACCCTGACCGTGCTCCTTACGTCTCCAAAATCTTCAATCATCAGCTCTCTCCATATTTTTGCTCCGCATGAATTTCTTCTATACGAAACTATCAGGGAAAAAACTTTTTGTGTGAAAATATAAATTTCGTCATCTTGATTTTTATTCTGTTCATCAAGTAGATCTTTAGGTCTTGATCATCTTTTGCCAAGAAACCACTTTTCCATCTTTTATACTTAGTGAGATAGACACCAACGAAATTTGTATAGCTGCCATCTTGAATCCGCCATTTTGTTTTTTTTTCAGCTCAGTGCTAATTGGATAAGGTTTTGAGCAATTTTTGTTTGAGCACCTCCCAGTCCCATCTATCTACAATACCCTGCCCGGGCTCATCAACCATTTTCCAAACCCTCAATCATCATGTCTTCCCATATTTTTCTTTGAGATTTCTCCAAAAAACCGCATCCTTGCCTTGCCTAATTGAATGCCTTGCATAATTCACAACTTCTCTCTCTCAATATTCGCCATACATTTTCTTTGGAAAAATAAATTCCGCCATTTTGATTTTTTTTTCTACTCATCGAGTAGACCTTTGGCTCCTGATCATCTTTTCCGAAGAAACCACTCTTCCATCTTTTATACCCTCCGAGATGGACACGGACAAAATTTGTATGGCGGCCATCTTTTTTTCGCCATTTTGAATTTTGTTTCGGCTCACTGCCAATTGGATGACGTTTTGAGTGACATTTGCTCGAGCACCCCCCACCTATCTTCAATACCTTAAGCGTGCTCTTCACCCGTCTCCCAAATCCTCAATCATCAGCTCTCTCCATATTTTTGTTCCGAATGAATTTTTGTCCTCTATACGAAACCATTATTGAAAAAAAAATTTTTCATACAAAATTTTACAGGAGGGGTGATCAATCAGTCAGTGAATCAGCACGAGCAGCTATATATATATTAATAACATTACTTTCTATTTTTTCCCCACCTTACTCAGTTAATTTGGATAGCAATGACTAATTTGATTTCTTGGTCAAAACTTTTGGGGAATTGTTAAGTGTGGATGTTCATTTTAGGTTTCATTTAGAACAAAAGATATTCCTAAAATTATTGAATTATTCTTCTTCATCATAATTTCTTGTACTATTATTATTCTGTTTGGAGCTTAAGTTATTATTTTAGACAATTCTTTACAATAGGTATCGAATATAAAGTTAATGAAAAATACGAACTGTATTTATCAGCATATTAATTTAGACATCTTGTTTATATGACAGAATGTAAAAAACTGTGATATTCAAATGAAAACCGTAAACACCCATCTTAGAAAGAACTCGAGGTCACATCAAAAATTCAGTTGCCTGTCTCAAGGGTTGTGATTTGATGAATAAGTTACGTAAAACTCTTTCTCTGTATAACTAGATTTGTGTTTATCTTGTCAAAATATATGTAAGAGTATTTCTTATTATTTGAGAAATAATTTTATTTAAACTTAAATGGACAGACCAACTCGACAAACGATGACATCGTAGTAATTTCACATATTGATTAAACCGATTCTTGTGACAGAAAGGCTGGCTGATATTTTTGCAAAAATCAGTTTGGCTGATTGCACAAAATATTCACTGTATTATTGGCACTATTGCTCGCAAACATTTTAATTATTTATTTGTGTAAAACAATAATTTGAAGTTTAAATAATAATTTTAATAGGAATACATAGGAACTTATATATTACATACTTATTCCAGAAATAGGTTCGCCGGAATAGGGTTTCCGAAGAAAAATCAGCAGGGTTCAGTGAGCCAGTGCTGTATGGAGAATCTCGTTTCACCTCCAGTTTCATACCCACTTCCAAGGTAATCTTAATTGCAGCGTCTTAACTAACAATACTCGTCGTAAATACTATCAAATTTTGGTGTAGGGTGCCAAAAAGTGAAAGAAATCTATGGAGTCTATGGACTTTGGGAAACGTTGCTCTAGAATATCTGTACTGAATGAAATAATTTAAGCTAGCGTACCTTACAAGTAGAATTCTAATTAGAATAGAACTACCTACTTTGTCCAATGTACTCAACATATTGCTCTGTTGTTGTTGTTGTATTAGTTTAGGTCAACATACGGGAATACTTTTTTTCTACCTATACCTACGCGCATAATTATATGCGGGGAGATCAAAATGGTGTCCAATCTATCAAAACTCCTCGAACTAATGGAGCGGAATGCAAAAAACTATCCCAATTCAAACTTAAAAGTACATTCGTATATAAAAAAGTCGATACAATTCGTCGGTTGTCGGACATTGCTGGATGACACTGCTGTACTGTGATTAATAGTCACTGCGATTGAAACGGCCGAACCCCCACTGGCAAACGAAATGGGATATTGTGAGCCACCGTACCGAATAGGACCTTTTAATGTCGAACGCCGATTGCTACTAATTTATGTATTAACAGTTAGTTCGATTTGGAACATTTTCATGATGCCGTATGGTTGTAAAAAGTGTACGACAGATATGAAATTTTCTTTCGGAGATATTATATTGGTGTTAAGACCAATTTTATATTTTCGCATGCTGTATATTTTTATTAAAAATACCTATTATAAATGACAGAGATAAAATTGACCAATTTATTTTGTTTCCAAGAAAGATAATAATTAATTAATGTAAGTGTAAAATTATTTTATATAATACTTACCTACTACAAAAATAATCACAATAATATTATTAGCATAAAAACTTATTGGAGCCAATGAAGAAAGTTAAGCACTGATGTTTTTCCTTTTAAAAAGAACCAGAAAGGGCAGAAAGGTGAATAAAAAATATTTTTTTATGATAACTACGTGATTTGAGGATTCAAGTATAAGAATTAATTCGAAGATACATGCGACTTATCGTATTTAAAATATAATAAGCATCTGATTACAATTTTATTGTTTAGTATCAATAAAAAAAGAAAAGGCGGCTTTTTAAACACAAAGAAGGTGAATTTAACGATCGCAATTAACAGTATAAAATTATCTGCAGCATAAAATGAACGTGCTTCTTTTGTAATCACAATCTTAAAGCTTGTATTTATTATAAAGATACTGAAGATTCTGCACTCGGCGAATGAGGTTTTACGATTTCAAAAGCTCACACTGGAGACATTTTGCTCAGCAACTTTTTGTTTATTTTACAAATGTTTTTGAAAAATAGATGAACACGAAACAAAGGTAGACAATACTAAACATAAGACACTTAGGTATTTGGTGATATATTCTTATACCAGATCATTTATTGTACATACACACTAATTATGAAATCTGTGCGGTGCTTTGATTAATCACACTAATTACACTAATATTGTAAAAGCGAAAGTTTATGTGTGTGTGTATATGTGTGTGTGTGTGTGTGTATGTATGTTTGTTACTCTTTAACGCCGCAACTACTGAACCAATTTGGCTGAAATTTGGAATGGAGATAAGATTATACCCTGGAATAACTTAAATAATAAGGCTACTTTTTATTCCGGAAAAAGTGTTCCTGTGGGACTCAATTAGATATAGACTTCCAAAAACGCGATAGATGGCGCTGATTGTTGTTAGGTACATCACGCTCACATTAACACATTATTGCAATAGTTTGCTGTCGTTGCATGTATTTGTATGCATTAGCATGAATTTGCTGTCGTTCTTTTAGAAGATTCTGTTCAAATATATTTCTGTGTACAAACTTGTTAAACACGGGTATAACACTGCGGGGCGTAGCCAGTCTTTAATATGGTGTTATTTAGGTACCTTATAGGAGACGGAAAAACAAATCCCTTAAAATACAATGGCGGTACTTCTAGTACTAATGTTAATGTTATCTTGTCCCATCGTAGGATATTTTGCCGTAGGGATATCACATATCAGTAGGACTTTTAATACTTATATCCTTTAATATTTTAATATTTTTCAATACAAAATTAATAATAACATACCTATATGTTTCTATAATTTGAGCATACTATCGACATGTCGATAGTATGCTCTTGTGGTTAACATCTTTTTAAAGAACGTCTTCTGCCGTATCTTATCAAATAAAAATATTTAATGGCATCTAAAACATCTCGTATCGGCACCATTATATTGTTTATGGTACAGGTGGGCATAAATTAGTTCAGTTAACTCAGCTCTTTAGGGGTCCTCGAGTACAAGGGTTGCCACCGGTTACGAAAAATGAAATTCACTTGATGACGATGAATTAGTTGAAGTGACTGAAAATGCCTTTTGGTCTAATTGAAGTGCTCTTTGTAGTAAAGTGTGATTTTATCTGATTTTATCACCTATGGGTATCATGATTGCCTAATCTGCAAAGCATCAATTGTTCCACACCAAACCCAACTAAAATCGCAATTTATATCCCAATTGATTTGATTGCATCAGCTAGTGTCTCAATAAAATATTATGTCTGGGAACCCTATCACCATACCTCATTCAAACGGACTGAATCGGTTAATTTATTTCATTTTTTCCCTTTATTGTAGCACGGAATGAGTCCGAGAGTCCTTGACTCAACGAGGTGTAACTAAATAGTCAAATTGGTAACGAATCGATGTCCGGCCTATGGCTGCCCGCGGTGGCTACACCTGCCTTATCAACTGAATCTTTAATTAAGTAATTGTTACTTTTTATTACGCTCCTTAGTGCTTATATCTATTTGAGAACAAAAGGTGCTTCGCTGTTATAAACAGCATTGTTAGCGCTTGTCGAAACGCGGTCGGAGTTGTTCCACTGACATCGAGTTCTAAGGTCATAGCACCGATCAAAATATTTCAACTTTCATTTCTCACCATACGATACATCCGACTAATAGACACATTTAATAGAAATTTTATTTTAATTACCGCTCACATGGCTTGTACCTGGGTAGGGATGTGACTAATATCCGAAACTAATTTGATTTATTGACGACATAGTATATTTACGAGTACGTTGTATTTACTTTAGAGTTAATAGGCTTTTTTTATAATAAGAGACGATACATGACGATGTGTTGGTGGTAAATACATTGCAGTCGTAGTAAATGTTCCTATTTCCGTTATAATGTCTATTGAACAAGATTCGTATTAGGTAGGCAAGTTAATTAAAGTTATATGTATAGAACGGCTATAGGTAGGTAACTCTACCACGGGTTTGAGATAATTTATTGTCTTATTGCTGGTAAAACCATGTTCAACGACAAACAGATACAGTACCTGTAGATACTGGCAAGTATAAAAAATTCATTCTTATTTTTGGTCCGGACTTGTGCCTGCGATTGCATTGCCTTATTATTGTAATAGCTAATGATACAAACATTTGCTAAAACGGCGCGGTTTAGCAGACGGAGTGCAGTTTGTGTGTCTAGAAAAAAATTAAATTGACAAGTCTAAATGACTATCTTTGTCCATATGAAATATTGTGAAAAGGATAGCACTACTTCTAAACCTATCAATTGTGTACAACCTAAGCGCGATTAGCGCAGCATTGCGTTAAATTGTATCAACGTGGCTGTTTTCGGTTTCGGTTCGTTGGAATTAGGTACGTACGTCGTACAGTTGCATCACTAGTGGGTAACCATTTCGGGCGGCCCATTGGCGTTGCGTGGAGTTATCGTATAATCGCCCTTATTGATGGTCTGCCGTCTGGGCATGATTTATAATGGCTTCCGTCTAGGACATCATTCCTCTGCGATGATTTTCAATCACATCCGACGGTTCGTTAGCGCGCATATCTGAGATCGGTGTCTTAAACTTACAATGGAATAGAGCAGGCTTAGCTATTATTGTTGATTAAATAGTAATTTTGTTTACTTAATGAAAGAATAGAGCCTTGACCGCGGAATTTACCGAGATTCAAAAGAAGAATAACATGTCAGTTTTAGCAAAATGCGTAGGTAGACCTACTCCAACTCATCATACAAGGCAAAATAAAGGGCAGACGAAGGCCTGGCCGAAGAAGAACATCCTGGCTCAAGAACCTTCGCCAGTGGTTTAATATGAGTTCAAGGTCACTGTTTAGGGCAGTTGTGAACAAAGTCCAGTTAGCCTTAATGGTTGCCAACCTCCGGTAGGAGATGGCACTAGAAGAAGAAGAAGAAGTAGGTATTCCACTATTTCTTCTTAGTAAGATTAAGGCTTGTGCTAGTTACGACAATAGTTTAAATCCTAGCCGCTGAGATTCCCATTCAAAAAATTCTATACACTTAAGTATTCTATAAATTCTGAGCCCTAAACAGCTGACATGTTATTGGAACTTGGCATTTTACATATGTTTTAGTATTTTTACCATAAAAGTTCAAATTCAAATAAACTTTATTCAAAATTGGTACACTGTACACTTTTTGAACGTCAATTTAAGTAACTTTAATAATGGTGATAATTACTTACATAAACTTAAAACTAAAACTACGAGGGTTCCAAACGCGCCCTGAGATGAGCTCACAAGAAACTCAGCCGGGTTTTTTTTATTATCACCATCTTACAATATGGTATACTAGCCATAAAAATGATTTGAACTGTTGGCTTTTAGAGCAATTTACTACATACTTGTATAACTATCGTGTGCCAACAAACACAAGCAAACTTGAGCCATTTCACAACATATTATAAATTGTGATCCAATGAGCCTATCAAAGCTAGAGTATCTAAAGTAGATACCTAGTGACAAAACCATACAAATAGTATAAAACAAGGGCCCAAACAAGCTGATGGACAACAAAATGATGATATAATTTTAGAAATTATTTAATGTAAATTATTCTAATAATGGTCAAGAAAATCATGAGAAAATGATAGTAGTTCTGCATGTTCTGAATAATATTGTGTCTTTTACTTAATCCAGCAATCAACCCCGATTTTTTTCAAAATCTTTAGTACAGTATCGAAGTACATATTTGTGATGCTATACTGTAGAGATGTGTGTGTATTGTATGCATCTATGTGGCATGCATGGTATTGCTCATCAAGAAGTAAATAGAATAGTATTATTTGTCTTCTCTATGCCATTATAAACGCCTACAGAAACGGTCATCGTGTACCGTTGGCAACATCCAACAAGTAGCACAAACAC
Source organism: Melanargia galathea (assembly GCA_920104075.1). Lineage (NCBI taxonomy): Eukaryota > Metazoa > Arthropoda > Insecta > Lepidoptera > Nymphalidae > Melanargia > Melanargia galathea. Next base: position 8,365,637 of record OV049870.1, read on the forward strand.
ATGTAAATAAATTGAGATGAGCGTTCCCGCGGTATCTATCAGTAATTCACGTAGCGTTATCAATCAAACGAACTATGATTGATGAAATGTTTTCCTACTCGGTAGCGAGATGGCTTGTCCGCCCCGAGTTAATTAAGACGCACCTACGTCCTTTGCTAGTTTGCGTATTTACTTTCATACACAGCTTTGTATTCATGACAGCCTGGTAGCTTGCTTACGTACCAACTCAGTGTTTTATTGTTCTAACGTACGTTGTATGTATTTATTGTTTTACTATAATCTCTAGAGTCATTATATCCTAGTATTTAAAATGCATGTAATACCCATCACAGCTTGTGGTTTCAAATTCAAGTTTCATCTCTGAATTTTACCGATCCGCACACGAGCAATGCTAGCTTTTTAAAAATTACAATGGATTTAAAGTACAAATAAGTATGCCTATTTAAAAATTCAATTTTTATGTGACTTGACTACGAACAAGATTAGCTGTGAAGCTATGTGTTCCGTTATCGTAAAAAATATTCAGCACATTCAAATCTCGCGCCACCGTTGAACGATCGTTGACATTCGGATATAGTGCAATGACAACACGCAGTTCCACTCAGCTGTCATGCACGACGTACTCGTCTGAAGTTGGAGCGAACGCACTCCGAAGTGTCACCTATCACCGTAACGAAGTCGAAAAATAACCGTTGCAACAAGATCATCGCGCGCGACTCACCAATTCGAAACGAGCTCAAATCCTGTCAAATTCCTGTATCTGGTGGAGGATCATCGAGTGCAAGTAGCAGTCCAAGGTACGTACGTGCATTGTATTGTTATTGCCTATTCCGAAGTGTTAAAATCGTCATCGGTAGACCCCATCGGTCTACTTACCCAATGTAGCACGGGCCATCAAACTGCGAGTTTGCTACATTTTTTGGTGCCGAAACCCGGGATTTCCACCTATTTCACCGATCAATTTGTGTGTGGTATTTCTGGTTAATTATTGTATCGTCGTAACTTAGGTCATTCAAACCAACAATTTCTTTGTTCTCGCGATCTAAGTTGCTCCATTCTAGCCCAATTTACCTACCTATCGATATTACCTACATAGATTGGATCATATCGGACAGGGATTTATCGTATTTAACGTAAAAGTATTGAATTACTGTAAGATCAAATAAACAATCATCTCAATTTATCGGTGTTTATTTTCTAGTCGGCTTGCAGTGATTCAATATTTTAACTCGTCATATCAAAATTATGCCATCGTAACAACATAATATTAGCGCCTATTTAATATTAAATTACGTAAAACAAAAGTTTTAAAGTAAAATAATATAAAATTTTACATTAAAAAGTAGCGGGTAGGTTGAACGTTTGAATCACTCGAGATTCTGCCTCATTCAACGTTCGAATCGACTTCCATCACATCGACCTTATTTCACATTAAATAAAGTTTATTTTTCTGTGTCAACGTTTTCGACTTTTCATTGTGGTCTGTACGGTTCATCTCACAAGTTTAGCCGTACTCGATATACATTATCATACAGTTTGCAGACAAACTTGTGTGGAGTGGCGTACATGCCAGCGATTTCATTACTTTGCGTACAGTTCACCTAACAAGTTTATACGTTACGCGCATACATTTTCATACAAATTGCAACAAAACTTGTGGGGTGTACTATATATCAGCGAATTTAACTTGTTCTAGCGTTGTTTACGAGTTTAACCATTTATAAATCGAATCGTGTGAATGTACCGTTGTTTTTTAAGTTACTAAAACTTATTATTTGGCAAAAATGTCGCTTTTAAAAAGGCATTCGACTCGCAAATCGAGTCTTCTTAAAAAGTCGCGATCGAAATCTCAGGACGAAGAATACACTGTACACGACTTATCGTCATTACGTAGGCAACGTACGATCGCTTATAAACGGATGTGTAAAGCATTAGAGGTTGGCCTCTCAGCTGTCAATGATAGTTCTCAACGGGACATGTTCTTCTCATATCATCAAGATATGAAGAAAATCGCTTCTAATTTTGAAAACGCACATTTTGCAATTCTGGAAATTCTAGACGACCCGGAAAACGATGATTCGGATATGCAAGAAAGTTTTGACGAAATGTATTACAAAGTTGGATCAATTTATCGGAGCTTCACTAAAAATGAATCGTGCTTGTCTCAATCGCAGTGCAGTTCGGTGTCAAATGTTCGGTTACCGAAAATACAACTTCCTACATTCGATGGAGACATCAAACGTTTTCCCGAATATTTCGATACTTTTAACGCATTGATACACAACTCCACTTCTCTTAGCGACACCGAGAAGTTTCATTATCTCATCTCTTCTCTCAGCGGTGATGCAAACCTTTCCACTAAGCAGCGAGTATTATGGCGACGCGTATGCTGCGCTTATCGCGCGCTATAAGTGTAAGCGCGAATTAGCGTTCACATGCTGGAGGGAGATTCTGAATATGAACTTCAACTTCAAAGATGCTCACAAGTTCCGAAAATCACTTGATCTTTTCGAAGAAAATTTATGCATTTTAAAATCAGTAAATTTACCGGTCGCTCATTGGGATTTTGTGTTAGTCTATCACATTTTATCGAAATTGGACACAACCATACGCCGTGATTTTGAAGAGAAGTATTCAAATACAGAACTACCCTCATATGCACAACTCAAAGAATTCTTACAGTCTAAATGCGAGGCGCTATTACGCGATACACACTTTACCGAACAAGCTAAGCAAGCCAAGTCTCCACAAAAGATTTCTTTTCAATCGACTCACTCCAAGCGTGTACCGACGTCTCATGCTCTTATAGTAGCAGATGAGACGCCAGCTGAAGTGAGTAGATCAACAACCGCGACACGTCCTATAACCTGCTCTTTTTGCAACGAATCGCACAGCATTTCGTCATGCCCAGAATTTCTGAACAAATCAATTGACGAACGGATGAAAATTGCCTCTGACAGAAACTGGTGTTTCAACTGCTTAAAGTCTTCTCATCAGTTGCGGAACTGTACCAGTATCTTTTCTTGTCGTACCTGTAAGCGCAAGCACCACACGATGCTCCATCGCCACACGTCTACTGAACCCAGCGAGACCGTATCGGCGTTAGTCTCAAGGTCACAATCAAATACAACCGTATTGCTAGCAACTGCGATCGTGCAGGTCAGAGATGCGTCAGGAAGTATGCAATCTTTTCGTGCGTTGTTTGACACCGGTAGTCAAAGCAATTTTATTACCGAATCAGCAGTCAACCGCTTAAAACTTAAATGTTCACCGACGACTGCATGTGTTAGTGGACTAGGTGAGGCAGCCGCTTCCATCTTAGGAGATGTCACTTGTAAGATCGGTACTAATGATAGAACGTTGTTTGAATTAGACTTGCGAGTGTTGTCAAAAATATGTGGCGATCAACCTATCGCAAATTTAAACACATCGGGATGGTCACATATCACAGAATTACAATTAGCCGATCCTTGTTTCGATATTCCTGGACCCATCGACCTGTTGCTCGCCGCGGATGTATTTGCGGAGTCGTTGCTGGACGAACACAGAAACGGAGGCGTAAATCAACCCACTGCCTTCAAATCGATTTTTGGTTGGCTTCTTTTAGGCAAAACTGGCTTAGCAGCAACCACGTTGCTAACACCATCGGAAACAGATACGGAATCAGACTCACTAGTGCAGCGTTTCTGGGATCTAGATTCTTTACCTAAAGCTCAACTGTTGACATCAGACGAACCGTTCTGTGAGCAGAAATTTATTTCGGTTCGCTCGCGTGACGACAGTGGACGACACATGTTATGCTTACCCTTTGAGGAAGATTCAGAGCCAAAGTTCGTCGGACCACGTGAAATCGACTTTCGGCGATCTCACGCAATACAACGTGGACTATCGTGCAACTCAGTCTTGTCCAGTCAATGCGCAGACTTCATTTCTGATTACATAAAAACTGAACATAATATATCGTTAGTTCCCAGCAATGAGATGAAAAAGAGCAAACACTTTATTCCGTACCGCTGCGTTTTACTTTCATCTGCCACCACTCGTCTGCGTGTTGTGTTCAATGCGTCTGCTAATGATTTTAATACGTTTTCGTTAAACGATATGCAACTGATCATCATAAAACTACACCCGAGTATCGTAGAAATCCTGTTGCGCTTTCGTAAACATAACATCGTTTTTACGGCTGACGTTCATCAACGATATCGACAAATTTCAATTTCTCCAAATCATCGCGAGCATCAACGGATCTTTTGGAGAGCCTCACCGCACGAAGCTCTTCAGGAATATTGTCTTGATACGGTAACGCAAGGTGTAGCTTCATTTCCGTTTCTCTGTTGTCGTTCGTTACAACAATTAGCAGAAATCTGCCTGATCGATTTTGTGTCCCGTAACGATTTAGAACCAGCAATCTTAGGGATACTCGAGTTAAAGTGGGACCCAGCATTCGACGTATTTCTTCTCGAAATCAAATCGTTGGATCAAACGTGCACAAAACGATCGATCTTGAGGAACCATGTACGATCATACGAACTGCATGGTTTTGCTGACAATTCCGAGATCGCATACGGTTCTGCTATTTACTTGCACGTAACAGATGCGGATGGTCTGGTTCACGTATTTTCACTATGCTCCGGGACAAGAGTTGCACCGTTGAAGCGTACGTCACTGCCTCGTTTAAAACTCTGCGCTGCTGTTATTCTATCGGACATATACCTATTTGTTCGCGACATGTGTCTCACTCGTATTTCGTTCAATGCGAGGTCGAACTCGTCGTGGATACGCTCCCCTTCCACTACAACCGCAACCGTTGTTACAAATCGTATCAGTCACGTCCAAGATATTACTTCCATCGAACGCTGGCATTACATCTCATCGGGTAACGATCCTGCAGACATAGTATGTTCACGAAGGCAATTTTCAAGTGAAATCTTTCACAATCCATTATGGTGGGCGGGACCTCGTTGGCTACCTGATAAAGACGCCTGGCCCGCAAATCAAACAACGATATCTTCCGAAGAAGACGTAACCGTTAAGGCGGAAACATGTAAGGCTGTTGCTTTAGTTACTGAATCGGTACAATATCATGAAACGCGTGAAGGCGGCGTCGTGGACAACTTACTTGACCGTTGTTCTTCATTACACAAAATTATTACGGTTCCGACTTACATCAACAACTTCGTCAACAATTCTCGAATTCCATTTCATGCTAATCGCTACAAGTTTCTCCATCATGTTGAGCGACATAAGATGGTAACTCAAATTGTATACAATGCACAGAGTCGAACATTTGCGAACGAAATCTTAGTATTCGAACCTCTAACGGCTGTCCTCGATGAGGATCTCATAATTATTAATAAAAATCGGCTGATTCGAGGTCAGCATTTACAAGCGTATCATCAGAATTTTTGGTCCAGATGGAAACATGAATATCTAAATTCACTCACACAACGCGCCAATTGGACTAAGGATTCCAAACCATTGAAAATATGGTCAATGGTAGTCATTAAAAACGAAAACCGCGCTCCATCGCATTGGCTTCTCGGTCGTGCGACAAAACTCATCGCTGGTGCTGATGGAGTAACTCGGATCGCAGTTCTAAGAACTGCAATCAGTGATCAGCTACAACGGTTCTTGGTCAAACTGTGCCCTCTACCAATAGAGGACTAAGTTACATCAGGCACTTCTTTCTTTAATCGAACCATAGTTTTAAACTTTAGCTTTAAGTTACCTTATTATCGTTAGTGAATATCTTAATATCGTTTTATTATTCTTATTTTCGTTATTCTTTCTAACCAGAAAATACCATAGGAATTTTGGTGGGCGGGATGTTCCGTTATCGTAAAAAATATTCAGCACATTCAAATCTCGCGCCACCGTTGAACGATCGTTGACATTCGGATATAGTGCAATGACAACACGCAGTTCCACTCAGCTGTCATGCACGACGTACTCGTCTGAAGTTGGAGCGAACGCACTCCGAAGTGTCACCTATCACCGTAACGAAGTCGAAAAATAACCGTTGCAACAAGATCATCGCGCGCGACTCACCAATTCGAAACGAGCTCAAATCCTGTGAAATTCCTGTATCTGGTGGAGGATCATCGAGTGCAAGTAGCAGTCCAAGGTACGTACGTGCATTGTATTGTTATTGCCTATTCCGAAGTGTTAAAATCGTCATCGGTAGACCCCATCGGTCTACTTACCCAATGTAGCACGGGCCATCAAACTGCGAGTTTGCTACACTATGTATATATACCTAAGCAGTATTTTGTACATTATTGCTCCTTTATTTTCTGTACGACAGAAAATATACGCATGCTGGGGATTCCAAGAAATGTATAATACGTTTTATCGTCCTTATCTACGAAGTGAAGTTTATTATCTTGTAAAATGGGAGTATCTCGGACCCGTTAATTTTATTTGACAATAACAAAAGGTATTTGATGTTATCTAGCATTGAGAATTGGCGAAGTTAGAGTGTAAATTACTCGATTGTAATCTATACGCCTATGATTTTACTTTTAAACACATACTTTAAAGACAAAGAGAATGAATTTTCTATTTAAGAATTATTTTCTTAGACTATTTTTATTCATGGTAAAACTTTACATCGTTTCGGTATACAAAAAATAAAAATAGAAGTTGGTACTAGTAATAATATAAATGCGACAAGCTATACTTTAGAAAAAATTTAACCAACTTCGGTCCAGCAATCTCAGAGAAATAGGTGTAGCAATCAAAAATGTTAATGAAATAAGGATACATTTATGCTTGTAGCTTCGTACATAAGAATGATAACTAAGTGTTTTATACACTATAACCTTCCTAAAAGTATGTACTATGTAGACTACGATAGTGAAAAAATCATCAAAATCGGTTCATCAGGTGCTGCAATAATCGCGAAAATATATACATAACTAGCTTTTGCCCGCGGCTTCGCCCGCGTGAATTTCGGTTTTTCACAAATCCTGAGGGATAAGTAGATTTCTGGTCCACCCGCCCCCCGCCGCGCGGCGCGGGGAGTTCCGTGCAGCGCGAGCGTCGCGGTCGGCCGTCACGCGCAGCGAAAATACCTATCAGGGCGTTTTTTACCGATTTCAACACAACTCCTTTTTTGAAAGTCGGTTAAAAAAGTAGCCTATGTTACTCCTTGGTTAATCCTCTACTTGTCTGTGAAAGTCCCGTCAAAATCGGTTCAGCCGTTTCGAAGATTAGCCCGTTCAAACAGACAGACAGACAGACAAAAATTTTAAAAACGTGTGATTCGGTTATGGTATCGTCCAAATAACCATATGAGCTTAATATGTGGTAGTTATTTCGAAATTACAGACAGACACTTCAATTTTATTTATTAGTATAGTAATAGTATAGTATATAGTATAGATACTTAGTATAGATAGATGATACCCACGGCTTCGCCCGTGTGTATTTAGGTTTGTAAAAATCTCGTGGGAACTTTGATTTTCCAGAACAAAAAGTAGCCTATCTGTAGTAAATAGTAACCCGTCCACAAAACGGAAAAATTCCGTGGGATCCTTACGATTTCGGAATGCAATTCCTTACAGCATCAGGGTTGAGGAGTTGGACATATCGACTCGAGGTCATTCAACCATAAAGTCTTTAATTGGTATCCCCAATATCAATTTAAATAACCGACAGTGCCTAAATCCCATTAGTTTTGGGGATCAGATCCCCTACAGCATCAGGATTGAGGAGTTGGAATCCAAATTTTTTGTAGAACAGTGTCGCAATGTTTCTCTATCGATTAAAAAAAAAATTACTCAGGTTCAGAAATCTCGGAGATATCGGTATACATAGGTAGAAAAACACAACTCCTCCTTTTTTGAAAGTCGGTTAAAAAAGTAGCCTATGTTACTCCCTGGTTAATTCTCTACTTGTATGTGAAAGTCCCGTCAAAATCGGTTCAGCCGTTCCAAAGATTAGTCCGTTCAAACAGACAGACAGACAGACAGACAGACAGACAGACAGACAGACAGACAGACAAAAATTTTAAAAACGTGTGATTCGGTTATAGTATCGTTCAAATAACCATATGAGCTTAATATGAGGTAGTTCTTTCGATATTACAGACAGACACTTCAATTTTATTTATTAGTATAGATTACACACATAGATACATACATACATACCTACTGGTCGAATACAGAAACTCCTTTTTTGAAGTCGGTTAAAAATGTTTGTCTGTTTATTATATTTTACGAAAGGCACAGACAAAGCTTGCATCCTGGAAAAGTATAAGTGCAAGCTACTTTTTATCCAGGAAAATCTAAAAGTTCCTACGGAATGTTAGAAAGCCCAAATCCACGCGGACGTAGTCGCGGGCATAAGCTGGTTCCTGTACATTTTTTCTTCACATATCTTCAAACTAAACAAAACAAATATCTCTTTTATGATAGGTATTTATTTATTCTCTTGTGAGGTAATTTATGCAGTTACAGTGTTTATTGCATTTTCATCAATGGTAAAACGTAATCAAATGTACAAAAAGGTTATAAATACTTTATTTCAGTAGTTATACGCTAAAATTCCTATTATATTGCTGTATTTTGTTCACAGCCTATGTGATAATGGTTTCTTTTGTCAGCGTCTTAGAATGTTGCAAAACATGTAAATTGAGTTTTAATTTATGCCTTTGAGAGCCGCTATTGAAAAACTGTGTCTATGGTGGTACCACAACATGACATAGTGAGATCTACAGTTGTAAGTTGAAGTTGACGACCTCCCTGGCGCAGTGGTGAGCACTGTTGTCTTATAAGTAGGAGGTCCCGGGTTCGATTCCCGGCAGGGGTAATTTGGGATTTTATAATTTCTAAATTGTCTCTGGCCTGATCTGGTGGGAGGCGTCAGCCGTGGCTAGTTACCACCCTACCGGCAAAGCCGCCAAGCGATTTAGTGTTCCGGTACGATGCCGTGTAGAAACCGATCAGGGGTATGCATACCTTTTCCAAGTTAGTATCTTAGACTGCATCATCCCTAACCATCAGGTGAGATTGCAGTCAAGGGTTAATTAACTTGTACTTAAATTAAAAAAACAATAAAAAAAATGTTGTAAGTTATACATTTTGACTGAATTGAATTATTGTGGTTATCAGAATAAATAATTAGTGGCTTATTCCCAGAATTACTATTAATTATTACTATTACCTACTATTATTAGTATTGGGATTGTTTATCTGAGTTTTGCTTCCAGTAACAAATTCTGTAAGAAGTATCTAATGTTGAAACGATATTTTCCCAGTGCTCTAAGAACTAATAGTAAATCATGAAAAAATAATCCCGATATATTTACTATTAATAGATAATAATTAGTAGTAATTTTGGGAATAGGCTGATGTGCTTGTACCTACTATTTAATTTCAAAGGTTTTCGAAAGTTGAGGTAAGTAATGTCTTATGGTCTTGTGTTAACATTACAACTTCTAACAATGTTTAAAATATAAATAGGTTGAAAATGTAATTTAGAAAAATAATTTAGAAAAGGTCAAATTATCAAAACAGCTATGTTTTGATAATTTGACCTTAACATTAATAACTTAAAATTTATTCGAAATTTAGGAACTTAATTATTCAACAATAACTTGTAAAGTTCAAGTGAATTGTATAACTCTAAATTTCTAACTAGAAACATTTAACCTAATTAGGGAGTGAAAGTAAGCACCGTCAGAAATTACTTAAGCTGTAATAGGTACCTAAACACTAATTTAAATTTTGCCAGCCTACATTGTACTACAATATCAAAGGCCTGGTAAATGGTATAGGTAGACCAGAATCTCATGAAAAATACGGAAATGAAATTTCAAAGTTAGCAACACTGCGGCTGCCCTAGCGATAAACAAAGTAACTGTCATTTTTTGTGAAATTGACTTTTTTGCATTAAAAAAAGTCGAGTAATAAGTGTCGAGTAGTTTTTTACCACAGTTTTAATATTTCAAATAACTTGAACCATTTACTGAAATTTTAATTGCCCAAACAATGTAACTGCAAACTTTTATAAATGCAAAAACCAAGTAAACAACAAGCACAACACAAAAACAAAGTAACTGGATGTTGACTACTTTGTTTTTGTATTTAAAATGCAGTTGCTTGATTTTTCGTTTCGTGAAACGATCCCAGGTAAAACTTGTCTAGATTTGAGATCACCTTTACTTTCTTTATGTTTAATTTTACCTAATTAAACGCTCTTTCATCTGTCAGTTTTGCTACACGCCTGTGTCAAAAGTTTTCAAACGGTTGACGAAAACATAGATTAAAAATAGAAACTGGAATTTTCAATGTTTGATGAAATTTGTTACCTGCTTATTTAATTTTAAAATGTTTCTACTGAAGGTAAGTGCAGAATTTTAGATATATACGTACATAATTAACTAATAGGGACATTACTTTACAGGAATACAAAAATAGACACGGTACTGTAAATTATAACTTTCCAAGATAAACATAATTGATTGATGCCCACGACTCCGTCCGCGTGTATTTAGGTTTTTGAAATTCTAGTCTAAGACCTGTAATTTACCAGGATAAAAAGTAGCTTATGTCCTTCCTAAAAATGCAACTTATCTTTGTACCTCGTTAAGATCGGTTGAACAGATGGTGCGTGAAGACTTAGTAGACAGACATACTTTCGCATTTATAATATTAGTAGGTAAGTATAGATTCTTGAGTTGTAATAAGTTCTAACTTAAGTCTGAGTTAACTAGGTTGAATATGCTTTGTCCGTCTGACTATTACAGCCTTATAATTTCTGATTTAATGAACAGTTACTTCAAATTCACCGAAAACCGAAAACATGTAGAATAACATTTAGAATAACGGCCTAAAGCTTAAATAATAAAAATAGTTATTTGAGAGGGGGGGGGTCGCGCGCGAGTTTCTTTTTGTAGAAAGGTTGCCTTTTAATAAGAGTTTTCAATGTTTTTGCTTGTCCTGTAAAATTGTTCTGAATGTAATTATTTTGTTTATCACTAGGGCAGCCGAGTTATCCTAGTGTTGCTTACTACAAAATTTAATTTTCCTATTTTCCATGAAATTCTGGTCTACCTATAATTATATTATTTATTTACAAGGAATTTTGTTATAATGTTAGTTGGAAATAAAATATAAATGAACAAAATACTGTCTCTATCTTAAATTCCCACCTATCGTCGAAGGATTTTAGCACAAAGCTATTTCAAAAATTAAAAATAGCCTCATAATTGGCACAAAAGATGGCATATCACAAAAAGGACTAAAATCGAAACGCTTTATCTTTTTCGAGATTGCTACTTTTTTATATTTTTGTCTCGCAGCTTCGCTGGTAGCGGCTTATTTTTTATCTGTTTCATAGTTACGTTCGAAAAATTTAACAAAAATTCATAGAGATGCTTAGTGGTAAAAATATGATGCTTAGAACATTAAAAAATAAGTTTATTTAAAGACGTTGAAATATTTCAAGATTAAATCCCAAATAACCACTCTTTTGTTTTCACTTAACTTGAACTTCTTAACAATACACATGAATAATATAAATTACATAGGTAATTAAGTGAACAGCGCGTGTATTACAGAGAACGCAACGGCTCTATAGGTACGTCACTGTTTCTAAATAATAATAATTTCTAAAATAATCATCGATCTATGGTACGGTTATATTACAAATAATTAGAAATATGAAATAGAAAAATTGTAATCAAAAAATACCTAAAACATGATAAATAAAAAAATATTTGTAATTCAATGGCAGCTCCGTAGTTCTTTTACTCTGGAGATTTTTAGTAGACCTTTAACTTTTTTAAATTACGAACAACGCCGATAGTGATAATGCCTAGCTACCTGAGCGTGGGTGCCTGCAAACGTAGCCAGTGAATTATTGAGAGCCAACCCTTGTCACATGGCCGTTTCATGGGCAGGACAACAATACAACTAACCTTATAGAGTAAGCAGGATGCACAATGTCTGCGGGCTAAGAAATAATCATTAATTGATGTGATTGCATTTCAAGGATATTAATTTAGTTCACGCGATCTGTCAAGATTCATATTTTTTGATTTTATACGCTGTCTTGTAAGAAATATAGAATTCCGTATTGGGTGCCATGTTTACTGAGCTGGGGTCTGGGTTATTGTTATGGCAAGAATATTGGTAGCCGTGACTGTCAACACATTACATAAAAAAGCTTAAGAAGGAAGTATTTCCATTTGCTAAGCGCGTTTCCTTAATTTGTAGGAAGTTTTAATTTTTTAAGGAGGATTTATGAGCTTTATTCGTGTTATTGTTGTGTTTAATTCTGTGAAATATGACAGTATGAATTTTTATACGTTGGTTAAGTATATAATATATGAGCTTAAACATATATATATTATCAGTACATAGTATAAAACAAAGTCGCTTTCTCTGTCCCTATGTCCTTATGTATGCTTAAATCTTTGAAACTACGCAACGGATTTTGATGCGGTTTTTTTTAATAGAGTGATTCAATAGGAAGGTTTTTAAGTAACAAAATTGGACTCGGTAGGTGGCGCTAATAGCGGGCAGGACGACGTCTGCCGGGTCTGCTAGTTAAAAATAAATAGCATTGAAGTATGTCAGAGATTTCAAATTAACTATAGGTATGTAGTATGTACATTTGTACCTACCTACTTAGTTAAGCTCAAAATATTTTTCCGTAATCCCAACACACATTTTTTAAATTTTTTGTCCGATAGTCAGAATTGCTGCTTTTGACGGGACTTTCACAGATATGTAGAGGATTATATAAGGAGTGAAATGAGATTACATTTTATCACATTAAATCAGAGAGTTCACAATAATTTTCTGGTAACCTAGTAGTATACGTGCATACTATTTAGGTACATTGTACATATTCAATATTCAATTTTCAATTACCTCAATAAAAATTCACGTTTTTCCCTCCCCTTAAAAACATAGGGGAGATAAAAACTTGGGGTGAATATTTTACACGTTATGTTTTATGACTACCTATGAGTATGTGAATGTATGTGAAGTCCAGCCGTATCTTAAAAACATTTTTAGGGGATCTGCTTTTGAAATATAATTTAAGGTACGTTGTGAATGCCTATGAAAATGGACGGCAATAATTGAAATTGAATATATCTCTCTAAATAGTTAGTCGTCCTTATAATATTGAATTCAGTCTGGTTTGTACGGTAGTAATTTAAATAATAATAATCCTCAGGTAAATTACCTAATAAAGCGTGATGAAAGCGTGAGTAGCTAATGCAATGCAAAATGGGACTGCTTTTTAAGCACGTCTGTGGGCATATTTATTAATCCACATCATAGGTAAGTATGAAATGAATCTCCCAGCAAGCTATTCCATTATATCCCAAGAGACAAAGTTATAAAAATCATTTGAAGCGGCGACATATTCTATAATATAATAAAACTGTAACAGATCCAATTCTGTACATTGAAGATATTTTAAATTTTTTATTGGAGGGCACTCTATAATCGATACTGAAGCCAAACTGCAATTTTTTTCATTTTCGTCTGTCTGTCTGTCTGTCTGTATCTTGGCCAAAACTACTGAATAGATTCGAATGAAACTTGGTACGATTTAAGTTTATACTTTGAGGTAGGACATAGGATACTTTTTATCCCGAATTTCAGCACGGTTCCCTTGGGAGAGGGGAAGAAAGTTAAAACGTGTACTTAGCTGTAATTCATTAATGCGTAGTTCGATTTTACTCATTCTTTTTTTGTTAGAAAGGTAATACTTTAAGTATTGTCCTGTAAATATTTCAAGGTCATAGGTTTTTTAGTTCAGAAATCACAGACATTTATTGGGTTCAAATAACTTGGGACCCGGATCTTTGAACGTACGGCTTATTTTATACTGGCGTGTGTTTAAATTTATGTTTGTCGGTCTGTCTATTTCTTCCAGCTAATCTAAATCAGTTAATAAGAATTATGAGATCCGATCCGATCCTATATAAAAACCTTTATCTTCATCAGCTTGTATTTAATATAGCACGACTCTATCAATCATAATAATTAAGTCAATCTTTCAAGTGTGACTAAAACTAACCTTAACAAAATTTTGACAGTTCCAGATAAAATACTGAAATACCTAATCTAATTCAAATCATCTGCCTCGTTCATCACCTTAACGAATTTATGCTCTGCCAAATCATAACGTTTCTATAGCCTCGGGCAATCCAGAGTTGATTACGATAACTCTGAAAATAGAATAAGCAAAAACATTTCAATATAATATGAATATTGTTGCTTTAATTAAACAAAAGAACAGAAGAGCGTTTTTAATCATCAAAATTATATCTAACAACCTATCTATTTAATTTAATAAATGTATTTATTTAGTGTGTAAATTTTTTTTAAACAAGTTACTAACTAGCAAGTATAGAGTTATAAATTGCCTACCATAATTCAAAATTTAATCGTTATGATTTTACCGAGAGGACTGTGTTCGATTGTTTTGAGCGATTTAAAAATTTATAGTTAAGATTCAATTCATACCTACTTAGTTCCGTCCTAAGGTATTTATAATTATATAACATATTATTATTTTATGATTTTTTTACGTATACTATTTATAGGCGGTACATTATGATACATGATTTATCTGATAATTAAATAGAAATTATGTCATTATTACTGTATTAAAATACCGACATAGTATTTAAGATTGCTTCAATGTGTGCTAAGCTTTATTCATTAGTCCATGATGGATCATAACACAATTTTTTTAAGGTGTTTTGCTAACGTTTCAGTGCTGATAGTTTAATATGTGTTTTCTGAAACAACAAAGTGTAACACGTGTTCTGAAAACATAAATTGGAGCCGTTATTACATCATCGCATTTTTTGTATATTTCATTAGGATGAATGATGTCTTTTCTAAGACATAAACATGTGTTATGGTAATTAAGCACCATACCATATTTTATATGTGATTATATGCTATCCAATATTAATACCTATTTAAATAATACATAACTAAATTTTATCGTAGGTATAATAAATTATAGCGCATAATGAAAAGAATAGCAATTGGGCAGTTATTTATTTGAGTATTATACATTTAACGCTTTTCAAAGCCATTTTTCGAATATGGTATTGGATAGAAAATAAATTATTGTAGGTATAAAGTTTACATCATTATTGGTGTGAAACTTTACAGTTAGTTAATTTACTAGTATTTTCGACTTTTCTTTGTCATTCTTTATACATAGGTACATACCTACCTACTATTGTATTGGCACCGGTTCAAACTCAAATTAAGTTGTATAATGTAAAGTAATATCGTAATTTATTCAAGAATATCAATTTTAAATTACTCAATGCGTTGCATTTTAGACTTATAACATGACTACTAACTAATAACTTATATTTTTATACCATTTTATTTAGAATCGCTCTATAATTATTTACTACTAACTTTTGCCCGCGGCTTCGCCCGCGTGAATATCGGTTTTTCAAAAATCCCGAGGGAATCATGGATTTCCGGTTCCAGTTCCTGCTCCCTTTTCCAATTTTTATACCTACTTTCAAGGAAGTTTGCTATAGTAATGTGCCTATAGCTGTAGCTATAGATTTCGGTTTTTTCAAAATCCCGTGTGAACTCTTTGATTTTTCGAAATACAAACTAGCCTATGTGTTAATCCATTCCAAATTTTAGCCAAATCCATACAGTAGTTTTTGCGTGATTACTGATTGAGTAACAAATATCCAAACATCCACACTTTCACATTTATAATATTAGTAGGATATCATCATCATCTTCATGATCAACCCATTACCGGCTCACTACAGAGCACGGGTCTCCTCTCAGAGTGAGAAGGGTTTTGGCCATAGTCTACCACGCTGGCCAAGCGGATTGGCAGACTTCACACACCTTTGAGAACGTTATGGAGAACTCTCAGGCATGCAGGTTTCCTCACGATGTTTTCCTTCACCGTTAAAGCAAGTGATATTTAAATACTTAAAACGCACATAACTCCGAAAAGTTAGAGGTGCGTGTCCGGGATCGAACCCACGACCTCCGATTAGAAGTCGGTCGTCCTAACCACTAGGCTATCACAGCTTATTTATTATAGTAGCTTATTATAGTAGGATATATTCTAACTAAAAAACACGAAAAGTTACCCTAAGTACTTTGTACTTGACACTTTTTATATCATTTAAGATTGCTAGTCATGACACTGCTTACGCCATTACAGCTACAAAAACTAAGAGCAGCAACAAAGTGTCCCATTAATCATTCTATTTAACTTTAAAATTAATTCTTTTCCATCAAGAACAACCGTCAGCCGGGGTAAAAGAAAAACACCGATGCCGCAAAGACGTCTATCTTTTCATAGTCAACTTAACTAAAAGGATTAAAATGATATCTTCCGTCCTCTAACAACCAGTGTGGTCTGCGGAGCGTGAACAGAACTCCTTTGTTACCTTAAGCTCTTAATACTTTTATGCTATAGATGCTTTTTAATTTCGCCATTCGAATTATAAAAGGGTTGATTCTTAATCTCGTTTCTCGTCAAAGGAGTTCCTTTGTCGCTACCCCAGATTTACTCACCTGGCGTAAAATTTCTATTTCTACATAAAATGTAAGTGAAAGGATTTGTGAGCTTAATTTTTTATCTCGTTAAAATTTTGTCTGATTTCATAAGCTTTTTAATCTATACTACTTAATATAATAAAGCAGAAGAGTTTGTTTGTTTGAACAAGCTAATCTCAGGAACTACAGGACCGATTTCAAAAATTCTTTCACCGTTGGATATGTACGTGAACCTTGAGTGCTACAGGGTATATATATATGTACCACGGGCGAAGCCGGGGCGGACCGCTAGTATTTATTAGAGACAAGCGGACACCCGCGACTTCGTTCGCGTGGATATACATATATTGGTTTTTGAAAATCCCGTAGGAATCATTTTGTTTTTCCTAAGCTCCTTTGAGCTCATATCATGCTAAAAACTTTTAAAAGTTCACTGGCGGATGTTTAGGTAGATCAAAATGTAAATATCCGCCAGTAAAAATCCCATCAAAATTGATCCGGCCAGCCAGAGATTAGTCGGTAATCTTTAAAGTATCTACTTTCTAACAAAAAAAGAATGAATAAAATCGGACCACGCGTTATTGAATTACAGCTAAATATACGTTTTGATTTTCATCCCCTCTCCCTAGGGAACCGTGCTGAATTTCGGGATAAAAAGTATCCTATATGTTACTCCGTAGTATGAACTTAAATCGTACCATGTTTCGTTTCAATCCATTCAGTAGTTTTTGCGTGATGCGCGCACAAACATACAGACAAACAGACAAACAGATAAACAGATAAACAGACAAACAGACAAACAGAAAAAATTTCAAAAATAGCTTTTTTACATTCTATTACTTATCCCTAACATCCCCCAGTTATTATTTTGCAAAAATTTTTAATGTACAGATACGGCAAGTCTACGATTTTATTATATGTATAGATATAGATGGGCCGATAGTCGATACGTCGCCGACTAGTCGGGAAAGCCGACTATTTGGCATCTTTTGACAAATAAAATAAAACCAACATTTACGTAAATGTTGGTTTTATTTTATTTTAAACTAGATGATGCCCACGGCTTCGCCCGTGTGGTTTGTAAAAATCTCGTGGGAACTTTGATTTTCCAGAACAAAAAGTAGCCTATCTGTAGTAAGTAGTAACCCGCCCACAAAACGTAAAAATTCCGTGGGATCCTTACGATTTCTGAATGCAATTCCTTATAGCATCAGGGTTGAGGAGTTGGACATGTACCTACTCGAGGTCATTCAACAATAAAGTCTTTAATTGGTATCCCTAATATCAATTTAAATAACCGACAGTGCCTAAATCCCATTAGTGTTGGGGATTAGATCCCCTACAGCATCAGGATTGAGGAGTTGGAATCCAAATTTTTTTGTAGAACAGTGTCGCAATGTTTCTCTATCGATTAAAAAAAAAATACGCAAATCGGTTCAGAAATCTCGGAGATATCGGTGTACATAGGTAGAAAAACACAACTCCTCCTTTTTTGAAAGTCGGTTAAAAAAGTAGCCTATGTTACACCCTGGTTAATTCTCTACTTGTATGTGAAAGTCCCGTCAAAATCGGTTCAGCCGTTCCAAAGATTAGTCCGTTCAAACAGACAGACAGACAGACAGACAGACAGACAGACAGACAGACAGACAGACAAAAATTTTAAAAACGTGTGATTCGGTTATAGTATCGTTCAAATAACCATATGAGCTTAATGTGAGGTAGTTATTTCGATATTACAGACAGACACTTCAATTTTATTTATTAGTATAGATAGATAACAATGTAGGTAGTTGTTTTTATAATATTTTGTCATTATTCTACTGTAAAAGATGAAACATTTGTTATTTAAGTCGCTGTCCATCATAGTTACTCATAATATTCTTTTTAAAACTTCCAGAAAAACTTATCTTACTGTTACTGTATTTTCATTATCAAAAAACTGCAGTTTGTACCTTGGACTGAGAAAAGTTACAAAGGCTTATAATTATTACTTACTGAGAAAAGTTACTTATATATCGATATTGCCGACTAGTCGGCCGACTACCGATTATTCGGCTAATCGGCTAGTCGACAAATGGCATTGTTGGCCCATCTCTAATATTTTCCTACATTATATTAAATACTTAAATCGACGTCAGTTAAGCCAGTTTTCTTTTTTAATTGAGTTGTTTTAAAGTTTTGCTTATTAAAATGGGTATCTACATGAATTAAAAATTAAAATGCATCACTCTCTAGCAGGATATAAAAATTGAATGTTTTGTATTTTCAGTATCTAACCTATCTACAGTCAAGGTAGGCAAATATAAATAAAATAGATTTCTGCTTCAAGCTGCACACAAGTTCAAAAATATAATCTTACCAACCACTTTTACCATAAATATAAATATCGCAATTGCAATTTTTGCCGGGATAAAAGATGAAAAGTATAGAAATGAGTCTCAAATTACTAAACTGTTGTATGGCTTTGATGGGTATCGTGAGAGCAGAATGTTAAAATATGCGAAATATTTTCCTTAGAAGGTTTCACTACCTTCAACCACTAAAATAATCACATCCGCATTTATAAAAATAAACGCACCAAGAAAATTGCTTGAGTTTTTTTAAACCAAAAAAAAAATTTAAACTTTTTACTTCAACCTACTCAGTCTGTTACTATGATAAAGCTATAAGCAAAAAAAAAAAGAGGCTTTTACATTAGGAATTCTTTTTGAATTTTGATGTCAAACTGCCAGTACAAATAATTTTGCTAACATACTTAATTATTAAAAAGCTGTGATAGCCTAGTGGTTCGGACGACCGACTTGTAATCGGAGGTCGTGGGTTCGATCCCGGGCACGCACCTCTAACTTTTCGGAGTTATTTGCGTTTTAAGTATTTAAATATCACTTGCTTTAACGGTGAAGGAAAACATCGTGAGGTAACCTACATGCCTGAGAGTTCTCCATAACGTTCTCAAAGGTGTGTGAAGTCTGCCAATCCGCTTGGCCAGCGTGGTAGGCTATGGCCAAAACCCTTCTCACTCTGAGAGGAGACCCGTGCTCTGTAGTGAGCCGGTAATGGGTTGATCATGGTGATGATGATGATGACTTAATTATTATAATTAAAATACCTATGTACCTACATATTTCAAAAATGTTATAATAATTTGAGTAAAATAATACAGAATTTCAGCAAAGTTCCCCGAGCAGCTGACACCGGCCGGCGTTCATTCAAAGCCCGCGGTCGAGATACGCGCAACCGATCTCTTAAAGCTCCGTAAAAAATAATTTATTGTAATAAGTCGTCGTGAACATTCGCCACCGCTCGGCTCATCTCCCCCCGCACTCCGCCCCCTTCTGCTGAGCGTATATTCTACGCGACTGCAATGCCTCTGTCCTCTACTCACATTTAGTTGACTCTACGCAGCGTCGGAGCACGGTCGCGCCGCTCGACGCCTTGCTCGGACGAACGTTACAGTGAAATACGATTACTAAGACGCGATTTGAAAATAAGATACCCGATTTTAAACAACAATACTGTGAACTAAATTAATATATTATCAAAATATAAGCAAAAATAGTATTATTCGTTTAAAGTTTTCCCGGACATTTAAAAAAGTGGGGACAGTTGTGACAATTTTTTTTTGTTTACACCATTACGTAAGGACGTAAATGCGAATGTGAATAAAAATACTATTCATAATGTGTGCCGCAATAAAAAGGACTATTTATTGAGTTAATATTGAAATTGGTTCATAAATTGATGGATTCCTTACATCCGGCAAGGGGCCGCAACATACTAATGCCGACGGAAAAAACATGACACTGAGCCTCCCGTGCTTTTTTTTCCTTCTTCCTTGATACATATTTTTATGAAAATGGCTCTTCAGCATATCTCTACAAGAAATACAATCTTAAACCAGATTCTATTTTGGTTTGTCATCGGACTTAATGTTGCCGATCAGAGCTCGTTACTACTGAAATACGAAGCTCCCGATGACTGTCAATGGTGGCTAAGAGGACCGAACGATGCTCACGAGGTTTCGCTCACGTGTAAACTTCGTACCATAAACAGTGAATTCGATACAACCAATTTTAGTGTCATTCCATCAGAGCACACAACATCACTGCGAATAGAGTGCAACGAAGAAATGATGTACAAAAGCTCATTAGATGATCGCAGTTTCGCGCATTTGGTCAAACTACGTGAACTCGTTTTGGATAACTGTAAAATTGGAAGATGGCCGCCTGGAGTTCTATCCGGATTAAGAGACCTCCGAAATTTAACGATCAGAACGAAAAACACCGAGTGGGCCGCTATGAGTTTAGAGATCGCATCGGAAAGCTTTACGGCTGTTCGGCAGTTGGAAAAGTTAGACTTGAGTTTTAATAATATTTGGTCGTTTCCTGAAAACTTGTTTTGCCCGTTAACTAATTTAGTGTATTTAAATGTATCATCGAACAGACTTCAAGATGTTAGTGACCTTGGGTTTAGAGAAAGAGCTATGCATCAAGCTCTCATAAGTGAGCACGAAAGTCCGTCTCCATCGGCTTCATCTTTGCCACACTCTTCATGTTCCCTGGATATCGAAGTTTTAGATGCCTCCAGCAATCATTTTGTACTGATGCCAGAAAATGGTTTCATGGCTCTCCGAAGACTCAAAGAGCTACATATCCATGATAATGAAATATCTATGGTGGCGGATAAAGCGTTATCAGGATTGAAACAATTACAAATTATCGATCTCTCCAACAATAAAATTGTGGCACTTCCACAAGATCTATTTAGAGATAGCCGACCAGTTATCAAAGAAATATACTTACAAAACAATTCTATAAGTGTGCTTTCTCCGAGTCTTTTTGCCAATTTGGACCAACTTTTAGCTTTGGATTTATCTAATAACCACTTAACGAGTACATGGATAAATGAAAATACATTCACCGGTCTAATAAGAATGGTGCTTCTTAATTTGTCCAATAATCGGTTGACAAAACTTGACCCTAGAATTTTCAAAGATCTTTATACTCTTCAAATATTAAATGTGCAGCATAACCAGTTGGAATCGATTGCAGCTGATACGTTCGCACCAATGAACAATTTGCATACGCTAATTTTATCTTACAATAAAATATCACACATTGATGCGTACGCTTTGAATGGATTATACGTATTGTCACTACTATCTGTTGATAACAACCACCTTGAAGAACTTCATCCCGAAGCATTTCGAAATACTTCCTCTTTGCAAGATTTGAATTTGAATGGAAATCGTTTAAAGAAAGTGCCCATTGCGCTGCGAAATATGCGCTTACTAAGAACACTTGATCTCGGCGAAAACCAGATTACTTCGTTGGAAGAACCAGGCTTTGTGGGCTTACATAATGTGTACGGTTTACGACTTATTGGCAATAAAATTGAAAACATAAGCAAAGATGTATTTTCCGACCTGCCAACGTTACAAATTTTAAATTTAGCCCGAAATAAATTGAAACACGTAGATATGAATGCTTTCGAAAAATTGACAAATTTACAAGCCGTAAGATTGGACGCTAACCAGCTCACTGATATTCAGGGCCTCTTTGTAAATATACCGTCTCTGTTGTGGTTGAACGTGTCAGATAACCAAATAGCATGGTTTGATTACGCTGTAATCACCGCGGGACTTCAATGGCTGGATGTTCACGGCAATAACATCAAAGAATTGAGTAACAACTATCGCCTGGACAAAGAACTTCGTCTACAGACATTAGACGCGAGTTTTAACAAAATGACAAAAATAACCGCTTTCTCTATCCCCAGTAGTATCGAGCTTCTGTTCCTGAATGATAATCAAATTACACAAGTTGAAGCTCAAACTTTTGTTGGAAAAACCAATTTAACGAGAGTCGATTTGTATGCAAATCAAATAACTAGCATGGATCTCAATGCGCTTCGTTTGACTCCCGTCGATCCAGGCCGGCCGTTACCAGAATTTTATATTGGCGGAAATCCTTTTCAGTGCGACTGTACAATGGAGTGGTTACAGCGAATAAATAAACTCGATCATCTAAGACAACACCCTAGAGTAATGGACTTGGAAAGCATATATTGCAAGTTACTCTACAATCGTGAAAGGACTTATATTCCGCTCATCGAAGCGGAATCATCTCAGTTTTTGTGTACATATAAAACGCACTGTTTTACGTTGTGCCATTGTTGTGATTTTGACGCTTGTGATTGTGAAATGACGTGCCCATCGAACTGTACGTGCTATCACGACCAACCGTGGTCGGCGAATATTGTGGACTGTTCCGCTGCTGGTTATTCCGAAATACCGAACACTATTCCTATGGACGCTACTGAACTATATTTAGATGGTAACAATTTTGGTGGTTTAACGAGTCATGCTTTTATTGGACGTAAAAACTTAAAAATATTGTATGCTAATAACTCAAATATCGATGCATTGTATAATAATACGTTTAGTGGACTAAAACGCTTAACTGTGTTGCACTTAGAAAAGAACAATATCAAAGAGTTGTTAGGTTTCGAATTATCTCCTTTAGAAAATTTGCGTGAATTGCATTTGCAAGACAATAAAATACACTATATCGACAATCGAACGTTCATGGAGTTGCGGCATTTAGAAGTACTACGCTTGGAAGGGAATAACATTTATAGTTTTGCTGTGTGGCAATTCACGATGAATCCATATTTGGTAGAGATAAGTCTCTCTCGGAATCCGTGGTCTTGCGACTGTCAATACATGCACAAATTCCGAAATTGGTTTAGAAATAATCTCGGTAAGGTGGAAGACTCCAATAAAATTACTTGTATATTCGATAATGTTACAAATGCAGTGGGACCTTTGATGGCCGATTTCAATTCAACTTTATGTACGAGTCATGTCGGCGGAAGCTCCTCAATAATAGAAAATCAAGTTATAAATGATTATCTTCCATTACTCCTTATATCACTATTTATATTCGTCGTCAGCTCAGTACTTATTTGTGGTATATTTTACTGGAGACGAGAACTACGAGTTTGGGTTTATTATCATTGCGGATTCAGAATGTGCTATAAAAGCACCGCGTTTGACGACGAAGCCGACAAAGATAGGCTATTCGACGCCTACATCAGTTACAGCGTAAAAGACGAGGCATTCGTCGCTCAGATGTTAGCGCCCGGCCTAGAATCGACGGACCCGAGTTTCCGGCTCTGCCTACATTACCGAGATTTTAACGCCTCAGCCTACGTCGCGGACACGATTATAGAGGCTGTGGAATCTTCCAAGAGGACCATAATAGTCCTATCTAAAAACTTTATCAACAACGAATGGTGCCGATTCGAATTCAAGACGGCACTCCACGAAGTGTTAAAAGAGAGACGAAGAAGACTGATAATAATATTGCTAGGTGACTTGCCGAACAGGGACATCGATCCGGAGTTGAGGTTGTGTCTGAAAGCGAACACGTGTATCGAGTGGGGCGATAGGCAGTTCTGGCAAAAACTGAGATTCGCCATGCCGGACTTGCGGAAGTGTCAATATCACCGTTCGACAGTGAATATTTACGCGTCAGTGTCGCCGGTGGGAGCCGGGCGGGCGCCGGCGCCGCCCCCACCGCCTCCGCCCGGCAAGCTGCCGCCCTTGCTGGCCGACGGGCTGGCCGACCGGCTGGCCGACCGACTGGCCGACCGACTGGCCGTGCCGGCCGGCGTCCACCTCCGCGACCAACACCCGCACCGCATGCCGCCGCACGCGCAGCTCTGGGCGTAGCGTATGCTTCAACGCAGGTAATTCTCAGTTTGCGACGCTTAAGCGTATTAGTCCAAACACAGTGATAATTTATGTTAAGTTGTTCCATAATAATTGTATTTATTTTGTAACATAGAACGCCATAAACTTGCATTTACTTATATGTAAGTACATTAGGAACTTAGTTATATGAAAATTAATTTATGGATGCAATTCCTAATTTCTGCGATAGTAATTTATAAATACATAGATAGGATCATGATAGGTTGTTGTAAACTATTCATAATTAATAATATACTACATGACAACTTTATAATAATTAATCATGAAAATATTATATTTGATCAAAAATTATAATAATGCCAAAGTTATAAACTTATAAACGTGTACAAATAATGCATTTAATACATCTGTTAAATAAAATATTATGTAAGATACTGTATATAATTTAATTTGTTTTTTGTATATATTTGTAAATATTGCAAATGAAAATTCTATCAAAAGAAAACTGAAATATAAAAATTTCGAATTTTTATTTGTTTTTGTTTTATTTCTTTCTTTGTCATTTATTTTAATTTTACTTATATAAAAAGTACTTAAAGAAATTTTATTAGGTTCAAGTAAATTTCCGTTTTTGTAATAAATTCATTTATCTGAATTTATTTATACTTATCTTTGAAACTGAATCAAAATTAAAAGAACACGAAGTTTAAATTTTTCTGCTTATATTAAGTAAATTATTTACATGAATGAACATTACTTCTGTATTACGAAAAGATCATATTATTCCACTTTACACAGAAGATTATGAAAAATTCTAAAACCCTTCTTTCAATTATAGTTGTTCTCGAAGATGGTTTGTACCTGAAACTAAGAAAAAAATTCACATTTAGAAATTGATTTATTTTTCTACTATATAAAAATAAGTCGGGTTTTCCTTCCTGACGCTATAACTCCAGAACGCACGAACCGATTTCCACGGTTTTGCATTCGTTGGAAAGGTCTCGGGCTCCGTGAGGTTTATAGCAAAGAAAAACACGCGAACGAAGTCGCGGGGGTCAGCTAGTAACTTATAAAAACTATCACTAGAATTTGTTCAACATTTAAAAAAATATATATAGGGATTAGTTGTTATAACTAATCCCTATTAAACATATATAGTAGGTGTAGACTGTAGGTACATACCAAATATAAATTAACCTTAAGACAGCAACATAAATCATAACCTACTTTAATAGACCTAATTAGTTAAGGAAAAATCGGGTACGTACATAGAGCACTCAGTTAATACATACCTACATAGGATTAGAGGCTATTCTTCTTTTCACTACGCTCCGTATAGTAGAAGTTTTCCTCATACATATTCGGTATATATTGGGTTATATTCTATTTTGACCTAACCTCTATGTAGCATCACCTTAATTATTCCATAAATCCTTTGACGCGAAAACGATATAGTTTTCGTGTCAAAGGACTTATGAAACAATGTCAGGCATCCGAAATTTCACGGATAGATTAATCTGTGTTCAAAGCATATTCTAGTAAAATATCAAACAAGTTAGCTAAACTCGATTTAAACCCGCTTAGGGCTGTCTGAAGTCTGTACTCAAAAGTTGGTTGGTGATTTCAAAATGGACGAGTGAGACTTAAAATCATTTTGAATAATCTTGTGGGAACTCCTAGCACTACTCTGGCATAGAGCATTATGTCGTATCTAATAAAAGACAAAATGTCTAAACGGTATTGCTATTTGCTGCAGCTGTTTTTGTCAGCTTAAGAGAAGTATCCCAGCAGGCTGTGCAACCACGTGAGGTAGGTAGATATTAAATACCATTGTTGCTGTCTCTAGAATAGAATAGAATAGAATAGAATAGATTTTATTGCATGATTGTAAGTATGTACATGGTAGGTGTTACAAAGTTTTGTTTGCATGTTACAATCAGCCATAATTATAATGGCGTGCAATAATTAGATTTTACAGTTGTGAATAAAATACAAAATTAGTCTAATTCTTATGCTACAGAAGTCATACAATTTTTATAATAATTTTAATTTATTCATTAAGGAACTCTTTTACAGAGTAAAAACATTTGTCAACCAACCAGTTATGCAGTTTTGTTTTAAATCTTGTAAATGGTAAATCTTTTATTATAGAGGGTAGCTTATTATAAATTTTAATCATCATATAAAAACAACTTTTTGAGCTCAGAGCAGTCCTACACTGTGGATAGTAAATTTTGTTCGGATATCTGGCATTAAATGATACAACATTTTGACGTGTTTGAATATAATACACATTTTCATGCAAATCTGGCAAACCACAGATGTTAATCGATGTAATCTTCTCTTGAAATTAAAATTACGAGGGTTCAAATGCGCCCTAGTTCAAAAAAGAAACCCACAAAAATATTCGGACGAAATAAAAACTATCATTTTACTTTTATGCTTTCACAAGCGGACACCCGCGACTTCGTTCGCGTAGATTGGTTTTTAAAAATCCCGTAGGAATCATTTTGTTTTTCCTAAGCTCCTTTGAGCTCATATCATGCTAAAACTGTAAAAAGTTCACTGGCGGATGTTTAGGTTGATCAAAATGTAAACATCCGCCAGTGAAAGTCCCATCAAAATAGATCCATCCTTTTAGAGATTAGTTGGTAATCTTTAAAGTATCTACTTTCTAACAAAAAAAGAATGAATGAAATCGGACCACGCGTTATTGAATTACAGCTAAATACACGTTTTGACTTTCATCCCCTCTCCCTAAAGAACCGTGCTGAATTTCAGGATAAAAAGTATCCTACATGTTACTCCGTAGTATGAACTTAAATCGTACCAAGTTTCGTTTCAATCCATTAAGTAGTTTTTGCGTGATACGCGCACAAACATACAGACAAACAAACAGACAAACAGATAAACAGACAATCAGACAAAAATTTCAAAACTAGCTTTTTTAAGTTCTATTACTTATTCCTGACATCCCCCAGTTATTATTTTGCAAAAATCTTCAATGTACAGATACGGCAAGTCTACGATTTTATTTATGAACTTAAATCGTACCAAGTTTCGTTTCAATCCATTCAGAAAATTTAGAGTGATGCGCGCACAAACATACAGACAAACAGACAAATAAACAGACAAACAGATAAACAGACAATCGGACAAAAATTTCAAAAATAGCTTTTTTACGTTCTATTACTTTATCCCTGACATCCCCCAGTTATTATTTTGCAAAAATCTTCAATGTACAGATACGGCAAGTCTACGATTTTATTATAATATGTATAATGCTCAGTATAACAATGCTCAGTTTAGAACTTCGCGACTTTGTACAAACTAAAGACCGCGTAAAGGAAAGTTCACTCGATACAACAAAGTGGCAATTACGGTGACAAATATAGTTAGTTACTTTAGACTTAGAGAGACTTACGTAGTAGCTACGAAGTTTTTAGAGATTGGTTAGACTCTTGGAATAGACACAAGATACTTATGGCTTAATAAAATAAATTGCAATGACTTTTCTTTGGAATATCTGCTAGGTTTGATTGTAATGTTATTGTAATGATTCTACCACTCCATATATTATTTAGAAATAGCGACCTATTTATATCCTACCATATTACATTGTTTAGTTATATCTCGAAGGAATTATGCAGTATTTTCGATGAAAGCTCTCTGTCGGCTAAATTTTTTCCGTCATTTTCAACAAACGTTATATTTCCACCAATTTACACAATACCTTAACAAAAAAACATTGCCCATCCTCATTATCATTATCACTCTATCTATTGATGAAAACCGCATGAAAATCCGTTCAGTAGTTTTTAAGTGTATCGCGAACAGACCGACATATTATATACGTAGTGGGGGACTTTATAATAATACTAGCGGACCCGGCAGACGTCGTCCTGCCCGCTTGAATACCGATATTAGCGCAACCTACCGGGTCCAATAATTTTTCTACTTACAAACCGTCCTCTTGAATCACTCTATCTATTAAGGTGCGTCCAGACTTGAACATTTCACCGAACCGAACAGCGAACATTTCGGCGAACTTGTTACGCTCAATGTGGACGGCGCGCTTGGAGCGCTTGAGATGGGTTACTGCGTAACAGTTCGGCGAAACTTTCGCCGAACTGTTACGCAGTAACCCATCTCAAGCGCTCCAAGCGCGCCGTCCACATTGAGCGTAACAAGTTCGCCGAAATGTTCGCTGTTCGGTTCGGTGAAATGTTCAAGTCTGGACGCACCTTTAAAAAAAGCCCGCATCGAAATCCGTTGCGTAGTTTTAAAGATTTAAGCATACACAGGGACAGAGAAAGCGACTTTATTTTATATTACTTATCCCTAACATCCCCCAGTTATTATTTTGCAAAAATCTTCAATGTACAGATATGGCAAATCTACGATTTTATTATATGTAATAGACTATGTAGTGATGTACCTAGTGATAGTGATTAATTAAATACATATACTAGCGCCCGCTTCAACTTCACACGGGATCATGGTACCTACGATATACTTAATATGACACTTCAATAAGGATCATAGCATCAGACATTTACCGTTAGAGCAAGAAATGCATACCTGTATTTCTATTGTTGAATTACACGTATTTTGCAATGCACCGCTGCACCGGCGCGAATATTCCTAGGGGCTAACATGGAACTAACTCGGCTCGCTACACTCTGTTTTTTATCGACGACAGGTTTGCAACTGACCGCTATCTCAGATGAGTGAGCGTCGAATGAACTTTTTTGAGTGATTACTCGGCACAGGAGTTATTGAGAAATAACAATATTTTGTAAGAAAATATTTTATTACACAATTCACAAACAACCTTGATTGCGGTTTCCTCTGATGGTGAGTAACGACGCAGTTTCAGACGGACACGGGCTAACCTGGGAGAGATATGGCAATTCTTATTAAATCGCACAGGGCCTTAGATAGGTACTAGACCTGGACATGGCATTCTCAAAGAATTTTTTTGACTGTGATCTCACCTGGTGGTAAGCGACGATGTAGTCTAAGATAGAAACGGACTAACCAACTAAGCTGGAAGGGGTACGGCAGTTCTTATCAAACCCATAACCCCTAATCGGCTTATATGCAGCATCTTACCGGAACTCTAAATAGCTTGACGCACGGACTACCATTAAGATGGCAACTAACCACTCCTGAAGCCTCCCACCAGACAAAAATTAAGTTTTTGTCTCTAGAACAACAACTTAGAAGGTAAGAACCTCTAATCGGTTTCTACGCGGCATAGTACCGGAACTCTAAATCGCTTGCCAATAACTAAGTGCCATAAACAGAGAGAGATGGAGAAGTCTCGCAAAAGCTGCAACCAGCACATCAGACGATCCATGACCACGACCACTCCACCAGGAGTGCACGACTAAGAAGAAGAACTAAGTGTCTACTGTCTTAGTCTTTAGGGTGGTAAATACTTTTACCCGTATTAATAATTCCCCGGAATTCTGACAACTGTCATTGTCATTTACAGATGAGTTATTTGTATGGAGAACAGGGTTAACATCTACGAAGTACGATTTTACCCCAAACTACTTTAATTCCCTGTCATCATAAAAAGCCATATGCCGCGTAATAATATTACTCGTTTCGCTTTAAAATAGAAAACACCAAGAGTGGAAACTAGAAAGTGCACACTGACAGCAATAGAAAACAAAAGAAGCACATTGAAAAAATTTATTCAAAAATGGATGTCGAATGACATTATCACCATGAAGTGTCTGTCAGGCATTTGTCATATCTACATGCGGCAGTTGATTTGTATTTGCATAAGTTTTGAATTTTTTATCTTTTTTGTGGGAATTGTTTTATCTCTGGTAACATTACGAAACGTCAGAATTCCGGGGAATTAGTAATACGGGTATAACTAGCCACGGCTGAAACCTCCGAACTAGACAAAAACTCATCTTTCATATCACTATAGGTAACAACAACTTAGAAGTTAGAAAACCCGCTTTCGAGGCAATGAATCCGCTATTATCTCGGTGTGAACAAATCAAAACGAAATCAACATCGGTTATTCCTGACGTCACCCTTATCAAAACGACAGCCGACGGGTCAGCACAGAAATAATGGGAAAACTTGTTTTTACGGGCCCGCAGCGGAGTAAGGGACGATGTGTCACGTGATTTTATCTGATCGCCATGTATATGCCTCTCGCATGAATACAGCTAGATATACGGCCGAGATTAGACACAGCTCGCGGTCGATTAAAATTGTTTAGAGAAATGAGAAATGTCGTTACTGGGGTCCTAATAGTATCGACATTATGTTTGAAACGATCTATACCTTGTTAGACCCTGCTAGTACAGGCAGCAAATATAATATGAGGCTTTTTGGCTCTTTCGAGGACTGTCGTGGTCAAGGCAGAACAGTTGCCATCCTCGGGCAAAACAAGTCTACTCCAGTCTATAAGTCACGCGAGGCAACGTCTCTCGGTGTTGGCTAGTTGATGTTAATAGTTAATGTCTCCTAACCTCTCCTCCTTGGCCACGACGGCCAATTACAACTAGCCAAGTACGCAAGAGATATTATAGTGCACAAGTGTGTGCGTATTCAGATGCACTCTCTATTATTTAACTCTCATAGTCTGATGAGATGCCGATACGACCGGAAAGAGATCAGGCGCATTATACCTATATTACGTTAGGCTGCAACAGTCTTCAGAAGCAGGATGCGCGCTTGTCTTCCAGCGAGGCATGTCAACTTTGCGCGGAATGTACTCTCATACATACATACATACATACGGAACATATTCTCTATATTTTGTAATAACCCTTTTGACGTGATAATGTCTTATAAATCGATTAACGTCAGCTACACGTACGAAAAATCATGACTCTGTGTCACGTTCCGCGTACAAGCGAGAGCGCGAAACAAGCGATAGAGAAGGCACGATCGGTCTAAGCGTTCGGCTTGCGACGCATCTATCTTTATTCTCTTATGACGTTATCACGTAAAATTATCGTCAGTAAACCGACTTTACAGGCAACCAATTTTTTTTTATTCACTTTATCTTACACATCATCTGAATTATTGAAGAACAATAGGCGGACTTGATTCTTATAACATTGTTTAATCAATCTGCCTTTTTTTTAAACTACAACTAACCCTTGACTGCAATCTCACCTGATGGTAAGTGATGTAATCGGTTTCTGCACGGCATCGTACCGGAACGCTAAATCGCTTGGCGGCACGGCTTTGCCGGTAGGGTGGTAACCAGCCACGGCTAAACCCTCCCACCAGACAAGACCAGAGACAATAATTTAGAAATTATAAAATCCCAAATTGCCCCTGCCGGGAATCGATCCTAGGACCTCCTAATTATAAGACCCCTGCGCTCACCACGCCAGGGTGAGCGTCAAAAACGTCGAAACGTGATAATTGTACAGAAATTTTACGAACAATACGGTACATTTTGACCTCCGGAAACCTTTGAGGCCATCTTTGAGTCAGGTTTTACACCATGTTAATGCTTACTAAGTTGCAAATACGAAACACGAATGAAAATCGTGCATTTGAATATTATGCTATCGTTCATGTAATCATATGAGCTAAATAAAAGACAGCTATTTCGAAATCATACATAGATACTTGAATTTTAATTTTTACTTATAAATTCATAACTTTCTGAAAGTGTTACTGAACTCGATACATTCGTGACGACTTCATTATAGGAAAAACAGCAAGTAAATAATTAAGTTAGCAAGCCAAGTTGTATTAAAACTTATAATACAATACAATTTTAGCAACCAACAGCTTTAGTAAATTTAATTTATAAGTTCAGTAAAATTCACTTAATAAAAAAATAAATCCATAATAAGTCTAAATATTTCCATAGTAGCTCCAGATCCAACTCCTAATGTATCAAAGTAATTTTACTGGCTAATGTTCAACTAAATATTGTGTGTTAAATTACACACGCAAAGGGATAAGAGCATTTTATAATTAAAGTTAGTTGTTCGAAAGGGATAACCCAGATAGTATCGGGGATGAAATTAAGTTCAAACTTCCATACGCTTGCGTAGAATTTCCTAAACCGCAAATGTACTACAAACTTTGGAAATTAGTAACCAAAAAGGTCGGATGAAACAGTTGTATTATTAAGGTGACTCTATATAGGTACAATATGTAATGTAACGTTTTACATTAAAGTATAACTTTGTAACGTGTTACATTAAATTTTAACACACGTGTTATTTTTTAATGATCAAATAAGAGTTTGTCAGTCCAAGGGCGTCGCCAGGTAGGGGCAGTATTTTGCATTAAGTATCTAAATTAAACCTGGCGCAAATGGAAACGAGGTCAGTGAAAAATTCTAATTCGAAAATAAATTAAGAGCTCGTAACCAGCTTCAAAAGCTCTCGACTGTACTAACAATACTTTATACTTTTCCCATATCATAATATAATCAACTGGCCCCCCCCCCCCCCCCCCCCTTGGCCATCGGCTGGCGACGCCCTTGTGTCAGTCTATTATATAAAACAAAGTCGTGTTAGTTCGAACACTTATAACTCGAGAACGGCTGGAGCGATTTTCATGGTTTTTGATTTGTTGTATTTGTCTCCGTCCCAAATGCAGATATAACTATTAAAAATATTGGGAAATTGACGAAAAAATAAAATAAAAGAAAAAACATTTTCCCGTACAAGCTGTCGCACTCTCACAAACTGAACAAAACGTTCATAACTGTCAAACATTTAATTGTAACCCGTACCTACCTCTCATACAGTACGTAATATTATAATTATGTTCTGTGCGTGTGTTTGTCACCGGGCAGGACGAAGTCTGCCGGATCCACTAGTTAAATAATAAATGGATTTATGAATCTCATTAAAGAAGCAAATAAGCCGCTTCGGAAATTATTGCTTGATACATCGTTCGTTTTAATTACTGACGTATTCTCGACATAAATAACAATTAACATCTTTCCAAGCCTGTTTTTGCTAGGCAAAGATTGCGAGCTAAGGATAAATAATTGTGAATGCAAACTATAAAGAAATAAATAAATTATTATCAATTTAACACCTGCCTAGATCATTTATTTCATTAAACGACGACGTTTCAGATATTATTAAGAGAATAAAATATTTCTAGTGCAATAAATTAAATTGATTACATTATATCCAGCCGTCTTCTGCATTAATTAAAATATATTTATTCCTTTTAAGCAACCTTAAGTATTTATGGTTGCTTTCTAAAATAGGTAGTGAAAAGAAGTGCTCTCTCGGAAACTAGACGAGCTGTATATTAATTTCAAAGTTACGAGTAGGAATATCGAACGAAATAAAAATGGTTATTGGTTTAATAAGATGTAGGTACTTGCTTTGTAGATGGGGTAGGTATATTATGTAGTTATCATCTATCGAACATGTGGCTAAGCATGGTCAATGTCCGGCTGACGCTTTTTCATATCATGACCTGATTTACCTATCATATAAACTTCGCCCACCAAAACAAAAACCGAGAATTCTTCTTCTGCGTAATTTTGGTGGTATGGATCTAGACCGTTTGAGAGATGATGCAGCGAAGATAGATTGGACTGTTGTTCTCACTGGATCTAATATTGATGACAGGGTAGAAAGTTTTAATTCTCTCTTAACACAACTCTACGACATCCATGCTCCGATCCGACCAGTCCGACTTAAGCACTTGCCTGCTCCCTGGCTTACTCAAGAAATAAAAAAATTACAACATAAGAAAAATATTGCTAAAGCTAAATACAAATCTGACAGCTCTGAGGCCAATAGAATCAAATATAAAAATATTCGTAATCATTGCAACAGGTTGTGTAGGGATAAACAACGGCGCCATATCCATAAATCCATACTTGAAGAGGGTGATCCAGGCAGAGTATGGAAATTTCTAAAAACTCTTGGAGTTGGGAAAGCGCGTCAGAATGGTAGCTCCATTAATATTGATTTAAACCAGCTTAATCAGCATTTCTCTTCGTCTTGTGCCATTGATGATGCCACAAAATTACAAACTAAGAGTCAAATTTCTGCTTTACCCACTTCTGATTATCCCTCTTTTATCTTTAGTCAAATCACTGATAGTGATGTTAAGAAAAGCATAGTTGAGGTCAACTCCGATGCCGTAGGTACAGACTGCATTAGTCGTAAAATGATCATTCCTATTATAGATATCTTGACTCCTCTAATAAAAACCATCTTTAATTACTCCATTTTATCTGGAAATTTTCCCACTTCCTGGAAAGAAGCACAAATTACTCCTATCCCCAAAAAAGCAAATCCCTCCAGTTTATCCGACTACCGCCCCATCTCCATACTTCCATTCCTTTCGAAGGTTTTTGAGAGAATTATTCATCGACAATTGAGTCTTTTTCTATCCAGATGGAGCCTCTACAATCCTTTCCAATCCGGTTTCCGTACTGGTCATAGTACGACTACTGCCTTAGTCAAGATTACCGAGGACATTCACGTTGGTATGGATAACCAGTGTGTAACGGTGTTGACATTACTCGACTTTAGCAATGCATTCAACAATGTCGATTTTGATCTTTTATTAGCGATACTAGTTTCTCTTAACATATCTTCTGAAGTGATTGACTGGTTTTATTGTTACTTGTATGGTCGCCGGCAACGGATACGTGTTGACGATTCGTTCTCTAACTGGTGCACGATCAATGCTGGTGTACCTCAAGGTGGCGTGTTGTCTCCTCTTCTTTTTTCAATTTTCATAAGCTCTATTACTCTCCGATTATCTTCTCGCTACCACCTGTACGCAGATGATCTCCAGATATATGTTCAGGCTAAACTGGTGGATCTACCTAAAACTATAGACTTGCTAAATGAAAATCTTGATTTAATAGTGGAATGGAGTAAGTCGTATGGTCTTAAGGTAAATCCATCTAAAACCAAGGCAATAATAATAGGCAGTCAAAAATTGGTCACGCGTATTGATTTGTCTACTTTACCCGCTATCATATTTGATGGGACACTCGTGCCATACAGTGACACCGTAAAAAATCTTGGCGTTACCTTTGACAAATACTTATCATGGGGCCCACATATAAGTGAGGTGAGTAGAAGGGTATTTGCGTCGATTGGATCTCTCCGCAGATTAAGCAATTTCCTACCCATGCCAACCAAAATTGCACTTGTACAGTCACTCCTTCTACCGATTCTCGATTATGCTGACACTTGCTATCTCAATTTAAATGAGGAGTTGCTAAATAAACTTGAGCGCATTCAGAATCTCTGTATTCGGTTCATATTTGGACTCCGAAAATATGACCATATTTCTGAATTTCGCAGAAAACTCAAATGGCTTCCGATTCGCCTTCGCAGGAACACCCACATTCTTTCTCTTTTATACTCTGTACTATTCAATCCTACCACGCCTCCTTACCTTAAAGAGCGGTTTGAGTTTCTAGGGAACACCCACAGTCTGTCTCTTCGCTCTGATAACAATCTTATGTTAAAAATCTCTTCCCATAATACTTCATTTTATTCTAAATCCTTCTCCATAGTAGCCGCTCGGCTCTGGAACTCCTTACCGTTTCATATCAAGCGTGCGCAATCTCCTGCCATATTTAAAAGACTTGTCAAAACGCATTTTTATCCTCCCTGAACCTTTTACCTCAGATAGTACCCAGGTAGGTACTACAAATAGTTAACCATCATTCCTGGCGTGTTTTGGGCTTTATTTTACAAATGTTTACTCTATATATATATATGTATTTATATATATATGTCTAATATGTATATTTTATGTAATTTCGTATGTAAGTATTTGTATGTCTATTATTCGTATATATACTTTTAATTTTCTCTAATTTTAGCGTACACCCTTATACACTTCTCTAGTTTTTATATTCTCCACAACGAGGTTGCCTGGAAGAGATCGCTTCTAAGCGATAAGGCCGCCCATTGTACCTATTTCTTTTAAAATGTTTCTTGTCAAATTTGTTTTTTGGTGTACAATAAAGTATTAAATAAATAAATAAATAAATAGCTGGTAGACGTTTTCGCTTATTGAAGTTTTAAGGCAGACCGACCACGACGCGCGACACTTTAGTTACTATGACTGCTATAACTACTCGTGTGCTTTAGTGTCCGTGATCGATTGTTATCTATTGCAAGTAATTTAATACCTGTTTATTACGAAATTACTTACCCGTCTAATCCAGAATCAACTGATTGAAGGTGAAAAACTTAATCCAAATATCTATCGATCTTATTGGTGAAATAGACTTCACCTTCAATACATGGATTGATTATTTATTACTGATATACTTTACGTATCTGGATTAATTCTACCTATAATCTGTGGATTTGGATAAGACAGACTATTAATTTCGGCCGTACCTAAGTGTCGCGCGTCACTGTCGCTCATCTTATATTATGCTCTTTATACGTTACTATACCATGCAGGGTACAAAGGAATTGGAGCTTTATTTAAATTACTTATTAGAATATAAATGCTTTCTATCTGTAAAATTTTAGTCTCTGTGCTAAGCACACAAAAACTATACACTGACTTTATAATAGTGATAGATCGTTGGTCTCCTAAACTAAAAACTAGCCGAGTAAGTAGATACAACAAAGCCTTCTAGCAAATAAGCAGGTAATATTATGAAGTGTGCCTACTTCGTTATTCAAAGGATGCTTTCATTTTGTGTAAGGACGCATTGAAATCACAACATTTGCCCGTGACATTATTCTAAAAAAATATGCGCAAGAGTGGCGATGAGCTATTAATATCTCCTTAGCTTAAGTAAATACGAGTTTATTAGTTTACTTACTTAAGTCGGGTCTCCTCACAAAAGAGCCATCTGCTGGAAAATGCCATATGGCACGACAAAGGACCCATGCGCAATTTAATAGCATCCTATTCTCAAAGCCTCGGATCAAAATGAATACACGCATATATGAAAAAATGCACATTGTCATTCGATAATCCTTTACGTTCCTTACTCCTGTACGAGTAGATGTCACCGAAAGAGATCAGCTTTCGCCTAGGCAACGGCATTGGGTTTGCGTAATTCAATACAACATTTTATTAAACGTCACACAAACCAAGACCTTATGTATAAAGCGATAAGAACGAATTTATTAATCTCTGCTCAAGAATTCCGACCACAGACCGCATAACAAGGACAATTGGGGACAAAAGCGACGCAGATAATGTCCCATCCCTTAATCACATGCACCGTTGCTCTCGAAAAATATTTAGTCGTAATAGAGAATCATTGATACGCGTCTATTTTGTACACAAATCTATTCGGGGCATCGTTTATTTACATAATACGTATACGCTACTGAACAACATTCCGAATTCGATGTTAATATGTTAAAACTTCGATGGATGAACCGTGAGTTATTTGGAGCGAAAAAATTAAAGCAGTAAAGCTACGTTCACATGGTGCGCAGTATTATTTTAATTTTGTATTGAGATAATTATTTTTTCTGCGTAATCAATAAACTATGTAAATATGATTCGATAAATCACCTGTCGTAAATAGTTCGAAAAAATATATACTTTTTACAGAGTATAGGCTTACCTCACATAATATGAGAAAAGTTCTTGAGCCACTAAACTACACATAACCTGGGCTAAAATGGCCAAAATGTGTGAACCTTGGATTAGAATGCTGAGTTTGGAGTACAAGAATTTTATTTACTTTACTCAAAATACTTGTAGGTATATGGAAACGTACCTTTTTAAATTAGGTTCGTAGCACATTTCAGACACAGCAGAGTCGAAGAGAAGCGACACATCTTTTCTTTTTTAACCCCCGACGGAAAAACGACGGGGTGTTATAAGTTTGACGTGTCTATGTGTGTGTGTGTGTGTGTGTGTGTGTGTGTGTGTGTGTGTGTGTCTGTCTGTTCCCCTGTGGCGCTCAAACGGGTGGACCGATTTGAATGCGGTTTTTTTTGTTTGAAAGGTGAATTAGTCGAGAGTGTTGTTAGCTATGTTTGATGAAAATCGGTCCAAGATGGCCGCCGCTACAAAATGGCGGATTGCATATTTTTTCACAACTCCCTTAATATGGGTATCAAATGAAAGGGCTTGACTAGTAGAATAGCACTATTGCAAATTCAAGATGGCCGCCGCCACAAAATGGCGAATGTCGGGGGTTTTTTAAATTTTAAATTTATACTTGTTACAAATTAAACTCAACTTTATCTATATTATGTAATGTAGAAAGTTTGCAGCAAAATATAAAAGAGATGCAAATGCGCACGTCGATGTCGACGAGCGTCCGTTTTTTTTTTACTGAATTTGTTCCTAATTATGTTCATTACGACATAGCATATCGGGTCGCGAAGCTGAAGTGGCACTGTGCGGGGTACATTGCTCAAAGATGGATGTTAGCGTCCCGAAGTGCTTGAGTGGCAACTTCGCACCAGCAAACGAAGCGTGGGAAGACCTCCCACTAGATGGATGGACGATCTCAAGCGAGTCGCTGGCAGCCGCTGGATTCAAGCGGTGCAAGATCGTGTTCTGTGGCGATCCTTGCAAGAGACCTATGTCCAACAGTGGACGTCTATTGGATGAGAGAACGAGGTCATTGTTGTCTCAAATGATAGACATCCACTTCTAGACATAGGTTGATAGCTGTCTTTATATGGTACTTTAAATGACATTTTAAAAAAGAATAGCGTAATTTTGACTCCAATTTTGATTTCAATCTTTGAGCCTAACGGATAAGCTCCTTAGGATAGAAAAAAAAATCTAAGCGTTTACTAGAAGCAAATAAGCGGGCATAAATTCTGGTCGTTTTCAGGCACCTATTTGATGGAAATGGTATTGACAGACAAATCTTTTTCGGGACTATCCTGACAAATGCCGTTGCGCGTTCCAAACGACCAATGTCGCGATCTAAATTTGAACAAAACGTATCGAGACGTGTTCGGTAGTCATTCAGGATTAGAGTATTAACATTCAATCTTATCTTTTTTTATTACTAAGAGTACAATTTTAAACCATAATAATAGTTAAGTAAATATTAATGGAGACATAGTAAAAGGCTTCAAACCCAAAATCAATACTCTACAGTCTACATAATAGTTCTAGGCACAGAGGTCTGCTTGCAGATTTGCTGCGATCTCTACAAACACAAAATTCAATGGGATGGCCAATATAAATGAGAAATTATTTAACATAATAATGAATTTGTCTTTTCTTGCTTTTTTATAATTTTTTGTTTCTTTGTTTACAACATCGCCGTGTGGGACGGGACACCTGTAATTTAATTATTTTAAAATAGTCTTTATTTCATTAATTATTTTAAGAATATATAACACATCAAATAAATAGATAATATTATTCATTTGTCTTTCATTGGAATGCAGTGAACGCGGAACGCTGAAGTCTGAAGTTAGAACTCCAGTCCAGACCAAGTTAACTGTGGGATCGACGATGAAAGGTCCTATTAAAGCGAGTTCACATTTAGTTCCCGATGTTACCGGGGTGTCGTTTTTAACCCCCGACGGAAAAACGACGGGGTGTTATAAGTTTGACGTATCTGTGTGTGTGTGTGTGTGTGTGTGTATGTGTGTGTGTGTCTATCTGTTCCCCTGTGGCGCTCAAACGGGTGGACCGATTTCAATGCGGTTTTTTTTTGTTTGAAAGGTGAATTAGTCGATATGTTTGATGAAAATCGGTCCAAGATCGCCGCCGCTACAAAATGACGGATTACATATTTTTTCACAACTTACTTAATATGGGTATCAAATGAAAGGGCTTGACTAGTAGAATAGCACTATCGCAAATCCAAGATGGCCGCCGCCACAAAATGGCGAATGTCGGGGTTTTTTTTAATTTTTTATTTATACTTGTAGTATACAGCAACTTATAAATCACCCAACTTTTCCACAGTATGCGGTGGCCATTATAGTAAAAAATGTTCATAAAATTGCATCGTAAAACTGAACCAACGTAATTACTTTATCACGGGGTTATTAAAAACTCGAAACTACATATATGTAAGTTACTTTGTAGAGGAATTTTATCGTCCACAATTAGCAATTAAGAATTTCATTTGTTCTCAACACTGACATACGTATAATAGCTGTATGTATGCCAAATTTCAGTCATGTCCAGTTGTTTAAGCTGTGCGTTGATAGATCTAGCAGGCAGTCAGTCAGTCACCTGTGCCACCTTCAGCCACAGCTGACTACATTCTTTAACATTGCATAATAAAACAACCAGTGAAACACAGGCACATTATGAATTTCAACCATATTCAAGCACGGGCTATACAAGCCAGCCTCATGCATAGAGTATTAGCACCGACATATCCCGGAGGTTATACGTATATTATGGTTATATGGCTCTGATAAACCAAAGACAGCAGTTTCGAAGACCGAGTGCCAATAATTGACTATCAAAGTTGATATATTGCCTTCGAGCAGGCTTCATGGCGATAGGTTGTTTGAATTATAGACGAGGTCTCTAGTGGGAGTGAAAATCGTTTTGTTATAGGCGAAAAACGGTTCGTGATTTAGGTATCCATTATATTAGATTATAGGTGTGACGTAGATGCTCATACGAGTCAATTGAGCTGGGTAAGCATTGGTGGTCCAAGTTCGTAACTGGATGGGTGACCGACTTTGGTTCTAAATTTGGCCATTTCTTAAACCCCGTGCCTTGGAGAGCACGTTAAGCTGTAGGTCCACATAACCGTAAACCGGTACCTACTCTTAGTTGA
Organism: Melanargia galathea; assembly: GCA_920104075.1. NCBI lineage: Eukaryota > Metazoa > Arthropoda > Insecta > Lepidoptera > Nymphalidae > Melanargia > Melanargia galathea. Next base: position 8,406,594 of record OV049870.1, read on the forward strand.
ATTGTACCTATCTATGCGGAAGGGTTTAGAAAGCACACCGAAATTTCGGGCTTAAAGTTTTTCATACAAATCTTTGAGCCCGTTAAACTACATAATATTATTATTAGAATGATATTAGTTTCTTGAGCGTATTTATTTACCGAGAAAACCCCTACCATTGTGTGGTTTATAGAAAGAGCTATGAGTATTAGCAAAGAGCAATGAGGACATAGAGGTGGATTCGAAGTATCTAACATACCTCCTGCCCAATATCTACCTATATTAGCCCACTTCCATCTTAGGCTGCATCGTCACATCGTCAGACAAGATCGCAATCAATGGCTAACTTGAAGATGAATAGAATAAATCTTATTCCGCCGCCCCCGTCCAATATTAATAACGTCGCATTAGACTTTTGGCCGTTATTGCACAATATAACAACAAAAACAACGCGAGGAGCCTTTTTACGCTTGTTTAACAAAGGCCTGCTCATTAAGTATTAAGGATTCTGCCATAATTTACAATGACTTGCCCCGCTTGAGCGTGGGGTTATGAAAATTTAATCAAAAATCCCTACCGCCTCGTGAATTGTGAGGGAATCGACTCTATAACAAAACAACAGTAGGTTCCTACCAATGCAAAGCTATGTATAATCAATTCCTATTTAAAAATCAAATAAGGGTATGTTTAAAATACGAATGAAACAAGTATAAATTAAAAATTAAAAAAACCCCCGACATTCGCCATTTTGTGATGGCGACCATCTTGAATTTGAAATTTATCATAATTATTTTACTAGTCAAGCCCTTTTATTTGATACCCATAATGAAGGAGTTATGAAAAAATATGTAATGCACCATTTTGTGACGGCGGCCATCTTGGACCACTTTTTATCTTTTTACCATTCGGGAGCTACGATGCCACAGACACACACACACAGAGGCACGTCAAACTTATAACACCCCGTTGTTTTTGCGTCGGGGTTTAAAAATAGCTTTAATTGAATAAAAAGAGACGATATTCCTTTATTTAAAAGGTTTATAATTTACTAGCGGATCCGGACGAGACGTCTTCCTGCCCGCTATTAGCGCCACCTACCGGGTCCAATTTTTCTACTTAAAAACTTTTCTCTTGAATCACTCTATCTATTAAAAAAAACCGCATCAAAATCCGTTGCGTAGTTTTAAAGATTTAAGCATACATAGGGACATAGGGACATAGGGACATAGGGACATAGGTACAGAGAAAGCGACTTTGTTTTATACTATGTAGTGACTAGGTAAGAAAATATTTTTATTCAATGAATATTGTATAGGAAGAATTTTGAAATCCATCTCTCAATTTCGTTCATAAAGTTTCTTCGGTATTGCCGTGTTTTCTATTTAAATATAAACATCATTATTTCACAAATTATGCTTTGGTTGAATCAAACAAAAACAAAATTAAACAAAAATGTTTTCTATCGACAGGCAAACAATGGTGATTGGTTAACCTTTAACAAAATAATATACCTACTTGTCTATTGTTTACAATGTTTTGTAATAATTACGGAATGTAATTAAAATTAATTTTTTTTTAATTTCAAGTGGGAAATAATCTTACATTTTAGCTAAGTATTTTTCATTTTTTTTTTCTTTTTTCAAGTAGGATGATATCTGCTTATCAACCAAACAATATCTAAAACGCGAAATCCTCTTTCCACTATTCTTCAAAAGCTGACATTCATAAAAACCGTGAAATTGATTATTCGAAGTATAACCTGTGGTATAACAGCACGTACCTATAGGTATACCATAGTTACGTGCTGTTATTAAGCGTTAAAAAAAACCATAATACTTAGATGAAACTACAAATGCTAGTGTTTTTAACCCCCGACGCAAAAACGACGGGGTGTTATAAGTTTGACGTGTCTGTGTGTGTGTGGGTGTGTATGTGTGTGTGTGTGTGTGTGTGTCTGTCTGTTCCCCTGTGGCGCTCAAACGGGTGGACCGATTTGAATGCGGTTTTTTTGTTTGAAAGATGAATTAGTCAAGAGTGTTGTTAGCTATGTTTGGTGAAAATCGATCCAAGATGGCCGCCGCTACAAAATGGCGGATTACATATTTTTTCACAACTCCCTTAATATGGGTATCAAATGAAAGGGCTTGACTAGTAGAATAGCACTATGCAAATCCAAGATGGCCGCCGCCACAAAATGGCGAATGTTGGGGGTTTTTTAAATTTTCAATTTATACTTGTTAGTGTGGTAGAGTCGTCAAATATAAAAAAAAACTAGCATATACTCGCGGCTTCGCCCGCGTGAATTTCGGTTTTACACAAATCCCGAGGGAATCGTGGATTTCCGGTTCCCGTTCCCGCTCCCTTTTCCAACCTTTATACCTACTACCAAGGAAGTTCGCTATAGTAATCTACCTATAGCTTTAGCTATAGATTTCGGGTTTTTCAAAATCCCGTGGGAACTGTGCATTTTTCCAGGATAAAAAGTAGCCTATGTGTTGCCAATGCATGCAACACAGCAAACTATTGCAATAATGTGTTATGTGAGCGTGATTTACCTAAGAACAGTCAGCGCCCTCTATGGCGTTTTTGGAAGTTTATATCTATTTTAGTCCCACAGGAATACTTTTCCGGGATAAAAAGTATATCCCGGAAAAGTATGTGTTAAGTCAGGGCATAAACTATCTCAATTCAAAATTTCAGCCAAATCAGTTCAGTAGTTGCGGCGGAGAAGAGGAACAAACATACACACACACACACACAAACTTTCGCCTTTATAATATTAGTGTGATAATCCATCAATCGACAGAAGGTCATTAATATTAGTTTGTCATACACCACTAATTTGTAAAATTTACACCAACTCACTAATGACACGGTTTCCGGCAGTGTATCACCGCAATATTAAATCCCTTTGAGTTTTTTTTACTAAGCCGTCTAAGGGCTTAGGCACACATGATACTACCTTCTTCTATTCATCTGATACACGTCCAATGCTGGACATAGCTCTCTTGCAAGGATCGCCATAGAATACGATGTTTATATCCAGCAGCTGCCTACAACCTGCATGAGTCCACCTATATTATACAAATGTAAGTAAAAAGTGATAAATTGTTTAAGCCTAAAAAACAGTAAAAGTTTACTACGTGTAGAAATTCGCACATTTACGCCTTTAGTAAACTAATTCATTCGCAAGCGGTAGTGGAACGATTAACACCGTTATGCCTCAGGCGTAAAGGTTATTTGTTTCGCTGCCGCATGCGAATGCGTCAGTGTGTTAACGCCTTTAAATTGCGGAGTTGTAGTTGGGACATTACAAACGTGCGAACTAAGTCATAAATCATATTTATCGGACTTCTCGCTCTCATTTACAGTCCTTATGGAACTGAAACCTGATTCTGTGGTGTTGTTTGTGACAATAATAAAGTCGATAGTCAATAACAGGTTACAAAGAACGAGGGAGAGTCCTCACAGCAGTATGATCGTAATGCTTTATAACTCATTGCGCACGTTTGTAATGTCTCAACTATAGTTAGTTTGCGGACTTCCGAAAAGCGTTCAAATCGCCATACATGATACACCTATGCTCAAAGTATCGTGTTAGTGGTGGCCCGAGCGAAGCGAGTAGAGCTACAAACTAGAAACGAGTTGGCGAGCAGCGGGAAGTGAGTGTGTAGCTCCGATAGGTTTGTTGCTGGGCTATGAGCTAGTGTGCGAGTACGACAAGCGATTACTCGCGCCACTCGCTCAGGAGGCAGTTCTGAGCGACTATTATGTTGATAGCTCCAGTCGCTCAGCGACAAACTAGTGTAGCGAATCCTCGTCGGCAGTGTGAACAGTTAGCGATCAACTATTAATATAATATTATATTTTAAAAATTATTACATCTTTTTTGTTTACACGTATTGTATCTATCTGTAGTACGTTTCTTGAGCGATAAAATAGCTCGTCTAGAGTAAAATAATTAGTCGCTTCCTCGCCGGCGGTGAGACAAGTGCCTTATTCGTCCTCTACGATTCCAGCCCGCGAACATATTTATGTCAGTTAAAAGCTATAATCGTTGGGGGCACTCATCAAAACGGCGTTATATCGTTTATTTTTTATTTATAGAACGGCGGCACCGGTGTGGTCGCTTGTATTTTATGAGTTTCATTTTTTTTTAAAGCGATAATTAATTATATTCACTTGTATTTATAGTAGAGTTAATGAGATCGGATATATTTTACTGCCCATTCAATGTTTAGTTCTCTCGAAATGCTATTATATTTTATTTTATTTTATAACTCCTCCCACTCATCGTTGGTAAAATAAGGTAACATTTTATAGTTCAAAACTTTATCATGTTACTTAGTTTACTAAATAGGCAAAGGCGCCGAAGTTAGTTACGAGTCATGTTACGTATCTACCTTTTAAAGTACGTATTTCAAGTTTTTATTTAAAAACTAGTTGCTGCACGCGTCTTCATCCACATGGATTTAGTATTTTAATATACCGTGGAAACTTTTTGATTTCTGAGATGTAAAGAAGCCTAGATTACTCTTTGGACAATCCTCTATCTATCTGAGGAGGTCTTGTCAAAATCAGGTCAGCTATTCCAAAGATTAAAATAAACAGACCGGTTCGACTCACGGCATGCTTCTAAATGCTGAAATGCGCGTGTACGCGTGCTTGATGTATATTACGAGTACTGATTGAAGCTATTATATATAAATTCATACTACATACCGACGGCCCCTACGTATAAAGCGACATGTCAAAAAGTGAGGTTTTCAGGAGAGCGTAATTAAGGTTCAAATCGCTCTAGAAATAATTCTATGTACAATTATGTTTTTCTTTTTTCTATAATATTTTATTAACTTTAGGAAGTTTATAATAGTATTTATATTTATTTAATTTTTTTATATTTACCTATCAAAACTGATAGATGACTGTTTCTACACTTACATTCAAATAAAAGCATGTCGGACAAGTCTGAGATACCTCTTTATACTTAGGAAACAAAAAAACGGAGATAGGAAGATGAATTTAATTAAATGTTTTATGAAAACGTGGTATTACGTTACTTATTTCAAAAGGATACGTTAAACATCATAAGATCATCATCTATCAATATTAAAAACGCAATAATAGAGACATATATCTCTATACGCGGTTTCAAATAATTAGGATACGACTGTTTCATGCAATGTAAACAAGTACATGTCCTCAATATAAAATTTATTTCATTAATAAAACGAGGTTTATAATTGAAAATCTAAACATTACTCTATTTTTTAAGTAGAAACTAAATGCTGAAAATCACATTTTTGTCTTAGATTTACAATCAACAATTTTTTAAATTAATTTTGTAAATAATAAGTAATATTTAACAATAATCACAGCTTTGTTCAAACCGATTCATCTTTATTAAGTTTTCTTAAATATTATCTTAAGAATCTTCGTCACCATTAGCCTGTTCTGCTTTGCTATGTGTAAGGTGATTATAGAAATCATGATAATTTTTTCATATACCTAACTCTATCGCGAGAGAAGAGAGAGAATACATCATTGTAGCTGTATCGCTTTTACTTCAGTGATAGGGATTGGCTCATTATATAACTTCTCTGGTATTAGATTTTTCTCTTTCTTTTTCCTCCCAATTATCAGTTTCAAATTATTGCTACAATTTAGCTTTCCATAGTTTTCTTCAAAAACATTGCATTTAAATTCAATAACGTCTGGACTCCCCTGCACTTTGACTTTTCTTATCTTATTCCAAGAAATTTTCTCTGAATTTGAATTTTTAATCCAGTTTTCAGTATGTAGCTAATCATTAAAATCCAATATGAAATATTTATTTTTATTTTGCTTTATGAGTGCATAAGATGGACCATTTTATTTTAACCACCAGCTCAGTGTATACCATTGATTTGGTATACGTCGCGTGTTTTATTTTTTGCTCTTCGCTCAAAATTAATGTGTGAACGCTATCTGCAGCGTTCTGAGTGAGGTCTTTTTCCAAAAAACCATGATACACATTTACCTTATTTTTTTACTAACAAACAAATACATAAAAAAATACGATTGCGCAATGCGACCTGCGTAGTTGTCTACGCTGTGGTCCTATAATTGGAAGGTCCCGGGTTAGATTCCCAGCAGAGGCAATTCGGGATTTTATAATTCCTAAATTGTCTCTGGTCTGATCCAGTGGGAGGCTTCTGCCGTAGCTGGTTACCATCCTACCAGCAAAGCCTTTCTGCCAAGCGATTTAACGTTCTCCGGTACGATGCCGTGGAGAAAATAGAAACCGATCAGGGTACCTATGCATACTTCTTCCAAGTTAGCTCGCTTTCACCTCAGACTGCATCGTCACTTACCATCAGGTGAGTTTTTCAGTCAAGGGCTGACTTGTAGTTAAACAAAACGTTTAGCGACTGTCTCATCCTATATGTAACACGTAAGTACCTTCTTTTAACCCAGCATCAAAAACTGTAAAATTATAAACTGATCATTTTGTCTAAAGCACACTAATTTCGCCATTTGGAGTTATTTAGTTTTGGAAGTACCTAAATCGCTGTGCAAATATCAGACAGTTTTGACTGAGCTTCAATTTAATGTATATTTTTCAATTCCCTGACATGTGTGACTTAATATGCTTTATAGATTATGCGAAATATTGTTTTTCATTGCGTGACAGAAGTCGCACTGGTCTTTTTCAGGTAGGTGTGTGGAAAGCAATATTTCGTTCATTAGTAGGAATATCTTTGTATTGTCTTACATAAGTTATATTCAGGTCTGAAAAAATATTTTCGGTTTTATTCAGGTCTGTAAAAACCTGAATATACAAGTATACCATACAATATAAATGTCGTAAATTTTATTTTAAAGTCAATTCACTACCTAAATACTGTTTATTTGAGTCTTTACGCTTATGATTACTTTCTACGGTCGCAAAATTTTATTGGGGAATCTCCGGTGAATGACGACAAGTCAGACATGTCCGCGTTTGCCTCGAGTGGCGCGCAATTTGAAACACTGTAGAAAGCGATATGTCTACATATCCGCATCTACGACACATATCCTTTGAAATTATTATACATGTTCTCTTATACGATTAGTATATGTAGTGAAATACATCATATATTAAAAAAAATCTTATATAGGTATGAGCGTATGGACAATCTAAAGCAATATATGCAATAAAAAAAAATTGCTATTTTGGACATGTCGCTTTATACGTAGGGGCCGTCGATACATATAAATTCACACTGCAGTGTAGCGCGGCATTGGAAATTGGATTGCGACTGCAGGGTCGCAGTTATAAAACGTCCTTCGCAGTGTGAACGAATTTGTGCGTTAGGTACCTTGTAACTTGTAGAAGCAGCGTTGGGCACTTCTCCGTGGCAAGTTGTGTGTATTTTAGGCTTAATTTCTGACTTACATACAAATTCAAAGTATTTAATGTTCTGCTTGACTTTTCACTGAGGAGTCACATTATCTCTAAAGAACAATTGCATTAATAGTGTCATGGGATTTAGAAAGTAACGCTTTTAATCTTAAAATAAATACTTATCCATATTTTAGTCGTCTTTAAAGTTTAGTTTATTACATGAACTTGTTAATAATTCACAAAATCAACCCTTGAGCCGCATAAAGGCGTAAAATGGTTACCTAATCAAATTTTCGCCCCCTCATAAAGGTAATGCCAATGGGACAACAACAGAACGTATTTCATGCGAAAAACCCTAACCATTCATTCTCTTATACGATCAATGCCTCGGATTTCATATTACGTGAGTGCCATAATACAAACGCGGTCAAGCCATTTTGATCTTAAACTTTTAGTACATATGATACAAATTTGTATAAATCACGATGTTGGCAAGGTGGTGCTAACGTTGTCAGCCCCCGTGCTCTAAGCCTGAATCTTAAACTCTTAGATAACACTGTAATAATAATTGAATAATCCCCCTTTCTTCCTGTACTTTTATGCAGCGTTAACTATATTTACAGCTTCACCTAAAAACCAGTCCATTAACACCACTGATATAAAAAATCAAAGAATCACATTTACTTCGAAAAGGATAGGAACTTTCAAAAATGTCCCATTTTCTTGTGCATTGCAAAAATATATTCACAAAAAAAAATATCGCTCTTATAGAAAACAATGGTTGATTTTTCCACAGGCTGCACGCACGAAAAAGCATTACTCATTGTCGTCGTCGCCTGAGCCGAGCGTGCAAGCGAGAGCGCGGAACAAGCGATAGAGAGGCACGATCGACCTAAGTGTTAAGCTTTATCAATGTTTTCTTATGACATTATCGCCCGTAAACCGACTTTACAGAAAACCATTTTGTTTTGAAATCTTAAAATCATACTTATATCAATGCGAAACACCTGGTATTTTATGTGTCATGTATATTTCGGCGTGATAATAAATACCTATAGCGTTTCCTCTGACGCCTGGGGTCAAATTTAATTATCATGTATACGACGTGTGTACTGTTTCCAAGACATGGTCACCACGCTTGACATTCTTAAAACAGGACAAATAGTTCCAAAACTTCTCAAGAGCTACTTCCCACAGTGCGTAATACGAGTACGAGCCATGCCGGCCATGTTTTTAAGAATGTGGTTCAGAACTAGTCCTTTAATTAGTTTATCTAAACGCTCGAGATTCAAGATATTATGATCATGAATCAATCAAATGATCATGATCAATGCTTTTTTTATTGGAAATGTGTAAAGGTGTAACAAATGTATTTGAGATCAGACTGTAGAATTCCACTATTCTTTAAATTAAATTATTCTAATAGTTTTATCATTTTACTACTGATAAAAAGTATGGCCTATGAGTATAATGGCCTATCATTTAGGAGCGTAACATCTTTCGCTATGCATTCTCTCTGATCTCTCGTGAAGAAAGGTCGCTTTATATTTGACCTTTCATATAATTTATTTAATACAGGACATAAAAGGTTTGAAGTTGGAATAACAGTCCGTTTTCTCTTATTAACCCCCGACGCAAAAACGACGGGGTGTTATAAGTTTGACGTGTCTGTGTGTGTGTGTGTGTGTGTGTGTGTGTGTGTGTGTGTGTGTGTGTGTGTGTGTGTGTGTGTGTGTGTGTGTGTGTGTGTGTGTGTGTCTGTCTGTTCCCCTGTGGCGCTCAAACGGGTGGACCGATTTGAATGCGGTTTTTTTTGTTTGAAAGGTGAATTAGTCGAGAGTGTTCTTAGCTATGTTTGATGAAAATCGGTCCAAGATGGCCGCCGCTACAAAATGGCGGATGATATATTTTTTCACAACTCCCTTGATATGGGTATCAAATGAAAGGGCTTGACTAGTAGAATAGCACTATTGCAAATTCAAGATGGCCGCCGCCACTAAATGGCGAATGTCGGGGGTTTTTTAAATTTTCAATTTACACTTGTTTTATATTACGAAATCCAAGTAAACGGCTTACTTAGTAATTCTAACCCATGGGCAAGTCACATAATATGACATTATGTTTTTAACCCCCGACGCAAAAACGACGGGGTGTTATAAGTTTGACTTGTCTGTGTGTGTGTGTGTGTGTGTGTCTGTTCCCCTGTGGCGCTCAAACGGGTGAACCGATTTGAATGCGGTTTTTTTTGTTTGAAAGTTGAATTAGTCGAGAGTGTTGTTAGCTATGTTCTATGAAAATAGGTCCAAGATGGCCGCCGCTATAAAATGGCGGATTACATATTTTTTCACAACTCCCTTAATATTGGTATCAAATGAAAGGGCTTAACTAGTAGAATAGCATTATTGCAAATCCAAGATGGCCGCCGCTACAAAATGGCGAATGTCGGGGGTTTTTTAAATTTTTAATTTGTACTTGTATTTCAATAATCATGTAAATTTTAATATGACAGACCTTCGCCCCAGTTAGGTATATATAGTGGGTTTATCCGAAAAACATTGATATATATGGAAACACTATCTAAAACGCCTACAGTTACGTATAAATCAGTGATCTATTCGGCTATGTCGGCTCATATTTTAGGCAGCTTAAACAATAGTTATAATAGTGTCGATGCTCAAAAATAATTATTTGAAATCGTTTCAAATAAATCATTGCACAAAATTAGACTCCACTATTACCAGTGATTTAGATGACAGCTCGTTTATTACAGACAAATAAGAACTTAAATTGGTTTCAGTATTAAATGCGTTTTAATTAAATGTTTTTGATTTCGAGACATTACTTAGAATTCATAATAAAATATTTGTACCCATCTTTGAAGTAATAATCGAAGCGAACTTTCTATGTTCAAAATATTAATTTAAAACTCTATAATTTATTGTGAACTTTATGCACTCAAAAGTTAATTTTAAATTACAATTTTATCCAAACCAAATGAATTAATTAAGCTAAAAAGTTGCTTTAAATTGTTTTTATAGAATTTTCCATTACGGCAATGAATTATCATCAAGGAAAGTCTAGTCTCAAACGCTTGACGTATTTTACGTAGAAAGCTCATCATTAGTATCATTCTAACCTTTTATTTCTTGGCCTGAAATTCCAATTTCATCTTTTCTTCGTAAAGTCTTTTACCGAGGTAACTAGTTAATGGCAGAAAAATTAAATCATTAGCTTGCGTCTTATAAGTTTATTAGTGACGCCTAAAAAGTACCAGTTTCCCGAACTTTTTCCACCAATGTTTTGAACAATCCTACCAATTTTCAACCAAGTTTGAGTCACCTGTGCGTGTCCAGGAATAATTTTTTTCCAGATGGCGGATCAATGAGGACTTTTCACAATTCATTTATAATAGTGTTTTGAACAATCCTACCAATTTTCAGCCAGGTGTGAATTATTGTAACCTTGGAAGTCTAAATTGGCTGGGCTAAAATAACTTACTTAACTTACCTTGATAACCTTGTTTACATTAGCAACAAAGCATACAATAACAATAGCTACATCAATCTCATCGAAGAGCTAAATTATTTATACTAAAATTGCCATTTGTTATTGCCATGAATTATTGTATACTAAAATTGCCACCAATTCCTAAAACTATCTGAGATCTGATCAAAAGTAACTAAGTCTAATATAGAACACGTCGTCGCTAGCCTAGAACTAGAAGATAATCACTTTTGCTCTTGTCCTATTTTCACTCCGATGCTTATCTATCGGCGTTGAAAGCCTCACTTTGAAGTGTAATTATTTACACGATCGTTCAACACATTGCCAAGAGAGCTAGGCTATTTTCTTAAGCCTTTCTCTTTTAGGCGTATGATGTGTGACCACGATGACTCAGTCCATTCAGTCCCAGCAAGATGTTCAACGCCAGTCATTTGTATGAATTAGTTTCACGTTAAGGTATTCGGTACAAAATAATACGTCAAATCTTGAGAGTAACCAAATCTGAAGAAACACATTTGTTAAAAAAAGAATATAAGTACCTAATGTAAATTAAGTCAAACCAAATCTGATAATAATTTATTATAATTAAATAGTAAGTTCTTTATGATCATGATTTTACGAATACGATCATATGTTTCAGGCCCGAGAAAAACATTTTTATAATTTTTACATACATATCTCACCTGCAACCCTTAGCCCTCATACGCATTAGCGGTCAACCGCGTACGCGGCTGACCGCGCGGCTAGCGGCTTTTATATTTTTATATGCAACCGCTCATTTTGTACGCACTAAACCGCGACGAAATTGTATGAAGAGGCTAGCTGCGCGGTCAACCGCGTACGCGGCTGACCGCTAATGCGTATGAGGGCTGCCCAAGCTGAAGTATGAACTGACAAAGCTGTCTCGCGGCTTTTGCATCGACAAAGTGTTGCAAAAACCGCGAGTAAGAGGTGTGTCTGCACTGATTGTGCTTCGGCTGCTAGATTAGAATTTATAGTCTTGCCTAGGTATTTGTGTAAAAAAAGTCATACGAAAGAGCAGCCAACTTAATAAAAGAGCTATTAAGGCGAAACAAAGTTCGCGTTTAATTCAACGAGCTTCAAGCGAACAATAAATATAAAAAAGTATCTATCTTAGTTACTTTGTTCCAAAGGCCCACAAAAGAAAGAAACTATTCCACTTCAACTTTTTTTATTCAACCGAGCCATGGTAATTAAGAGGAGATGCTATTAGTCCCATCAACAAACTGACCCTAAGCACGCATAAGGCTTTAGCACGCACTCCGACAAATTATAAATCTGATATAAGTACCGTACGGTGCGTTTCAGAATTCAGCACCACAACGTAATGATTTTATACCTGATTGTTAGAATTGTATACCACATGGCTGGTGCGGCCTCAAGCACTTCCATACAAATAAAATAGTGCTGTAGTTCCGCAGCGCACGTGTGGCTGTGCCACACTGTGCATTTTTCTATGTAAGACGCCGCAGTGACGCCGCAGTGGCACCGCATAGGCAATTCATCGCTCTAAAATTCTCTCTTGTCTTCATATTGCATGTATTATTTTACAGACATTATAATTGCTTAATTTTAAAATCAGGTATCCGTATAATATAGCAAAAAATACTGCGCTAAACGGCAACTTGATTCGATACTTTCACGCATAGTAAAGACATTATACAGAATTGATAAATGAACGAGTAGGTATACATTTTTACTATTTTGTTTTAAAATAAATATGATAGTTTGTTTGTGATAGAGCAACTAAAATTCAAGGTGTAACCGTGATGACAATACTTAAAACTAAACCATTGAATTTAGTCGCTTTACTTTTACCTGCAACTGAAAAAGGTTAGTGTGATGTTTGCCTAAACGTATCCTTAATATAAACCCTTGGAAGTCTAGTTCCAAGAAATATGTAGAATTGTATTCCATCTAGAATTTTAGCTAAATATTTGGAGGTTAGTGAACTCTGTGGATGGCGTTGAGATGTTTTCCAAGCCCATCGCGTATTCGTCACGATTGTTCGGTCTGCACCATTGATATTTTAAATAATAGAGAGAAAGTTCACAGTTCACAGCCATATCTCGTGTTTGACTTTGACCGTGCTTCGAGACCGGGCGCGTCTCACCCACGACACTTCATCCAAGCCAACTACTACTATTAACAAGGACAACCGACGGACAGACAGCGGAGTCTTAGTAATAGGTGTCGTTTTACCCTTTGGGTACGTAACCCTAAAAAGAGGCATATTTTTACGTTGCGGACTGCGGGTGACGTTTGGCGTGGGGGAGTGAATATCACTTCTCAACGCAGTATCTATCTAATAATATTGCAACAGTATGTATATAAATCCTTTGCCTGTGTTATGTGTATCTTGCTCATAACAATAGTGTATCAAAGTTGAACTCAAACTTGATGACCCAGGCCTCGTTAACATTCGTGCTTTTATTGTACAATCGTCTTCAAATTAATACGGGTTTGGTTTTTGTTCGTCTATTCTAATAACTTTAATTAATGGCCCAATGTTATGACGGATATGGAGTAGTAATTGAGAAAGTGACTTGACTCATGACTGTCAAGAGTTTGAACTTTTGGCGAAGTTAATAAATGTCGATTTTGTTCAGCACTATTTTATAAAGTTCCGTACCCTATGAGCAAAACGAATCCCTAATAATAGGATTTCTGCGGTATATCTGTACTTAGCAATATAGAGTTAATAAGGTTGTGTATTAAAATATAGTTTACAATACATTATTATTTATTCAATTTATTAAGATCAGTCTTACTAAGCCTACTCGTACAATACAAGTAGATACCTACCTACGATAGGGAAACTATATTCAGATATTTCACTAACAAGAAGCTTTGTAAGCCATAGCAGCATCTAGTTATTTTATATCGCCACTTTGATCCTTTGGGAGTTCCAGAGTATAAGGATTAGGAATTTGCTCGGATTTGCTTAAAGGGGAAGATGGGGGAAGTCGGAATTGTTTCCTCTGCCACACACAGCGTAAAGCCCTCTCGTATGAAACGAAATGTTTGCACACGGAACTCTTAATGAAATTTCGTTTGTACATAATATTATATTCCTCAGTGATTTTTATATTTTTGTGCTGAATTACAATGCTCACAATGTAACGTGTTTCCAAGTATTGTTCCTCTTTTATTTGTGGAATTTATATTTTTTGTATCTTATATAGGCACAAGAGGGGATTTTTCAGTACATGATACTGGAACTGCGAGTAACCTCAGTAGCGTCCACTTTTGCTGTCATGATCAGTGCTCCTTCAATAATCAGCATCGCTCGATGATACCAAATCTTACTGCTAATATAGTATGTATGTAACGCATTGCATTTTCAGTTCGTATCGAAATTGCCGATCTTGTAGCCCTAGCGGCTTATCATGTCCTGCGAGTCTTGCAAATCGCCCCGATTTTTTTATCTCTGGGCGAAGGGAAATCCTCATGAATAATTTAAGAATGTTGACTCCAATCGAAAAAAATAAAAAATAAATAAATGGTAAGTTGCTTCATATAAGTGTGCACGGTAAGTAGGTACCTACGGACTAATATCCTCCTATCTTCTTCGCTCGGTCTTTCATCATCATCATCATCATCATCATCATCATACCAGCAATTAGGATATATCATCTGAAAGATGGTTGACTACTTATATTATCTCTTTTGTCTGTTCCACTCATCTCGCATTCCTCTATATAATCAACTGCAATATTTCCGCACAGTTAACAGGTTTGTTGGAGTTATCGATTCACCGTCTCCCTGGGCTTCCTTCTTGTAATTCTCGAATTTCGCGTATTGAAATAGCGTGCGTATCGCTTCTCTGCATGATTCGCTTGCCGCCTTCCCAGTTGAGTGCTGGTAATGATAACCCCCGGCACGTAAGTCGAGCGATGACCTTCAAGTGTGCGCAGCGTCGTACGAGTGAGCGGGACACAAATCACAATACGATTGGAGAGCCAATCAGCGCTTACGAGAGATCCGCGAGAGCTAATCAGTGCTTACGAACGATCCCCACGCCCTCCCCGCGATCCCCTCACACCCCGAGATACCTCATTTTCGACTTCTGCGCATTGAAGGTCAACGCTAGACTTATTTGCCGTGACTTGTATGTATTAAACGCTTGGCCGTAAAGGGGTCTTGGGTTACTGATGAAAAGCAGTTTGAAAGCATACACTATATTGCTGCAACGCACTCGTATATTGCGTCTTCTAGACATGTCACACGGTGATAGCCTAGAACAAAAGCAATAAAAGATGAAAAATAACAGCATCTTTTATTTCAACTCATAATTGATTCCAGAACTAACTCGTCTCAAAAAAATAAAATTCCCATTTAACTGCAAATAAGGCACACAGAATATAAATCTCTAAAGTAAAGTTCCAATGCCACATGATAAGAATTTCAAATAACATTTTACCGTTACAAATTATTTTCTCGGTCCAAAATCACGCACTATTTACGCCATCTCAGTGAAAATCAGATTACATACTATATAGACAACGGGGAGCAACATAAAACTTTTATTGGGACACATACCGAGATGTATCTCTATACTAAAACCAAACTGTCGGGTTACAGCCGAAACACACTGCTTCTAATCAACTTTGTTTTATTGTATCTCGCTAAGGAGATCAGCCATTAGTTGGACTAATGGCATTTATTCGTTGCCCACATTCTTTACACTAGGTTTACATACGACACGAATGTCGAGCTGATTCGTGAGTATTGGTAGGTATCATGTTTCCAAGTAACTTTTACGTTTTAAATGTTTTTAATATGCATAATATTAATTATGTCAAAAACTTCATTCGATTGCAGTAAAAGTAACAGCATTATTTTAGTTAGTCCTAAGAATGCGTTATCGTCATCTTTTCAACCGTTTGGATGTTCACATAGTAGGTCTTCATCTCATCATGGTTGGTCTATTACTGCTTCAGTGCAGACCACTTTAGGATTTGGCCAAATGACCTGCGCTTTATGTTCAGTGGTTGCTTGCGATATCGTCTGTCCATTTAGTGAGGTCTACCAATATAACCGAGTTTTCTAGTTCGGAGTCTCCTTGGGTCATCCTGCAATCTTATCTGATGGTAGGTAAGTGACGATGATAAGTGACTAAGATGGAAACGGGCTAACCTGGACAAGGTGTGGCAGTTTTTATTAAACCTGAACCCTGATTGGTTTTATGCATCATCTTACCAGAACGCTAAATCGCTTGGTGGAACCGCTTTCCCTGTAAAATGGTTACGACGGACCAGATACAATTTAGAAATTTCAAAGTCCCAAATTGCCGCTGCCGGGAATCGAACCCGCAACCTGCCATTTATAAAACCACAGTGTTCACCACTGCGCCAGGGAGGTCGTTATGCCAAGAGACAGAAAGGCAGAAGTGCGGGCAACATAGGCGAGGAAGCACGGCGGGCTACCCGCATTGCCCGCATGCGGTAATTAGGTAGGCCCAGACTAATCGACTGAGACCAATCCAGATTGGGACTAATCGACGTATGCGAGGAACATGCAGCCCTTTAAGCCTCATACCTCGCTTGCACTTCCGTAGTCCCGTATTTATTATAGAAACTTGAATTATACTGAGGACCTATTTCACCACCTTCTGATAGGTAAGTGTCGGAAAGCCTAAACGTAAGTTTTGTCACTTTCTTTCTTAATGTCAAGTGACAAAGACAAGACATGTGAATAGGCTATCCGACACTTATCAGAAGGTGCTGAAACAGGTCCTGAGTATCAGTATTATGAATAAGGTAACTTGGTCACGAAGTTGTCTAATTACGTCGTGATGTAAACGTAGCTCAAATTTATGTCTGTAGCGGGATATAGGTAATTTTATTGCTCAGAAAGCTTCTCAGCTAATGTTTATTGTCATTACGGATGTCTGAATAGTTCGTAAAACTATTTATAAATCGCGATTCGAAAGAGTTCCCACCATTTCTCGAGTGCAACATTTTCATGTCGGTATTCTTTGTGCCTTGTCTTCAATGCGCTGTTAACTTTGTTCCCACTTTCATTATTTAATTTAGATGCTAACTTTAAAAATACCTGAGAATTAAAACTATCTGATTCTGATAGCATCAAAGAAAAATATTTTTGTAACGGGGCGTTGCGGAACTTTTGTATTTTTTTACAAATCGAAAAAAAGGTTTGTTATTTATTTCGATTTTAGAAAATTTGAGACTGTCCATAAAATAATGGTTCCCTCTATTACGTACGTACCTACTATAGTATTATACACTTATACAGGTAGATATATTATACAGGTACATAACGGATAACGGCTAATATTTATTTCTATTTACTTTTGTATTAGATGTATTCAATCTTACACAGTTTTCGTTTTAAATTTGAATATTACCAATTTCAAGGTATACCCTATTTAATAAATAAAGAGTCATCAAAATCGTACTTCTCTGTAGAAAGTTATGCATGGTCTTACATTAAACAAAAATGTATACAGATACATAATATACCATTTATACGCGTTGCTTGGAGAACCTCTTCGTTTTTTTTTCAACTATGTTTGAATGAGTTTGTATGAATTTGATCAACTATGGCCGATTCGATCCGATTTTGGATGGAGAAAATTATACATTAATTAACACACGGTAACACAAACGACAGGGTGCATTAGGTCCGCGTAAAATCGGACACCGATTCGACCATGTACAATCAGCCGTTGACAGATATAAATTGGCCTGAAACATAAATTGTAACATTTAAAACTAACGGTAACAACGAAAACTTAATTTGTACTTGGACTTCATGTTCAATCTTCTTATAACAACACTAGACTACTACCTAATATATAAAGTTAGATATTAGGCAGGTATTGTACGTATTTCATCAGAAACTATTTCTGAGAAAGCCTTGAGAAATATATTTTTATTTGAAAATTTTACGTAAGTATTATTATTTGAACAATAATTACAAAAAAGAAAAAAACTTTCACTTTTTTGGTGGCGGGCTGGATATTGCGATGGGTTCTGAGAAGGTCTGTGAACAATTTTTCTCTGTTATTTATGACGTTTTTGACAGTAAACGAAAGCCGAGATTGGACCGATTTGCATACAAGGGATGGAAACAACAGAAAACGAAAGTGTCGAGCAGTCATTGTTTAGATTTATGAGAGTCAATTTCGTTTTCAACTTCTCGAAATAAGATTCTCACTTCTTCTGTTTGAGTTGAGTCATCTGACTCATAAACCATTTGTTACGCTATTTGAAATAGACATTGTCAATGATCTATTTTAACTTAATTTCTATATGTACCTATAGGTCCAAACTAATATTTTAAAAGGTGCAGATTATATCTTTTAAAATACTTTCTCAAAGCTCTTAGAATTAAAAATTAAACCTCCAAATTTGTAGGTACAGATTGAACTAGATCAATCTACATACTAACAATCTAGTATCTAGTAGCTAGTTAGAAATTGGGGTATCTGTCTGTGATTTAGAAATAACTTCCCCTTATAATTTAATGTAGCTGGCATCGATCGGATGCACAGCCTAGGTCCCGGCCTTGTACCGGGAAATCAAAGAGTTTCCATGGGCGTCTTGAAAGACCTACTATAATATTATATCCACTATAAAGAAACAGTTTTGTATAGTTCATACACGTTTCTTATTTCACGATCTTTGCACGATCTTGTTTTAATTCTACTCTTTGACTTGCAAAGGTTCCAAGTACAAAAATAGCAACACATTACATGTAGGTAGGTACTTTTCCATTGAGTTCAATTTTCAAACAAAAAATCAGAAATGATAAACTCGAGTCCCCTTTCGCTTTCGTCCTTGAAGGAAAGATTAGTTTCCGAGGCAACCGATGCCTATTGTCGTTCACTTTTACCGATACGAAGGTTGTTGATCATAAAGGAAACTTTCGTCTTGTATTAATATTTATTGCTTTTCTATGTATACGAAGGAAACACTTTCCTTACAACGTTATAAATAGTTTTATGTTGGCCACCCGTTAAATACCATAATATTTGTGCAGGGTTGTCACAATTTATTAATTATTTGTTGCCTCTTGCAAAGATCGCCTCAAAACACGATCTCGTGCCGCGTGTATTCAGCTGCAGTTAACGACATGCTTGAGATCGTGCGTCCAAATAGTGGGAGATTTCCAACGCTGCGTTTCCTTATGTGCGGTCGCCGTTTGCCATGCGAGCAATTTGAGACCCCAACATTCTGCAAGCTATACCCATTGCCTATTGCCATTGATGTACTGTGTCGGTAAATCTGGTATCCCAGAACTGCTTTTATTTCAAAAAGTTACTTGACGGTTTTTTTAAGTTTAATGAAAAGCCACAAATTCGAAAAATATAACTGTAATTGAAGGTATTTAAATAAAATATTCGATCATCACAAAGCACTTGACCCATTTCTTCGCAGCTATGTAAAGAGCTGCGAAGAAATGGGTCAAGTACTCATAATTACGTAAGCTGTAATAAATATAAATTTATTGTTGTTAATTTCAGAAATTGTAGCAAAGTTTTGGAACTTGAATAATAATAATTGTTAGTCAAAAATTTATTAAGGTTTGAGAATTAATTGTTTAAAGCCCTGAACAAATAAAGAGGGCGGGTGTCAACCCTATATACAAGAGAGTTTTATGAGCAACGTTCGGATCGTGCTAGGCGCCGATGTTCCTTTTTATTATTAGTTGATACAAAGCTTCCATGTACAGCAGTTTAAAATGAATCTGTAATTAGTGATCCATAGTCGTAAAATTATTTTAATATGTAGGTATTTTTGGCTTCTATTCATAATTATTTCTACGGCATTTTTACGACGTATTTTCAATATAAATATTAACTTTAAATATTTATAACGTTTTTAATATACAAACATGGTTTAAGTAATAATTTGTAGAGAGTGTCAATGTAACTTGAAAAGTTACACTAATACGAAATATTGTCAGTCTTCAGTACATCGTAAGTATTGGAATTTAAACGTTTTTCACATTATGCCAGTATATTATATTCGGCGGTGCTTTGTATAGCTAGACTGGAATGCTTTTGGAATAAAGTGAACCCTCTATTATTACAACGCGCTAATATAGATTACGAAGGATCACCTCGACTAATAACAGGGTGTTATCAGAAAATCGTTTTCGCATTAAAGAAAAGTTACTGGGTAAATTTTCTCTTAAAATGACTTATCTTTAGGTACAGTTTTACGTGTTTTGCTGCAAAACGTTATCAGTACGTACCGAGACGGCCTTTAATGTCCTTCTTTATCACCCCGAAGTGTATTTAAAGTAATTTAGTTTGAATTATTAATGCGGTCACCCACGCAAAAGAAATATAAAACAATAAAAAGTTTTATAATGTGACGATTTCAGAGCTTTGAATTTATCAGCTTCTGATGAAGGCTATTATTAATATTCATTTCGTAGAATAGTGTAGGTAGCTGTTTTTTTACCTCGAGCAAAAAATATGACTTTTATAGGAAATTATAGGAGTGCATGACCTAAACCGCACAAGATAACGCTTATCCGTGTCTAAAGTCATTTATTTTTATACCTTATAATAAAAATAAATCTACCTTGTATGTCACAGACATAATTATTATTACCAAAAGAAAAGGTGGGCATAGGTCACAATACATGAGCTAGAAAATAGTATGCGATATTCGTGTGGTAAGTAAAGGCTAAGACACGATTCGCACATATCAGTGATAAATATTATCAGATAATAGTTCATACATTCTCTACGAAAGCGTTCACACTTGTACGTATCAGTAACAACGCAGTGTTTCAGTGTGAGTTCATAGAGAAAGAAATATTTTTCACTGTGCCGGAACTGCGCTAGCCCGGCACTGATGCTTCACTGATACGTGCGAATCTGCCTTTATTAATGCACTGTGTTATAATATAATAAGCTGTGATAGCCTAGTGGTTAGGACGACCGACTTCTAATCGGAGGTTCGTGGGTTCGATCCCGGGCACGCACCTCTAACTTTTCGGAGTTATGTGCGTTTTAAGTATTTAAATATCACTTGCTTTAACGGTGAAGAAAAACATCGTGAGGAAACCTGCATGCCTGAGAGTTCTCCATAACGTTCTCAAAGGTGTGTGAAGTCTGCCAATCCGCTTGGCCAGCGTGGTAGACTATGGCCAAAACCCTTCTCACTCTGAGAGGAGACCCGTGCTCTGTAGTGAGCCGGTAATGGGTTGATCATGACGATGATGAATGCACTGTGTGAATTAGCACCCGAACGTATGGAGCTAAACGACGTATATGTAGATAAAAGAACCGTGGGTCGATTAAGTAAAAGCTGCATCAATTGTTGCCACAATATCAATTATGGTGATTGGCAGGATTTAAGGTATTCTTGCTGCAACAATACTCATTTTAGCCAATAGTGAGAGAGTGTCAGTCAATCTGAGTCAGCCAATCATACGAAGTGACTGGGGCAGTATCACTGGCATGTTAGAGTTCGTCTGATTGAGGTCTCGTGTAAACAGTAGCCAGACTCTGTTCACTGATTGAGATAGAGATAACTTAAAGTTATACAAGCTAGAGTAAATTTACACGTAATTACTTAACAATTTTGTAGTAGAACTATTTTGTAGTTGATTTTTTATGTCAACTTCTAATAACAGCTGATACTAGCCGCAAGCGATATTTCTACAGTTACTGAATGACATTCAAAGCCAAAGAAATGCAGAAAAACGCGGTTCTTGTGGTTCCTTTCGTAACGCGCAATAAGCTTGAAATTACAAAAACTCAATAAACTTAACAATGTGCTGTATAATACCACCACACGCGGGTATCGGCACACTCTATCTAAATAAATTGCGTTGCGTTCCTCACAAAAATCGTTTAGACAATTTGTTTAAATTACTTTCTTATGCTAATTCGGGCCGTGTTGCGAATATATTCCCTACGAAAAAACGAAGAAATGTTGGTATTTCGAGATCGTGGAACGTTGAAATGATGTATGTTCGAACATAAACCTTACTACCAAGTTGGATTTTAACATGTACAACATTGATACCCACCAACGATATTGCTTTTATTTATCCAGTGAAAAAGTATAGGGTTATAAAGAAGAGATGAAATCACATTGAACTAAAAGATAAATCGTAAATTTTTTATTTTCAGTAAATTGTATCATTTTTAACCCCCGTCGCAAAAACGACGGGGTGTTATAAGTTTGACGTGTCTGTGTGTGTGTGTGTGTGTGTGTGTGTGTGTCTGTTCCCCTGTGGCGCTCAAACGGGTGGACCGATTTGAATGCGGTTTTTTTGTTTGAAAGGTGAATTAGTCGAGAGTGTTGTTAGGTATGTTTGAAGAAAATCGGTCCAAGATGGCCGCCGCTACAAAATGGCGGATTACATATTTTTTCACAACTCCCTTAATATGGGTATCAAATAAAAGGGCTTGACTAGTAGAATATCACTATTGCAAATTCAAGATGGCCGCTGCCACAATATGGCGAATGTCAGGGGTTTTTAAATTTTTAATTTATACTTGTGTAATACGAATGTAAATAAGGATACTATTCTGAGTTTCTCTAACTGTGGCTCTTAGATTTTATTACATTGAAGTATTAGCACCTACCTATGGACTATTGGCAGTGCGGCAAAAAGAGTGGCGCTCTAGACAACATTAGGTAGAGGGAATATATTTTCTGCGCATGTGCACAAAGGCGTACTGCACTTTTTTACAACGCAGATAGCGAATGGTTGACTGACGAGCAGATAACTACGCTGTCATACCTCGCTTCATAGCACCATAAAAATTGATAAATCACCCACTGTGCACTGCAGTTAAGGTTGCAATTATTTCTAAGGAATTGTTTCAACAATAGCAAATGTTTTTTTTTTTATTCAACTACAAGTTAGCCCTTGACTGCAATCTCACCTGATGGTAAGTGATGATGCAGTCTAAGATGGAAGCGGGCTAACTTGGAAGAGGTATATGTATGTATACCCCTTGATCGGTTTCTACACGGCATCGTACCGGAACGCTAAATCGCTTGGCGGCACGGCTTTGCCGGTAGGGTGGTAACCAGCCACGGCTTAAGCCGCCCACCAAACCAGACCAGAGACAATTTAGAAATTATAAAATCCCAAATTGCCCCCGCCGGGAATCGAACCCGGGACCTCCCACTTATAACACCATAGCGCTTACCACTGCGCCAGGGAGGTCGTCAAAATGTATGTGCAACTGAGCCAATAGTATGAAGTAACCGCGCATGAACCAGAGCTGCCCGAACGGTTACTACGGTGGCATTAGCGTAACGTAAGTCCATACAATATTTAGCTCATACCGCTCACCGCTCCGCGCTAAGCCACCTCTTCAAGCGGAAAAGTAGATAGACTATTGCACAGTATGCGTCGTAAATAATCCCCTCAGCATGGTAAATAAATAAATGTGTGGTGTTCGTGCGGCATACTATCTGATCACAGGCCGCAAGCTGAGAAAGCGCAGTTTAAGCGCTGATAGGGTGCACCGTAGGAGGAGCATAAGTTTTGCGTTAAAAGATAATGAGTATGGATGAGCTTGCGTCGAGAACATTAATAACTGCCTCGTTTAGCTGTATTATTTTGCATTTTGCACTAACGCGGTTTTATTTTATCCACAGGCCTGCGTGAGGCCTTACACGAGCAAAAAGATGAAGCGTGAATTATGGTAGGATAAAATTTAATAGAGAGAGGAAATTAACAATTTATTTGTTACAACTTTTAAATTAGATATTTTGCTACCTTATATGTAAAGTGTTATGCATGTGATCTAAGAGTCCTAGCACACATGATGCACACATGATGTACACGCTGCTTTTAGAACAAATAATACGCTCAGAAGAATTTGTAATGGTAAAGATAAATTAAATAATGGACAAAAGTCAGGTGTGTACAAACTCAAGTGCCCCGAATGTAGTGCTATATATGTTGGTCAAACTGGGCGCAATTTTGTAACTCGATATAAAGAACATATGGCTGCCTTTAGAAACAACCAGCCTCAAAGATCTCATTTCGCAAAACATCTTTTGGATAGTGGACATAGGATAGACGAGGGTCATACATTTGAAATTTTACACACATGCTGTAAAAGTTTAAGACTGTGCATGTTGGAACAATTGGAAATAGTTGGGCACAGCGGTAGAAGTGTCGAATTGCTGAATGAGCAAATAAATGTGTCATCTTCACCGTTGCTCAACATATTTAGGGGGCGTGGCCAGAGAGAAAGAGAAAGGAGGGTAGATGACTAAGCGGGGATAGTATATATAAGACCGCTCATTCGACACGAACTCACTTTGCAATCGTCCGTTGTGAAGTCGACATCTCCTGAAGATGCTCCGGTGTCGGAGCGAAACGATCGTCGAGTTTGTTTTGTGGTGAATTTGTGTGGTGTTGTGCCTACAAGATTGTGTGGTGTTGTGCCTACAAGATTGTGTGGTGTTGTGCCTACAAATTTGTCACTGTTAGCGGATTATAGCAAAATAATTTTATATTCATTGTATATCATGGAATTCCGCAAAGTAACGCCTGCTTCCATTCAACTCGGCTGTCTGTCTGTCTGTCTGTCTGTCTGTCTGTCTGTCTGTCTGTC
Organism: Melanargia galathea; assembly: GCA_920104075.1. Taxonomy (NCBI): domain Eukaryota; kingdom Metazoa; phylum Arthropoda; class Insecta; order Lepidoptera; family Nymphalidae; genus Melanargia; species Melanargia galathea. Next base: position 8,431,040 of record OV049870.1, read on the forward strand.
CGTCTGTCCGCCGGTCACAGGTATCTAGCTCGCAGACGAAATGAGTTACAAACCTGAAATTTTGGTATTTAGTGTAAAACGTTAACCCAAAATCAAATATTGAATTAGAAATTGAATTAAATTACTTTTCAGGGGGGCTCCCATACATGAAAAAGGAGCTGGAAAAAAAAAATTTTTCTTTACCCTAGCTTCTGGGGTATCATTATTTAGAACTCATTAAGTAGAGTACAAATATATATTTTTTTAATTTTTATCTCAAAAGACAAGGGAATGGGAGGCCATCAAAGTTGTCAGTTTTAGACCATTTTTGTGACGGGGGCTATCTCAAAAACTAAACTAGTTGGGAATATGATATTTCAGTATATTATGTACTATATGCTCTATTTAAACAACAAGTACTGAAAATAACGATTTATTAAATAGTTTATAAGCTGTGACCAAAATAAACGAACATTTTTTTGGGTTTTTCTTTCACGGTTTGTTGCGATGTCTAGCTCGGAAATTAAATATTTCTTAGACCCAAAATATTATATTGTTCATAATTATGTACGGAACCCTGAAAGAGCGAGGCCTGACTCGCACTTGGCTGATATTTTTGAGATATAATGATTCAAAAAGTTAAGTGTCGAAATAAAAATGAGGGACTGGATTTCTTTTTACCTGAAATTCTGATATTTCCAATATTTTATGTGTGTAAGTATGTAACTTATATGTGTAAGTTATGTGTAAGTTACACACTTACACATATAAAATATTATAAATAACAGAATTTCGGGAAAAAAGAATCCCAGTCCCTCATTTTTATTTCGAAACTTATCTTTTTGAATCATTATATCTCAAAAACGGTGGCTCTTAGGAAAAAAAGTATTAAGACATTTTTTATAGATAATTACCTGATCTACAATTTTGTTTAAAATGATTTTATGATAAGACTTACCGTTTTGCTGAAAACTTCCCGTGAAAACTTTGACCCCGAGTAATTTTTTTTACAGGGGTCGGATTGATGAGGACTTTGTACATTTCATTTATAATAGTGTCCCAAATAATCCTACAAATTTTCAGCCAAGTGTGAATAAACTGTGCGTGTCCAGGAGTAAATTTTTTTCCAGGTGTCGGATCGATGAGGAGTTTTCACATTTCATTTATAATAGTGTTTTGAACAATCCTACCAATTTTCAGCCAGGTGGGAATTATTGTTGCCTTGATAGTCTAAATTGACTGGGCTATAAGCGCTACGGTTTTATTATAAGTTGAAGGTCCTGAGTTCGACAGGGAAAATTTAGAAATTGAAAAAAGCGAACTATAGGTAGGCATGTGCCAAAAAAAAACCAAAAACGTTTTGTAAAATGGAATCTCACAACACTTTTCTATTTTGTACAACGCGCATCCAAAAAAGTCTGCACACATTCTGTGTGGGGAACATTATTTTGTTATCGCGACATGCCCATATAGAGTTAAAACAGGAATGTTTACGCACATAGGAATAAACGTTTTAGAATTCGCAATTTATGTACGCAAGGGACGAAGTTAAAACCGAAGATTTATCTCCGGTTACTGTGAAAGATACCGGAGCTAAGTTGCTAAAGGTCAAACGGAGTTTGGCCGATTATAAAGTACTTTGTGATTGAGTTCTGAACGTTCGCCTCTAAACAGAATGTTAATTTCTTAATATTTGAACGTTTGTTGGGGCTTTTGAAGACCGCGAAATCACTATAAAGGGGGATGATACCTTAATTTTAATTAATTATTAACTGTGGCGCTATTATTTTTGACGTTATTATTAATTATCGCTATTTTGTCTTTTCCCAGTTAAAATCCCTTTTTAACTTATAATAATAGAATATAGATTTGGGTGTAAATTAGTGTAGCAAACCATCTAAAGAAAAGATCATTCTAAAGAAAATCTCTTGTTTCCTTTACTAGAATTATATATCTTTAATCGTAAAACATTGTCTTTTAGTTTGAGCGTGCATAGCGCAATCGCACCACTGAATCGATTACGTCAAACCTTCGCTCTTGCAAGCATTTTAAATACTGTTCTAACTTAAATCGAATTCAGTATATTATACCTGACAGATTTTATTCACTTTAAAGCCTCATTTATTTTGTATAGACCACAGTGCAAACAATTGTAGCATATTATTATTATCATGAACTTTGTATGAAGTGCTTCCTAGCTAACAGGTATAGATTCCCGATTAGAAATCGCGTTTTGTGTAGTGTTATGTTGCGAATACCTGTAGGTTTACCTATAATCTTTAATATACTAGTGGTATAGTAAAGAAGGAATAGACAGTCCCGAATCATTAACACAACGCGGTCGTGAACAAGCCCATTTTTAAACAATCCATCAACGTCTCAGATGTGTCATGAAACGTTTTCAATTACAAACAGCGTGCGCTTGTGCCTTCGATCGTGATGAACTGTCTTGTTTTCTGTAATGAAAGCACGAGTATGTACTTGCTAGTGATGTAAAAAATATGCTGATCGATCTCCAATATCATCGAAATGATCGGTTATTTTATCGATGCGAAGTGTGTGCTTTGTGATCACATCTTGGTGTCCATAGAGATAATAATAATAATACAGAGGTGCCCTAATGTCCTATAGAAAATAGTGCATCAGAAAATAGCTCAAGCTTATCAAAATTTTCATAAGTGTGTAAGAGACAACATTACATTTTTGACATAATAATAAAACAGTTTGCGGCAGACTCAAGACAAAAGATGGGCTCTCTAAAATGTATACATGAACACTCACACAGGCACAACTTGTGACATCACAATGAACACGCGCCATTTTATGTTTTCGGATTGTGCGTGTATGATACCTAATCTAAGCGTGTGTGAGTGTATTTTTGACACGTTTCTAAAGTAGGTATGGCTATGGTATAATTTCTCAATGTTGGTGCTGGAATATCGACCTCGCACCGGAATGCGCAGTGTGGGTAGACCCCTAATAGGAGGACCGAAAATATCAGATGAGTCGCAAGGAGCCGCTAGATTCAAGTGGCACAAGAGCATAGCGTGTGGAAGCCCCAACAAGAAACGAAGGTTGTAACTGAACTAACGACCTTACGAAAATCTATACCCTTTAAATTCCTATAGATCTTTCTAAAGATTATGTTTTTAAATAATTTCTTTAAAATGGCACGTGAACGATAGTGATAGAACCCTTTATAATGTTGTGTCCGTATAAACCCAAGAACTTTTAGAGCGTCAGAAGTAATGAGTTCAATTGACTTAGACGACTTAATCTAGTTCATGTATTGAAGTGTCGGTTCCTGCTTAGTTTAATTATTAATTATGTTAGCGATCAAGCTATGGTTAATAGTGACTTGGTTAGTTATTAATCTATAGTGGGATGACACACTTTTAGTTCAAATGAAGATAAACTTCTTTCCCTAAAGAGAAAGAAGTCCATCAAGGCATCATTCATACTTTTAGCAATAAAAAATATGGATGATGGTTGTTAGCTCCCGTCACGCTAACAACGATGAGCCCCTACCTTTTGTGGTACTCTAGTATCGCATACAGAGTTAGTTTTAGTATTAATTTATTATTGTTATTTCGCTCCTTATATATTTTATAGTATGGTTGCATGAAATACTAGACATACCAGCAAACCATTGCCCCCCCCCCCCCTCACACCCAGGCATCATCCCAAGAGTTTGTTTTTTAACCGTGGTTGTCTCCACAAGACTTTTTTATAGTGGTGTGCACCACTTAAGACCTTTGTTTAGAGTGTTTAAGTTCCACTATGGTTGTTAAGTCATTAGTGAAGAGCGAGGTTCGCTGCGGTACGTATGATGTAGGTTTGTTATTATTATTATGGAAGCAAGCTCGAGGCAAAGCTTACTGAGGTATATCAGTTATATGTCCATAGTAAAGGAGGAAATCCATTGCATTAATTATTGGTGGTATTTGTCAGTCAAGGAAGAGAAAGACTAAAATAGTACTAGGTACCATTTACACAGGCCTTAGAACTCAACACGACATCCAACCACACCTTCAAGCAATCCCCATCAACTCACGCCCCAAGCGTATAACACCCTTTTTTTTTTTTTTTTTTTTTTTTTTTTTTTTTTTTTTTTTACGTGGTGGAAACCTTTTATAGGTACCCCCGTTCTTTGGGCAGAACGGAGGTTATGTGGGACTCCCCCTATGGGTATACCCTAACTAAAACCACCACGGCTGTTCCCTCTCGCTGACTATGCTGGACGCCTGGGGAACCCGTTGTATACGTCCCAGGCGTCTGTCAGCCGCCCCGGCCACCTGCCGGGGCTCCCGCGCTAAAGAGGAGGGGATCGGGACAGCGTGATCCCCCCCTCAGACAGTGAGGAGACTGTTAGTGGCGGATAGCTAGCCCAATAGCTATCCGCCGTCTCCCGAGGGAAGCTGGCGAGCGGCGAATAACCGCCGCCTTCTTCCCCCCCGTCTGCGCCGGAGCGGATGCGCGTCGAGAGCCTCTTCGCGCGCCCGCTCCGCGGCCTCCTTCTGCGAGATGACGTCCTCGCAGAAGTCGGCCATAGCATCCCAAGACCCCTCGCTGCTCAGCATGGCAAATACGACGCCGGGCAGCGAGAGGTCTCCGCCAATTGCCGCCACCAGAGTGCGGCGCTGGGGGGCCCAGTGGCTACACTCTTCTAGAGTGTGCTGGGCCGTGTCGTCTCCAGCGCCGCACTCATGGCACGACGGGGTCGGTTCCCTCCTCGCGACCTTGTGCAGGTAATGGCCGAAGCAACCGTGTCCGGTCATCACCTGCACCAGCCGGAAGGACAGCGACCCGTGCCTTCGCTGGCACCACTGCTCCAGCACCGGGCGGATGGCGTCTATGGTGCGCTTGCCATATACGGCATCCGCCAGGTCGGCTTTCCATCTTTCCCGCATTCTGCGGGCAGCCATGCGCTGCGCTCGGCCAACCGCTTCGGGAGCCGGGCGTTCCCCCCTTGCCCGGCTCTCTGCTCTGGCGCGGTGCGCCTCGGCGAGCACCCCGGCCTCCAACTCCCAAGGGGGAGTGCCCGCCAAAGCGTATAACACCCTGAACGTGCATCGATCAGACCACTCGCTAATGCAGCTATCATTTGTCATGAAAGAACAAGACTCGCTGTGTTCGCCGGCCTGGAACACAACCTAACTTCCAACAGAATGTCAGAAGTTATGACTGAGCGAGGCTACGCAGCGTTTATCACCGGCCTGAAACCCAACCCAACATCTAACTGAATGTCAGACGTCAAGGCCAAGCGAGGCTTCTCAGCGACAAATGGTCCACAGGTCTAACTCAACCTTATAATAAATAGTTCGAAATATGTTAATAATAATACGAAGTGCTGTCACCACGGAGTGGTGACGAACTCCAATAAATGTATCAGAGCAAGTTCGAATTAGTATATGTGATCGTCTGTCGCTATCTCAAAGAGAGGGTTCACAAGGCATTCCAGACGCCGGGCTCCATTCCTCTGTTCAGCAACAAACGATAGTGTATCGCCCCTAGTATTGATATATGAACGCAAGTCACCATGTTCAGTGAGGTGCACAAGCACTTATGCGCCAGTCTTCCTCTCATGAATAGCGCCAAAGCGTATAATTAGTTTAACACATAAAATATGATTAATATATCTGATCGTCTGTCGCTATCTCAAGGAAAAGAGTACACAAAGCATCTCAGACACCAAGGCTCCCCTTCTCTAATCAGCAACAAAATGATAGTGTATCGCCCCAGCATTGATACATGAACGCAAGTCACTATAATTAGAAAAGCTCACAAAACATTTTATAGTGCTAGCGCTTTCCTCTATAAATAGCGCTAAAGTGTTAGATTAGACTAGCACTAATTATTAATTTATTTTATATATCGCCATCACCATTATAATTTGTTAGTCTCATATAATGCCGTCCACAGGACTTCCATATACAATCTCAAAATTCCGTCACTCATGACGCTGAGAGCCCCATCCCCTATGTTACTTTTGGCATCAAAACAGCGCTAATACCGACTCTGAAGGGATTCCCCATAGTAAACGACAACCGAGTATAATGTCCGTACTATGTATAATCGCCTCTGCTTCTCGTATTAGATCCTGACCTGAACAAGGTGGGAATCAAAGTTCATCATTATTTATATAATCTCATGCGAGAGCACATTAGTACCCTCAACTACTAGGCCCATTTTGATAAAATTCAAACGAAAATTTTTTAGCATATTCGAACCCGTATTCTTATAATAATTATTTAGCATGTAATATTGGGTCGTTACAAGGTGTAGTGCTGAAAGTATATCGGTTGAACAATCTCAAGTAATGATACCTATGAGAAAAATGCGCTTAAATACAATAAACATATTAGACTATTAAAAGTCTTGCAGAATAATTAGCGCACATAGATTAGATAAAAACGTAGTCAAGCGTACCTTTCTTTGCCTATAAGTATAACATCTTTAAATTAACAGTGTACCTTTTCCCATGTTGGCTGAAAATTTATAACATCTAGGACCCATTGCAATTTGTGTGGTAACAATTAGCAGGAGTTACAGACACTCATTACCGTTGATTGGAGTCCAAAGCCAGAATTCCAGTTGCCACTTAGCGTCCAGCATAGATCCGTCGTTAACACAATGGGTCATATCGAGATTGTATCTACAAGCTACCGAGCGCTAGCTGGAAATGGCTATAGCAATTCAGGTGTAGGTACTTGCTTCCAACAATAATGTTATGCGTTTAAGAGTAAAATGTTTTATCATAGTAATAAATATAAACTTTTATCAAATTGCCGTCAGTACACAAAAAAAATATACGAAGGATGGAATCAGTTTATTACTGGTATTATGGTCATTGCCACATCAATGAAGTTCTCTGAGTCTTCTCTATTCTAATTTATATTCTTCCTTTGCTAACTTTGATAAGATAGTTGTTCACTTAAAAATGATTTAGTTATCTCTTTGAGTACAAAGGCATCTCGCACTTTAAATCTTCTTTTGTATAAAATTAAACTAACTCATTGAAGATTCTAGAGGCTACCTTATTCAGCTGCGTTATGAGGTCCCGAGTTCGAGTCTTGAGAGATTCGAGAGTTCGAGAGATTGGAATTTTCAAGTTTCATTCATATGTTTTTTCGATATACGATATTCATTTCAGCACTGTTTGTAGAAACCCGCACTGTATTGATTGAATTTGTCGGACGAAAATAGAAATGGAAAATTTCGCTTTCACATATTTTCGTATTTTTTGTAAATTCCACAACGAATATGGAAAGTTTCAACAGTTTCACAGTTTGAAGGAAAAAATCGAAATATTAAATACAAAGGCATCTCGCACTTTAAATCTTCTTTTGTATAAAATTAAACTAACTCATTGAAGATTCTAGAGGCTACCTTATTCAGCTGCGTTATGAGGTCCCGAGTTCGAGTCTCAGGTCAGGTCAAAAAGTTAGTTATTGTGTTTTTTTGTTAATAAATTCCCAGTAGTAGCCCAGATTGAAAGTTGGCGGTATTACATTCTCCGGAGAACACGTAAAGCTGTTGCTCTTGCGCCTGATCTCTCTCCGTTTGTGTTGGACTGGAGTCCCATCTGACTATGATATTGAGGGAATCTCATGTCTTCAATCAGAGAGTTCTTTGAGGGAATCCTATTCCCTCAATCAGAGAGTGCACACACTTGTGAACTATAATATATCCTGCGTAATTGCCTAATCTCCGATGATATCAGCCGCCGTGGTCGTAAGACTGTGAAAGAAAAATGTCGCTTTTAAGAAAATTACAACACACTACACAAATTCCCACATACCATTCCTCGTAGGAATTTTCAAGTTTCATTCATATGTTTTTTCGATATACGATATTCATTTCAGCACTGTTTGTAGAAACCCGCGCTGTATCGATTGAATTTGTCGGACGAAAATAGAAATGGAAAATTTCGCTTTCACATATTTTCGTATTTTTTGTAAATTCCACAACGAATATGGAAAGTTTCAAAAGTTTCACAGTTTGTAGGGAAAAATCGAAATATTAAATATCTACATACCAACAGAAATAAGAAAAAGTAGTTAAAAAAATGTTTTCATTTACAATTATCACCTCAAAGTTTGAGACTATAGTAAAACAATTTGAGCTAACCGCACACAATATAATAATATTAAATTAAAAACAAATATAAATTAAAAAATTTATAAACCCCCGACAATCGCCATTTTGTGGCAACGGCCATCTTGAATTTGCAATAGTGCTATTCAACTAGTCAAGCCCTTTCATTTGATACCCATTTTAAGGGAGTTGTGAAAAAATATTATGTAATCCGCCATTTTGTAGCGGCGGCCATCTTGGACTGATTTTCTCCAAACATAGCTAACAACACTCTCGACTAACTCACCTTTCAAACAAAAAAAACCGCATTCAAATCGATCTACCTGTTTGAGCGCTACGGGGGAACAGACAGACACACACACACACACACACAGACACGTCAAACTTATAACACCCCGTCGTTTTTGCGTCGGTGGTTAAAAAATAGCTGAGTGGAATAGCACACGGGAACTATTTTATTCTTAAATCCAAATGCGATTTAGCCAAAGACATAATATTATCTAGACATAATGACGTATGAACCTCCAGTATCTCACAATCGCACGATAAGGTTACGAGCGATTTAAACGCCTCGTCTGAACAAGCTCTAAGGTATTAAGCTTATTCAGTTTCCAGTTTTATTGTTGTCTGCTTACTCTTTAAATTGCTCGGAACACTGCAATAATAAACTGCTACGAGTAGAAGTTAAATGAATCGGACAGTTCTTAACTAAACTTAATTCTTCTATTAGCTTTGAAATACGGCTAACAGACTAGATTTAAAACCCAGCCAATGTAGAGCTTAGTCTTCACAATGTAGAAATTAAAAGGATTGTAGTATATCTGTTCTATTATTTAATTTGTTGGTTCATACTACACTGGGTTTTATAGCCGCAGTGTAAGATGAAACAGGCTTAATATGTCATTCATGAATAATCTCAGCACATATTTGTACTTAGTGAGCGATGTGGTGTCAGTGTATGTCTGTAGTTATAAAATACTATGATTTGACTATATATTTTAAGATATAAAACCATTACAAGAATGCCCGTATCCGTTTAATTATAAAAATATTAAATACCTTATAAATATTATTAGGTAAAACATGAATTGGATTTTCATTCATTGTGCAACGATCCCAATAACCTATACGCTAAAATGGTTTGCGTAGAGAGCTAAGCCCGATTTAATCTCGATCGAGCTCGTACGGGGCCAATGGATCACCCGGCTTCCGTTACAACAACGATCTTGATTTCTTTCGTAATGTACCTTACCTCCCACGTGAGTAATGTATGTAGACTGTAGAGGTTTCTCTGACACACAACGTTCATTTCTATTTACGAATTATTTTTATTGGCAGTATCCAAGAGAGTATTATTTTACTTGTTGCTACATCAAATTTTAGGTTCTAGAACTTTTCTTGAAAAGAAATATAGTAGTAGAGGCGAATCTATATCTATACTAATAAATAAAATTGAAGTGTCTGTCTGTAATATCGAAATAACTACCTCATATTAAGCTCATATGGTTATTTGAACGATACTATAACCGAATCACACGTTTTTAAAATTTTTGTCTGTCTGTCTGTCTGTCTGTCTGTCTGTCTGTCTGTCTGTCTGTCTGTTTGAACGGGCTAATCTTTGGAACGGCTGAACCGATTTTGACGGGACTTTCACATACAAGTAGAGAATTAACCAGGGAGTAACAGAGGCTACTTTTTTAACCGACTTTCAAAAAAGGAGGAGTTGTGTTTTTCTACCTATGTATACCGATATCTCCGAGATTTCTCAACCGATTTGAGTAATTTTTTTTTAATCGATAGAGAAACATTACGACACTGTCCTACAAAAAATTTGGATTCCAACTCCTCAATCCTGATGCTGTAGGGTTTCTGATCCCCAAAACTAATGGGATTTAGGCACTGTCGGTTATTTAAATTGATATTGGGGATACCAATTAAAGACTTTATGGTTGAATGACCTCGAGTAGGTACATGTCCAACTCCTCAACCCTGATGCTGTAAGGAATTGCATTCCGAAATCGTAAGGATCCCACGGAATTTTTCCGTTTTGTGGACGGGTTACTATTTACTACAGATAGGCTACTTTTTGTTCTGGAAAATCAAAGTTCCCACGAGATTTTTACAAACCTAAATACACACGGGCGAAGCCGTGGGCATCATCTAGTATAATATAATAAAACTGTAACAGATCCAATTCTGTACATTGAAGATATTTTGAAATTTTTTATTGGAGGGCACTCTATAATCGATACTGAAGCCAAAACTGCAATTTGTTTTATTTTTGTCTGTCTGTCTGTCTTTCTGTCTGTCTGTCTGTCTGTCTGTCTGTATCTTGGCCGTGCATCACGCCGAAACTACTGAATGGATTCAAATGAAACTTGGTACGATTTGAGTTTATACTCCGAGGTAGGGCATAGGATATTTTTAATCCCGAAATTCAGCACAGTTCCCTTGGGAGAGGGGAAGAAAGTTAAAACGTGTATTTAGCTCTAATTCAATAACGGGTACTTCGATTTAACTCATTCTTTTTTTGTTAGAAATGTAGTACTTTAAGTATCGTTCCGTAAATATTTCAAGGTCATAGGTTTTTTATTTCAGAAATGATAGACATTTATTGGGTTCAAATAACTTGGGACCCGGATCTTTGAACGTACGGTTTATTTTAAACTGGTGTGCATTTAGAGTTATGTTTGTCGATCTGTACATTTGTTCCAGCTAATTTCCGAAACGGCTGGATCGATTTTGATGGAACTTTCAATGGCAGACAGGTGATGTTATATGGAGTAACTTAGGCTACATTTAGTTTAGGTACAAAAAAGGATTATGGGATCCAATCCGATCCTATATAAAAACCTATATAACCACGCGGACGAAGTCGCGGGGGTCAGCTAGTTATATAATATTTTTGAAAGGTGAATTTCGACGTTATTTTCTTCCTTAGGATTTATGATGACGTGAGGCCGTACGACTTCCTCTGACACATACTTGTGCTCTGAGATGTTTCTGCTATCGGCTATATCATATCAATCAAGCAATCATTCAATCATCTTCGACATACTGCGTGGCTTTGTGGGATACACATAAATTATTTTTTAAATTTGTAGAAGATATTCAATTTTGTTTATTAATTCATGAATAGTTAACATGAGAACTCCACCAATATAGTTGGTCTACAAGAGTAGAGTACTCATAAAACATAGTATAGGGCGCTGCGGAAACAATGGTCTGATAATATAACTAAAGAGAGTCGCGAGAAGACTAGGCTGAATGAGGAAGACTGAGGACCACGTATGTAGGTAAATGGTGGTGCTCATTAGGGAAACGAATGCTTAACATTAAGTGCAGACGTCCAAAGACACATGAACCATTAAAATCCTAAAATTTAAAGTCTGAAGAAGGCCTAATAGACAGCAAAATATCGACAGGAGCTATATCATCATTATCATCATCATGATCAAACCATTACCGGCTCACTGCAGAGCACGGGTCTCCTCTCAGAGTGAGAAGGGTTTTGGCCATAGTCTACCACGCTGGCCAAGCGTGACAAGGCAGACTTCACACACCTTTGAGAACGTTATGGAGAACTCTCAGGCATACAGGTTTCCTCACGATGTTTTCCTTCACCGTTAAAGCTAGTGATATTTAAATACTTAAAACGCACATTACTCCGAAAAGTTAGAGGTGCGTGCTCCGGGATCGAACTCACGACCTCCGATTAGAAGTCGGTCGTCCTAACCACTAGGCTATCACAGCTTATATACCTACCTATATTAGGAGCTATACACCTACCTATATTTTAAACTATGTACTTGCCACAATAATGTTACATACGCTCAACGCCAAGGTTTGCGTTTTCATCATAAGTTGCTGAGTTGCGGGCAATCGATATTTAAGTTTTCGATTGTCGAGAGGAACTACGTACGGTACGCTCTGCAGTGTTGCTGCCACCGGACTTTGTACTCTATGTACCCAGGCTTACAATAGTCAGTTCACATCTCGTCTGTCGATAGGTTGTACCCAGGCTTACAACAGTCGGTTCACATCTCGTCTGTCGATAGGTTGTACCCAGGCTTACAATAGTCGGTTCACATCTCGTCTGTCGATAGGTTGTACCCAGGCTTACAACAGTCGGTTCACATCTCGTCTGTCGATAGGTTGTACCCAGGCTTACAATAGTCGGTTCACATCTCGTCTGTCGATAGCGATAGGTCGTCATTCCACACTTAGATCGGCTACCGGTTATCGTTTTCGTACTTAATTAGTTCACACTTCAAATACCTATGCGGTTACTCTATTTGAATAATTATGGTAATTGCATTGCGATAAACAGATAGGTAGTTCTTCTGTGGTATGATAATGAGTTTAAAAATCAATCAATCAATTAATATGATCTGAAGTAACCATGGGTTATATTTTATCGAATGAAAAAGTTATTGGGTTAGTGTTATTTTTACTTCTAATTATTGTAATATAGAAACAAAAGACACAAAAGACTTTTGAAGCAATGCTTCTTAATTAACGAGTTTCTCAAAAGGGAAATGGACGAAAGAATGGGGCAATAAGAGCGGGGCCGCACTGCGAAAATTATTCGCACGAATTTTTTCCGCAAAATTCTGTGACATATGCGAATGTATGAAGCTGCACGCACATGCGATTTAAAATTCGCGAGAAAAATATATTAAATTGCGGAATATAAACCGCGCGAATAATTTTCGCAGTGCGGCCCCGCTCTAAAACGCACCACTTTGGCTGGGCAGCGCGTATTATTGCCCATATGAGTGAACGTCTGTCTCGCTCACTCACTGACAAATTAGAGAACGACAAATGCTTCGCTGCTGCTGCTTCTACTACACCTAATTTTTTTATTAAATTTTGAACTCACCGCTCAATATTTTTATTCTCACAAAGCTACATAATATTCACAAAATTGTATTATAAATCATTACTAAGGAATGTCTTATTACCAGAAGTGGTGAAAAGATTATTAGAATAGATAAGATCGCATTTATATTTTATACGAGTAATTTAAGCCAGATAGGCTCTTCATTTGAATAAATCCTATACATTCCGTTTGAAAAGATTTCTCATTTTTCACTATAAAAGTCTGATAGTTTAGACTTTAGATAGTAAGAAAAAGTTATTTTACACCGCGCCGATACAGCCCCGAATAAATGGGTGTAATTTTCACTCCTTCCAACTCACTCGCTAAGTCTTCGAGTTTCAAGTATATGCAGAGTGCTTAGTCTAAGATCGGAGCACTCGAAAACGAACTCGAAAACTATTCATCAATTTCAGAGTAAAATAGACCTAAAATGGCTTGTATTAAGGTTTGAGTTCGCCAATACATTCAGCATTCGAACACAACGAGCGCCCCAAGCAGAAATGTTGTAAAATACATATTCGAACTATGGAATTACGACTTTAAAATACGAGTATTTGAGTTCATTTTGCTCTGAATTCACTTGTGATTCGATCAATAGTTTTCGAGTTCGTTTTCGAGTGCTCCGATCTTAGACTAAGCACACAGAAGTACCTCGTTTGAACCTTTATAGGCTCTCCATATTAATGTTGCGTATGGTTCACTGTTCGGTACCAATATTAAGCACACCATTTGGCAACAAACGCTGGCATCCAGGGACGCGCAACTAAATATTGCAACTTATTTTTTATACACAAAAGTATGATCCAGAACGGCAATAAAAATAAAATTTTATACAAACGGCAAAAGAGGATGTCGGAACTTCGAATTGAATTGGAACGGCTTAGCTTATTTTGAGAGTTGTCCGAATTTTTGCATTCCCCTTGTTCGTTTTTCCTTTAACTTCGTAATGCACGGATTTTATGAAGTTTCGGCTTCTAACTTTTTAATAGTGAACGTCTATGTTTATTTTTATCCGTACGGCACACGGTCATGCGGTCGGATCTATATTTATTTAGTTCTAAATATGTTTGACCTTTTCTGTCAGTTTCACAAAAAGTATTTAAATTAAGTTTTATCTGAATTTTTATGTCGCTTGCGTACCTACCAACTACCTCTTAATAAAAATTGTACGCAAACATAAAAATCTATTGTTATTGTATAGCTGCTGCTTATATTGCTGGTGCTGCTTTTTAATAATATATTGGCAAGGATGTGCGTGAAACCTTAGCCAGTGCCATTTTCTTATAACTTTAACAGCTTTGACAGATTCGTATTTTTGTTTAGTTTTCAATCCTATGTCAAAGTAGAGAAAGCCAAGGTTAAGCTGTTGCTATAATTAATTAATCATTAATAAAAAAATAATCTACGCATCGGCGCCGCCCTACTCCGCTGTAAGCTATGCATAAAGATAGACATAAAAAGTACCAAACATATCTATGTTAATGACACAACCCTTGTAATACCTAAGTACTTATCCCAAAATACACAAAACACGCATGATGGGGCATATTTACATTTTTCCCAATTCATCGATACTGACATGTTCTGGGGATAAATGAGCCCACGCCGATATTTTGTGACATTAAGCTCCATTGGTTCTCAATGCTCCATACGGCAGCACCAACCTGCTCTTTTTAAATAGATAAGCAAATGAATTGGAAGGATTTAGCGATCCACGCTCTTGAATAGATTGTTGTACTAAAAGGGATAATGTTCGGGTAGGCTTATATGGACTTCAAAATAAAATGCCATAAGTATACCTATATGAAAATATACTTAATAGTATGTATTTAAAAATCGCGCAGCATATTTGATAAAATTGATACTTCGGTGTCATAGAGTAAGTGAAGTCACCTTTCTGTCTTAGACCTGTAATTACAAAAAATATATATATTCTTTGTATTATTTTTTAAAGTTCATAATGTAAATCAAATAAAATCAGCTGACGCTAAGTTTCCGGAAGCGGTCTCTTTATATCACGTAGACGCAAACGAGCCTGAAATCTATACTCTATTTCACTTCGATGGTGAGGTAGGTACCTACTCGATATTCAAACCTGTAGGCACTAAGCCTACTGATGGTGATATAACAATCTTATCTCTTACGAGAACGTACGTTCCAAAAACGACGTTTACGCGAGCTTTTGTGTTATGAAAAGCTGCCGTAGACATAATTTATGAACGACCCTCGGCGCGATCCGCGGTAGGTGGGCACAACCGGGACCCCAGTTGTTAACGTCCCGGAAACACGACAAAGGAATCACTAAGCAACGGTAAACAATGTCGGCAAACGCACGTCATCCAATTAAGTGTGTCTACAACTAGCATAATTAAAATGGATCTACATACTAATTAATCCAGTCTTATTCGCGATCGTTAAGAGATTGTAAAATATAGGCAACTATATTGTTTATTCAGCCTTAAACTCGGAATTGCGATTCGCCGATCGGAATCCTTTTTAATGTGTGATTAAATTTCCTTTGGCTCCTTGGATTCTCGGCGTTTACGATCAGCATGTTTACTCATTTATTTTTAGGACATGAGTAAAATAATATATTAAGTCGTTAATTTTAAGTAATGTTGATCGCACATCTCAGCCAGGCCTAGCCGAATGCTTCGAATTTTTCATGCTGACTTCGGAAAATTAATTCGCCAAAGAAATGGCGCTTAGCACGCATTTCCAGTACCTACTGGTAAATATATACTTTGAATTCAGCTTAATGTATTTAGTCTGACTGCCTCGTTGGTCTAGTGGTTAGCATATTCGACTGCAGATCACGAGGTCCCCGGTTGGATTCCCGGGTCGGGCAAATATTTGTTAGGTATTGGGTTTTTCTGTCAAAAAATTCTCAGTGCCAGCCCGGAGTTGGTAGTTGGCGGTGTTTCACCCCCGTGCCTCGGAGAGCACGTTAAGCAGTCGGTCCCGGTTATTATCACTATCATGTGACAATAGTCATTAAAGTCCGCCAACCCGCATTGGAGCAGCGTGGCGGGTCTATGCTCTAATCCCTCTCTCCTATGAGAGAGGAGGCCTGTGCCCGGCAGAGGGACGTTAAAAGGCTGTAGTGGTGGTGGTGGTGGTGGTATTTAGCAAGCATTTCCATATAATGATATCTAAATAACTTGAATTCGGATTATTTTAACAATGTAATCAGCTTGATTTTTCATTACAATTCTTTTTATTATTGTTGAAACTAGAGGTTGAAACAATAGACTTTCGACATTTTTGAATAAAATAATAAAAAATAGTTGTGTTTTGTCAGGCAGTAATGTTGTTAAAATGGCACAAAACAGAAAATAAAGCCTATCTAATGATATGTGTGTAAAATGATAAAAATCTTATAATTGATAATTAAAAGTTGTTATTCCGATTTCGATTTGTGAATTAAAATTTTCCCTTTAACATTATCAAAGGAATCTGTCGAGTGAAAAATTAATTAAAATTTAAGCTTTTCAAAGTCGGCTTTTAATCACAGAGTAAAAAGGCACATTCAGTGAACATATAAGATTACATTCGATGTTTAAATAGGCTTATACTCAATTTAATTATTGCTATGTACATAATAATATGTAATTTTATTACGTACCTACAAATCATTTAAAGCGCTATCAAGCGTTGATTTCTTGCTACATAAAAAATCAATATTTATATTATTTTTTTATGTAGAAAGAAAATATTAATATTATAAATGTGAAAGTGTGTTTGTTTGTTGGTTTGTCCTTCGGCCACGCGGCAACAGAATTACGAATCGACTAGATTTTCTGCATAACTATAGTTCAGGACCTAGAGATTTAAATAGGCTTCTTTTTTTACGGGAAAACAATGGGTTCCTACGGATTTTAAAAAACCTAAATCCACGTAGACGACACGCAGTCGCGTGTAAAATATACATATATTACAAAGATTTTTTTCTATTAAGTAATAAATTTTAAATTAATCATTTTTAATAAGTCTATTATTAAATGGTGACTCGAAGTAGAACAAAGTTGCATTTCTTCACTAAAGCGTAAATTGCACTTTAAAATGAGTACAGCCATCGAATTAAACAACAACGCTGCCTCAGGGAATTCGAAGCGAGTCGCTACTAGTTTTAAGTCAAATGCTATCTTAATGAGGCTAAAATAAATAAAAGGGGAGATACCTACCTCGCAATTTCTCAGAAAATCAGCCAATTATATCCACAGACCAATAACTTTGCACCCTTGTCTCGGATGCATTCATTTTATCAAAAGAACGGTAATTGTATTGAAATCAAAGATGGCTGCAGATAGCGGACGGCCATTTTCACTAATTAAGCCTGGACATGCGACGAGCAACAATTAAGAGGAGCGATTGTTGATAACCGCATAGCTATCAACCCTTCAGTCGAGATGCAACCGAGTTAAGACTGAGTTAACTTCACACCTTATTAAGGCTAACTTACGCTATCACAGCGTATGCGAAAATCCTTGTTCGCCGAACTCGTTAAGTATTTTAATCAAGTACAGGCAACTACAAAATTTTTATTTATTATTATGGTATCATAATATTTATGAGAAATAATCACTCTTTTAAAAACGCACCTACATTGCTCATATTATGGTGAGTTGATGTGTACGATAAAATATATATCAATGATTCCATTGTACGGTAAAATTTATGCTAAGATAGGTAACTTTTCGTTAATTACCTAATAAACCTAAAAATCCCATTAAAATCCAATGATTAAAGGTTACATAAAAATGGTATCCATTTCTATGTAACCTTTAATCATCGGATCAGCTAAAACATAGTTAATAGTTATGTTACCATTTAGATTTATAGTACAACTAGCGGACCCGGCAGACGTCGTCCTGCCCGCTATTAGCGCCACCTACCGGGTCCAATTTTTCTACTTATAAACCTTCCTCTCGAATCACTCTATTTATTAAAAAAAAACGCACCAAAATCCGTTGCGTAGTTTTAAAGATTTAAGCATACATAGGGAAATAGGGACAGAGAAAGCGACTTTGTTTTATACTATGTAATGATTTTAACTGCCTTAAAGCTTATACCAATACTTGAATAGTGTAATGCTCAATGATTCCGATCACGACTGTACAAAACTATTTCGCTCTTGTTGGAATTCATAGTGGTTCAAAAGTTGAACGAAAGTGCAGAATCGATAGATAATGCAAACTTAGAAGGTGCTTCGGAGGAACATCGTTTTCAATTTCCATCTACTCTCATGCTACAATGTTAACCTAGATAAATGGAGTGAAACACTGAATACAGTGCGACAAAGACAGCATGCTGCATTAACGTAGTGTTAGATGAAGTGCGAAGGGGACGGACCGACATATCTATCGTAAGCCGCGCAGCAGCGAATGTCAAACCAATTTTGATCAATTGGAAAATTATGTGCCATATATTCTAATCCTTGGCTAACATAATATGTGACTGGGTGCTAGAGAGTTCGGATTTGTAGCCCGTAGGTGTATGTTACAAAGTTTACGTAACCTGTCTAGATAGGCATACGTTAATAATGCACGTCTGCTTCAATCTGGTTTAATCGGGTAATTGGTAAATGAAGGTAGGCCATCAATTCTAGTCACGGACTTGAAAATGTCTTACCCAGAGTAAGAAAAGTATAATATCATAACTTTGGTAATAAACCGTACGTACTGCATGTACCAGGTACTTATTTAAGTAAAATAAAAATTGGTTAAGTATATTCACGTAAGACTAACATGCACCTTTTTTTGACATTTTCTAAACGTGCACTACATTTTCTGAGTTTTGTTTAAGAAGAAGATCAAAAGTGCGTTCTGCAAATCACTTTTTCAATGTCAATTCCGTCCTACGTAGGTATCCTATTTTAATTTGTCCGAAGTTGGGACCCGCCAACCCGCATTGCAGCAGCGTGGTGGGTCTAAGCTCTTAATCCCTCTCTCCTATGAGGAAGGAGGCCTGTGTTTAGTAGTGGGACGTTAAGGGCTATTAATAGTGGTAGGGACCCGGATTTCTACCGGTATTAGGTATATCGGATATCTAAATCTGTTCTGATTAGCACATTTCAAAAAAGACGTCATTTTTTATCAGAATGATATTTACCTACTAGGTGATACCCACGGCTTCGCCCGTGTGAATTTAGGTTTTTAAAAATACCGTGGGAACTTTTGATTTTCCAGAACAAAAAGTAGCTTATGTGTAGTAACCCGTTCCCAAAACGGAAAAATCCCGCGGGATCCCCACGATTTCGGAATGCAATTCCTTACAGCATCAGGATTGAGGAGTTGGATGTGTATACCTACTCTAGTTTATTCAACGATAAAGTCTTTAATTGGTACCCCCAATATAAATTTAAATAACCGAAAGTTTCTAAATCCCATTAGTTTTGGGGATCAGGTTCCATACATCATCAGGATTGAGGAGTTGGAATCCAAATTTTTTATAGAACAGGGTCGCTAATGTTTCTCTATGGATTTAAAAAAATTACGCAAATCGGTTCAGAAATCTCGGAGATATCGGTGTACATAGGTAGAAAAACACAACTCCTTTTTTTTTGAAAGTCGGTTAAAAAAGTAGCCTATGTTACTCCCTGGTTAATTCTCTACTTATATGTGAAAGTCGCGTCAAAATCGGTTCAGCCGTTCCGAAGATTAGCCCGTTCAAACAGACAGACAGACAGACAGACAGACATACAGACAGACAGATAGACAGACAGACAAAAATTTTAAAAACGTGTGATTCGGTTATGGTACAGTTCAAATAACCGTATGAGCTTAATATGAGGTAGTTATTTTGAAATTACAGACAGACACTTCAATTGTATTTATTAAAAAAGTATAGATTATATTGTATAGTTTCCATCGAAACGAAATATATCAAAATATACACATAGTATAATTATAAATAGCATATGAAAAGGATCCGCCAACGAATATTTAGTAGGTACGCTTATAAAAGGAAACCTACTTCACAAAGTGTTACCAATTGAGTATAATTCCTAATATCATCCTCTTGGGCCTACCTAATGGATTAGCATTTGTAAGATACGCCTGATGGAAGCATTATGTATTCAAATTCCATCTTTACTTGGTACATAGCGATAGGCCAAGAGATGATCAATGAAATGGGTGTGACTTTGAATGAACTCAAGGCCTAGAGATGATCAGTGATATCGAGTGTACAAAATAGGTACGTCTAATTACTAGTAACTACGTATAATTTAAGTCAAACAGTCGAAATTAATTACCTACCTATCTAGGTAATGCAAAGTTTAGATACAGTTTTAAAGTCGAAAATTAAGATAATGTAGTAAATTACTTAATGGACGTAGACTTTCAGATAATGTAGTAAAACGTGTCAAAAAACAATCCACGTAATTATTGGTTAACCTTTATCACCTATCTGGAATAACTTTTTCACTTTCAATCTATGATTTTGGATTAGATAGATTAATTTATTATTAACTAGTGGACCCGGCAGACTTCGTCCTGTCCGGTGACATACCGACATCGGCGCCACCTACTGAGACCCGGTAGGTTACCTGTACCTACACGGTAATTGAGTTTTCAAACCATCCAGGAATTTTAAATATACACACAAAATTTCATCCAAATCGGTCCAGCCGTATAGGAGGAGTTAGGTGACAAACAAAAGTATATAGAAAAATTATAGAGGTACGGGTGAGAGAGTTTACCGTATCGACGCAACGGGATGTTTGACAGTTACGAAACCCGTGAACATTTTGTATGGGAAAATGTTTTTTCTTTTATTTTATTTTTTCATCAATTTTCCAATGTTTTTAATAGTTATTATGCTATTCGGGATGGAGACAAATACAACAAATCAATAACCATGAAAATCGCTCCAGCCGTTCTCGTGCTATAAGTGTTCGAACTAACACGATTTTGTTTTATATAATAAAAAAAAATGCGCACCGAATTGAGAACCTCCTCCTTTTTGGAAGTCGGTTAAAAATAAAAAAATATAGATTTCGGTCGATAACAAATCTGACAACTGTCTTCAGGGCTAATCTGACATACACAGCTAAGTTCTATAATTTAAGTATTTGTACACGAAAATCTCATTCATTACATCGCACAAACACGAACGAGGCACTCAATTAAATCGTAGAGCGGGTAATAAGAGCCCTCTCTCTGAGCGCCTCCGCTGATGTACCGCAAACTAGTCCGCCTGCGACTACTTCGAACTTCGAACCTGCTACAGCGGGCAACGTATAAGTTTTCAAGTTAACGTGAACTTTGCGTAATATGTCCTGTAAGGGGTGGCACAACATTCTTCCCTTGCCCATCCCATGACAAAATATTTATATATTATTTATGCAAAATAAATAGCGTTTACTTAAAGATTAGGCCCTCCGGCGTGACTCGTAAGCATTCAATTTGTAGTCCAGAAGAACAACAGGCATCTAAATAATAATCTATTCAATGTTGTATCAATAATTTTAGTAAAAATATGTACTTACTGACAAGTTACTAATTTTTGCTGAAAGTGTATAATATCCTCGAGCTTAGTTCTACTTCTTGTGCTTTTTAACCCCCGACACAAAAACGACGGGGTGTTATAAGTTTGACGCGTCTGTGTGTGTGTGTATGTGTGTATGTGTCTGTCTGTTCCCCTGTAGCGCTCAAACGGGTGAACCGATTTAAATGCGGTTTTTATTTATTTGAAAGGTGAATTAGTCGAGAGTGTTGTTATCTATGTTTGACGAAAATCGATCCAAGATGGCCGCCGCTACAAAATGACGGATTATATATTTTTTACAACTCCCTCAATATGGGTATCAAATGAAAGGGCTTGACTAGTAGAATAGAACTATTGCAAATCTAAGATGGCTGCCGCCACAAAATGGCGAATGTCGGGGGTTTTTTAAATTTTTAATTTATTTTTGTGATTCATGGCAGTGAATATACTAGACTCTACAGAATCTAACGTCTATTTTTTATATTCCAATATACATATCTGTAATCTATGGATTTATTTTTTAGCAATGTTGTTATAAGGTAGATACCTACCTACTACAAAAAGACATTATTCTATTCACAATAATTGCACTTTTTAAATATGAAAAGTAGATACTATTCTTAAGTAGGTTTGTATGGTTAGGTACCGTAGGTAGATATTATACACCAATAAGTATTATCAAACTGTGTCCTAAGTTTATACTCACGGTTGTTCACTTAATTTACATCCTAGCTGAGATAGGCTAGGTATTAGTGATGTCAACGTATAAATAGGTACGGGTGCATGCACTTTCGTTGCATACTAAACAACGGATTACAGAGGTGCATTATGATTCTCAAATACCTACTGCCAGAATCAAAATGTTGCTACTTGTCCAAAAAGCGATAGCTATCATTAATTGATTTGGTTATTAACGTAGAAGTATTCATGTGACCCTTGTCTCTACAACACAATAGATACTGCATTTAAATGAATGCACCTACCCAAGAACCAAATGACATACCCAGTTCCACCGTCATTCACTTTTCTAGTGATTTAGTGCCAAACTGAATGGCAAAGTGGCTTGCTTCCTTCTTCCTAAAATGCACCGAATATTTAGAATATTTTTTTTTTCAATTAAGTATACCTATAGTATAATCAATAGTGAATAGACTAAATTGAGAGAACTAAAAAAACTGGTATCCTTTTCAGGATGTTCCCTTAGAAAAAAATGCAACACTTTAATAGGTACCGATTATGTACTTCATAAACAAAATAGAATTAGTTTGCCACTAATACTAACTAACTAAACAAACACTAAAACTAAAACATTTCGCAGAATGTACCTATATCGCCCTTAAGCCAAAGAAAGGTCATTGTTTAAAATCATGATGAACCTATTCGTTGTCCAAAGGGAATAATTGTTGATTGTGCGTGAGGTATTAATGGCGCCTGGTCGGTTCAGATTGATCAACGATATGGTATTTCGTTATCAAAGAATTTCATAGATAGCAGAAAATTGCTTCCATTTTGAATATAATAATTGTCTACGTTGCGTAAGTTCTTTTTAGGGTTACCCCGCGCCACACACTTATAGCACAAACATTTGAACAAAGATTTCTAGGACTGAAAACTTGCGTGGCCGGGGTCTTCAAATTTGAATACACATTTTGCACTTTGCCGTTCGGTATCGGCTTTTCGACCGCACATCAAAGCGTTTAGAGTTTAAATTCAAATGAAGCGAACATATTTGCAAAGTCTGTGTGGTAGGTAAGCAAACGTGTGTTGAAATGTGTGTTAAAACCTGTGTTCAAATGTTTGTCTGCGTATGGCGCCGGAATTAGAATAACGTATAAATGTGTTGTTTCACAAAAATATTTACACATTTTCTTTTACTAGCTAACAGACTCAGCTTAGTATTCAAAAAACCTCCGAGCGCGTGGATTTAGGTTTTTTTAAAAATCCAGTGGAGCGTTTTGATTACTCGGAATGAAACAAGCTATAATTTAAAAATTAAAAAAACCCGACTGCCATGCTAAAAAACGAACTAAAAAATTAATAAACTACCACCGTACCACTTACAGTGTAGTTGTTATTTATTTTGTTTTTCATGATTTGTCACTCCAAATTGATTTAAAACATATAGATTGTATACATTTTCGTACTCGCCTTTTAAAGCCCTTTATTTTGATACCCCACTCGAGGGTCTTGAAGAAAAAAATTTTTTTCAGCCCGCACATTAAAGTGCATAACATTCTCCATTTTGATTTTATGTACCCAGTAACATTTGCGCCGTCAAGACAAATCTAATGACGTATAATTTATCAAAATAGGTTGAGCCGTTAAGTAGTTACGAACTGACATAGGAAACGGTCATTTTCTACGATTTATCACTCCAAATTGTTTCCAAATATATAAATTTATACATTTTCGTATTTGCCTTTTGAATCCCTTTATTTTGATACCCCACTCGAGGGTCCTGAAGAAAAATTTTTTTTTCAGCTCGCACATTAAAGCGCATAAAGTCCGCCATTTTGATTTTTTTTTAAATTTATGTACCCTATAACACTCGCGTCATTGAGACAAATCTAATGACGTATCATTTATCAAAATCCGTTGAGCCGTTGATTAGTTACAAGCGGACATAGGAATGGACATACATACACACAGGTGAAACACATATACCCAGTCGGGTAATAAAAAGTATAGCCTAGATTACTCCTCACTCTCATATTTTAATCCTCTACCTAACTGCAAAAATCCCATCATTAGGTATACCTACAGCTTTTGTTGGTTCGAAGATTAGCTTGGACTAACAGATAGAGAAGCGGTCAAAAAATTTTAAAAATGTGTATTTTTTGGTGATACCTACCTACACTATGGTTCAAATAGATAATTCTAATTTGACCCAGTTATTTTGAAATCACATACACATTGCAATTTGATTCATATTTATAGATAGAAATGTGTAGAAGATAATATTCCAAGAGATTATTTAATAACAAGCGGACACCCGCGACTTCGTTCGCGTGGATATTATGTATATTGGTTTTTAAAAATCCAGTGAGAATCATTTTGTTCTTCCTAAGCTCCTTTGAGCTCATATACCTTGCTAAAACTGTTAAAATTCACTGGCGGATGTTTAGGTAGAAAAAATGTAAACATCCGTCAGTAAAAGTCCCATCAAAATCGGTCCAGCCTTTCAGAGATAAGCCAGAAATTTCTAAAGTATTTCCTTTCTAACAAAAAAAGAATGAATGAAATTTGACCACCCGTTAACGAATTACAGCTAAGTTCAGCTAAGTATACAGTACTGAATTTCGGGATAAAAAGTATCCTTTATGTTATTCCATAGTATGAACTTAACCCAGATAAGCCTACTGTCCTATATGTAGGACAGTGAAAATAAAAAAATATATCAAAGTACCCATTTAAATGGTTGATTTCATTTGTTGTGATATGAATTAAGGAGACTATGTTTATTATAGTAAAAATACAAAATCGACGTTTTATTTACTATTTATCGATATATTTCACTAAAAAGTGCGCAATAAAAGCGCGTTGCAGAAACGGCTCACAAGAGATATGTATAAAAATCTGAAATTTATATTTAGGTTGCAAATTTCACATTTCACATGTTCTGGATAACCTCTTCTTTACTTTGTATAACAATTTTATTGATATAATGTTTCGTAAAGTGGAAATAATTTACGACAAAAAGTGGTGGACTATATATAGGACAGTAGGATAATACAGGTAACTTTTTATGTTCGGACCGCTAACTGCTCATGGGATAATAGACGCCTTGAACAGCTTCCGATGGTGAAAAAAATGACAGAGAGGTAATGATATGTATTCTACCACTCCTTGTTGACCCCGATTGCCCTACTGATGAAGGTGATGAAGACAAGGGTGATGCAAATAACGTGGACGCTGAATAACTTGCTACGTACCATATTATTCAACCTGTAGAAATATCTCTCCAAGTTGAGTATCCCATTAATGATATGGAAGAGCAACTTGCTGTTACTTGATCAGCTCAGCGCAAAAGAATTTACGCGTGGAGGAAAAGAGGCTTAGCAACATCTTCAGTGGTTTAGCTTGAGGTTCAAGGAGCTTTCCAAGATAAACTTCAGATTGACTTGGTCGAAAATTTATATTATTGGTTACACATAGTAGGCATCAGAGTCAAGAAATGGCACATGCCATTACTTACAAATAATATCTTTCTGAACGTTTTTGCATGGCAATTATTGTATAAAACAAAATATGGGAAACTCGATCACCTAAGCTTCCGCAGGAGAGTAACAACAGCTTTGATTGAGTCAAACAGAAAATTTGGAAAATGGGGCCAAGTCAACCGTTCCAATATGAACGTGATGATAGCTGGAAAGATCAAGGCATAACCAATTCAATCATTTGGTTATTCTTCAATCAAAAGAAAGACTTTACCGTCAATGTCATAAAAATGTTTGACGCGCTGCATAAATTTCATATTGAAGTATGTGCTATGTGTTTTGTAACTTATCATAAATAAGTCATCACACTGCAAAATTGATATACTAACATTAAAATTCATTTTTTGTACCCTTTTCATAAATAGATAAATGTTTTCAGTTAAGGTCAATACTAACCTTTACTTACTACCTATTATCCTACTGTCCTATATATAGGACGGGCATTTCCCGGAAAACCTTAAGGAAAATATTTTTTTTACTATTTTTTTTATTCATTTTAAAGCTAATGCAACTAAAGAAATTTGTTTATTGTAAAGATTTTGAGTAAAAATAGTTTCAGGCTTATCTGGGTTAAATCATGCCGAGTTTCATTTCAATCCATTCAGTACTTTTTACGTGATGCGCGCACAAACATACAGACAAACAGACAAACAGACAAAAAATTCAAAAATAGCTTTTTTACGTTCTATTACTTATCTCTAACATCCCCCAGTTATTATTTTGCAAAAATCTTCAATGTACAGATACGGCAATTCTACGATTTTATTATATGTATTTGTATTTGTATTATTATTATTATATTATGTATAGAAGAAGATAGATAAATTAATAATAAATAATTAAAATAATAAAAAATAGTATTGGTGAAAACATAATTTACAGATATTATACCTGTCATAAGCGCTAATTTGAGATTTAAGTGCTTTGAAATAGACGGACAAGGTTGAGTAAATATATGTAGAAACAAAGTAATATTGTATTGTGGTACCTAGTCTATATTCTATTTTACTATGTAAGAAATACGAAACAAAAAAATTACCTAAATAAACAAAAATCCGTCTTCAAAAGAAATCGACTCAGTGCGCGCCGGTAAAAATAAATTGTTTCCCAGTTGTTTTTATAAGATCTTTATCGTAACGATTTTTCGACCCCGCTCTCTATTTTCTTAAAAGGTATTTCAGTTAAGGTTTGCGGGTTTAACCCCTTTAAGTTCACTCACTTAAAGGGAAGTCGAATAAGAAAACGAAAAAGTCGAATATAAACGCTATTTAGGCCCGTAATCGCAGCACAAACAATGGCGGAACGAAATGATGTCAAATTCGGGTCGACAAATTACAAGACCCTTTCCAGCCGAGTATTTAAAAACAAAATGTTTTTCGTGGCTTTTCCGCGTCGCTTAAGCGGTTTATTTAGGGGAGTTATTTATGGGCAACAATGATTTAAATAAACTTTTTAATTTAACGTTTCACGTTTTCGACTGTTTACATATTATTTCGACGGATTTGATATACATTATAGGAATTGAGGTTCGTTACTTTAATGTCACCGTCATGAGACCTGCGAAGAATGAATTAGTGATTTGATGTATTTTCATAAAAATGATCATGATGATCAAACTCTCAACATAATTTTGGATTTGTATATAAAGACAACGCAAGGTTCTAGTGATGGTGACTGAACATAGTGGTGGTTGACCTCATTAAACATGATTACATTACATAAAGGCATCCTAAAGACTGGTTGAGGCCGCCATTAGTAGTTAAACTACAACAGTGATTAATTATTTTTAGTATTTTTATAGTAACCCAATATTTAGCCATTTTTTTTTTCAATTTTTTTTTTTGCAAATTATTATTATTATTATATTTATGGCCCTCTTATTATTATTATTATAAAATTTAAGAAGTATTTACCTAAATTTTTAAGTACAAAATATAATAATGATAATTAGGTACTTTACAAAACGTTTTTGTAGTAGGTACGTAGATAGTAGGTCCTGTACCTAGGTATTATAAATATTTCTAAATAAATTATCAAATTAATTTGTGAAATTCTGAACAAGAATTCCTAAATTCTTGGAAACATTTTTGAAACATAGAACCAATCCTTTTAACATATTGGAATGAGAAGATAATTCGATACTATGTTCCTTCTGAAAAACTTTCGAATATATGCAAAATTAATTTCATAAAGGTTTACAATAAAAAAAAAATACATTAATTGTAATTTATATTTTTTAAGAATTTTATAAAAACGTGTTATTAGTCTGAATTCATGAGTTTATCATACCATTGAGCTATTGAGGCTAAAACAACTAAGCTATTATTCTAACTTTGTAAAATATTATTATTCTTGGAAATACGCAAGTTTTATTATAGCGAATGGAAAATTATTAAGAAAACCCAATTCGAAAGAGCTTATCGTTAAATTACGAGGGTCCGAAGCCGTTTTTCAGATATTAATTCGTAACAATCGTAAAACTTATTTTCATGGTGCCCTAAAAAGTTATGGTCTGTTTCAAGGCACAATATACTTCCACTTCACTTTATCTGGCACCCGTTTTGTCCAAGGAAATTCGGGTTGTAAAAAAGCAAAAGTTTTTTTAAAATTTATTTTTTTAATAATTTCTAATTGCATGTTCTAACAGTTGTTCTCGATTGACCATCAATTAAATGTGTTTCTGATATAATTTAACGTACATAATTTAGACCTACGTGTATCACTACGTACACATAGTGTAGAGATAAATAAAGATTTTCAGTGGAGCTAATCTTTTAAGTGTTCACAATAAAGTCACTAAATCAAGTCGATTTCTTAATTATCCATTTGTAAAACTTTTAGGTGGTACAAGAAACACTTTGTATAAGAATACCTCTAGTACATGCTACAATAGGTCTTTAGCTATATAACTCGTTTATATTAAAAACTATTGCACGATACGTAATTGAATTTTATTGATCAATTTATATATACAAAAATTAATCAGGTATCATGTAATACTCATAAAGTCTCATTAGGTATATTAGCTATGCGTCTTCAATCATTAGAGAAGAAAAAATTTGATTACCAAAATTCTTGTTACATCAAGGAATCAGCTAATCTATCTAAATCACATAAACAAGCTACAGAACATCAACGAATCCCATTCGAATCGCTCGGAGAAATTATCAAAACTTTTTTCCCCACCCAACTGCAGCTTAGCAATCTTACAGTTGACCCACATATTATACAGAAACAAGCTATAATTTAAAAATTAAAAAAACCCGACTGCCATGCTAAAAACGAACTAAAAAATTAATAAACTACCACCGTACCACTTACAGTGTAGTTGTTATTTATTTTGTTTTTCATGATTTGTCACTTCAAATTGATTTAAAACATATAGATTGTATACATTTTCGTACTCGCCATTTAAAGCCCTTTATTTTGATACCCCACTCGAAGGTCTTGAAGAAAAAAATTTTTTTCAGCCCGCACATTAAAGTGCATAACATTCGCCATTTAGATTTTTTATGAATTTTATGTACCCAGTAACATTTGCGCCGTCAAGACAAATCTAATGACGTATAATTTATCAAAATAGGTTGAGCCGTTAAGTAGTTACGAACTGACATAGGAAACGGTCATTTTCTACGATTTATCACTCCAAATTGTTTCCAAATATATAAATTTATACATTTTCGTATTTGCCTTTTGAATCCCTTTATTTTGATACCCCACTCGAGGGTCTTGAAGAAAAATTTTTTTTTCAGCTCGCACATTAAAGCGCATAAAGTCCGCCATTTTGATTTTTTTTTAAATTTAGGTACCCTATAACACTCGCGTCATTGAGACAAATCTAATGACGTATCATTTATCAAAATCCGTTGAGCCGTTGATTAGTTACACGCGGACATAGGAATGGACATACATACACACAGGTGAAACACATAACCCAGTCGGGTAAAAATAGTGCAGGCATTGCGAGACAAAGCGCGCCGCGCTTGGAATCTTGTTCTAAAAGAGTACGTATGCCGTACGTAAACTTGTAAAAATTCTGTTACTACACGGGATTTTGTCGGTTACCAGTGCGAAGTGTGGTGGCTTGAGCTTGAGTAAGAACTAAATGCATACTTCACCTCTCGCAACGAATCTTACATGAGTCTTTCAAATCGCAAAGTTTAAACGTCCGTGGCACGAGCTTTATCAAAATGTACCATGTATGCAGGAAACGATTGCAAGGCGCCATTCATGACAGAAGCAAGAGATACTGAACTGTATGATTGCTAAACAGTGATCAAACGATCGCGTGAGGTTTTATAATACGAGTTTGATGACGTCTTTTTATTTTTATACTGCAGTAACACTCATAACAAGTCGACAACGAGCCGAATCGAGAGTCGAGACAATAAAGCATCTTCAAGGTTGATGGGATGGGAGTAATGATTATTGCTTACGGTTTGTTGATCCGGCCGCTTCTGGTCGGGCATAACTGTAATTTGGTTAAACTATTATAGGCCTATGGGAATGCACCCTTACCCAATACATTTTCTGGAACTTTGTATTCTTTCTGTCGAAGTTTACATAGTCGTCGACTCCACAGCCAACGTTCAGGAGTTCTGAGTTTACAGTTCGGTATTCCGATAAGTATTGGATCACTTTGATTTTTACACAAATCTACCAAAATAGTAGAACTGCGTCGATCAAATAAGTCACTGTTTTGAATAAAATTGTGAATGCGCAAAATAAACTGTTTTGTAATAAAGATCAATCCGACCTTTGAATTTGCAAGAGTTATTGTCATCGATTGAGTTACTTACTTTAAAGAATATTGGAAGTATACCCGTATTACTAATTTCCCGGAATTCTAACAGCTGTCATTGTCATTTACAGATGAGTTATTTGTATGGAGAACAGGGTTAACATCTACGAAGTACGATTTTACCCCGAACTATTTTAATTCCCTGTCATCATAAAAAGCCATATGCCGCGTAATAATATTACTCGTTTCGCCTTAAAATAGAAAACACCAAGAGTAGAAACTAGAAAGTGCACACTGACAGCAACAGAAAACCAAAGAAGCACATTGAAAAAATGTATTGAAAAATGGATGTCAAATGATATTATCACCATGAAGTGTCTGTCAGGCATTTGTCATATCTACATGAGGCAGTTGATTTGTATTTGCATAAGTTTTGAATTTTTTATCTTTTTTGTGGGAATTGTTTTATCTCTGGTGACATTACGTAACGTCAGAATTCCAGGGAATCAGTAATACGGGTATATAGGTATATTTTCTAAATAGACTCAGTTCAGTCTGGTGGAATATTATGGTCGTAACTATATATTAACTGACTGAAACCGTACCACCGCACACGGTAGGTGTATTTATTGTGCCCTGGACAACTAGGTATTGTGAAATTGATTAATCATTATTATTATAAGAAACCCTTATAATATTATTTTTATAATAGCATCATCAACATCAAATTAAAAGGTTGGTGAAGGAATATTATCAGGTTAAAAAAGCTTTCAAGTGCATATTGGATGCGCATCGAATTTGGGTTCCGTAGTCCTAACGCAAAATCGATTTTTTTTTTTCATAAAATCAAACAAGAGTATTATAATGACAAATACGTAGACGAAGTACCTAATGGACAATAGTAAAACAATAAATAAGTTTCATACACACTCTCATAATATTATTACTATTTTCGAAACAGGAAACTTTTATTATTTACGCACTTATTTTGGGAGAAATGGGAAGAAAATGGACTTCCTTGACAAGATAAATGGCAGTTTGTCTTTATAACTCAAATTAATATCGTAACAAGAACAAGTAAGTTTATAGAGTCATAGGTACAAATTCTTTTGGTCTATTTCACAAAAAAGTTTGCCAATTTTTTTAATCTTGATAGACATGTTTACTTTTTA
The DNA here is from genome assembly GCA_920104075.1 of Melanargia galathea. Lineage (NCBI taxonomy): Eukaryota > Metazoa > Arthropoda > Insecta > Lepidoptera > Nymphalidae > Melanargia > Melanargia galathea. Next base: position 8,462,618 of record OV049870.1, read on the forward strand.
CCTGTCTATATCTATACTAATAAATAAAATTGAAGTGTCTGTCTGTAATTTCGAAATAACTACCTCATATTAAGCTCATATGGTTATTTGAACGGTACCATAACCGAATCACACGTTTTTAAAATTTTTGCCTGTCTGTCTGTCTGTTTGAACGGGCTAATCTTCGGAACGGCTGAACTGATTTTGACGGGACTTTCACATACAAGTAGAAAATTAACCAGGGAGTAACATAGGCTACTTTTTTAACCAACTTTCAAAAAAGGAGGAGTTGTGTTTTTCTACCTATGTACACCGATATCTCCGAGATTTCTGAACCGATTTGCGTAAATTTTTTTTTATCGATAGAGAAACATTGCGACACTGTCCTACGAAAAATTTGGACTCTAACTCCTCAATACTGATGCTGTAGGGGACCTGATCCCCAAAACTAATGGGATTTAGGAACTGTCGGTTATTTAAATTGATATTGGGGGTACCAATTAAAGACTATCGTTGAATGAACTTGAGTAGGTACGTATCCAACTCCTCAACCCTGATGCTGTAAGGAATTGCATTCCGAAATCGTAGGGATCCCACGGAATTTTTACGTTTTGGGAACGGGTTACTACAGATAAGCTACTTTTTGTTCTGGAAAATCAAAAGTTCCTACGGGATGTTTAAAACCCTAAATTCATACGGGCGAAGCCGTGGGCATCATCTAGTTTATAAATAAAACCAGTTGGCTTTCTTTTTTTACACGGTGGCAGAGTAAAAATTGAAAGCCTGTCAAATCAGTTTAAATTAATTGATAGATCCCTGTTGACCAAGAACATTCTAAAACGAAGATATCTAGAAGATTATAAGAACACGTTTGAGATCTGAGCAGAAAAATACTTACAACTATACGGAACCCTTTGGATAAAAATATTTTAACTTTATTCAAGCGTTAATTTGAACAGAATCATGATTGATGGCTAGCGTTGTCGGTCTGATTTCAGACTTTTTTGATACACCTTTGATTTCATAACATGAATGATATCGCGACATTTTACTGACCGTCTAAACCTTACATACGTCTCCCAAAACATGACAAAATAAAAATTTGTAACGTTCCCCATGTAGCCTATAGCCGTAATAGCCCAGACCATCGTTATTTTATAAAAATTGAAAGTTTATCTGTGTATTGTCCTCAACACAGGGAGGAACGATCAGCGACTACAAAGAGATCATGGTTACTTTGGAAGATAATATGAAATAAAGGTGTACAAAATCTTACGTCAAAGTATAAAGTCTAATTTTTTTATATTTTCTTTGTAATAGTATTACAAATCACGTCATGCATTACCTGCCCTTGAACTTTTAAACTTTAAGGGTAACTAGGTTGCCACGACGTCTAATGCAGAAAACCGCTTTAAGATTGGTCCAGTAGCTTTTCAGGCTTTCGTCTGAACCTCAGAACCTACAGACACCCAAACCTTTGTATACTTTTGTTCATACCTTTTATATATACCAGTTTATCATATGAATATTCGCGTTGTGTAGAGGCGGCAATGTTAACAGGGCAACATTAAAGGGCCGTCCCTTGTAGGCTACCCGGGACGCGAAAAACAAAAGATGAACGGCCCGCGCTTATCAGAGGCTGTTTATTTTTTATAACATGGTAGCGGCCTTTCAGGGCCACTTACATCGAGCACAATCGAGTTTATATTAGGTACCTACCTATCTTGGAGGAGGCTTATTTTTGCTTGAGAACATAATTTATGAAGACCCTAATAATAATTTAATGGGATATTTTGTTTAATTAGTAGCTATTTATACTAAATGCCTATCTTTCTTCAGTAAATTTCTTCAGAGTCTACTTTTATAAAGGTAATAATATTATGGTCTCAGGTCAGTAAAATAAATTTTAATTTGGAAAAAAACCGAAATTTATAGCTACAGCTATAGGTAGACTACTATAGCAAACTTCCTTGAAAGTGGGTATAAAGGTTGGAAAAGGGAGCGGGAACGGGAACCGGAAATCCACGATTCTCTCGGAATTTGTGAAAAATCGAAATTCACGTAGGCGAAACCGCGGGCAGAAGCTAGATAAGGATAAAAACGACATCCTCGGATTAGAATCGGATGATGCAACGCGACTATGGGAAACGGGATGAGTCGATTTCTACCTCGCATCTGTACCTACAGCTTTGGTAGTAGCCACTACAACGCGCTCTCTCGCTATACCCTTCTAGTTATAAGCGTGCACGTATTTTTCCTCAACGGGAAGTATGATAAATTACACTATTACCCGCCTGAATGCAAATCTCAAGAATCAGGTCAGCACTTCTGATATTATTTTTCACGTCGCACCACTATAACTAGGTCTGTGGGGTGATTGATCTCTTATTGTCGCTTGACATTTTTACGATTCGAGGTGTAAAAGAAAATTTTTACTATCCGAATCGTTGAAGTGGCTTGGTTTAGCTCGCATTGTGTGGTTAGAGCATTGTGCGATCGTTTTTGCAGATCCGGTCAGGGACGATTATAAATTTTTTTTGGACAATATATCATCGCATTGAACGCTCTTAAGAAAAGTTTGTTGTGTCGGAATGTTTGAGGATCCTCGAGTATGTAAAGATCTTTCGGCTTTGTTATTATGAAATTTCAAAGTAGATTTAAACAAAACACATAACTTTTCATTCGATGAAATAGTAAGAGAGAGCGCTCACGGAGCGGTTCGCACCCGCGCCCGCCGCGGTTGCGGGCCCGCAATACTCGAAATTCATACAAATGTCGAGTGCAAAACTCACGACGCGATTTACTCCCGCAGAGTTGGCGGTTGCTCGCGGCTCCCGCAGAACCGGCGGGCAGCGGGCGCCCGCGAGCTTTGCGGGCGTCGCCCGCAAGCTCTGCGGTTTGTCGGCGGGCGCGATCGCATTTTTCTTATAGGAGGAGCTGGCGAACAAAACGGTATAGTTGCATCAAACTAAAGAGTAAGAGTCTTTATTTGCAAAAATGTGGTACAAATATTATGGATCTTAAAGCTTATTGTCTTCCAACACATTTAACTAATAAATTAGTGTGCAAATTGAATTATTGATTTTAAGACTAAACAAAATGACGTAGTAATAATAAAGTAGCATACATGTCACCGTTCTAAAGATATAAATATAAAATTAATTGCAATAAATAGAATTTATGTCATATATTCTTTTAAATTGTAAAAACATTTCTCCATGAGCCAGTTCTTTAGTTTTACTTTAAAAGTTTGGAGAGGCATGGCCTGTATTGATTCAGGTAACCTATTAAATATTAATTATTAAATATTAATATTAAACTGAATGACATACTTACAGTAAGCTTTTGGCGTGGATTTTTATTTACCCATATGTAGTTTGTGACTTTATTGAACATAATAATATGTTAAATTCAGTTTGCTATCTCATATAAGTTAACGGAAGCAATCATTAATTAATATTCCAAGCAATAACTTGTTTGTGTAAACACATAACTCCAGAAGCAGACTATCAATTAATATTAAAACTAAATCAAACTATTATTAAAATATCTGCGTTTATCACCCGCACATAACTCAATTTATATCAACTCAGAGATTAGTTTAACTGAGATCTATTTTCAAATATATTTTATACTAATTAATTAATTACACTCAGCCAAGTCCAAAATGGCAGCATTTATTCGATGAGGGTGTGATTGCTATCGCAGCCCTCAATCAAATATCACGACCTAGACGCTGAAGCATCTAATAGTCGGTTGAGTCTTTGGAGGAGACTCAATTCATGGCTTCGAAGTACCCGTATTTATACCAATAATTCAAGATGGCGGTTCGGCGCCACTGAATGAATCAAATGTCAGTTAATTCTAACCTATTTCAATTATGAAATTAATAATTCGTAAACCATTTCTAAAAATTCTAATTAATTTTCAACAATAATTTATCATTTGTAAGTCAGTCTGACATTTGTAAGTTAGTTTAGGCCAATTTCAACATAAATTGTTTAAAAACTTTATTAGTGAATAAAGTTTTTAAATGATAAACTTTTTAATTAAAAAAAAAATTCTTAGTAAAAAAAAAACAAATTTTTCTTCTGAAAAAGAAATAATCATTTTGATTGACATCTTACAAAGTATGGAAATTAATCCATTTTGAACGAAAACGTGCTCGATTATTCAAATCTTTCGAAACTTTATTGTAATTATGCCGTTACGATCGAAAACACGACCTATGGATGCAATTTTGATACAGTTGCGGGCCGTTTTAAGTAAAATTAAGTTCATATTCTTATTCAGCAAGCCAAAGACCATCGGATTAAAAAATATAACATTTTGTTCGCCAGCTCTTCATATATAAATATAACCGGCGGTCTTGCGGGCGTCGCCCGCCAACTCGGCGGGCGACGCCCGCAGCCGCGGCGGCTGCGGTCCCGCAAAAACAAGCGGACTCGTGAGCGCGCTCTCTCTAACCTCTCTCCCGCAGCCGCGGCGGGCGCGATTCCAAACCGCTCCGTGAGCGCTCTCCGTAAGCCCTGAAATTGACGTTCAAAAAGTGTACAGTGTAGCAATTTTGGATAAAGTTTATTTTAGACTTTGACATTGACCCAACGCATACGACTGAAGACGAAGAGCGGCTTTTTTTAATGTTAACCAATTTAACTCTTTTCAACTTTGACATACGGTTCGAATTGGTATAACGAAAAAAAAATACCAAGGAGACGCCGGCGCACATGGTATGCTCCTTAACGTTATGGATCACCGCCGCTACGCCAAAGTAATTAAAGTTGAGATTGAGTTGTTATTAAAATGACGCCGCGTCTTGGCATCACTCTACCATATTGGTAGACCTTTTTTTTTCTCAGTTCAATAAAGTAATTCTCACAAAAATTCACATGAATAACCAAATTGAATAAATATTTTAGAGTAAAAAGAAAATACATATAGGTAGTATTAAGTAGTACACAGCTAAAATAATACCAATGAAAGTTGAAGTTTATATTGAAATAATTGGAATATTTTGGCCCTTATTATGCAAATTCAATCAAATGTTTCCACGTTTGGGCTTATTTTTAACCCCCGACGCAAAAACGACGGGGTGTTATAAGTTTGACGTGTCTGTGTGTGTGTGTGTGTGTGTGTGTGTGTGTGTGTGTGTGTGTGTCTGTCTGTTCCCCTGTGGCGCTCAAACGGGTGGACCGATTTGAATGCGGTTTTTTTTGTTTGAAAGGTGAATTAGTCGAGAGTGTTCTTAGCTATGTTTGATGAAAATCGGTCCAAGATGGCCGCCGCTACAAAATGGCGGATGATATATTTTTTCACAACTCCCTTGATATGGGTATCAAATGAAAGGGCTTGACTAGTAGAATAGCACTATTGCAAATTCAAGATGGCCGCCGCCACTAAATGGCGAATGTCGGGGGTTTTTTAAATTTTCAATTTACACTTGTATTCATACCTGGATCAAAGGCTGTCACGTCATTATTTGTAATTTACATACTTTTGAGGATTCGTGCCAATTCGTGCATTATTATGACCCTATAATTCTCGTGAATATTTTAACCAAATTAAAATATAGAAGTTTCACCTAACATTAAAAGTTAGATATACAAATTAAAGTTGCACCTTGCTCTATATTTTTATAGAACTTTACACATGTCTTATTCCATTTTTTATTTATTTATGCTAAGATATAAGTCATAGAGCGCTTGGTCACTAGTTTAATTCAGTTAAGGCCAAATTAGACGGTGCCCAGTTCATCGTTCATTTTTGCGGTGAACGATGCTTGATATGATATTTACTATGAAAAAGTGCCTGTGAACGATGAACGGTCCGTATTTAGACGGTTCATTTTCGATGATTCATCGATGAAAACAAAAATCTCGAAAAATGAACCGTCTAATTTGGGCTTAATTCTACGGCTATTTTCATTCTAAATTCAGCAATAATTATAAATATGATCGTAGATACTTTTACATAACAATAAAACAATTATTACTTATACAAATTAAATAATTTGTTAGATTTAAATATAAATCCAAAAGTTTACAGCAAAACCTCCTTCCAAATTATACTTTTTGTACTTTTCGTATAAAATTCCGTGTAAAGAATTCAATAATGGAGCATATGGCCGGAGGCCTGGCAAATAAAAACAAAATTGATTTGAAATTGCCTCCCCCGGGGCAAGTAAGATAATAAAGTGACTAATACGGATTAAACTCCTGCATCCTTTGTTAGGTTATAAAAACTTCATTTTACATTATAAAACGTTGAATTATTAATTTATAGATTATAATATAGATTATAATATAATATAATATAGAATTCCAAGTTTATAATAGTTACTTGCTTTACCTTTTCAATATTATGTAGTCTCTTAAGTTAACATCTCTATTTTTAAATATCGTTTTTTTGCGGTATTAAAAATCATCCTCCAGATCCATTAAGCTCTCAAAGCCTACATTCAATGATATCAGTCGTATATTTTTTTCGTGTTAACTATTCTAACTGCAATGATATTAGCGGCCTTATAATAATAATTTTACTTGCTGAAAGGAAATGAGACGAAAATGAAATTGTATTATTTCCAAAATATTTTAGTGTCATTTTAGCTTTTAATTTGATATAAGATGCTCTATCAAAATTATTATGCTCTATCGTCTTTGATCACTCTTCCTAGAACAGCAACTCTCTAGGTTTTAGGATAGTCATGAGGAGAAACACCTTTCCTTCTTGACGTTCCTTACCATCTTCGTTATTTTTTAACATAATCTACAAACTAGAGAAATATCTGTTTGTTAACGAACATAATAATTCAGCTACATTAGATCAAATATCTTGAATTGGGGAGATAGCATGCAGAGATAAACAAACGAGTCATAGAGCATGCTGACAGAGACAAACTCCTGAGTAAACGTTAATTAGCAAAACCTGACTGAAGTCTGCACGTACGACAATTGAGATTTATATCAGCAACTTAAGTAACAAAAATAACAAGTTCCTCAATTCTCACGGTGAACTGTGAGGATGTGTAATAGTTTGTTACTATTATTTCTTATCTAGTCTTTTAATTTAAAGTACTAGCACCTTTTGGGATCAATTTAGAGGTCAGTATACTAAAGGTATACTTTTACACATTTTCCGATGCTAACTGTGATCTGAGATTCTACTTGCAATTACTAATTCCTATTTTTCTCTCAAGTTGCGTTTTATTCCAATTAATATATGAATAATAATAAATACCCTTCAGATTTTTATCTTTATTATCTCCAATGATCATATCATATCGTATCTTTCATAGGTATCTTCTAGGTCGAAATTATTTACTATGCTGAAAAGTCGTATAGAAATATTTGGCTTACAAAACCACTGCGCTAGAAAGAGAAATATTATCACTAGAAAGTTACCAAGTCTCAACTCTCAAACAAATTATCTAGCTGTGTACGTCACTCCATACTTGCACGTCTCAGCAATCACGGAGTGCCTAGATTTATCCCCAATTACCGAGCCGTGTTCTGTAAAGAAATAAACATTATTGCACGCCGGGCCAACTTTTGCAGCTCTCGCGAACGTTGATGATTACTTAGAAAGCAGCGAATGATTGTTACGGGACGCTGAATTTATCAGATTGATCGAAAAACGGGATAATTATGCTAAATTATCTCGGGTTTGTCAACTTCAACATTGAAAATTCAAATGAATAAAATCTGCGTAAGTAGTTCACATTATGGTAGCAGATTACAGAACAAGTTGTCAATACAAGTACCTATTGGGTTTTGCTGGATCAATATACAAAAAACTCAAATATTTGTATGGGAAAATTTTCTAAGACAAATTTTACTCTTGTCGTTTAAGCTTGATGCTATAAAATGCAAAAAGAAAATTATGCCTTCGAGCGTTTAAATAATCAAGGGCGAAGTCCTTAGTAACCAGAGAACACACTGGCACATTAAGCAAACTGTCTGACATCGGCAGTATTTTATGTGCAATAGTTAACACGTGTCTGGTTCATAACTCTAGAACGCTATTGTTTCTTTGTTACGCGGCTGTCGGGAGCTATTTGCATTAATCGCCTGCTTTATGATCGTCGTTGACACCAATGAATTTGTCTCGACGTTGCCTTTGTTCTTGTGGCTGTAGCAGGCGTTTCTATCAATTATATTCATTATTGTTTTACATGCCAAGAAATTAGTGTGATAGGAATTTAATCATTACCTTTTGATGTATACAATTTTGTTACGGACAGACAAAAAAACGGATGGATGGCCGGACAAAATTGTACAGTAAATTGCACGTAAGATATCAAATGCTATAGACGTAAAATAAATTAAAGGATGGCTTTAAATACTCTTTCTTTTCAAATTAAGCTTGCGTCTTTTTACTGTCCAATAACCTGCAGAGCGGCTGCTAAGTTGAAAATCACCAGACACCTCTTAACACAAAACATCAAAGTCATGGATACTACAGAACATGTACGGCCAACAAATTAATATACAAAAGTAAAGCCCACTAAGCTAAAAATACCAGAATCAAAGGGGCTGGAACGAAGATCATTCTATTTGTGTTAATGTCACGGGCGTGAGGAAGCGTTTAAATCCAGTCATTAATTATTGTCACGGTAAGGACTAAATAGATAATACATTCTTTATTTGTAACTCCCTCTGGACACCTTTAAGGGCAGCACGAAAGATATATAATAATAAGGAAACAAATTCTGGCCACGATGAATAGATTGATGATGGATGTGTGACGAAAAAAGCCGTCCTTAAAATTAAAGATGAACCCTACGGCCATTTGGCTCCAAATGAGTTTGGGAAAACAACGGAATCCTCACGCGTATAAGAAAGAAAGGACATTAAAAATCAGTTTGTCAACTTCAGTAATTTACGGGCTCGTCTTAAAGAGATGAAATATAGCGGCTATTTACGGAATTTTATGACGCCTTAGATTATGCGCGATGTTGTTTATGCTTCCGTTAAATAAAAATAGATGATCAATATTGTCTGAGCTCACACGAGATATACCTTTATGATTGAGTTGAGTAGCTTATTAATTATGTTGAATTAAGATTTAACTTTGGTATATCATTCATCAATAGTTTAGAATACCTTATATCCCAAGTCATCGGAGATAATTGAGGGAATCAATGTGTAAGTAACAATATCTTCTCTGTCTTCGATAATAAAGTAGGTATAGATCGAACAGAATCTCATGAAAAATAGGGAAATTAAATTTTGTAGTAAGCAGCACTAGGTTAACTCGGCTGCCCTAGTGATAAATAAAGTAATCACATTCACAATACCTTACCTGGGATCGTTTCACGAAACGAAAAATGCTTGATTTTTCGTTTTTGCATTTTAAATACAAAAACAAGGTAATCAATATCTATTTACTTTGTGTTTTGTGTTGTGCTTGTTGTTTACTTGGTTTTGCATTAAATTCCGGGTTAGTGAGTGCAGTTACTTTGTTTGAGCAATTCAAATTTCAGTAAACGGTTCAAGTTATTTGAAATATTAAACTGTGGTAAAAAACTACTCGAAATAAAACTTTTGTTAATGCAAAAAAGTCAATTTCACAAAAAATGTCAGTTACTTTGTTTATCGCTAGGGCAGCCGTAGTGTTGCTTACTACAAAATTTAATTTCCCTATTTTTCATGAGATTCTGGTTGATTTATACTTAACTATTTGTGGTATTTATACAATACAGCTCTTACAGAACGTCTAATCTAAACGAACAAAAGAAATGATAGATTTATGGTTTGTAATCACAATGCTATTGAGACTTGTTAGTTAACTTATGTCAGCATTACCTAATAGTAAGTTTATGTATTAGAGATCGCTACGTAGAGAGTGTTACATACCTATATGTACTTAGAGTATTGCATGTTTGATGTTGTATTCAAACATTATATTTTTTTTTGTAATTAATTTAAAAACATCGACCTACTCCTATTATGTACCTACGTAGATACATGCTAAATAAAAATATTATGTATAATACATATGTCATCTACTAATAAAGACTTAATGAGAAGAAAGAAGGCAAATCCGAACTAAGAATGAATTGGCTTAATATCTTTAAATGATTAAGCACAACAGTAACAAAAAGTCATCAACACTTACCAACCGACACGGCAAGATTGCAATAAATCTTCCCCTACCAGTCATACAATCACGTACAGTCCCTATAGACAAGTGTTATAATTAAGTTAAATTCTGACATACTATACAGAAAGTCCCAGAAATCGACGCACTTCAAGCGCATTGATATATGTGTATATGTTCAGGACGGGGCCTCAACGCGCACTGGACCCAGCCAGCTAGGTAGTCGGGTGGGGAGGTGAAATGAAAGTCACGGGTGCCAGAGAGAGTTCCACCGCCCTGTCGCTGAGGTCCGTCCACTGGAGGTCTTGAGTCTTTTTGAGGAGCTCGTCCTCTCTTGTCAGTTGCCGCCGCGATAAGACTCAAGACCTCCAACGAACGGACCTCAGCAACAGGGCAGTGGAACTCTCTCTGGCACCGTTGACTTTAATTTCACCTCCCCACCGACTACTTGGCTGGCCGGATCCAGTGCGCATTCAGGCCCCATCCTGAGTGTGTATACATCTGCGTATTAAATATCGAAAATTGCTTTACCTATAATAAAAACTGTAATTGTATGTGTATTTTTGTAAAATTGTAAATTTGTAAAATTTTGTACATAGTATAATGCAATTCTTTCAAACTTTTAGTTGTTCAGAAATAATTAAAACTGATAAAACAGAAAGAAGCTCTACTACTTTAGACGCTTTTTTTTCTAGCTTATGATATTAGAGCTTCCAAAAATGGATATTAATATGATTACTAATTAGTTTCGTCATTCCAGCCGTCCGTATGTATCAGACATCGGTCCGTAGCCTAGCACAGATGGTGCTACAGTACGGCCCGTTAGCAAAAGAGAGAAAGAACAAAAACATTACTGAGCTACTAATAATGCAGCTCGTATGTACCGACTCGACCTCGCATCTGTATTTTTTGTGTACCAGTCCAGAGACTAATTAACTTTAGCTACCATGCAATGTGCCGTTAATTGATACTCCATAGTAATTTGTGAAACTTATGACTTTATGAGAAATCGTTGCCAACGGAACCGCGGGGTGGAGATTCGTCACACGCATAACTGTTTTATTTAAACTTAACACGTGTTTAGCATTTGACATGCTTTATTCTCGCATCAAGTTGAATATGTCCTTCGAAAAGGTAAAATTTGCCACTTTCATGGCAGGTTTTTTATTCTTCAATTTTAATACTAAATATCTCTTTTTGGATATATTATCTGAAGACGATTACTTCGATAAAAATAAGTCGGGTTTTCCTTCCTGACGCTATAACTCCAGAACGCACGAACCGATTTCCACGGTTTTGCATTTGTTGGAAAGGTCTCGGGCTCCGTGAGGTTTATAGCAAAGAAAAACACGCGAACAATGTCGCGGGGGTCAGCTAGTCATAGAATATAAATAAGGTGCTGTTATGTAACTCAATTGACAGGTCTAAATATAGTATCTTTTCATAATGTTCCCATAGTAGTTATATTAAGTATATTAAGCATCAAGTATTTTAAGAGCTGTTAATTTAGTTAAGAGATTTTGTACAACATAATTGGCACATTGCACCAAAATCGTACTCTACGGTACGAATAAATCATTTAGTTAGAACGACTTATTTAGTTTACTATGCTGGTCAAGGTAAAAAATAAACGTGTAGATAATGCAACTTTGAATATTCGAAATGCTCTAGTGATCGTTTTGTTCCTAAGTGGTGCAATGAACCGAACATAGACCGTAGTGCGCTTCGAATAAATTATTTCCTCTCATACTAAGTGGTCAGTGCACAATGACACATAATAGATGACATATGTCTTTGTGCTGAGATGAATGAAGCTCTGCTGCTCTGTCCCATATTATTATTTTACTAAAGCCAAACTCACATCCTCATGTGACACAAAACATAACTCTTAATACATTGGAATAAAGTCTATAATTATCTCTACTAAATATTTATCTAACCTGCCTCCGCTGCTTTGAACTTCAAACTATCTTCCATCATAATAATCGCAGTCGACTCTGATGTCTACACAAAATTTCTTTGATATTACCAAAGCCATCTATTATTCCCTACTTGTTTTGTCTTTGGATACTAAACTACTTAGATTAAGTGGATTTCTCACAGCAAATACACAATTGTTTTATTTCCAGTAGTTTGTGCCATATTTTGATTTTGTAACAAAAAATCGTTAATTTATAATACTACTAATTTTATAAATGTGGGCATGATGTGGACGTTTGGATGTTTCTAACTCTATAACATCGCAACTACTGAACAGATTTGGCGGAAATTTTGAATGGAGATAGATAATTTCCTGACTTAACACATCATCATCATCATCATGCTGCAGCTACTGCTATACCTATGCCAGCCTATGTGTTAAGTCAGGGCATTATCTATCTCCATTCAAAACTTCAGCCAAATCTGTTCAGTAGTTGCGACGTTATAGAGTAACAAACATCCAAACATCCACACTTTCACATTTATAAAATATTAATAGGATTAATAGGATAGTATGATAAGCTATCCGACACTTATCAGAAGCTGGTGAAACAAACTCTATGTCGTGTAGAAAATAATAGTAGTTTATGAAACGGTTGCATAATAGAGGTTATTAAAACACGAGTGTTAGTTTAAAAAACGAGCCGCAGGCGAGTTTTTTAATAGTATTACACGAGTGTTTTAATAACTAATTATGTAGAGTTTCATACACTACTTTATCTAAGCTCATCAATAGGTATCTTACGTATAAAAGAAAAGACTAAGAAATTAACAAAATTATTTATTATAATAAGTATTCATGTTTTGGATATTGCAATTTATAAATGTACTCAATTCTTCAGGGGAGAACGTTTTTGCATTTTTTCCCTTAAAGCCCTGCGATTTTCTTTTTAAAACAGCAATCAGTCTTGTGTATTTAATAATATCGATTTGGTTGTAGATACTCAATATACTTTTGAGCATTGAGTATTTAGCCCATAAGGACAAAGACTTAAATTTATTTGATAATTCTTGGAAATATGCTAGCATTACATTTTCTGAAAATGAAGTGGTTTTTTTCAAAATTTTCCAACTCATAAAATCTTGGTAACATTTATCGTAAATTTTCTTTGATTTTGCTGGCAAAATATTATTTGTCATTCCCGATGCTATTTCCAGAATGTCTGGTGGAGTTAAATTCTCTTCAGTATCACTGCTAGACATTTTTCCGCGCAACAAAAATCACTTGCAAAATTTTGAGTTACAAAAACTGAATAGTAAATAAATAATAAATTAAAAATTTAAATAATAGGCGCCAAAATTCAATTGTCAATTTCGAATGTGCGGTGCGTGCAGTGCGTCTATGGTCAATTATGGTAGCACTACACTCTGTCCTCTGGCCGCATCTTGCTACCGCCACACTTTCGCAGTAGTAGTAATAGGGTAACTTTGATAGCGGGATAATCATTGTAAGTAACAAAATTAAACTAACTAACTATTGTAAACTAACAATTGTACCTATTTCTTTTAAAATGTTTCTTTTGTTTAATTTATGTTTTTTTGGTGTACAATAAAGTATTAAATAACTAGCTTCTGCCCGCGGCTTCGCCCGCGTGAATTTAGATTTTTCACAAATTTCACTTTTAGCTTTAAAATGACGATACTTCTATACAACATTTCAACCCCTTTTTAACCCTTTACAGCCCTTTTTTCGCATCAAAAAGAAGCCTATGTCCTTTCTCAGGCTCTAGAGTATCTGTGTACTAAATTTCATTCAAATAGGTTCAGTAGTTTTGGCGTGAAAGCGTGACAGACAGACAGACAGACAGACAGAGTTACTTTCGCATTTATAATATTATATAAGTAAGGAGTAAGGAAGTAAGGATAGTAAGGATAAGGAAGTAAGGATATAAGTAAGGAAGTAAGGATAAGGATAAGGATTAACAGCCTAAAAAATAAATTTCAAGCTTTTAGCTTTAAAAAGACGATACGGATACAGGCAATACGGACAGATACGGCAAGTCTACGATTTTATTATAATATGTATAGATTACTTATCCCTAACATCCCCCAGTTATTATTTTGCAAAAATCTTTAATGTACAGATACGGCAAGTCTACGATTTTATTATATGTATAAAAGAAGATAATCTTTAAAGTATTTCTTCTTTCTAACAAAAAAAGAATGAATAAAATCGGACCACGCGTTATTGAATTACAGCTAAATACACGTTTTGATTTTCATCCCCTCTCCCTTGGGAACCGTGCTAGATTTCGGGATAAAAAGTATCCTATATGTTACTCCTTAGTATGAACTTAAATCGTACCAAGTTTCGTTTCAATCCATTCAGTAGTTTTCGCGTGATGCGCGCACAAACATACAGACAAACAGACAAACAGATAAACAGACAAACAGACAAACAGACAAACAGACAAACAGACAAAAATTTCAAAAATAGCTTTTTTACGTTCTATTACTTATCCCTAACATCCCCCAGTTATTATTTTGCAAAAATCTTTAATGTACAGATACGGCAAGTCTACGATTTTATTATATGTATAGATAGAAGAAGAAAATAATCTTTAAAGTATTTCTACTTTCTAACAAAAAAAGAATGAATAAAATCGGACCACGCGTTATTGAATTATAGCTAAATACACGTTTTGACTTTCATCCCCTCTCCCTTGGGAACCGTGCTAGATTTCGGGATAAAAAGTATCCTATATGTTACTCCTTAATATGAACTTAAATCGTACCAAGTTTCGTTTCAATCCATTCAGTAGTTTTCGCGTGATGCGCGCACAAACATACAGACAAACAGACAAACAGATAAACAGACAAACAGACAAACAGACAAACAGACAAACAGACAAAAATTTCAAAAATAGCTTTTTTACGTTTTATTACTTATCCCTAACATCCCCCAGTTATTATTTTGCAAAAATCTTTAATGTACAGATACGGCAAGTCTACGATTTTATTATATGTATAGAAGAAGAAAATAATCTTTAAAGTATTTCTACTTTCTAACAAAAAAAGAATGAATAAAATCGGACCACGCGTTATTGAATTACAGCTAAATACACGTTTTGACTTTCATCCCCTCTCCCTTGGGAACCGTGCTAGATTTCGGGATAAAAAGTATCCTATATGTTACTCCTTAGTATGAACTTAAATCGTACCAAGTTTCGTTTCAATCCATTCAGTAGTTTTCGCGTGATGCGCGCACAAACATACAGACAAACAGACAAACAGATAAACAGACAAACAGACAAAAATTTCAAAAATAGCTTTTTTACCTTCTATTACTTATCCCTAACATCCCCCAGTTATTATTTTGCAAAAATCTTTAATGTACAGATACGGCAAGTCTACGATTTTATTATGTGTATAATAAAAGAAGATAATCTTTAAAGTATTTCTTCTTTCTAACAAAAAAAGAATGTATAAAATCGGACCACGCGTTATTGAATTACAGCTAAATACACGTTTTGACTTTCATCCCCTCTTTCTTGGGAACCGTGCTAGATTTCGGGATAAAAAGTATCCTATATGTTACTCCTTAGTATGAACTTAAATCGTACCAAGTTTCGTTTCAATCCATTCAGTAGTTTTCGCGTGATGCGCGCACAAACATACAGACAAACAGACAAACAGATAAACAGACAAACAGACAAACAGACAAACAGACAAAAATTTCAAAAATAGCTTTTTTACGTTTTATTACTTATCCCTAACATCCCCCAGTTATTATTTTGCAAAAATCTTTAATGTACAGATACGGCAAGTCTACGATTTTATTATATGTATAGAAGATGTATAGATTACTTATCCCTAACATCCCCCAGTTATTATTTTGCAAAAATCTTTAATGTACAGATACGGCAAGTCTACGATTTTATTATATGTATAGATAAAAGAAGATAATCTTTAAAGTATTTCTTCTTTCTAACAAAAAAAGAATGAATAAAATCGGACCACGCGTTATTGAATTACAGCTAAATACACGTTTTGACTTTCATCCCCTCTCCCTTGGGAACCGTGCTAGATTTCGGGATAAAAAGTATCCTATATGTTACTCCTTAGTATGAACTTAAATCGTACCAAGTTTCGTTTCAATCCATTCAGTAGTTTTCGCGTGATGCGCGCACAAACATACAGACAAACAGACAAACAGATAAACAGACAAACAGACAAAAATTTCAAAAATAGCTTTTTTACGTTCTATTACTTATCCCTAACATCCCCCAGTTATTATTTTGCAAAAATCTTTAATGTACAGATACGGCAAGTCTACGATTTTATTATATGTATAGAAGAAGAAGAAAATAATCTTTAAAGTATTTCTACTTTCTAACAAAAAAAGAATGAATAAAATCGGACCACGCGTTATTGAATTATAGCTAAATACACGTTTTGACTTTCATCCCCTCTCCCTTGGGAACCGTGCTAGATTTCGGGATAAAAAGTATCCTATATGTTATGTTACTCCTTAATATGAACTTAAATCGTACCAAGTTTCGTTTCAATCCATTCAGTAGTTTTCGCGTGATGCGCGCACAAACATACAGACAAACAGACAAACAGATAAACAGACAAACAGACAAAAATTTCAAAAATAGCTTTTTTACGTTTTATTACTTATCCCTAACATCCCCCAGTTATTATTTTGCAAAAATCTTTAATGTACAGATACGGCAAGTCTACGATTTTATTATATGTATAGAAGAAGAAGAAAATAATCTTTAAAGTATTTCTACTTTCTAACAAAAAAAGAATGAATAAAATCGGACCACGCGTTATTGAATTACAGCTAAATACACGTTTTGACTTTCATCCCCTCTCCCTTGGGAACCGTGCTAGATTTCGGGATAAAAAGTATCCTATATGTTACTCCTTAGTATGAACTTAAATCGTACCAAGTTTCGTTTCAATCCATTCAGTAGTTTTCGCGTGATGCGCGCACAAACATACAGACAAACAGACAAACAGATAAACAGATAAACAGACAAACAGACAAAAATTTCAAAAATAGCTTTTTTACGTTCTATTACTTATCCCTAACATCCCCCAGTTATTATTTTGCAAAAATCTTTAATGTACAGATACGGCAAGTCTACGATTTTATTATATGTATAAAAGAAGATAATCTTTAAAGTATTTCTTCTTTCTAACAAAAAAAGAATGAATAAAATCGGACCACGCGTTATTGAATTACAGCTAAATACACGTTTTGACTTTCATCCCCTCTTTCTTGGGAACCGTGCTAGATTTCGGGATATAAAGTATCCTATATGTTACTCCTTAGTATGAACTTAAATCGTACCAAGTTTCGTTTCAATCCATTCAGTAGTTTTCGCGTGATGCGCGCACAAACATACAGACAAACAGACAAACAGATAAACAGACAAACAGACAAACAGACAAACAGACAAAAATTTCAAAAATAGCTTTTTTACGTTTTATTACTTATCCCTAACATCCCCCAGTTATTATTTTGCAAAAATCTTTAATGTACAGATACGGCAAGTCTACGATTTTATTATATGTATAGATAATAATAATAATAATAAACACCCGGCATGGCTCAAAAATACCAGAACCCAGTGCCTGTACTATAATGTAGAAAAAATTATTTTTTAACATTGTTTTGCAATAATTTCCTAACAAAGTAGTGTTATAATGAACTTTTTTAATTTTTTTTTTAAATATTATAGATGTATGTGAATAAAGTAGTCCAATATATGACACATTTTGATTTCATATTCGGAATTTTATGATATGAGAGTAGATAAAATACTTAATATTACTATCGGCAAAGGTAAAGTAGGTCCTACCTACGTAGGTATTTGAATTGAGATATTCTACTACTAGAAAAAGTGCAAATTCTATTGACTTTGATCTTTTTCTGACGACCTAAGCTACCGCAAATAAAAACCTTTATGGAGATACTTTTCACAAACGTCGAAGATAAATTGAGCCCTTTTCTTTAGGTATCAACCTTGAACTTTATTTAGATTCACGCAAAGCGTTTCTAACAGTATCAAAATGTGGCCCCGAGCGAAATTCATTCAATATTCCGACCGACGACTTTATAGGACTGGAGACTTTTCTTTTGAAGGTACTTTTATTTTATTGCAGATGTCATCGAGAACCGGATGATTTATGGCCGGAGATTCCAGAGACAAATGTCTATGGGGGACCCTTAAAATTTTTTGACCCTCGCGGTAACTCTGCGTGTATTTAACGCTGATTAAACTGTAAAATTACTGACGCAGCGGCTTTTGACAGATGCGGACGTGAATAAGGCTAGGCGTATGCTGAGAAGCAGGCAACGCAGCACAGCACAATACAGCACAGTGCAGGACAGGGCAGTTGAGGCAGACATGTGGCCCCTCCACATGCTGCGACGCAGCTGACATTCGCATTGTTACCCGTAATAACTCTTTCAATGTTTTTTTGAATAGTCTGGATAATTCATTGCAACAAAATTATATAATATTGTTAATAAACACGTCTCGACGTGCACGCGTCGCGCAAAATTCTGTGTCGGCACTACAACGAGACGCAGAGCAGGACAGACACATGTCTGCGTCGTATGTGCCTACGCCGCTGCGTACGTAAGTACGTACGTAACGACGTTCCATGCTTTACAAAATCTGCTCTGCTCTGCCCTGCGCGGACCTGCGTCGCCCGCGTCTCAGCATACGCCTAGCCTAAAAAGTAAAAACATTAGGCATCCACGTTGCGAGATTCGATGGTAGCGGTGCACGGCAAAGGCCTTTTGTGGAAAGCGAAATCCACTTATGGTATAAAGAATACAATGGAGATCTTTGGCAAATTGTAAAATATACCTACACCTAATTATTTCATTCAAGTGAGGCCAAGCGTAAAGGTTTATGATCCCGAGGGTATAGAAGGCGGCACTTGAGGCTTATGAAAACATGTTTCAATGCAATACCCAGTGGCGTTCTCGATATTGTGATAGGTGTCTATAATTTTAGCACGCTTTACGTTTGCTTTGTGAAGTATGAAACTAGTTATACTACTGAATTTAGTTAGGTAGGGTACTTTTAGTTTTAAGTACTTAATCAAAATTCAATTACTTAGTTTCAATATTCTTAAAAAATTATATAAGTACCTGTTATGTTGAAAAGAAACCTACAATGTAGAGACTAGAAAATTTTAAATTTTATAAAGATTTTCAACTATTAAGTTAATTTCAACGACTTTAGACCAATTCGAAACAGAATTCTAATTTTTTAGCCTAAATCACCTTATCATTGGCTGTAATCATTGTTAAGCTACCAATGCTAGTCATCATGCACTTTAAGTTGTTCTATTTGTAAAATTATAAACTTTATCTTAAAGAAGTTTTAAACCTGTGGTAGGTACGATGAAAAATCAATCACCAAAATAAAGAAGGTGGTCCCAACTACCAACAAAGAAAAGAATTCAATGTAATCAATTACAAATTTTTATAACACACCCATTCTTCACAGCCCTAAGTAGTTATATTATGAAATATTAGCTGACTATCGGATCGCCGTCGATCAGCGCTTTCATTATTTTTTGTGTGCTTTATTTTTTGGTGAATTTTATAAATTTTTATGAATGGCCTCTCCGCCCCTTCTCACTCGAGAGCCGATTGTTTTGTCAGCACAACACCTGGACGCAAACAACGCGTAACGGTTGCGATTCAAGATGGCGACTTTGTGTAATGTATTGTTGTAGTGCACATGAATAATTATTGAGAGCACTAATGAATCCTACTCTATTATTTCACTTTATAGGATGAAAATGCATTGAATTTTATATTCAACTAGCTGATGCCCACGACTTTGTCCGCGTGGATTCAAAAATGTTTCGCTCTACTCTTTTTATTTCATATGAAGCTTCTCTTGACAATAACAAACACAACAAAAAAAGAAGTAGCGAAAACCGAAGTGACCAAGGAAAATAGGAATTCGTTTTTATATATACGTATAGATCAAAAAATATTAATTTTAATTTAAAGGAAATATAAATAAAATACTTTGCTTAGGTATATTTCGAACTTTAGTAACCACATTTAAAATTTAAATGTTACATATACTTAATTATTATTTTTGCGTTTGACATGAAAATACATAATATATGCCAATAAAAAAACATAAATATTGAAACCATACAAATAATACTCGTAACAAATTAAAATATATTATTAGGTATTTATTAATTTTTTTATGTAATCTTATTCTTCCGATTAAAAAACTATAAAATAAACCGTAAATTAATTTCCAATCTTTATTGTATTACTTCCATTCAACGTTTCTTTTAAAATGCCGCATAATCGTTCGATAGTCATCCGAAATTAATCCAAGTAGATAAAGAGCTAGAAACTACAAACCTATATCCTTTATATCACAATCAATATAATATATATTGAAATGTTTTTAGTCAAATCAATACACTTCTATAAAGAAACCATTTCTACGATTCATTAGGTAAATTGCTATCAAAGTAAATTGCTATTTATTTGTTTCTTTATATACAAATAACTAGGCAAAGCCCGATGCAATGTAGTAATAAAGTTTAATCATACAAAGCGTTTAAAAGGACAACGGGTAATTTTAAACGAATTAGAAGCGTATTTTTTAACGGTGGCCATTTATTAAATTATAACAGTCTCGCTGTATGAGTTGTTAAGATAAAGCACGTAATAATATATTGAAGCTGTAATTTTTGTGTTATACGGCACGAAATTTAAATTAAGTCAGGCATTAAGATACTGGCTTTATAAGCTTTATTATAAAAACATTAGTTAAAAGGAGACATTGTTATTTCCTCACTTGTTTTTATTTTCACTGACGGCAAAATGTAAAATGTTTTGATGACGTTTTTTTTGTATTCACTAGCTCTTGCATCAAAACGTATGAATCATTTAGTATGAAAATTCCGATCTTATTCAAAGATCATAGGGTATATTTTAAACAAAAAATTATATTTGTCTTAGATGCACCGTACCTCGTTTTGACCTGAATTATTAATTATGATCGGACTGTTTTACATAATTTTGTTATTAGACATGAGTTAAATTATTGGGCTCTGTTTTAGCGGCGTCGTAAATATTCTTGTTATGTTCGGTTAGTACCGGATAATATGTTTTTAATTAATTCTTGGTTCGTTAGAGTCTTTGATGCCAGTAAATTTCTTTTTGGTGATTACTTCATAATAGGCTAACTACATTACTACTGTGTGTGTATACTTACTACATAACAACTTTAGGTACCTACATAATATTTAGAACATAAGTCGTTGGTAATGGTCGTATGTCGCCTAAAGAATTAAAATAGAAGAAGCAATTTTAATTTGGAACATTTCAACTTGCTACTAGAAAATAGAAATCATGAATAAAACTCATTGATTTCAAGTTGTCAAGTTTGCAACCTATTTACCCGACTGGGTATTTTATTCATGTCTTTCTGTGTTTTTTTCATTACCATTTTCCTGAAAACTACTGAGCAGATTTAAATGTCGCTGTATCACTTCTAGCCCGCCAACCCGCATTGGAGCAGCTTGGCGGGTCTAAGCTCTTAATCGCTCTATCCTATGAGAGAGGAGGCCTGTGTCCGGCAGTGGGACGTAAAAAAGATGGTGGTGGTGGTCGTATCACTTCTGACCAAGTTCTTAAATATGTTTGGCTATAGGCCGCAAGCTAAACCACCTAAACGGTGAGGGCTGAGGATCTGCCAATTGTGAAAAGATCTTCATCTTCACACTGGGGAGGTATCCGCACATAAACCGTGAAGGTCTGTACTGCGTGATATGCCTCGCCCGTTGAAGTTGTCATTCCAGCCATCCAAGGTAAACCCAAAAGCCTAGCAGGCCACCCAGGTTGTCCAGGACTTCTTGGAGTGATGCTGGTGATCCCAGGTGGGTCTCGCATTGTTCAGACACACCCGTGCACTCCAGGAGCACGTGCGCGTTGGTATTTCTTTATGCAGGCCATGCATAGAGGACTACCTGTGACACCTATGATGAAAATGTGTTTGGTTAATGGGCTGTGCTCTTGTTAATGGGTTGTGAAAAAATATTGTTACTACTACAGAACTCTCATCTTGATACTGCAGAGGTACTTACTACCTGCTTATTTAACCATGTGGACTGCATGTGACGATAGGTTAAGCAGTTTTTTAAAGGCATAGGCCACGACTCTCGAGAATGTGCTGCGGTTCTTCGTGGGATATTTAAAATGTTTAATTTATGGCTTGTATCAAAATTGGTCCAATTAATTTAGTGGTACGCCCGTTATAGATAAATCAGAACGAGACATAACTCAGGTGTGTTCTAATGAGGGGCATCTGTTCGTTTATACCTATCGTTCCAAGTGTCAAGCAATTGTTACTTAGAAGTCGGATGTTCTCGTAAGTGAACATAATTGGATGAATATCAATTTATTGTGCACCTGTTCTTAACTTGCAACACCATTTAAATGATGGTTATCTTTAGCAGAAGTAGAAGTCGGTTATGAAATGCTACGGATGCAGTTATATGAGTACCTATGTATGTATAAGCAATATAAGCAATCAAACTATCTCGAACAATACTTTGATTAGTTAAGTTCGTACATTCGTTCTATAATAATTTGTAGTTGTAGGTACAATATTTTCACGTTGTTACTTAAGACAGTCTTATGGCCGTTGTAAACTTTGAGAAGGTGTTTCATAAAAATGGAATGTTTGTACGAAGTTATTTTTGCATTGCCTGAATATGTTAAACTGGATCTAGCAGCTGGACCTCAGTTGCGTTTCAAGAAATTAATAAAAACTGAACCTTTACATTATATTTGTTTTATATGTACCTCTGTATAAACCTACTGAAAATAAAACTAAGAGGAAAGTGATTGTGCAGGGACCTTACAGGTGGATATTTAAGTTTGATTTTAATTTTCATATGAGTTGTTCTTGCAATTACAGACCCAAAATACCTGACAATTCCACCTGTAATTCCAAAAATAACAGGTTTACTTAGTTTACCATAATAAGGAAACTTGAAACAGTTTTCCTATCAATTTATAGCTTTTATCATATACATTAAAACTTACGGACCTTCAAGTATCGAATAAATTAGTATCGAAAATGTCTATCCACAGTAAACCAGTAAAATATCCTTGGGCAAACATTTGCCTCCCAACATTTATAGCAGAGTTGCGTAAAGCCTACCCACTTCTCTCGCCGATAAGGGAGGCTCGTATCGAAATTTACCACAAAATATGGGAAACATTTTATGAAGTGCGCTCTACTGTAATGAGATAGGATACACTCAATTTTGGCCATTGTTAAGGATAAACGGACGTAAAATCCGGTAATATTTATAGCTTCCCCCAGTTTACCGGTTTCCCTAGATATTATTTTCGGAGTCTAGTAGTGTTTTTATATTGCGGGATCCGTCTGTAATACGGTGATAGGGGTTTCGTTTACCGAAAATCCTTTCTTTATGTGGGTAGTGATTTTGTTTGTAAATAGCCTTAAAGTATTCCCACATTATTCGATTTATACATGGAAGCTTATCGTCTTGGATAAACACTATTATAGCGTTCATGTATAGTAATTAATCCACGTTCCTAAAATGAAATTATTTTGTGATTTTTTGTGTTTGTTAAAGCGATGTTATACATTTTCGAAATACTTAACGACCACCAAGTTGTAGAAAAGACGTTTTTGATTTATGGTTCCAACTAGCTTCTGCCCGCGGCTTCGCCCGCGTGAATTTAGATTTTTCACAAATTTCACTTTTAGCTTTAAAATGACGATACTTCCATACAACATTTCAACCCCCTTTTTAACCCTTTACAGCCCTTTTTTCGCATCAAAAAGTAGCCTATGTCCTTTCTCAGGCTCTAGAGTATCTGTGTACCAAATTTCATTCAAATCGGTTCAGTAGTTTTGGCGTGAAAGCGTGACAGACAGACAGACAGACAGATTTACTTTCGCATTTATAATATTAGTAAGGATATAAGTAAGGAAAGGATATACGTAAGGAAGTAAGGATAAGGATAAGGATTAACAGCCTAAAAAATAAATTTCAAGCTTTTAGCTTTAAAAAGACGATACTTCCATACAAAATTTCAACCCCCTTTTTAACCCTTTACAGCACTGTTTTACATCAAAAAGTAACCTATGTCCTTTCCCAGGCTCTAGAGTATCTGTGTACCAAATTTCATTCAAATCAGTTCAGTAGTTTTGGCGTGAAAGCATCACAGACAGACAGATAGACAAACAGAGTTACTTTCGCATTTATAATATTAATATAGTGAAGATAGTGAGGATAGAAGAAGAAGATAATCTTTAAAGTATCTACTTTCTAACAAAAAAGAATGAATAAAATCGGACCATGCGTTATTGAATTACAGCTAAATACACGTTTTGACTTTCATCCCCTCTCCCTTGGGAACCATGCTGAATTTCGGGATAAAAAATATCCTATATGTTACTCCTTAGTATGAACATAAATCGTACCAAGTTTCGTTTCAATCCATTCAGTAGATATCGCGTGATGCGCGCACAAACATAAAGACAAACAGATAAACAGAC
Source organism: Melanargia galathea (assembly GCA_920104075.1). NCBI lineage: Eukaryota > Metazoa > Arthropoda > Insecta > Lepidoptera > Nymphalidae > Melanargia > Melanargia galathea. Next base: position 8,487,229 of record OV049870.1, read on the forward strand.
AAACAGACAAAAATTTCAAAAATAGCTTTTTTACGTTCTATTACTTATCCCTAACAAGTAACATCCCCCAGTTATTATTTTGCAAAAATCTTTAATGTACAGATACGGCAAGTCTACGATTTTATTATATGTATAGATAGAAGATAGATATAGAAGAAGATAATCTTTAAAGTATTTCTACTTTCTAACAAAAAAAGAATGAATAAAATCGGACCACGCGTTATTGAATTACAGCTAAATACACGTTTTGACTTTCATCCCCTCTCCCTTGGGAACCGTGCTAGATTTCGGGATAAAAAGTATCCTATATGTTACTCCTTAGTATGAACTTAAATCGTACCAAGTTTCGTTTCAATCCATTCAGTAGTTTTCGCGTGATGCGCGCACAAACATACAGACAAACAGACAAACAGATAAAAATTTCAAAAATAGCTTTTTTACGTTCTATTACTTATCCCTAACATCCCCCAGTTATTATTTTGCAAAAATCTTTAATGTACAGATACGGCAAGTCTACGATTTTATTATATGTATAGAAGAAGACGATAATCTTTAAAGTATTTCTACTTTCTAACAAAAAAAGAATGAATAAAATCGGACCACGCGTTATTGAATTACAGCTAAATACACGTTTTGACTTTCATCCCCTCTCCCTTAGGAACCGTGCTAGATTTTGGGATAAAAAGTATCCTATATGTTACTCCTTAGTATGAACTTAAATCGTACCAAGTTTCGTTTCAATCCATTCAGTAGTTTTCGCGTGATGCGCGCACAAACATACAGACAAACAGACAAACAGATAAACAGACAAACAGACAAACAGACAAACAGACAAACAGACAAACAGACAAACAGACAAAAATTTCAAAAATAGCTTTTTTACGTTCTATTACTTATCCCTAACATCCCCCAGTTATTATTTTGCAAAAATCTTTAATGTACAGATACGGCAAGTCTACGATTTTATTATATGTATAGATGTATAGATATAGATAAGAATGTAATATCTAGTAGGCAAAGGCATACATTATGCAGCTTAAAGTACATAAATCTACATACGATGGTGTTGTTCACACCATCAAAACATCAACCTTAATAATATTATGAACGCCAAGGACAACTGTTCTGTTTGTGACTTTGGTGTTTTATTTTTTTCGCAACATGACTTTATGTGTATTTATTGTGTGAGCCTGCCAAGTTGCATAGTTTGTTGGCAGGTCTCTCTGAATAAACTTTCTTTGCACCAAAATAAAAATATACAATAATAGCGTCATACAAAACTCTGTTTCTCTTAAAGTCTTACCTTTGTAAGTCTTGCTTTGCTTGACTTGCTTGCTTGCTTTGCTACAAAAGTAATGTTTTGACAAAATAAGTATAAACTTCAAATACGTGATAAAACATGCATAGTTATTGTCCCGTAGGTATTTATGCGAATGAAAACCTTTTTATCATTAACTAAAACAAGAATAATTATAAGAAACAAAGATGTTAATGCTATGTTATATTATAACCTCTAACACTAGCGTGTTAGTTACCACATTACCTTACACATTACCTTAGTCGACTATAACTCGTTGTTAGTGTTACGACACTTATGATAATTTTGGTTGCAATTTTATACCTACTATGAGTATTCTAGAATTTTTCAGATTTTAGAATATAATAGTTTAGGAGTTACGGAGAAGAACGTCTAACTCACGTAAAACTGCCACTTTTATTTTTATTATAAGTATAAGTGCCGTAATAGATTAAATTCTTGAGGAAGTAGGTAGAGTGCATCCCTGATTATTTTTAAAACAAGCTTTAACGACAGTGATCTGGAGATTTTGTTACAAAAAAGCTATGCCCCTTCTCTTATGCATACCTTTCCATAAAGGGGAGACAAAAAACAGCTGACAGGATACTAATCTGTTACTAATAATGACACTTCCTTTTTTACTTATCAACACATGTGAAGTTAAGTACTTTGACCTCTCCATGTTGCTAAGCTTCTAATAAATACAAAGTTCGTTAACGTCCCTCGTCTTTATTTACCAAAGACAAATAACATATTAATATCTTGTTTGGATAAGTGATCGAAATTGTGTTATACCTACTCAAATTGGTCGATTACCCTCGCTCAATACGTAAATAGGTTATAGTAATTTTTCAATCGTAATTTTCGCGGTGAAAATTGTCACCACATGTTATATCTAATGTCAATCTAGTCTTTTATTCTATTTTCGTTTGATTCTTATTTGATACTTTGGGACCCTGTAGGTAGATCAAGGCCTGCCACGTCAGTCGGAAAATTAAAAAAAATATATTTTATAGCCAAAAGTGCCTCATAACGAGTCCAACTATAGCTAAAAATATAGCTAAAAACCATCCACGTGATTACATAATTAAAAAAAATATCAAAATCTGTAAAATCACCATATTGAAGTTTTATATAAAAAGGTAAACTAATCAAACTCAGTTAAATTTTGTACGACACGTTGTTTAAACTAATAATATCTTTGTCGGGGCTTTGTCAGATTTCCCTAAAAATATGTAGTCTCAATGTTACATTGGGTAAAGGATTTGTATGTAAATCTTAGCAAGCTCGGGAGAATTGAGAATGTTTTCTGCTAGTTAGCCCTAAGCTGTTGTGGATGGCTTTGCTTCGTGTAAGGACTATGAAATATGAATAAAAAACCGGTGTAAATATCAATTAAATTCTGGTTATAATATCTATCATATAATATGTCTATCATATGTCTAGACATAGAAAGAAATTAAAGGTCATAAAATAAAGCTTAACGTACGCTAAGGTTTAGAGAAATGATACAGTAGGTATTTCAAGTTACCAAATAAAAACCGTTAGGAAAATATTCTTGGAAGTGCACAAATTAGTTTCAATGTCGATAAAGCATTAGTTCGATAACCTCTACAGTCTACACCGTTCCACACAACTACGAGTCCGGGCGAGTCATCGGAGACCCTTTCATCTCTAACCAGGGAGTCATTAGATTACCTCAGTATAAAATCGCAGACGCGTGGTATCTCTTATATTCGTGTTTCATGAAATGCCGACCGCCGTTCGTCCTCAGGGAGCTAAAGATCGAGGTCACGTGACTCAATACACTGTCTACAATGGAGATAGGTAGGTATGTTACAAAGAGTACAGTGTTTTATTACTCTTGGGATCAGTTGGCAATTTTTGGACCTTATTTCTACTGGTAGTGGAACTTTCGTATTATTTGTACATAATATAGGCAAGCCATAGACTAAGAATTTTATTGATATTATGATAAATGGCTTAACATAAAGGTGCGTCCAGACTTGAACATTTCACCGAACCGAACAGCGAACAGTTCGCCGAACTGTTCGCTGTTCGGTTCGGTGAAATGTTCAAGTCTGGACGCACCTTAAACCATTTGTACAGGCGATGGTACAACTACCTACTGACATCGAATATTATCTGTAAAGGTAGAAAGGTAAATACGTGAATGTTGTTAATAATCTCCTTTTTCTTTAACAGACTGCTATAAATTATTAATATTCACCACAAGGTGACTTATTTCGATTATTGAAAAATATTTATTTATCGTAACTACTTATTGTCTTCATAATTTTTTTTTGCGAAAAATTTTACATCTGTTTTATTTTTTATACTCTTTGGTACCGATGATATAACACAACGCGCGCGCACGCGATCCACGTGAATTTGTTCCGGACCTCTACAATACCGGTATTTCTTACAACAAAAATTGAAAAAACCGAAGAATTCCTGCGACAAATAAACGCATTATAATCGTTCTTTGTGCTTATTAATTCATATTACACGGTCGCTTAGGCCCCTTGACGCAACTACAAAAGATGCTCCTCGGCCGACCACGAAAGTCAATGGATTGTACCGAACAGAATATAATAAATTACTATGCCTATCTTTTAAGATACGCGCGTACTTATATACGTGAGGTTTTTGTTCCCTTTTCTTCTCTCTCTCGACCGCGTTTATTTGTGTACTGGGACAATTTATCTTGCGATACGAGCGTACTATGAATGAATAAGCTTACTGCCTGAATATATCCTCAGTGTTACTAAGGCTGACATGACATCTAAATAGCTGCATAAAGAGTAGGTAGGTAACTAGGTACTGAATTTACGACAAATAACTTTCAAAAATTATCAGTAAAAATTAATACCACTTTTTCATTACGCATTTTCTCTCATCGATGCTTTTTCATATATAATATTTAAGTAGAAATAGATTTTACGTAGTGTCAATTTTCCTACTATGTTAAAAGGTAACAGAAAAAAGGTCGAAAGAAGAATAATATAACCAGCATATCAATCAGTGATAGGTCCAAAGTTTCCTCAAAGAAAACTTACAAAGCAACCTGAAATATTCATCTCAAACGATTATTGACAGATGGTAGGTATATAACTACTGAATAATATTACCCGAGATATCTCAAAGTGCCTTCAAGGCGATATCTATCACGGATCAAACTAAGTAGAATTCGTCTCACGAATTCGCGAATTTCATCTACTTCAATGGATCACATCAAAGTTTCTTTGAGTACCCTCGTCAATTGTCTATTCTGTGCCATATATTATTTCTTTCACCCAGTCATGATTCCTATACGTAGGAATATTGTATGTACCAAAGGAAGCCAATGAATGTTATATCGCAAATCTAAGCATGTCGGATTCAGTTATAAAATTTTAAACATAATATATATGTAAGATTCCATTTATATTTTGCAGTCTCATATTTTGTATCTCGGCCACCTATAAAGCTTTGCTTTGATAAGAAGTTTGAGGCAGGACATTATCCAGCTGTGCAGTAGTGTACGAAAGTGTTCCTGCATCCAGCAAACCAAAAGACGAGACGGAACACCGTTGGGTTTTAGTTGGTAAAGTCCAACATAACCACCGTGCTTCCCCGGGCACGGTGGTATCCATGACGGATTTCCCCACGTAAAAAAAAAATATCCAGCTCAATGAAAGACGCAGCATAATTTGGCGGTTTATGTCATACTCAAAGGAGCTTTGTTTCGAACTATGCCTTTAGTTGAGATGGATGAGTATTGAGCAGACGTATTCATTTGGGAAACCACTATTTGTCAACCCCCGACGCAAAAACGACGGGGTGTTATAAGTTTGACGTGTCTGTGTGTGTGTGTGTGTGTGTGTGTGTGTGTCTGTCTGTTTGTTCCCCTGTGGCGCTCAAACGGATGGACCGATTTGAATGCGGTTTTTTTGTCTAAAAGGAGAATTAGTCGAGAGTGTTGTTAGCTATGTTTGATGAAAATCGGTCTAAGATGGCCGCCACCACAAAATGGTCGGGGGTTTTTTAAATTTTTGATTTTTACTTGTCTCAAGTCAAGACAACTCAGCCTGTGACTCCTCAAATAGATAACTTACAAAGCCTCAGTAGCTCAACGGTCATGGAGCGGAATGAAATCCGACAGGTCGACGATACAAACCACAGCGACCACAGCAGTGTTGTTGTGTCTACTAGGAGCACAAGGTTTAGGTACAGTTGGAGGGGAGACGGGAATATTAATCAAGTTTAATATTTCCTTTTTACTTACAAAAGCGTGATTGATAAAAAGAAATGAATATAATAGAACTTCCATCAGCCTAAAAGGTAGACATTAAAGTCTAATCATTAAATGTTTCTAAAGTCTGTAATCTTTTCATCGCGTCTTTATCTAGATCTACATTGATCGCTTTGCTACTGATTACTGTTTAGGTTTAATATACTTTAGCCTTTCTGAATTGGGGCGTTGAATCTAAAGCAGCTTTGGCAATCTGACAAATAAAAATGAACACACTATTTAGGTAGGTATATATTTATACACATAACATCTACACATTACACGTGCACATAAGCACATATGCTGTGTTAAAATTTTTATTACTATGGGCATATACATACATAGTCATTTAAGTCATTCATTTTCATTTATTCATTTTATGGGAGTGCAAAACTCGCAAAAATCTACATTTCTATTCCACACTTTCATAATAAAAACAACCCAAAAGTAGTTTTCGTTCAATCTGTAATACGAAACGGTTCTTTAGGAGCTAGACTACACTAGAGCCTCAGAACTTTGGAAGCTATAAACGACAAGTTTTTCAATATTTTTCTAGAAGTTAGCCCTTTACTACGATTGAACATGAAAACGGGCTAACCTGGAAGGGAAATAATAATTTCTTATCAAAACCAAATAAACCTACTCCTAATCGGTTTACGCGGCATCGTACCGGAACGCTCTATCTTTCGGTGTACGAATTTTCTCTCAATTAAAAGTTTAAATAGTAGCGACGCGTGACGGAAACATAACCTAGATTATACTCGTAAAGGGAACAGGCGTTTAAATACACGTGGACGCTCCAAATTCTTCATTATGTGTGAATTCCTACCGTGTCTTGCCTAAAGCTTGGTCAGTAACATATACCGTTGTGTGTGTCCACTGACCAAGCTAAGTGGTAATCGCACGAGTAAGAATACAATTAAGAATAATACATAAATTGTAGATGCATTGTACGCTTACAATAACACACTTAAGTAGGTACGTGATCATTAAAACTATGCCTTACTCATGGGCATTGTAAAAGGAACAAAACATTTTCGTCCGACGCGACTTGGGCACTAACGCACTTACTAGCTTTGTTTATCCAATTTTCATTCATATTCAAAAGTTATGCGTTCACATTTGAAAACTAGCGTATACAATGCTTTAAAGGGCACCTATACACTGCATTATGTAAATGTAACTATTTATGATCTCTATTTACATTTAGGAAGACTTACATCATTGTCGCGTAGTCAGGGCAGACAGTGCTGGTAATTTACTGCCCGTGCGTTTTGACCCTCTACTTTATCTTTTTTGACCTAATTTCTTATAAATCGATGAACACCAGCTGCACGCACGAACAAGCATGACTCATTGTCACGTTCCGCCTGAGCCAAGCGTGCAAACGAGAGCGCGGAACAAGCGATAGAGAGGCACGATCGGCTTAAGCGTTCAGCTTCATCAATGTTTTCATATGACGATATCACGTAAAATTATCATCCGTAGGTAGCCCTTGACTGATCTTGATCTCACCAGATGGTAAATGGCGATGCAGTCTAAGATGGAAGCGGGCTAACCTGGAAGAGATATGGCAGTTTTTATTAAACCCATACCCCTGATCGGTCGCTTGGCGGCACGGCTTTGTCGATAACGTGGTAACCAGCCACGGCTTAAGCCTCCCACCAAACCAGATCAGAAATAATAATTTATATCATCATCATCATGATCAACCCATTATCGGCTCACTACAGAGCACGGGTCTCCTCTCAGAGTGAGAAGGGTTTTGGCCATAGTCTACCACGCTGGCCAAGCGGATTGGCAGACTTCACACACCTTTGAGAACGTTATGGAGAACTCTCAGGCATGCAGGTTTCCTCACGATGTTTTCCTTCACCGTTATAATTTATATATGATAAATTATTCTTAAGTAATTAATTTAGATACACTGTGACATATAACACCTTAAAGTGTTTTGATATCGTTACCAGTGTCCGTGTCAGTTTATCACTCAATGACAAGTTCGTTGTGCCAGAAATGACGCATCAACACCATAAGTTTGTCGTCGAAACAATAAAAGTGACCTATTTATGGTCCGAGCTGATCTGATAAGCTCAAATTTCGGGTCATTAACACCATTGATATGTTGATAGCACATATTTATTTGGTTAGGAAGAAATTTTATAGTTGTTGTTATTCTTTGATAAAATATATCACGTTTGAGTTACTAAGCACGTTATTTTTCTCTGTAATCTTAAGTCGGATCAGACACCCGTATCTCTTACCCTAGTATATATGGGGTAGGACATTAATCAAAAATTTCGGCTCCAAGATAAAAGTTACTTGAATTAAGCATTCTTTACTACACACTATACTGATACACTGTAATTTATAGGAAAAGAGCTGGTTATCAGGACGCAGACATTATACGTACATTGCACAGTGTACGAGCTCCTTTTTCACTCCTTTTTATGGTTCCGTATCGAAAGGGTAAACTGGACCCCTACTAGTGTCTGTCTGTCTGGTCATGCGTCCGTCACGCATCTCTAGCTCGTTGAGTGAATGAGTTAAACTGCTATAATTTAGATATTTGATGTAGAGTATTGACCCAAAACTGAATATTGAATTTACAAGTTCAAATAATTATTTTTCAGGGGGGGCGCCCCACACTAGCCGAATAATTCTTTTTCTTACTATTTCATGTATGTCATAATATCTAGAAATCATTAAGTAAAGTACAAATATCTTTTTTTATTCCTTTTTATTTATGTACAAAAACAAAGAAATGTAGAAAGTAATAAGAAGAGTAACAAAAAATTGTGATGATGCTGAGGGCCCACTGGTCACAATCTCCTCGTCTATACTCGTGTCTAAAAGTGATATATGACGTAACTAGTAGTTACTCATTACCATATACATGACAACTCCATTAACTGGTGGACACATGTACGTCGGAGGCTACAAGCAAGGTATCGTAATTTATGATGTCGATTGCAGGCATTACGGGAATTAGTGTAAAGCTTCGTATCGTATCCATTTGAGAAGCCTCAGGCTGAACAGACTTGAGGGAACTTAAGGGAACAACAACAAGTTAAACTCTCCACTTGTTTACGAGGCTTGCTGGATACGTATGCTTGTCCCCGTGGTGTGACGACAAAACGGACAAAATATTGTGCGAAGTTTGCCTCACTTGAGGCATTATGAGACAACGTTCCCAATTGAGCTTCTAACTTTCGTCGCGCTTCTTGCCTTCTCAAGATACAGAGCTTAGAGTTCCTGATTTAAATTAATGTATTTAAAATCTGTTTTTTTTTGTTTTTCCTAAATGTTGGATACCTACTTATGTAATCAAAGAGAGGTATGAAATGTGAACTTAAAGTAATTTACTTCAAGGACGTTCAGTGAAATTAATGCCTAGATGACGGGAAGAATCATAATAAAGTTTATTGATTAAAAAAAAAGCTGTGATAGCCTAGTGGTTAGGACGACCGACTTCTAATCGGAGGTCGTGGGTTCGATCCCGGGGCACGCACCTCTAACTTTTCGGAGTTATGTGCGTTTTAAGTATTTAAATATCACTTGCTTTAACGGTGAAAGAAAACATCGTGAGGAAACCTGCATGCCTGAGAGTTCTCCATAAAACGTTCTCAAAGGTGTGTGAAGTCTGCCAATCCGCTTGGCCAGCGTGGTAGACAATGGCCAAAACCCTTCTCACTCTGAGAGGAGACCTGTGCTCTGTAGTGAGCCGGTAATGGGTTGATCATGATGATGATGATGATTTAAAAAATCCAACTGCTTCCGACAATTTACGTATTTACTACGCATTCCATGCAATCATGAAACCTAATTTATCACCATTGCACAGTGTAGACAAATTAATAGACATCTTACTGGTTAAAATGCATTCAACCCTTGAGATTCTTCGAGGGTTTAAAGAATCCCATATACGAGCACATACCTAGATACGCGTGAAAAACATAGAGTATGTTTTTCTTTTCTGTCACGCAGTCGGGTAAAAAATATTAGGTAAATCTTCTGATCATAAATTATAGTAGGTAGGTATAATTTAATTTTCCATTTTTTGTTACATTAAAATTCCTTTTCAAAAGGGTGGTCTTACCAATTAAATGCTGAATTAGAGTATCGTTTTTCTAAGCTCAAAACAACACGGGATTTGCTCACAATTACACGCCTTGGCTACTGTTCACGCTCTATCGATACAACAAAGTCATTTCCTCTTTTAAAACTATTGGAAACCATAACTAATTTGTGAATTATATAAAAACTAAAGTTCTTTTACTAAGCGCTGTGATATGGTTGCATATAATTTTAATCTGATTAGAGCTCGCTTAGCTCCTTTTTTCAATTTTTGTTTCTTCAACGTGTATCCTTTACCTGTCTCTATCGATACCCTTTAAGTGTTTTTAATTAATGTGGTATCTTTGAAGTTAAGTTTTAATAGTGAGCGGATAAGTTTAGAGTTCACATGCGGCTAAGATCAGAACAGTGTATATCAAACGATTAAGTTAACTAATGTTAGCTTGTAATAATACAGCTTTGGGTAACATAGTTTTGACTTTTGAGTACCTTTTCTTAAGTGCTATTTGAGAACTGAGGCATTTACAGCAAGAAAATAAAACTTAAAGAAAATAAAACCAAAAATTACTAAAGGAAGTTCCTTTAGCTTATAAGGCTTTAAAGGAACGGTTAAAGGCTACGATCTAATCATCAGTCATAGCGCTTAGCGGACGTATCCTGACACCGGCCAATTAGGTACTAACAATGCAACAACATTGCACTGATGTAATTTTGAATTATACCCTTTATTGCATACATAAAGCGTGGAGCATCTCTATTCTCTAGGCCGTATATTAGCCGGATCGGATCGTAAAGGTCCGCGTACCGCGGTGCGAAACAGTACCTAGATCTTTCTTGCACGGTACAAGTTTTTGCCGTTTGTTTTCACGCAATAACCTCGCATAACGCGGTATCTTCCCAGCCGGTTCCGAGACCGAGGCGCGACTTGACTCATTTATCGTATTATAAGTTTAGTGGGAGGGGCTATCGCCTGCGCCACCGACCTTCCCACAACGAGTTGCGTAAACGTTCGCAGGAACAAGACGGCGATACGCGCATCGAACCGTCAAACAAAAAAAAAAACGAACGAGCGAGATGGAGTCTACAATTTTCAAGTGCGCTAGGATAGAAAAATAGGGGCCGATTGAAGGCTTCCCCTCATTAATAAGCTATTAGATCACGCGATGTCGACAGGACCGATTGGTAGGCCATAGGGAATCCCAATAAACGCTCCCCCCACTTCCACTTCGATGCCCGTTCGAGATTCTAAAGAAGCCCCTTTGAGCACGCACAAAACAAAACGGGCGCCCGAAAATGACCCCGCTCTAATTCTCTTTGCGATCTCCGATTTCAATTGCTCCTTCAGAAATTTGAATGTAGGGAGGGACAAAGTTTTGTCACGTAGGGTCGCCCGTAAAAGTGTATACTGAGCACACATAAAATGCGGGCTCGCCTCATAGGTACCCCATTAACGAGAGTACCCGACAGCCGAGGGCGATATCGAATCGAAAGATCGGATTGACAAAAAGTAAAGAAAAATAGCTGCCATACAACACTGCTAGTTTTACGGGCCGCTCTGTTATTAAACATTATAAATAAATATGTAGTCCGTTTTTTACTGGTTTGATTCAGTCAATAAAGATCTATGGACTGACTCGAAACCCTTTGGTTCACAACACGCACACAAGAAAACACAATGGTTTTTTGTCACCCGTCGAGCGTGTACATGTGTATTTTCTGGATACCATTTTGTCCCCTTGCTGGTGTTTTTTTATATGGATCCCTTTTTGTGCGGCCATTATTACGAGGCATTGTGCAAAGCTTTAGCTCGGATAAGATCTTGGATATGTCACCAAGGTCTCTGCTAACTTTTTTTTATTCTTTATTAAAAGGAGTAAGCTTTTTGATGTCGAACAAAGCACGTTGCGCTGAGTGTAGCTCTAATGTTTGAGAGATTTTAAAAAATATATTTCAAAATTGAAAGATCACTAGCGGCAAGAAATTTTATTGGACATAATTTTTTTCAAATCATATTCTTTTATCAACATCAAGAGCTAAATAAAATAATATTTTTAGTTAATAAGAAGGGAAATAATAATTAATCAAATGATTCATAAGACATATTCTGAATACTGTCGTTTGGCGTACAAAAATTCAATTACGTTTTTTTCGTATTCAAAGTTCTGTGAAATAAGTAATCCTCTATTAACATAGCTGTTTAACGTTACACAGGGAAAAATAAGAAACTATAACTATGTAATTTTCCTTGGAGGGGCACTCTGTTGGTCGAGGCAGCTCTTAAGCAGCATCCAGACAATTTGGATCCGATTACACGTCCGAAGATGGTAGATACTCCTTGATTGTTTGTCGTACCGCCTCTCCACTTGTTTACACACTCGGACTAATGTTTTCCCCTTTAGTGGTTTGAGGGGAATCTCGAGTTACTGGTTGCGACATGTTGGCAAAGAAATATATCTTTCGAATGCTGAGCATTAGCAAACTCCGCAATCAATCCATTGTGTTGAACTTGCACTTAAGTTTCTTTGCAACCAATTTGTCTTTTGTTCCCAAGATGTTACTCAGCTTTAGTAGAGTCAGTTATTATCAAGACTCATATTGATTTCATATTTTCGCTATTCTGATTTTCTTTCGAAACTGTAAGTTAGGTAGTAATGAGCCTATATCTCACCAGAATCACACTTGAGTCAATTTAGTCGAGTTCAGATATCTAATCCTCAACTAAGCATCTTTTAAACAAGCATAATATTGAAAAGTAAAAACTCGACTGCGTAAACCTTTTCAAACCTTTAAATTTCATACTGCACTCGATAGGATTTCAAGAAAAAAAAATTTTTGAACACCATAATATTATGGCATCCAAAATCCGCCATATTGAATTTTTCAAATTTATGTCTTTGTTGACACTTGCGCTAGCATGGCAAATCTAACGACGTGCCACTTATCGAAATCGGTCCACCCTTTTGGTCTCTAGAGTGCCACAATGGAACATATATACGTAGATACATATTATACTGATAAACACATTACCACTCCGTTGCGTCGCGCCGTCGAGTAAAAATTATAACGTTTTTAAAGAGAATTTGTCGTGTCTCCTACGCTACGCTTATATATACGCTTATACGCAAGAGTTTGTCAAAATTCTGGGTAACAAGAAAAAACCGATCTTTGGAAAAACAATAAATGATCGACCTGAAAGATAAAGATGACTTCATGAAATTTTCAGCCCATGTTATCATCGCATTAAATATTTTAAAGTGTATACCCATCAAAAATTTTATGTACATTTGGTCCATTAAGATTTATTTAGTAGGTCTATGTCGTAAAACGCGGTGTATTTCAAATTTACTCCACGATAAATTGGTTTTATATTTATTATGGTCATGTCATAACATTCAACTCCTGTTTTGTTTTTCTTTTCTCCCGATACCAATATCACACCAAGGTTTTATTGAAAAGCCGATGTTATAGGTATAATAAAATTTATATGTCCACAAAAGACTTCATAGATAAATAGAAATACATTCGATCATGAATTTAAGGTGTATAGTAAATTTTATGGGTCAATTTTCTGGTTGTAGCATTTTGATTTCTTATTTACAATGGCAGTCTCTTTTGGCTGCATTAATACCTGTCCTCCACATATACTCATATCTAGGTTCGTTAATGCTATTCACCTGCACAGAACATACAGTTTAATCTTTTAAACAATAAAGTAACCTCCAAAAAATACCCATCAGACTATGCTTCTTCAACAACTTACCATCTTCTTATAATATATAAAATTCTCGTGTCACAATTTTCGTTCCCATACTCCTCCAAAACGGCTTGACCGATTCTCATGAAATTTTGTGAGCATATTGAGTAGGCCTGAGAATTGGCCAACATCTATTTTTCATCTCCTTAAATGTTAAGGGTAGTTCACCCCTAAATTTTTATTTTTTATTTTTTAGACAAAATTTTTATTTTTTATTTTTTTATGATACAACATACAAAAATACATACAATCCTAAATTTTCACCCTTCTATCACCAACCCCTATTTTTTAATTGCGATATTAGTAGTTTGATGACCGGGTAGGTTGCACTGATGTCAGTATGTCACCGGGCAGGACGACGTCTGCCGGGTCCGCTAGTTTTATATATATTTTTATATGAATTGTAGGAAAACGAGTGGGTCACCTGATATTAAGTGATTACCGCCGCCCATGAACATTGGCAGCAAAAGAGGAACCACTAATGAAAAGGAGTGGTGGTATTAAGTTAAACACCTCCTCAGAACATTACGTCAGTTTTAGTCAGAGAAATAACCATGTGATCTTAATAAAATTCTTAACTATGACATCTCCTTCTATTTAACAAGAAGTCCAAAGATACACGCTCGCTTTTAAAGTTCCCGTTGGTATATTTAATTTGTCCCAATGGATAAATTACAAAAACCTCATCCGCCTTAATCAAGCTCCCTGCCAATTTATGCTTTATCTTAACAATCTGCGCGGTGAAGTTTATCTAAAACCATTCGTCGAATATCATCGCATCGGTGGCTAAATTTCGGTAACAGCTGCCGATTGTGGCTGTAGATTGCACAAAATTTAATCCTCGTTGCAGGACCATATTGAATTTCTTTTCGCCCGATTTGGTTTTTTCTTTTAATGTCCCAGACTGTCGCCTAAGGCTTGCCTTTCTCAAATTACTCGGTAGCATCTTTTCACTAGTATCTTTGCGAGTCCTTCTCACAAATCGGCTCGCTGAATGCAGCTTTTTTTTATTTAATTATGTTTATGTTGCTATTTAGAATCAGTAGGTGGTGCTATGGGCGGATAAAGTCAAGTTTCGGGTGCTAAAAAAAAGTAAAAACTCTACCAAATTTTTATTTAAAACCGGTATTCGCTATAAAACAGAATAAAACCATTTTTTTTATCACTTGCATGAATTGAAAGTGAAAAAAAAAAATAAGCAAACTAACTTTTACGTTTGTTTTTCAACACTTTTACAATTAAATATTCCATCCGAACATAGCGTTGTTTCTACTTTTTTCCAAACAAAATTCGCACTGTTATGTTTGCGCTGAACTTTCGACAGTACAAATACGATACAAATCAAATGAACGCCAAATTAAGTTTTCGTTAACTACCAAAAAACTGGGCTGCGCAATGCAGCTGTACGTAAGACAACTGATGCATCCAAAATCAATATTTGCTTTGCAATATACAATAAAAGACTGTAAATACAGACAGCAATTACTACACCGGTAACATATTTGTTTAGGACTGAGAAATTGAAGTGTTTTCAAGCGTGCCAAGACATTTCGTTCTTGGTATTTCTCCGGCTCCCGTATACGGGTCTCCATTACGTTGTAAAATCTCATATCGAAATGCAAACTAAAAGCGGCCGTATCATATTTTAATATGGTCCAATATAGATAAAGCACGTTTACAACAAAATGCCTATTTGCACTCCGTACGAGTAAGTGCGGTGCCCACCATTCGTTTGTGTAAATAATATGTGCTGGAAGAGAAAATAATGAATCGAACCATCCTTTGGTAGGTATAATGTGTTTGATTTATTAAACGGTGCTCGGAAATTCGAGATTTGTATCGTTTAACCGGTTCGAAATTGGTGTGTGATGTATTGTTTTTGATATAGGGTGTATGGATTCGTTAATGAAAAATTATCAAATGTCATTTTGATCAATGAAACTGATAACGGGATTTCGATAACTGCATGTTTTGTCACCGGTATGCATCTAAAAATATTAGTTGGCCTTTGTATCGGAGTTCACCCGTAGATACGAGAGACTAAATTCTGTACTTTTGGAGCTAATGTCCATAAAATAATTTCTAACATTTTACTATGAGACCTGGCATACCTACTTATAAGTTTACCATTTTGAAAAATCATGTCACAATCGCTTATCAAAATATCGATGCATAATTAAATAGGTAGGTACCTATCGTGGTACCTACTAATTATAAATTGGAATTCAAAGTCAGCAAATGTTCTTTCATTATAGGATAAGAGGATGCGATTTCATATTGTTTTCAAAATGGCTAAATTGTTCCAAATAGTGTAAATTGTAGGCTCCATCACAGCAATCACACTAATGTTATACCTAAAGGTGAAAATTTGTGTGTGTGTGTGTGTGTGTGTGTGTGTGTGTGTGTGTGTGTGTGTGTGTGTGCGTGTGTGCATGCGTGCGTGCGTGCGTGCGTGCGTGCGTGCGTGCGTGTGTGCGTGCGTGCGTGCGTGCGTGCGTGCGTGCGTGCGTGTGTGTGTATGTTTGTTACTCTTTATCGCCGCAACTACTGAACTGAATTGACTGAAATTAATGAAGATAGATTACGGCCTGAATTAACTCATAGGCTATAGGTACTTTTTAGTGTAAAAAAATCTACAGCTCGAATCAAAATCTTTAGCTGCAGTTGTAGGTAAATAACTATAGCAAACTTCGTTGAAAGTAGGTATAAAGGTTGGAAAACTGAAAAGGGAGCGGGAATAAGAACCGGAAATCTACGATTTCCTCGGGATTTGTGAAAAACCGAATTACACGCGAAGCCGCGGGCAGAAACTAGTAGCTGTATAAAGGTAGGTACCTACCTACTGTTTGTATCGCATGCGTGCTAATACAAAATGTACTGAAAACAAATATCGTAATAAAGCGTTGCGTCAATATCGACGAATAATACGCACCTATGTGATGGAACCTTTATAAATGGACAGTAATATGACATGGAGGACATTAGTCAAAGAATGGTCACTCATCACACATCTCGCCACTAAGTGACTAAAGAAACAAGAAATTAATGCGCTCTGAATCATCGTCTCAAATAGTACACGTCTACTAAATGCTTCATGATGATTTAGAGACATGGACTCTGAGTACAATTTGTTAATTATAGTTCCTTTTGAAGTTTTGATCTTAATTACAAAAAGGTGTCGTAAATGTAGTCATTATAAAGGCTTTTGAAATTTTAAAGTCGCTTCCACACCACCAATAATTTGTTTGGCATAAATTATTGTATCAAAGCACGAATTTTTATCAATGTGGATGTCTTCTACGTAAGAAGAACATCGGATTTGCGTAAATATTTACAACGTCTGTGAACTCGGCATAACAGGATTCTGTTCTACAATAAATGATAAGGATGGATTGTCCGTTCGTGATGCGCAAAACCACCATAAAGATGAATCATTCGCCGTAATATTTACTATGATTTTGTAACTTTGATAAATTAAAACGGCCTACTTAAGCTTGCGGCTTTATCCGCATCTCAATTAGAATAATAATCTCATAAGTTGGAAAAACAAACTCTGAACGCTGAAACATTTGTAGAAAAATGTTAATAAAATATTTTTTTACATGCAAGATGTACAATGAACTGTTTTCGTCGAAAAAATTCCGTATTCTCCGTAAAGCAGATTACATACTGCTGTAAGAACCGTAAGAGGCGCAAAGCTGCATGCAACACATTTTTCAGTACTGAGTAACAGCCCCATTAAAGATCGATTTATTTAGAAAGGTGCACGGTTTCGTAACGCGCAATTGTCGATACATTTGCGTAGTATTACTGCGTATATTGCATAACATGAACTACTTCTAAATAATATATAGGTAAATAATGAATTACTGCTAAATAATAATACAAATAATACAATTCTTCCAACCGTGCTTTTCCCGTGCACAGGCATAGTCTAACATAAATCAAGTCGTCAGCTCGTACTTGATCGTCTCGTGCTGCTGACGTGACATTTTAAATTTTCAGGCCTATGTCATCATCATCATCATGATCAACCCATTACCGGCTCACTACAGAGCACGGGTCTCCTCTCAGAGTGAGAAGGGTTTTGGCCATAGTCTACCACGCTGGCCAAGCGGATTGGCAGACTTCACACACCTTTGAGAACGTTATGGAGAACTCTCAGGCGTGCAGGTTTCCTCACGATGTTTCCCTTCACCGTTAAAGCAAGTGATATTTAAATACTTAAAATGCACATAACTCCGAAAAGTTAGAGGTGCGTGCCCGGGATCGAACCCACGACCTCCGATTAGAAGTCGGTCGTCCTAACCACTAGGCTATCACAGCACTCACTAGGCTATCACAGCACTCAGGCCTATGTACTTATTGAAAATTGCGTTGCGTACGGCTTTTGTAAATTTTGTTCTTGCGCCAGTGTGTGATCAACTTATCAGAGGATGTTACAAATGAGAAGCGAAATACATAACGAAATACATTAAAGCGGGAAAATATTAAAACTTGGTTATTTGATCTCTCTGAGCAATCGTACCGCTAACTTTCTTTAATATTACCATTTTGCAGAAACTTAGTGAGGAAAAAAGAAATGCCTACATGGAATGGGTATTCGTTGATACTTAATGCAGAATATACATTATACATGCATACTACCATTATAAATGCGAAAGTGTCTGTCTGTCTGCTAGCTTCTTACGGTCCAACTGTTTAACCGCATTTGATGAAATTTGGTACAGAGGTAGCTTACATCCCGGAAATTGACATGGGCAACTTTTATCCCGGAAAAGCAAATATGTAGTTCCCACATGATTTTAAAAACCTTAAATCCACGCGTACGAAGTCGCGGGCATCATATACTCGTAATATTTTACATTTTTATTTGACCCAGTGCATAATTAAATTATTCTACCACCACCACCACTACAGCCCTTTTAACGTCCCACTGCTGGGCACAGGCCTCCTCTCTCATAGGAGAGAGAGATTTAGAGCTTAGACCCGCCACGCTGCTGCAATGTGAATTGGCAGACTTTAACGATTATTGTCACATGATAGAGTGATAATAACCGGGACCGACTACTTAACGTGCTCTCCGAAGCACGGGGGTGAAACACCGCCGACTTCCAACTCCGAGCTGGCACTTAAATTATTCTGCTTTATTTTTAAGGTTCAGTTTATTTCTAAAGAACAAATTACAAGACAATAATATTTGAACGATCGCTTCCGCACCGCGCGGTGCGGAAGCTTCTTCAAGAACCGTCGTAGTTATCTGTAGAAGGAAGGTTCTTTGTTTATGCGTCAGTCTCAACAGTGACAGTGGCAAAATTGATAGCAAAACCTGTGGTCTTGTAAAGTTTTTAATGGTAACATGAGAGCCAATTGTAGGTGCCTACCTAAAGTAAATTTTTCCTTAGCTGTCTTAAAAGATAAACAAGTGCATTCCCGTAGAAACGCGTAAGTGACGCGTTTTGCGCGGCGCATAGTTCTTTCCGCGAACTAACAATGAATAGATTTATGTGAAAATTCAAATACAAGAACGTCTAAAGCGCCGAGGAACGATAAGTGTTTTTCCGAGATGATTTTTGCGATTTGTTTACCTTATAAGACAACTAAGGGAAAACAGATTGTATGAGCTTTACTCAATGTAATTACCTATCTACTTACTATACCTAATAAAATACTAGCACTGCACCATCAAGCGTTTATTAAACACAACCCTGAATAAAACAGTCTAGAAACTTTAAACTATACCCGCCGCATGCGGTTGGCGCTATACAAATGCAGATTTCAGTATTACGAATGTACTCCAACCCTCATACGGTTTGTGTGAAGCTAATGTGAATTCAAAAGTATTTCTATAACGTATATTAGTCCAGTAACTTTAGTAATCTGACCTTGCGTTAAATCGGGTAGTTCTGATTTTTTGCAGACTTGTTTATGATGTTGGCCCAATGATTAATCCAAGTTTGTGACCTCGAGCGACGAACGCAACTTTGTCAAAAATCGAAAAAACCGCGAAAATTTGGGATTTTTTTCAGATTTTGGCGATTATAATCCAAAAGGACTAGCTCTTGACACTACCTTTTCAGGGCGTTTTTAAAGTAGAATAAAATTGCTACAATTTAAGACCAGAACCAGCTCTGTAGGTACATTACTTACTGAGATGCTCGCGACTTCACTTGCATGAATTCTTAATCTCATACAAACTTCCATCTCCCATTGTACCAACTTAGGGGTTGTTTTTCCAAAATTCCTTCGAAATGTAATTTTTAATTTTTAACTGAAAACTTAAATACCAATTTTCATGGATATAACTCGATAAATGACGAAAACGTGACGGCGTCTCATTTAAACTTTCATCCCCTACTTAACCCACTTGCGGATAGAATTTTCAAAAATCCTGAAATTCATATTTTTTATTTTTTATCGAAAGCCCAAATACCAATTTTCATGGATGTAACTTGATAAATGACAGACTTTCATACAAACTTTCGTCCCCTATTTAACCCCTTTAGGGGTAGAATTTCCAAATATCCTTTCTTAATGTGCGCTTAAATCATAAAAGGAAGCTACTGTGAAAATTTCAAGTTCGTAGCTTTCAGTTGTTTAGGTTGTGCGTTGATGATCAGTCAGTCAGGACAAGCTTCTTGAAGCTAGAAACTTGAAATTTTCACAGTAGCTTCCTTTTATGATATAGGCGTACATTAGGAAAGGATTATTGGAAATTCCAGCACTAAGGGGGTTAAATAGGGGATGAAAGTTTGTATGAAAGTCTGTCATTTTTCAAGTTACATCCATGAAAATTGGTATTTGGGCTTTCCATAAAAAATAAAAAATATGAATTTCAGGATTATTGAAATTTCTATCCGCAAGTGGGTTAAGTAGGGGATGAAAGTTTAAATGAGACCCCGTCACGTTTTCGTCATTTATCAAGTTATATCTATGAAAATTGGGATTTAGATTTTCGGTTAAAAATTAAGAATTACGTGTTGAAGGAATTTTAGAAAAACTACCCTTAAGTTGGTACAATGGGAGATGGAAGTTTGTATGAGATTAAGAATTCACGCAAGTGAAGTCGCGAGCATCTCAGTAAGTAATGTACCTACAGAGCTGGTTCTGGTCTTAAATTGTAGCAATTTTATTCTACTTTAAAAACGTCCTGAAAAGGTAGTGTCAATAACTAGTCCTTTTGGGTTATAATCGCCAAAATCTGAAAAAAATCCCAAATTTTCGCGGTTTTTTCGATTTTTGACAAAGTTGCGTTCATCGCTCGAGGTCACAAACTTGGATTAAGCATTGGGCCAACATCATAAACAAGTCTGCAAAAAATCAGAACTACCCGATTTAACGCAAGGTACCCCATACTAGCACCTCCTAAAGTTACTGGACTATATACTTACTTAGTTTTCGAAGTTTTCATTTTCGCCTACGGTGAAATCGAGTTTGTCTTTTCATCTCGCAATTCGCATCAGTGTGGAATGGCTCGATACTACCGACAGTCGAGACAACAGATCGAAGCTACTTTCATTACTAACACGCCCTAAGCGCCATACGAGTTCTGCGCCTGTGGACAAATAAAAATAAACCTTTTCAATGTTACACATAGAGTCCAAATCTCCAAGAATAAATTTATAGCTTATTATAAAATGCAATCTGTAGGATTGTAGACACAATGGTAGTAGGTGTACCAGCTGTTGCGGTTTACGAATTTCGACGCAACTAAAAGCACTGCTTTTAGTTAAGGGTAGATTAGTTAAATATACGAACTTAATCGTTCACATGGTTAGAATTTAGATATACCTTCTCATTTTGGTGGCTCGAACTCTGCGGTAAGGTTTCGGGTACAATCATTTAATTCAGATTTACGCAAGTAAAACTGAAAATGAAATTTTCATTTTGAATATGAAAGTGAGAGTAGATAAACTACACAAAGTATCGAATGTAAGTGCATGATTGAAAATACCTCCTCAACTGTCTCTGGACACAATAACTCGGATCTGTACATCTTAACGATAGGTTTGTATAAAACATTTAATTCGATGAAACAAAGAAAAGCCTCAGGTCAGTAAAATATAAATAGCAATCAAATATACAAAATTCTTGCATATACCCCACCGGGCAGTACCTACTTGTATAGAAAATCCCCATATCCACCGTAACCGCTACTTAGTTCCTATTAATTTTACCCTCAGTTAGCTTAATTAATTCTATGTATTCCATTCACGTCTTCCCCGAATGAGCTGTATGGAAAATAGGTAAAAAAATATATCTTTCCCCCATTCCACGCTTCTTTTGAGTGGAAATATTTTTCTTTTCACAGAGCACGTCACTCCTTTTATAAGTCGGGGTTTTTCATAAAAAGGCTGAGTATATATCTTATTACAACGGAAATGAGAAAATTGTTATAGCAGTCTTTGAACAACCCTTTCTTTGTGCATTCTATAATAGTAATAAAATACAATAATACGAATTTACTTAAAAAAATGTGATGTCTGACCTATTTATTTCATTATCATCAAGTTTGAGACCATTTTTCATACTTACAATGAGGGTTATCATTTTCTATTAACTCATTTCTCATCATCATCTTTTTAACCCTTTAATAATATTTCAATTCATCGCTACGAAATAATTTCATTGTTTTATTGCATATTATGTAATACGAGCGGATACCCGCGACTTCGTTCGCGTGTATATCGGTTTTTAAAAATCCCGTGGGAACTTTTTGTTTTTCTTAAGCTCTTTTGAGCTAAAAACTGCTAAAAACTGCTAAAAACTGTTAAAAGTTCACTGGTGGATGTTTAGGTAGATAAAAATGTAAACATCCGCCACTGAAAGTCCCATCAAAATCGATACAGCCTTTCGGAGATTACCCGGCAATTTTTAAGGTACATATTTCCTTTCTAACAAAAAAAGAATGAATGAAATCGGATCACGCGTTAATGAATTACAGCTAAGTACACATTTTGACTTTCATCCCCTCTCCCAAGGGAACCGTGCTGAATTTCGGGATAAAAAGTATCCTATATGTTACTCCGTATTATGAACTTAAATCATGCCGAGTTTCATTTAAATCCATTCAGTAGTTTTTGCGTGATGCGCGCACAAACATACAGACAAACAGACAAACAGATAAACAGACAAACAGACAAACAGACATACAGACAAACAGACAAACAGACAAAAATTTCAAAAATAGCGTTTTTACGTTCTATTACTTATCCCTAACATCCCCCAGTTATTATTTTGCAAAAATCTTTTATGTACAGATACGGCAGGTCTACGATTTTATTATATGTATATAGATATAGATATAGATATAGATAACCATAAACAGCTGTAATGTAAATTACACCAAATTCGTGCTTGTTTACCATAATATACGATAATGCTAATTTCATATAATCAGCAACCGAACATTACGTAGGTAGGTACCCCTAACTATTTAATTACAATATAATAATAATTAATCAATCAAAGCCTTTTTGATCATTGAAAGTCCACATTATTTCATTGAACGAATTACTCCAATACCGTGTGACCCTTTGTGATTAAACCAACAGCATTGTCAACTACAAAACCATATCCAGGTACCCAACCCACCAATTACCGGGTATTGTCCAAAAAAACCGGAGACATTTTTGTACATGTCACTCAAAGTACCTATTTCCTGCTACACAATTTTGAACTTTATTTCGTTTGGTTAGTGAAAAATAAATGTCATTGTGATGCTCAAAAACCATTGTGCCGGTCCTTTAGATTGTCATATGTCGTTTCTATTGTGATTTTAACTTCAATGCCTCTATTGGTTTTTAGTTCATTTTTTAGTTTCCATACACCTGCCCTGATTCCGCTATTGGGTTTTGAACGTAAATTTTTCAAACATTCCGTAGCATAATGATTACAACTGCAGAATTAAGCGAGAACTGAATAACATTGACAAATAGGCACGACTGTATCTTTAAAGTCCGACATGTAGGTACCTACGGGTATACATACATCCAGGTCTTCCGTAAAATATTATTTAATTTCTTTGAAAGAGTAGTTACAACTTGTGCAGTGTTCTTCAATTTGACTTCATCTGGTTTTGCATTAATTGATTTTTAACCCCCGACGCAAAAACGACGGGGTGTTATAAGTTTGACGTGTCTGTGTGTGTGTGTGTGTGTGTGTGTGTGTGTGTCTGTCTGTTCCCCTGTCGCGCTCAAACGGGTGGACCGATTTGAATGCGGTTTTTTTTGTTTGAAAGGTAAATTAGTCGAGAGTGTTGTTAGCTATGTTTGATGAAAATCGATTCAAGATGGCCGCCGCTACAAAATGGCGGATTACATATTTTTTCACAACTCCCTTAATATGGGTATCAAATAAAAGGACTTGACTAGTAGAATAGCACTATGCAAATCCAAGATGGCTGCCGCCACAAAATGGCGAATGTCGGGGGTTTTTTAAATTTTCAATTTATACTTGTACTTTCTCAGAATTTTTACTTTTCCAATTTGTTTTAGGTGCCAGGCAAATAATATTATCATATATTTACCTGGAAACTAAAAAATTGTTTGGTGAACATGGTTTTCTACACACACTACGTGAGTGAATACAAAGGGTAAATATGATAAATCTAGTTGAGATCAAAGCCATCCACCGACAAGCGTCGACTCCCAAATGATATACTTAGCCCCAAAGCTAATTTTGTAGTCAGTGTGCTTAGTCTACAGCGGAGCACTCGAAAACGAACTCGAAAACTATTGATCGATTTCAGAGTAAAATAGACCTAAAATGGCTTGTATTAAGGTTTGAGTTCGCCAATACATTCAGCATTCGAACAATGCTGAATGTATTGGCGAACTCAAACCTTAATACAAGCCATTTTAGGTCTATTTTACTCTGAAATCGATCAATAGTTTTCGAGTTCGTTTTCGAGTGCTCCGCTGTAGACTAAGCACACTGTTTGCAAAACGTTTTCACATTATACTTGATTATAGACATGGAATACATGAGTAACTAAAAAGATTTTATATTGAGTAAAAGCTTTTATGAAATTCACAGATTTTTTAAAGAATAAGAAATATTATCTAACCAGTGGTGTTGTTTAGATTAAAGACCTTGTAGGTATAATCTATTTTAATCATAATATAAATGTATTATTTGATTTACATATTATATTTCTAATTATTAAAAGGTGATTGGCATATAGATATTATTAAAATATACGTATTTTATGAAATCATATATGAATAGCTCAAGTACCTACTTTTTTAAATCAAATTATAATATTACAATAATATAAGCCCTTGTTTAAATAAGAATACTTCCTAAGTAAAGTCCTTATTGTATACTGATTCTTACCTGTATTCACTTTATACAGCGGGGCTACAAAGATATAATTTCGCGGTCTAATCTACATAAATTAGTTTAGGTAGCGTATCATTTTATCCGTCTGGTGTTCAGTCATACACCGAACCATTAGATATGCTAATCCAGCTATAATTATAAAGCCCTCTAGGGTTCTTTCACTCACCATATAATTCATAGTAGCTATTGTATAGTAGGATTATTTCAGAACCGTCAGTTTATTAATTCATCATAATATAGGAACCAGTACATTGAAGTTACTTCACATGCAATCAGATATTAAAATCATAATAGAAATATCAAGAACGTACTTAATAATGTTCTTAGCAATCAAAATCTGGAGATAAGACAAGATACAATCTAATAGCCTACTTTCTCTTACTGTTTTCTTGCAAAATTTTATCGACAAGTAATTATAGATGCTCATATTATAAATGCAAAAGTCTATCTGTCTGCTACTTTACTACGGCTCAGCCGTTAAAGCAGTCTCAACGAACGACAGTGAGATTGAAAACTTATATCTTGGGGATGGACATAGGATACCATTTATCCCGGAAAATCAGAGTTCTATCGTAGTAGGTATCATCTTGTGTCTTTGAAATCCTTGAAATCTTTGCTTTGTATAATCTTGCTCGCACTGGAATTATGGTAATTTATATATATTTTCTTCAAATAAGTATAGGCTCCTAATATGGGAACGAATCCCGAAATACCGGACCCAAATTGAGGAGCGACGAGCTGAGAAATAAATCTACAAATTTCGTATGCTCATTTGAATAGAATAAAGGCCGTCCCTTCCGAATCTTGTTTTATCTTACGTCCTTCTCAATGTCTATGTCGGGAGCCTGATCATTTGTACATGTCGTATTTATTTCTATACAATGGCCGCTGCCACCTCGGTTCACATGACGGACCCTCACTAATTAAAAAAAGACTGACGAATAAGACCGGCGATTTTTATCGCTCGCCGAATCATACATCCGATGATACCTCGTAGGCGTTCTCTATTACACTTCCTTTTCTCTCTGTACCGTTCGACGAACAATCTGTCTCTCTCATACTGTCTACCGTTTACCTTTATTCATTAAATCAGCTCGTAATTGTTTATAATTATAATTCATTAAAATTTGGAAAGAAGCGCTGCCGCATCTACGTTTTTGATACTTTAATGGGGCCTGTGAGAACTTGATACTTTATCTCTTTTAATTCAAGCTTTTCTGGCCAGCGTAATGTTGCCGTTGATGCTAACGCAGCTCACACAATTTTCAATTCTATTTCAAAGATCGTATAGGTTATCTTACATAGACCTGTGCGCACTTAAAAGTACATAAAAAACTTCCGTTGAATGTCGTAAATCGAAATCAAGAACTTGACGGTGACAGTGTTTTTGTCTGAACCTTACTGGTTTCGTGCCGATAACACTTCACAGTCTTAATTATTGTTATAGCCGTTTTGGAGATTAGACTAGTGATGGCGCGATAATTATCATAATTGTTATTTATTTTGTGGAATCACAGGTCCGTGTGGGACTTTTGATTTCCATCCACTTTTAACGAGATCCTATCTATGGGCAATAAAGCTACGCGAGTATTTATGTTGCCTAAGCATCAAGCATTTGATAGGAAAACGTTGTATTTACTCAACATACCTACCTACAACCGTTCCCCGTAAGTTAACCTACTTGAGACGTTGATATAAAAATATATATATTTTTTTATAGGAATAGCGGGCAACTGAGCAAGCGGGGTCACCTGATGTTAAGTGATTACCGCCGCCCATGAACATTAGCAGCACCTGATGCGTTGCCTGCTTTTGAGGAAGGGGACTGGCTCTTCAGTTCGCTGCCGGAACACACGGATGCTTTGCGGCAAATTACGGCTGAAGTGTAGTCGCTAGCCAGGCGGATTCGGGGTAGGATCCTACCACAAAGCGGTGATACCATCTAGATTAAGTTGTGTGGTATCAGGCACAACGACACGTAGAGGGAACTGAGAGCGTCAGGGCCTCGTTAGCATATTGGCAGGGTGCACTGCGCGCAGGTGAGGTTGACTTTGGCCACATAGGTGGAATTTGGGCCACTAACACCCCAAGTAGTACAACCGGGGACAGAAAATAATGCATTTATTCATCAAGGCTATAAACTTAACATAATCATTTAGGCACATTAAAGTTCAAGTTTAACATGATAAATCAGTTGTTCCAAAATAACAGCGTAGGCATGTCTTTAAAATGAACCCGTCAAAGTGTTTCATAACTCATACAAAGCGGGAATTTTATTCGATAAATTATCTATAACCACTCGGAGCCCCGGCATCGCTGTCTACATGAATATTTATCGGCTAATAACTTATCATGCAGGCTCAGTAGACCAAGGATCACTGTAAAAGGCATATTCAGTGGATCATACACAACCCACTAATAACATGCCAGCTCATTAATATGCATAACGCTAGAATGGTTGTTCGCTATCGGAGGTGGGTAATTTTAGACAAACTTCGCAACTAATTTAAAATCTGAGATCTCTATATTATATCGTGTTATGTGGCAATTTATACGCTGTTCGAGATGTGCGTTAATGTTGTTGGGATTAATGTTTCCATAATGAAGAGCAAATACTATCAGATAGTGGTTAGAATATATTACAAGATATTTGAGAAAATAACTATAGTAACCTATTAAATACGCGTAAAACAAACTTTACTTGCAATAAAGTTCCTGAAAATGCCCACATGTTTCGAACAACAAGGCTTTATAAACCGAAATCCTTAAATACATAACAGTTTTTATCACTACATAGTATAAAACAAAGTCGATTTTTCTGTCCCTATGTCCCTATGTATGCTTTAAATCTTAAAAACTACGCAACGGATTTTGATGCGTTTTTTTAATAGATCTAGAGTGATTCAAGAGAAAGGTTTGTAAGTAGAAAAATTGGACCCGGCAGGTGGCGCTAATAGCGGGCAGGACGCCGCCGGGTCCGCTAGTTTTGTATAAAACTTAAATAATAGCAAGATCAACAACAAAATCGCAGCAGTTGTTTAGGCACGTTATATTAACACCTAAATACGCTGCTGGTATAAATATAATTATAATGACCTACTGTATATAATTATGGTACATAAACATTACATAAAGGCAGCATCAATATTTTTCATCCAATTACGTACAAAATAACACAGTGAACGTGCTTCGAATTGGGTCTGAACATATCCCATCGACGCTGTGAAACAAACACCGAAAAGCGAGCAAATCACTATAATCTGTGCGCACAAATCTTGCGAGCGCAATCCGTGATCCAGAGCCACCGCACACGCGATACAATAAGCATCAGCGATTAGCGATTTGAGCGAAACGACGGGGTATTATAAGTTTGACGTGTCTGTGTGTATGTGTGTGTGTGTGTGTGTGTGTCTGTTCCCCCTTAGCGCTCAAACAGGTGAACTGATTTGAATGCGGTTTTTTTTGTTTGAAAGGTGAATGAGTCGGGAGTGCTCTTAGCTATGTTTGATGAAAATCGGTTCAAAATGGCCGCCGCCACAAAATGGCGGATTACATATTTATTCACAACTCCCTCAATATGGGTATCAAATGAAAGGGCTTGACTAGTAGAATAGCACTATGTTAATCCAAAATGGCGGCCACCACAAAATAGCGAATGTCGGGGGTTTTTAAATTTTTAATTTATATACCTACTTGTTAGAACTTGAATCTGTGCTTGAACATTTAATTTCGCACAGATTTGTCTCTGCGCAGCGACTGCATATATTTCATTCTCCACACAGTCGAATGCCAGTCGCAGTGATTTAGCTACAATTAATTGCATGTCAGATAGTAAAAGTAAAGTTCCTTTTAAAATTAGACTGATATTGACTAGTACTTGAGTAGTATTCGTATCCCCATGGTTAAGCTTAAAGGCAAACAAATTTTGGTAAAAATTTTAAAAACCTCGACTTGCGCTATGCAAAGTGGCTTTTATTTGGTAGTCAAATTCAACTATAACCATACTTTAACCGCTCAATGTACACGATATAACATCAAAACATTCGCAAAAAGGCGCGATTTTGAGACCGCGAGCGAAAGCAAGAGTCCCCAATGCGGTGCCGTTGCAGAAACGTTTATCGCAGACTAGCGGTCCGCCCCGGCTTCGCCCGTGGTACATAATATATAGCCTATAGCACTCAGGGATCACGTACATATCCAACGGTGAAAGAATTTTTAAAATCGGTCCGGTAGTTCCTGAGATTAGCGCGTTCAAACAAACAAACTCTTCCGCTTTATTATATTATTACTAGCGGTCCGCCCTGGCTTCGCCCGTGGTACATAATATATAGCCTATAGCACTCAATGATCACGTACATATCCAACGGTGAAAGAATTTTTGAAATCGGTCCAGTAGTTCTTGAGATTAGCGCGTTCAAACAAACAAACTCTTCAGCTTTATAATCTATACTAATAAATAAAATTGAAGTGTCTGTCTGTAATATCGAAATAACTACCTCATATTAAGCTCATATGGTTATTTGAACGCTACCATAAGCGAATCAAACGTTTTTAAAATTTTTGTCTGTCTGTCTGTCTGTCTGTCTGTCTGTCTGTCTGTCTGTCTGTCTGTCTGTCTGTTTGAACGGGCTAATCTTCGGAACGGCTGAACCGATTTTGACGGGACCTTCACATACAAGTAGAGAATTAACCAGGGAGTAACATAGGCTACTTTATTAACCGACTTTCAAAAAAGAGGAGTTGTGTTTTTCTACCTATGTACACCGATATCTCCGGGATTTCTGAACCGATTTGCGTAATTTTTTTTTTAATCGATAGAGAAACATTGCGACCCTGTTCTATAAAAAATTTGGATTCCAACTCCTCAATCCTGATGCTGTAGAGGACCTAATCCCCAAAACTAATGGGTTTTAGAAACTTTAGGTTATTTAAATTGATATTGGGGGTACCAATTAAAGACTTTATCGTTGAATGAACTCGAGTA
The DNA here is from genome assembly GCA_920104075.1 of Melanargia galathea. Lineage (NCBI taxonomy): Eukaryota > Metazoa > Arthropoda > Insecta > Lepidoptera > Nymphalidae > Melanargia > Melanargia galathea. The sequence continues at coordinate 8,516,957 of OV049870.1, forward strand.
GGTACATATCCAACTCCTCAACCCTGATGCTGTAAGGAATTGTATTCCGAAATCGTGGGGATCCCACGGGATTTTTCCGTTTTGGGGACGGGTTTCTACAGATAAGCTACTTTTTGTTCTGGAAAATCAAAAGTTCCCACGGGATTTTTAAAAACCTAAATCCACACGGGCGAAGCCGTGGGCATCATCTAGTATTAAATAAGTATAGATATAGTATATAGTATAGATGAAAAATGTATCGTGTGTGCTTTGACTCTAAACAAGGTTATAATCCTTTTATAGTTACAGACTATAATATCGATGCAAAATAACAAACACATGCCATATGGGCTATGGCGTCATAACAAACCGAAATCGCCTTCAATCTTATTTGTTCTTCGTCGGAGCTGTTATTAGGTGTCTTGTTAACATTCTCTTTCCTGCTCAGGCTTTAAATTAAAAGGGAATCGGCGCCCAGCTAGCCGTCCGACCGCAACGAACAGTTATTAACAATTCCGGTACCTACAGAAAATATTTTACTTCCACCTTCTTATTAAAACTTGTTTCGGCCTTTCTGTTCTATCTTTACGCATCGCTGCGGTAATGTTGTGGATAAGAATTTGTATTTGAGTTGTTACTTTGTTGTGGCAGTTTTATTTCGAAGTTTAATTTTGTACACAAGAGATGTTCTAAATAAATTCTTAAGAGTACAGGTAATATAATGATTATTACAAAAATAAGTACCTAGAGTCTGTGACTATTCTTGCTCTTCATTGATCATAAGGTACGTAGCTCACTATTATGCGACAAACTTAGGTACAGTTTCCAGAAAACCTTTTTTTTCTATAGGAATAGCGGGCAACCGATCAAGCGGGTCACTTGATGTTAAGTGATTACCGCCGCCCATGAACATTAGCAGCACCTGAGGAACCACTAATGCGCTGCCGGCTTTTGAGGAAGGGGACTGGCTCTTCAGCTCGCTGCCGGAACACACGGATGCTTTGCGGCAGATTACGGCTGAAATGTGGTCGCTAGCCTTGCGGATTTGAGATAAAAGCCTACCACAAAGCGGTGATACCATTCAGATTAAGTGGTGTGGTATCAAGCACATAGAGGGGACTGAGAGCGTCAGGGCCTCGTTAGCATATTGGCAGGGTGCACCGCACGCAGGTGAGTTTGACTTTGGCTACATAGGTGGAATTTGGGCCACCACGCCATATTTATGACATTCACCCACCCACCCCACTTATGACACTCTTTTATGAAACTATATGGTTAGTTTGGAAATAAAACTAATTGACCATGTCCACACTGTAGCTAGCATCAACAATTTTATTTTTTAGTTTATGCTTAACCCATATTCGTGTGGCATCGTTACCCGAGGCGCGGCGTCGAGGGCGCGCAATTATGTAATTACGTGTTAGGAGATATGTTTTTATCACGTCCACCCTCGTCTATTGGATGATAATTTGTGCCCTTGTTTTGGTGGCAATTTCACGTCGTTACTTCCATACGCTTTGAAGAAAAACTTTCGGCGACCATATGTTGTCGTTACAATAAACTGTGGAATACACTTTTTCTAATGCTATTGAATTTTAATTTAAAATAAAATATTTGGCCCTCGTTTTGGTGACAATTTTGCCTCATTACTTCTATACGTTATGTGGGAAAATGATAAGCAGTCCTAAAATTATTTGGTTGTCAGATAATCTTGTTTGATCAAAGTTATGGTTTACATAAATGATTGTCATGAATTTTGCACAATTTTTTGATATTGACTAGGCTGTATAAATAATGTTTTTTTTTAACGTCGTCCCTTTGCGTGTTGGATAATAATTTGTACGGGTTTTTTGTTGATTTCAAATCATTCGATTTTTCATACTTTTTGAGAAAAAAAATATGGGGCCATAATAATTATTATGATACCATTACCTCCTTACATTGTCACAGTTGTTAATCTTCATAAATGACCTATAATTTCGTAAAGATTATATCAATATCAACAAAGCTGTATACACGTATAATGTACATAGATACGTATGTTTGAAGTCATACGTATGAAATAAGTGCCTATAATTCTACAGGTCAATTGCCGGTGGGAAGTATCTTCTACAAATTTCGACGCGTCTTTTTGTATTAGCCTTGGAGGTAACAAGGTGTGTACAGTCACGCTTCTCCAATTTTAGCCAATAATTTACACGTTTGCCTTTCAACGCTTTCGCACATTGTACCTTGTTTTTATGGCTAAAGAGTTTTCTCGTTAATTTTGTACACGAGTCGGTATCGGATGCCTTGTTATTGAGAATAAAGGATGGAAATTGCGTAAACATTTAAATTGAAGGACGCTCAGATCGTAGGTAAAGTAAATAGCTTCATCTTTTTTCACAAACAATATAATCAACTCCATAAGCGCTCACCTTAGTCATCCTGCCACCGCTTTTATATCGTTGAGCCAATGTGCTGGAGGGTGCATTATGTTTATTAGTACGCGGTCTGCACTTTACGATTTTCCGGCTGCGGCTTTTGCTTCTACGACAAGCATTTATTATAGTCTTCCCATCCTCACTAATGCCTGAGAGAATTTTGACAACCTCCCTGACGTAGTGGTGACTGGTGAGCCTTAGAATAAATAGGTAAAGAAAGGCAGTCGTCGACGCGGCGATAAGCCGTTTTTAGCAAGCCTAAAAGGCTATCGTCGCGTCAGTGCTCAAGGTACTCATGCGCTTGTGTGCGTGTCGGCAAATGTAATTACAGGGCACACATGGGTTGGTTTATAGCTTACGTTTCGAGCGGAAATTTGTTAGAATCTTCCATTCTAAGCGTAGTAGTTCGATGTGGTGAGCATTTTGGTACTATGTGGGGGATTCCAGGTTCGACTTCCGGCAGGAGCTATTTGAAAATTTAAAATGTTTAAATTGACTCTAGTCTGGTCTTGTACTTATAGAAAAATAGAAATGATTTTAGGCTGTATCATTTTCATCAATATCTTTGAGTTAGTACCTACATACATTTTCAGGAAAAAGCTATATTAAGAAAATAATGTAAATAGTAGGTAGGAACTGTATAAGCAGTAGTTATTAGTTTTCCATAAATGCCTTTTCATTTGACATGCTCAACACAGACGCAATATCGATAATATTGGATCGGATATCACAAAGAATATCTTTTGTGTGAGATTTCTCATTTCTGTTCTTACGGTGTTTTATTAAAAACTAGCTGACCCCCGCAACTTCTTTCGCGTGTTTTAGGTTTTATATAGGATCGGATCGGATCCTATAATTCTTTTATGTACCTTATAACATTGAAAGTTCCATTAAAATCGATCCAGCCGTTTCGGAGATTAGCTGGAACAAATAGACAGAACGACAAACATAAATTTAAACGCACGCCAGTTTAAAATAAGCCGTACATACAAAGATCCGGGTCCCAAGTTATTGGAACCCAATAAATGTCTGTCATTTCTAAACTAAAAAACCTATGACCTTGAAATATTTACGGGGCAATACTTAAAGTACTACCTTTCTAACAAAAAAAGAATGAGTTAAATCGAACTACCCGTTAATGAATTACAGCTAAATACACGTTTTAACTTTCTTCCCCTCTCCCAAGGGAACCGTGCTGAATTTCGGGATAAAAGGTATCCTATGTCCTACCTCGGAGTATAAACTCAAATCGTACCAAGTTTCATTCGAATCCATTCAGTAGTTTCGGCGTGATGCGCGGCCAAGATACAGACAGACAGACAGACAGACAGACAGACAGACAGACAGACAGACAAAAATGAAAAAAATTGCAGTTTTGGCTTCAGTATCGATTATATAGTGCCCTCCAATAAAATTTTTCAAAATCTGATCGGATCTGCCCGGATAGAGAATCGGTATTTATTTAAACTAGAACAAACGAAGCGTTCCGCGAGAATTTCATTGTACTCTACCCACTTTAATCCTTTTAGGAGCTAAATTAAACTCTCCTTATTGGTATGGGAGAGACGTTCTTTGTAATAGAAAAGATGTTTCTATTCATCGTTGATGATGTGATGACATTTTATTTTTTATCGGGTGTTGATAGTAAATCATTAGATTAGACCTGCAGTTGACCATCACGGTGGAAAAGCGTGGTGGTCTGGTATCTCACCGTTTTGATGTCCACCGGTGCAGGGTTTAATGCAAATCAAGCAGTATTTGTTCACATCACAGGTCGTTAGTTATTTTTTTCATCATTAATGCTACTGGAATTCATGAAAAAATGTAATCAATGAATGACGCTTATTAATTTACAAGCGGACACCCGCGACTTCGTTCGCGTAAATATTGGTTTTTAAAAATCCCGTGGGATTAATTTTGTTTTCCTAAGCTCCCTTGAGCTCATACCTTGCTAAAAACTGTTAAAAGTTCACTGGCGGATGATTAAGTTGATCAAAATGTAAACATCCGCCAGTAAAAGTCCCATCAAAATCGATCCAGCCTTTCTGAGATTAGCTGGTAATCTTTAAAGTATCTCCTTTCTAACAAAAAAGAATGAATGAAATCAGACTACGCGTTAATGAATTACAGCTAAGTACACATTTTAACTTTCATCCCCTCTCCCAAGGGAACCATGCAGAATTTCGGGATAAAAAGTATCCTATATGTTATTCCGTAGTATGCACTTCAATCATACCAAGTTTCATTTCAATCCATTCAGTAGTTTTTGCGTGATGCGCGCACAATCATACAGACAAACAGATAAATCACAAATAGCTTTTTTACGTTGTATTACTTATCCCTAACATCCCCCAGTTATTATTTTGCAAAAATCTTTAATGTACAGATACGGCAAGTCTACGATTTTATTATATGTATAGATTTTTATATATTTTTTTTTAATCTTTTACTAGGGGTCCGCTCCGGCTTTGGCCGTGGTACATAATATATAGTCTATAGCACTCAGGGATCACGTACATATCCAACGGTGAAAGAATTTTTGAAATCGGTCAAGTAGTTCCTGAGATTAGCGCGTTCAAACAAACAAACTCTTCCGCTTTATTATATTAGTATAGATAAGTATAGAAGTATAGATATGGCGAACATTGGAAATGCTGTGTTCTCTTGTAAGTGGTCGCTATATTTTACATGCATAATGCATATGTATTGAATTGATATACATAGATTTAATGAATGTATTGTAAGTGAACCTAATAAATAAATAAAAATAAAAATTGAAATAAAAGTTCTATTCAGTTATTATTTACTTGCGCCCGCATGGTTTATGTATATTAAATATGCCGTGGGAACTTTTTTATTTGCTGGGATAAAAAATAGCCTAAATCACTATTTGTATTTTTCTTGCCTGTGAAAGTCTTGTCGAAATCGGTTCAGCAGTTCCGAAAATAAGCTTAAACGAACAAACGTGTGTTAGAACTATGCTTTCGTTCAAATAAAAAATGTGCTTAATAAAGTGCAATTAATTCGAAATCACTTAAAGAAACTTCAATTATATTTATAGGTATTTATTTTTTATAAAACGGTAGACCTCTAAAACCATCCAATATTTTTTGTTTGCAGAATTAAGTTTTACAAGCGTGCTAAAATCTGTAATGATAAAATTGAGCAATATGTTTATTCAGTTATTTTGTTCTCAGATTCAAAAATATCAAAATAGGGTGGATCAAAAATATCCTACAGAAAATTTGCAATATTGTCTAAGAGATTTTCGTTCACCGGAGGCTTGTGAAAGCCAAAATAAAAAGAAGCCTTCAATATTCATTGGCGGGCACCGCGTAAATTATGCATATTTCCTTTTCCAATATCAGAAACATCGAGTACCTTGACCGAGAATCCAGTCTTTTGTACGAGGAGCGTTTTTATGGCACCCAATTTTTTATTCTAAAATTACCCTTTTTGTTCCAAGCCAAATCCTGGCAAAATGATGTTATTACGGTCTCCACATACCTTCAAAGCTTAAGTTTGGAAAATACTTAGAGCTCCTAATAAAATTATTTTGAAGGCAGGCCTTTATAGGAACGCTAGAAAATAGCTTTTTAATAAATGTTTATAAATGGTTTTAAATTAGATTTAGGCTTGTATAATCTTACGTCTTACTCGGCTGCGAGAGTCCCATCAAAATCAGTTCAATCGTTTTGTAGATTAGACCGAGCAAATATACGATTAATAGATAGACAGATAAAAATTAAAATAAAAAATAAATTAGGTGCAACTCTAAAGGCCAAATTAGATGGTTCATTTTTCGAGATTTTTGCTTTCATTTTCGAGGCGAGGATAAATTATTAATGCTGAATTTATTGAGTCTAGACAGTAGTTTAGTCTCGATAATAACTAATTCATCAATTACATCATATTTAATGTAATAGTATTTAGTTATAAATACCTAATCGGTGTACCTACCAGTGATAGCTATTATTGATAATTAAAAATCCGTGTTACTTAAATAATTTCCATAATGCAGATAAACCAACCCATATTTTGACCTACATATTCAGTCACATCGAATAAAGCAAATATGGCTCAACGAGTAAATAGACTACTCGGCTCGTAATAAATCTTTTATTTTTAATTCCATAATATAGGTTACATTAAATCACGTATGAATGTTTATGAAAACAATATGAATGAGTATTTTGTGTGTGTATTATTCTAGTAAGACAAATAATGATTTATAATGTAATTATACATATTATTACTTATGTAAAATAAAAGAAACAAACATTTTTCTAAATAAAAGTAAACACATTTCGTCAAGTCACGGCAGGTCCTCTAGAGAGTAAACTCTATGAATATTTTTCCGTGTACGAATTTCTACCTTGCGAAGTTTTTTCGAAAGATTTTTCCTTTATTTCTCATTTTTATGTCCGTTGTTCATTATAATTTTGCTTCAGTTAAGTACGCGATAATGTTATTTTTATTACGAAAGTTAAACTTTTAGCACAGACATAATTTTATTCTAGTGAGAAGCATTTCGTTTTTTGAGTAGAAAACTTTTTTCTTTCCGATTTCGTGACCTTTTCTCATCAAAACAAGTCGGTAATCTATTATTTTATGATCATAGTTATCAAGTTATCTTTACAAGTCATTTCTGTGGAGCCAACTGGCGTGTCGGACAACCTTGTATTGTTAAAAATGATTTTTTGATTGAACCCTCCGTTGTGGTCACAGGAGAATGTAATTTATATAGAGCTGCTAATACTGCTTAAATTTATTGTAGTGAATTCTATGAATCGGACAATAACGTAAATAATAATCTATTTAGAAATAAACAAATAATGGTGGCTTATATACTGACGGCGCGAATAAGCTACAAAAATCAATTAAATTTCAATTTTTTTTATTATCTCTAACTTGGCCCTTGACTGTTGATCTCAATTTCGATCATCTCATTCTCATCATTATTCTCATCTATGATGATATTTTTTTATTCATCTATAAGACTTGACTTTTTTTTATTGCGAAGTACTTGCACCCTTGACTGCAGTCTCACCTGATGGTAAGTGATGATGTAGTCTAAGATGGAAGCGCACCAATGCATACCTCTTCCAAGTAAGCACTTGGAAGAGGTATGCATACCCCTGATCGGTTTCTATGGGCATTGTACCGGAACGCTAAATCGCTTTGCGGCACGGCTTTGCCGGTAGGGTGGTAACCAGCCACGGCTGAAGCCTCCCACCTGACCAAACCAGAGACAATTTAGAAATTATAAAATATCAAATTGCCCCTGCCGGGAATCGAACCCGGGACCTCGCACTTATAAGACCACAGCGCTCACCACTGCGCCAGGGAGGTCGTCAAAATAAATATTTACGAAAACTTAAAACTAAAACTTCGAGGGTTCCAAACGCGCCCGAGTCTGAGAAGAGCCCACAACAAACTCAGTCAGGTTTTTGCATCATATTGTATCATGAAATCATTGAGACTATAATGAGAACGAGTAACTACATCCATCATGAATTTATATTATGAACAAATGCCAAAATCTTAGCTTTCCTTTAATTTTGCCTAAGTGGAACAAAATGGACCTACGTAGGTACATTGTACCTAACGTCTGCAACGAGGAAAATGTTGGATTATCATTCCTGAAGACTCCCTGAGCAATTATTCTTCTATAAGCTAACGGTTCGAACGTGCAACGTTAGTAACTGTCGGGGAGCGAACACTTGCGCTTTTCTTAACAAATGACCGCCATAAATTAATAAACTAATACCATCAGCTGTTTATTTCTCTCAAATAAACTATCAATGAAGATTCCCTTCGAAAATAACTGGAAAGTCCTTCTTCAAAATGAATATTTTTCGCTGTATATATAATCCTTCGTTATTAAAACTAATCACGCGCTGTTTACCAAAAATGATGTTGAAGGAACATTATATCTCTGTTATTATTGAACTACTTAATCTTCCATGTTTTTTTTTTTATATGAACATGCTCACAAAGACTGCCGCGACGGTGCAATTGTCAATACATTTTTGCCCAGACTGGCTGTGGGCATAGCACGGTGTAACATTAATTATTTTTCATCCCATCTATTCGAAAAGGACGACTTGGTTCGCCTTTATGTGCACCCAAAGGTGGTGTTTTCGGCTCAGTTTTATAAGTGCGCCTAAAAGATCTTTTACGCGCACTTATTTATAAGTGCGCGTAAAAGATAATTGCGGCGCACTTATTGAAGATGAAGGGTCCGTGGTCCCACCGGGCTAGGCGCGAACGATAGTATCGATTGTTGTTATTGTTGTTACAAGTTTGACGTCTGTGTATGTATGTGCGTCTGTGTCTGTCTGTTCCCCCGTAGCGCTCAAACGGTTGAACCGATTTGAATGCGGTTTTTTTTGTTTGAAAGGTCAATTAGTCGGGAGTGTTCTTAGCTATGTTTTATGAAAATTGGTCCAAAATGGCGGATTACATATTTTTTCACAACTCCCTCAATATGGATATCAAATAAAAGGTCTTGTCGTCAAGACCTTTAATTTTGACGTTTGTGTGTGTATGTGTGTATGTCTGTCTGTTCCCCCATAGCGCTCAAACGGTTGAACCGATTTGAATGCGGTTTTTTTTGTTTGGAAGGTGAATTAGTCGGGAGTGTTCTTGGCTATGTTCGATGAAAATTGGTCCAAGATGGCCGCCGCCACAAAATGGCGAATTACATATTTTTTCACAACTCCCTCAATATGGGTATCAAATGAAAGGTCTTGACTAGTAGAATAACACTATTCAAATCCAAGATGGCCGCCATCACAAAATGGCAAATGTCGGGGTTTCTTAAATTTTTAATTTACACTTGTATTATTAATCCACCATTTTGTGGCGGCAGCCATCTTGGACCGATTTTCATCAAACAAACATAGCTAAAAACACTCCCGACTAATTCACCTTTCAAACAAAAAAACCGCATTCAAATCGGTCCATCCGTTTGAGAGCTATGGGGGAACAGACAGACATACACACACACACACACACACACACACACACACACACACACACACACACACAGACACGTCAAACTTATAACACCCCGTCGTTTTTGCGTCGGGGGTTAAAAATATGAGGCGCCTTTTATTTCCTCATAGAGGGTGATGAAAAGTAGAGTGTATCACTCGGGCGCAATATATTTTTGGCTCGGGCGACATACTTTGAATCCCTCGCTACGTTCAGGATTGTACTAAAGAATCCCTCGCTACGCTCGGGATTCTACTATACAATCCCTCACTTCGCTCTGGATTCAAAAAAGCGCCCTCGCCGTAAAAATATTATTTTGCTCCCTTATGATACAATCTACTATTATGTAATGTCATAGTCATGCAGCAATTCTATCAATGATACCTGGTGGGATATTCTGTAACTTAGTTACTAACTGAAAATGGTTGCCAACGAATTAGTTCTATATACATTGCTGCTTTACTGTGTGAAATTATGAAAACACTTTATATTTCACCCAGTAAAGCAGCAATGTATATCAAACTAATTCGTTGGCAACTATTTTCAGTTAGTAACTAAGTTACAGAATAGCTCACCTGGTCCGCGCATGTGCTCGGTCTAAGCCACATCTACTCTAACTTTAACATAAAGCTAATACATATTTGTGAACTGAGATGTGTAACAGCAGATGCTTTTTTGAAAAATAACAAATGTAACAAAACTATTTGACTAGACAGCCAGTTGTTGTCGCAAAATTCCGTTTTCGAACTTCCCGTTCAAATTACAATTGATCGTTGATCATGCCCAAAATAGCACTGTTAACAGTAACTGGTTTTAAGTTATCAAAAGACGGCTGCAAACGGCGGTAAGACAATAATTTATTTAACAGCGTTCAACAGTTCAGAAATCACCAAATAACTCCTAGCTGCTAACTAATCCTTCCAATAAATCTTACTGACCGCCTTAGAGAGACATAAAAGTCAAGCTTAATTTACCGCTGCAGATAATGATACAATTGCAAATTATCCAGGATTCAACGTTGGACCGTTGTTTATCTTTAATCGCCCTTTTTTCCCCTCTTTCACCCTTTCTGAAGTGGGGATTAGGGTGCTTAAATTATGACCGAACCTCGGGTAAAAGCGGGCTTGTAAAATAAAATGTGAC